>CM017768.1:35934740-38416362 GCA_008009225.1 Acer yangbiense
GGAAACAAATTATAGCACGGTGTGTATAAAGCTATCTAGGGGGGGGTGAATAGATTTACGCTTTTTACCCAATTTTTCGTGTTAGTCAAAATTACGAAAATACCCTCAAGATAATATAAACAAGCAAGTGTATATGGTGCGGAAATTAAAACAACACTTGGTTTTTACGTGGAAACCCTCACGGGAAAAACCACGGGCTATGTAAGTAAGCCACACTCGAACCTCGAATCCACTAAATGTGCAAACGATTACAACCTAATCCCGGAAGTAATCACACACCTACCTAATCCCGGTATGAGTGAACCTAGTCCATTTGCTTGCGTTCTAAGCAACCTAATCCCGGATGCTACACACAAGACTTACTTCTCTATGAAGAGAATACAACCCTAAGTGAATATATGTGAATATCCAAAATGCAACATAGAGCAAGGGAAACCCTATATGCTTATCTAAGATGATTAATATGCAATTAAGAACAATCCTAGATATCAAAACTAAATGACATGTCAATTAGTTTAGCTAATCAATATTAAGCACAAAACCTAATATGCAGCACAATATAATTCTCAAACATACATCATACTCATCTCAATATTGTATCCAAAGCATACAAAATAACAAACAAGTAATTAATTGAGATTGCTAGATAGAGAAACACAAAACATGTAAGATATTAGTGAAAAGCTTACCCAGCAAAGTATGATGAAGATTCCATGCTAGATGACATCTAGATGATCTAAGATGATGCTAGATGATGATTGATGATCATGAAAAAGTGTTTGAGAATCAAGAATGAGTTCTTGGAATTTTTCTTCTCTTTGAAAAATATCCTAAGTATGAATTCTGAATATGAACTCTCTTAATTGACCTAAAGTCAAAGTGGCATATATATAGGGGCCAAATCAAAGTGGGTCGTTTAAGTAAGTTTCAAAGAAACGCGCCGATCGGCGGTTTCAATCGGCGGCCAGGCCGCCGTTCATGACCGCCGAATTGAGCTCGTGAAGAACAGAGCATAAACGGCGGTTCATTCGGCGGTTTCGTGACCGCCGATTCCAACCGCCGAATCAAAAACAGAGAGATCAAAATCAATCAGGTATGAACGGCGGTTTTGAACGGCGGTTTCGTGACCACCGATTCAACCGCCGAATTAGACTGAGAGATAAATCAATCAGGTCTTGAAACGGCGGTTTCGAACGGCGGTCGTGACCGCCGATCTTAACGCAGAAATGCTTCAGACCAATCTGGACTGAAACGGCGGTTTCATTCGGCGGCCAGGCCGCCGATCATAACCGCCGATCACCTAGATAGGTGAAAACCAAGGAGAAGCCAAGGGCATTCTCCATAGGCGGTCCTCGCGCTAAACCAAGCACATTCTAGTGCATGCGCGGACGTTTCCGAAAGTTATCGGGAAACGAATTACACAACAACATGACATAATTACACACAACAAAATATAATAAATAAGTGCAAGTGTGAAATGTGACAAATGAAGAGAATGCACACATATGCAATGAATGTTAAGTGTGTGTGTGCAACTAATCTCTTCAAAGAAAAGTAAGCACATAGAAATTTACCTTCGGTGCTTATCAACACGAGGTCTTCAAAGGGCTTCGAACAATAAGACCGATACTTAGGCTACCCTTACAAAGAACCCCCACATATGGTTTGATCACGAAATAAGCCAATTAAAAACACGGGAATCCTTACAATCTCCCCCTTTGGCTATTTCGTGACAAAACCATCACTCACAATGATTCCTCACAAAAAAATAGAAACTACGGGACTATAATGATATTCTACATTACAAAGAGATAAGCTAATGCAACTTGAAGTCTTCAATCCTCTTGTAGAATAATCAATCCCTGAAAAGAGTTTCTAACATTTCTAATACAAGAAAAGTGTGAGATTAATCATGTGAGCACAATACCAAGCATTTGCATTTTTAGAATTTAGGCACAACATTACCAAATGTATGCAATGTATGATAAATGCAATGCTCCCCCTCAACGGGTTACTCCCCCTCAATGTATGTTCTCCCCAAAGTGTACAATAACTTCTATATTTTGCACCTCCCCTTACCATATCCTACTCCCTCTTTTTGTCATGATATAGGCAAAGGAGTAGTCCCCAACCGGGTCACTCATAGCAACGAGAGATAGAAGCATGCAAGATTTGCATATACATATAAGTCACTTTATGCACTTCAATTAATTTGAGAGAAACAAGGAGATTTATTTTGAGAAAATGTGTGAATCCAACATGCTTTGCATACAAGACATATAGCATTCAAGTCCAAAATACAATGGTATTTGGCAAAGCAAATGACAAAGGTTTCTAATAAGAATTTAAACCAATTTCACCAATGTCATGGGAAAAGCAAGGATATAGAGATTATTGATTTCAATTTAAGAGCAACTATATCCAACTTTATAAGCGAAACATGGCATGAGCGACTTTGCACCCTATTGATTTTTCCGGATAAAATATCCGTATGATAGTAACCATGTTCAACCAATAAAGAAAGAGAGACATTTGGAATATAAATTCCTTTGAACGGATACAAGATCCTTTATTCATTTTGAGTCTCATAAGCTTTCACACAAGTTTTGCATTTTTAAGAATATGCAATCATCAATTCATGCTTTTCATGTGAGCATGTTATATGAATTTCATGCTTTTTCATTTGTCATTAGCATGTTATTAAAGAATCATCATGTCATGGAGATAATCATAGGTCATTCAAATCATACTTCCTATATACATCTCCTAGTCCAAAAATGCATGTTTGAACATAAATATGACATGGATTGTAAACAAGCAAGGTTCACACTTATTGAATTGAAAACATTCATATACATATGTACAACCAAGCTTACTCAAGCAATCAAAAGAAGAGGCATAAGATATTTCAAATTTTTTGCAAGATACAAGAATGCAAAATAGCTCTCTTTGCTTGAGTTCCCCATATGGGGTCAATCATAGAACATCACTCCACAAGACATACCCCAATAGATCTACTAAGAGTTTTAAATCGAGTAGCATCTAAGGGTTTAGTAAATAGGTCCGCAAGTTGATCATTAGTACCTACATGTTCAAGTACTATGCATTTATTTTCAACAAGCTCTCTAATGAAGTGATGGCGGATGTCAATATGCTTAGTTCTAGAATGTTGCACCGGATTCTTGGAAATATTAATGGCACTCATGTTATCACAAAAGAGAGTGAGAGTACCTTGGTTGAATCCGTAATCTACTAGCATTTGCTTCATCCATATAAGTTGAGTGCATCCACTCCCCGCGGCTATGTACTCGGCTTCCGCCGTGGACAAGGAAATCGAGTTTTGCTTCTTGCAAAACCAAGACACCAAGTTGTTGCCTAGAAAGAAGCAACCGCCCGATGTGCTCTTCCTATCATCACAATTTCCTGCCCAATCCGCATCACTATATCCTACAAGACTAGGATTAGTGTCAAATGAGTACCAAATCCCATAGTTGGAAGTCCCATTCACAAAGCGAATGACTCTCTTAACCGAAGAGAGATGGGACTCCTTGGGATCGGATTGGTACCTAGCACAAACTCCTACACTAAAAGATATATCGGGCCTACTTGCGGTCAAATAGAGCAAGCTCCCTATCATGCCACGATATAAGGTTTGGTCCACACTTTTACCGCTAGCATCCTTGCTTAGCTTCAAAGTGGTGCTCATAGGAGTGTCACAATGTTTGGCTTTTTCAAGACCAAACTTCTTCACAAGGTTTTTGGCATATTTGGCTTGGGTTATGAAGATCCCATTATCTAGTTGCCTAATTTGCAAACCTAGGAAGTAATTAAGCTCACCAACAAGACTCATCTCAAATTCATGAGACATAACATCAACAAATTGTTGGACCTTGGTGTTGTTGGTGGAGCCAAACACTATGTCATCGACATATATTTGAGCTATGAAAAGCTCATCATTGTCTCTCTTGATGAATAGTGTCTTGTCAACACTACCTCTTGTGTAGTTATTGTCAACAAGAAATTGAGTGAGGCGCTCATACCAAGCCCTCGGTGCTTGTTTCAACCCATATAGTGCCTTCTTGAGGCGATAGACATGGTTAGGGTGGTGAGCATCCACAAACCCCTTGGGTTGTTCAACAAACACTTCCTCTTGCAAGAAGCCATTGAGGAAGGCACTCTTGACATCCATTTGGTGCAATTTGAACTTGTGCACACAAGAAATGGACAAGAGAAGCCTAATAGACTCTAAACGGGCAACGGGAGCAAACGTCTCCTCAAAGTCGATACCCTCAATTTGAGAGTACCCTTGTGCTACAAGTCTAGCCTTGTTCCGCACTATGTTGCCATCCTCATCGGATTTGTTCCTAAATATCCATTTAGTGCCTATGACATTAGTGGTCTTAGGCCTAGGAACTAGAGTCCAAACCTCATTCCTTTCGAATTGGTTTAGCTCTTCTTGCATGGCAAGAACCCAAAATTCATCATGTAAGGCTTCTTCAACCTTTTTGGGTTCAATTTGAGAGGTGTAGCAAGTATAGCTAATAAGATTAGCAAGTTGACGTCTAGTCCTAACACCCTCATTTACCTCTCCAATGATATCTTCTTTATCATGGAGTTTCCTAACCCATGGAGCGGGTTCTTTAGAGTCCAAGAGAGGAACTCTAGCAATAGGTTGTGTGTCATCATTGTTGACATTAGATGTCCCAACATTAGGAGGCACCACAACCTTCTCCAAAGGAGAACCATCACTAAAAATAACCTCCTCCTCATGATTATTAGACTTGAGCCTAGTATCATCAAATACGACATTGGATGATTCCATAACACTTAGAGTCTTTAAATTGAAAACTCTATAGGCTCTACTATTCAAGGCATAACCAATAAAGATACCCTCATCACTCTTAGCATCGAATTTGCCAAGTTGATCACGGTCATTCAAAATGTAGCATTTGCTTCCAAAAGTGTGGAAAGTAGCTAACATTTGGCCTCTTGCCTTTCCATAACTCATAGGAGGTATTTCTAGTACCGGGCCTTAGGAAAACACGATTCCCTATATAGCAAGCCGTATTGACGGCTTCGGCCCATAGGTTCCTAGGGACATTGTTGCTAAGCAACATCACACGGGCCATCTCTTGAAGGACCCTATTTTCCTTTCAACAACTCCATTTTGTTGAGGTGTCCTAGGAGCCGAAAACTCATGGGAGATACCTAAACCATTACAAAAGGTTTCAAAGGTAGCATTCTCAAATTCCCTCCCATGGTCACTTCTAATCCGTTTTATGCTTTTAATTTTAGAGTTCATTTCATTTTGAAGTTTATTACAAAGCATTTTAAACTTATCAAAAGTTTCGGATTTTTCTCTAAGAAAATATGTCCAAGTGAACCTAGAGAAATCATCAACACATACAAAAATGTATCTCTTTCCACCCAAACTTTCGGTTTGCATGGGACCCATGAGGTCCATGTGGAGAAGCTCAAGAGGCTCCTTGGTGGTGAGATACTTACCCTTTTTGTGCATGCTTTTAGTTTGCTTTCCTTGTTGGCAAGGTCCACAAACACCATTGGCTTTCTTCCCAAGCTTAGGGAGGCCACGCACACACTCGAACTTTCCAATGGTCCGTAGATCCCTAAAGTTCATGTGGCCAAGTCTTTTATGCCATAACTCAATTTGCTCATCCATGGACACATTGTTTGAGACTATTCTAGCTTCAAGACAATAGCAATTGTCGCTAGATCTCATACCTTTCAATAAGGTTTGTCCATCGGGCTTTAGGATCGAGCAATCATCTTTACAAAACAAGACGGAATATCCTTCATCACTTAGATGTGAAATGCTTATTAAATTGGTTTTCAAGCCATCAACAAGTAAAGCATCGGATAAGGAGGGTAATCCGGGAACGAAAATGGTTCCTTTCTCTACTACTTTCTTTTTGGATCCATCACCAAAAGTGACATATCCACCTTCCTCCATAACAAGAGTCTCGAAGAAACTCTTGTTTCCCGTCATGTGCCTAGAGCACCCAATATCTAGATACCAAAAATTAGAAGAATTTGCCTTCAAGGCTATTTGAGCAACATAGCAAACAATATCATTCTTTCTAATCCACCTAGAAACAATCTTAGCTTTCTTAGTGGTCTTTGGTAAATGGGCTCTAGACGTCCTAGGATCATGCATAATAATATTATCATTCCTAGGAACATGCATCATGGCTCTTTTCTTTTTCTTCTCTATCATGCTTCTGGTTTTGCACATTTTTATATATCGAAAGCAATGTGGTCTAATATGACCATCAAATCCACAAAAATGACATATAGGAGTGAAATAAGGAATCATACCTTGTCCTTGTCTTTGTGGATGAAAGGGTTCAATCCTTTTTTGTTGTTGAACCGGTCTTGGTTGCTTCCTAGCTTGAGGTTGCATGATAGGTCTCTTTCCTTTGTGAGCCATTTGAGGAGGAATGTTGGCTTGAGGGACCCTAGGGGGTTGAGCTTGAGGTTGCCTTCTTGGCCCCATCTTCACTTGTGCATTAGAGCATTGTCCTACTTCTAATTTCTTTCTAGGAGCTTGCACGAATGACGTTTCTTCTCTCTTCAAGCTCTTGACAAACACGGCCTTGTTAGAGGTAGAGATCTTCTTGTCATCTTCATACCCAAGACCCCTCTTGTCACATGGACTCTTTCCAACACCAAGCAAATGGTCAAGCTTCTTGGTGCTAGAATCCATCCTAGTCATAGAATTTCTAACTTCTTCAAGCTCACTCTTTAGACTTTCTTCATTCCTCCTAGATAAAGCTAACTCCTCTCTTAGCTTATCTTCTATCTTCTTGAATTTTTCCACTTGTTCACCTAAGTGGTCATTATGAGATGCAAGCTCAAGATTTTCTTCTCTCAACATCTTGATCTTTCTTGTGCTCTTGATTGCTAAATCATTAAACTCGGCATGGCATTTAGCAAGCACCTTTTTCTCCACAAAACTACTTATGGAGTTAGACGAGGAATCACTTTCTTCTTCACTTGAGTCATTTTCCTCTTGACTCATTTCCTCTTTCTCACTACCACTTTTGCTCTTATGTGAGGAGGCAAAAGCTAGGAGGTTAGCCATGAGTTCTTCTTCACTTGAAGACTCATCTTCCGCATTGGAGTCATCACTACTCCCACTCTAAGTGGCGGCCATCACTTTGCTCTTCTTCTTTTCATTGTGATTAGCACATTCGGGGGCAAAGTGACCAATCCCACCACATTCAAAGCATCGGACCCCTTTCCTTTCGGTCCTCTCTTGTCTAGGCTCAAACTTCTTGAAGGAACTCTTTTTCTTCAAATCTTGTCCTCTTGACCCAAATCCCTTCTTCTTCTTGAACCCCATAACCTTGTTGAACCTTTTCACAAATAAGGCAAGGTCTTCATCCGATTCATGCTTTGCCTCCTTTGCATCCTTAGATGCTTTCAAAGCTATTCCTTTAGACTTCTTAGGAGGAGTAGTGGTGCTAGGAGCCTTCCTAGACTCATATGCAAGGAGACGCCCAATCACCTCACTTGGCTTCATATCCATGTAGCCACTATTTTCTTCTATGGCCGTCACCTTGGATTCAAACCTATCGGGGAGAGATCTCATAATTTTTTGCTTGACTCTCCTATCCGAATACGGGTCTCCGAGTTGATGGCTTTGATTTACAATGTCCATCAATTTGATTTCGAAGTCATTGAAGCATTCATCCTCTCCCATCCTTAGTAGCTCAAACTGAGTTTGGAGGACTTGAAGCTTGGACTCCTTCACCACCTCGGTTCCCTCATGTGCAACTAGAAGGATGTCCCATGCCACTTTGGCAATCTGAGTATTCTGAATAAGCTTGTACTGATTCTCATCCATAGCACACATAATGGCATGCATAGCCTTCCTATTCCACTTAGAAGCCTCAAACTCTTGCGCGTTCCATTGCGCCTTAGGCTTCAAAACATCTTGTCCTCCACCCTCGGGAGTCATCATAGGGAGATCATATCCGTCTTCCACCGCCATCCATGCACGGTCATGAATTTGGCATATGTAGGATTCCATCTTCCCTTTCCATTGGGAATAGTTCAATCCGGTAAGAAGTGGAGGCCTTGTGCTAGAAGCTCCTTCGTGGCCACCACCATTTCCACCGTTTCCACTCATAGTGTTTATGAATGAATGAAATGAATGCAAATGTATGAATGATCAAAAATCACACAAATTGCAAAACACACCAAAATAAGCAAGGATCACCTATGTATGTCTAGGAACCCGCTCTGATACCAATTGAAACAAATTATAGCACGGTGTGTATAAAGCTATCTAGAGGGGGGGTGAATAGATTTTACGCTTTTTACCCAATTTTTCGTGTTAGTCAAAATTACTAAAATACCCTCAAGATAATATAAACAAGCAAGTGTAATATGGTGCGGAAATTAAAACAACACTTGGTTTTTACGTGGAAACCCTCACGGGAAAAACCACGGGCTATGTAAGTAAGCCACACTCGAACCTCGAATCCACTAAATGTGCAAACGATTACAACCTAATCCCGGAAGTAATCACACACCTACCTAATCCCGGTATGAGTGAACCTAGTCCAATTTGCTTGCGTTCTAAGCAACCTAATCCCGGATGCTACACACAAGACTTACTTTCTCTATGAAGAGAATACAACCCTAAGTGAATATATGTGAATATCCAAAATGCAACATAGAGCAAGGGAACCCTATATGCTTATCTAAGATGATTAATATGCAATTAAGAACAATCCTAGATATCAAAACTAAATGACATGTCAATTAGTTTAGCTAATCAATATTAAGCACAAAACCTAATATGCAAGCACAATATAACTTCTCAAACATACATCATACTCATCTCAATATTGTATCCAAAGCATACAAAATAACAAACAAGTAATTAATTGAGATTGCTAGATAAGAGAAACACAAAACATGTAAGATATTAGTGAAAAGCTTACCAAGCAAAGTATGATGAAGATTCCATGCTAGATGACATCTAGATGATCTAAGATGATGCTAGATGATGATTGATGATCATGAAAAAGTGTTTGAGAATCAAGAATTGAGTTCTTGGAATTTTTCTTCTCTTTGAAAAATATCCTAAGTATGAATTCTGAATATCAACTCTCTTAATTGACCTAAAGTCAAAGTGGCATATATATAGGGGGCCAAATCAAAGTGAGGTCGTTTAAGTAAGTTTCAAAGAAACGCGCCGATCGGCGGTTTCATTCGGCGGCCAGGCCGCCGTTCATGACCGCCGAATTGAGCTCGTGAAGAACAGAGCATAAATGGTGGTTCATTCGGCGGTTTCGTGACCGCCGATTCCAACGCCGAATCAAAACAGAGAGATCAAAATCAATCAGGTATGAACGGCGGTTTCGAACGGCGGTTTCGTGACCGCCGATACAACCGCTGAATTAGACTGAGAGATAAATCAATCAGGTCTTGAAACGGCGGTTTCGAACGGCGATCGTGACCGCCGATCTTAACGGCAGAAATGCTTCAGACCAATCTGGACTGAAACGGCGGTTTCAATCGGCGGCCAGGCCGTCGATCATAACCGCCGATCACCTAGATAGGTGAAAACCAAGGAGAAGCCAAGGGTATTCTCCATAGGCGGTCCTCGCGCTAAACCAAGCACACTCTCGTGCATGTGCGGACGTTTCCGAAAGTTATCGGGAAACGAATTACACAACAACATGACACAATTTACACACATCAAAATATAATAAATAAGTGCAAGTGTGAAATGTGACAAATGAAGAGAATGCACACATATGCAATGAATGTTAAGTGTGTGTGTGCAACTAATCTCTTCAAGGAAAAGTAAGCACATAGAAATTTACCTTCGGTGCTTATCAATACGAGGTCTTCAAAGGGCTTCGAACAATAAGACCGATACTTAGGCTACCCTTACAAAGAACCCCCACATATGGTTTGATTACGAAATAAGCCAATTAAAAACAACGGGAATCCTTACATTTATATATTAATGAATGGCATGTGGGCTTGTTTCTTTTAGTAAGAATGGGTCTGGATCATGTAAGGTTCCCATTTGTTGATTGGCTTATTTCGTGGACAAACCACATATTAGGGTTCTTTGTAAGGGTAGCCTAGGTATCGGGTTTATTGTTCGAAGCCCTTTGAAGACCTCGTGTTGATAAGCACAGAAGGTATATTTCTTTGTGCTTACTTGTCTTGAAGAGATAGTTGCACACACTCACAACTCATGCATATGTTTAATACTTGTATGTTGTGTGTCTTATTTTTATGCATTAATGTTCATTAACATCTCTTCTTGCATGTTAGTTTGATTGCATCTTGCATATCCAATTGCATTGTCATGCTTAGTCTTAGGATTGCATTTTTTGCATTGGGCGCTCCCAAAAGCGCTCTACAGAAGCGATGTACGAACAGCGCCCATTGAGCGCTGTTCAGACCTGATCGATTTAATTCGGTCGCTATTGGGTCGCTGTAGAGGCGCTGTACAAAGCGCTGGACAAAGCGCTCTACGTACAGCGCCACTCTGTTTTCCCGTGAGAACAGAGTTGGGGCGCTGTACAAGCGCTGTACAAGAGGCGCTCTACGTACAGCACCCAAGGCAATTTTGAGGCAAACTAATCAAAACGACCACACTTTGTTTTGGCCTCCTATATATATGCCACTTTGACTTTAGGTCAATTACAAGAGTTCATATTCAGATTCCATACTTAGGAGATTTTTCAAAGAGAAGAAAAATTCCAAAGAACTCAATTTTAGCTCACTCAAACACTTTTCCATGATCATCAATCATCATCTAGCATCATCCTTGATCATCTAGATGACATCTTGCATGGATTCTTCATCATACTTTGCTTGGTAAGCTTTTCACTAATATCTTACATATTTTGTGTTTCTCTTAACAAGCAATCTCATTTAATTACTTGTATGTTATTTTATATATTTTGAATACAAGTTTGAGATTAGTATGATGTATGTTTGAGAAGTTGTATTGTGATAGCTAATTAGGTTTTGTGCTTAATCTTGATTAGCTAAACTATTTGATTGAACATGTCATTTAGTTTTGATATCTAGGATTGCTCTAATTGCATATTAATCATCTTAGATAAGCATATAGGGTTTCCCTTGCTCTATGTTGCATTTTGAATATTCATATATTCACTTAGGGTTGTTATTCTCTTCATAGAGAAAGTAAGTCTTGTGTGTAGCATCCGAGATTAGGTTGCTTAGATCGCAAGCAAAATTGGACTAGGTTCACTCATACCGGGATTAGGTAGGTGTGTGATTACTTCCGAGATTAGGTTGTAATCGTTTTACACATTTAGTGGATTCGAGGTTCGAGTGTGGCTTACTTACTAGCCCGTGGTTTTTCCCGTGAGGGTTTCCACATAAAAATCAAGTCTTATTTAATTTCCGCATTTTATACTTGATTTATTGCTTTATCTATTTAGGGGTAAATTCATAATTTTGACTAACACGAAAAATTGGGTAAAAAGCTTATAATCTATTCACCCCCCCTCTAGATAGTTTTATACACACCGTGCTATTATTTGTTTCAATTGGTATCAGAGCGGGTTCCTGGACATACTTAGGTTATCCTTGCTTTTTTGGTGTGTTTTGCATTTTGTGTGATTTTTGATCTTTCATACATTTGCATTCATTTCATTCATTCATAAACACTATGAGTGGAAACGGTGGAAATGGTGGTGGCCATGAAGGTGCTTCTAGCACAAGGCCTCCACTTCTTACCGGTTTAAATTATTCCCAATGGAAAGGGAAGATGGAATCCTACATATGCCAAATTCATGACCGTGCATGGATGGCGGTGGAAGACGGATATGATCTACCCAAGATGACTCCCGGTGGTGGAGGAGAAGAAGTTTTGAAGCCTAAGGCGCAATGGAACGTGTAAGAGTTTGAGGCTTCTAAGTGGAATAGGAAGGCTATGCATGCCATCATGTGTGCAATGGATGAGAATCAATACAAGCTTATTCAGAATACTCATATTGCAAAAGTGGCATAGGACATCCTTCAAGTTGCACATGAGGGAACCGAGGTGGTGAAGGAGTCCAAGCTTCAAGTCCTCCAAACTCAATTTGAGCTACTTAGGATGGGAGAGGATGAATGCTTCAATGACTTTGAAATCAAATTGATGGACATTGTAAATCAAAGCCATCAACTCGGAGACCCGTATTCGGATAGGAGAGTCAAGCAAAAAATTATGAGATCTCTCCCCGATAGGTTTGAATCAAAGGTGACGGCCATAGAAGAAAATAGTGGCTACATGGATATGAAGCCAAGTGAGGTGATTGGACGTCTCCTTGCATATGAGTCTAGGAAGGCTCCTAGCACCACTACTCCTCCTAAAAAGTCTAAAGGAATAGCTTTGAAAGCTTCTAAGGATGCAAAGGAGGCAAAGCATGACTCGGATGAAGACCTTGCCTTATTTGTGAAAAGGTTTAATAAGGTTATGGGGTTCAAGAAGAAGAAGGGATTTGGGTCAAGAGGACAAGACTTGAAGAAAAAAGGTTCCTTCAAGAAGTTTGAGCCTAGACAAGAGAGGACCGAAAGGAAAGGGGTCCGATGCTTTGAATGTGGTGGGATTGGTCACTTTGCCCCTGAATGTACTAATCACAATGAAAAAAAGAAGGACAAAGTGATGGCCGCCACTTGGAGTGGGAGTAGTGATGGCTCCAATGAGGAAGATGAGACTTCAAGTGAAGAAGAGCTCATGGCTAACTTCCTAGCGTTTGCCTCGTCTCACAAGAGCAAAAGTGCTAGTGAGAGAGAGGAAATGAGTCAAGAGGAAATTGACTCTAGTGAAGAAGAAAGTGACTCCTCTTCTAATTCCATAAAAAAATTTGTGGAGCAAAAGGTGCTTGCTAAATACCATGCCGAGTTCAATGATTTAGCAATTAAAAGCACAAGAAAGATTGAAAGGTTGAGAGAAGAGAACCTTGAACTTTCGGCTCACAATGACCACTTAAGTGAACAAGTGGAAAGATTGAAGAGGAGAGAGGATAAGTTAATTGAGGAGTTAGACTTATCTAAGAGAAGTGAAGAAGGCTTGAAGAGGGAACTTGTAGAAGTTAAATGGTCCTTGGCTAGGATAGGTTCTAGCACCAAGAAGCTTGATGATTTACTTGGTGTTGGAAAGAGTCCAAGTGACAAGAGAGGTCTCGGGTTTGAAGATGATATGGAGACTTTCACTTCCAAGAAGACCATTTTTGTTAAGAGTTTGGGGAGTAAAGAAGCTTCATTGGTGCAAGCTCCTAAGAAGAAATTAGAAGTAGGACAATGCTCTAATGCATAAGTGAAGATGAGGCCAAGAAGGCAACCTCAAGCTCAACCCCCTAGGGTCCCTCAAGCCAACATTCCTCCACAAATGGCTCACAAAGGAAAGAGACCTATCATGCAACCTCAAGCTTGGAAGCAACCTAGACCGGTTCAACAACGAAGATGGATTGAACCCACTTATCCACAAAGACATGGACAAGCTCCCATACATGCACAAAGACGAGGTATGATTCCTTTTTTCATCCCTATTTGTCACTATTGTGGTTGTGATGGTCATATTAGACCAAATTGCTTTCAATATATTAAAATGTGTAGAACACGAAGCATGATAGAAAAGAGAAAGAATAGAGCCAAGATGCATGTTCCTAGGAATAACAATATTGATTTGCATGATCCTAGGAATAGTAGAGCACATGTACCAAAGACCACTAAGAAATCTAAAATTGTTGCTAAGTGGATTAGAAAGAATAAAAATGTTTGCCATGTTGCACAAATAGCCTTGAAGGCAAATTCTTCTAATTTTTGGTATTTGGATAGTGGGTGCTCTAGGCACATGACGGGAAACAAGAGTTTCTTCGAGACTCTTGTTATGGAGGAAGGTGGAAATGTCACTTTTGGTGATGGATCCAAAAGAAATGTTGTAGGGAAAGGAACCATTTCCGTTCCCGGATTACCCTCCTTATCCAATGCTTTATTTGTTGATGGCTTGAAAGCCAATTTAATAAGCATTTCACATCTTAGTGATGAAGGATATTCCGTCTTGTTTTCTAAAGATTATTGCTCTATCCTAAAACCCGATGGACAAACCTTGTTGAAGGGCATGAGATCTAGCGACAATTGTTATTGTCTTGAAGCTAGTATTGTATCTAATCATGTGTCCATGGATGAGCAAATTGAGTTGTGGCATGAAAGACTTGGCCACATGAACTTTAAGGATCTACGGACCCTTGGAAAGTTCAATTGTGTGCGTGGCCTCCCTAAGCTTGGGAAGAAAGCCAATGGTGTTTGTGGACCTTGCCAACAAGGAAAGCAAACTAAAAGCATGCACAAAAAGGGTAAGTATCTCACCACCAAGGAGCCTCTTGAGCTTCTCCACATGGACCTTATGGGTCCCATGCAAACTGAAAGTTTGGGTGGAAAGAGATACATTTTTGTTTGTGTTGATGATTTCTCTAGGTTTACATGGACATATTTTCTTAGAGAAAAATCTGAAACTTTTGATAAGTTTAAAATGCTTTGTAATAAAATACAAAATGAGATGAATTCTAATATTAAAAGCATAAAACGGATTAGAAGTGACCATGGGAGGGAATTTGAGAATGCCTCATTTGAAAGCTATTGCAATAGCTTAGGCATCTCCCATGAGTTCTCGGCTCCTAGGACACCTCAACAAAATGGAGTTGTTGAGAGGAAGAATAGGGTCATTCAAGAGATGGCCCGTGTGATGTTGCTTAGCAACAATGTTCCTAGGAACCTATGGGCCGAAGCCGTAAATACGGCTTGCTATATAGGGAATCGTGTTTTCCTAAGGCCCGGTACTAGAAATACCTCCTATGAGTTATGGAAAGGCAAGAGGCCAAATGTTAGCTACTTCCACACTTTTGGAAGCAAATGCTACATTTTAAATGACCGTGATCAACTTGGCAAATTCGATGCTAAGAGTGATGAGGGTATTTTTATTGGCTATGCCTTGAATAGTAGAGCCTATAGAGTTTTCAATTTAAAAACTCTAAGTGTTATGGAATCATCCAATGTCGTATTTGATGAAACTAGGCTCAAGTCTAATGATCATGAGGAGGAGGTTGTTTTTAGTGATGTTTCTCCTTTGGAGAGGGTTGTGGTGACTCCCAATGTTGGGACATTTAATGAAAATGATGAAGTCACACAACCCACTACTAGAGTCCCTCTCTTGGACTCTAATGAACCCGCTCCATGGGTTAGAAGACTCCATAACAAAGAGGATGTTATTGGAGATGTTAATGAGGGTGTTAGAACTAGACGTCAACTTGCTAATCTTATTAGCTACACATGCTACACCTCTCAAATTGAACCCAAAAAGGTTGAAGAAGCCTTAAATGATGAATTTTGGGTTCTTGCGATGCAAGAAGAGCTAAACCAATTCGAAAGGAATGAGGTTTGGACTCTAGTTCCTAGGCCTAACCTAAGACCACTAATGTCATAGGCACTAAATGGATAATTAGGAACAAATCCGATGAGGATGGCAACATAGTGCGGAACAAGGCTAGACTTGTAGCACAAGGGTACTCTTAAATTGAGGGTATCGACTTTGAGGAGACATTTGCTCCCGTTGCCCGTTTAGAGTCCATTAGGCTTCTCTTGTCCATTTCTTGTGTGCACAAGTTCAAATTGCACCAAATGGATGTCAAGAGTGCCTTCCTTAATGGCTTCTTGCAAGAGGAAGTGTTTGTTGAACAACCCAAGGGGTTTGTGGATGCACACCACCCCAACCATGTCTATCGCCTCAAGAAGGCACTATATGGGTTGAAACAAGCACCGAGGGCTTGGTATGAGCGCCTCACTCAATTTCTTGTTGACAATGACTACACAAGAGGTAGTGTTGACAAGACCTTGTTCATCAAGAGAAACAAAGATGAGTTATTTATAGCTCAAATCTATGTTGATGACATTGTATTTGGCTCCACCAACAACACCAAGGTCCAACAATTTGTTGATGTCATGTCTCATGAATTTGAGATGAGTCTTGTTGGTGAGCTTAGTTACTTCCTAGGTTTGCAAATTAGGCAATTAGATGATGGGATTTTCATAACCCAAGCCAAATATGCCAAAAACCTAGTGAAGAAGTTTGGTTTAGAGAATGCCAAACATTGTAATACACCCATGAGTACCACTTTGAAGCTAAGCAAGGATGCTAGTGGTAAAAGTGTGGAACAAACATTATATCGTGGCATGATAGGTAGCTTGCTCTATTTGACCGCAAGTAGGCCCGATATCTCCTTTAGTGTGGGTGTGTGTGCTAGGTACCAAGCGGATCCTAAGGAGTCCCATCTCTCTTCCGTAAAGAGAATCATTCGCTATGTGAATGGGACATCCAACTATGGGATTTGGTACTCTTTTGACACTAATGCTAGTCTTGTAGGCTTTAGTGATGCGGATTGGGCAGGAAATTGCGATGATAGGAAGAGCACATCGGGCGGTTGCTTCTTTCTAGGCAACAACTTGGTGTCTTGGTTTTGCAAGAAGCAAAACTCTATTTCCTTGTCCACGGCCGAGGCCGAGTACATAGCCGCGGGGAGTGGATGCACACAACTCCTATGGATGAAGCAAATGCTAGTAGACTACGGATTCAACCAAGGTACTCTCACTCTCTTTTGTGATAACATGAGTGCTATTAATATTTCCAAGAATCCGGTACAACATTCTAGAACTAAGCATATTGACATCCGCCATCACTTCATTAGAGAGCTTGTTGAAAATAAATGCATAGTACTTGAACATGTAGGTACTAATGATCAACTTGCGGACTTATTTACTAAACCCTTAGATGCTACTCGATTAAAAACTCTTAGTAGATCTATTGGGATATGTCTTGTGGAGTGATGTTCTATGATTGACCCCATATGGGGAACTCAAGCAAAGAGAGCTATTTTGCATTCTTGTTTCTTGCAAAAAATTCTAAATAACTTATGCCTCTTCTTTTAATTGTTTGAGTAAGCTTGGTTGCACATATGTATATATGTTTTCTTTTCTATAAGTGTGAACCTTGCTTGTTTACAATCCATGTCATATTTATGTTCAAACATGCATTTTTGGACTAGGAGATGTATGTAGGAAGTATGATTTGAATGACCTATGATTATCTCCATGACATGATGATTCTTAAATAACATGCTAATGACAAATGAAAAAGCATGAAATTCATATAACATGCTCACATGAAAAGCATGAATTGATGATTGCATATTCTTAAAATGCAAAACCTTGTGTGAAAGCTTATGAGACTCAAAATGAATAAAGGATCTTGTATCCGTTCAAAGGAATTTACATTCCAAATGTCTCTCCTTCTTTATTTGTTGAATATGGCTACTATCATACGGATATCTTATCCGGAAAAATCAAAAAGGGTGCAAAGTCGCTCATGCCATGTTTCGCTTACAAAGTTGGATATATTTGTTCTTAAATTGAAATCAATATATTCTATATCCTTGCTTTACTCATGACATTGGTGAAATTGGTTTGAATTCTTATTAGAAACCTTTGTCATTTGCTTTGCCAAATACCATTGTATTTTGGACTTGAATGCTACATGTCTTGTATGCAAAGCATGTTTGATTCACACATTTTATGTCAAATAAATCTCCTTGTTTCTCTTCAATTAATTGAGGTGCATAAAGTGACTTATATATATATGCAAATATCTTGCATGCTTCTATCTCTCGTTGCTATGAGTGACCCGGTTGGGGACTACTTCTTTGCCTATATCATGACAAAAGGGGGGAGTAGGATATTGGTAAGGGGAGTTGCAAAATAGAGGCAATTGTGCATATTAGGGAGAACATTCGTTGAGGGGGAGTAACCCGTTGAGAGGGAGCATTGCATACACATACATTTCATAATGTTGTGCCTAAACTTTTAAAATGCAAATGCTTGTTTTTGTTCTCACTTGATTCATCTCACACTTTACTTGTATTGGAAATGTTAGAAACTTATTTTCAGGGATTGGTTATTCTACAAGAGGTTGAAGACTTCAAGTTTCATTTTCTTATCTCTTTGTAATATAGAATATCATTGTAGTCCCGTAGTTTCTATTTCTTTGTGAGGAATCAATGTGAGTGGTGGTTTTGTCACGAAATAGCCAAAGGGGGAGATTGTAA
Organism: Acer yangbiense; assembly: GCA_008009225.1. Classification (NCBI taxonomy): domain Eukaryota; kingdom Viridiplantae; phylum Streptophyta; class Magnoliopsida; order Sapindales; family Sapindaceae; genus Acer; species Acer yangbiense. The sequence goes on from CM017768.1 coordinate 35,952,905, forward strand.
GGTTCCCATTTGTTGATTGGCTTATTTCGTGGACAAACCACATATTGGGGTTCTTTGTAAGGGTAGCCTAGGTATCGGGTTTATTGTTCGAAGCCCTTTGAAGACCTCATGTTGATAAGCACAGAAGGTATATTTCTTTGTGCTTACTTGTCTTGAAGAGATAGTTGCACACACTCACAACTCATGCATATGTTTATTACTTGTATGTTGTGTGTCTTATTTTTGTGCATTAATGTTCATTAACATCTCTTCTTGCATGTTAGTTTGATTGCATCTTGCATATCCAATTGCATTGTCATGCTTAGTCTTAGGATTGCATTTTTTGCATTGGGCGCTCCCAAAAGCGCTCTACAGAAGCGCTGTACGAACAGCGCCCATTGAGCGCTGTTCAGACCTGATCGATTTAATTCGGTCGCTGTTGGGTCGCTGTACAGGCGCTGTACAAAGCGCTGTGCAAAGCGCTCTATGTACAGCGCCACTCTGTTTTCCCGTGAGAACAGAGTTGGGGCGCTGTACAGGCGCTGTACAAGCGCTGTACAAGAGGCGCTCTACGTACAACGCCCAAGGCAATTTTGAGGCAAACTTATCAAAACGACCACACTTTGTTTTGGCCTCCTATATATATGCCACTTTGACTTTAGGTCAATTACAAGAGTTCATATTCAGATTCCATACTTAGGAGATTTTTCAAAGAGAAGAAAAATTCCAAAGAACTCAATTTTAGTTCACTCAAACACTTTTCCATGATCATCAATCATCATCTAGCATCATCCTTGATCATCTAGATGACATCTTGCATGGATTCGTCATCATACTTTGCTTGGTAAGCTTTTCACTAATATCTTACATATTTTGTGTTTCTCTTAACAAGCAATCTCATTTAATTACTTGTATGTTATTTTATATATTTTGAATACAAGTTTGAGATTAGTATGATGTATGTTTGAGAAGTTGTATTGTGAAAGCTAATTAGGTTTTGTGCTTAATCTTGATTAGCTAAACTATTTGATTGAACATGTCATTTAGTTTTGATATCTAGGATTGCTCTAATTGCATATTAATCATCTTAGATAAGCATATAGGATTTCCCTTGCTCTATGTTGCATTTTGAATATTCATATATTCACTTAGGGTTGTTATTCTCTTCATAGAGAAAGTAAGTCTTGTGTGTAGCATCCGGGATTAGGTTGCTTAGATCGCAAGCAAAATTGGACTAGGTTCACTCATACCGGGATTAGGTAGGTGTGTGATTACTTCCGGGATTAGGTTGTAATCGTTTTACACATTTAGTGGATTCGAGGTTCGAGTGTGGCTTACTTACTAGCCCGTGGTTTTTCCCGTGAGGGTTTCCACGTAAAAATCAAGTCTTATTTAATTTCCGCATTTTATACTTGATTTATTGCTTTATCTATTTAGGGGTAAATTCGTAATTTTGACTAACACGAAAAATTGGGTAAAAAGCTTAAAATCTATTCACCCCCCTCTAGATAGTTTTATACACACCGTGCTATTATTTGTTTCAGTTCACATGTGGGCTTTTTATTTAAAGTCCAATGGATTAAATGAAATGAGAAAATAATATAAGGCCCTATTTTAGACAAGTGGGGTGGCAAGGGTTAATATATTAACCTATGTATTATTTTGTTTCATTGTTTAATTAAATAAGAATTAATTAATTTATTAATTAATTGTTTAATTAAGAAACAAATCTTTTCTGATTAGGAAATATGATTCCTAGAGTTATACTATTGGTAGTAGTATACTAAAATTAAAAGACTTGTTTGATAAGAAAATAAATAATTAATTTTATTTATTTAATCAAATAAGAAGTCTTTTTATTTAGTCAAAATAATAGAATAAAATATCTATGATTTGGATTAGGGTTTGAAGTATTAAACTAGATGGAAATTAGGGTGCAACACAAACCCTTTTTGGCTTGTGATTTGCGGCAACCCTAGTCCCTTTTAGAGAAAGATTTTCGGCAACCCTAAAAGAGAAGAGGAAGCAAATTCGGCCACCTATATATTTGGACTTATAGAATTCGGCCACCCTAGAGGTTGTGCTTGATACAATTTTCTTCTTCTTCTCAATTCATAGAAAGTATTATTTTTATTCTACTAAAACATAAAAGAGTGAATAGATTATTCTTTGATGGTACACTAATTGCTTGTTCATCAATAAGCTTGTGTGTACAACATCGATTTAGGTTCACGCGAGTTTCGATCATTAGATTGAGAACTCAAAAGTGACCGGAATAATCTTAGTCTTCTTTTGATTGTTTTGTGACTAACAAAAGAAAAAGAAAAGTTTGTGTGTCCATTCTCAGGTTTGCAATTCAAAGAAAAAGGGAGACCACGCTCCTAGGTGATTCACGTTCGTGCTAGGATTGAAGATCTTGCGGATTACCATCGATGTAAGTCAATCGGATCACGCGACAAAAGGTATTCTTCTTTTGTTGATTATATGTATGTTTAATTAATTAAAGGGTTAAGGTTCATAAAAAGAAAAAATTTTAAAACATACTAAAACTACTTTTAGTCTCGCTTCCGCTGCGTGTACTACGATTTTTACCTACAATATGAGTCGGTAAAATATCCGTCCCCGAAGGAAGAATCCACCTTAGACTCCAAGGCACTCATAGAAGCCCGCAGGGTCCTGTGGTCATCTAGAAGGACGGCCATCTCCGCCTTAACGGTCTCTCTGTCATTCCAGCGGTGAGTTGATCTGACAACCTCCATGTCATAAGCATGAGTCACTCGTTTCAGTTCCATCAAGGCATCCTTCCTGCCAGCGTTAGACTCAGAGTCTTCCTGAACTAAGGAAGAAACTCTCTCCTCGGCCCAGGCTAAATCATTCCTAGCTTCCTCTAGTTTAGCTTGAAGAGCCAGGTTGGCCTCCTTCAGGGCAATCACTTGCTGCCCCATGGCCAGGGTAAACTTGAAACCCTATAGAAAGAAACTAAGAAGATATGAAAACAGTAAAGGGAAATTTACATACGACGAGCTGAAGGAACTGAATGCATACTTCGGCAAGAAGAGATGCCCCATTTGATGCTAAGATATCAGTCGGGAGAGAGGACATGGACTGCAAACCTCCACTAGAGCAAGCAGCAATGAATTTAGAAACGACTTCCTCCTGATCATAATTTCACGACCCCGACCCAGAGGGAAGATTGTGGGAAGAGATATCCTGAGCAGCATCCGCCTTCTTTCTCTTTGTTCTAACAGGAAGCTGGGCTGAAGCGGTGAAGGGAGGAGGAGGAGGAGCAACCATGATTGCAGGCGGGACAATGGCCGCATTGGGAGAGTTTTTCGAAGTAGGAAGTGGAGAAACTTTGGTTTTAGCAGCCCGCGCCAGCATCTCACTTGAAGAGGGGCGCGCTGCGATTTTTGCAGGAAGTGAAGCGGGAGAATATAGAGCTGACCCTGTAATTACAGGAGGAGGAGTCGATGCAAGTGGCTGAGATATGGAGGTAGTCCCGACACCGACAGAAGAAGGGGTAGGAGAACTGGCAGGAGGGAACTCTAGACGTATCGATCTTGATAGGAAAAAAGAAGGAATGAGAGTAGCAGAAACTGTCAGAGGAACCATTAGTAAAAAAAAATAATAATAATAAAAAAAAAAAAAAAAAAAGAGAAAGAAGAGAGGAAAGACCAGGGGCAAGGCATACCTGGCTGCGCGAGGGAAATCCGTAGATACCGCTCTAGTCGAGCACCTTCAAAGGGATCACAAGTGGGATACTGCAGATTGGTATAGTTCCTATCTTGAATCTTTGAAAGAATCCGACTAGATTCTACAAAAAGCTCACCCGGGTTTCAATTGTCTTGTGGAGAAAAGCGGATAGGAACCGAGTGTTTAACCCCATCCAGATACACCGATTGGCCCCAATCACCCTCAACTATGACCCACTCGTCCTTCCAGGGCAGTTGGAATTTTACATTCGCCTCAGGAACAACGAATTGCAACTTATTTTTGGGCCTCAGGTAGAATTGACCCCGAGGGACCATACACGTTATTTGAAAAATATAACGAAAGTCATCAAAGCTAGGTTCCTTCTCGACACTGTCTTTTTCACTCTACTCCCTCCAGAGCACCAGGAACCTATTCAGGTTCTTCTAGAATCCGGGTGAAAGTTGTAGCGGGTCCAGTCCTAAAGTGACAAGCAGCCTGCTAATAGAGGGGTGAAGAGAAAGCCGGACTCCACACTCGAAGGCGGCCATGTGAATTAGCAGGCAACTTGTAGAGGGAGTGTACAAATCATACCCCCGATGAGGGAGGGAAAGACAGATAGCATCCGGGATCCTGTAAACTGTCCTGAGCAGGGCTAAAGTGTCAGCTGCACAGACCGAGTATGGAATTATGCGGCCTTCACCGAAAGGCAGGAGGGGACCAACAAGAGCTCCCAAAGAGTCCCCAGGCAGAATGTCGCCTGCTCCCTCCCCCTTTTTGTCATCGACATCAGCACCCTCACCTTCGTCCCCTATCTAGACCGGATTATCAGGTTCATTGTGAAACCCCAATCCAATTTGAGGGTTCCTCACAGAGCGACGACGCTGGGATGAGATACCATCTCTGGTGACATCACCATCACCCCGATTACGTTTCTTTCCCTTGATTGACTGAGAACTCGCAACTGAATCCATCTTCTGGCTATCAGGAAGATACGAGGAGACAGAGCGAGAACCTAAGGAGGCAAGCAAGGAAGATGGAGGAGCATCCTGAGTGGAGGCGGGAAGTTTTGAGGGAGATGCCATTGTAAAGAAGAAAAGATTTGAAAGAGGGAGAATATTTCGGTTCTTGATTTTTGAAGGACAAGTAAAGCATAGCAAAAAAGTGGGGGAGAGAGGTTTATTTATAGGCAGAAGAGGGGCGGTTACCGAAACATAAAAGGAAACAAGGATTAATAGCTGAAGGCGTGCGCAAGAAAAACTCTGAAAAAGCCGTGCCAGAAAAGGCCAATTTGAATTTGTGAAGCAGTCACCATCTGACAAGTGGATTGTCATTAAATACCACCATTTTGAAAGAAGATTTCCCCCTTCGCTATGAAGACAAGCGGGCTAGACGAAAAATCCTTCGAACGGACTAGAGAATCCTGACTCCAACCCCAGCAAGATACCGGTGTTCAAGTCAGGGGGGACTTCTATTAACCGCCAAAAATGGCGGGGACCAAAAAAGAATTTTCCACTAGTCCTGAGAAGAAAGCCGGGATGCAAAGTGACAGCAGGAAAGATGTTCGGGTATCCCATCTGTCAGCTGACGGGCTAGGATAAAAAGCTCCTACCCACCTCAACTAGGTCCAAGGTCTTCGGAGCCAGGGAAGCATTAGGAAGCCGTAAAGAGAAGGGCCCTAGAGACACAACTATCACGAGATCCTAGCGCCCACCTACCTCGAGTACCCCGATACCCGGGTATCCGGGTATCCCGATACCTGGAACCCGATATCTGTAAACATCGCCTTAAGAGGTGCAAGAGGGAATGCAGTATACCTATAGTTCCTCGATCAGTAAAACTCGTGACATATACATAAAAAAAAAACACAAGGATCCCAGTATACCGACCCCACTGAAGCAAGAGGCGAGCACCCCGAAGAGCAGACCACATATAAGGACAAACATTAAACTCCACCATTCAAGATAGAAATTCAAGTTACAACGCGGCATTCATTCCCGCCATAAAGAATCCTATTTCGAATAGGAGTCAACTTATTTGGAACCGAGAAAGAAGGAATCGCCTTATCTTTCAGAATCAATGTCCCGACGAATTCATTAGACTCCAAAGGAAGGCCCATGCATCACTAAAACCCTAGACCGAAGTTCTAGGAGTGTTCAGCAAGAAAGCGGGCCTATATATGGATGATATGTTCACAGGAAAGAGGGACCTGACTTTTTTCTACTTATCGACAAGCACGAAAATCTCCATCTCCATGGTCCACCAAGTTGTTTTATTTTCTCCCATACTGTAATCTTGATAGTTCAAGTATCGAGTTGTAAAAATCTTATTAAAGTCATTTATATATACATAAACAGTTTTATGCTTTCATACTTTCACCATATCAGAAAATTATCCCTCCTACTACTTGCACCCATTATTCTTAGTAGATTCATAAGATCTAAAGGGGTATCGGGATACTGCACATCCCGCTAGCCTAGATCGATATAGATCCGGGCCCTTCATATATCGTTAATTTGAAATTGCACCCCGGTGACAATTTTAGGTTAACACCGTCACTTTTGATTCAAACCTAGCGGGGAGAGACCTCATAATTTTCTGCTTAACTCTCATATCCGAATAAGGATCACCGAGTTGATGGCTTTGATTGACAATATCCATCAACTTGACTTCAAAGTCATTGAAACATTCGTCCTCCTCCATCTTAAGCAACTCGAATTGCTTTTAAAGGACTTGTAGCTTGGAATCCTTGACGACATCGGTTCCTTTGTGTGCAACCTCTAGAATATCCCATGCCTCCTTCGCTATCCTAGTGTTCTAAATCAATTTGTACTGATTTTCATCCACTACACATAGAAGAGCATGCCATGCCTTCCTGTTCCATTTTGAAGTCTCAAACTCTTCAGTGGACCACTGACCCTTAGGCTTGAGTACTTTTACTCCACCACCCGTGGGAGTCATCTTAAGAGGCGCATACCCATCTTCAATAGCCATCCATGCCCTATCTTTGATTAGACACACGTATGCTTCCATCTTGCCTTTCCATGAGGCATAATTCACACCGGTGAGGAGAGGAGGTCGTGTGCTTGAAGAACCCTCATGGTTGCCACTGTATCCACTCATTGTATATAATGAATGAAGTGAAATGTATGCAAAATGTATGAATGAGCAAAAAATCACACAAATGCAAAACACACAAAACATGAGCTAGGATCACCTAAGTATATCTAGGAACCCGCTCTGATACCAATTGAAAGAACAAATTACGGTGTGTATGATAAATATATCTAGAGGAGGGGTGAATAGATTTTAACTAGTTTTACCCAAATTTCGCATACATGTCAATTTTACGAAAATGCCCATACTAGTCAAAAATACAAACAAGTGTAATATAGTGCGGAAATTAAATAACATTTGATGTATACGTGGAAACCTAACCACTGGGAAAAACCACGGGTTGTATAGTGCGCCACACTCGAACCTCAAAATCCACTAATTGAAATGGAGTTTACAACCTATGTAGATCTCGTCTAACACTCCAGTCAATAACCCCCCACTTCTACCACGCAGGCCTTTAAAAGTGGCTCTAGTCCAATTGCTTGAGGCCTAAGCAATCTTAGCCCCAAGTCTTAATTCTCAATGAAGAGATTATGCAACATATGTGAATATGTATGAATATTCAAATAACAAACAAGGCTAGTGAACCTTAGATGCTTATCTAGGATGATGATATAACAATTAAATCAATCCTAGATATCAAGAGCTAAATGACATGTCAAATAGCTTAGCTAATCAAGATTAAGCAAAAACCTAATTAGCTATCACAGTACAACACTCAATCAATTCTCTATTCTTGTATTTAGCATATGATCTAAAACATACAAGTACTTTAAAGAGATGGCTTGATAGTAAAAATACTAAAATAAGATTGTTAACCGCCAAAAATGGCGGGGACCAAAAAAGAATTTTCCACAAGTTTTGAGAAAAAGGCCGGGGTGTAAAATAGTAGCGGAAACGATGTCCGGATTCTGCTAAGCTGACAGGCTAGAATAAGAGCCTCTACCCACCCCGGCCAGGTCCAAAATCTCCAGAACCAGGAAAACACTAGAAAGCCGTAAGAAGAAGGGCCTTAAAGACACGACCATCATAAGATCCTGGCATCCAGCTACCCTGAGTATCTTGGCACCCCAATACCTGGAACTCGATATCTGCAAACATCGGGGTTAGGAAGAGCAAGAAAGACGCGGGGTACCTGGAGTACCCCGACCAGCAAAACTCGTGACATACACATGGCAGGATATACACCAGGATCCCAGTAGACCAACCCCGCTGAAGCAGGCGAGCACCTTGAAGAGCAGACTACATATAAAAGCAAACACTAAACGTCACCGTTCAAGATAAAAACTCAAGATACAACGCGACATTCATTCACGCCCTGTAGGGTCCTATTTTAAATAGGAGTCAACTCACTTGGAACCGGGAAAGAAGGAACCACCTGATCTTTCGATATTAGTGTCCCTACGAATTCGTTAAACTGCAAAGGAAGACCCGTACACCACGGAAACCCTAGACCGAAGTTCTAGGAGTGCTCAGCAAGAAAGGGAGCCTATATATTGATCATGTGATGACAGGAAAAGGGATAGAAACCCTACTTCACTTTTTCTACTTATCAATAGGAACGAAAAGCTCCATCTCCATTGCTCCCCTATATGCTTTATTTTTTCCATGCTGTAATATTGATATATCAAATACCAAATTGAGAAGATTGTACTTAAATCGACATATTTATTAACAGTTTTTCTGCTTTATACTTCAACCATATAAGAAAATTATCCATATTGTTACTTACACCCAACATAACACTTGATCTACGAGAAGCAGCGGGGTATCAGGCCACTAAGTACCTCGCTACTCCCAATCTACCCCGATTGGGTCCGTTACAAGTAGGTAACTATCGCATCTAGCAAAGTCCAAAGAACTAGCGGGATATCGGGGTATACTGCATCTCGCTAGCCCAGGTCTAATCAGATCCGGGTCCCTTACAAACCGTTAATTTAAAATTGCACCTCAGTGACAATTTTGGGTTAACACTTTGGTGCCGTCTGTGGGAAGCAACCCCCCACCATTAACAAACTTTAAATATTCAACTTAGAAGAAGATAGAAGATGAGGCTCCGATCCTCCCAGGGGTAACCCGCAAACTCAAGGGCCCATTCCCTCGCTCCCACCCAGAGAAATCAAGGGAAAAGGAAGGGAACCAGAAGCCAGATACCGGCACCAGTCCCACCACCAAATCCCGGATCAACACTACAGGACCCCGTGGTTGTAGAAGTAACTCGGGAGGCCATAGGGCAACATGCTGCTGCCTATGTGGAAAGCATCCGCCTTCGGATGATCGCCCAAGGGATACCCTTTAAGCACCTAGACTTGCAGAAGGGGTTGGACCAAGTACCCGGGTACCGGGTTTTGATAGACTCGGGCCACCATTACCAGTATAGAATCATCCTGAAGATTTCAGACATTGATTGGTTAGATCGGTCGTCGATAATCCACTTAGAAGGATCCAGTCGCAACACGATGCAGGGGTTAGTATCGGATCCAAGAGGGAAAACGAGGCAAAGAACGTGATGTAGCAGGTTCAGGCTAGCCATACCATTAACGGAGGACCAACCCTCGCTGGGACTTCCAACAATTCAAGAAAGAACCACGCTAGGAAAATCCCGAAGCACGCCGCTAGCCGGGATATGTCCCGGGTGTCCAAAAGATCACGTGAATATCCTCATTCTGCTCAGATTGTGTTCGCTGAAGATGATACCTATAACACAGTACAACCTCATGACGATCCAATGGTGATCACAGCCCAGATTGCCAATTGTCGGGTCCACCGCATCCTGATTGACACCGGAAGCAGCGTAGATATCCTATTCAAAGAAACATTGGAGAAGTTTAACCTCAAGAACCCCTGCTACAATAGTTGTAGGATGGCCTTATATGGTTTTGCAGGAGACTCTGTGATGCCAATAGGAGCGCACACCTTGCCGGTAATTATTGGAAAGGCCCCCCTTCAGTAGAACATTATGACGGAGTTCATCGTAATAGACACTCCGTCCACCTACAACGCGATCCTCAGAGGACATTTCTTGTCAGGAATCAGAGGAGTCCTATCCATTTATCATAACATCCTGAAGTTCCCAGTTGGAACCGAAATAGGGGAAGTCAAGGGGGATCAGCAAACGGCCCGCACCTGTCATGCAGTGTCTGCCAACCCCACCACTTCAACCAAGCGATACACTCGTGTCACCCAAGACCTGAGTCGCAGGGTTTAAGAGCCAGACCATCACATCCTAGAAGAAAGGGAGATACCAAACTTGATCCCAGAGGAAACCGAAGAAGAAGAAAGAGGATGGACTGGAGGGCACCCCACGGAGAAGTTAGAAGAAATCCAGATTAGAAAGGGTGATCCGACTAAGTTAGTAAAAATAGGAGGTGCACTGGATAGTGAGGTCAGGGGAAAATTGGTGGAACTTCTTGAAGAATACAACGACATTTTTGCTTGGAACCACGACGAAATGTCGGGCATCCCTCTCAACCTAGCGGTTCACCGACTGGCAGTGGATGCTACAGTCAAGCCAGTCAAACAGAAACGAAGACATTTCAACATGGAACGGAATGGAACACCGCGGTACAAGAAGAGGTGGACAAGCTTTTGAAAGCCAAATTCATAAGAGAATCCCACTACCCCGTGATCGCGTTCCAAATGTTTACATTTAGCGCTCCCTTACTTGGCTTTTGTAACCATTTTCCGAGCCCTTTTTGGTATTTAATATTGTAAATAAGTATATTTCAGGTATTTCAGCTCATCAGGGGTATTTTAGACCAAACTGGAGAAAAGTAGTGAAATCAAGGCAAAAGAGGGCAAATATGTCATTTGGGAGAATCAGGGGTAAAATGTAAAACTCAAGAAATTATTGCAGATTCGGAGATTAGTGAAGAGTTCAGGGGATCAGTGTGTAATTCGCCAGCCAAAGCACAGCAGCGCGCCACGTCACCAAGTGAAACGGTGCGTTTTGCGCCTGTCTCAGCATGCGTCAGCGTGACGTCACGCGTCTTCTTCATACAGACTGGGTAGCATAGACCCGCGTGACCCGACCCGTTAGCCCGTCAACCCGGTTCGACCCGACAGTTGACCGGACGTTTTTCTGACCGTTTCCGATGCCATTTCTGGTGGTCGTCCGCCTAGAATGATTGCCGGAGCTTCCCCGGTCATATTTCCACCATTTTTGACCTCCCATGCAAAGTATTTTGCTCTCCACCAACTCCTCCAAGTCTTGAAAACCTCCATGGCCGAGCTTGAGCTCCAAGGTCTTCTAGCGGCTTCTTTCCCGCTCCAAACACGTCCAAACCCGTGAGAAGTCTGCGGTTTCATACGGCGGGAACAAGCCCGCAGTCCCGTAGGTTAGAAGTCGCCGAAAACCTCCCATTTTCGTGGCGACTTCACAACGGCGGGAATAAACCCGCGAGCCAGAGTGAACAAGCTCGCCGGGTCCTCTCCACTTGATGAAAGCTCGTCCCACTTGCTTTTCCTATCACTTGAGCTTGTCCAATACACTTTACAACCTTATATATTATTAGATATTTTACTTATAACTTATTTTATACAAAATATCTATCATATATCTTAGTTAGTAAGCATATACTACACAATACACTTAATCATTAGAAGACACACTTTACTTTAGTTTAGTTTGATCTCTAGTGTAGAATTAAGAGAGAGAATAACTCTCTCAACTTTAGTTAGTGTTCTTCATCATTTTCCCATCATTTTCTAGGTAGCCAAACACCACTTTGAGTTACTTAGACTTGATCTTTTCAAGTTGCTCTAGAAGGATATTGTTCTTGGATTGCAAAGAGGAGTCTTCTTGGCCAAGAAACTAATCCAAATGGGTTTGTTTTGCTCTTCTTTTGTATTCTTTAGTTTATACACTTCTATGTGTAACTAACTCCTTTTGTTAAGGGATTGATGTAACTCTTGTAATTAAACCAATGATTTAATCAATCCATTTGTTATTTCACTCTCTAAGGCTTTGTATATGTGTATTATGAACTCTAATGATATGTTGATGATATGTCTTGCATAAACATATATTGGTACACACTTGGTAGTTGATTTCATGCATAAAGTGTCCACTATGTGTATGAAGGTTTCAATATCCATTTTATAGAGATGTCTCTAAGTAATTTTGGGTTAATTAGAGAATCTCTACATCATTATTCCTAAAATTCTCTCTTGATCACTTGTCTATGATATTACATTATGTGTAAGATGATGGATTTGGTGCTTAACATTATTGATAATGGAATACATGCCTTAGAATGTTGTGAATGTGCTTAATGAATGATTGGTTAATGAATTGGTAGTTACTTGAATGAATCAATCCCCTAACATCTTTTAATCAAGCTTTAATCTTAGTTAATTGCAAGCTTAGTATATCAATCTAGATAACATTAACTAGTGAACTTATTAGCAATTAGAAATTCAATAAGTAATGATAACCTAGAACTTACTTGTTAGCTAAGACACCTCCCCGTGGGAACGACCACCCTTACTCGTGTCCCTGTACTACTCGTACGACTCGTACACTTGCGATGGGTGAACCACCCACGCGCCCCTTTAGAATAACCGTAGTAGAATAGCGTAATTTACAGTAGCATTTGTAGAACCGGTTTGGGCGTGTCATGCCGAATGGATCGCCAACGTGGTCATGGTAACCAAGGCCAATGGAAAGTGGCGCATGTGCGTGGATTATACCGACCTCAACAGGGCATGCCCGAATGATAGCTTTCCCCTTCCTAAAATTGACCAGCTGATCGATTCTACTGCAGGGAACAAACTCTTAAGTTTCATGGATGCCTTCTCGGGGTACAACCAGATCATGATGCATCCCGTCGATCAGGACAAGACCAGCTTCATCACTGGGCAAGGTCATTACTATTACAAAGTCATGCCTTTTGGCCTCAAGAATGCAGGAGCCACATATCAACGCTTGGTGAACAAGTTATTCAGACCATTGATAGGGAAATCTATGGAGGTGTATATAGACGACATGATCACCAAATCTCAAGTAACCCATCAACATCCCGAAGACTTACGCCAGACTTTCCAAGTAATCAAGGAGAATCAGATAAGGTTAAATCCGGCTAAATGCGCCTTTGGGGTAGCAGCGAGAAAGTTCCTTGGCTTCATGGTGCATGAGAGAGGAATCGAAGCCAATCCCGGAAAGATCAAAGCCATCATCGAGCTGGGATCTCCAAATACTCTCCAACAAGCTCAGGGGCTGACTGGACGGGTAGCGGCGTTAAACCGCTTCATATCGAGGTCCACAGATAAGTGCCTGCCTTTTTTTAAAATCATCAAGCAGGGAAAAAACATGCAGTGGGATCAAGAGAGTGAGCAAGCGTTCCGGGCCTTGAAAGAGTATCTAGCCAGTCCCCCTCTATTGGTGAAGCCCTTCCCAGGGGATGAGCTACAACTTTATTTAGCGGTATCAGAGACCGCAACAAATGGAGCTTTGGTGAAGGAATGCAGTGATGGAATCCAAAGACCAATCTACTATGTAAGTCGGGCTTTGTCAAAGTCTGAGAAGAACTACACTATCCTGGAGAAGTTAGCCTTTGCATTGGTAACAGCAGCCAGAAAACTTCGACCTTTTTTTCAAGCCCACACCATTGCAGCGGTAACAGACCAACCCTTGAGACAGTTCCTTTAAAGGCCGGATGTATCAAGCCGGTTAGTTTTTTGGGCCTTGGAGCTCACCCAATATGACATAAAATACAAGGCTAGGACAACAATCAAGGCGCAAACTCTAGCCGACTTTGTCGTAGAATTCAGCATGGTTCCTCACCTGGATGCTCCTATAGTTCCAAACACAGATCCAGAACCTTCATAATGGCCGACGGATAGCAAGATCAGGACCCTGTATACGGACGGTTCCTCAAATCAAGCCGGTTACCGGGCTGGGATCATTTTGATCAATCCCGAAAGGATAGAATGCAGCCATTGTTTTAGGTTCGAGTTCAAAGTCACCAATAATGAGGCAGAATATGAAGCCCTGTTGGCAGGATTGAAGGTTGCTACAGAGCAAGGAGTTGAGTACCTCGTAGTGAGAAGAGACTCCCAATTGGTAATCAACCAGGTATCCGGCACATATCAAGCAAGAGGTGACAACATGATAGCGTACCTCCGGGAAGTCCAAGAAGCAGCTGCGAAATTTAGGGGTTTGAGGATGGAACATATCCCTCGAGAGAAAAATCACCGGGTAGATGTCCTAGCCAAGATAGCGGCAACAGGAGGATGGGTATTACCTAAAGGGATACCACTACAGCTGATACCACGACCTAGCACAGCCCCGGGGCTAGAAGTAAACCCGGTCACTCGTTTGCCTTGTTGAATGGATCCCATTGCCGGTTACCTGTAAAACGGTACGCTCCCTGAGAACCCAGACCAGGCGCGTAAACTCAAGAGGATTGGAACCTGGTATTATCTGATAGAGGGACACCTCTATCGCAAAGGAAAATCACTTCTTTTGTTACGATGTTTGCACCCGGACGATGCCAAATGGGCACTGGACGAGGTGCATTCAGAGGACTGCGGCAATCATGTTTCAGGAGAAAGGTTGGCATATCAAGTGCTCAGGATAGGATACTACTGGCCCACTTTCCATCAAAACGCCAAAACATTTGCACAATCCTGCGAGCCATGCCAGAAAACTGTGAATCTACACCATCTACCCCCAGAAAAACTCACTTCAATCAGCACGCCTTATCCATTCGCTATCTGGGGGCTGGATCTAATCGGGCCACTTCCTACCACATCCGACCAGGCCAAGTATGCTATAATAGCCATAGACTACTTCACTCGGTGGGTAGAAGCAAAATCTTTGGTCCAGATAACTGAAGCCAATACCACGAGCTTCGTTAAGGAACATATCGTCTGTAGATTCGGTACCCCAATGGCCATAATCACCGATCTTGGTAAGCAGTTCGACAATGCCAATTTCAGATTTTTCTACGAAGAAAAGGGTATCGATCTACGCCTGGCCTCAGTGGCTCACCCTCAGACTAACGGATTGGTTGAGGCCACTAACAAAACTATCAAGAGGCTCCTCAAAAAGAAGCTCCAACAGAAGAAGGGGGGATGGGTTGATGAGCTTCCAAGTGTCCTTTGGGCATACTGGACTACTAAAATGACCGCTACTGGGGAAACCCCTTATTCTCTAGCTTTCGGAACAGAGGCCGTCTCGCCCATCGAACATAGATTAACATCTTTCAGGGTCCAGCATTTTGAGTTGGAAGAAAACGAAATGAAGTTAAGAGCCAGTTTAGACCTCCTTGAAGAGAAATAAGATAGAGCGGCTGAGCGGGTAGCTACCTACCAGCACAAGATAGCCCGATGCTTTAATAAGAAGGTGAAGACTCGAAACTTCAAGGAAGGGGACTTGGTCCTCAGAAAAGTAACCCATAATACCCGGAAAAGGTTAGATGGGGTATTGGCCCATAACTGTGAAGGACCATATTTGATAAAGGTGGTAGTACGCAGGGGAGCATACAAGTTAGAAGATATGGATGGCTACCCGGTGGATCACACGTGGAATGCCGATCATCTCAAGAGATTTTACCCTTAGAATTCTATGAGGAAGAATGTATCTCGGAGGGTACACTTCTGATATGTGTACCCTGATTCCTTTTTGCTTTGTATTCGCTTTGAGAAATTCAATAAAGTCAGTTGTTTCTCCCACGGTTTTCCCCTAATTACGCCTGACGAAGTCTTCGCCATCCCTTTCGCCTCAAGACCAGGAAAAGCCACATGGCATTCCAGATGCCTTGGTCGGGGAATACCCCCCTCCAGGAAGGATCTGGTGCTTGAAAGCGTAAAGGGCGTAGTCGCCTGCCAGATTCTATCTTATCAAGACCAAGAGGGCCTACATGGATCCCCTGAAGCCTTGGACGGGGAATCCCCTCCTCCAAGACAAATCAACCACCAAGGTAAGCCAGAGCAGGTAACCCGAGGAATCAAGACGATCCATCAGGATACATGACGCTACGCTCCATTATACCACCCTGTCATAGCAAGAAAGACCTGATATTGGGGCAACGTTGGTTGCCAACCAAGTTTTACCAATAGAGCCCCAAGCCGGATTACCCATCCTGATGGACGGTTTGAAGTCACCCAGATTAAGAACCTTCGGCCAGAGACAGGCTTTCTACTTATACAAAATTACTCATCTGGAAAGCATAACGAACAAAGGGACCACCATCTAAGAAGGATATTGCCAAGTATAGGTATGAGTCCGTATCACTGGTCAGACAGTAGGGAGTCGTAGTTCAGAAAATAAAGCTGTTAACTGCCATAATTGGCAGGGATCAAAAAAGAATTTTCCACTAGCTTACAGAAGAAAGCCGGGATCTAAAGTAGAAGCGAAAAGATGTCCGGGTACCCCGCCTGCTAGCTGACGGGCTAGAGAAAGAGCCTTTACCCACCCCGGCCAGGTCCAGAATTCCCGGGACCATGAAAAAGCACTAGGAAGCCAAAAACAATAAGTGGGAGCCTGGGAGACACTGTAAGGATTCCCGTTTTGTTGATTGGCTTATTTCGTAGTCAAACCACATGTTGGGGTTTTGAATGTAAGGGTAGTTTAAGTGTTTAATGTTGAAGTTCAAAGGCCCTTCCATGACCTCAAGATACAAGCACGCCAAAGGTATAATCTCTTGTGCTTGGTTTTCTTTGAAGAGAATTAGTAGCACACACACACTTAGCATACTTGCATTTGTGTGCATACTCTTCACATGTCACTTTACACACTAGCACTATGGTTGATATATCTTGTTGTGTGTATATGTGCTTTATAATTCGTTTCCCGACATTGTTCGGAAACGTCCGCGCTTGCACTAATGAGTGCTTGGTTTCGCGCGAAGACCGCCTATGGAGAATGCCCTTGGCTTCTCCTTTGTTTTCACCATTGTTGGTGATCGGCGGTTATGATCAGCGGCCTGGCCACCGAATGAAACCACCGTTTCAGTCCAGATTGGTCTGAAGCAATTATACGGTCAAGATCGGCGGTCAAGACCGCCGTTCGAAACCGCCGTTCATACCTGATCGATTTTAATCTCTCGGTCTAATTCAACGGTTGGATCGGTGGTCACGAAACCGCCGAATGAAACCGCCGTTGATGCTCTGTTCTTCACGAGCTCAATTCGGCGGTCGTGATCGGCAACCTAGCCGCCGATTGAAACCGCCGAACGGTGCGTTTCAGGGGCAAAATTGTCTTTTCACATGCCCAATTCTTGATGTCTATAAATATCTTATTTTCTCATTCTCTGATTAAGTTCTTTGAGACCTTAGAACCCTAAACTTTCAAGAGAGATTTTTGAGAAAAAATCAAATCAAGAACTCAACTTTAAACACTCAAATCAAATCCTTTTTGCATCAAATTTCATATTGCATCCTCTATGTCTACATAGAAAGCATCTATGATTGGATTGGCATCATCACAATATGCTTGGTAAGATTTTGATTAGTTTCATCTTATTTTAGTATTTTTACTATCAAGCATATTCTCTTTTAATTTACTTGTATGTTGTTGATCATATGATAAATACAAGAATAGAGAATTAATTGTGATGAATTAATTGAGTGTTGTTTTTGTGATAGCTAATTAGGTTTTTACTTAATCTTGATTAGCTAAGCTATTTGAAATGTCATTTAGCAATTGATATCTAGGGTTGATTAAATTGATTATATCATCATCCTAGATAAGCATCTAAGGTTACCTAGCCTTGTTTGTTATTTGAATATTCATATATATTCACATAGGTTGTTTCTCTTCATTGAGAAGTAAGTCTTGAGGCTAAGAGTGCTTAGGCCTCAAGCAAATTGGAATAGGGTTGCTAATAAAGGCCTGCTGGGTAGAAGTGAGGGGTTACAGACCGGAGTGTTAGACGAGGTCTACATAGGTTGTAAACTTCATTTCAATTAGTGATTTCGAGTTCCGAGTGTGGCGCACTATACAGCCCGTGGTTTTTCCCAGTGGTTGGGTTTCCACGTATAAATCAAGTGTTATTTAAATTCCGCATCTTATTACACTTGTATGTATTTTTGACTAGTAGGGGCATTTTCGTAAAATTGACTTGCATGCAAAAATTGGGTAATATTTGATAAAATCTATTCACCCCCCCCCCCCCCCCCCCCCCTCTAGCTTTATATTATACACACCTTGAGATCTTTCAGACATAACCATCACCAGATCCTGACACCCAACTATCCCGGATACCCCGATACCCGAGTATCCTGGTACCCCGCTACTTGAAACCCCGATATCCGTGAACATCGCTTTTAAAGGAGCGTGAGAGACGCAGGGTACCCGGGGTACCCCGACCAGCGAAACACGTGACATACACATGGCAAGACATATACCAGGATCCCAGTAGACCGACCCCGCTGAAGCAGGAGGGGGGCACCCCGAAGAGTAGACTACATATAAAAACAGACATTAAACGTCACCGTTCAAGATAAAAACTCAAGCTACAACGCGGCATTCATTACCGCCAATTTATTGTTCTATTTTAAATAGGAGTTAACTCATTTAGGAACCGGAAAAGAAGGAATCACCAGGTCTTTTGGGATCAATTTCTCGACGAATTTGTCAGATTCCACAGGAAGACCCGTGTATCACTGAAACCCTAGACTGAGGTTCTAGGAGTGCTCAGCAAGAAAGCGGGCCTATATATTAATCATATGTTCATAGGAAAAAGGGATCGAAACCCTAATTCACTTTTTCTACTTATCGACAGGCACGAAAAGCTCCATCTCCATCATTCTCCTTCAGGCTTTATTTTCCTCCATGCTGTAATATTGATAGTTCAAATATCGAGTTGTAAAGATCATATTTCAAATCCACATATATATATATATATACAAACTGCCTTTCAGCTTTTATACATCCACCGTATAAGAAACTCATCCATCCAATTACTTGTATTCATCATAATATCGGATTCATGATACCCAGCGGGATACCAGGCTACTAAGTATCTCGTTGGCCCCAGTCAATCCCGATCCGGGACCGTTACATACATACAATATCTCGCCTAGCAGATTCCAATGAACCAACAGAATATCGGGGTATAGAATATCCTGCTAGCCCAGGTCTAATTAGATCCGGGTCCATCACATACCGTTAATTCTAAATTGTACCCCGGTGACAATTTTGGGTTAACAAAAGCAAAACCAAAGAAGGAAAGGAGTTTTAATTAATTAATCGGGGTGCCCACTCCCCCATGTATGGACTACAAAAAAAAAAAAAAAAAAAAAAAAACTAACAATGCAACTAGGAAATAACAAGAAAATCAGTTTCCCTCCTCCGTCTTTTTTCCTTGCCGGCTTTCCTTGTCAGCCCCATCGTCATCGGTAGCGTCATGAACTTCTCTAACTCCGACCATAACTATTCCAGTAGGTGGATCCATCCCATCAGTCGGGGGCGCAAAATCTCGTTCCAAGTCATCCGGAGAAACCTAGGGACTTCGAGTACCCTTCTCAATAAATTTTGGAATGGTGGCTGCTTGAGGAGGGCCCCCTGGTCCTGATCTTTGAACTGGGCAGCTCGAGCCATGATCAAGTCGCGATCCCAATTAAGAGTGGTCTGCAAATCAAAGGGGGGAGGAAATGCCTTGGCAACTTCATATGAGGCAGCAAAATACCCATCCCCAAAGGAGGAATCCACCTTGGACTCCAAAGCACTCATGGAAGCCTACAGGGTCCTATGGTCGTCAAGAAGGGTGGCCATCTCCACCTTAACGGTCTCTCTGTCATTCCGGTGACGGGTTGACCTGACAACCTCCATGTCATAAGCACGAGTCACCCGTTTCAATTCCATCAAGGCAGCCTTCTTGCCCGCATTAGATTCAGAGGCTTCCTGAACTAAGGAAGAAACGCTCTCCTTAGCCCGAGCCAGATCATTCCTAGCCTCCTCTAGTTTGGCCTGAAGAGCCAGGTTAGCCTCATTTAGGACAATCACCTGCTGTCCCACGGCCAGGGTGAACTTGAAACCCTGCAGAAAGCAACAAAGAAGATATAAAACAGGAAAGGAGAATTCACATACGACAAACTAGAAAAACCAAACGCATACCTCAGTAAGAAGAGAAGCCCCCTTGGATGCTAAAATATCAGTCGGGAGAGAGGATATGGACTGCAAACCTCCACTGGAGCAAGCAGCAATGAACTTAGAAATGATCTCCTCTTGATCATAGTTGCGAGACCCCGACCTAGAAGCCCGAGCACCGTCTGCCTTCTTTTTCCCCATTCTGGTAGGAAGCTTGGCGGAAACGGTGAAGGAAGAAGGAGGAGGAGCGACCTTTGTTGCAGGCGAAACGACGGCCACATTGGAAGTTCTTTTTGAAGTGGGGAGTGGAGAAACTTTGGTCTTGGCAGCCCGCGCTAACATCTCACCTAAAGATGGATGCACTGTGATTTTTGTTGGAAATAGAGTAAGAGAATATGGAGCTGACCCCGTAATTACCGGAGGAGGAGTCGGCGCAAGTGGCTGAGATAGGGAGGAGACTTCGATGCCAGTAGAAGAAGGGGTAGGGGAACTGGCAGGATAGGAATCCAGACGTATCGATCCTGATAGAAAAGAAAAAGAAAGGGGAGTAGCCGAAACTATCAGAAGAACCATTAGTAAGAAGAAAGAGAGAAAAAAGGGAGGAAAAGTGAGGGGCAAGGCATACCTGGTTGTGCAAGAGATATCCACAGATACCGCTCCAGCCGGGTGCCTTTAAAGGGATCACAGGTGGGATATTGCAGGTTAGCATAGTTCCTATCCAGAATCTTCATAAGGATTTGACTGGATTCTATGGAAAGCTCACCCGTGTTCCACTTATCTTGTGCAGAAAAGCGAATGGGAACCGAGTGTTTAACCCCATCCAGATACACCGACTGGCCCCAATCGCCTTCAACTATGACCCACTCGTCCTTCCAGGGTGGGATGAATTTCACATTCACCCCAGGAACAATGAATTGCAGCTTATTCTTAGGCCTCAGGTAGAATTGACCCCGAGGGACCATACTCGTTATTTGAAAAATGTAGCGAAAGTCGTCAAAGCTAGGTTTCTTCTCGACACCGTCTTTTTCATACTGCTCCCTCCAGAGCACCAGGAACCTGGTCAGGTTCTTCCAGAATCCAGGTGAAATCTGTAATAGGGCCAGTCCTAAAGCGACAAGCAACCTGCTAATAGAGGGGTGAAGAGGAAGCCGAACGCCACACTCGAAGGCGACCACGTGAATTAGCAGGTAACCTGCAGGGGGAGTGTACAAATCATACCCCCGATGAGGAAGGGAAAGACAGATAGCATCCGGGATCTTGTAAACCCTCTTAAGCCAGGCTAAAGTATCGGATGTGCAAACTGAATCCGGGATTATGCAGCCTTCACCGAAAGGAGGGAGGGGCCCTGTAAGGTTCCCATTTGTTGATTGGCTCATTTCGTGGACAAACCACATGTTGGGGGTTCTTTGTAAGGGTAGCCTAGGTATCGATGTTATTGCTCAAGCCCTTTGAAAACCTCGTCTTGATAAGCACCGAAGGTAAATTTCTATGTGCTTACTTTTCTTTAAAAAGATTAGTTGCACACACACACTTAACATACATTGCATATGTGTGCATTCTCTTCACTTGTCACATTTCACACTTGCACTTATGTGTTATATTTTGTTGTGTGTAATTGTGTCGTGTTTTCTTGTAATTCATTTCCCGATAGTTTTCGGAAACGTTCGCGCATGCACTAGAATGTGCTTGGTTTAGTGCGAGGACCGCCTACGGAGAATGCCCTTGGCTTCTCCTTGGTTTTCACCTTTATTGGTGATCGGCGGTTATGATCGGCGGCCTGGCCGCCGAATGAAACCGCCATTTGCTTCCAGTAGTTGTTAGGATTATGCTCAATAGCAAGAGTGTAATGTTGTAATTAACAATCTTTTTCATATTAATAAAGTGATTTCTGGTTTAACAAATCGTATAGAATTTATAGTTTAATATTATAATTGTCAAAGTAAATAATCATAAGGTCTAAAGACTATGAGAAAAGAAGAATTGTTCGTACATCTGGATATGTATGTGGTAGACACAATTCTTTAGTTAATCTTGAATAATGTTCACAACTTAAGTTAAAGGTTGGGCACCTTTATCTTGTTAAAGTTGTAGAATTCTTTTGCTAGCATTTGAGTGGGATCAAATGAGATATGATGAGTCTAAAATCATCGGAGTGTCTTCGAGCAAAAGGATCTAGTGCACTGGGTGCATTGAACTGGATCACAATGAAAAGCTTTATCTAGAACCATCAATAGATAATAGTCTTTTCATTATCAGGACAATCAGAGAGTCTATCCTAATCCTGAGATAAATGATGTACTTATGGTTGCAAGTGATATCATTTGAGTTATCAATGAGTACGATTATATCGCATAGTCTATCCTCGATAGTTTGGTGATATTCATTTGTTAATCGATAGAGGACTTCATTTATAGATATGGACATCGTGGCTCCATTTATTAAATGAGAGTATAATATCATCATATGGATGTTTTGAGGTAATTGGATATTAAATCTCAACGTTGAGTTTTCGATAGTGTCTATTGAAAACATGGCTTCTGGACAAGTCAAAATATCCAAGTTCAAAACGTGGTCATATGAGTAAATATGGTAACTTGGAGAGTTATAGGCGGTCTATGAACTCTTGGCGATTACTGATATTAATCACGACGATACACTATCTCCAATATGATTGTCTAGGGTATGAATGAGGAGCATCTTCCTTTTCTATCTTTATTTAAGAGTTCAGTTTTAGCTCTTTAGTGGAATGAGTCAAAATTAATGGATCGGACCTAAGTGAATCATTTGTTGATTGTGATTAGGTTATGTCTATTGAAGCTTAAATTTAGATGGCCAGCCAAGATCCCCAATCCACACGGACTTGCATGGATCACTTGATATATTCTACCGGACCAATTTAAGGGTCCATCTAGAATTGCATTTAATATATTAAGAATATAATTTGCACATTATTTATGTAATGGGCTGCTCAATTATATTAATATATTAATGAATGACATGTGGGCTTGTTTCTTTTAGTAAGAATGGGTCTGGTTCACATGTGGGTTTTTTATTTAAAGTCCAATGGATTAAATGAAATAAAGAAAATAATATATAGCCCATTTGTTTAAGTGGGGCGGCAAGAAGGTTTTATAACCTAATATATTATTTTGTTTCATTGTTTTAATTAAATAAGAATTAATTAATTTATTAATTAATTGTTTAATTAAGAAACAAATCTTTTCTGAATAGGAAATATATTTCCTAGAGTAATACTATTGTAGTAGTTTACTAAAAGTAAAAGACT
The DNA here is from genome assembly GCA_008009225.1 of Acer yangbiense. Lineage (NCBI taxonomy): Eukaryota > Viridiplantae > Streptophyta > Magnoliopsida > Sapindales > Sapindaceae > Acer > Acer yangbiense. Next base: position 35,976,013 of record CM017768.1, read on the forward strand.
TATTTGAAAAGAAAATAAATAATTAATTTTATTTATTTAAATCAAATAAGAAATCTTTTTTATTTAGTCAAATAAAAGAATAAAAGATTTATGAATTAAATTAGGGTTTGAAGTCTTAAACTAGATGGAAATTAGGGTGCAACACAAACTCTTTTAAGCTTGTATATTGCGGCAACCCTAGTCCATTTAGGTTAGAGAATTCGGCAACCCTAAAAGAAAGAAGGAAAGAAAATTTGGCCACCTATATATTCACTCATATAGATTTCGGCAAACTGAATGCTTGGTGCTTGAGATTCTATTTTCTTCTTCTTCTCAATTCATAGAGAGATTAATTTATTCTACTAAAACATAAAAGAGTGTTAGATTATTCTTTGATGGTATACTATTTGCTTATTCATCAATAAGCTTGTGTGTACGACATTGATCTAGGTTCACGCGAGTTTCGATCATTAGATTGAGAACTCAAAAGTGACCGGAATAATCTTAGTATTCTTTTGATTGTTTTTGTGACTAACAAAGAAAAGAAAAGATTGTTTGTCCATTCACAGGTTTGCAATTCAAAGAAAAGGGAGACCACGCTCCTAGGTGATCCACGTTCATGCTAGGATTGAAGATCTTGCGGATTACCATCGACGTAAGTCAATCGGATCACGCGACAAAAGGTATTATTCTTTTGTTAGATAATATATATGTTTAATTGATTAAAGGGTTTAAGGTTCATAAAAGGAAAAATTTTTACAAGTCACTAAATCTATTTTTAGTCTCGCTTCCGCTGCGTGTACTACGGTATTTTTCCCTACAGTAGTGTATGGAGCAATTCTGCGGTTATGATCAGCGGTCTCGACCGCCGTTCGAAACCGCCGTTCAAGACCTGATTGATTTTATCTCTCGGCCTAATTCGGCGATTGAAACGGCGGTCACGCATGAAACCGCCGTTTTCACATCTGATTGATTTTTAATCTCAGGATTTATTCGGCGGTTGGATCAGCGGTCATGAAACCGCCAAATGAAACCGCCGTTGGTCCCCTGTTCCTCTCGGGCCAATTAGACGGTTATGAACGGCGGCCTGGCAGCCGATTGAAACTGTCGATCGGTGTGTTTCAGGGGCAAACTTGTCTTTTCACATGCTCTGTTTTTCATGCCTATAAATACATCACTTTCTCTTGTTCTGAATGTGACTCTTTGATTATCAAGAACCCTACTTTCAAAAGAAAGATTTTTAAGAGAGAAAGCAATCAAGTTTGCTCATTAAACACTCAAACAAAAATCCATTTGCATCAAAGTTCATCTAGCATTCTCTAGCATATCTAGGATGCTTGCTTGCATGGGTCTTTGATCATCACACTTGCTTTGGTAAGTTTTTCACTATTATCATACATAATTAGTGTTTAATTTATTATGGCATCTATTTTATTACTTGATTGTTCTTAGATTATAATCTAATATTCATGATAGAGATTGTTGTGTTGATTTGATTGAGTGTTGTTTTTATGATAGATATCTAGGTTTCTCTAATCTATGATTATCTATGCTAATTGACATGTCATTTAGCTTTAATATCTAGGATTGTTTTTAATTGCATATTCATCATCTTAGATAAGCATATAGGGTTTCCCTTGCTCTATGTTGCATTTGAATATTCATATATTCACTTAGGGTGTTAATCTCTTTTTAGAGAATTAAGTCTTGTGTTGTGACCGGGATTAGGTTGCTTAATTCGCAAGCAATCGGACTAGGTTCACTCATACCGGGATTAGGTAGGTGTGTGATTACTTCCGGGATTAGGTTGTAATTGTTTACACATTTAGTGGATTCGAGGTTCGAGTGTGGCTTACTTACTAGCCCGTGGTTTTTCCCGTGAGGGTTTCCACGTAAAAATCAAGTGTTATTTAATTTCCGCATTTTATACTTGATTTATTGCTTTATCTATTTAGGGGTATTTTCGTAATTTGGACTAACACGAAAAATTGGGTAAAAAGCTTAAAATCTATTCACCCCCCCTCTAGATAGTTTTATACACACCGTGCTATAATTTGTTTCAATTGGTATCAGAGCGGGTTCCTAGACATACATAGGTGATCCTTGCTTACTTTGGTGTGTTTTGCATTTTGTGTGATTTTTGATCATTCATACATTTGCATTCATTTCATTCATTCATAAACACTATGAGTGGAAACGGTGGAAATGGTGGTGGCAACGAAGGTGCCTCAAGCACAAGGCCTCCACTTCTTACCGAATTGAACTATTCCCAATGGAAAGGGAAGATGGAATCCTATATATGCCAAATTCATAACCGTGCATGGATGGCGGTGGAAGACGGATATGATCTACCCAAGATGACTCCCGATGGTGGAGGAGAAGAAGTATTGAAGCTTAAGGCGCAATGGAACGCGCAATGGAACGCGCAAGAGTTTGAGGCTTCAAAGTGGAATAGGAAGGCGATGCATGCCATCTTGTGTGCTATGGATGAAAATCAATATAAATTGATTCAAAATACTAGGATAGCTAAGGAGGCTTGGGACATCCTAGAGATTGCACATGAGGGAACCGAAGTGGTGAAGGACTCTAAGCTTCAAGTCCTCCAAACTCAATTCGAGATGCTTAAGATGGAGGAGAATGAGTGCTTCAACGACTTCGAGATCAAGTTGATGGATATAGTCAACCAAAGCCATCAACTTGGTGATCCATATTCGGATAGGAGAATCAAGCAAAAGATTATGAGATCTCTACCCGATAGGTTTGAATCGAAGGTGACGGCTTTAGAAGAAAATAGTGGATATAAGGATATGAAGCCGAGTGAGGTGATTGGAAGACTTCTAGCTTATGAGTCTAGGAAAGGGCCTATCTCCACACCCACTAAAAAGCAAAAAGGAATTGCTTTAAAAACCTCCAAGGATGAAAAGGAGGCAAAGAAGGTTGACTCGGATGAAGACCTTGCCTTGTTTGTAAAATGGTTCAACAAGGTTATGAAGTTTAGAAGAAAGGGCCTTGGATCAAAAGGTCAAGATTTGAAGAAAAATGGCTCTTTCAAGAAGTTTAAACCTAGGCAAGAAAGGACCGAAAGGAAAGGGGTCCGATGTTTCGAGTGTGGTGGCATAGGTCACTTTGCCCCCGAATGTGCAAATCACAATGAGAGGAAAAAGGGAAAATTGATGGCCACCACTTGGAGTGGAAGTAGTGATGACTCCATTGAAGGAGATGAGTCTTCAAGTGATGAAGAGCTCATGGCTAATCTCCTAGCTTTTACCTCCTCCCATAAAAGCAAAAGTGCTAGTGAGAGAGAGGAAATGAATCAAGAGGAAAAGGACTCAAGTGAAGAAGAAAATGATTCCTCTTCTAACTCCATAAATGGATTTGTGGAGAAAAAGGTGCTTGCTAAATATCATGCCGAGTTTAATGATTTAGCAATTAAGAGCACAAGAAAGATCAAGATGTTGAGAGAAGAAAATCTTGAGCTTGCATCTCATAATGACCACTTAGGTGAACAAGTGGAAAAATTCAAGAAGATGGAAGATAAGCTAAGAGAGGAGTTAGTCTTATCTAGGAGGAATGAAGAAAGTCTAAAGAGGGAGCTTGAAGAAGTTAGAGATTCTATGAATAGGATGGATTCTAGCACCAAGAAGCTTGACCATATGCTTGGTGTTGGAAAGAGTCCATGTGACAAGAGGGGTCTTGGGTATGAAGATGACAAGAAGATCTCAACCTCTAACAAGACCGTGTTTGTCAAGGGTTTGAAGAGCGAAGAATCTTCATATGTGCAAATTCCTAGGAAGAAGTTAGAAGTAGGACAATGTTCAAATTCACAAGTGAAGATGGGGCCAAGAAGGCAAACTCAAGCTCAACCCCCTAGGGTCCCTCAAGCCAACATTCCTCCACAATTGGCTCACAAAGGAAAGAGACTTATCATGCAACCTCAAGCTTGGAAGCAATATAAACCGGTTCAACAACGAAGAAGAATTGAACCCCTTCATCCACAAAGACAAGGACAAGGTATGATTCCTTATTTTACTCCTATATGTCACTTTTGTGGATTTGATGGTCATATTAGACCACATTGCTTTCGATATATAAAAATATGCAAAACTAGAAGCATGATAGAGAAGAAAAAGAAAAGAGCCATGATGCATGTTCCTAGGAATGATAATATTATTATGCATGATCCTAGGACATCTAGAGCCCATGTATCAAAGACCACTAAGAAAGCTAAGATTGTTTCTAGGTGGATTAGAAAGAATGAAAATGTTTGCCATGTTGCTCAAAAAGCCTTGAAGGCAAATTATTCTAATTTTTTGTATTTAGATAGTGGGTGCTCTAGGCATATGACGGGAAACAAGAGTTTCTTCGAGACTCTTGTTATGGAGGAAGGAGGATATGTCACTTTTGGTGATGGATCCAAAAAGAAGGTTGTAGGGAATGGAACCATTTCCGTTCCCGGATTACCCTCCTTATCCGATGCTTTATTTGTTGATGGCTTGAAAGCCAATTTAATAAGCATTTCACATCTAAGTGATGAAGGATATTCCGTCTTGTTTTGTAAAGATGATTGCTCGATCCTAAAGCCTGATGGACAAACCTTATTGAAAGATATGAGATCTAGCGACAATTGCTATTGTCTTGAAGCTAGAATTGTCTCAAACAATGTGTCCATGGATGAGCAAATAGAGTTGTGGCATGAAAGACTTGGCCACATGAACTTTAGGGATTTAAGAACCCTTGGAAAGTTCAATTGTGTGCGTGGCCTCCCTAAGCTTGGGAAGAAAGCCAATGGTATTTGTGGACCTTGCCAACAAGGAAAACAAACCAAGAGCATGCACAAAAAAGGCAAGTATCTCTCCACCAAGGAGCCCCTAGAGCTTCTCCACATGGATCTCATGGGTCCTATGCAAACCGAGAGTTTAGGTGGAAAGAGATACATTTTTGTTTGTGTTGATGATTTCTCTAGATTTACATGGACATATTTTCTAAGAGAAAAATCCGAAACTTTTGATAAGTTTAAAATACTTTGTACTAAAATACAAAATGAAATGAATTCTAACATTAAAAGCATTAAACGGATTAGAAGTGACCATGGGAGGGAATTTAAGAATGCCTCATTTGAAAGCTATTGCAATAGCTTAGGCATCTCCCATGAGTTCTCGGCTCCTAGGACACCTCAACAAAATGGAGTTGTTGAGAGGAAGAATAGGGTCCTTCAAGAGATGGCCCGTGTGATGTTGCTTAGCAACAATGTCCCTAGGAACCTATGGGCCGAAGCCATCAATATGGCTTGCTATATAGGAAATAGAGTTTTCCTAAGGCCTGGTACTAGAAACACCTCCTATGAGTTATGGAAAGGCAAGAGGCCAAATGTTAGCTACTTCCACACTTTTGGAAGCAAATGCTACATTTCGAATGACCGTGATCAACTTGGCAAAGTCGATGCTAAGAGTGATGAGGGTATTTTTATTGGCTATGCCTTGAATAGTAGAGCCTATAGAGTTTTCAATTTAAAGACTCTAAGTGTTATGGAATCATCCAATGTCGTATTTGATGATACTAGGCTCAAGTCAAATGATCATGAGGAGGAGGTTATTTTTAGTGATGTTTCTCCTTTGGAGAAGGTTGTGGTGCCTCCTAATGTTGGGACATCAAATGTCAACAATGATGACACACAACCTATTGATAGAGTTCCTCTCTTGGACTCTAAAGAACCCGCTCCATGGGTTAGGAAACTCCATGATAAAGAAGATATCATTGGAGAGGTTAATGAGGGTGTGAGGACTAGACGTCAACTTGCTAATCTTATTAGCTACACATGCTACACCTCTCAAATTGAACCCAAAAAGGTTGAAGAAGCCTTAAATGATGAATTTTGGGTTCTTGCCATGCAAGAAGAGCTAAACCAATTCGAAAGGAATGAGGTTTGGACTATAGTTCCTAGGCCTAAGACCACTAATGTCATAGGCACTAAATGGATATTTAGGAACAAATCCGATGAGGATGGCAACATAGTACGGAACAAGGCTAGACTTGTAGCACAAGGGTACTCTCAAATTGAGGGTATCGACTTTGAGGAGACATTTGCTCCCGTTGCCCGTTTAGAGTCTATTAGGCTTCTCTTGTCCATTTCTTGTGTGCACAAGTTCAAATTGCACCAAATGGATGTCAAGAGTGCCTTCCTCAATGGCTTCTTGCAAGAGGAAGTGTTTGTTGAACAACCCAAGGGGTTTGTGGATGCTCACCACCCCAACCATGTATATCGCCTCAAGAAGGCTCTATATGGGTTGAAACAAGCACCGAGGGCTTGGTATGAGCGCCTCACTCAATTTCTTGTTGAAAATGACTACACACGAGGTAGTGTTGACAAGACACTATTCATCAAAAGAAACAATGATGAGCTTTTCATAGCTCAAATATATGTTGATGATATAGTGTTTGGCTCCACCAACAACACCAAGGTTCAACAATTTGTTGATGTTATGTCTCATGAATTTGAGATTAGTCTTGTTGGTGAGCTTAGTTACTTCCTAGGTTTGCAAATTAGGCAACTAGATGATGGGATTTTCATAACCCAAGCCAAATATGCCAAAAACCTAGTGAAGAAGTTTGGTCTTGAAAAAGCCAAACATTGTGATACACCCATGAGTACCACTTTGAAGCTAAGCAAGGATGCTAGTGGTAAAAGTGTGGAACAAACGTTATATCGTGGCATGATAGGTAGCTTGCATTATTTGACCGCAAGTAGGCCCGATATCTCCTTTAGTGTGGGTGTGTGTGCTAGGTACCAAGCGGATCCTAAGGAATCCCATCTCTCTTCCGTAAAGAGAATCATTCGCTATGTGAATGGGACATCCAACTATGGGATTTGGTACTCTTTTGACACTAATGCTAGTCTTGTAGGCTTTAGTGATGCGGATTGGGCAGGAAATTGCGATGATAGGAAGAGCACATCGGGCGGTTGCTTCTTTCTAGGCAACAACTTGGTGTCTTGGTTTTGCAAGAAGCAAAACTCGATTTCCTTGTCCACGGCCGAGGCCGAGTACATAGCCGTGGGGAGTGGATGCACACAACTCCTATGGATGAAGCAAATGCTAGTAGACTATGGATTCAACCAAGGTACTCTCACTCTCTTTTGTGATAACATGAGTGCTATTAATATTTCCAAGAATCCGGTACATCATTCTAGAACTAAGCATATTGACATCCGCCATCACTTCATTAGAGAGCTTGTTGAAAATAAATGCATAGTACTTGAACATGTAGGTACTAATGATCAACTTGCGGACTTATTTACTAAACCCTTAGATGCTACTCGATTAAAAACTCTTAGTAGATTTATTGGGATATGTCTTGTGGAGTGATGTTCTATGATTGACCCCATATGGGGAACTCAAGCAAAGAGAGCTATTTTGCATTCTTGTCACTTGCAAAAAATTTGAAATAACTTATGCCTATTCTTTTAATTGTTTGAATAAGCTTGGTTGCACATATGTATATATGTTTTCAATTCAATAAGTGTGAACCTTGCTTGTTTACAATCCATGTCATATTTATATTCAAACATGCATTTTTGGACTAGGAGATGTATGTAGGAAGTATGATTTGAATGACCTATGATTATCTCCATGACATGATGATTCTTAAATAACATGCTAATGTCAAATGAAAAAGCATGAAATCCATATAACATGCTCACTTGTAAAGCATGAATTAATGATTGCATATTCTTAAAATGCAAAACCTTGTGTGAAAGCTTATGAGACTCAAAATGAATAAAGGATCTTGTATCCGTTCAAAGGAATTTACATTCCAAATGTCTCTCCTTCTTTATTGGTTGAACATGGCTACTATCATACGGATATCTTATCCTGAAAAATCAAATAGGGTGCAAAGTTGCTCATGCCATGTTTCACTTATAAAGTTGGATATAGTTGTTCTTAAATTGAAATCAATATATTCTATATCCTTGCTTTACTCATGACTTTGGTGAAATTGGTTTGAATTCTTATTAGAAACCTTTGTCATTTGCTTTGCCAAATACCATTGTATTTTGGACTTGAATGCTACATGTCTTGTATGCAAAGCATGTTTGATTCACACATTTTCTTTCAAAATAAATCTCCTTGTTTCTCTTCAATTAATTGAGGTGCATAAAGTGACTTATATATATATGCAAATATCTTGCATGCTTCTATCTCTCGTTGCTATGAGTGACCTAGTTGGGGACTACTCCTTTGCCTATATCATGACAAAAAAAGGGAGTAGGATATGGTAAGGGGAGTTGCAAAATAGAGGCAATTTTGCTTATTGGGGAGAACATTCATTGAGGGGGAGTAACCCGTTGAGGGGGAGCATTGCATACACATACATTTCATAATGTTGTGCCTAAACTTTTAAAATGCAAATGCTTGTTTTTTGTTCTCACTTGATTCATCTCACTTTTTACTTATATTGGAAATGTTAGAAACTTTCTTTTCAGGGCTTGATTATTCTATAAGAGATTGAAGACTTGAAGTTTTATTTTCTTATCTCTTTGTACTATAGAATATCATAGTTATCCCGTTGTTTCTAGTTTAATGTGAGGAATCAATGTGAGTGGTGGTTTTGTCACGAAATAGCCAAAGGGGGAGATTGTAAGGTTCCCATTTGTTGATTGGCTCATTTCGTGGACAAACCACATGTTGGGGGTTCTTTGTAAGGGTAGCCTAGGTATCGATGTTATTGCTCAAGCCCTTTGAAGACCTCGTCTTGATAAGCACCGAAGGTAAATTTCTATGTGCTTACTTTTCTTTAAAGAGATTAGTTGCACACACACACTTAACATACATTGCATATGTATGCATTCTCTTCACTTGTCACATTTCACACTTGCACCTATGTGTTGTATTTTGTTGTGTGTAATTGTGTCGTGTTGTCTTGTAATTCGTTTCTCGATAGTTTTCGGAAACGTCCGCGCATGCACTAGAATGTGCTTGGTTTAGCGCGAGGACCGCCTACGGAGAATGCCCTTGGCTTCTCCTTGGTTTTCACCTTTATTGGTGATCGGCGGTTATGATCGGCGGCCTGGCCGCCGAATGAAACCGCCGTTTGTTTCCAGTAGTGTATGGAGCAATTATGCGGTTCAAGACCTGATTGATTTTATCTCTCGGCCTAATTCGGTGATTGAAACGGCGGTCACGCATGAAACCGCCGTTTTCACACCTGATTGATTTTTAATCTCAGGATTTATTCGGCGGTTGGATCCGCGGTCATGAAACCGCCGAATGAAACCGCTATTGGTCCCCTATTCCTCTCGGGCCAATTCGGCGGTTATGAAAGGCGGCCTGGCCGCCGATTGAAACCACCGATCGGTGCGTTTCAGGGGCAAACTTGTCTTTTCACATGCTCTGTTTTTCATACCTATAAATACATCACTTTCTCTTGTTCTGAATGTGACTCTTTGATTATCAAGAACCCTACTTTCAAAAGAGAGATTTTTAAGAGAGAAAGCAATCAAGTTTACTCATTAAACACTCAAACAAAAATCCATTTGCATCAAAGTTCATCTAGCATTCTCTAGCATATCTAGGATGCTTGCTTGCATGGGTCTTTGATCATCACACTTGCTTTGGTAAGTTTTTCACTATTATCATACATAATTAGTGTTTAATTTATTATGGCATCTCTTTTATTACTTGATTGTTTTTAGATTATAATCTAATATTCATGATAGAGATTGTTGTGTTGATTTGATTGAGTGTTGTTTTTATGATAGATATCTAGGTTTCTCTAATCTATGATTATCTATGCTAATTGACATGTCATTTAGCTTTAATATCTATGATTGTTTTTAATTGCATATTCATCATCTTAAATAAGCATATAGGGTTTCCCTTGCTCTATGTTGCATTTGAATATTCATATATTCACTTAGGGTGTTAATCTCATTTTAGAGAATTAAGTCTTGTGTTGTGACCGGGATTAGGTTGCTTAATTCGCAAACATTCGGACTACATTCACTCATACCGGGATTAGGTAGGTGTGTGATTACTTCCGGGATTAGGTTGTAATTGTTTACACATTTAGTGGATTCAAGGTTCGAGTGTGGCATACTTACTAGCCCGTGGTTTTTCCCGTGAGGGTTTCCACGTAAAAATCAAGTGTTATTTAATTTCCACATTTTATACTTGATTTATTGCTTTATCTATTTAGGGGTATTTTCGTAATTTGGACTAACACGAAAAATTGGGTAAAAAGCTTAAAATCTATTCACCCCCCCTCTAGATAGTTTTATACACACCGTGCTATAATTTGTTTCAGGCCCAACAAGAATTCCCAATAAATCCACAGGAAGAATATCGCCTGCCTCCTCCCTCTTTTTATCTTCAACACCAGCAATCTCACCTTCGTCCACTATCTGGACTGGATTCTCAGGTTCATTGCGAAAACCCAACCCGATTCGGGGATTCCTTATAGAGCGACGACGCTGGGACGAGATACCATCTCCAGTAACATCTCCATCACCTCGATTACGCTTCTTTCCCTTGATCGACTATGAACTCGCTGTTGAATCCTCCTTCTGGCTACCAGAAAGATATGAAGAGGCAGAAGGAGAGCCGAGGAGGCATGCATAGGAGGTGGAGGGACATCCTGAGTGGAGGCAGGAAGCTTTGAGGAAGATGCCATTGTCAAAAAGAAAAGATTCGAAAGAAGGAGAAGATTTCAGTTCGTAACTTCTGAAGGGCAAGCGAAGCATAGCAAAAGAAAAGAAAGGGAGAAAAGTCTGTTTATAGGCAGAAGAAGGGCGGTTACCGAAACATAAAAGGAAACAAGGATTAATGGCTGAAGACGTGCTTAAGAAAAACTCTGAAAAACCCGCACCGGAAACGGCCAATTTGAATTTATGCAGCAATCGCTATCAGACACGTGGATTATTATTAAATACCACCGTTTTGAAAGAAGATTTACCTTTTCATTATAAGGCAGCCATGCGAGACTAGACAAACAGACAAGGCGGAAAATCCTTCGAATGGACTAGGGAATCCTGACTCCAACTACAGCAAGATGCCGGTGTTCAAGTCAGGGGGGACTTCTGTTAACTGCCAAAAATGGCGGGGACCAAAAAAGAATTTTCCACTAGTTTTGAGAAGAATGCCAAAATAGCAACGGAAAAGATGTCCAGATTCTGCTAAGCTGACAAACTAGAATAAGAGCCTCTACCCACCCCGGCCAGGTCCAAAATCTCCAGAACCTAGAAAACACTAGAAAGCTGTAAGAAGAAGGGCCTTAAAGACACGACCATCATAACATCCTAGCATCCAGCTACCCTGAGTATCTTGGCACCCCGATACCTAGAACCTGATATCTGCAAACATCGAGGTTAGGAAGAGCAAGAAGGACGCGGGGTACCTGGAGTACCCCGACCAGCAAAACTCGTGACATACAAATGGCAAGATATACACCAGGATCCCAGTAGACCAACCCCGCTGAAGTAGGAGGCGAGCACCTTAAAGAGCAGACTACATATAAAAGCAAACACTAAACGTCACCGTTCAAGATAAAAACTCAAGATACAACGCGACATTCATTCACGCCCTGTAGGGTCCTATTTTAAATAGGAGTCAACTCATTTGGAACCGGGAAAGAAGGAACCACCTGATCTTTCGAGATCAGTGTCCCTATGAATTCGTTAAACTACAAAGGAAGACCCGTACACTATGGAAACCCTAGACCGAAGTTCTAGGAGTGCTCAGCAAGAAAGCGAGCCTATATATTGATCATGTGATGACAGGAAAAGGGATTGAAACCCTACTTCATTTTTTCTACTTATCGACAGGAACGAAAAGCTCCATCTCCATTGCTCCCCTATATGCTTTATTTTTTCCATGCTGTAATATTGATCTATCAAATACCAAATTGAGAAGATCGTACTTAAATCGACATATATATCAACAGTTTTTCTGCTTTATACTTCGACCACATAAGAAAATTATCCATCTTGTTACTTACACCCAACATAACACTTGATCTACGAGAAGCAGCGGGGTATCAAGCCACTAAGTACCTCGCTACCCCCAATCTACCCCGATCTGGGTCCGTTACAAGTAGGTAACTATCGCATCCAGCAAAGTCCAAAGAACTAGCGGGATATCGGGGTATACTGCATCCCGCTAGCCCAGGTCTAATCAGATCCGGGTCCCTCATAAACCGTTAATTTAAAATTGCACCCCGGTGACAATTTTGGGTTAACAAAGATGAAGTTAATCAAAATCTTACCAAGCAAATTGTGATGATGCAAACCCATGCATGGATGCATTCTATATAGTCATAGAAGATGCAATATGAAATTTGATGCCAAAAGGATTTGATTTGAGTGGTTAAAGGTGAGTTGTTGATTTGATTTTCTCTCAAATATCTCTCTTTGAAGTTTAGGGTTCTAAGGAGTAAAAGAACTTATTCAGATAATGAGAAAGTGAGATATTTATAGACATAAAGAACAGGGCATGTGAAAAGACAATTTCACCCCTGAAATGCACCGATCGACGGTTTCAATCGGTTGCCAGGCCGCCGATCATAACCGCCGAATTGAGCTTGAAGTTCAATCACCTAAACTACCCTTACACAATAAACCCCAACATGTGGTTTGTTCACGAAATAAGGCAATTAATATATGGGAATCCTTACAGGTGATAAACCACAATTGAGGATTGAATTGTAAGGGTAGCTTAGGTGATTGATGATCAAGCTCAAAGGCCCTCTCAAGACCTCAAGGTGATAAGCACTCCAAAGGTATAATCTCTAGTGCTTAGTTTTCATTGAAGAGATTTAGTTGCACACACACTCTTATCATGATTGCATATGTATGCATTGCTCTTGTGTGCATTCTCTTTACATGTCACCTTTCACACTTGCACTTTATGGTTGTTGTATTTTGTTGTGTGTTAGTATGTCTAGTAATTCATTTCCCGAACATTGTTCGAAATGTCTGTGCATGCACGATGGTGTGCTTGGTTTAGCACGATGATCACCTTAGGAGAATGCTCTTGGCTTCACCTTTGGTTTCACCAAAAGTGGTGAAACGGCGGTTTTGATTGGCTTATCAGTCTAATTCTATGCTTATATTTCACCCTTTTTTCCTATGTATATGCTTCTTTCTTGGGTCCTTTTGGTGGGTTGATGTGTATGTTGAGCCTTTATAGATCGCTTTCCATAGAAGTGTTGTTGGATCTTTTTTTTAGGAGAAACTGAAGTCAGAAGATGAAGAAAGGGGCAAAACTGTCATTGACTCCCGAGGCATATGCACCAACAGCGGCCTATCAGGCAATCAAGAAGGGAGGACCACCTGCTGATTTACCATGGTCCATATCGTCAACTTGGCATGAAGGTGTGCTGTTTGAAGTATCGCTGCCCATGCAATGTGACCGCACTGCGGCACGGGCAGTGGTCATGCGCATTCCTTGTTTTCTCAGGACAAAGCAGAAGACCTAATTGGTAAAATTATATGAAGGGCCAACTTTTAGACATAAGGGTGTTGGCACACAGAGTCAAACAAATGGATTACACCTAGAAACACCATTCTTACAGAGATTGATTCATTCCATTCATTTATTCTTCAATTCATCCATCCTTGGAGGATTCTTGGAAGCAAGAAGACGACGGAGATTTCAAGACAAAAGCATCTCACCATTATGGGTTTTCTCTATATCTCTTCTATGTGTTTATATTCTCCATTGATGTGTAACTGAACCTCTAATTAGAGGATTGATGTAACCGATTTTGGATAACTTTATGTGAACAATTAGTCTATCTTTTGTTAATCAATTGGGTTTTCGTTTTATTTATTGAATTAATTGATCTATTCTACTTTCTCTGATTATGTTGTGACCGCAAGTGATTTGAGTTTGTGGCTTAGTTTATCCATGAGATTAGGGTTTAGATGTGGATGACCGTTCCATTTAATTCTTAATCGAAAGCTTAATAAACAAGAAAATTGATATATGCATGACCGTGCTATGTTAATTTGGCTTAGAGTTTTGTGTAAAACTTGGGTTTTGACAATTGCTCATTACATGACCGTGTGTGAGTAATAGGAAGAACCTTAGATCATTTTTCTGTTATTCGTTGCATGACCATGTGCGAGTATTGGAAAGGATCTTTGAACTTAATTGATTTATCTTGAAAACAAGCCCGTAAACTAGATTGAAGTGTTTAACGAGACTGATTGTGAGCATTGAGTGTCTAAGAAAGGTGCATCGATTCCCTAGTATTTCTCTCCATATATTCATCTCTTGTGTGATCTTTGTTTCGATTTGATTTTAGTCTTTATTTCAAGTAATCATAATTTAGGTTAATTTTAGAATTAAATAAATTTCCAAAGCAAAGCATTATGCAATTTAGTTTTTCGCCTTTAGAGTAATCCTTACTAGATTAATTGGCTTTGACCGATAGAATCGCCGATCCTAGTGAACGATCTTTCTTAGTAAATAGAATACAGATTTTACTGCATCATTGGCGGTCATGACCGCCGAATGAAACCGCCGTTTGTGTCTAGAAGGTTCTAGAGCATTTCTGCGGCTATGATCGGCGGCCACGACCGCCGTTTAGACCTGATCAATTTTATCTCTCGAGTCTATTTCTACGGTTGTGATGAAACCGCCGATGATCTCCTGTTCTCTCGGCATTCAATTCGACGGTCGGATTGGCGGTTTCGAAACCGCCGATGGCGCGTTTCATGGGCAAACTTGTCTTTTCACATGCCCTGTTCTTGATGTCCATAAATACATCATTATCTCATTCTTTGAACTCAGTTCCTTGACTCCAAGAACCCTAAAGAGAAAAAGAGAGATACTTGAGAGAAAATCAATCAAGAACTCACCTTTAAACACTCAAAGCCATTTTCATATGCATCAAACTTCATGTAGCATCTTCTAGCATATCTAGGATGCTTGTTTGCATGGGTCTTACTCAGTACACATGCTTTGGTAAGTTTTTCACTAATTTCATCTAATCTTAGTGTTTTAATTAACAAAAAATCTCTTTAATTACTTGTTTGTTCTTAGATCATATTCTACCACGCAGAATCCTGTACCCCGCTACCATGCGGACCCAGTATCCCGATACATTGTTTTGGTATCCCATTACAACATCAGCCGGTTTCCAAATACCCAAACATAACAATACCTCGAATTTCATAAAAAGGAGTCAGCTACCTTGACCTTTTCCTAAACCAGCTAACTAGACAGGTAAAGCACCAAGAAGAACAGATTGTAAAAGTAAGCCTAACACGCTCAAAAAACAGTCTTAAAGCGACAATAAAATGCCACCGTTCAAGACAAATAAAGAATTATGCTCATTCCCGCCACTAAGAGTTCTATTTGAATTGGGAGTCAACTCCCACACAATCTACCAGAGAAGGAATCACTTGATTCTAGGGATCAAATCCCCCGACAATCTCGTCGATTGCCAAGGAAAGTCCTATAATTGCTAAAACCCTAGACCAAAGTTATAGGAGTGCATGGCTAGAAACGAGACCTATATATACATCGTATTATCACACGGAAACGAGGACCGCAATTCTAAGTCCTAAACCTTACTTGATATCTTCCACTTATCGACATGCATGAGAGCTCTATCACTAACTGTGTTAGACTTCACCTATGATTACCCATCAAGACCTATCAACCATGTCACTATCTACATAGACCTATCAAGAATAATTCCAACGTTGTACTTTGTGCTTTGATAGTAGAAGGATTTGTATTTTTCTTTTATCACAATATAATGAAATATCTGTCCTCTTTTTCCACCATTGTTACATCAAGTTATTTTCAGAGATTTGCATAGATATCGAACTACGTGATACCCCACTGGACCATGGCGTGGTCCCATGAAAGTTGTTAATTGGATTTTCACCCCGATGACAATTTTCAGTTAACACTTTTTGACGCCGTTTGTGGGAAATACTCCCATCTCTTTACAAAGCTATCTAGCTCTACCCATAAGACTCAGAAGATGAGGCTCTGATCCTCTCAGGGGCAGCCCGCCCCATCAGGGCCCCATTCCTTTGCTTCCACTCAGAGAAAACAAGGGAAGATGAGGGAAATGAGAAGCCAGATCCCGGCTCCAATTCCTCCACTTAATATGGGCTCCACACCCCAGGACCCCGCGGTCTAAGAGGTAAATCGGGATACCATGGAGCAACACGCTACTACCTACGTAGAAAGCATCCGCCTCCGAATGATCGCTCAAGGAATACCTTTCGAAGAACCCAGGCTAATGAGAGAAGCCGGGCAGAGTACCCAGGTACCAGTCTTTGACAGACTCAGGCCACCATTGCTAGTACCTGATCATCTTGGAGATTTCAGACCCTGACAGGTGAAGTCAGCATTTGACATCCTTTTTAGAACGATCCAGCCAGCGACTAGACCAGCAACAGAGAAAAGGGCTCCACAACCCGATGCAGGTGGTAGTACCGAGCCTAGGAGAAACCCGCTGGGTACCCGGCCCTAGAAAGAGGAGCGCAAGGAGGCAACTGCACTATCGAAAACTTTGGATAATGAAGGCTCAGTTGCCAGATCCAGGCACAATGGGTCCATACGTCTTGAAGATCAAATGGCCAAAATGGCAAAAGAACTCGATGAGCTAAGGAAAGGGAAACACCGGGGTACCAGAAAGAATCCCTTGGTGGAGATGAATGCACCATTCTCTAGGAGGATCAGAGAAGCAGAGTTACACCCCAAATTCAAGATGCCCACCGAGAAATATTCTGGATCAGAAGACCCGTGAGCCACATAGAGAGCTTTGTCCACTAGATGGAGGTTCAGAATGCTACCCGATCAGAGATGTGCAGAATGTTCCCTTCCACTATGACCGACTGTGCCAAGACTTGGTTCAGAAAGTTACCTCCAGGTAGTGTGGATTCATTTACAAAACTTACTATAGATTTTTGTGCTCAGTTTTAGGGGATCAAATCTCATCCCAAGGACCCCGTCCTACTCCAATATATGATCCAGGAACGGGGAGAAACTTTAATATCCTATGTAGAGAAGTTCCACAAAGAAGTGATCCAGATGGGAGTGTTTACCGAGAAGGAGACCTTGGCTAACTTCAGAAGAAACCTATGGGCTGGTTGTTAGGATTATGCTCAATAGCAAGAGTGTAATATTGTAATTGACAATCTTTTTCATATTAATAAAGTGATTTCTGGTTTAACAAATCTTATAGCATTTATAGTTTAATATTATAATTGTCAAAGTAAATAATCATAAGGTCTAAAGACTATGAGAAAAGAAGAATTGTTCGTACATCTGGATATGTATGAGGTAGACACAATTCTTTAGTTAGTCTTGAATAATGTTCACAACTTAAGTTAAAGGTTGGGCACCTTTATCTTGTTAAAGTTGTAGAATTCTTTTGCTAGCATTTGAGTGGGATCAAATGAGATATGATGAGTCTAAAATCATCGGAGTGTCTTCGAGTAAAAGAATCTAGTGCACTGGGTGCATTGAACTGGATCACAATGAAAAGCTTTATCTAGAACCGTCAATAGATAATAGTCTTTTCATTATCAGGACAATTGGAGAGTCTATCTTAATCCTGAGATAAATGATGGACTTATGGTTGCAAGTGATATCATTTGAGTTATCAATGAGTACGATTATATAGCATAGTCTATCCTCGATAGTTTGGTGATAATCATTTGTTAATCGATAGAGGACTTCATTTATAGATATGGACATCGTGGCTCCATTTATTAAATGAGAGTATAATATCATCATATGGATGTTTTGAGGTAATTGGATATTAAATCTCAACGTTGAGTTTTCGATAGTGACTATTGAAAACATGGCTTCTGGACAAGTCAAAATATCCAAGTTCAAAACGTGGTCATATGAGTAAATATGGTAACTTGGAGAGTTATAGGCGGTCTATAAACTCTTGGCGATTACTGATATTAATCACGAGGATACACTATCTCTAACATGATTGTCTAGGGTATGAATGAGGAACATCTTCTTATTCTATCTTTATTTAAGAGTTCAATTTTAGCTCTTTAGTGGAATGAGTTAAAATTAATGGATCGGACCTAAGTGAATCATTTGTTGATTGTGATTAGGTTATGTCTATTGAAGCTTAAATTTAGATAGCCCGCCAAGATCCCCAATCCACACGGACTTGCATGGATCACTTGATATATTCTACTGAACCAATTTATGGGTCCATCTAGAATTGCATTTAATATATTAAGAATATAATTTGCACATTATTTATTTAATGGGCTGATCAATTATATTAATATATTAATGAAAGACATGTGGGCTTGTTTCTTTTAGTAAGAATGGGTCTGGTTCACATGTGGGCTTTTTAATTAAAGTCTAATCTATTAGATAAAATAAGAAAATAATATTTGGCCCATATATATAATGTGGGGCGGCAAGGCTAAATTTTTAGTAAAAAATATTATTTTATTTTATTTTTTGATTAAATGAGAATTAATTAATTAATTAATTAATTATTTAATTAAGAAACAAAATCTTTTTCTGATCAGGAAATATATTTCCTATAGTTATACTAAAGGTAAAAGACTTATTTGATAAGAAAATAAATAATAAGTTTTATTTATTTAATCAAATAGGAAAGTCTTTTATTTAGTCAATAAAAAGAATAAAAACACTTATGAGTTGAATTAGGGTTACGAGTCTAAAGTTGATGGGAATTAGGGTAAAGCAAAAATCCTTTTTTTGTAAAGGATTTTCGGCCAACCCTAATAGAATCACAAGGAGATTTCGGCAACCCTAAAGAAAAAGAGAAGTGAAATTCGGCCACCCTATATAAGCAATCATATAGGGTTCGGCCACCCCCTAGAGTTTACTAGATCAATTTCTTCTTCTTCTCATACTCATAGTGATCAGTCTAATTCTATGCTTATATTTCGCCCGTTTTTCCTATGTATATGCTTGTTTCTTGGGTCCTTTTGGTGGGTTGATGTGTTTGTTAAGCCTTTGTAGGTCTCTTTCCATAGAAGTATTGATCGGATCTTATTTCGGAGAAGATGGAGTCAAAAGATGAAGAAAAAGGCTAAAAATGCCAGTTACCGTGGCACAGGCCGCTCATCAGGCGAGTGCACCATCAGCGGCACGTTAGGCTGTCGAGAAGGGTTGATTTACCGCGGCCCATGCCGCTCATTAGGCAAATGCCTCTCCAGCGGTCTGTCCAGCGAGTCAGATCAGATTGTGGCCGCTCGAAGTGTCGCTGCCCATGCAAGTGTTCGCACAGCGGCACGGGTAGCGGTAATCCGCTTTCCTCGTTTTCTCAGGACAGGGCAGAAGACCTAAATGAAAACGATATTTAAGGGGCCGATTCTTAGAAATAAAATATACAGAAAACACACCACCATCACATTCATTTTATTCTTCCATTCGATTCCATCATTGGAAGATTATTGGAAACAAGAAGACGACGGAGATTTCAAGACAAGAGCATCTCACCATAATGGGTTTTCTCTTCATCTCTTTTATGTTTTTGCTCTCTCCATTGATGTGTAACTAAACCTCTAACTAGGGGATTGATGTAACCGATTTTGGATAACTCTATGTGAACATTAGTCTACCTTTGGTTAATCAATTGAGTTTCGTTTTGTTTATTGAATTAATTGCTCTATTCTACTTTCTCTGATTATGTTGTGACCGCAAGTGATTTGAGTTTTGTAGCTTAGTTTATCTATGAGATTAGGGTTTAGATGTGGATGACCGTTCCATTTAAATCTGAATCAAAAGCTTAATAAACAAGAAAATTGATATATGCATGACCGTGCTATGTTAATTTGGCTAAGAGTTTTTGTGTAATATATGGGTTTTGACAATTGCTCATTACATGACCGTGTGTGAGTAATAGGAAGAACCCTAGATCATTATTCCGTATTCATTGCATGACCGTGTGCGAGTATTGGAAATGATCTTTGAACCTAATTGAATTATCTTGAAAACAAGCCCGTAAACTAGATTGAAGTGTTTAACGAGACTGATTGTGAGCATTGAGTATCTAAGAAAGGTGCATCGATTCCCTAGTATTTCTCTCCATATATTCATCCCTTGTGTGATCTTTGATTTGATTTTATTTTATTTTAGTCTTTAGTTCAAGTAGTCATAATTTAGGTTAATTTTTAGGATTAAACAACTTCCAAAGAATAGCATTATGCAATTTAGTTTTTTCGCATTTAGAGTAACCTTACTAGATTTATTGGCTTTGACCGATAGAATCACCGATCCCAGTGAACGAACTTTCTTAGTAAATTGAACACATATTTTACTGCATCACATAGAAAAGTGTTTGATTATTCGGCCAAGACAATAAAGAGAGAAGAGATTATTCTTTTGATAGTACACTAATTGCTTATTCATCAATAGGCTTGTGTGTACAACATCGAATTAGGTTCACGCGAGTTTCGATCATTAGATTGAGAACTCAAAAGTGACCGGAATAATCTTTGTAGTCTTTTGGTTGTTTTGTGACTAACAATAAGAAAAAGAAAGTTTGTTTGTCCAATCTCAGGTACGCAATTCAAAGAAAAGGGAGACCACACTCCTAGGTGATTCACGTTCGTGCTAGGATTGAAGATCTTGCGGATTACCATCGACGTAAGTCAATTGGATCACGCGACAAAAGGTATTCTACTTTTTGTTACTTTATATGTATGTTTAATTAATTTAAAGGGTTAAGGTTCATCAAAGGAAAAATTTTAAAACATACTAAATCTCTTTTTAGTCTCGCTTCCGCTGCGTTGACCGTATTTTCCCCTACAATTGGTATCAGAGCCTACGTTGAACCCTTTTAATTAATTAACGTATATATACGTGAACCTATTTCTTTTTATTGTGATTATGCATGTTTAGAAAGAGATGGCACTCTAGGTATTCGCATATATAATTACATGTGTATGTATGGATGGATTTATATATGTTTTTATGTGGATTGTTGTTGCTCGATTTTGGTCCTAGATTTTCAATGTAACTTTTGTTATGGAATTGTAACAAGAAGGGTGGTCTATCATCGCCATAATTCCTTCTTGGTAGTTGCTAGTTTTTTTTCCTTTTATTTTTATTGTAATATTAAAGTGCAGTTTTTTTAGGTATTAAAAGTTACTGCAGTTTTTTTTTATCTTATTTTAAGTGCAGTTTTTTTTGTAAAAAGTACTACAGTGAATTAAAAAAAAATAAAAAAATTACTGCAGTATTTTATTAGTTTAAATACTGCTGTAATATGTTCAAGCATTGAAGATTCGAAGACTTGAAGAAAAAGGAAGCAACCGGAACCTAGAATGAGCACCGTGCGCACCCTAGGAGTGGATTGGGCTGCGCATGGCAAGCCCATATCATGGTGGGCTGTGCACGGCAGCCCTAATGGTCTCATGGGCTGCGCATGGTAGCCCCTTTGTGGGGTTGTGGGCTGTGCACGCCTATGGGAGGAAGCCGAGGGATGCGTGGATGGTAGATGGGCACTTGAAGATCTTGTATTCCTAACAAATTGTAATTTACTTGCTTTTCTAGGATGGACCAAAATTGTGGCTATTTATTTTTTGCATAAATATTACAATATTTGTTATTGTATGATAACATGTCATATAGAATAGGAGTGCCACTTATATATCTCTTTTGGTATGAACATGCATTGAATGATTTAGGTATCTAAATTGGCATCTAGATAACTTGGTAAATCATTCTATGGGATTTAATCACACGCCTTAAATAATTGAGTGGGAGAAGGTGTTTTGTAACACCTATGGCCTCCAAGGTTAGTTGAGCTTTATTATTTATTGGTAATCCCCCCAAGGGGCGTCCATGAATGGAATTTAGCAATATACTTCCTTACAATGATAGACTAGACAATGGACTCAAACGAGATCTACTCCCCAAGGAGGGATTTTCGTGAGAGAAAATTGAGGGTCGATATCTTGGTAACACACTCAATGTAATTTTATTGATATCCTCCCAAGAGTTCTTGTCAGTAAAATTGCAAGGCTAAAATTGAAAACGCTGGTTGTTATGTTAACAATTAGGTGGGACCTAGTGTAACTAGTAAATGGTGCGAACTCCCAAAGGATGCGTAACATTTATGGGTGTTGGATCACCGTTGAATTTTTATGATTGAGTTATTTATTTAAATCAAGATAAATATTCGAAAGTGCTTTATCATAATTATTTACTCATATATATTTTTGTTTTATTCAGAAATCATGACCCCATCACTTATGAACATCCTGAAAGATAACACTTTAACTGGAGATAATTATGTCACATGGAAAAGGAAAATTGAGTTATTGCTGCAAAGTGAAAAACATAAGTTTGTTCTAACTACTCCTAAACCACCTGCTCCTAATAATGAATCTAGCATAATGCAAGGAGATGAGTATGAGCAGTGGAAGACTTCAGATGATGGCCAAATGTTACATTATAGCTACTATCTCCGACGTGTTGCAACAGCAGCATGAAGGAATGGAGTCTGCTGCTGATATAATGATGTCTCTAGAGGAGATGTTTGCTATGAAGTCCAGGACGACTAAGAGAGAGGCAGTGACTGCTTTTATGAATCTTAGGATGAAACCTGGACAGGCTGTGAAGGATCACATGATGAAAGTCATAGCACATCTCAACATTGCTGAACTGCATGGCGCTGAGATAGATGGTAAGACAAAAATTGATATGGTTGTCAATTCTTTGTCAGATTCCTTTGATCAGTTCAAATTGGACTACACTTTGAACAAAAAGGAATACACCTTACAAGTCCTGATGCAAGATGTTCAAAGTGCTGAAAAGATCCTTGTGAAAAGCAAAGGTCAAGAGATTCATGTGGTTGGTAAAGTTGCTACTGTTAAGACCCGTCAGAAGGTCAAGAAACAACAGAAGAAAAAGCAACATGGGACTACCAAGAAGGAGACCAAGAAAGTAACCAAGATCAAAGGGAAATGCTTCCTTTATGGTGAAAAGGGACATTAGAAAAGAAATTGCCCAAAGTCCCAGAATAAGAAGGAAGAATGTAATGTCAATTATCTTGAAACATGTTTTCTGGCAGATTCTACAGATTCTTGGATCATAGACTCTGGAGCCACTAATCATGTTTGTTATTCCTTGCAGGGGTTCCAAGAAAGGAGAAGGCTGAGTAAGAATGAAATCAATTTACGCTTGGGCAACGGAACGTTAGTGTCTGCAAGTGCAGTGGGAGATATTAGAGTTTATTTGGATTCTAGAAGACATTTAGATTTGATAGACGTTTATTATGTACCTCAATTTAAGAGGAATTTAATTTCAGTTTCTTGTTTAAATAAATTAGGATATTCGGTTACTTTTAATAAAGTTTTTATTATTAGTAAGAATGACAAAATTATTTGCCAAGGTACATTGGAAAATGGTCTATACTTTTTGCATAGAAATATCTCTCACTCGTTAGACACAGAATTAACGGAACCTGATCATAAAATAGTAAAATTATCAATAGATGAAACCTACCTATGGAATTTACGCCTAGGTCATATTAACCTTAATAGGATTAAAAGATCGGTATGTGACGTACCTTTAAGTGACTTAAAGGTTGATGATCTACCAACTTGTGAATCTTGTTTGGAAGGTAAGACGACCAAAAGGTCGTTCTCGGCCAAAGGCGCAAGAGCCACTGAATGTTTAGGATTGATACACACTGATGTATGTGGTCCTATGAGCATTCAAGCTAGAGGTGGATATGAGTACTTCATCACCTTCACAGATGATTACTCGAGATTTGGCTATGTGTATCTCATGCGACATAAGTCGGATGCTTTTGACATGTTCAAAGCATTCAAAGCTGAAGTAGAAAATCAGCTTGAGAAACACATAAAAATCTTGAGATCTGATCGTGGTGGAGAATATCTATCTGGTGAGTTTCAGCAATATCTTATTGATAATGGGATAGTTTCTCAGTTTTCTGCACCAGGTACACCTCAACAAAATGGGGTAGCAGAAAGGAGAAATAGAACTCTTTTAGACATGGTTAGGTCTATGTTGAGTTATTCAACACTTCCTATTTCTTTTTGGGGATATGCTTTACAAACTGCTATATACATTCTAAACAATGTACCATTTAAGTCCGTTCCTAAAATACCGCATGAGTTGTGGACTGGGCGTAAGCCTAGTTTACAACACTTAAGGATATTTGGTTGTCCTGCGCATGTGTTAAAAGGAAAGACAGAAAAGATGGAGTCCCGTTCGGAAACATGTATATTTGTAGGGTATCCAAAAGAAACTAAAGGATATTATTTCTATAGTCCTTCAGATCTTAAAGTATTTGTTTCGACAAATGCTAAATTTCTGGAAAAGGACTATATAAATGATTTTGCACCTAGAAGTAGAATTGTCCTGAATGAGATGTCAGGAGATACAATTCCACGAAAGGTTACACAACCTAACCAAATTGTAAGTTCCGATCCAACACAAAATCAACAACCTACCATTCCTCGTCGTAATGGGAGGGTTAGAACACAACCCGAAAGATACATTGGTCTGGGAGAATCAGTGGAGAATCTCCCGGACAATGATGATCCCTACACGTATAAGGAAGCAATGGAGGATGTTGATAGTCGCCATTGGCAAAAGGCAATGCAATCTGAGATTGAATCCATGTTCGATAACAAAGTCTGGTCCCTTGTAGACTTGCCTAAAGGGATAAAACCCATTGGGTGTAAGTGGGTATACAAGAGGAAAAGAGGTATGGATGGAAAGGTGGAAACCTTTAAAGCTAGATTGGTAGCTAAAGGGTATACACAGAAAGAAGGTATTGATTACGAGGAAACCTTCTCTCCTGTGGCCATGCTTAAATCCATTAGGATACTTTTATCCATTGCAGCATCTTTAGATCTAGAGATTTGGCAAATGGACGTCAAGACAGCTTTCCTTAATGGAAGTTTTGACGAAAGCATCTACATGATGCAACCAGAAGGATTCATTGAAAAGGGCCAAATGGAAAAGGTATGCAAGTTGCAGAAATCCATATATGGATTAAAGCAAGCATCCAGATCCTGGAACATAAGGTTCGATCAAGCTGTCAAAGGTTTTGGATTTATTCAGAATCCTGACGAACCTTGTGTATACAAAAGGATTAAGGGCGACAAGTTGGTTTTCTTGATTCTTTATGTTGATGATATACTACTCATTGGAAACGATGTAGGTGTATTGAATTCAGTAAAATAATGGTTAGCAAAACAATTTGATATGAAGGACTTAGGAGAAGCAAGTTTTATTCTAGGTATCCAAGTAATAAGGGATAGAAAGAATAAAACGATTGCATTATCCCAAACTTCATACATAGACAAGATCTTGTCTAGGTTTTCCATGCAGGATTCCAAGAAAGGTATGTTACCTTTCAGACATGGAATCAAACTTTCTAAGGAACAAGTTCCTAAGAATGAGCATGAAGAGCAATTCATGAGTAGAGTTTGAAACAAATTATAGCACGGTGTATATAAAACTATCTAGAGGGGGGGGGGGGGGGGGGGGGGTGAATAGATTTTAAACTTTTTACCCAATTTTTCGTGTTAGTCCAAATTACGGAATTACCCATAAATAGATAAAGCAATAAATCAAGTATAAAATGCGGAAATTAAATAAGACTTGATTTTTACGTGGAAACCCTCACGGGAAAAATCATGGGCTAGTAAGTAAGCCACACTCGAACCTCGAATCCACTAAATGTGTAAAACGATTACAACCTAATCCCGGAAGTAATCACACACCTACCTAATCCCGGTATGAGTGAACCTAGTCCAATTTGCTTGCGATCTAAGCAACCTAATCCCGGATGCTACACACAAGACTTACTTTCTCTAAGAAGAGAATAACAACCCTAAGTGAATATATGAATATTCAAAATGCAACATAGAGCAAGGGAAACCCTATATGCTTATCTAAGATGATTAATATGCAATTAGAGCAATCCTAGATATCAAAACTAAATGACATGTCAAATCAAATAGTTTAGCTAATCAAGATTAAGCACAAAACCTAATTATCTATCACAATACAACTTCTCAAACATACATCATACTAATCTCAAACTTGTATTCAAAGTATATAAAATAACATACAAGTAATTAAATGAGATTGCTTGTTAAGAGAAATACAAAATATGTAAGATATTAGTGAAAAGCTTACCAAGCAAAGTATGATGAAGAGTCCATGCAAGATGTCATCTAGATGATCAAGGATGATGCTAGATGATGATTGATGATCATGAAAAAGTGTTTGAGTAAACTAAAAATGAGTTCTTTGGAATTTTTCTTCTCTTTGAAAAATATCCTAAGTATAGAATCTGAATATGAACTCTTGTTATTGACCTAAAGTCAAAGTGGCATATATATATGAGGCCAAAACAAAGTGTGGTCGTTTTGATAAGTTTGCCTCAATATTGTCTTGGGCGCTGTACGTAGAGCGCCTCTTGTACAGCGCTTGTACAGCGCCCCTACTCTGTTCTCACGGGAAAACAGAGTGGCGCTGTACGTAGAGCGCTTTGTACAGCGCTTTGTACAGCGACCCAACAGCGACCGAATTAAATCGATCAGGTCTGAACAGCGCTCAATGGGCGCTGTTCATACAGCGCTTCTGTAGAGCGCTTTTGGGAGCGCCCAATGCAAAAATGCAATCCTAAGTCTAAGCATGACAATGCAATTGGATATGCAAGATGCAATCAAACTAACATGCAAGAAGAGATGTTAATGAACATTAATGCACAAAAATAAGACACACAACATACAAGTATTAAACATATGCATGAGTTGTGAGTGTGTGCAACTATCTCTTCAAGACAAGTAAGCACAAAGAAATATACCTTCGGTGCTTATCAACACGAGGTCTTCAAAGGGCTTCGAACAATAAACCCGATACCTAGGCTACTCTTACAAAGAACCCCAATATGTGGTTTGTCCACGAAATGAGCCAATCAACAAATGGGAACTGAAACAAATTAGAGGCGTGTTCTATATAAAGCTAGAGGGGGGGTGAATAGATTTTATCAAATATTACCCAATTTTCGCATGCAAGTCAATTTTATGAAAATGCCCCTACTAGTCAAAAATACAAGCAAGTGTAATATAGTGCGGAATTTAAATAACACTTGATGTATACGTGGAAACCCAACCATTGGGAAAAACCACGGGCTGTTTAGTGCGCCACACTCGGACCTCGAAATCCACTAATAGAAATGGAGTTTACAACCTATGTAGACCTTGTCTAACACTCCGGTCAATAACCCCCCACTTCTACCACTCGGGCCTTTAAAAGTGGCTCTAGTCCAATTGCTTGAGGCCTAAGCAACCTTAGCCTCAAGACTTAATTCTCTAAGAAGAGATTATGCAACCTATGTGAATATGTATGAATATTCAAATAACAAACAAGGCTAGGTAACCTTAGATGCTTATCTAGGATGATGATATAATCAATTTAATCAACCCTAGATATCAATTGCTAAATGACATGTCAAATAGCTTAGCTAATCAAGATTAAGCACAAAACCTAATTAGCTATCACAATACAACTTCTCAAACATACATCATACTCATCTCAATATTGTATCCAAAGCATACAAAATAACAAACAAGTAATTAATTGAGATTGCTAGATAAGAGAAACACAAAACATGTAAGATATTAGTGAAAAGCTTACCAAGCAAAGTATGATGAAGATTCCATGCAAGATGACATCTAGATGATCTAAGATGATGCTAGATGATGATTGATGATCATGAAAAAGTGTTTGAGTGATTAAAAATGAGTTCTTTGTGTAATTTTCTTCTCTTGAAAAATATCCTAAGTATGAAGCATGAATAAGAACTCTTGTCAATGACCTAAAATCAAGTTAGCATATATATAGAGGCCATAAGTGAAGTGAGGTCGTTTTGAAAACGCGCCAGAAAATTGCTCTATGCGCTGGTGCACCTGCGCTGGTGCACCTACGCTGGACGACAGGCGCAGGACAAGCGCACACGCACATTTTTGCTATGGCGCTGGATGACATGCGCTCACACAGGCGCCAGACCAGCGGAGCCATACTGGGCGATCAGCGCTGGTGGCCTTGCGCTGGTGTAGACCAGCGCACGACCGGCGACAGAGAACTGGACGATCTGCGCTGGTGGACTGCACTGGTGTGGACCAGCGCACGACCAGCGGCACGCCACTGGGCGTTTTGCGCCGGTGAGCGGCGCTGGACGACAGGCGCAGGAGGACCAGCGCACAGCCCACAACTTTGAACCCCACAAGCAATCATGCAAGGGGAACAAAGGTAAAAGCAAGATGCATCCTAAAAGCCTAACATGCTATGACATTATAAACACAAGATGCATCAAAATAACAAGCAAGAAGAGATGAGAATAAGCATTGATGCACAACAAAAAGAAACACAACATACAAAGATAAAACATATGCATGAGTTGTAAGTGTGTGCAACTATCTCTTCAAGACAAGTAAGCATAAAGAAAATTACCTTCGGTGCTTATCAACACGAGGTCTTCAAAGGGCTTCGAACAATTAAACCAATACCTAAGCTACCCTTACAAAGTACCCCAACATGTGGTTTGTCCACGAAATAAGCCAATCAACAAAACGGGAATCCTTATAATCTCCCCCTTTGGCTATTTCATGACAAAACCACCACTCACATTGATTCCTCACAACAAAATAAACCTATGGGTCAATGAAGATTTTCTACAATACAAAGAGATATAAAAAAAAGAAAACTTGAAGTCTTCAATCTCTTGTAGAACAATCATTCCCTGAAACAAGGTTTCTGAACTTTCCAAAACAAGAAAAGGTGAGATGAATCAAGTGAGATTAAAACAAGCATTTGCATATTAAAAAAAATTAAGCACAACATCATTCAATGTATGATGAATGCAATGCTCCCCCTCAAAGGGTTACTCCCCCTCAATGTATTGTCTCCCCAACATGCATAATTGCAACCCCCCTTACCACCATTCTACTCCCCCTTTTTGTCATGATATAGGCAAAGGAGTAGTCCCCAACCGGGTCACTTAGCAAAGAGAGATGATAGCATTCAAGTCATTTGCATAATCACAAAATGCACTTTATGCAACTCTATCAAATGGAGAGAAACAAGGAGATTTATTTTGAAATAAATGTGTGAAACAAAGCATGCTTTGCATACAAGACATGTAGCATTCAAGTCCAAAATACAATGGTATTTGGCAAAGCAAATGACAAAGGTTTCTAAAAAGAATTCAAACCAATTTCACCAATGTCATGAGAGAAGCAAATATATAGAGTTTTCATTAATTTTAATGTATGAGCAACTATATCCATCTTTATAAGTCAAACATGTCATGAGCAACTTTGCACCCTATTTGATTTTTCCGGGAATGAAACCCGTATGACAATAGACATGTTCAAGAAATAAAGAAAGAGAGACAATTTGGAATATAAATTCCTTTGAACGGATACAAGATCCTTTATTCATTTAGAGCCTCATAAGCTTTTTCACACAAGTTTTGCATTTAAAAATTGCAATCATCAATTCATGCTTTTTCATTTGAGCATGTCATTTGAATTTCATGCTTTTCATATGACATTAGCATGTTATAAACAACTCATGCTTTTCAATTTTTAAGCAAGTCATTAAGAATCATCATGTCATGGAGATAACTATAGGTCATCCAAATCATACTTCCTATGTAAATCTCCTAGTCCAAAAATGCATGTTTGAACATAAATATGACATGGATTGTAAACAAGCATGGTTCACACTTATTAAATTGAAAACATATATACAAATGTGCAACCAAGCTTACTCAAGCAATTAACAAAGAAGCATAAGATTTTTCAAATATTTGCATGCAACAAGTATGCATAAGCTCTCTTTGCTTGAGTTCCCCATATGGGGTCAATATCATCCTTCATCAATGAAGGTCATGAGGTCCTATGGACCTCCCAAGTCCATTTGACTTGGTTGAACCTATTTGAGACTTGTTAGTCTCATAGCAAGCGGGTTCATTTTTCCTTATCCACATAGATATGACATTTTTCTTCCTAGTGGACAATGGTTCAAGAGTACTAGAATTAATAGGATCATGAATATGAATGTTTTCCTTCCTATTAGCATGCATTCTAGCTCTTATCATTCTCTTTTCAATCATGCTTTTGATTCTACATAATTTAATGAAATGAAAGCAATTTGGTCTAATGTGACCATTAATACCACAAAAGTGACATGTAGGGATAAATTTAGAATTCATACCATGTTCTTGTGCATGCATAGGAGCCATCCCATGACTTTGTGGTTGAGCGGGTTCAAATCTTCTTTGTTGTTGAACCGGTCTAGCTTGCTTCCTTGTTTCATTTTGCATGATTGGCCTCTTCCCTTGATGAATATGAGCTTGAGGGAAGTTAGGTTGAGGAACTTTTTGAGCTTGAGGTTGTCTCTTTGGAGCTACCTTCACTTGTGCACTTCTTGAACATTGTCCTAGATCAATTTTCTTCCTAGGAGTGTGCACCGGTGAGGCTTCTATCTTGCCCAAACTCTTGACAAAGATGGTCTTGGTTGGAGTAGTGATCTCCTTGCTTACTTCATACCCAATACCTCTCTTGTCACAAGGGTTCTTTCCACTACCAAGAATGTGGTCAAGTTTCTTGGTGCTTGTAGTCATCCTAGACAATGACTCTATGGCTTCAACAAGCTCTCTCTTCAACCCTTCTTCATTCCTCTTAGACATAGCTAGCTCATCCCTTAGCTTGTCTTCAATCTTCTTGGATGCCTCCACTTGTTTACTTAAGTGGTCATTGTGTGTTGAAAGTTCTAGATTTTCATCCTCTAAAATCTTCAACTTTATATTTTTCTTCTCCAATGAACTTTCACACTTGACTATAAAGTCATTTACATCCATTTTCTCTACACCTCCATTTGTAGAGTTAGATGAGGAGTCATCTTCACTTAAGTTATCTCCTCCACTCTCATTCTCACTAATGGAGTCATTTCCCTCATTTAGACCTCCACCTTGGTCTCTTGAGTCAATGAGAGTCATATCCCAATGAGTAGCTACATTTATCTTCTCTAGAGCTATTTCTTCATCTTTTTCTTCTATGGGATCACTAGTCAAGTCATTCTTACCAACAACTTTATCTTCTACACAAGTGGCCCCAAATGCCGTGTAGTTGATGGTAAGCTCATCATCACTTGATGACTTATCTCCCTCTCCGGAGTCATCACTTTCACTCCATGTGGCGGTCATCACTTTTGCCATCTTGTTCTTCAAGTTCCCACAATCCGGTGAGATGTGACCTATACCACCACACTCATAGCATTGGACCCCTTTCTTCTCACTATGCTCTTGCCTAGGCTCAAAACTCTTGAAGGGAGCTTTTTTCTTCAAGTCTTGGCCTTTGGATCCAATGCCCTTATTCTCGAACTTGACAAACTTCTTGAATCTTCTAAGTAGCAAAGCCATGTCTTAGTCCGAGTCATTTTTTTCCTCCTTCTCAACCTTGGAAGCTTTCAAAGCAATTCCTTTTTGCTTTTTAGGAGGTGAAATACTGGGAGCCTTCCTAGATTCATAGGCGAGGAGTCTTCCAATCACCTCGCTCGGCTTCATATCCTTGTATGTGCTATTTTCCTCTAAAGCCGTCACTTTTGATTCGAACCTAGCGGGGAGAGACCTCATTATTTTCTGCTTAACTCTCCTATCCGAATAAGGATCACCTAGTTGATGGCTTTGATTCACAATATCCATCAACTTGACTTCAAAGTCATTGAAGCACTCGTCCTCCTCCATTTTAAGCAACTCAAATTGCGTTTGAAGGACTTGTAGTTTGAAATCCTTAACGACATCGGTTCCCTCATGTGCAACCTGTAGGATATCCCATGCCTCCTTGGCTATCCTAGTGTTCTGAATAAGTTTGTACTGATTTTCATCCACTGCACATAGAAGAGCATGCCATGCCTTCCTATTCCATTTTGAAGTCTCAAACTCTTCAGGTGACCACTGGGCCTTTGGCTTGAGTACTTCTTCTGCACCACTCGTGGGAGTCATCATAGGAGGTGCATACCCATCTTCAATTGCCATCCATGCCCTATCATGGATTTGGCACACATATGCCTCCATCTTGCCTTTCCATGAGGCATAATTCACACCGGTGAGGAGAGGAGGCCGTGTGCTTGAAGCACCCTCATGGTTGCCACCGAATCCACTCATTGTATCAAATGAATGAATGAAATGTATGCAAAATGTATGAATGAGCAAAACTCACACAAATGCACAACACACCTAAAATGAGCTAGAATCACCTAAGTATATCTAGGAACCCGCTCTGATACCAATTGAAACAAATTAGAGGCGTGTTCTATATAAAGCTAGAGGGGGGGGTGAATAGATTTTATCAAATATTACCCAATTTTCGCATGCAAGTCAATTTTACGAAAATGCCCCTACTAGTTAAAAATACAAGCAAGTGTAATATAGTGCGGAATTTAAATAACACTTGATGTATACGTGGAAACCCAACCATTGGGAAAAACCACGGGCTGTTTAGTGCGCCACACTCGGACCTCGAAATCCACTAATAGAAATGGAGTTTACAACCTATGTAGACCTCGTCTAACACTCCGGTCAATAACCCCCCACTTCTACCACTCGGGCCTTTAAAAGTGGCTCTAGTCCAATTGCTTGAGGCCTAAGCAACCTTAGCCTCAAGACTTAATTCTCTAAGAAGAGATTATGCAACCTATGTGAATATGTATGAATATTCAAATAACAAACAAGGCTAGGTAACCTTAGATGCTTATCTAGGATGATGATATAATCAATTTAATCAACCCTAGATATCAATTGCTAAATGACATGTCAAATAGCTTAGCTAATCAAGATTAAGCACAAAACCTAATTAGCTATCACAATACAACTTCTCAAACATACATCATACTCATCTCAATATTGTATCCAAAGCATACAAAATAACAAACAAGTAATTAATTGAGATTGCTAGATAAGAGAAACACAAAACATGTAAGATATTAGTGAAAAGCTTACCAAGCAAAGTATGATGAAGATTCCATGCAAGATGACATCTAGATGATCTAAGATGATGCTAGATGATGATTGATGATCATGAAAAAGTGTTTGAGTGATTAAAAATGAGTTCTTTGTGTAATTTTTTTCTCTTGAAAAATATCCTAAGTATGAAGCATGAATAAGAACTCTTGTCAATGACCTAAAATCAAGTTAGCATATATATAGAGGCCATAAGTGAAGTGAGGTCGTTTTGAAAACGCGCCAGAAAATTGCTCTATGCGCTGGTGGACCTGCGCTGGACGACAGGCATAGGACAAGCGCACACGCACATTTTTGCTATGGCGCTGGACGACATGCGCTCACACAGGCACCAGACCAGCGGAGCCATACTGGGCGATCAGCGCTGGTGTAGACCAGCGCACGACCGGCGACAGAGAACTGGACGATCTGCGCTGGTGGACTGCGCTGGTGTAGACCAGCGCACGACCAGCGGCACGCCACTGGGCGTTTTGCGCCGGTGAGCGGCGCTGGACGACAGGCGCAGGAGGACCAGCGCACAGCCCACAACTTTGAACCCCACAAGCAATCATGCAAGGGGAACAAAGGTAAAAGCAAGATGCATCCTAAAAGCCTAACATGCTATGACATTATAAACACAAGATGCATCAAAATAACAAGCAAGAAGAGATGAGAATAAGCATTGATGCACAACAAAAAGAAACACAACATACAAAGATAAAACATATGCATGAGTTGTAAGTGTGTGCAACTATCTCTTCAAGACAAGTAAGCACAAAGAAAATTACCTTCGGTGCTTATCAACACGAGGTCTTCAAAGGGCTTCGAACAATTAAACCAATACCTAAGCTACCCTTACAAAGTACCCCAACATGTGGTTTGTCCACGAAATAAGCCAATCAACAAAACAGGAATCCTTACAGGAACCTTACAGAGTTCCATATGCCTCGGCAGTTGGAAGTCTCATGTATGCAATGCTCTGCACTAGACCAGATATTTGTTTTGCTGTTTGCATAGTTAGCAGGTTTCAATCGAAACCTGGTCCTAATCACTGGACGGCAGTCAAGCATATTTTCAAGTATCTCAAGAGAACGAGAGATAATATGCTTGTATACTCTGGAGGGGATTTAATTTCCATTGGGTATACAAATTCTGATTTCCAATCAGATTCTGACTCCAGAAAATCCACATCGGGGGCTGTGTTTACTATTGGAGGAGGAGCAATCATATGGAGGAGTATCAAGCAATCTTGTATTGCTGATTCCACCATGGAAGCTGAGTATGTTGCTGCATGCGAGGCTGCCAAAAAGGCTGTTTGGCTCCGCCAATTCTTGATAGACTTGGAAGTGGTTCCTAGTGCGAATAAGCAGATCACTATCTACTGTGACAACAGTGGAGCAGTGGCTAATTTGAAAGAACCAAGAAGTCACAAGAGAGGAAAACACATTGAAAGAAAATATCATCTTTTAAGGGAGATTGTTCAAAGGGGTGACGTGACGATTACCCAAATTGCGTCAGCAGAAAATCTAACAGATCCCTTCACAAAGGCTCTACCTCAAAAGAGTTTCGATGGGCATCTAGAGAACATGGGCATGAGAGATATGACAGATTTGCTATAGCGCAAGTGGGAGATTGTTAGGATTATGCTCAGTAGCAAGAGTGTAATATTGTAATTGACAATTGAAACAAATTATAGCACGGTGTGTATAAAACTATTTAGAGGGGGGTGAATAGATTTTAAGCTTATTACCCAATTTTTCGTGTTTAGTCAAAATTACGAAATTACCCCTAAATAGATAAAGCAATAAATCAAGTATAAAATGCGGAAATTAAATAACACTTGATTTTTACGTGGAAACCCTCACGGGAAAAACCACGGGCTAGTAAGTAAGCCACACTCGAACCTCGAATCCACTAAATGTGTAAAACGATTACAACCTAATCCCGGAAGTAATCACACACCTACCTAATCCCTGTATAAGCGAACCTAGTTCGATTGCTTGCGAATTAAGCAACCTAATCCCGATCACAACACAAGACTTAATTCTCTAAAAAGAGATTAACACCCTAAGTGAATATATGAATATTCAAATGCAACATAGAGCAAGGGAAACCCTATATGCTTATCTAAGATGATGAATTTGCAATTAAAAACAATCCTAGATATTAAAGCTAAATGACATGTTAATTAGCTTAGATAATCATAGATTATAGAAACCTAGATATCTATCATAAAAACAACACTCAATCAAATCAACACAACAATCTCTATCTTAAATATTAGAATTTAATCTAAGAACAATCAAGTAATAAAAGAGATGCCATAATAAATTAAACACTAATTATGTATGATAATAGTGAAAAACTTACCAAAGCAAGTGTGATGATGAAAGACCCATGCAAGCAAGCATCCTAGATATGCTATAGAATGCTAGATGAACTTTGATGCAAATGGATTTTGGTTTGAGTGTTTAATGAGCAAACTTGGTTGCTTTCTCTCTTAAAAATCTCTCTTTTGAAAGTAGAGTTCTTGATGATTAAAGAGTCACATTCAGAACAAGAGAAAGTGATGTATTTATAGGCATGAAAAACAGAGCATGTGAAAAGACAAGTTTGCCCCTGAAACGCACCGATCGGTGGTTTCAATCGGCGGCCAGGCCGCCTTTCATAACCGCCGAATTGGCCCGAGAGGAACAGGGGACCAACGACGGTTTCATTCGGCGGTTTCGTGACCGCGGATCCAACTTGTTCCCGCCACCGGAAGTCGCCTTGGAAAAAATGACGTTTCCCGCGAGCTTGAACCTTCTGGACGGCTGGCTTCTTCCCGCTGCATAAACCCGGCGCCGTCTCCCGGCGAGTTTGAACGTTCTGGAACGTGGGAAAGAAGCCGCTGAACCAAGCTTGCGAGCTTGCATGGCCATGGAGTTTGGAGGATTTGGTGGAGAGTGGAACCTTTGCATGGGAGGCTCAAAGTGGGTCCACCGTGACCGGGAGAAGACCGGCTACCGATCTGGGCGGAGAACGGCTGGAAAAACCATCAAAAAATGGTCGGAATAGGTCGGGTTGAAGTCCGGTCACGACTAGGTCGAACACGGGTCAAACACAGGTTGGGTCGCCCGGCTGCAGCTTGAAGACGACATGACGTCATCCATACGTCACGCTGACGCGCGCCCATGCCAAAACGACGCCGTTTCTCTACTGACGTGGCGCTGGTGCTGTGCCTTGCACGGATAATTACAATATGCACCCCTGATCTTCTCCATATTCACAGACTATTCAGTATTTTCCCAAATATTTCACTTTGACCCCTGATTCTCCGCAATGACATATTTGCCCCTGAATTCCCCTGTTTTCTTCCATTTAGGTTTTAACACCCACTCTGAGGGATATTTACCTACACATAGCTAAAACATATATTATATACACAAAAGTGCTCGGAAACGAACACAAAAGCTAGGAATAGGGAGCGCTAAATATGAACATTTGGAGCGCGATCAGACCCCCAAACCTAACTTTTGCTCGTCCTCGAGCAAAATCAAAAACGAAAATCAAAATAAATTAACAAACTAAACACTAAAGCAATAAATATAGAAATAGTCCACTGTCGTGGGAGAAACGATGGCACTTAGCATGTGCCACAAGCCTTTTAAACCCCTAGGTGCCCCTAGTAGGAGGAGTGAAATCTCCTGAGGGTTTACCAGATACGATACCCACAAACGCAACTCTACAAAGCAAAAGGTTGAGATGCCACCGTAAACATACCAAGCAAAAACTACATGCATGCTAAAATCTCTATATAAAGACTAAAAATATGCCGTTTAAATCAATACATCACACAATGCATGTATGCCAATACAAAAGATGTTTTCGGTTTACAAAACAACAATGC
The DNA here is from genome assembly GCA_008009225.1 of Acer yangbiense. NCBI lineage: Eukaryota > Viridiplantae > Streptophyta > Magnoliopsida > Sapindales > Sapindaceae > Acer > Acer yangbiense. Next base: position 36,012,908 of record CM017768.1, read on the forward strand.
TAGAATGCTCGGGCTAGAATTCGCCTTGACTTCTAATCCTCACCGAATTACTCTCATATTTTCTCTAAGAACCTAGGCGATAACACTCATCAACATATGCGAATTGGAGTTTGGGTACATAGAATCAAAATATTTTCGCATATTCATAAATTAGAAAGAACGCTCATATAAGTGCAAAGGATCTCATGAGCAAATTAAACATTAAGATCATAGATAGAGCACATGCAACTTCACAATTAAGCAAGCTTTACCAAGAGATCCGCTAGGTCTTTTCCGGTTGTAATGGGGCCATAGGTGTAGGCTAAGAAAGAAAGGGAAAAGGAAAACAAAATACCTAAGACCATGTCATGGGATTGCTAACCATCTACAATGCAATATCATAATCCCAACCATAGATTGTATCATAGGTTTGTTGACCATATACAATGCAATCACTACATCCTCAAGTCAATCTATTACAAGTATGCATCTAGGCTCCCCTTTTGTTTTCTTTTTCATACTCCCTTTGAGTATATATTCAATTTTTTTTTTCTTTTTTTTTTTTTTTTTTCTTTCTTTTGAATGACTATACACATATAAATTTTGATGCTTATCATTCAAGCCTTAGTACATGCAATTACACTTTACAATTTAAATTCAAGAAACTCATTGGTTTCTCTCCAAAATTTGTAGTAATTACAACACACCCCAATAATCTCTAACATCTAATCACCGTATGGTCCAAGCTAATTAGGTATGGTTTCATTATAGACGCTTGGTTGTAAGTTCGGGTGATGAAAGAAAAGGCTATGTGTTTGGTTTCAAATGGGCTATTGGAGCACACACATAGGTAGGGATTAGTGTTTAGGCCTTTTGGTAGTTTAAGCACACATTGCCTAGCATCACTTCTCAAGGATCAACCCACACAAAAGTAATGCACAACATGTGATATCATAAAATGATTGTTCTTTAATATCCAATGCAAAACCCTATAGAGATCAATCTATACAATGAAGAACAAGATAAGTGTTTAAGAGTAGAAACGAATATACCCTCTAAAATGAACGTTAAAGCACAAAATCCTCACAATGGTAGTCTCCACTATTCTCCTAAGCTAAACAAGCAAAGAGTTCTATCCACTTCAACATCTAAAGATTGGCACTGTACACACAATTTTAAGTGATGCAATAATCATACATGGCATGAATGATAGTCAAGATATAGACCTAAAAGCATACATGACATGTCTCTACCGGCACACAAAGATATTATCTCAACAAAATGGACATCAATTCCCAAAATTTTCAATTTTGACCAATTTGTAGAGATTTGAAAATTTTCAACGATAAAACCTACAAAAACAACATCACGAAAAGTTGTCCACACCCCCAAACCTAAACTTAACATTATCCTCAATGTAGCACAACGGAACTATTTCCGTACATAAATTGGACAACGCTTAGCAAGACTCGGACATGAGAACAACAAAAATCACAAAGACTAAAAACAACAAAACAAAATAAATCCTAAGATCTAAGCACAAACAATTCGCACTCTTAGATCTAAACAAAAACAAAAATAAAAATTACAAAAATAGACAAGCAATGCATTTATCTATAAAGCTCATTGGTGGGAATCTTACCACCATACTACAACGACCCACAAGTGCATTACACTCAACACATGCATTCCACTTGATTTGAAGTACAAGACTAAGTCTCAATTCAATCCTCACTAATCTCAACACAGAGGAATTGATTGGAGAGACTTATGTTTGGGAAAGCAAAGTGAAGAGGTTACCTCTTGTAGCGTGCGTCGCGGTCTATGGGTTGTGTGGTCATCGATTATTGGGAATCGGCGCCAGGTGATTCCTCCAGATGGTGCGGCGGCTTCGTCTCATCTGGACGGCGGGTTATGTCCCGCCGTTATGAAGTCGCCGTGAACTCGGTGAGTTCCTTCCATCTGGATGGCGGGTTATGTCCCGCTGCATGAGGTCACCGACTTCCTTCCGCGGGTTATGTCCCGCCGTTGTGAAGTCACCGTGAGGTTCGGCGGGTTCCTTCCGTCTGGAAGGCGGGTTATGTCCCGCCGCTGTGTCTCGCCAAAGGTTCAAAAGACCCCGGCGGCTTTGTTGGGCGGGCTCATTCCCGCAGACTTGACCCGTGGACTGAGGTCGAGGAAGGTCGTTTTTCTCGTTTTGACCCTCTTCCTTGATTCTGGACCTAAGAATCCTGCACAACACCAATACTCAAACAAAATCAAACGCATTTGCTTGATACGAAAATAAAAACAAATAAAACAAAAACATAACAACTACATTATTTGCTAAAACTAAATACATTTAATGAAAACCATCTCCCCGGCAGCGGCGCCAAAAACTTGACGCACCCCGACACGGTCTATAAAGTATCCCCGGCAGCGCCAATAACTCGATCGGCTCACGCGGGACACGCGATAGTTCTATAAACTATCGTAAAATAAATGGGGCGCGTATGTTTTTCTGCAAGCGCACGGATCATTACGATCGCATAGCGGCAAGTACGGTTCGTTCCACAGGAAGATGGATTGGTTAATTGTATCTAGTTCTAGTGTTTATTAAAGCATGTAAAAAGGAAAACGGTGTGTGATGTGTGTGTGTGGAGGTGTGACTAACTAGGATAGAAATGTAGCCGAGTGTCTTGGCTATCTAATTAATCTACTCCTAATTAAGTTAATCTACTCCTAAAGGTAAGACACCCTAACTACGAAAATAATGGTGGCTTGGAGAAAAGCAAAACATGAAACACATATGGGATATAAGTTTACCAAACACAAGATAGAGATCATGTTGATTGTTTAACATGTGAATTCCATTTAATTCGAGTAAGGGTTCGTTCTCTTGATTAAGGAAATTACCCTGGAATCTTGATTAGGGAATTCCCGAAATCATGTCATCACTCTCCAATCAGAAGAGTGATTGTGTCTAGGGTTTAAACTCATTAAGCACAAGAACATTGACCCAAGCTATCATAGCATAGTTATGCTAAGCCTTTTCCATTCAATTAAGCTAATAGTCAAACTCATACTTGGAATGATAATCCAAGTACAAACTCAACTCTCAATTACTCTAATCATTCTAAACACATACATATTGAGTCTTCTACTAACATACATACATAAATGAGATAATTGATTACAACTACTCCTAAATCATTAGTTAATCTACTCCTAATCTCATTCATACATACATATTAATATCTAACTCTCAACACATATGAATATCATAAATAGAGATTATAAATGATAGCAAAGAATAGAACATACTTGAATCAATTCTAATGAACAATACAACATATATTATAGCATAAGTGTTAGGTTTACAAATATTCCCACATAAGTTACACATCATAAGAAAATACAAGGAGATGAGTAGTAAAGATCACCCTTGAAGACAAGCCTCCAAAAGCTCTCTCAATTCCTATGAACTTCTATGGCTCGGTTTTTACACACGAACCCTCCTTCTCTTTGTATCTAATCCTCCATGGAAGGCTTTCCATGGAGGAAAATCCCTCATGGAAGCTTGGAGGTTGCTCTCTCTCTTTTGTGATGTTCAATCCAAGAAAGGGGTTTCTTGGAGCAAAGTTGGGTGGTGTACACTCTAAAAGAGAGGAAAATAATGATGTATATGTAGTGGAAAGTGTATAGGGCAAGAATGGGGATCAAAATATCCCAAAATATCTGAAAATCCTCTTGAGTCGGCCAGTTGGGCGAGCTCATTCACTCTGCCTCACGGGCTTGTTCCCGCCACCGGAAGTCGCCTTGGAAAAAATGACGTTTCCCGCGAGCTTGAACCTTCTGGACGGCTGGCTTCTTCCCGCTGCATAAACCCGCCGCCGTCTCCCGGCGAGTTTGAACGTTCTGGAACGTGGGAAAGAAGCCGCTGAACCAAGCTTGCGAGCTTGCATGGCCATGGAGTTTGGAGGATTTGGTGGAGAGTGGAACCTTTGCATGGGAGGCTCAAAGTGGGTCCACCGTGACCGGGAGAAGACCGGCTACCGATCTGGGCGGAGAACGGCTGGAAAAACCATCAAAAACTGGTCGGAATAGGTCGGGTTGAAGTCCGGTCACGACCAGGTCGAACACGGGTCGAACACAGGTCGGGTCGCCCGGCTGCAGCTTGAAGACGACGTGACGTCATCCATAAGTCATGCTGACGCGCGCCCATGCCAAAACGACGTCGTTTCTATGCTGACGTGGCGTTGGTGCTGTGCCTTGCACGGATAATTACAATATGCACCCCTGATCTTCTCCATATTCACAGACTATTCAGTATTTTCCCGAATATTTCACTTTGACCCCTGATTCTCCACAATGACATATTTGCCCCTAAATTCCCCTGTTTTCTTCCATTTAGGTTTTAACACCCACTCTGAGGGAAATTTACCTACACATAGCTAAAACACATATTATATACACAAAAGTGCTCGGAAACGAACACAAAAGCTAGGAATAGGGAGCGCTAAATGTGAACATTTGGAGCGCGATCACTTATCAAGACGAAGTCTTCAAAGGGCTTGAGCAATAACAACAACACCTAAGCTACCCTTACAAAGAACCCCAACATGTGGTTTATCCACGAAATGAGCCAATTAACAAATGGGAACCTTACAACAATCTTTTTCATATTAATAAAGTGATTTCTGGTTTAACAAATCTTATAGCATTTATAGTTTAATATTATAGTTGTCAAAGTAAATATTCATAAGGTCTAAAGACTATGAGAAAAGAAGAATTGTTCATACATCTGGATATGTTTGAGGTAGACACAATTCTTTAGTTAGTCTTGAATAATGTTCACAACTTAAGTTAAAGGTTGGGCACCTTTATCGTGTTAAAGTTGTAGAATTCTTTTGCTAGCATTTGAGTGGGATCAAATGAGATATGATGAGTCTAAAATCATCGGAGTGTCTTCGAGTAAAAGAATCTAGTGCATTGGGTGCATTGAACTGGATCACAATGAAAAGCTTTATCTAGAACCGTCAATAGATAATAGACTTTTCATTATCAGGACAATCGGAGAGTCTATCTTAATCCTGAGATAAATGATGGACTTATGGTTGCAAGTGATATCATTTGAGTTATCAATGAGTACGATTATATAGCATAGTCTATCCTCGATAGTTTGGTGATATTCATTTGTTAATCGATAGAGGACTTCATTTATAGATATGGACATCGTGGCTCCATTTATTAAATGAGAGTATAATATCATCATATGGATGTTTTGAGGTAATTGGATATTAAATCTCAACGTTGAGTTTTTGATAGTGACTATTGAAAACATGGCTTCTGGACAAGTCAAAATATCCAAGTTCAAAACGTGGTCATATGAGTAAATATGGTAACTTGGAGAGTTATAGGCGGTCTATGAACTCTTGGCGATTACTAATATTAATCACGAGGATACACTATCTCCAACATGATTGTCTAGGGTATGAATGAGGAACATCTTCTTATTCTATCTTTATTTAAGAGTTCAATTTTAGCTCTTTAGTGGAATGAGTTAAAATTAATGGATCGGACCTAAGTGAACCATTTGTTGATTGTAATTAGGTTATGTCTATTGAAGCTTAAATTTAGATAGCCCACCAAGATCCCCAATCCACACGGACTTGCATGGATCACTTGATATATTCTACTAGACCAATTTATGGGTCCATCTAGAATTGCATTTAATATATTAAGAATATAATTTGCACATTATTTATTTAATGGGCTGATCAATTATATTAATATATTAATGAAAGACATGTGGGCTTGTTTCTTTTAGTAAGAATGGGTCCGGTTCACATGTGGGCTTTTTAATTAAAGTCTAATGGATTAAATCAAATAAGAAAATAATATTTGGCCCATATATATAATGTGGGGCGGCAAGGCTAAATTTTTAGTCAAAAATATTATTTTATTTTATTTTTTGATTAAATGAGAATTAATTAATTTATTAAGAAACAAAATCTTTTTCTGATCAGGAAATATATTTTCTATAGTTATACTAAAGGTAAAAGACTTATTTGATAAGAAAATAAATAATAAGTTTTATTTATTTAATCAAATAGGAAAGTCTTTTATTTAGTCAATAAAAAGAATAAAAACACTTATGAGTTGAATTAGGGTTAGGAGTCTAAAGTTGATGGGAATTAGGGTAAAGCAAAAATCCTTTTTTGTAGAGGATTTTCGGCCAACCCTAATAGAATCACAAGGAGATTTTGGCAACCCTAAAGAAAAAGAGAAGTGAAATTCGGCCACCCTATATAAGCAATCATATAGGGTTCGGCCACCCCTTAGAGTTTACTAGATCAATTTCTTCTTCTTCTCATACTCATAGAAAAATGTTTGATTATTCGGCCAAAACAATAAAGAGAGAAGTGATTATTCTTTTGATAGTACACTAATTGCTTATTCATCAATAGGCTTGTGTGTACAACATCGAATTAGGTTCACGCAAGTTTCGATCATTAGATTGAAAACTCAAAAGTGACCGGAATAATCTTTGTAGTCTTTTGGTTGTTTTGTGACTAACAATAAGAAAAAGAAAGTTTGTTTGTCCATTCTCAGGTACGCAATTCAAAGAAAAGGGAGACCACGCTCCTAGGTGATTCACGTTCGTGCTAGGATTGAAGATCTTGCGGATTACCATCGACGTAAGTCAATTGGATCACGCGACAAAAGGTATTCTACTTTTTGTTACTTTATATGTATGTTTAATTAATTTAAAGGGTTAAGGTTCATCAAAGGAAAAATTTTAAAACATACTAAATCTCTTTTTAGTCTCTCTTCCACTGCGTTGACCGTATTTTTCCCTACACTGGTAGACTGTTCCAGTTGTTTGCCAAGCATCCACCTAATACTTACCAAGAAGCTTATGATAGGGCACTAGAGCCGGTGGGCATAGATGAACAACTCTAGGTTAAGGTCGAGCACGATAGATACCCGAAGCCTGCACCTTCAAAGAAGTTTCAGAATCATCCTCTAAATCAGTCGACCTATCGACCACCACCTCCTTCCCAGCATCGGGATAGATACCCGGTGAGAAAGACCCCTCACAGAACAATATTCCCATTAAGAGATGTAGCACAGGTAGCGAGTGATAAAGACTGGTACAATCATTACACTCTTCTCAATGCATCCCGAGAGGCCATATACCTCACCATCCGTGATAAAGGTTTGCTTAAGAAGCCCGATCCTATGAAGATCCCGACTGATCAAAGGAACCGTTACAAGTACTGTGATTTTCATGAGAACGTAGGACACAACACATCTGAGTGCTACAGCCTCTGTAACCAGATCGAAGGATTGGTAAGAGGAGGACTCTTAGTTGAATTTTTACAGGAGGTATAAGATAGCATCAAGGTAGGAAAGGAGGTGCAAGGGGAGATATGAGATGCGGAAGAAAGAAGGAAAGACAATAGTAAAGACTTGATGCAGCAAATCCAAGTCATTCACACCATCAGCAGACGCCCAACACTAGCAGGGACTTCTAACAACTCAAGGAAGAACCATGCTAGGAAGATCACGAGGCTTACTACTGGTCATGATGTACTCCGGGTCTCCAAGGGATCCTAAGACAATCCTCGCTCTGCCCAAATCATTTTCACTGAGGATGATGCCTACAACACAATTCAGCCTCATGATGACCCAATGGTGATCACGGTACAAATTTCTAATTGCCGGGTTCACCGCATCTTGATAGACACCGGGAGTAGCGTTGACATTTTATTCAAAAGAGTGTTGGAAATGCTCAACCTGAAGAACCCCTACTACAACAGCTGCACCACACCCTTGTATGGTTTTACTAGGGACTCCATAATGCCAGCTGGGACGCATATTCTACCGGTAATAATAGGAGAAGCTCCTCTTCAGCAGAACATCATAACAGAGTTTATTGTGGTCGATACCTCGTCCGCCTACAATGCGATCCTAGGAAAACCTTTCCTATCGGGAATCAGGGGAGTTCTGTACATTTATCACAATGTCCTAAAATTCCCAGTAGGAACCAGGGTAGGAGAAGTCTGAGAGGACCAGCAAGCAGCCCGCACCTGTTATGCAATGTCCATAAATCCTACCGCATTAGCCAAGCAATGCGCCCATGTAACAAGTGAACCAAGCCGTAGGGTACCGCAGCAAGATCACTATGTCCTAGAAGAAGGAAATGTGCCATATATGATTATTAAAGAAAAGGAAGAGGAAGAATGGGAATGGACTGATGGTCATCTCGCGGAGCAGTTAGAAGAGATACCAATTAGAAAGGGAGACCTGACCAAAGTAGTGAAGATAGGAGGCGTGCTGGATTGTGAAGTCAGAAGAAACCTAGTAAAGCTCATTGAAGAATATAATGACATTTTTGTCTGGAGTCATGATGAAATGCCAGGTATCCCTCTCAACCTAGCCATTCGTAGGTTGGCAGTAGACACAACCTTCAAGCCAGTCAAACAGAAGTGGAGAAAATTCAGCGCCGAGTGGAATGCCATGGTATATGAAGAGGTGGACAAGCTTCTGAAAGCCAGATTCATCAGAGAATCCTGATACCCTGAGTGGATCGCCAACGTGCTTATGGTGACCAAAGCCAATGGGAAGTGGCGTATGTGCGTGGACTATACTGATCTCAACCGGGCTTGCCCAAATGATAGCTTCCCTCTGCCTAAAATAGATCAGTTGATTGATTCCACTGCAGGTAACAAGCTTCTAAGCTTTATGGATGCTTTTTCAGGGTACAACCAGATCATGATGCACCCTGCTGATCAAGACAAAACCAGCTTCATCACTAGACAAGGCCTCTATTGCTATAAGGTGATGCCGTTCTGTCTCAAAAATGCTGGAGCTACTTACCAGCGCTTGGTGAACAAATTATTCAAGCAGCAGATAGGGAGGTCTATGGAAGTGTACATAGACGACATGATCACCAAATCTCAGATGACCAACCAACACCCAAAGGATATGCGCCAGACCTTCAAAGTAATAAGGGAAAATCAGTTGAGATTGAATCCAGCTAAGTGTGCTTTCGAGGTAGCAGCAGGAAAATTTCTTGGGTTCATGGTACACGAGAAAGGAATCGAGGCAAACCCTGAGAAGATCAAGGCCATCATGGATCTTGAATCCCCTACAACCCTCCAATAGGCACTTGACTAACCGGATAGCTTATTGAACCGTTTCATTGCTCGATCTACAAATAAGTGCTTACCCTTCTTCAAAATCAGTATGCAAGGTAAGAAGATGAAGAGGGATCAAGAGAGTGAGCAAGCATTTCAGGCATTGAAGAAGTACCTAGCTAGTCCACCTCTGCTGGTAAAACCCATTCCAGGAGAAGAATTACATCTTTACTTGGCAGTATCAGAAACTACAACAAATGGGGCCTTAGTGAAGGAGTGTAGTGATGGAGCCCAGAGACTAATCTACTATGTGAGCCGTGCTCTGACAACATCTGAGAAGAATTATACTCTCTTAGAGAAGCTCGCCTATGCACTTGTGACAACAGCTAGAAAGCTCCGCCCTTACTTTCAAGCTCACACAATCGCAGTAGTGACAGACCAGTCACTAAGGCGGTTCCTCTAGAGACTGGACGTATCGGGCAGGCTGGTCCTATGGGCATTAGAGCTCACTCAATTCGACGTAAAATATAAGGCAAGAATGACAATCAAGGCTCAGGCCTTAGCCAACTTTGTAGCAGAATTCAGCATGACTTTAAATCCAGATACCACTATGATCCCGAGCTCGGATCCAGAATCCCTAAAATGACCCACTGATTGTAAGACATGGATACTATATATGAATGGAGCATCAAATCAAGTCAGTTGTGGAGCCGGGATCATTTTTACCGATCCTGAGGGGATCGAATGTAGCCACTGTTTCAGGTTCGAGTTTAAAGCCACCAATAATAAGGCGAAGTATGAAGCTTTATTGGCGGGATGAAAGTTGCTGAAGAATTAAGGGCTGATTTCCTCCTAGTTAGAAGTGATTCCCAGCTTGTGATCAACCAAGTATCCGGTGTGTACCAGGCGAAGGGTGACAACATGATAGCTTACCTAAAAAAAATCCAAGAAGCTGCAACAAGGTTCAAGGGTATGAGAATGGAACAGATTCCTCAAGAGGAGAATCATTAAGCAGATATCCTGGCTAAGATAGCTGCAACCGGAGGAAGAATATTACCAAAAGGGATACCACTCCAACTAATACCCCGACCCAGCATTGCCGCGGGGTTAGAAGTGAGCCCGGTTGACCGACTCCCTTGCTGTATGGATCCTATAGCTGATTACCTCTAAAATGACACTCTTCCAGAAGATCTGGATCAAGCAAGCAAGCTCAAAAGGACTGCTACCCGATATTGCCTGGTAGAAGGATAACTCTACCGTAAAGAAAAGTCACTTCCGTTGCTAAAATGTCTGCATCCGGATGACGCTCAATGGGGACTGCAGCAACCATGTATCAGGTGAGACTTTAGCTTACCAAGTTCTTAGGATAGGATATTTCTGGCCTACTATTCATCAGGATGCTATAAAGTTTGCACAATCCTATGAACCTAGTCAGAAGACAGCAAACCTTCATCACCTACCTCCGGAAAGACTTACTTCAATTAGCACACCTTACCCATTTGCTATCTGGGGGTTCGACTTAATCGGGCCACTTCCAACTACTCCTAGTCAAGCCAAGCACACTGTAGTGGCCATAGATTACTTTACCTGGTGGGTGGAAACGAAATCCCTAGTCCAGATAACTGAAGCAAACACCATGAGCTTCGTCAAGGAAAGCATCATCTGCAAGTTCGGTACCCCGATGGCCATAATCACTGATCTGGGTAAACAGTTTGACGATGCCAATTTCAGGTCTTTCTGTGAGAAGTTGGGTATCAACCTTCATTTTGGCTCGGTAGCCCATTGTAGGGAAAAAATACCGTAGTACACGCAGCGGAAGCGAGACTAAAAATAGTTTTAGTATGTTTTAAAATTTTTCCTTTTTATGAACCTTAACCCTTTAATTAATTAAACATACATATAATCAACAAAAGAAGAATACCTTTTGTCGCGTGATCCGATTGACTTACGTCGATGGTAATCCGCAAGATCTTCAATCCTAGCACGAACGTGAATCACCTAGGAGCGTGGTCTCCCTTTTTCTTTGAATTGCAAACCTGAGAATGGACAAACAAACTTTTCTTTTTCTTTTGTTAGTCACAAAACAATCAAAAGAATACTAAGATTATTCCGGTCACTTTTGAGTTCTCAATCTAATGATCGAAACTCGCGTGAACCTAAATCGATGTTGTACACACAAGCTTATTGATGAACAAGCAATTTGTGTACCATCAAAGAATAATCTATTCACTCTTTTATGTTTTAGTAGAATAAAAATAATGCTTTTCTATGAATTGAGAAGAAGAAGAAAATTGTCTCAATTAACAACTTAGTGTGGCCGAATTCTCTTCCTCTTGTCTTTTAGGGTTGCCGAAAATCCTTCTCTAAAATGGACTAGGGTTGCCGCAAATCACATGCCAAAATAGCTTTGTGTTGCACCCTAATTTCCATCATACTTTAGACTTCAAACCCTAATCCAACTCATAGATATTTTATTCTTTTTATTGACGAAAAAAAAAAAAAAAAAACTTCTTATTTGATTAAATAAATAAAATTAATTATTTATTTTCTTATCAAACAAGTCTTTTACTTTTAGTATACTACTACCAATAGTATAACTTTAGGAAATATATTTCCTGATCAGAAAAAGATTTGTTTCTTAATTAAACAATTAATTAATAAATTAATTAATTCTTATTTAATTAAAACAATGAAACAAAATAATATATTAGGTTAGTATACACCTTGCCACCCCACTTGAATAAATGGGCCATATATTATTTTTCTTATTTCATTTAATCCATTGGACTTTAAATTGAACCAGACCCATTCTTACTAAAAGAAACAAGCCCACATGCCTTTCATTAATATATTAATATAATTGAGCAGCCCATTAAATAAATAATGTGCAAATTATATTCTTAATATATTAAATGCAATTCTAAATGGACCCATAAATTGGTCCGGTAGAATATATCAAGTGATCCATGCAAGTCCGTGTGGATTGGAGATCTTGGCGGGCTATCTAAATTTAAGCTTCAATAGACATAACCTAATCACAATCAACAAATGATTCACTTAGGTCCGATCCATTAATTTTAACTCATTCCACTAAAGAGCTAAAATTGAACTCTTAAATAAAGATAGAATAAGAAGATGTTCCTCATTCATACCCTAGACAATCATGTTGGAGATAGTGTATCCTCGTGATTAATATCAGTAATCGCCAAGAGTTCATAGACCGCCTATAACTCTCCAAGTTACCATATTTACTCATATGACCACGTTTTGAACTTGGATATCTTGACTTGTCCAAAAGCCATGTTTTCAATAGACACTATCGAAAACTCAACGTTGAGATTTAATATCCAATTACCTCAAAACATCCATATGATGATATTATACTCTCATTTAATAAATGGAGCCACGATGTCCATATCTATAAATGAAGTCCTCTATCGATTAACAAATGAATATCACCAAACTATCGAGGATAGACTATGCTATATAATCGTACTCATTGATAACTCAAATGATATCACTTGCAACCATAAGTCCATCATTTATCTCAGGATTAAGATAGACTCTCCGATTGTCCTGATAATGAAAAGACTATTATCTACTGACGGTTATAGATAAAGTATTTCATTGTGATCCAGTTCAATGCACCCAGTGCACTAGATTCTTTTGCTCGAAGACACTCCGATGATTTTAGACTCATCATATCTCATTTGATCCCACTCAAATGCTAGCAAAAGAATTCTACAACTTTAACAAGATAAAGGTGCCCAACCTTTAACTTAAGTTGTAAACAATATTCAAGACTAACTAAAGAATTGTGTCTACCTCATACATACCCAGATGTACGAACAATTCTTCTTTTCTCATAGTCTTTAGACCTTATGATTATTTACTTTGACAATTATAATATTAAACTATAAATGCTATAAGATTTGTTAAACCAGAAATCACTTTATTAATATGAAAAAGATTGTTAATTACAACATTACACTATTGCTATTGAGCATTATCCTAACAATCATCCCTAGACTAACGGGCTAGTGGAAGCTACCAACAAGACCATCAAAAAGCTCCTGAAGAAGAAACTCCAACAGAAGAAAGGGAAGTGGGTTGAAGAACTTCCTAATGTTCTATGGGCATATCGGACTACCAAGAGGACTGCTACTGGGAAAACCCCCTACTAACTAGTGTTTGGAACAGAAGCAGTCTCGCCTATCGAGCATAGACTGACATCTTTCAGGATCCAACATTTTGAATTAGAAGATAATGAAACAAAATTGAGAGCTAGTCTAGACCTCCTCAAGGAGAAGCAAGACAGAGCTGCAGAATGGGTAGTAGCCTACCAGAGCAAGATAGCCCGACGTTTCAAAAAAAAAGGTTAAGACTCAAAACTTTAAAGAAGGGGACTGGGTTCTTAGGAAGGTGACCCAGAATACCTGGAAAAGGTGTGACGGGGTACTAGCCTCAAGATTAGGAAAGGCCACATGGCATTCCTGCTGCCTTGGTTGGGGTATATCGATCCTTTAGCAGTCTGTCCTGGTAGGCAATTAAGGCCACATTAGCACCAAGTTTCTCCTGGAGAGGGGGATTCCCCATCCGAGGCTTCAGGAAGTCCATATAGGTCCTCTTTGGTAGAGTCTAGCGGGCGACTACGCCTCTTATGCGTTTATGCACCAGATCCTTCCTAGATGAGGGTATACCCCGACCAAGGCAGCAGGAATGCCATGTGGCCTTTCTTGGTCTTGAGGCGATCAAAAATGGCGAAGACTTGCTAGGCGAACTTAGGAGAATTACGTAGGAGAATGAAAACTGACTTGATTGAATTTTTCAAAAGTCAATAGAAAGCAAAATCGGGGTATATATATCAGCTGTATACCAACTGAGATAACATTCCTCTTCAAACTCTAAGGGTAAAACCTTTTGAGGTGATCAGCATTCCAGGTGTGATCTACCGGGTAGCCATCCATGTTTTCTAACTTGTATGCCCCCTACGAACCACTACCTTTATCAGGTATGGACCTTCCCAATTAGGGGCCAGCACCCGTCAGACCTCTTCCGAGTATTCTGGGTTACCTTTCTAAGAACTAAGTCCCCTTCTTTAAAATTACGAGTCTTCACCTTTTTATTGAAGCATCGGGCTATCTTGCTTTGGTAGGCCGCTACCCGCTTGATCAGTCATTTATTATATATGTTTTTGATCCCCATTCCTCTAATCTATTGCTTGTTTCTTGAGTCTTTTTGGGATTTAATATGTGTGTGTGAGCATTTACAGGATTTTGGATCTAGATGAATAAATTGAAGAATATCAGGTAAAAAATGCTATTTTGAAGACCTCAGGGGCTGTAGTGCAAATATTCAATAGTGCAGTTGAAATCGCTCCCAATTGTTTAGCAGCAGTGCAGCAGCGTTCTGAAAACAGTAGTGACGCACCGCTGCCATAGTGGCAGCGGTTCTCCGTTTCTTGTCAAGAGCGCTGCCACACCGCTGCCACACTGGTAGCGGTCATGGCAGCGGTTTGGTGATTCTGGCCAGATTAAGGAGTCATTTCGCATTCAGATTGAGGAGACTTATATATATATATTGAGTGGTCTTTAGGGTGTTGGGCTGGTAGAGAACTCTCCGAAGAATACATCCACACTTTTGCTCATCACACAAATTCATCATTCACCTTACTCATAGAAGATTCGAAGACGAAGGACTTCATCGAGGAATTGAAGAATTTGTTGAAGATTTTCAATGGGTTTTATCTTTTCTCCCTCTTGTTTCTTTGTTTCCAATATGTGTAACTAACTCCATACTAGGGAGTCAATGTGAACCGCTATGAATACTCTTTGTTAGAATTGACTATACTTCCATTAATTCAGGTTTTGATTTATTCAATTCATCCTATATCTTAATTCTTTATTCTTGTTGATGCATAGTTTTATGCTAGGTAGGAATTTAGGGTTTTTAATTGTGATTTATATCTCAAGTGTGTTGAGTTAAATTAAATTATAATTGAGAGCCAATATTTAATTGAATGAATAAAATTAGCAACCCCAAGTGTTTGGGACGCAATTTTGGTTCACTTGTTCTTGAGCTTAATGGGTTTTTGGTTGTGATTCATATCTCAAGTGTTTGAGTTAAATTGAATTGCAGTTGAGAACACATGATTCATCCCAAGATCATACGGTAACAATCATAAATAAGATAAGAACGAACCCTTAACTTGAGTTACATCTTTTAATAAAGTCAATTCGAAGCATTGAGTAGACATAGTTGGGGAGCATTGATGACCTAGTCCTCTCACCTCTTGATCACATTCGCATATTCTTGTTTCTTGCTTTCTTAGATAATTTTATTCTAAATCAATCAATCAATCAATCTCAAATCTCTTGGATACTGTTAATTGCTTAGCTTTAATTAGAATTAGTTATAACTAGTAGATCACTTTTCCTCGTGGGAATGATCCCTACTTGTCACTGTACTTATCTCACGATTCGTGCACTTGCGAGTTAGGTTTTTATAACACAATTTACACATCAAGTTTTTGGTGCCCTGCCGGGGAACTAGTGAATTTATTGGTTATTTCTAGTTTTAGTTTTAGTTAATAGGTTTACTTTAAGTTTAGGTAGTCGAGTCATTAATTTTTAGCTTTTTAGATTTATTTTTTTTTCTTTCTTTCTTTTTATAGTTGACTTGTTACTTGTCTTTTCTTGTTTCAGGTGTTGACAGTAGATGCAAGGTAGAAGATCTCAACATGGAGAATTGTTACCTTTGAACGATAACATCCATCGCATCAGAAATCAAACAATGGAAGACGAGGGAATTCAGAACCAAGAAAGGATCAACCAGGAGCCTGATCCAATGCCCAACCTTGTACCGAATCCGATTTATGAACCAGAGCCTATCAGAACTATGAAGGATTACAGTAGGCCGGTGGTGAGCAACCATCCCTTATGCATTGTGCTAGAACCTGCAGCTAGGAACTATGAACTGAGAAGTAGCCATTACAACCAGCTGCCTGTGTTCCGAGGTTTACCAGATGAAGATGTACTCCTGTTCTTTAGAGAGTTTTATGCATCAATACAATCCTTGCCCAACCATAGGATAACAGAAGACCAGCTGCGCATGAGATGCATTCCACATGCATTAAAGGATGAGGCGAAGACATGGTTGCTGACACTGCCTCCAGCATCTTTGAGAACATGGGATGAAATAAAGGAGAAAATCACTGACCAGTATTATGCACCACAGAAGACTAGTGAAATTCGAGCAAAGATTTCAAGTTTCTACCAACAAGACAACGAGTCTTTTTATGAGGCTTGGGAGCGTTTCAAGAAGTACACCAGAGATTGTCCTCAGCACGGATTTCTTACAAATCAACTCTGTCAGTGGTTTTATGATGGTCTAACGGAAGTATCAAGTCTTCTAGTGAACAATGCTTGTGGAGGTTCCATGTATGACAAACAACCTGAGGAGGTATATTCTATCTTTGAGAAATTAGCTCAGAATTCCCGTCACAAGAACTCCAGGAGAAAGAAGGAAATCTATACAGTGGATGCCAATATAGAAAACTCCATTCAAATGACACAAATAATAAAGAAGATGGATGCTTTAGCTACTGATATGGGGCAGATGAAGAGTTTGCAACAAAAAGTGTTTATGGGAGAACACCAAGCATGATGCTCAGGATCTAGAGAAGAAGAAGAAGAAGTTCAAGCCATGAACAACTTTAATCCTAGGCCACGGAATGACCTATATTCCAACACTTACAATCAAGGTTGGAGAAATCACCCAAATTTCTCATGGTCCAACAACAATCAGAGTTCTGGGAACCAATGGGGCAACAACACTCAAGGCACTGGGAACTAATGGGGCAACAATAATGGAAATCAAAGGCAATTTAACACCAAGGCCCAACAAAATGCCGAATCCCAACCTAAGAAGCCATCAATAGAAGACATGCTTGTACATATGCAGCAACAAATGCAGCAACAAACGCAACAAATCCAGCAAGTGAATCAAAAGAATGAGGTACAATTTCAGAACATTCATGCTTCACTAAGGAAGACAGAAACTCAAGTTGGGCAATTAGCAGAGGCTCAACAGAAGATGGAACAAAGAAAGTTTCCAAGTTTCACTGAGCAAGCCAAGGCTATGACGGTTCTTCGAAATGGTAAGGTTTTAACTGATAATAAACCTGTTGAACTTTCTGATAAAACTGCTACTGTTTCAGATCCTTCAAAAGATAACAACAGATCCTAGGAGGAAGAGATAGTGGTGGAAAAATCCAAAGCTCCACCATTCTTACACAAGTCAGCCAATCCATATATTCCTCCAATTCCATTCCTAGAAAGACTGCAAAAGAGCAAGTTAGAGAAATCATATAAAGACATCTATGACATTCTCTCAAAAGTCAATGTCAACTTGCCCTTGCTGGAGATGATTCAGAAGATGCCCGCATATGCCAAGTTTTTCAAGAGTCTTCATACTTACAAGACAAGATTTGGGGAGAATCATCAAGAATTCATGACCGGAAGTGCTAATGCAGTCCTCCAAAAGTCGTTGCCGCCTAAATTACAAGATCCAGGTAGTTTTTGCATCAACATCACTATAGGGGGTATAACTTTGGAGAAAGCCATGTTAGATTTGGGAGCTAGTATTAATTTAATGCCCTATTATATCTATGAGCAACTGGGATTGAATGACCTGAAGAAGATATCTATGTCACTTGTGTTGGCTGATGGTTCTGTTAGATACCCTAGGGGTTATGTTGAAGATGTACTAGTGCAGGTTGATAATCTCATCATTCGTACTGACTTTGTTGTCCTAGACATGGATGAAGGAGCTAAAGATAGGAACTGCAAACCTATCCTTTTGGGAAGACCTTTTATGGCAACTGCAAAGACTTTTATAGATATCCAGAATGGAAAACTAACGATGACTGTGTTAGATGAAACTGTAGAGTTCAAAGTCTTTGAGTCTCTTAAATTCCCTGAAGCAGCTGATGATTGTTACTCAGCTGAGTGTAGCTTAATCGAAGTGGTAAATTCAGCAGTACAAGATGAATTGACAGAAGAGATATCTAAAGAACTACTAGATTGGGTTTGTGATGCAATTGAATATGAGGAAGAATTTCAACAGGTTGGAGGTTCTGAAGAGGAGTCTGATATTGAGGAAGTAAGTGCTGAAGAAGAAGATGAGATAAGCAAGTCTTTAATCCCATCTATTAATTCTCGCTCTGTTCTAGAGCTCAAACAACTTCCACCCAACCTCAAATATGCCTTTTTAGGATCGAATGATACTCTCCCTGTGATTATAGCCTCTGACTTAGAGGTAAAAAAAGAAGAGAGACTGTTGAAAGTGCTCCAAGAACATAAGGTCACCATTGGATGGACCATAGCGGATATTAAGGGAAGAAGCCCTGCCACATGCATGCACCACATTCTTTTAGAGGAAGGTATGAAGCCATCTAGAGAGGCTCAAAGAAGACTGAACCCGAATTTAAAGGAGGTCGTGAAGGAAGAGGTCCTGAAGCTGCTTAAGGTGGGTATTATATACCCTATATCTGACAGTAAATGGGTGAGTCCGGTTCACGTTGTACCAAAGAAGTCTGGGATCACGGTGATAGCTAATGAGAACAATGAGTTAATTCCTACAAGGAAGACAACGGGATGGAGAGTGTGTATAGACTACCGCAAGCTTAACACAGCAACTAAAAAGGATCACTTTCCTTTGCCGTTCATTGATCAGATGCTCGAGCAATTGGCGGGACATGCTTATTATTGCTTCCTGGATGGATTTTCAGGATACAATCAAATTGCCATAGCTCCAGAGGACCAAGAGAAGACGACGTTCACATGCCCCTTCGGAACTTTTGCTTACCGAAGAATGCCTTTTGGGCTGTGCAACGCCCCTGCCACCTTCCAGAGATGCATGATGTCAATCTTCTCTGACATGCTAGAAAAGTATTGTAGGGAAAATTCGTAGTACACGCAGCGGAAGCGAGACTAAAAAATAGATTTAGTATGTTTTAAAATTTTTCCTTTGATGAACCTTAACCCTTTAAATTAATCAAACATATATATAAACTAACAAAAGAAGAATACCTTTTGTCGCGTGATCCGATTGACTTACGTCGATGGTAATCCGCAAGATCTTCAATCCTAGCACGAACGTGAATCACCTAGGAGCGTGGTCTCCCTTTTCTTTGAATTGCAAACCTGAGAATGGACAAACAAACTTTCTTTTTCTTTTGTTAGTCACAAAACAATCAAAAGACCACAAAGATTATTCCGGTCACTTTTGAGTTCTCAATCTAATGATCGAAACTCGCGTGAACCTAATTCGATGTTGTACACACAAGCTTATTGATGAACAAGCAATTAGTGTACCATCAAAAGAATAATCTCTTCTCTCTTTTATGTCTTGGTAGAATAATCAAACACTTTTCTATGAGATGAGAAGAAGAAGAAAATTGATTCAGTAAACCAGTAAGGTGGCCGAATTCTATAGCATGTATTATATAGGGTGGCCGAAATTTCTTCTCTTCTTCTTTTAGGGTTGGCCGAATCCTACTTGTGATACCGTTAGGGTTGGCCGAAAATCCTCTACAAAAAAGGATTTGTGCCTTGCCCTAATTCCTATCAACTTTAGAATCCTAACCCTAATTTAACTCATAAGTATTTTTATTCTTTTATTGACTTAATAAAAGACTTTCCTATTTGATTAAATAAATAAACTTAATTATTTATTTTCTTACCAAACAAGTCTTTTACTTTTAATATACTACTACCAATAGTATAATTCTAGGAAACATATTTCCTGATCAGAAAAAGATTTTGTTTCTTAATTAAATAATTAATTAATAAATTAATTAATTCTCATTTAATCAAACAATAAAATAAAATAATATTTTTGACTAAATATTTAGCCTTGCCACCCAACATTAAACATATAGGCCAAATATTATTTTCTTATTTTATTTAATCCATTGGACTTTAAATAAAAAGCCCACATGTGAACCAGACCCATTCTTACTAAAAGAAACAAGCCCACATGTCTTTCATTAATATATTAATATAATTGATCAGCCCATTAAACAAATAATGTGCAAATTATATTCTTTAATATATTAAATGCAATTCTAGATGGACCCATAAATTGGTCCGGTAGAATATATCAAGTGATCCATGCAAGTCCGTGTGGATTGGGGATCTTGGCGGGTTGTCTAAATTTAAGCTTCAATAGACATAACCTAATCACAATCAACAAATGATTCACTTAGGTCCGATCCATTAATTTTAACTCATTCCACTAAAGAGCTAAAATTGAACTCTTAAATAAAGATAGAATAAGAAGATGTTCCTCATTCATACCCTAGACAATCATGTTGGAGATAGTGTATCCTCGTGATTAATATCAGTAATCGCCAAGAGTTCATAGACCCCCTATAACTCTCCAAGTTACTATATTTACTCATATGACCACGTTTTGAACTTGGATATTTTGACTTGTCCAGAAGCCATGTTTTCAATAGTCACTATCGAAAACTCAACGTTGAGATTTAATATCCAATTACCTCAAAAACATCCATATGATGATATTATACTCTCATTTAATAAATGGAGCCACGATGTCCATATCTATAAATGAAGTCCTCTATCGATTAACAAATGAATATCACCAAACTATCGAGGATAGACTATGCTATATAATCGTACTCATTGATAACTCAAATGATACCACTTGCAACCATAAGTCCATCATTTATCTCAGGATTAAGATAGACTCTCCGATTGTCCTGATAATGAAAATACTATTATCTATTGACGGTTCTAGATAAAGCTTTTCATTGTGATCCAGTTCAATGCACCCAATGCACTAGATTCTTTTACTCGAAGACACTCCGATGATTTTAGACTCATCATATCTCATTTGATCCCACTCAAATGCTAGCAAAAGAATTCTACAACTTTAACAAGATAAAGGTGCCCAACCTTTAACTTAAGTTGTGAACATTATTCAAGACTAACTAAAGAATTGTGTCTACCTCATACATATCCAGATGTACGAACAATTCTTCTTTTCTCATAGTCTTTTGACCTTATGATTATTTACTTTTGACAATTATAATAATTAAACTATAAATGCTATAAGATTTGTTAAACCAGAAATCACATTATTAATATGAATAGATTGTCAAAAACACTATTACACTCTTGCTATTGAGCATAATCCTAACAAGTATATTGAGGTATTTATGGATGATTTTTCTGTTTTTGGTAATTCTTTTGACCACTGCCTTGATAACTTAATTAGTGCTTTGAAAAGATGTACTGAGACTAATTTAACTCTTAGTTGGGAAAAAAGTCACTTTATGGTGAAATCTGGAATAGTGCTAGGACATGTGATATCTGATAAAGGCATAGAAGTAGATAGAGCAAAAATTGAAGTAATTGCTAAACTTCCACCTCCCACTTCGGTGAAGGGTGTGAGGAGTTTTCTTGGTCATGTAGGTTTTTATAGGCGTTTTATAAAAGATTTTTCAAAAATTAGTCATCCCCTATGTAACCTTTTGACCAAGGATTCTACATTTGTTTTCAATGATGAATGTTTGCATGCTTTTGAATCTCTAAAAGATAAATTGACATCTACTACTGTTATTATGCCTCCTGATTGGTCTCTGCCTTTTGAATTAATGTGTGATGCATCAGACTATGCTGTAGGTGCTGTTTTAGGACAGCGAATAGATAAAGTTCCACATGTTATTTACTACACTAGTCACATTTTGAATGATGCGCAGTTAAATTACTCCACTACTGAAAAAGAATTGCTTGCTATTGTTAGTGCCTTAGAAAAGTTTCGTCAATATCTAATTGGATCTAAGGTCATTGTTTATTTTGATCATGCTGCTTTGAAATATTTACTAACAAAGAAGGAAGCGAAACCGAGATTACTCCGGTGGATCCTTTTGTTGCAAGAGTTTGATTTGGAAATCAGGGATAAGAAGGGCAGCGAGAATGTGGTAGCTGATCACCTTTCTTGATTAGTGGAGAATGAGAATGTGGGGGAAAGCTCTAAACTGGTGCCAATCAATGAGAATTTCCTAGATGAAGAGCTGATGGCGGTAAAAGTCAATGATCCATGGTATGCGGACATAGTGAATTACCTTGCTAATGGCGTCATACCAGCTAACTTGAGCTCGCAAGCAAAAGAAGATTCATCTCTATCACTAGGCAATACTTTTGGGACGAGCCATACCTGTTCAAATATGGCACTGATCAGATCATTCGAAGATGCGTCCCTGAGGAGGAGCAGCAAGATGTGCTAAAATTTTGCCACAGCCTTAGTTGTGGAGGGCACTTTAGTGCCAAGAAGACTGCTCTGAAAGTTCTCCAATCAGGTTTCTTCTGGACCTCTCTATTTAAAGATGCTTACACTTTTTGTATTTCTTGCGACAGGTGCCAGAGAACGGGGAACATTGGTAAAAGAGATGAGATGCCTTTTTCCAGCCAGTTGGTAATGGAGATATTTGACGTGTGGGGGATTGATTTCATGGGACCCTTCCCATCCTCACATGGGTTCGTGTACATCTTGGTTGCTGTAGATTATGTCTCAAAATGGATCGAAGCAATCGTAACCAAGACAAACGACAGTCAGGTGGTAGTAAAGTTTGTCAAGGAGAACATATTCACCAGATTCGGTATGCCTAGAGCAATCATAAGTGATGGTGGAAGCCATTTTTGTAACAAGGTCTTTACCTCGTTAATGAAGAAATATAGTGTCAAACACAAAGTGGCAACCCCGTACCATCCTCAGACTTCAGGACAGGTTGAAGTGAGCAACAGGCAGATTAAGCAAATATTAGAAAAGACTGTGCAGCCAAATCGGAAGGATTGGTCACTCAAGCTGAATGATGCATTGTGGGTGTACAGAACAGCCTACAAAACCCCAATAGGAATGAGCCCATATAGGATAGTCTATGGCAAAGCATGCCATCTTCCGGTAGAGCTGGAACACAACGCCTATTGGGCCATCAAGAAGCTAAACTTCAACTTGGACAAGGCAGGGGAGGAAAGAAGCTTGCAGATGAGTGAACTTGAGGAGCTCCGGAACAATGCATATGAGAATGCAAAGTTCTACAAGGAAAGGACCAAGAAATTACATGATAGTAAAATCTTTCGTAAGGAGTTTCATCCGGGAATGCTGGTTTTGTTGTATCAATCAAGATTGAGACTGTTCCCAGGAAAGCTGAAGTCTAGATAGACTGGACCGGACCTTATAGAGTAACCCAAGTCTTTCCGCATGGAGCTGTGGAGGTTGAAAACATTCGTGACGTTGAGAGATTCAAAGTAAATGGCCACAGGCTCAAGCCGTATGTGAGTGTGTCTGAGATAAGAAGCGCTGGCTTCTCCTCGTTCTTTGAGTCGTAAGGCTCTTGTGCGTCTTGCCTAGACGTTAAATAAAGCGCTCGGTGGGAGGCAACCCACCTAGGTATGTTATTTCCATTTTGCTTCTGTCGTGTCTTTAATTAGTGTTCCCCCTTGCTTTCAAGAAGGTTTCGGGGTGTTGTTATTCATTGTTTAAAATTAAAAAAAATTAAAAAAAATTAAAAAAAAAAGAGTAAAATTTTGTGTCAGATCGACCGCTGCCAGATGCACAGCGCACTGGGAGCGGTATGGCAGCGTTGCATTCTGTCCAAAAAAACACTGCCTGACCGCTGCCAAACAATTGGGAGCAGTTCTTACTGGGCAAAACACTGCCCAACCGCTGGGAAAGAAGAGCAGTGGTATGGCAGCGGTACCTACTGCTTTTGTACCGCTGCCTAACCGCTGACTAACAATTGGGAACGGTTCTTACTGGGCAAAGCGCTGCCCAACCGCTGGGAAAGAAGAGCAGCGGTATGGCAGTGGTACCTACTGCTTTTGTACCGCTGCTTAATCGCTGACTAACAATTGGGAGCGGTCAATATTGGCCAAACCGCTGCCATGCTGCTACCTCTGTGGCAGCGGTACTAAAAAAAATAAAACGGTGCGTTCCACTCTGCCGCTTGGACGGCCAATGAGAGTGGACCGCTGCCCAACCTCTGCGCCTATGGCAGCGGTAATGGCAGCGGTCGTGCCCTAATTATAAATAGCACTGTTTTGACGAGGTCTGTCATTGTCAATCACTTTCTCTCTCAAAAAATGTTTTCTTCCCTCTTCTCCTCCTCACAATTCCGGTCACTTCCAGTTCCAGGTATGTGCTTCAATTTTATTTTATTTTGATTTCGTGTTGAATTTTTCCATCTCATTGCCTGTTCCCACTCCCTTCTCCCAAATTTTGCTTTCAATTGAATCACTTAGGGTTATAGGACCGAATTTAGGGATTTTTGGATATGGGACGATTCTATTCCATTGCATGTGTTGTGTGATGAATGCATAGGGACTAGGCATTAGGTGGAAGTGTGTTTTGATAATTTTTAATGGAATAGGTGTAGGGAAAAATACGGTCAACGCAGCGGAAGCGAGACTAAAAACAGGTTTAGTATAGTTTAAAATTTTTCCATAATTTGAACCTTAACCCTCTAATTAATTAACATATAATACTAAAGATATCATACCTTTGTCGCGTGATCCGATTGACATTGCGTCAATGGTAATCCGTAAGATCTTCCAATCCAATCACGAACGTGAATCACCTAGGAGCGTGGTCTCCCTTCTCTTTGAATTGTGTACCTAAGGATGGATTGACAAAACTTTTTCTTTTTCGTTAGTCACAACAAATTCCAAGAGGCTACAAAGAATGTTCCGGTCACTTTTGAATTCACAATCGTTAGATCGAAACTCGCGTGAACCTTATTCGAAATTGTGCACAAAACCTTTTGATATAAAAGTTACTAGTGCACTATCGAAATAAGAACAAACTTTTCTCTATTTTCCTCTTGGCAGAATTCTCACACTAATCTAAGAGTTGGATTCTATTTTTCTCTAGCAAAAGAAAAAACTCTCTCAAGCAAGAACTCTAGGGTTGCCGAATTCTCTTTGCACAATATATATATAGGTCGCAGAATCCACTTGCCTAATCTAATATATATCTTATTGCCCCGAATTCTTCTATGCCCAATATATATATATATATATATATATATCGACGACCATGCATAATCTATTATATATATCTAGTGCAATATATTGTATATATCTGATGCACAATATATTATATATATGTAATGCACGAAATCAATTTTATATATATATCTCTCTGCATGACACATATAAATAATAGTGTATATCTCATATATATATATGCTGCCGCATGCATATATGTAAATATATTTCCGTATGCATTCATGCATATATAATCTATATATTCCGCATGCATATGTATTATATACAAACCCTAATCCAACTCTTTAGTGTATTTGTGACTATATAAAAGACTTCCTTATTTGACTAGATAAATAAATCCCTTATTTATCTACTTACCAAATAAAGTCTTTTATTTTATTTGTACTACCACAATAGTATACTACTAAGAAACATATTTCCTAGTCAGAAAAAGATTTTGATTTTTAATTAATAATTAATTAATCAATTAATTAATTTCCATTTAATCAAATAATAAAAATAAAACAATATAATATCATATATATATCTCGGCCATGTGCCATATATATTAATATATCTCTATATTATTTTTCTATTTTATTAAATCCATTGGACCTTAATAAAAGGCCCACATGTGAACCAGACCCATTCTTACTAAAAGAAACAAGCCCACATGCATTTCATTAATATATTAATATAATTGATCAGCCCATTAAATAAATAATGTGCAAATTATATTCTTAATATATGAAAGTCCTAGAGGCGTGTTCAATATAAAGCTAGAGGGGGGGTGAATAGATTTTATCTAATTGTTACCCAATTTTCGCATGCAAGTCAATTTTACGAAAATACCCCTAGCAAGTCAACAAAACATACAAGTGTAATAAGATGCGGAAATAGTAAATGACACTTGATGTATACGTGGAAAACCCAACCACTGGGAAAAACCACGGGCTGTTAAGTGCGCCACACTCGGACCTCGAAATCCACTATATGAAAAGACGGTTACACCCTCAAGTGATTCTCGGACTCTCACCCTAGATAACCTCAGGCTATGGACACTACCAATCCCCACTCTTGGTTCAATCCCTAGTGATATCCCCTGATACACTACTCTTGGCGTGAGCACCCTCTAATCTACCACGCGGGCCTTTTACAGCGGCTCTAGTCCAATTTGCTTGCGTTCTAAGCAACCTAATCCCGGATGCTACACACAAGACTTACTTTCTCTTTGAAGAGAATACAACCCTATGTGAATATATATGAATATTCAATAAATGCAATAAGAGCTAGGGTACTCTAAATGCTTATCTAGGATGATGATATATTCAATTTAAATCAACCCTAGATATCAATTGCTAAATGACATGTCAAATAGCATAGATGATCATAGATTATAAAAACCTAGATATCTATCAAAAACAACACTCAATTAATTCATCACAAATAATCTCTTTTCTTGTATTTAACATATGATCTAAAACATACAAGTAATTTAAAAGAGATGGCTTGGTATTTAAAATACTATAATAAGATGAAATTAATCAAAATCTTACCAAGCAAGTTGTGATGATGCAAACCCATACATGGATGCACTCTATATAGACATAGGAGATGCAATATGAAATTTGATGCAAAAGGGGTTTGATTTGAGTGGTTAAAGATGAGTTCTTGATTTGATTTTCTCTCAAAATCTATCTTTGAAGATTAGGGTTCTTAAGAGTCAAAGAACTGATTCAGATAATGAGAAAGTGTGATATTTATAGACATCAAGAACAGGGCAAGTGAAAAGACAATTTTGCCCCTGAAACGCACCGTTCGGCGGTTTCAATCGGCGGCCAGGCCGCCGATGACGACCGCCGAATTGAGCTCGTGAAGAACAGAGCATTAACGGCGGTTTCATTCGGCGGTATCGTGACCGCCGATACAACCGCCGAATCAAACCCGAGAGATTAAAATCGATCAGGTATGAACGGCGGTTTCGAACGGCGGTCGTGACCGCCGATCTGGACCGCATAATTGCTTCAGACCAATCTGGACTGAAACGGCGGTTTCATTCGGCGGCCAGGCCGCCGATCATAACCGCCGATCACCAACAATGGTGAAAACCAAGGAGAAGCCAAGGGCATTCTCCATAGGCGGTCTTCGCGCGAAACCAAGCACTAATTAGTGCAAGCGCGGACGTTTCCGAACAATGTCGGGAAACGAATTATAAGGCACATATACACACAACAAGATATATCAACCAAAGTGCTAGTGTGTAAAGTGACATGTGAAGAGATGCACATAAAAATAAGCAAGTATGCAATCATAGCAAGAATGCTAAGTGTGTGTGTGCTACTAAATCTCTTCAAAGAAAAACAAGCACAAGAGATTATACCTTTGGCGTGCTTGTATCTTGAGGTCATGGAAGGGCCTTTGATCTTCAACACCAAACACTTAGACTACCCTTACATTCAAAACCCCAACATGTGGTTTGACCACGAAATAAGCCAATCAACAAAACGGGAATCCTTACAATCTCCCCCTTTGGCTATTTCGTGACAAAACCACCACTCACATTGATTCCTCACAACTTAATAGAAACTACGGGTCTACAATGATTTTCTACTTTACAAAGAGATAAGATAAATGGTCTTGAAGTCTTCAATCTCAAGTAGAACAATCAATCCCTGAAAACACAGTTTCTATACTTTCCAATACAAGAAAAGGTGAGATGAATCAAGTGAGGACATAAACAAGCAATTGCATTTCTAAGAAATTAAACACAACATCATGCAATGTATGATGAATGCAATGCTCCCCCTCAAAGGGTTACTCCCCCTCAATGTATATTCTCCCCAATGTGCACCAATTGCTACAACAATTTGCACCTCCCCTTACCATTCTACTCCCCCTTTTTGTCATGATATAGGCAAAGGAGTAGTCCCCAACCGGGTCACTCAAGGCAAAGAGAGATAGTAGCATTCTAGTATATGCATAATCAATATAAGTCACTTTATGCAATCTCAAATTTATTGGAGAGAAACAAGGAGATTTATTTAAATAAAATGTGTGAATCAAAAAATTGCTTTGCATACAAGACATGTAGCATTTAAGTCCAAAATATCATGGTATTTGGCAAAGCAAATGACAAAGGTTTTCAATATGAATTCAAACCAATTTCACCAATGTCAAGAGAGAAGCAAGGATATAGGTTTTCATTGATTTCAATTTAAGAACAACTATATCCAACTTTATAAGCTAAACATGTCATGAGCGACTTTGCACCCTACTTGATTTTTCCGGATAAGATATCCGTATGATAGTAGACATGTTCAACCAATAAAGAAAGAGAGACATTTGGATTGTAAAATCCTTGAATGGATACAAGATCCTTTTTCATTTGAGTCTCATAAGCTTTTTCACACATTATTTGCAGTTAAGAAATGCAATCATCAAAACATGCTTTTCAAGATTAGCATTTAGCATGTCATTTTAGCAATCATCATGTCATGGAGATCATTATAGGTCATTCAAATTAAATCCTATGTAAATATCTCCTAGTCCAAAAATGCATGTTTGAACATAAATATGACATGGATTGCAATACAAGCATTGATCACACTTATTGAATAGAAAATATGTATACATAGTGTAACCAAGCTTACTCAAGCAACAAAAAGAGAAGCACAAGATATTTCGAATTTTTTGCAAGTGACAAGATGCAAAATAGCTCTCTTTGCTTAAGTTCCCCATATGGGGTCAAATTTCCATACCACTTCAAAGAAGGGTATGAGGTCCTATGGACCTACCAAGTCCTTTGGACTTGGATGAACCTATTTGAGACTTGTTAGTCTCGTAGCAAGCGGGTTCATTCTTATTACTCCACTTAGGTGACACTAAATCAATCCTGGTGGACAAAGGTTCTAGAGTACAAGATGAAAAAGGATCATGCACATGATTTTCTTCCTTTTTATGAAGCATCTTAGCTCTAGCCTTTTTCTTGTCAATCATGCTTTTAGCTCTACACATTTCAATATAATGCAAGCAACTTGGTCTAATATGACCAACAATACCACAAAAATGACAAGTGGGAATGAAGTTAGGAATCATACCATTTCCTTTAGCATGGATAGGTGCTTTCCCTTGTCGTTGTGGTTGTCTTGGTTGTTGGATAGGATCTCTCCTCCTTTGTTGATAACCAAGACGAGGTTGCTTGCTTGTCTGAGCTTGCATGATTGAACTCTTCCCATTCTGTTTTTGAGTTGGAGGGAAGATAGTGTGAGGAGCCCTTTGGGTGTGAGCTTGAGCTTGACCTTTTGGTGCCTCAACCACTTGGGCACTTCTTGAACACTCTCCTAGGTCACTCTTCTTCCTAGGTTGTTGAGGAGGAGGGGACATATTGAAGTCCATGTTCATGGCACAGGATGTCTTGCTTGTGGAGGAGGCATCCGTGTCATCAATGTAGCCAAGACCTCTCTTGTCACTTGGCTTTCTTCCAACTCCCAACATGTGGTCAAGCTTCTTGGTGCTTGAAGTCATCTTAGCCATTAAGACCTTAACTTCTTCAAGCTCTCTTTTTAGCTCTTCTTCTCTCCTCTTAGATAATGCTAAGTCTTCTTTTAGCTTATCTTCATCCGCCATGGATCTCACCACTTCTTCACACAAGTGGTCTACTAGTGTTGAAAGCTCTAGATTCTCTTCTTTTAATCTTCTAATTTCTTCCTTGTTCCTCATCATCGAGCTCTTAACTTTGACTTTGTAGTCATTAAGATCCAAACACTCCACACTTCCACTTGTGGAGTTAGATGACAAATATTCAACACTTGTGTCATCTCCTCTAATCTCCATTTCAACAATGAAGTCATCTCCTTCATCAAGATCATCAAATTTTTCTCTTGATGAGGAATGAGCCAAATCCCTATGAGTAGCTACACCAACTACTTCTATACCTAGTTCTTCTTGGGGATCCCAAGGAAAATCAACTTTGCCATCTTCTTCAACTTCTACACTCTTGGCTCCAAATTCCGTGTAGATGATGGCAAGTTCTTCATCACTTGAAGGATTTTCGTCATCTTCATATTTATCCTATAAGGTGGCCTTCGCCTTCCCTTTTCTTCTATCCTTCAAGTTTCCACACTCCGGGGAGAAATGCCCGAATCCTCCACATTCGTAGCACTGAATCCCCTCTCTTGAAGACACTCCTTGGTTTGGCTTGTTAATGAGTCCCATGTCTTCAATTGAGATACCCTCCTTCTTGTCATGCTTCGAAGTCTCCAAAGCAATTTTTTTCTTCTTCTTCTTCTTAGGAGGTGCGGTGGTCAACTTCTTCTTAGGAGGTGAGGTGGTTAAATTCACAAATCTCCTAAATCTCTCTAGTAAGAGAGGCATCTCCTCAATGGAGTCAATTTCTTCTCTCACAAAATCACTCATAGTGTTTGCGTTGAATGAATGCAAATGAGAAGAATGCAAAATGTATGAAGAAATCAAACAAACATACAAAATGCAAAAACACACTAAAATGAGCTAGGATCACCTAAGTATATCTAGGAACCCGCTCTGATACCAATTGAAAGTCCTAGAGGCGTGTTCAATATAAAGCTAGAGGGGGGGTGAATAGATTTTATCTAATTGTTACCCAATTTTCGCATACAAGTCAATTTTACGAAAATACCCCTAGCAAGTCAACAAAACATACAAGTGTAATAAGATGCGGAAATAGTAAATGACACTTGATGTATACGTGGAAAACCCAACCACTGGGAAAAACCACGGGCTGTTAAGTGCGCCACACTCGGACCTCGAAATCCACTATATGAAAAGACGGTTACACCCTCAAGTGATTCTCGGACTCTCACCCTAGATAACCTCAGGCTATGGACACTACCAATCGCCACTCTTGGTTCAATCCCTAGTGATATCCCCTGATACACTACTCTTGGCGTGAGCACCCTCTAATCTACCACGCGGGCCTTTTACAGCGGCTCTAGTCCAATTTGCTTGCGTTCTAAGCAACCTAATCCCGGATGCTACACACAAGACTTACTTTCTCTTTGAAGAGAATACAACCCTATGTGAATATATATGAATATTCAATAAATGCAATAAGAGCTAGGGTACTCTAAATGCTTATCTAGGATGATGATATATTCAATTTAAATCAACCCTAGATATCAATTGCTAAATGACATGTCAAATAGCATAGATGATCATAGATTATAAAAACCTAGATATCTATCAAAAACAACACTCAATTAATTCATCACAAATAATCTCTTTTCTTGTATTTAACATATGATCTAAAACATACAAGTAATTTAAAAGAGATGGCTTGGTATTTAAAATACTATAATAAGATGAAATTAATTAAAATCTTACCAAGCAAGTTGTGATGATGCAAACCCATACATGGATGCACTCTATATAGACATAGGAGATGCAATATGAAATTTGATGCAAAAGGGGTTTGATTTGAGTGGTTAAAGATGAGTTCTTGATTTGATTTTCTCTCAAAATCTATCTTTGAAGATTAGGGTTCTTAAGAGTCAAAGAACTGATTCAGATAATGAGAAAGTGTGATATTTATAGACATCAAGAACAGGGCAAGTGAAAAGACAATTTTGCCCCTGAAACGCACCGTTCGGCGGTTTCAATCGGCGGCCAGGCCGCCGATGACGACCGCCGAATTGAGCTCGTGAAGAACAGAGCATTAACGGCGGTTTCATTCGGCGGTATCGTGACCGCCGATACAACCGCCGAATCAAACCCGAGAGATTAAAATCGATCAGGTATGAACGGCGGTTTCGAACGGCGGTCGTGACCGCCGATCTGGACCGCATAATTGCTTCAGACCAATCTGGACTGAAACGGCGGTTTCATTCGGCGGCCAGGCCGCCGATCATAACCGCCGATCACCAACAATGGTGAAAACCAAGGAGAAGCCAAGGGCATTCTCCATAGGCGGTCTTCGCGCGAAACCAAGCACTAATTAGTGCAAGCGCGGACGTTTCCGAACAATGTCGGGAAACGAATTATAAGGCACATATACACACAACAAGATATATCAACCAAAGTGCTAGTGTGTAAAGTGACATGTGAAGAGATGCACATAAAAATAAGCAAGTATGCAATCATAGCAAGAATGCTAAGTGTGTGTGTGCTACTAAATCTCTTCAAAGAAAAACAAGCACAAGAGATTATACCTTTGGCGTGCTTGTATCTTGAGGTCATGGAAGGGCCTTTGATCTTCAACACCAAACACTTAGACTACCCTTACATTCAAAACCCCAACATGTGGTTTGACCACGAAATAAGCCAATCAACAAAACGGGAATCCTTACAATATATTAAATACAATTCTAGATGGACCCATAAATTGGTCCGGTAGAATATATCAAGTGATCCATGCAAGTCCGTGTGGATTGGGGATCTTGGCGGGCCTATCTAAATTTAAGCTCCAATAGACATAACCCAATCACAATTAACAAATGATTCACTTAGGTTCAATCTATTAATTTTAGTTCATTCCACTAAAGAACTAAAATTGCACTCTTAAATAAAGATGGAATAAGTAAAAGATTCTCATTCATACCCTAGACAATCTTATAGGAGAATGGTGTATCCTCGTGAAGAATATCAGTAATCGCCAAGAGCTCATAGACCGCCTATAGCTCTTCAAGTTACCATATTTCCTCATATGACCACATTTTGAACTTGGATATTTTGACTTGTCCAGAAGCCATGTTTCAATAGACTCTATCGAAAACTTAACGTTAAGATTCAATATCCAATACCTCAAAACATCCATATGATGATATTCTACTCTCATTTAATAAATGGAGCCACGATGTCCATATCTATAAATGAAGTCCTCTGTCGATTAACAAATGAATATCACCAAACTATCGAGGATAGACTATGCTATATAATCGTACTCATTGATAACTCAAATGATACCACTTGCAACCATAAGTCCATCATTTATCTCAGGATTAAGATAGACTCTCTGATTGTCCTGATAATGAAAAGACTATTATCTATTGACGGTTCTAGATAAAGTATTTCATTGTGATCCAGTTCAATGCACCCTGTGCACTAGATTCTTTTACTCGAAGACCCTCCGATGATTTTAGACTCATCATAACTCATTTGATCCCACTCAAATGCTAGCAAAAGAATTCTACAACTTCAACAAGATAAAGGTGCCCAACCTTTAACTTAAGTTGTGAACATTATTCAAGACTAACTAAAGAATTGTGTCTACCTCATACAAATCCAGATGTACGAACAATTCTTCTTTTCTCATAGTCTTTTGACCTTATGATTATTTACTTTTGACAATTATAATACTTAAACTATAAATGCAATAAGATTTGTTAAACCAGAAATCACATTATGAATATGAATAGATTGTCAAAAACATTATTACACTCTTGCTATTGAGCATAATCCTAACAATAGGGTAACAATTGCACATGAAATTGTGTTTTATATTGACAAAATAATTGTTATTCTATATTTTTACTGTGTTGTGATTTGTTGAATATAAAGTGATGATATCTGTGCAATGTAGGCACCTGGGTTTATTAATTTTACTGCCGGAATGCTACTGAATTTTTCATTGATCAGTTACTGTCCATTTTTGTTTGATTATTTGCTCAATTGTAATTATATTTGCAGTTATGGCAAGGACAGTAGTCAGAAGAGGTCATGTTCCTGCGGACCCCAACCGACGGTGAGATAAGAGGCTGGTTGAGCAGCAATTCAAAGGACATGCTGAGTACAAAGAGAGATTGAAGAAGAGTCGGAATTACATTCTGGAAAGGGGGATAGCCTTGGAAGAGTTATGAGAGACTCCCATACCAGCTACGGTTGCAGCCAAGGGATGGGAAGGTTATGTGCGCAGGCCCTGCAATGCAAATATTAGCATGGTCAAGGAGTTCTATGCAAATATGGTGGATGCACAGTTTGGGGCACACAGTGTAGTTGTGGTCAGAAGGGTGCCTGTGGTGATTTCTGTGGACGCAATTAGAGATTACTATGGCTTACCACCACCACATGACAATGTTCAGGTGGTGTACCCAGGCAAGTACGAGTTAGGCTGTGCGCTTCGCAGAGAGGGTGGAGTAGGTTGGAATGGGCAAGAGCTGAATAGGGGTGACTTGCACTTGGATATTGCCTTTTGGAACTTGTTTATCTCGGCTTCTCTTAAGCCATCTAGTCATACTGGAGAGATTTTCAAGGAGGTATATCAGGTGTTGTATTCTATCAGGACAGGTAGATACTTTGATGTGGCCACCTTCATTAAGAATGAGATCCAGGGTGTTGGGCGCCTGACAGGAGCGACTATGATATTCCCGTGCTTGATCACGGGCATGTGCTCCACCACTGGGTTAGGAGTGTATGACGACGCCAGGGATGAGATGATAGAGCCGGAAAGGCCACTATCACTTACCACATGGAACACTCAGGCTAGCATGCGTGGGCTTCCCCTAATTGGTGAGTTGCCTGGGCGGAAAAGGCATCGGGCTGGTCAGGCCGATGATGGAGATGAGTAGATGGATGCTGCGGACCAGTAGATTTTGGAGCAGCACACTCAGGGAGATTCCGGAGCTGGGTCATCACAGCAGAGGCCTGAGTGGGTAGATTACATGCTATCCACGATGAGGGGCTATGTAGATACAGGGATAGCAGGTTTGAGGAATGATATATACTCCCATCTGGACACCTTGGAGATATCGATTGATGAGATTCGTGCAGCCACGGTCCGCTGATCGCGCTCCAAATGTTTACATTTAACGCTCCCTAACTTAGCTTTTGTAACCGTTTTTCGAGCCCTTTCTGGTATTTAATATTGTAAATAAGTGTTTTCAGGTATTTTAGCTCATCAAGGGTATTTTGGACCAAACTAGAGAAAAGTAGCGAAATCAGGGCAAAAGAGGGCAAATATGTCATTTGGGAGAATTAGGGGTCAAAGTGCAATTCTGGAGGATTTATTGCAGCTTTGGTGATTAAGGAAGAATCCAGGGGAGCATTGTGATATTCGCCAGCCAAAGCAGCAGAAGGGTGCCACGTCAGCAGTCAGACGACGTCGTTTGGCCCTCTTGCACGTCAGCATGACGTCATCGATGACGCACTTCGTCTTCAACATGCAGCAGGGTCGACCCGAACCGCATCTGACCCGGTTCAAACCTGATCCACCCGGCGACAACCCGACTTGATTTGGCCCGTTTCCAACGTCGTTTCCGGCGGCCGTCCGCCCAGAATTGTTGCCGGAGTTCCTCCGGTCCGTTTCCCACCATTTTTGGCCTCCCATGCTTGTGTTTTCCACCTCCACCAACTCCTCCAAGTATTCAAAACCACCATGAACGAGCTTGAGCTCCAACCTCCTTCCAGCAGGTTCTTTCCCGCTCCAAACACGTCCAAGCCCGCGGAAACTCGGCGAGTTCATGTGGCGGAATCAAGCCCGCAGTCCCGAAGGTTAGAACTCGCCGAAAACCTTCCGTTTTCACCGCGACTTCACTCCGGCGAGAACAAACCCGCGAGCCAGAGTGTATGAACTCGCCGGAACGCCTGGAAGGAAGGCAACTCGTCCCACTTGCTCTCCAATCACATTAGCTTGCCCAAAAACCCTTCCCACTTAGATATTTTTGAGATATTTTCCATATAATTGTCTTAGATAAAATATCTATCATATCTATCTTAGTTTGTAAGTAAATATACATATACACTACACAACACACTTAGTAGTTAGTAACCATTTTTAGATATTATTAGTTTTAACTTACTTTAGTTTTAGTTTTAAGAGAGAGAATAACTCTCTCAACTTTAGTTAGTGTTCTTATCATTTTCCCACCACTTTCTAGGTAGCCAAACACCAATTTAGGGTACCTAGACTTGATCCTTTGGAGTTGCTCTAGAAGGATATTGTGCTTGGATTGCTAGGAGGAGCCTTCTTGCGCAAGAAACGAATCCGGATGGGTTTGTTTAGCTCTTCTTTTGTATTTTCATGCTTTTATACTTCTATGTGTAACTAAACTCTTTTGTTAAGGGATTGATGTAATTCTTGTAATTATACTATTGATGTAATGAATCAATTTGTTGTTTCACTCTTTAAGGCTTGTATGTGTGCATTATGAACTCTAATGATTATGATATGTGGATGATATGTTTGCATGTACATCTATGTATACACACTTGGTAGTTAATTTCATGCATATAGTGTCCTACAATATGTGTGAATGTTATACTATCAATTTCATAGAGATATCTCTAAGTAATTCATGATTGGGTTAATTATAAAATCTCTACATCACTATTCATAAATTCTCTCTTAATCACTTATCTATGATATTAGATTATGTGTAAGATGATGGATTTGGTGCTTAACATTATTGATAAATGAAATACATGCCTTAGAATGTTGTGAATGTGCTCAATGAATGATTGATTAATGATATGGTAATTACTTGAATGAATCAATCCCCTAACATCTTTAGTCTAGCTTAATCATCTTAATCTAGCTTTAATCATCATTTAATTGCAAGCTTAGAATAATTGATTTTAGATAACATTAATTAGTAAATTTGTTAGACTTTAGAAGTAGATAATTAATGATAACCTAGACTCACGTAGCTAAACATTCCTCGTGGGAACGACAACCCTTACTCGTTACCCTTTACTACTCACACGACTCGTACACTTGCGAAGGGTGAACCACCCCCGCGCCCTTTAGAATAACCGTAGTGGAATAGCGTAATTTAGTGTAGTTAATTTAGAACCGGTTTGGCGCGGTCATCCGCCCAGGCCAGCCTCAGCAAGGAGATGACAGAACTGGGCCTGGCCCAAGCCAGCAGTGAGAGGATGGCAGCAGAGGCACTATGGACGGTCCTGAGTCTACAGAAGGATATGTTTTCTTTTATTTATTTTCTTTTATTTTTTTAATTTTTCTTTTTCCTTTAGAATTTTGGATTTTAGGTTTATTTTTGTGAATTTAGTTTATTATGACTTTTGTTTCTTTTGCTTTATTTTCTGGCATGATTACTATTCCGTGTCTTTATCTGTTTTGTCTTGTGCTTTGATGATATACATTGCGGACAATGTAGGATTTAGGTTTGGGGGTATGATTTATGTTTTTGAGTAAAATTTTTGTTTTTGTTTTGAGTATGTCGTTCCTGCGTCTTTCGAACGAGACACTTCGGTGTGTGCCTTAGAGATGATATGCATTAATCAATGGGTTTACACTAACATCTTGCCATTTAGGGTAATACATTGCATTTTTCAAAATCTATGGCATGCTCTTGATGTGATGGTTGATAGAATGCTGAGTTGAATTGTCATGATTAATAGTGGAGACTACCCTTGTGAGTCCACTAAGCCAAAAAGCGTACATAAATGACACACTATGAGGGTCATTTTGTTTCTACTCTTTAAACACTCAGTAGGTTCTTAGCATTAGATTCGATCTCTATAGGTTGTACATTGAGCATTATAGAACGATCATCTTAAAAAGATTTCACATGTTGCATTTTGTTCTTGAGTAAGTTGAACCAGTGGAAGTGATATAGACTATGTGTGCTTTAGCTACTTAAAAGGCCTTAAATATTTCCTACCTTATGTGTGTGCTCCATAGCCCTGTTTGAAGCCAAACACTGATAGCATTTTTCTTTCTTCACCACATTAACTGCAACCCAAATAAGCCAATGATTAGCCATACCTTATATCTTGGGATCATACTTTGAGAAGGTGAAGTGGAGGTACGAATTTTTGCACGTAACTGTGTGCATGAATTATTGCTAATGTCAAGGAAGCAAAGAGCTGCATTCAATCCAAAAGTTGTGAAGCTGAAAGATAGTCCACTGGTTGTATTAAAAAAAAAAAATTAATCAGAGAATAAGTGTAAAGGGGTGCGATTAGTCAAATAAAGACTGCACGTGTGAATCTACTCAAAAGGAGTTGGCAAAGGGAGTTAAGAAAATTCTGAGGAATTAGTTAATAAGTGGTCAAATTCCACTTGAAAAGGAGACCAAGAGACTTGTGCGAAGCCGCAAAGGTAATAGAAGGCTCTCATGGTATGATCCTAGGTTCTTTGAATTCCAATTTTCCGTTCTTTCTTAGCCCTCACCCAATGGCCCCATTACATCCTGAATAAAGCCTATTTGATCTGCTAGTTATCCTTACTATGATAGTAGATTTATGATGTGTGTTTATCTTGTTCATAATGTTTGATTCTTTTCATGAGATCTTTTGCATACAAATCAAGCGTTCTTTCAGTGATATATCCATATGCGAATAATTTGAATTTCTTGTGCATAAATTCCATTGCATATGCTTGATGAGTGATTTTTACCTAGGTTCTGAGAGAACTAATGAGAGAAATCATGTGAGGATTAGAGTCGAGGCGAATTATATCTATGGCCTTTTGATGATGTGTCCTGGATGTTAGAATGTTTAGAGCATGGGCTTCTCAATTAAAATTATTGAGCAATGTTTTCAGACTTGTGACTTAATATTAGTCTTTACGTATTGGCTTTTGCGTGCATTGTCTCAACATGGGCACATATTGCGGTATTTTGATGACCGTTTTTCGCAGGATATGTTTGTGGGTGTCACAGCTGTAAACCCTCAGGAGACGAAACTCCTCCTACTAGGGACACCTAGAGGTTTAAAGGCTTGTAGCATACGCTCAATGCTATCGTGTTCCCTACGAAAGTGGCTTTGTTAGGATTTATGATTTCTAGTTTAGCTTTGAGGTTTTGTTTTTGTTTTTGTTTTGCTCGAGGGCTAGCAAAAGATAGGTTTGGGGGTATTTGATCGGTCATTTATTATATATGTTTTTGATCCCCATTCCTCCAATCTATTGCTTGTTTCTCGAGTCTTTTTGGGATTTAATATGTGTGTGTGAGCATTTTCAGGATTTTGGATCCAGATGAATAAATTGAAGAATATCAGGCAAAAAGTCGCTATTTTGAAGACCTCAGGGGCTGTCGTGCAAATATTCAATAGTGCAGTTGAAATCGCTCCCAATTGTTTAGCAGCAGTGCAGCAACTTTCTGAAAACAGTAGCTACCGCTACCAGGGCGCTACAGCGCCGCTGCCATAGTGGCAGCGGTTCTCCGTTTCTCGTCAAGAGCGTTGCCACGCCGCTGCCACACTGGCAGCGGTCATAACAGCGGTTTGGTGATTCTGGCCCGATTAAGGAGTCTTTTCACATTCAGATTGAGGAGACCTATATATATATATATATATTGAGTGGTCTTTAGGGCGTTGGGCTAGTAGAGAACTCTCCGAAGAATACATCCACACTTTTGCTCATCACACAAATTCATCATTCACCTTACTCATAGAAGATTCGAAGACGAAGGACTTCATCGAGGAATTGAAGAATTTGTTGAAGCTTTTCAATGGGTTTTATCTTTTCTCCCTCTTGTTTCTTTGTTTCCAATATGTGTAACTAACTCCATACTAGGGAGTCAATGTGAACCGCTATGAATACTCTTTGTTAGAATTGACTATATTTCCATTAATTCAGGTTTTGATTTATTCAATTCATCCTATATCTTAATTCTTTATTCTTGTTGATGCATAGTTTTATGCTAGGTAGGAATTTAGGGTTTTTAATTGTGATTTATATCTCAAGTGTGTTGAGTTAAATTAAATTATAATTGAGAGTCAATATTTAATTGAATGAATAAAATTAGCAACCCCAAGTGTTTGGGACGCAATTTTGGTTCACTTGTTCTTGAGCTTAATGGGTTTTTGGTTGTGATTCATATCTCAAGTGTTTGAGTTAAATTGAATTGCAGTTGAGAACACATGATTCATCCCAGGATCATACGGTAACAATCATAAATAAGATAAGAACGAACCCTTAACTTGAGTTACATCTTTTAATAAAGTCGATTCGAAGCATTGAGTAGACATAGTTGGGGAGCATTGATGACCTAGTCCTCTCACCTCTTGATCACATTCGCATATTCTTGTTTCTTGCTTTCTTAGATAATTTTGTTCTAAATCAATAAATAAATAAATCAATCAATCTCAAATCTCTTGGATACTGTTAATTGCTTAGCTTTAATTAGAATTAGTTATAACTAGTAGATCACTTTTCCTAGTGGGAACGATCCCTACTTGTCACTGTACTTATCTCACGATTCGTGCACTTGCGAGTTAGGTTTTTATAACACGATTTTACACATCACCGCTCTGCAGCCCTGTCTTGCTTCTCTTCAAGGAGGTCTAGGTTGGCTCTCAACTTCATTTCATTTTCTTCTAACTTTGAAAGGAACGAATAAACGTTCGGTGTGTATGATAAATATATCTAGAGGGGGGGTGAATAGATTTTAAGCTTTATTACCCAATTTTCGCTTGCAAGTCA
The DNA here is from genome assembly GCA_008009225.1 of Acer yangbiense. NCBI lineage: Eukaryota > Viridiplantae > Streptophyta > Magnoliopsida > Sapindales > Sapindaceae > Acer > Acer yangbiense. The sequence goes on from CM017768.1 coordinate 36,053,443, forward strand.
ATATTACAAAAATGCCCATACTTGTCAAAAATACAAGCAAGTGTAATATAGTGCGGAATTTAAATAACACTTGATGTATACGTGGAAACCCAACCACTGGGAAAAACCACGGGCTGTTTAGTACGCCACACTCGAACCTTGAAATCCACTAATTGAAATGGAGTTTACAACCTATGTAGACCTCGTCTAACACTCAGGTCAATAACCCCCGACTTCTACCACTCGGGCCTTTAAAAGTGGCTCTAGTCCAATTTGCTTGAGGCCTAAGCAATCTTAGCCTCAAGTCTTGATTCTCAATGAAGAGATTATACAATCTATGTGAATATGTATAAATATTCAAATAACAAACAAGGTTAGAGAACCTTAAATGCTTATCTAGGATGATGATGTAATTAATTAAATCAACCCTAGATATCAATAGCTAAATGACATGTTAAATAGCTTAGCTAATCAAGATTAATCAAAAACCTAATTAGCTATCACAATACAAAACTCAATCAATTCATCACAATTAATTCTCTATTCTTGTATTTATCATATGATCAAAAACATACAAGTAAATTAAAAGAGAATAGCTTGATAGTAAAAATACTAAAATGAGATGAACTTAATCAAAATCTTACTGTTAACGCCTTTTTTGGCAGGGGTCCAAAGAAGAATTTTCCATCCATGCCAAGATTATTTTATTGTTGAAAGAATGAACCCAGGGTCTTGAGGATCCCGCTACCACAGTATCCCGCAGTACCCAGTACCCCGCACCTGGTACCCGGTATCCCGCAGTACTCGGTACCCCACACCTAGTACCTGGTATCCCGCAGTACCCCGCACTTGGTACCCAGTATCCCGCACCTGGTACCCGGTATCCCGTAGTACCCGGTAACCCGCACCTGGTACCCCGTCCTCCAAGCACCTTCCAACCACCTAACATAGAAGGCGTCAACAAGGGAGGTCGTAATGCACCGTCTTGTTAGGATTATGCTCAATAGCAAGAGTGTAATGTTGTAATTAACAATCTTTTTCATATTAATAAAGTGATTTCTGGTTTAACAAATCTTATAGCATTTATAGTTTAATATTATAATTGTCAAAGTAAATAATCATAAGGTCTAAAGACTATGAGAAAAGAAGAATTGTTCGTACATCTGGATATGTATGTGGTAGACACAATTCTTTAGTTAGTCTTGAATATTGTTCACAACTTAAGTTAAAGGTTGGGCACCTTTATCTTGTTAAAGTTGTAGAATTCTTTTGCTAGCATTTGAGTGGGATCAAATGAGATATGATGAGTCTAAAATCATCGGAGTGTCTTCGAGCAAAAGAATCTAGTGCACTGGGTTCATTGAACTGGATCATAATGAAAAACTTTATCTATAACCGTCAGTAGATAAAAGACTTTTCATTATCAGGACAATCGGAGAGTCTATCTTAATCCTGAGATAAATGATGGACTTATGGTTGCAAGTGATATCATTTGAGTTATCAATGAGTACGATTATATAGCATAGTCTATCCTCGATAGTTTGGTGATATTCATTTGTTAATCGATAGAGGACTTCATTTATAGATATGGACATCGTGGCTCCATTTATTAAATGAGAGTATAATATCATCATATGGATGTTTTGAGGTAATTGGATATTAAATCTCAACGTTGAGTTTTCGATAGTGTCTATTGAAAACATGGCTTCTGGACAAGTCAAAATATCCAAGTTCAAAACGTGGTCATATGAGTAAATATGGTAACTTGGAGAGTTATAGGCGGTCTATGAACTCTTGGCGATTACTGATATTAATCACGAGGATACACTATCTCCAACTTGATTGTCTAGGGTATGAATGACGAACATCTTCCTTTTCTATCTTTTTTTAAGAGTTCAATTTTAGCTCTTTAGTGGAATGAGTTAAAATTAATGGATCGGACCTAAGTGAATTATTTGTTGATTGTGATTAGGTTATGTCTATTGAAGCTTAAATTTAGATAGCCCGCCAAGATCCCCAATCCACACGGACTTGTATGGATCACTTGATATATTCTACCGGACCAATTTATGGGTCCATCTAGAATTGCATTTAATATATTAAGAATATAATTTGCACATTATTTATGTAATGGGCTGCTCAATTATATTTATATATTAATGAATGGCATGTGGGCTTGTTTCTTTTAGTAAGAATGGGTCTGGTTCACATGTGGGCTTTTTAGTTAAAGTCCAATGGATTAAATGAAATGAGAAAATAATATAAGGCCCTATTTTAGACAAGTGGGGCGGCAAGGGTTAATATATTAGCCTATATATTATTTTGTTTCATTGTTTAATTAAATAAGAATTAATTAATTTATTAATTAATTGTTTAATTAAGAAACAAATCTTTTCTGATTAGGAAATATGATTCCTAGAGTTATACTATTGGTAGTAGTATACTAAAATTAAAAGACTTGTTTAGTAAGAAAATAAATAAATAATTTTCTTTATTTAATCAAAAAAGAAGTCTTTTTATTTAGTCAAATAAAAGAATAAAAGATCTATGAGTTGGATTAGGGTTTGAAGTCTTAAACTAGATAGGAATTAGGGTGCAATACAAACTCCTTTTTGGCTTAGGTATTGTGGCAACCCTAGTCCCTTTTAGTGTAGAGATTTCGGCCACCCTAATAAAGAAAGAGAGAAAGAAAATTTGGCCACATATATATGTGGACTTATAGAATTCGGCCACACTAGTTTTTTGGTGGTGATTGATACAATTTTCTTCTTCTTCTCAATTCATAGAAAGGTTTTTATTCTACCAAAAACATAAAAGAGTGAATAGATTATTCTTTGATGGTACACTAATTGCTTGTTCATCAATAAGCTTGTGTGTACAACATCGATTGAGGTTCACGCGAGTTTCGATCATAAGATTGAGAACTCAAAAGTGACCGGAATAATCTTAGTCTTCTTTTGATTGTTTTTGTGACTAACAAAGAAAAAGAAAAGTTTGTTTGTCCATTCTCAGGTTTGCAATTCAAAGAAAAGGGAGACCACGCTCCTAGGTGATCCACGTTCGTGCTAGGATTGAAGATCTTGCGGATTACCATCGACGTAAGTCAATCGGATCACGCGACAAAAGGTATTCTTCTTTTGTTAGATAATATATATGTTTAATTGATTAAAGGGTTTAAGGTTCATAAAAAGCAAAAATTTTAAAAGTTACTAAATCTATTTTTAGTCTCGCTTCCGCTGCGTGTACTACGGTATTTTTCCCTACAATTGGTATCAGAGCCTAGGTTGAACCCTCTTAATTAATTAACGTATATATACGTGGATCTATTTCTTTTTATTGTGATTATGCATGTTTAGAAAGAGATGGCACTCTAGGTATTCGCATATATAATTACATGTGATGTATGGATTTATATATGTTTTATGTGGATTGTTGTTGCTCGATTTTGGTCCTAGATTTTCAATGTAATTATTGTTTCGGAGTTGTAACAAGAAGGGTGGTCTATCATCGCCATAATTCCTTCTTGGTAGTTGCTAGGTTTTATATTTTTATTTTTATTTTTAGTGCAGTATTTTTTACTGCAGTTTTTATTTATTTTTTATGTGCAGTTTTTATTTTGTAAAAATACTGCAGTGAATAAAAAAAAAAAAAAAAAATTAATACTGCAGTATTTTATTATTTATACTGCTGTAATGTATTCGGGTATTGAAGATTCGAAGACACGAAGAAAAACGAAGCAACCGGAACCAAGTACGAGCACCGTGCGCACCCTAGGAGTGGATTGGGCTGCGCATGGCTGGCCCAAACTTTGTGGGCTGCGCATGGCAGCCCTGGGAGGTTTCATGGGCTGCGCACAGCAGCCCCTTTGTGGGGTTGTGGTGTGTGTCGCCCATGGGTGGAGGCCGAAGGATGAGCGTATGGTTGATGGGCCACTTGAAGATCTTGTATTCCTAAAACAAATTGTAATTTACTTGTTTTTCTAGGATGGGCCAAAATTGTTGCTATTTAATTTATGCTTAAATATTACAATATTTGTTATTGTATGATAACATGACATATAGAATAGGAGTGCCACTCATATATCTCTTTTGGTATGAACATGCATTGAATGATTTAGGTATCTAAATTGGCATCTAGATAACTTGGTAAATCATTCTATGGGATTTAATCACACGCCTAAAATAATTGAGTGGGAGAAGGTGTTTTTGTAACACCTATGGCCTCCAAGGTTAGTTGAGCTTTATTATTTATTGGTAATCCCCCCAAGGGGCGTCCATGAATGGAATTTAGCAATATACATCCTTACAAGGATAGACTAGACAATGGACTCAAACGAGATCTACTCCCCAAGGAGGGATTTTCGTAAGAGAAAATTGAGGGTCGATATCTTGGTAACACACTCAATGTAATTTTATTGATATCCTCCCAAGAGTTCTTGTCAGTAAAATTGCAAGGCTAAAATTGAAAATACTGGTTGTTATGTTAACAATTAGGTGGGACCTAGTCTAACTAGTAAATGGTGCGAACTCCCAAAGGAGGCGTAACATTTATGGTTGTTGGATCACCGTTGAATTTTTATGATTGAGTTATTTATTTAATTCAAGATAAATATTTAAAAGTGCTTTATCTTGATTATTTACTTATATATGTTTTGTTTTATTCAGAAATCATGACCCCATCACTTATGAACATCTTAAAAAATAATACTTTAACCGGAGATAATTATGTCACATGGAAAAGGAAAATTGGGTTGTTGCTGCAAGCTGAAAAACATAAGTTTATTCTGTCTACTCCTAAACCACCTGCTCCTACTTATGAATCTCATATTCATATGGTTGGTAAAGTTGCTACTGTTAAGACCCGTCAAAAGGTTAAGGAACAACAGAAGAAAAAGCAACTTGGGCCTACCAAGATGGAGACCAAGAAAGTAACCAAGATCAAAGGGAAATGCTTCCTTTGTGGTGAAAAGGGACATTGGAAAAGAAATTGCCCAAAGTCCCAGAACAAGAAAGAACAAGGTAATATTAATTATCTTGAAACATGTTTTCTGGTAGATTCTACAGATTCTTGGATCATAGACTCTGGAGCCACAAATCATGTTTGCTATTCCTTACAGGGGTTCCAAGAAAGGAGAAAGTTGAATAAGAATGAAATCAACTTGCGTTTGGGCAACGGAACGTTAGTGTCTACAAGTGCAGTGGGAGATATTAGAGTTAATCTAGATTCTTTTAGGCATTTAGATTTGATAGACGTTTATTATGTACCTCAATTCAAGAGAAATTTAATTTCAGTTTCTTGTTTGAATAAATTTGGATATTCAGTTACTTTTAATAAAGATTTTATTATTAGTAAGAATAACAAATTTATTTGCAAAGGTACATTGGAAAACGGCTTATTCTTTTTGCATAAAAATATCTCTCACTCGTTAGACACAGAATTAACGGAACCTAATCATAAAAGAGTAAAATTATCAATAGATGAAACCTACCTTTGGCATTTACGCCTAGGTCATATTAACCTTAATAGGATTAAAAGATTTGTATGTGACGGACCTTTAAGTGACTTAAAGGTTGATGATCTACCAACTTGTGAATCTTGTTTGGAATGTAAAATGACCAAAAGGTCGTTCTCTGCCAAAGGTGCAAGAGCCACTGAATGTTTAGGATTGATACACACTGATGTATGTGGACCTATGAGCATTCAAGCTAGAGGTGGATATGAGTACTTCATCACCTTCACAGATGATTACTTGAGATTTGGCTATGTGTATCTCATGCGACATAAGTCCGATGCTTTTGACATGTTCAAAGCATTCAAAGCTGAAGTAGAAAATCAGCTTGAGAAACACATAAAAATCTTGAGATCTGATCGTGGTGGAGAATATCTATCTGGTGAGTTTCAGCAATATCTTATTGATAATGGGATAGTTTCTCAGTTTTCTGCACCAGGAACACCTCAACAGAATGGGGTGGTAGAAAGGAGAAATAGAACTCTTTTGGATATGGTTAGGTCTATGTTGAGTTATTCAACACTTCCTATTTCTTTTTGGGGATATGCTTTACAAACTGCTATATACATTCTAAACGATGTACCGTCTAAATCTGTTCCTAAAACACCGCATGAGTTGTGGATTGGGCGCAAGCCTAGTTTACAACACTTAAGGATATTTGGTTGTCCTGCGCATGTGTTAAAAGGAAAGACAGATAAGATGGAGTCCCGTTCAGAAACGTTTATATTTGTAGGGTATCCAAAAGAAACTAAAGGATATTATTTCTATAGTCCTTTAGATCTTAAAGTATTTGTTTCAACAAATGCTAAATTTCTGGAAAAGGACTATATGAATGATTTTGTACCTAGAAGTAGAATTGTCCTGAATGAGATGTTAGGAGATACAATTCCACGAGAGATTACACAACCTAACCCAATTGTAAGTTCCGATCCAACACAAGATCGACAACCTACCATTCCTCGTCGTAGTGGGAGGGTTAGAACACAACCCGAAAGATACATCGGTCTGGGAGAATCAGTGGAGAATCTCCCGGACGACGATGATCCCTACACGTATAAGGAAGCAATGGAGGATGTTGATAGTCGCCATTGGCAAAAGGCAATGCAATCTGAGATTGAATCTATGTTCGATAACAAAGTCTGGTCCCTTGTAGACTTGCCTAAAGGGATAAAACCCATTGGGTGCAAGTAGGTATACAAGAGGAAAAGAGGTATGGATGGAAATGTGGAAACCTTTAAAGCTAGATTGGTAGCTAAAGGGTATACACAGAAAGAAGGTATCGATTACGAGGAAACCTTCTCTTCTGTGGCCATGCTTAAATCCATTAGGATACTCTTGTCCATTGCAGCATCTTTAGATCTGGAGATTTGGCAAATGGACGTCAAGACAGCTTTCCTTAATGGAAGTCTTGACGAAAGCATCTACATGATGCAACCAGAGGGATTCATTGAAAAAGGGCCAAATGGAAAAGGTATGCAAGTTGCAGAAATCCATATATGGATTAAAGCAAGCATCCAGATCCTGGAACATAAGGTTCGATCAAGCTGTCAAAGGTTTTGGATTTATTCAGAATCCTGACGAACCTTATGTATACAAAAGGATTAAAGGTGACAATTTGGTTTTCCTGATTCTTTATGTTGATGATATACTACTCATTGGAAACGATGTAGGTGTATTGACATCAGTAAAGGAATGGTTAGCAAAACAATTTGATATGAAGGACTTAGGAGAAGCAAGTTTTATTCTAGGTATCCAAGTAATAAGGGATAGAAAGAATAAAACGATTGCATTATCCCAAGCTTCATACATAGACAAGATCTTGTCTAGGTTTTCCATGCAGGATTCCAAGAAAGGTATGTTACCTTTCAGACATGGAATCAAGCTTTCTAAGGAACAAGTTCCTAAGAATGAGCATGAAGAGCAATTCATGAGTAGAGTTCCATATGCCTCGGCAGTTGGAAGTCTCATGTATGCAATGCTCTGTACTAGACCAGATATTTGTTTTGCTGTTGGCATAGTTAGCAGGTTTCAATCGAAACCTGGTCCTGATCACTGGACGGCAGTCAAGCATATTTTCAAGTATCTCAAGAGAACGAGAGATAATATGCTTGTATACTCTGGAGGGGATGTGAATCCTGTTGGGTATACAGATTCTGATTTCCAATCAGATTCTAACTCCAGAAAATCCACATCGGGGGCCGTGTTTACTATTAGAGGAGGAGCAGTCATGTGGAGGAGTATCAAGCAATCTTGTATTGCTGATTCCACCATGGAAGCTGAGTATGTTGCTGCATGTGAGGCTGCCAAAGAGGCTGTTTGGCTCCGCCAATTCTTGATTGACTTGGAAGTGGTTCCTAGTGCGAATACGCAGATCACTATCTACTGTGACAACAGTGGAGCAGTGGCTAAATCGAAAGAACCAAGAAGTCACAAGAGAGGAAAACACATTGAAAGAAAGTATCATCTTTTAAGGGAAATTGTTCAAAGAGGTGACGTGACGATTACCAAAATCGCGTCAGCAAAAAATCTAGCGGATCCCTTCACAAAGGCTCTACCTCAGAAGAGTTTCGATGGGCATCTAGAGAAAATGGGCTTAAGAGATATGACACATTTGCTATAGTGCAAGTGGGAGATTGTTAGGATTATGCTCAATAGCAAGAGTGTAATGTTGTAATTAACAATCTTTTTCATATTAATAAAGTGATTTCTGGTTTAACAAATCTTATAGCATTTATAGTTTAATATTATAATTGTCAAAATAAATAATTATAAGGTCTCAAGACTATGAGAAAAGAAGAATTGTTCGTACATCTGGATATGTATGTGGTAGACACAATTCTTTAGTTAGTCTTGAATATTGTTCACAACTTAAGTTAAAGGTTGGGCACCTTTATCTTGTTAAAGTTGTAGAATTCTTTTGCTAGCATTTGAGTGGGATCAAATGAGATATGATGAGTCTAAAATCATCGGAGTGTCTTCGAGCAAAAGAATCTAGTGCACTGGGTGCATTGAACTGGATCATAATGAAAAACTTTATCTATAACCGTCAGTAGATAAAAGTCTTTTCATTATTAGGACAATCGGAGAGTCTATCTTAATCCTGAGATAAATGATGGACTTATGGTTGCAAGTGATATCATTTGAGTTATCAATGAGTACGATTATATAACATAGTCTATCCTCGATAGTTTGGTGATATTCATTTGTTAATCGATAGAGGACTTCATTTATAGATATGGACATCGTGGCTCCATTTATTAAATGAGAGTATAATATCATCATATGGATGTTTTGAGGTAATTAGATATTAAATCTCAACGTTGAGTTTTCGATAGTGTCTATTGAAAACATGGCTTCTGGACAAGTCAAAATATCCAAGTTCAAAACGTGGTCATATGAGTAAATATGGTAACTTGGAGAGTTATAGGCGGTCTATGAACTCTTGGCGATTACTGATATTAATCACGAGGATACACTATCTCCAACTTGATTGTCTAGGGTATGAATGAGGAACATCTTCCTTTTCTATCTTTATTTAAGAGTTCAATTTTAGCTCTTTAGTGGAATGAGTTAAAATTAATGGATCGGACCTAAGTGAATCATTTGTTGATTGTGATTAGGTTATGTCTATTGAAGCTTAAATTTAGATAGCCCGCCAAGATCCCCAATCCACACGGACTTGCATGGATCACTTGATATATTCTACCGGACCAATTTAAGGGTCCATCTATAATTGCATTTAATATATTAAGAATATAATTTGCACATTATTTATGTAATGGGCTGCTCAATTATATTTATATATTAATGAATGGCATGTGGGCTTGTTTCTTTAAGTAAGAATGGGTCTGGTTCACATGTGGGCTTTTTATTTAAAGTCCAATGGATTAAATGAAATGAGAAAATAATATAAGGCCCTATTTTAGACAAGTGGGGCGGCAAGGGTTAATATATTAGCCTATATATTATTTTGTTTCATTGTTTAATTAAATAAGAATTAATTAATTTATTAATTAATTGTTTAATTAAGAAACAAATTTTTTATGATTAGGAAATATGATTCCTAGAGTTATACTATTGGTAGTAGTATACTAAAATTAAAAGACTTGTTTGGTAAGAAAATAAATAAATAATTTTATTTATTTATTCAAATAAGAAGTCTTTTTATTTAGTCAAATAAAAGAATAAAAGATCTATGAGTTGGATTAGGGTTTGAAGTCTTAAACTAGATAGGAATTAGGGTGCAATACAAACTCCTTTTTGGCTTAGGTATTGCGGCAACCCTAGTCCCTTTTAGTGTAGAGATTTCGGCCACCCTAATAAAGAAAGAGAGAAAGAAAATTTGGCCACATATATATGTGGACTTATAGAATTCGGCCACACTAGTTTTTTGGTGGTGATTGGTACAATTTTCTTCTTCTTCTCAATTCATAGAAAGGTTTTTATTCTACCAAAAACATAAAAGAGTGAATAGATTATTCTTTGATGGTACACTAATTGCTTGTTCATCAATAAGCTTGTGTGTACAACATCGATTGAGGTTCACGCGAGTTTCGATCATAAGATTGAGAACTCAAAAGTGACCGGAATAATCTTAGTCTTCTTTTGATTGTTTTTGTGACTAACAAAGAAAAAGAAAAGTTTGTTTGTCCATTCTCAGGTTTCCAATTCAAAGAAAAGGGAGACCATGCTCCTAGGTGATCCACGTTCGTGCTAGGATTGAAGATCTTGCGGATTACCATCGACGTAAGTCAATCGGATCACGCGACAAAAGGTATTCTTCTTTTGTTAGATAATATATATGTTTAATTGATTAAAGGGCTTAAGGTTCATAAAAAGGAAAATTTTTAAAAGTTACTAAATCTATTTTTAGTCTCGCTTCCACTGCGTGTACTACGGTATTTTTCCCTACACATCTGTCAGATTACCAAGGAAGAAAAAGATCAAGCTATAATAACAGAATGAATACGACAACATTTAAGTAAACAAGGAAATTTCCTTGTTCCCACCATTCAAGAGTCTCATTTAAAAGTGGAGTCAACTGTTTCAGTTCTAAAAGGAATCACTTGATTCCAGGGAATCAATCCCACGATCTTCTCGCCTATTGCCGCGGAACACCCCGTGAATTGCTAGGTCATTAGACCGAATTTAGGGGAGTGAACATCAAGAAATAAAACCTATATATATGACATGACATTTGATAGAAAAAAAAGGGGGATCTTCTTCTCCCGAAAAGAGATGCGGCTTCTTCCCCAACAAGGCTCCCTTTTCTTCTTCTTTTCTATTGATTAGAGAAAAGGGTCTACGCCGGCCTATTATTGTAAGCTCCCTGGAGCATTTATGTTGTATTATTCTCCTACTTGTGTAAGCTCCCCGGAGCACGCCTTATTGATAAATATATAAAGGATCTTTCTCCACCGGATACTACCTAGGGGTTTTTCAGCATATGATCATACGTGATGCTTTTTCCCCCTAAGCTAGTCCACCTTCTACCAAAAGAATTATCAATCTCCCTTCTATCTCTTTTATTATGCATGTATATGAATTAGACTCTGACCCCACTGGCCACCTATTCATATGACGTTCCACATACAAAGAAGTGGAAAGAACCTCCAGACTAGCAAGAAGAACCGAGGTGGTCTCACCTTTCACGACCACATCTACATCATTGAAGAGCGCATATCCCTCCCCATACTTGCTTGCTATCCAGGTCGGGGAATTACAAAGGAGATCTAGAAAAAAGTACTAGACACTGGGTGCGAGGTACGAGGTACAGCGTACCAGATACGAGATTCGTCATCATCTTACTACTATATCCCACAATCAATCGATTTGTAGGAACCAGTGGGGTATCGAGCTACTAGGTATCCCGCTAGCCTAGATCTATCCCGATCTGGGTCCCCCATAAACCGTTAATTAGAATTTTCACCCCGGTGACAAATTTTGGTTAACACTTTGGCGCCGTCTGTGGGAAATTCACTAGACCAACGTGGCTTCCTTGTCTCTACATGAGCGTATGTTTCTTTATCCCTTACATATTATCATGTTACATGTGATTTAATGCATTCCACTGCTATATTCACTACATGTTTATACCATGATGCTGTGATGCCATGATATTTTATTTTGCCCTACTAGTTCCTTTATTACTATTGTAATTATATAAAAAAGATTGCATGGAATCCTGCTATGATTGATTGATATTTTCGCCTAATATATGTTGCCACTTAAATATGTTGAACATATATAGTGCATCATGATGTAGATCCATAGGATCTAGTTTATTTATTGCCATGCAAGCTTAACCTTCTACTATTGAGGTGATTGATTCATTATTCATGACGTATTATTCATGTGGTATACCCATTATCCAAATTTGTATATACTGCATGTGCACCATGAATGGTGCTCACTTTGTCATTTGACGACTTTTGTTTGATGTGGAGCAAATATGATGTATGGGGCTCCTAGTGGAGCCAGTATCCAATGCTGCCCCAATGCAGCACGTCACCTCATATACTTGTAGAGCTCCTCTACAGCCGCTCCACTACCGGTAGATTTCCTATCCAGCAGATCCGCTCCGGTACACCTAGAGCTCCTATGCAGAAGAGCTGTACCTCTCCTGCTTCCTTATAGAAAATTTGCTCAACTACCAGTTGATCTCCTGTCTAGCAGATCCACCCCGATCCTCTAAGAGCTCCTATGCAGTAGAGTTGTACCTCTCCTGCTTCCTTACAGAAGATTTGCTCCGCTACCGGTAGATCTTTTATCTAACAGATCCGCTCTGGTATTCTTAGAGCTCCTATGCAGCAGATCTGCACCCATCCTGCTTCCTTGCAGTGGATTTACTCAGGTACCGGTAGAGTACAAACCCAGTAGATCTACCAGATTTGCACTTATACATATGGGTCCCCTCACGTCGCCGTATCCACTCTTCAAAAGCTCCTAGGTAGCAGGTCAACACGTGCACTAGGGAAGCCAACTTAACTGTGTGATCATGGGAGCAGCACGACCAGTAGAAGACGAGAGGCTCCTCACTTTTTGTACCAGGCTGGACAACGCTTGAGTGAGCTATTGTGGTTCTGATCCAGTCCAGAGCCTCATTTCAATTGCTCGGGACTTCCATGATCCCAAGCTTGCTTCTGGACCAGTACCATGCCGGTGGCTCCTCTCATTTTATACCGGGCCCTACAACGCCCTAGTAAGCCACCGAAGTTCCGATCCGTTCGAGGAGAACCTAGAGGCTTTCCACATTTGCCAAGGCCTCCTACATGCCTAAGCAAGCCTCTAGAGTAGCAGCACCGCTGCCAGACCAGTAGCTCCTCACTTTTTGTACCGGGCCAGACAACGCCCTAGTGAGCCACTGTGGTTCCGATTATTTTCAGCATGGTCCAGAGCCTCATTTCAGTTGCTGGGGACTTCCATGATCCCAAGCATGCTTCTGGACTAGTATCATACCGGTGGCTCCTCTCATTTTATACCGGGCCCTTCAACGCCCTAGTAAGCCATCGAAGACCTGATCCGTTCAAGGAGAACCCGGAGGCTACTAACATTTGCTGAGGCCTCCTACATGCCTAAGCAAGCCTCTGGAGTAATAGCACCACTGCTAGACCAGTGGCTTCTCACCTTTTGTACCGGGCCCCTCAACGGCCAAGTGAACCTCCTAGGTTCCAGTTCGTCCGAGTGGAGTCCAGAGCCTCATTCCAGCTACGGGGTACTTCTTGATGCCCTAGCAAGCCTCTGGACCGGCATCATGTAGGAGGCTCCTCACTTTTTATACCGGGCCCCTCAACACCGAAGTGAGCTTCCTAGGTTTGGGTTCGTCTGAGTGAAGTCCAGAGCCTCATTTCAGTTTCGGGGTACTTCTTGATGCCCTAGCAAAGCCTCTGGACTAGTATCATGTAGGAGGCTCCTCACTTTTTGTACCGGGCCGGACAACTCCCTAGTGAGCCACTGTGGTTCTGATTCTTTTCAGCATGGTCCAGAGCCTCATTTCAGTTGCTCGGGACTTTCATGATCCCAAGCTTGCTTCTAGACCAGTACCATGCCGGTGGCTCCTCTCATTTTATACCGGGCCCTACAACGCCCTAGTAAGCCACCAAAGTCCCGATCCGTTAGAGGAGAACCCAGAGGCTTTCAACATTTTCTGAGGCCTCCTACATGCCTAAACAAGACTCTGGAGTAGCAGCACCATTGCCAGACTAGTGGCTCCTCACTTTTTGTACCTGGCCGGATAACGCCCTAGTGAGCCACTGTGGTTCCGATTCTTTTCAGCATGGTCCAGAGTCTCATTTCAGTTGCTCGGGACTTCCATGATCCCAAGCTTGCTTCTGGACCAGTACCATGCCGATGGCTCTTCTCATTTTATACCGAACCCTACAACACTCTAGTAAGCCATCGAAGTCCCGATCCGTTCGAGGAGAACCTAGAGGCTTTCCACATTTGCCAAGGCCTCCTACATGCCTAAGCAAGCCTCTAAAGTAGTAGCACCGCTGCCAGACCAATGGCTCCTCACTTTTTGTACCGGGCCAGACAACGCCCTAGTGAGCCACTGTGGTTCCAATTATTTTTAGCATGGTCTAGAGCCTCATTTCAGTTGCTGGGGACTTCCATGATCCCAAGCATGCTTCTAGACTAGTATCATACCGGTGGCTCCTCTCAAAATCTCTCAAAAATATAGGGTTCTTGATAATCAAAGAGTCATATTCAGAACAAGAGAAAGAGATATATTTATAGGCATAAAAAATAGAGCAAGTGAAAATACAAGTTTGCCCTTGAAACGCACCGATCGTCAGTTTCAATCGGCGGCCAGGCCGCCGATTATGACCGTCGAATTGAGCTCATGAAGAACAGAGCATCAACGGCGGTTTCATTCGATGGTTTTTGTAAGGATTCCCGTTGTTTTTAATTGGCTTATTTCGTGATCAAACCATATGTGGGGGTTCTTTGTAAGGGTAGCCTAAGTATCGGTCTTGTTGTTCGAAGCCCTTTTGAAGACCTCGTGTTGATAAGCACCGAAGGTAAATTTCTATGTGCTTACTTTTCTTTGAAGAGATTAGTTGCACACACACACTTAACATTCATTGCATATGTGTGCATTCTCTTCATTTGTCACATTTCACACTTGCACTTATTTATTATATTTTATGGTGTGTAATTGTGTCATGTTGTTGTATAATTCGTTTCCCGATAACTTTCGGAAACGTCCGCGCATGCACGAGAATGTGCTTGGTTTAGCGCGAGGACCGCCTATGGAGAATGCCCTTGGCTTCTCCTTGGTTTTCACCTATCTAGGTGATCGGCGGTTATGATCGGTGGCCTGGCCGCCGAATGAAACCGCCGTTTCAGTCCAGATTGGTCTGGAGCATTTCTGCGGTTAAGATCGGCGGTCACGACCGCCGTTCGAAACCGCCGTTTCAAGACCTGATTGATTTATCTCTCAGTCTAATTCGGCGGTTGAAACGGCGGGCATGAAACCGCCGTTCGAAACCGCCGTTCATACCTGGTTGATTTTGATCTCTCTGTTCTGTTTCGGCGGTTGGAATCGGCGGTCACGAAACCGCCGACTTAACCGCCGTTTATGCTCTGTTCTTCACGAGCTCAATTCGGCGGTCATTAACGGCGGCCTGGCCGCCGATTGAAACCGCCGATTGGCGCGTTTCTTTGAAACTTACTTAAACGACCACACTTTGTTTTGGCCCCCTATATATATGCCACTTTGACTTTAGGTCAATCAAGAGAGTTCATATTCAGAATTCATACTTAGGATATTTTTCAAAGAGAAGAAAAATTCCAAGAACTCCATTCTTGATTCTCAAACACTTTTCATGATCATCAATCATCATCTAGCATCATCTTAGATCATCTAGATGTCATCTAGCATGGAATCTTCATCATACTTTGCTTGGTAAGCTTTTCACTAATATCTTACATGTTTTGTGTTTCTCTTATCTAGCAATCTCAATTAATTACTTGTTTGTTATTTTGTATGCTTTAGATACAATATTGAGATGAGTATGATGTATGTTTGAGATTTTATATTGTGCTTGCATATTAGGTTTTGTGCTTAATATTGATTAGCTAAACTAATTGACATGTCATTTAGTTTTGATATCTAGGATTGTTCTTAATTGCATATTAATCATCTTAGATAAGCATATAGGGTTTCCCTTGCTCTATGTTGCATTTTGGATATTTACATATATTCACTTAGGGTTGTATTCTCTTCATAGAGAAAGTAAGTCTTGTGTGTAGCATCCGGGATTAGGTTGCTTAGAACGCAAGCAAATTGGACTAGGTTCACTCATACCGGGATTAGGTAGGTGTGTGATTACTTCCGGGATTAGGTTGTAATCGTTTGCACATTTAGTGGATTCGAGGTTCGAGTGTGGCTTACTTACATAGCCCGTGGTTTTTCCCGTGAGGGTTTCCACGTAAAAACCAAGTGTTGTTTTAATTTCCGCACCATATTACAATTGCTTGGTTATATTATCTTGAGGGCATTTTCGTAATTTTGACTAACACGAAAAATTGGGTAAAAAGCGTAAAATCTATTCACCCCCCCTCTAGATAGCTTTATACACACCGTGCTATTATTTGTTTCAGTTTTATAACCGCTGATTAAACTGCAGAATCAAACCCGAGAAATAAATCAATCAAGTATGATCGACGGTTTCGAAAGGCGGTCGGGGGCCGCCGATCGTAACCGTAGAATCACTCCAGACCTTTCTGGACTGAAACAGCGGTTTCAATTCTGCGACCAGGCCGCCGATCAAACCGTTGATTCACCAGTAATGGTGAATCTAAAGGAGAAGCCAAGAGCATTCCCCTTAAGCGGTCTTCGCGCAAAACCAAGCACATATTCGTGCAAGCGCGGACGTTTCAGAACATATTCGGGAAACGGATTACACAACACACAAACACAACATGATACATCAAACAAAGTGTGAAAGTTCTCACGGTGTGTAAACTATTAATCTAGAGGGGGGGTGAATAGATTTTAACTAATTTTACCCAATTTTCGTTTAAGGACAAGATTACGAAAATACCCCTAATAGTCAATAAAATATAGCAAGTGTAATATTGTGCGGAAATTAAAACAACACTTGATATTTACGTGGAAACCCTCACAGGAAAAACTACGGGCTGTTAAGTGAGCCACACCCGAACCTCGAATCCACTAAATGTGATGAAATTACAACCTAATCCCGGAAGTAATCACACACCAACCTAATCCCGGTATAAGTGAACCTAGTCCGATTGCTTGCGAATTAAGCAACCTAATCCCGGTCACAACACAAGACTTAATTCTCTAAAAAGAGATTGACACCCTAAGTGAATATATGAATATTCAATTGCAACATAGAGCAAGGGAAACCCTATATGCTTATCTAAGATGATGAATTTGCAATTAGAACAATCCTAGATATTAAAGCTAAATGACATGTCAATTAGCTTAGATAATCATAGATTATAGAAACCTAGATATCTATCACAAAACAACACTCAATCAAATCAACAGAACAATCTCTATCTTGAATATTAGAATTCAATCTAAGAACAATCAAGTAATAAAAGAGATGCCATAATAAATAGAACACTAATTATATATGATAATAGTGAAAAACTTACCAAAGCAAGTGTGATGATAAAAGACCCATTCAAGCAAGCATCCTAGATATGCTAGAGAATGCTAGATGAACTTTGATGCAAATGAATTTGGTTTGAGTGTTTAAGTGAGCAAACTTGGTTGCTTTCTCTCTTAAAAATCTCTCTTTTAAAAGTAGGGTTCTTGATGATTAAAGAGTCACATTCAGAACAAGAGAAAGTGATGTATTTATAGGCATGAAAAACAGAGCATGTGAAAAGACAAGTTTGCCCCTGAAACGCACAGATCGGCGGTTTCATTCGACGGCCAGGCCGCCGATTCTAACCACCGAATTGAACCTGAGAAGAATAGGGGAACAACGGCGGTTTCGTGACCACTGATCTAATCGTCGAATCAAATCGAGAGATTAAATCAATCAGGTATGAACGGTGGTTTCATTCGACGGTTTCGTGACCACCGATTCAACCGCCGAATCAAACTGAGAGATAAAATCAATCAGGTCTGAACGGTGGTTTCGAACGGCGGTCGGGACCGCCGATCGTAACTGCAGAATTGCTTCAGACACTTTTGGAAGCAAACGACGGTTTCATTCGGCGGCCAGGCCGCCGATCATAATCGCCAATCACCAACATAGGTGAAAACCAAGGAGAAGCCAAGGGCATTCTCCGTAGGCGGTCAACCAAGCACATTCTAGTGCATGTGCGGACATTTCTGAATACTATCGGGAAACGAATTATAAGACACAAATACACACAACAAAAAATAACATATAAGTGCAAGTGTGAAATGTGACATGTGAAGAGAAAGCACACAAATGCAAGAATGCTAAGTGAGTGTGTGCAATCTAAATCTCTTCAAAGAAAAGTAAGCACATAGAAATTTACCTTCGGTGCTTATCAAGACGAGGTCTTCAAAGGGCTTGAGCAATAACAACAACACCTAAACTACCCTTACAAAGAACCCCAACATGTGATTTGTCCACGAAATGAGCCAATCAACAAATGGGAACCTTACAAAGTGCAAGAGTGAAATGTGTCATGTGAAGAGAATACACACAAGTACAAGTATGCTAAGTGTGTGTGCGCGTGCTAACTAAATCTCTTCAAAGAAAAACTAAGCACTAGAGATTATACCTTTGGCGTGCTTGTCCCTTGAGGTCTTGAAAGGGCCTTCGAGCTTGAAGTTCAATCACCTAAACTACCCTTACACAATAAACCCCAACAAGTGGTTTGTCCACGAAATAAGCCAATCAATATATGGGAATCCTTACAAACTTAAAGTGCTGGACCCTGAAAGATGTTAGCCTATGCTTTAGGTGAGACTGCCTTTGTTCCAAAAGCAAGCGAGTAAGGGGTTTCTCCGTAGCAGTCCTCTTGGTAGTCCGATATGCCTAGAGAACATTCGGAAGCTCATCAACCCATCCCCCTTTCTTCTGTTGGAGTTTCTTCTTGAGGAGCTTCTTGATAGTCTTATTAGTAGCTTCTACTAGCCCATTAGACTGAGGATGGGCTACCAAGGCCTAACGAAGGTCGATACCCCGCTCTTCACAGAAAAACCTAAAGTTGGCATTATCAAACTGCTTCCCGAGATCGATGATTATGGCCATCGGGGTACCAAATCTGCAGACGATGTTTTTCTTAACAAAACTCGTGGTGTTGGCTTCAGTTATCTGGACTAGTGATTTTGCTTCCACCCACCAGGTAAAGAAATCTATGGCTACTATATCGTGCTTGGCTTGGCCAAGCGCAGTGGGAAGTGGCCCGATCAAGTCCAATCCCTAGATAGCAAATGGATAGGGTGTACTGATTGAGGCGAGCCTTTCTAGTGGTAAATGGTGAAGGTTTGCAGTCTTTTGGTAGGGTTCACAGGATTGTGCAAACGTTTTAGCGTCCTGATGAAGAGTAGGCCAGTAGTATCCCATCCGGAGAACCTGGTATGCTAAAGTCTCTATTGAAATGTGATTGCCACAGTCCCCTGCATGTACCTCATCTAGTGCCCAATGAGCGTCATCTGGATGTAGACATCTTAGCAATGGGAGTGACTTTCCTTTGCGATAAAGGTGCCCCTCTACTAGGCAATACTGGGTAGCAATCCTCTTGATCTTGCGTGCTTGATCCGGGTCTTCTGGAAGGGTGTCATTTTGGAGGTAATCAGCTATGGTATCCATCCAGCAAGGCAACTGATCGATTGGCTTCACTTCCAGCCCTGTGGCCATGCTAGGTCGAGGTATTAACTGGAGTGGTACTCCTTTAGGTAATGTTCACCCTCCTGTCGTAGCTATCTTAGCCAGGACATTTGCTCGGTGATTCATCTCTCGAGGGATCTATTCCATCTTCATACCCTTAAATTTCGTAGCTGCTTCTTGGACTTTCCTGAGATATGCGATCATGTTGTTACCTCTTGCTTGATATGCCCCGGATACCTGGTTAATAAATAGTTGGGAGTCACTTCTAATTAGGAGGTAATCAGCCCCCAACTCTGTAGCAACCTTCATTCCTGCTAACATGGCTTCATATTCTGCTTCATTGTTGGTAACTTTAAACTCAAACCTGAAACAGTGACTGCATTCAATCCCTTCATGATCAATAAGGACGATCCCGGCCCTATAGTCGGCTTGATTTGAGGCCTCATCTGTATACAGGATCCAAGTCTTGCAATCAGTAGGCCATCCTGAGGATTTCGGATCTGAGCTCGGAGCTACGGAGGTATCCGGATGGGGAATCATGCTGAATTTTGCTACAAAGTGGGCCAACGCCTGAGCCTTGATTGTCGTCCTTGCCTTGTATTTTATGTCATACTGTGTGAGCTCTAAGGCCCACAAGACAAACCTGCCTGACACGTCTGGCCTCTGAAGGAATTGTCTCAAGGGTTGGTCTGTCACCACTACAACTGTGTGAGCTTGAAAATAAGGCCGAAGCTTTCTAGCCGTGGTTACTAGTGCATAGGTGAGCTTCTCCATAATGGTATAATGCTTCTCAGACTTCGTCAGAATGCGACTTACATAATAAATTAGTCTTTCGGTTCCATCACCACATTCCTTCACTATGGCTCCGCTTGTCGCGGTTTCTAACACTGCCAAGTAAAGTTATAGTTCTTCTCCTGTAAGGATTCCCATTCTTTGATTGGCTTATTTCGTGGACAAACCACGTGTTGGGATTTATTGTGTAAGGGTAGTTTAGGTGATTGATCTTCAAGCTCGAAGACCCTTCACAAGTCCTCAAGGGACAAGAACGCCAAAGGTATAACTCTAGTGCTTGGTTTTCTTTGAAGAGATTTAGATTGCACACACTCACTTAGCATTCTTGCATTTGTGTGCTTTCTCTTCACATGTCACATTTCACTCTTGCACTTATATGTTATTTTTTGTTGTGTGTATTTGTGTCTTGTAATTCGTTTCCCGATAGTATTCAGAAACGTCCGCGCATGCACTAGAATGTGCTTGGTTTTGCATGAAGACCGCCTACGAAGAATGCCCTTGGCTTCTCCTTGGTTTTCACCTATGTTAGTGATCGGCGGTTATGATCGGTGGCCTGGCCACTGAATTAAACCACTGTTTGATTCCAGAAGTGTCTGAAGCAATTCTGCGGTTACGATCGGCGGTCATGACTGCCGTTCGAAACCGCCGTTCAGACCTGATTGATTTTATCTTTCGGTTTGATTCGGCGGTTTCGAAACTGCCGAATGAAACTGTTGTTCATACCTGATTGATTTAATCTCTCGGTTTGATTCGGCGGTTAGATCGGTGGTCATGAAACCGCCGTTGTTCCCTTATTGTTCTCGGGTTCAATTCGGCGGTTATAATCGGCGGCCTGGCCACCGATTGAAACCGCCGATCGGTGCATTTCAAGGGCAAACTTATCTTTTCATGTGCTCTGTTTTTCATGCCTATAAATACATCACTTTCTCTTGTTCTGAGTGTGACTCTTTAATCATCAAGAACCCTACTTTTAAAAGAGAGATTTTTAAGAGAGAAAGCAACCAAGTTTGCTCATTTAAACACTCAAACCAAAATTCATTTGCATCAAAGTTCATCTAGCATTCTCTAGCATATCTAGGATGCTTGCTTGCATGGGTCTTTTATCATCACACTTGCTTTAGTAAGTTTTTCACTATTATCATATATAATTAGTGTTTTATTTATTATGGCATCTCTTTTATTACTTGATTGTTCTTACATTGAATTCTAATATTCAAGATAGAGATTGTTGTGTTGATTTGATTGAGTGTTGTTTTGTGATAGATATCTAGGTTTCTATAATCTATGATTATCTAAGCTAATTGACATGTCATTTAGTTTTAATATCTAGGATTGTTCTAATTGCAAATTCATCATCTTAGTTAAGCATATAGGGTTTCCCTTGCTCTATGTTGCATTTGGATATTCATATATTCACTTAGGATGTTAATCTCTTTTTAGAGAATTAAGGAGGGTGTATTCAATTAAGATTTTAAAAGACTTTTAATGACTTTTATGGAATTAAAAAGTTTAGGTGTATTCAATGTAGACTTTTAACGACTCTATAAAAGTCATAAGGGATTTAATACAGACTTTTATAGACTTTTAAAAAGTCTTTAAAAGTCATGTGATATTCAATCAAGACTTTTTAACAGTCTATAAAAGTTATGAGGTATTCAAAATCTCAATGACTTTTAACGACTTTAAAATATCAATGACTTTTAATGACTTTTAATGATTTTTAGTTATAACAAATCTCACAATTTGTCTTCCATTCCTACCAAAAACTTTGAATGACTTTTAAAAAAAAAATAATAATAGAACGAATTTCACTTTAAAAGAAAAATATAAAACTCAATAAAAAACATCATCAACCAAATATATGTTCTATTTTCAAATAAAAGCACACTCATTCTTAACAACTTTCATAAATAAAATAAAACGAATAACTTTAAAATGAATAAACATTAAAAAAAAACATATAAACATTAACGATTATAACAAAAAAATAATAATAATAACTAAAAAATAATATAAAACAACTCTTCATCGGCTATGCAATTAAGGACGAGTTCATATTTTTTTACCTATATTTTTAAAGCAACTAAACAACACCGAAACAAATTAAATGAACTTCATTTATGTAAAATAAAAATAATAGAAGACAAAAACCACTACTTAACTATGCCAATATGCCATAATCAAAGTCGCATATGAACGTGACTCCATGTAATTATGATCAATATCAAACTACGCACTTTTAGGCATGGATATTATTCAACAACTATGTGCGGTTTTTATGTTTTATCTTTAGTAAATTGAATGAATTTTTGGTTGATTTTTTATACTCATTGTCATACTTTCGTAGAGACATGTAAATGTTAATATTATTGTCGGTTTGCTACAGTTATTCTAAAAACAAATTTATAATAATTTGACTAAGTATAAAAAAAAAAAAAGGGAGCATAATGTCTTTATAATGCAAAATATAATTAAAATAAATTAAAATCACATATATAGATATGAATGCTTTTGTCAAGTTTAATTAACGATGGTTTTCTTTTATTCATTTGAAAAATTATATATATTTATATTTTTATTAACATGATAAATATATATAATTTTGCTAAAACAAATTATATATTATATTTAGAAGTCAATGAAAGTCTATAAATGTCTATAAAAGTCGTTTAAAATTAAAGTCTATGAAAGTCGTTTAAAATAAAAATCTACGAAAGTTTTTTAAAATGAAAGTCTATGAAAGTCTATGAAAGTCTATAAAAGTCTTTTAAATAAAAGTCTATGAAAGTTTTTCATAATCTTGTAAAGTCTATAAAAGTCTATAAAATCTGCAAAAGTCATCCACTTAAAAAAAGTCATTAAAAGTCTTTCGAAATCCTAATTGAATACACCCCTCTAAGTCTTGTGTTGTGACTGGGATTAGGTTGCTTAATTCGCAAGCAATCGGACTAGGTTCACTTATACCGGGATTAGGTACGTATGTGATTACTTCCGGGATTAGATTGTAATTTCATCACATTTAGTGGATTCGAGGTTCGGGTGTGGCTCACTTAACAGCCCGTGGTTTTTCCCGTGAGGGTTTCCACGTAAATATCAAGTGTTGTTTTAATTTCCGCACAATATTACACTTGCTATATTTTATTGACTATTAGGGGTATTTTCGTAATCTTGTCCTTAAATGAAAATTGGGTAAAATTAGTTAAAATCTATTCACCCCCCCCTCTAGATTAATAGTTTACACACCGTGAGAACTTTCATCTCCTGGAAGGGGTTTTACCAGTAGAGGTGGACTGGCTAGGTACTCCTTCAGTGCTTGAAACGCCTGCTCACTCTCCTGATCCCACTTCATCATCTTCCTCTGTTTGATAATTTTAAAGAAAGGTGTTAACTGCCAAAAATGGCAGGGACCAAAAAAGAATTTTCCATTGGTCCTGAGAAGAAAGCCGGGATGCAAAGTGACAGCGTGAAAGATGTTCGGGTACCCCATCTACTAGCTGACGGGCTAGAATAAAAAGCTCCTACCCACCTCGACTAGGTCCAAGGTCTTCGAAGCCAGGAAAGCATTAGGAACCCATAAAGAGAAGGGCCCTAGAGATACAACCATCACGAGATCCTAGCGCCGACCTACCCCGAGTACCCCGATACCCGGGTATCCGGGTATCTCGATACCTAGAACCCGATATTTGCAAACATCACCTTAAAAGGAGCAAGAGGGAATGCGGGATACCTATAGTACCTTGACCAGTAAAACTCGTGACATATACATATAAAGACAAACATTAAACGTCACCGTTCAAGATAGAAACTCAAGTTACAACGCGGTATTCATTCCCGCCATAAAGAATCCTATTTCGAATAGGGGTCAAGTTATTTGGAACCGAGAAAGAAGGAATCGCCTGATCTTTTGGGATCAATATCCCGATGAATTCGTTAGACTCCAAAGGAAGGCCCGTGCATCACTGAAACCTTAGACTGAAGTTCTAGGAGTATTCAGCAGGAAAGCAGGCCTATATAATGATCACATGTTCACAGGGAAAAGGACACGACCTCACTTTTTTTCTACTTATCGATAGGCACGAAAAGCTCCATCTCGATTGTCCACCAAGATGTTTTACTTTCTCCTCTACTGTAATCTCAATAGTTCAAGCATTGAGTTGTAAAATCTTATTACAGTCGTTATCCATATAATACATAAACAGTTTTATGCTTTCATACTCTCACCATATCAGGAAATTATCCCTCCTACTACTTGCACCCATTATTCTTAGTAGATTCATAAGATATAGCGGGGTATCAGGATACTGCCCATCCCGCTAGCCTAGATCTATTCAGATCCGGGCCCTTCACATATCTTTAATTTGAAATGGCACCCCGGTGACAATTTTAGGTTAACACTTTGGCACCGTCTATGGGAAAAAACCCCCCACCATTAACAAACTTTAAAGATTCAACTCAGAAGACGATAGAAGATGAGGCTCCGATCCTCCCAAGGGTAACCCGCAAACTTAGGTCCCCATTCCTTCGCTTCCACCCAGAGAAATCAAGGGAAAAGGAAGGGAACCAGAAGCCAGATCCCGGCACCAGTCCCACCACCAAATCCCGGATCAGCACCACAGGACCCCGTGGTCCCAGAAGCGGTTAGGAAGGCCATAGAGCAATATGCCGCTGCCTACGTGGAAAGTGTCCGCTTTCGGATGATCGCCTAAGGGAAACCCTTTGAGGCACCCCGACTTACAGAAGGGACTGGACCAAGTACCCGGGCACCGGTTTTTGATACACTCGGACCACCTTTACCAGTGTAGAATTATCCTGAAGATCTCAGACAGCAGTTGGTGAAATCGGCTATTGACATCCCACCTAGAAGGAGACAGTCAGCTACAAGGCCGATAGTAGAAAGAAGAAGCTCGTAGCACGATGCATGGGTCAGTATTAGGTCCAAGAGGGAGAGCGAGGAAAAGGATTTGATGCGGCAAGTTCAGGTTAGTCACACCATTAGCGGAGGACGAACCCTTGCCGGGACTTCTAACAATTCAAGAAAGAACCATGCTAGGAAGATCCCGAAACACGCCATTGGCCGGGATGTGTTCCGGGTATCCAAAAGGTCACGTGAATACCCTCATTCTGCTAAGATTGTTTTCACTGAAGATGATGCCTACAGCATAGTACAACCCCATGATGATCCAATGGTGATCACAGCTCAGATTGCCAACTGCCATGTCCACCGCATCCTGATAGATATCCTATTCAAAGAAACATTGGAGAAGTTTAACCTTAAGAACCCCTGCTACAACAGTTGCAGTTCACCCTTATATGGTTTTTCAGGAGACTCCGTGATGCCAGTAGAAGTGCACACCTTGCCAGTAATCATCTGAGAGGCCCCCCTTCAACGGAACATGATCGATTCATTTCTATACATGTTTTAGGCCCCGATTTCCTATTATTTATGCTTTGTTCTCGAGTGAATTAGCTGGTTTAATGTGTTTGTTGAGCTTGTGTAGGTAACATTCCATAAAAGTGGTGTTGAATCTTATTTTGGAAGAAAAGAAGTCAAAAGATGAAGAAAAGGAGCAAATTGGAAGAAACAATGAAAAGATGATTTTCGGCCAATGCAGAACCTCTAGGTTGTGGGGCCCATATCTCTCAGCTCCGATTGAATTGTGTGTCCTACCACCTATATATTAAAAGCCCCGGAAGTCTAGTTTCCGGTGCACTTTTCAAATCGCAATTCTGATATTCCTAGAAAAGGTTATGACTGATTTAGTAACCGAAGATCAGAGCTGAAAAGAATTACCGCGGCCCAGACCGCCCCCCATGCAACTTGCCTAGGGAGCGGCCTAGGCAGCAACCCAGAGCAGAAGAATTTCTGTTTGATGTGCAGCTACCGAGGCAACATGCCTCCGGAGCGACCCAAGGAGCGGAATTACGTATTTTTGGCTGATTTCAACTCCGAATTGGTCCAGAACTGTTCCAAAACTTCCCAAATCAAATCCTAATAATTTTAGAAGATCAAGACATGTTTGGGAAACTTCCTAAACTCAAATTAGGAGTCAATCATCAAGATAGGAAATCCAAGTTAGGAAAGGATTCTTATTCCTTGTTTCATTCTACTTTCCCACTTGGTGTATTTTCTAAACCTAAGAAGAATTGGGGGTTCACAAGGAAAAGTCACCTATAATTATTTCATATTCTTTTCAATTCAAAGAGACAGCCAAGGGAGGTTCCAAGCCACAGAAGGGGGCCGTCCCCTATCACTCCGACCACCACACACATGGGTTTTCTTTACATCTCTTCTATCTTTTTGTTCTCTCCATTGATGTGTAACTAAACCTCTAACTAGGGGATTGATGTAACCGATTTTAGATAACTCTATGTGAACAATTAGTCTATCTTTTGTTAATCAATTGAGTTTTAGTTTTGTTTATTGAATTAATTGCTCTATTCTACTCTCTTTGATTATGTTGTGACCGCAAGTGATTTTAGTTTGTGGCTTAGTTTATCCATGAGATTAGGGTTTAGATGTGGATGACCGTTCCATTTAAATCTGAATCAAAAGCTTAATAAATAAGAAAATTGATGTATGCATGACCGTGCTATGTTAATTTGGCTTAGAGTTTTGTGTAAAATATGGGTTTTGACAATTGCTCATTACATGACCGTGTGTGAGTAATAGAAAGAACCCTAGATCATTAATCCGTATTCGTTGCATGACCGTGTGCGAGTATTGGAAAGGATCTTTGAACCTAATTGAATTATCTTGAAAACAAGCCCGTAAACTAGATTGAAGTGTTTAACGAGACTAAGTGTGAGCATTGAGTGTCTAAGAAAGGTGCATAGATTCCCTAGTACTTCTCTCCATATATTCATCCCTTGTGTGATCTTTGATTTAATTTGATTTTAGTCTTTTAGTTTAGATTCTCATAATTTAGGTTAATATTAGATTTTAACAAACTTCCAAAGTAAAGCATTATGCAATTTAGTCTTTTCGCATTTAGAGTAAATCCTTACTAGATTAATTGGCTTTGACCGATAGAATCACCGATCCCAGTGAACGAACGTTCTTAGTAAATTGAACACAGATTTTACTGCATCAGAATATCATGACATAGTTCATCATAGTAGATACCCCGTCCGCCTACAATGCAATCCTAGGAAGACCTTTCTTGTCAGGAATCAGAGGAGTCCTATCCATTTATCATAACATCCTGAAGCTCCCTGTTGGAACCGAAGTAGGAGAGGTCACGGGAGATCAGCAAATGGCCTGTACCTGTCAGGCAGTATCTGCCAACCCCACCACTTCAACCAAGCATAACACCCGTGCCACCCGGGAGTTAAATCACGGGGCTCCAGAGCCGGACCATCATATCCTAGAAGAAAGGGAGATATCGGACTTGATCCCAGAGGAAACCGAAGAGGGAGAAAGAGGATGGACTGGGGGGCACCCCACGAAGAAGTTAGAAGAAATCCATATCAGAAAGGGCGACCCAACTAAGTTAGTGAAGATAGGAGGTGCACTGGATAGCGAGGTCAGGAGAAGTTTGGTAGAACTTCTTGTAGAATACAACGATATTTTTGCCTGGAACCACGATGAAATGCCGGGCATCCCCCTCAACCTAGCAGTTCACCGACTGGCAGTGGACGCTACCGTCAAACCAGTCAAACAGAAACGGAGATATTTCAACACGGACCGGAACACGTCGGTACAGGAAGAGGTGGATAAACTTTTGAAAGCCAGGTTCATCAGAGAATCCCGCTACCCCGAATGGATCGCTAATGTGGTCATGGTAACCAAAGCCAATGGAAAGTGCGCATGTGCGTGGATTATACCGACCTCAACTGAGCATGCCCGAAGGACAGCTTTCCCCTTCCAAAAATTGACCAGCTGATCGATTCTACTGCAGGAAACAAACTCCTAAGTTTCATGGATGATTTCTCGGGATACAACCAGATCATGATGCATCCCGCCGATCAGGACAAAACCAGCTTCATCACTGGACAAGGTCTCTACTGTTACAAGGTCATGCCTTTTGGCCTCAAGAACGCAGGAGCCATATACCAATGCTTGGTGAACAAGTTATTCAAGCCGTTGATAGGGAAATCTATGGAGGTGTATATAGACAACATGATCACCAAATCACAAATGACCCATCAACATGCCGAAGATTTACGCCAGACTTTCCAAGTAATCAGGGAAAATCAGATGAGGCTAAATACAGCTAAATGCGCCTTTGGGGTTGCAGCGGGGAAGTTCCTTGGTTTCATAGTGCATGAAAGAGGAATCGAAGCCAATCCTGAAAAGATCAAGGCCATCATAGAACTAGAATCTCCTAATACCATCCAACAAGCTTAAGGGCTGACTGGACGGATAGCCGCATTAAACCACTTCATATCGAGATCCACAGATAAATGCTTGCCTTTCTTTAAAATCATCAAGCAAGGAAAAAACATGAAGTGGGATCAAGAGAGTGAGCAGGCATTCCAGGCCTTGAAAGAATATCTAGCCAGTCTACCACTACTGGTGAAGCCCATCCCAAGAGAAGAGCTACAACTTTATCTAGCGGTATCAGAGACCGCAACAAGTGGAGCTTTGGTGAAGGAATGCGGTGATGGAATCCAAAGACCAATCTACTATGTAAGTCGGGCTTTGTCAAAGTCTAAGAAGAATTACACTATCCTGGAGAAATTAGCCTTTGCATTGGTGACAGCAGCCAGAAAACTTCGGCCTTATTTTCAAGCTCACACCGTCGCAGTGGTAACGGACCAGCCCTTGAGACAGTTCCTTCAACGGCTGGATGTATCAGGCCGGTTAGTTCTTTGGGCCTTAGAGCTCACCCAGTATGACATAAGATACAAGGCTAGGACGACAATCAAGGTGCAAGCTCTAGCCGACTTCGTAGCCGAATTCAGCATGATTTCCTACCCGGGTGCTCCTATAATTCCAAACACAGATCCGGAAACTCTAGAATGGCCGGTGGATGGCAAGACCTGGACCCTGTATACGGACGGTTCCTCAAATCAAGCCGGCTACGGGGCCATGATCGTCCTGATTGATCCCGAAGGGATCGAATGCAGCCACTGTTTCAGGTTTGAGTTCAAAGTCACCAATAATGAGGCATAATATGAAGCCTTATTGGCAGGAATGAAGGTTGCTACAGAGCAAGGAGCTGAGTACCTCGTAGTAAGAAGTGACTCCCAGTTAGTAATCAACCAAGTATCTGGCACATATCAAGCAAGATGTGACAACATGATAGCATACCTCCGGAAAGTTCAAGAAGCAGCTACGAAGTTCAAGGGTATGAGGATGGAATAGATCCCTCGAGAGAAAAATCACCGAGCAGATGTCCTAGCCAAGATAGCGGCAACAGGAGGACGAGCATTACCTAAAGGGATACCACTTCAGCTGATACCTCGGCCTAGCACAGCCCCAAGGTTATAAGTGAGCCCGGTCACTCGCCTACCTTGTTGGATGGATCCCATAGCTGACTACCTGCAAAACGGTACGCTCCCTGAGAGCCCGGATCAAGCGCGTAAACTCAAAAGGATTGCAACCCGGTATTGCCTGATAGAGGGACACCTCTATCGTAAAGGAAAATCACTCCCGTTGCTACGATGTTTGCACCCGGATGATGCCAAATGGGCATTGGACGAGGTACATGCAGGGGACTGCGGCAATCACATTTCAGGAGAGAGGTTGGCGTATCAAGTTCTCAGAATGGGATACTACTGGCCCACTATCCATAAGGACGCCAAAGAATTTGTACAATCCTGTGAGCCATGCCAGAAAATCATGGATCTTCACCATCTACCCCCTGAAAAACTCACTTCGATCAGTACGCCTTATCCATTCGCTATTTGAGGGCTGGACCTAATTGGGCCATTTCCTACTGCGCCTGGCCCGGCCAGGCCAAGCCAAGCACGCTATAATAGCCATTGACTACTTCACGCGATGGGTAGAAGCAAAATCCTTGGTCCAGATAACTGAAGCCAATACCATGAGCTTCGTCAAGGAATATATCGTTACAGATTCGGTACCTCGATGGCTATAATCACCGATCTTGGTAAGCAGTTTGACAATGCCAACTTCAGATTTTTCTACGAAGAAAAGGTTATCGACCTGCACTTGGCCTTAGTGGCTCACCCTCAGTCTAATGGATTAGTGGAGGCCACTAACAAGACTATCAAGAAGCTCCTCAAGAAGAAGCTCCAACAGAACAAAGGGGGATGGGTTGATAAGCTTCCAAGCGTCCTTTGGGCGTATCGGGCTACCAAAAGGACTGCCACTGGGGAAACTCCTTATTCTCTGGCTTTTGGAACAGAGGCCGTCTCGCCCATCGAACATAGATTAACATCTTTCAGGGTCCAGCATTTTGAGTTGGAGAAAAACGAAATGAAGTTAAGAGCCAGTTTAGACCTCCTTAAAGAAAAACAAGATAGAGCGGCTGAGCGGGTAGCTGCTTACCAGCACAAGGTAGCCCGATGCTTTAACAAGAAGGTGAAGACTCAAAACTTCAAAGAAGGGGACTTAGTCCTCAGGAAAGTGACCCAGAATACCCGGAAGAGGTCAGACGGGGTATTGGCCCCTAACTGGGAAGGTCCATACTTGATAAAGGTAGTAGTACGCAGGGGAGCATATAAGTTAGAGGATATGGATGGTTGCCCGCTGGATCACACTTGGAATGCCGATCATCTCAAAAGATTTTACCCTTAGAGTTCTTTTAAGGAAGAATGTATCTCGGACGGTGCACTTCTGATACGTGTACCCCATTTTTTTGCTTTGTATTTGCCTTGAGAAATTCAATAAAGTTAGTTTTTCTCCCACGATCCTCTCCTAAGTATGCCTAATGAAGTCTTCGCCATCCTTTTCGCCTCAAGACCAGGAAAAGCCACATGGCATTCCTGCTGCCTTGGTCGGGGAATACCCCCCCTCCAGGAAGGATCTGGTGCTAGAAAGCGTAAAAGGCGTAGTCACCTACCAGACTCTATTTTACCAACACCAGGAGGGCCTACATGGACCCACTGAAGTCTCAGACAAGGAATTCCCCTCTCCAGGATAAATCAAGCGCCAAGGTAAGCCTTAGTCGTTTACCAGAGCAGGCAGCCAAAGGAATCAAGATGATCCATCAGGATACATGACACCACACTCCGTTACATCGCCATATCTTAGCCAGAAAGACCTGATATTGGGGCAATCTTTGTTGCCAACCAAGACTGACTAATAGAGCCCCAAGCCAGACTTCCCATCCCGAGTGACTATTTGAAGTAACGCACCCAGATCAAGAACTTCAGGCCAAGATAAGTTCTCTACTTGTACAAAATTACTCGTCTAAAAAGCACAACGAACGAACGAAGGACGAGGGGACCATCATCCAAGAACGATATTGTTGAGTATAGTTATGGGTTTTCGTATCATCAGTCAAACAGTAGGGTGTCGCAAAACGATTAAGAAAGTAAAGCAGAAAAATAAGGGAATGAGTTTCAATTAATCAGTCGGGGTGCCCAATCAACATGTCCGGGCTACAAAAAAAAAAAAAAAAGACTAACTAACAATGTAGCTGGGAAACAACAAGAAAATCAAGATTCCTCCTCTGCCGTTTTTCTGTGCTCAAACTCACTTTCTTCGTCAGCCCCTTCGTCACCTATAGCGTCATGAACTTCTCTGGCTCCAGCCACAACTATTCCAGTGGGAGGATCCATCTCTTTAGTCGGAGGCGTGAAATCTTGTACCAAGTCATTCAGAGAAACCAGGGGACTCCGCGTACCCTTCTCAACAAATTCGGGAATGAGGGCTACTTGAGGAAGGCCTCCCCAGTCCTGATCTTCAAATTGGGCAGCTCGAGCCATAATCAAGTCACGATCCCAGTTAAGAGTGGTCTGCAAATCTAAGAGGGGAGGAAATGCCTTGGCAACCTCATATGAGGCGGTAAAATACCCGTCCCTGAAGGAAGAATCCACCCTAGATTCCAAGGCACTCATAGAAGCCCGTAGGGTTCTGTGGTCATCCAGAAGGACGGCCATCTCCGCCTTAATAGTCTCTCTGTCATTCCGGTGGCGAGTTGATCTGACAACCTCCATGTCATAAGCATGAGTCACCCATTTCAGTTCCATCAAGGCAGCCTTCCTGCCAGCATCAGACTCAGAGGCTTACTGAACTAAGGAAGAAACGCTCTCCTCGGCCCGGCCTAGATCATTCCTAGCTTCCTCTAGTTTAGCCTAAAGAGCCACGTTGGCCTCCTTCAGGGTAATCACCTGCTGCCCCATGGCCAGGGTAAACTTGAAACCCTGCAGAAAGAAACAAAGAAGATATGAAAACAGGAAAGGGAAATTTACATACAACTAGCTGAAGGAACCGAACGTATACTTCGGCAAGAAGAGATGCCCCCTTTGATGCTAAGATATCAGTCGGGAGAAAGGACATGGACTGCAAAACTCCACTGGAGCAAGCAGCAATGAATTTAGAAACGACTTCCTCCTGATCATAATTTCGCGACCCCGACCTAGAGGGAAGATTATGGGAAGAGATATCCCGAGCAGCATCCGCCTTTTTTCTCTCCATTCTAACGGGAAGCTGGGCTTAAGCGGTGAAGGGAGGAGGAGGAGGAGGAGGAGGAGGAGGAGGAGGAGCAACCATTATTGCAGGTAGGATAACGGCCGCATTGGGAGATTTTTTCGAAGTAGGAAGTGGAGAAACTTTGGTCTTAGCAGCCCGCGCCAGCATCTTACTTAAAGAGGAGTGTGCTGTGATTTTCGTAGGAAGGGAAGCGGGAGAATATGGAGCTGACCCCATAATTGCAGAAGGAGGAGTCGACGTAAGTGGTTGAGATATGGAGGCAGTCCCGACACCGACAGAAGAAGGGGTAGGAGAACTGGCAAGAGGGGACTCTGGACGTATCGATCCTGATAGGAAAAAAGAAGGAAGGGGAGTAGCAGAAACTGTTAGAGGAACCATTAGTAAAATAATTAAAAAAAAATAATAAAAAGAGGAAAGACGAGGGGCAAGGCATACCTGGCTGCGCGAGGGATATCCATAGATACCACTCCAGCCGAGCACCTTTAAAGGGATCACAAGTGGGATACTGCAGATTGGTATAGTTCCTATTGAAACAAATTATAGCACAGTGTGTATAAAACTATCTAGAGGGGGGGGGGGGGGGGGGGGGGGGTGAATAGATTTTAAGCTTATTACCCAATATTTCGTATTAAGTCAAAATTATAAATTTACCCCTAACTAGATAAAGCAACAAATCAAGTATAAAATGAGGAAATTAAATAAGACTTGATTTTTACGTGGAAACCCTCACGGGAAAAACCACGGCTAGTAAGTAAGCCACACTCGAACCTCGAATCCACTAAATGTGTAAAACGATTACAACCTAATCCCGGAAGTAATCACACACCTACCTAATCCCGGTATGAGTGAACCTAGTCTAATTTGCTTGCGATCTAAGCAACCTAATCCCAGATGCTACACACAAGACTTACTTTCTCTTTGAAGAGAATAACAACCCTCAGTGAATATATGAATATCCAAATGCAACATAGAGCAAGGGAAACCCTATATGCTTATCTAAGATGATTAATATGCAATTAGAACAATCCTAGATATCAAAACTAAATGACATGTTCAATCAAATAGTTTAGCTAATCAAGATTAAGCACAAAACCTAATTAGCTATCACAATACAACTTCTCAAACATACATCATACTAATCTCAAACTTGTATTCAAAGTATATAAAATAACATACAAGTAATTAATAGAGATTGCTTGTTAAGAGAAACACAAAATATGTAAGATATTAGTGAAAAGCTTACCAAGCAAAGTATGATGAATAATCCATGCAAGATGTCATCTAGATGATCAAGGATGATGCTAGATGATGATTGATGATCATGAAAAAGTGTTTGAGTAAACTAAAAATGAGTTCTGTGGAATTTGTCTTCTCTTTAAAAAATATCCTAAGTATGGAATCTGAATATGAGCTCTTGTGATTGACCTAAAGTCAAAGTGGCATATATATAGGGGGCCAAAACATGGTGTGGTCGTTTTGATAAGTTGGCCTCATATTTGCCTTGGGCGCTGTACGTAGAGCGCCTCTTGTACAGCGCCCCTACTCTGTTCTCACGGGAAAACAGAGTGGCGCTGTACGTAGAGCGCTTTGTACAGCGCTTTGTACAGCGCCTGTACAGCGACCCAACAGCGACCGAATTAAATCGATCAGGTCTGAACAGCGCTTAATGGGCGCTGTTCGTACAGCGCTTCTCTAGAGCGCTTTTGGGAGCGCCCAATGCAAAAATGCAATCCTAAGTCTAAGCATGACAAGGCAATTGGATATGCAAGATGCAATCAAACTAACATGCAAGAAGAGATGTTAATGAACATTAATGCACAAAAATAAGACACACAACATACAAGTATTAAACAAATGCATGAGTTATGAGTGTGTGCAACTATCTCTTCAAGACAAGTAAGCACAAAGAAATATACCTTCGGTGCTTATCAATATGAGGACTTCAAAGGGCTTCGAATAATAAACCCGATACCTAGGCTACCCTTTCAAAGAACCCCAACATGTGGTTTGTCCACGAAATGAGCCAATCAATAAATGGGAACCTTACACCTATCTTGAATCTTTGAAAGAATCTGACTGGATTCTACAGAAAGCTCACCCAGGTTCCACTTATCTTGTGGAGAAAAGCGGATAGGAACCGAGTGTTTAACCCCAACCAGATACACCGACTGGCCCCAATCACCCTCAACTACGACCCACTCATCCTTCCAGGATAGTTGGAATTTTACATTCGCCCTAGGAATAACGAATTGCAGCTTATTTTTGGGCCTCAGGTAGAATTGACCCCGAGGGACCATACACGTTATTTGAAAAATATAACGAAAGTCATCAAAGCTAGGTTCCTTCTCGACACCGTCTTTTTCACACTACTCCCTCCAGAGCACCAGGAATCCGGTCAGGTTCTTCCAGAATCCGGGTGAAAGTTGTAGCGGGGCCAGTCATAAAGCAACAAGCAGCCTGCTAATAGAGGGGTGAAGAGGAAGCCGGACTCCACACTCGAAGGCGGCCACATGAATTAGCAGGCAACCTGCAGAGGAAGTGTACACATTATACCCCCGATGAGGAAGGGAAAGACAGATAGCATCCAGGATCCTGTAAACTCTCCTGAGACGGGCTAAAGTGTCAGCTGTGTAGACCGAGTCCAGAATTATGCGGCCTTCACCGAAAGGGAGGAGGGGCCCAACAAGAGCTCCCAAAGAGTCCATAGAAAGAATGTTGCATGCTCCCTCCCCCTTTTTATCATTGACATCAGCACCCTCACCTTCGTCCCCTATCTGGACCGGATTATTAGGTTCATTGTTAAAACCCAATCCAATTCGGGGGTTCCTCACAAAGCGATGATGCTGGGACGAGATACCATCTCTGGTGACGTCGCCATCACCCCGATTACGTTTCTCTCCCTTGACTGACTGAGAACTCACCACCAAATCTGCCTTCTGGCTACCAGGAGGATACGAGGAGATAGAGCGAGAACCTGAGGAGACAGGCAAGGAAGACGGAGGAGCATCCTGAGTAGAGGCGGGAAGTTTTGAGGGAGATGCCATTGTAGAGAAGAAAAGATTCGAAAGAAGGAGAAGATTTCAGTTCTTGATTTTTGAAGGACAAGTGAAGCATAGCAAAAAAGAGGGGGAGAGAGGTTTATTTATAAGCAGAAGGAAGAAAACAGGGATTAATAGCTGAAGGCGTGCGCAAGAAAAAACTTCGAAAAAGCCACACCGGAAATGGCCAATTTGAATTTGTGAAGCAGTCACCATCTGACACGTGGATTGTCA
Source organism: Acer yangbiense (assembly GCA_008009225.1). Lineage (NCBI taxonomy): Eukaryota > Viridiplantae > Streptophyta > Magnoliopsida > Sapindales > Sapindaceae > Acer > Acer yangbiense. The sequence goes on from CM017768.1 coordinate 36,089,353, forward strand.
TTAAATACCACCGTTTTGAAAGAAGATTTCCCCCTTCGCTATGAAAACAAGCCGGCAAGACGGAAAATCCTTCGAACGGACTAAAGAATCCTAACTCCAACCCTAGCAAGATACCGGTGTTCAAGTTAGGGGGGACTTCTGTTAACCACCAAAAATGGCGGGGACAAAAAAAGAATTTTCCACTGGTCCTGAGAAGAAAGACGGGATGCAAAGTGACAGCGGGAAAGATGTTCGGGTACCCCATCTGCCAGCTGACGGGCTAGAATAAAAAGCTCCTACCCACCTCGACTAGGTCTAAGGTCTTCGGAGCCAGGAAAGCATTAGGAAGCCATAAAGAGACAACCATCACGAGATCCTAGCGCCCACCTACCCTGAGTACCTCGATACCCGGGTATCCGGGTATCCCGATACCTGGAACCCGATATCTGTAAACATCACCTTAAGAGGAGCAAGAGGGAATGCGGGATACCTATAGTACCCCGACCAGCAAAACTCGTGACATATACATATAAAGACAAACATTAAACATCACCGTTCAAGATAGAAACTCAAGTTACAACGCGACATTCATTCCCGCCATAAAGAATCCTATTTCAAATAGAGGTCAACTTATTTGGAACTAAGAAAAAAGGAATCGCCTGATCTTTCGAGATCAATATCCCGACGAATTTGTTAGACTCCAAAGGAAGGCCTGTGCATCACTAAAACCCTAGACCGAAGTTCTAGGAGTATTCAGCAAGAAAACGGGCCTATATAATGATCACATGTTCACAGGAAAAATGAAACAAATTAAAGCACGGTGTGTATAAAGCTATCTAGAGGGGGGGTGAATAGATTTTACGCTTTTTACCCAATTTTTCGTGTTAGTCAAAATTACGAAAATGCCCTCAAGATAATATAAACAAGCAAGTGTAATATGGTGCGGAAATTAAAACAACACTTGGTTTTTACGTGGAAACCCTCACGGGAAAAACCACGGGCTATGTAAGTAAGCCACACTCGAACCTCGAATCCACTAAATGTGCAAACGATTACAACCTAATCCCGGAAGTAATCACACACCTACCTAATCCCGGTATGAGTGAACCTAGTCCAATTTGCTTGCGTTCTAAGCAACCTAATCCCGGATGCTACACACAAGACTTACTTTCTCTATGAAGAGAATACAACCCTAAGTGAATATATGTAAATATCCAAAATGCAACATAGAGCAAGGGAAACCCTATATGCTTATCTAAGATGATTAATATGCAATTAAGAACAATCCTAGATATCAAAACTAAATGACATGTCAATTAGTTTAGCTAATCAATATTAAGCACAAAACCTAATATGCTAGCACAATACAACTTCTCAAACATACATCATACTCATCTCAATATTGTATCCAAAGCATACAAAATAATCAACAAGTAATTAATTGAGATTGCTATATAAGAAAAACACAAAACATGTAAGATATTAGTGAAAAGCTTACCAAGCAAAGTATGATGAAGATTCCATGCAAGATGACATCTAGATGATCCAAGATGATGCTAGATGATGATTGATGATCATGAAAAAGTGTTTGAGTGATTAAAATTGAGTTCTTTGTGTATTTTTCTTCTCTTGAAAAATATCCTAAGTATAGAAAATGAATATGAACTCTCTTGGCTGACCTAAAGTCAAAGTGTTATATATATAGGGGCCATAAGTGAAGTGTGGTCGTTTTGAAAAACGCACCAAAAATTGCTCTGTGCGCTGGTGGCCTTGCGCTGGACGACAGGCGCAAGACCAGCGCACACGCACATTTTTGCATTGGCGCTGGACGACATGCGCTCACACAGGCGCCATACCAGCGGAGCCACACTGGGCGATCAGCGCTGGTGACCTTGTGCTGGTGTAGACCAGCGCACGACCGGCGACAGAGAACTGGACGATTTGCGCTGGTGTGGACCAGCGCACGACCAGCGGCACGCCACTGGGCGTTTTACGCCGGTGAGCGGCGCTGGACGTCAGGCGTAGGTGGACCAGCGCACAGCCCACAACTTTGAACCCCACAAGCAATCATGCAAGGGGAACAAAGGTAAACTAAGATGCATCCTAAAAGCCTAAATGCTATGATGTTATAAACACAAGATGCAATCATTATACCAAGCAAGAAGAGATGTAAATAGGCATTGATGCACAACAAAAAGAAACACAACATACAAAGATTAAACATATGCATGAGTTGTGAGTGTGTGCAACTATCTCTTCAAGACAAGTAAGCACTTAGAGTATTACCTTTGGTGCTTGTCAATTATGAGGTCTTCAAAGGGCCTAAGCAATAACAACAACATCTAAACTACCCTTACAAAGAATCCCCACATATGGTTTGATCACGAAATAAGCCAATTAAAAACAACGGGAATCCTTACAATCTCCCCCTTTGGCTATTTCGTGACAAAACCAACACTCACATTGATTCCTCACAAAAAAAATAGAAACTACGGGACTACAATGATATTCTACATTACAAAGAGATAAGAGAATGCAATTTGAAGTCTTCAATCCTCTTCTAGAATAATCAATCCCTGAAAAGAGTTTCTAACATTTCTAATACAAGAAAAGTGTGAGATTAATCATGTGAGAACAATACCAAGCATTTGCATTTTTAGAATTTAGGCACAACATTACCAAATGTATGCAATGTATGATAAATGCAATGCTCCCCCTCAGCGGGTTACTCCCCCTCAATGTATGTTCTCCCCAAAGTGTACAATAGCTTCTATATTTTGCACCTCCCCTTACCATATCCTACTCCCCCTTTTTGTCATGATATAGGCAAAGGAGTAGTCCCCAACCGGGTCACTCATAGCAACGAGAGATAGAAGCATGCAAGATTTGCATATACATATAAGTCACTTTATGCACTTCAATTAATTTGAGAGAAACAAGGAGATTTATTTTGAGAAAATGTGTGAATCCAACATGCTTTGCATACAAGACATATAGCATTCAAGTCCAAAATACAATGGTATTTGGCAAAGCAAATGACAAAGGTTTCTAATAAGAATTCAAACCAATTTCACCAATGTCATGGGAAAAGCAAGGATATAGAGATTATTGATTTCAATTTAAGAGCAACTATATCCAACTTTATAAGCGAAACATGGCATGAGCGACTTTGCACCCTATTTGATTTTTCCGAATAAGATATCCGTATGATAGTAACCATGTTCAACTAATAAAGAAAGAGAGACATTTGGAATGTAAATTCCTTTGAATGGATACAAGATCCTTTATTCATTTTGAGTCTCATAAGCTTTCACACAAGTTTTGCATTTTAAGAATATGCAATCATCAATTCATGCTTTTTATGTGAGCATGTTATATGAATTTCATGCTTTTTCATTTGTCATTAGCATGTTATTAAAGAATCATCATGTCATGGAGATAACTATAGGTCATTCACATCATACTTCCTATGTAAATCTCCTAGTCCAAAAATGCATGTTTGAACATAAATATGACATGGATTGTAAACAAGCATGGTTCACATTTATTGAATTGAAAACATATATACATATGTGCAACCAAGCTTACTCAAGCAATTAAAAGAAGAGGCATAAGATATTTGAAATTTTTTGCAAGTGACAAGAATGCAAACTAGCTCTCTTTGCTTGAGTTCCCCATATGGGGTCAATCATAGAACATCACTCCACAAGACATACCCCAATAGATCTACTAAGAGTTTTAAATCGAGTAGCATCTAAGGGTTTAGTAAATAGGTCCGCAAGTTGATCATTAGTACCTACATGTTCAAGTACTATGCATTTATTTTCAACAAGCTCTCTAATGAAGTGATGGCGGATGTCAATATGCTTAGTTCTAGAATGTTGCACCGGATTCTTGGAAATATTAATGGCACTCATGTTATCACAAAAGAGAGTGAGAGTACCTTGGTTGAATCCGTAATCTACTAGCATTTGCTTCATCCATATAAGTTGAGTGCATCCACTCCCCGCGGCTATGTACTCGGCTTCCGCCGTGGACAAGGAAATCGAGTTTTGCTTCTTGCAAAACCAAGACACCAAGTTGTTGCCTAGAAAGAAGCAACCGCCCGATGTGCTCTTCCTATCATCACAATTTCCTGCCCAATCAGCATCACTATATCCTACAAGACTAGGATTAGTGTCAAATGAGTACCAAATCCCATAGTTGGAAGTCCCATTCACAAAGCGAATGACTCTCTTAACCGAAGAGAGATGGGACTCCTTGGGATCGGATTGGTACCTAGCACAAACTCCTACACTAAAAGATATATCGAGCCTACTTGCGGTCAAATAGAGCAAGCTCCCTATCATGCCACGATATAAGGTTTGGTCCACACTTTTACCGCTAGCATCCTTGCTTAGCTTCAAAGTGGTGCTCATAAGAGTGTCACAATGTTTGGCTTTTTCAAGACCAAACTTCTTCACAAGGTTTTTGGCATATTTGGCTTGGGTTATGAAGATCCCATTATCTAGTTGCCTAATTTGCAAACCTAGGAAGTAATTAAGCTCACCAACAAGACTCATCTCAAATTCATGAGACATAACATCAACAAATTGTTGGACCTTGGTGTTGTTGGTGGAGCCAAACACTATGTCATCGACATATATTTGAGCTATGAAAAGCTCATCATTGTCTCTCTTGATGAATAGTGTCTTGTCAACACTACCTCTTGTGTAGTTATTGTCAACAAGAAATTGAGTGAGGCGCTCATACCAAGCCCTCAGTGCTTGTTTCAACCCATAAAGTGCCTTCTTGAGGCGATAGACATGGTTGGGGTGGTGAGCATCCACAAACCCCTTGGGTTGTTCAACAAACACTTCCTCTTGCAAGAAGCCATTGAGGAAGGCACTCTTGACGTCCATTTGGTGCAATTTGAACTTGTGCACACAAGAAATGGACAAGAGAAGCCTAATAGACTCTAAACGGGCAACGGGAGCAAATGTCTCCTCAAAGTCGATACCCTCAATTTGAGAGTACCCTTGTGCTACAAGTCTAGCCTTGTTCCGCACTATGTTGCCATCCTCATCGGATTTGTTCCTAAATATCCATTTAGTGCCTATGACATTTGTGGTCTTAGGCCTAGGAACTAGAGTCCAAACCTCATTCCTTTCGAATTGGTTTAGCTCTTCTTGCATGGCAAGAACCCAAAATTCATCATTTAAGGCTTCTTCAACCTTTTTGGGTTCAATTTGAGAGGTGTAGCAAGTATAGCTAATAAGATTAGCAAGTTGACGTCTAGTCCTAACACCCTCATTTACCTCTCCAATGATATCTTCTTTATCATGGAGTTTCCTAACCCATGGAGCGGGTTCTTTAGAGTCCAAGAGAGGAACTCTAGCAATAGGTTGTGTGTCATCATTGTTGACATTAGATGTCCCAACATTAGGAGACACCACAACCTTCTCCAAAGGAGAACCATCACTAAAAATAACCTCCTCCTCATGATCATTAGACTTGAGCCTAGTATCATCAAATACGACATTGGATGATTCCATAACACTTAGAGTCTTTAAATTGAAAACTCTATAGGCTCTACTATTCAAGGCATAGCCAATAAAAATACCCTCATCACTCTTAGCATCGAATTTGCCAAGTTGATCACGGTCATTCAAAATGTAGCATTTGCTTCCAAAAGTGTGGAAGTAGCTAACATTTGGCCTCTTGCCTTTCCATAACTCATAGGAGGTATTTCTAGTACCGGGCCTTAGGAAAACACGATTCCCTATATAGCAAGCCGTATTGACGGCTTCGGCCCATAGGTTCCTAGGGACATTGTTGCTAAGCAACATCACACGGGGCCATCTCTTGAAGGACCCTATTTTTCCTCTCAACAACTCCATTTTGTTGAGGTGTCCTAGGAGCCGAAAACTCATGGGAGATACCTAAACCATTACAAAAGGTTTCAAAGGTAGCATTCTCAAATTCCCTCCCATGGTCACTTCTAATCCGTTTTATGCTTTTAATATTAGAGTTCATTTCATTTTGAAGTTTATTACAAAGCATTTTAAACTTATCAAAAGTTTCGGATTTTTCTCTAAGAAAATATGTCCATGTGAACCTAGAGAAATCATCAACACATACAAAAATGTATCTCTTTCCACCCAAACTTTCGGTTTGCATGGGACCCATGAGATCCATGTGGAGAAGCTTAAGAGGCTCCTTGGTGGTGAGATACTTACCCTTTTTGTGCATGCTTTTAGTTTGCTTTCCTTGTTGGCAAGGTCCACAAACACCATTGGCTTTCTTCCCAAGCTTAGGGAGGCCACGCACACACTCAAACTTTCCAAGGGTCCGTAGATCCCTAAAGTTCATGTGGCCAAGTCTTTCATGCCACAACTCAATTTGCTCATCCATGGACACATTGTTTGAGACTATTCTAGCTTCAAGACAATAGCAATTGTCGCTAGATCTCATACCTTTCAATAAGGTTTGTCCATCGGGCTTTAGGATCGAGCAATCATCTTTACAAAACAAGACGGAATATCCTTCATCACTTAGATGTGAAATGCTTATTAAATTGGCTTTCAAGCCATCAACAAATAAAGCATCGGATAAGGAGGGTAATCCGGGAACGGAAATGGTTCCTTTCCCTACAACTTTCTTTTTGGATCCATCACCAAAAGTGACATAACCACCTTCCTCCATAACAAGAGTCTCGAAGAAACTCTTGTTTCCCGTCATGTGCCTAGAGCACCCACTATCTAAATACCAAAAATTAGAAGAATTTGCCTTCAAGGCTATTTGAGCAACATGGCAAACAATTTCATTCTTTCTAATCCACCTAGAAACAATCTTAGCTTTCTTAGTGGTCTTTGGTACATGGGCTCTAGATGTCCTAGGATCATGCATAATAATATTATTATTCCTAGGAACATGCATCATGGCTCTTTTCTTTTTCTTCTCTATCATGCTTCTAGTTTTGCACATTTTTATATATCAAAAGCAATGTGGTCTAATATGACCATCAAATCCACAAAAGTGACATATAGGAGTAAAATAAGGAATCATACCTTGTCCTTGTCTTTGTGGATGAAAGGGTTCAATCCTTCTTCGTTGTTGAACCGGTCTTGGTTGATTCCTAGCTTGAGGTTGCATGATAGGTCTCTTTCCTTTGTGAGCCATTTGAGGAGGAATGTTGGCTTGAGGGACCCTAGGGGGTTGAGCTTGAGGTTTCCTTCTTGGCCCCATCTTCACTTGTGCATTAGAGCATTGTCCTACTTCTAATTTCTTTCTAGGAGCTTGCACAAATGAAGTTTCTTTTTTCTTCAAGCTCTTGACAAACACGGTCTTGTTAGAGGTAGAGATCTTCTTGTCATCTTCATACCCAAGACCCCTCTTGTCACATGGACTCTTTCCAACACCAAGCATATGGTCAAGCTTCTTGGTGCTAGAATCAATCCTAGTCATAGAATTTCTAACTTCTTCAAGCTCACTCTTTAGACTTTCTTCATTCCTCCTAGATAAAGCTAACTCCTCTCTTAGCTTATCTTCTATCTTCTTGAATTTTTCCACTTGTTCACCTAAGTGGTCATTATGAGATGCAAGCTCAAGATTTTCTTCTCTCAACATCTTGATCTTTCTTGTGCTCTTGATTGCTAAATCATTAAACTCGGCATGGCATTTAGCAAGCACCTTTTTCTCCACAAAACTACTTATGGAGTTAGATGAGGAATCACTTTCTTCTTCACTTGAGTCATTTTCCTCTTGACTCATTTCCTCTCTCTCACTAGCACTTTTGCTTTTATGGGAGGAGGCAAAAGCTAGGAGATTAGCCATAAGCTCTTCATCACTTGAAGACTCATCTCCCTCAATGGAGTCATCACTACTTCCACTCCAAGTGGCGGCCATCACTTTTCCCTTTTTCCTCTCATTGTGATTTGCACATTCGGGGGCAAAATGACCTATGCCACCACACTCGAAACATCGGACCCCTTTCCTTTCGGTCCTCTCTTGCCTAGGTTCAAACTTCTTGAAAGAGCCCTTTTTCTTCAAGTCTTGACCTTTTGACCTAAAGCTCTTTTTTCTAAACTTCATAACCTTGTTGAACCTCTTTACAAACAAGGCAAGGTCTTCATCCGAGTCAACCTTCTTTGCCTCCTTTTCATCCTTGGAGGTTTTTAAAGCAATTCCTTTTTGCTTTTTAGTGGGTGTGGAGATAGGCCCTTTCCTAGACTCATAAGCTAGAAGTCTCCCAATCACCTCACTCGGCTTCATATCCTTATATCCACTATTTTCTTCTAAAGCCGTCACCTTCGATTCAAACCTATCGGGTAGAGATCTCATAATCTTTTGCTTGATTCTCCTATCCGAATATGGATCACCAAGTTGATGGCTTTGGTTGACGATATCCATCAACTTGATCTCGAAGTCGTTGAAGCACTCATTCTCCTCCATCTTAAGCATCTCGAATTGAGTTTGGAGGACTTGAAGCTTAGAGTCCTTCACCACTTCGGTTCCCTCATGTGCAATCTCTAGGATGTCCCAAGCCTCTTTAGCTATCCTAGTATTTTGAATCAATTTATATTGATTTTCATCCATAGCACACAAGATGGCATGCATCGCCTTCCTATTCCACTTTGAAGCCTCAAACTCTTGCGCGTTCCATTGCGCCTTAGGCTTCAATACTTCTTCTCCTCCACCATCGGGAGTCATCTTGGGTAGATCATATCCGTCTTCAACCGCCATCCATGCACGGTCATGAATTTGGCATATGTAGGATTCCATCTTCCCTTTCCATTGGGAATAGTTCAATCCGGTAAGAAGTGGAGGCCTTGTGCTTGAGGCACCTTCGTTGCCACCACCATTTCCACCGTTTCCACTCATAGTGTTTATGAATGAATGAAATGAATGCAAATGTATGAATGATCAAAAATCACACAAAATGCAAAACACACCAAAATAAGCAAGGATCACCTATGTATGTCTAGGAACCCGCTCTGATACCAATTGAAACAAATTATAGCACGGTGTGTATAAAGCTATCTAGAGGGGGGGTGAATAGATTTTACGCTTTTTACCCAATTTTTCGTGTTAGTCAAAATTACGAAAATGCCCTCAAGATAATATAAACAAGCAAGTGTAATATGGTGCGGAAATTAAAACAACACTTGGTTTTTACGTGGAAACCCTCACAGGAAAAACCACGGGCTATGTAAGTAAGCCACACTCGAACCTCGAATCCATTAAATGTGCAAACGATTACAACCTAATCCCGGAAGTAATCACACACCTACCTAATCCCGGTATGAGTGAACCTAGTCCAATTTGCTTGCGTTCTAAGCAACCTAATCCCGGATGCTACACACAAGACTTACTTTCTCTATGAAGAGAATACAACCCTAAGTGAATATATGTAAATATCCAAAATGCAACATAGAGCAAGGGAAACCCTATATGCTTATCTAAGATGATTAATATGCAATTAAGAACAATCCTAGATATCAAAACTAAATGACATGTCAATTAGTTTAGCTAATCAATATTAAGCACAAAACCTAATATGCTAGCACAATACAACTTCTCAAACATACATCATACTCATCTCAATATTGTATCCAAAGCATACAAAATAATCAACAAGTAATTAATTGAGATTGCTATATAAGAAAAACACAAAACATGTAAGATATTAGTGAAAAGCTTACCAAGCAAAGTATGATGAAGATTCCATGCAAGATGACATCTAGATGATCCAAGATGATGCTAGATGATGATTGATGATCATGAAAAAGTGTTTGAGTGATTAAAATTGAGTTCTTTGTGTATTTTTCTTCTCTTGAAAAATATCCTAAGTATAGAAAATGAATATGAACTCTCTTGGCTGACCTAAAGTCAAAGTGTTATATATATAGGGGCCATAAGTGAAGTGTGGTCGTTTTGAAAAACGCACCAAAAATTGCTCTGTGCGCTGGTGGCCTTGCGCTGGACGACAGGCGCAAGACCAGCGCACATGCACATTTTTGCATTGGCGCTGGACGACATGCGCTCACACAGGCGCCATACCAGCGGAGCCACACTGGGCGATCAGCGCTGGTGACCCAGCGCTGGTGACCCAGCGCTGGTGTAGACCAGCGCACGACCGGCGACAGAGAACTGGACGATCTGCGCTGGTGGGCTGCGCTGCGCTGGTGTGGACCAGCGCACGACCAACGGCACGCCACTGGGCATTTTGCGCCGGTGAGCAGCGCTGGACGTCAGGCGCAGGTGGACCAGCGCACAGCCCACAACTTTGAACCCCATAAGCAATCATGCAAGGGGAACAAAGGTAAACTAAGATGCATCCTAAAAGCCTAAATGCTATGATGTTATAAACACAAGATGCAATCATTATACCAAGTAAGAAGAGATGTAAATAGGCATTGATGCACAACAAAAAGAAACACAACATACAAAGATTAAACATATGCATGAGTTGTGAGTGTGTGCAACTATCTCTTCAAGACAAGTAAGCACTTAGAGTATTACCTTTGGTGCTTGTCAATTATGAGGTCTTCAAAGGGCCTAAGCAATAACAACAACATCTAAACTACCCTTACAAAGAATCCCCACATATGGTTTGATCACGAAATAAGCCAATTAAAAACAACGGGAATCCTTACAAAAAAGGACACGACCTCACTTTTTTTCTACTTATCGACAGGCACGAAAAGCTCTATCTCGATTGTCCACCAAGATGTTTTACTTTCTCCCCTACTGTAATCTCAATAGTTTAAGCATTGAGTTGTAAAATCTTATTACAGTCGTTATCCATATAATACATACTCTCACCGTATCAGGAAATTATCCCTCCTACTACTTGCACCCATTATTCTTAGTAGATTCATAAGATATAGTAGGGTATCGGGATACTGCCCATACCGCTAGCCTAGATCTATTTAGATCCGAGCCCTTCATATATCGTTAATTTGAAATGGCACCCCGGTGACAATTTTAGGTTAACAAAAGGTAAGCACTTATCTGTAGATCGAGATATGAAACGGTTCAATGCTACTATCCGGCCATTCAACCCTTGTGCTTGTTGAAGTGTGGTAGCGGATTCTAGATCCATAATGGCTTTAATCTTTTCAGGATTGGCCTCGATTCCTCTCTCATGCACCATAAAACCAAGGAATTTTCCTACTGCTACCCCGAAGGTGCACTTAGTCGGGTTTAGTCTTATCTGATTCTCTTTGATCACCTGGAAAGTCTGGCGTAAGTCTTCAGGGTATTCGTTGGCCATTTGAGACTTGGTGATCATGTCGTCTATGTATACTTCCATAAACATTCCTATCTGCTGCTTGAATAACTTGTTCACCAAACACTGGTAAGTAGCTCCAGCATTTTTGAGGCAAAACGGCATAACCTTATAGCAGTAAAGGCCTTGTCCAGTGATGAAGATGGTCTTGTCTTGATCGGCCAGGTGCATCATGATCTGGTTTGTTAGGATTAAGCTCAATAGCAAGAGTGTAATATTGTTTTTGACAATCTTTTCATATTAATAAAGTGATTTCTGGTTTAACAAATCTTATAGCATTTATAGTTTAATATTATAATTGTCAAAGTAAATAATCATAAGGTCAAAAGACTATGAGAAAAGAAGAATTGTTCATACATCTGGATATGTATGAGGTAGACACAATTCTTTAGTTAGTCTTGAATAATGTTCACAACTTAAGTTAAAGGTTGGGCACCTTTATCTTGTTAAAGTTGTAGAATTCTTTTGCTAGCATTTGAGTGGGATCAAATGAGTTATGATGATTCTAAAATCATCGAAGGGTCTTCGAGTAAAAGAATCTAGTGCACTGGGTGCATTGAATAGGATCACAAGGAAATACTTTATCTAGAACCGTCAGTAGATAAAAGTTTTTTCATTATCAGGACAATCGGAGAGTCTATCTTAATCCTGAGATAAATGATGGACTTATGGTTGCAAGTGTTGTCATTTGAGTTACTAATGAGTATGATTATTTAGCATAGTCTATACTCGATAGTTTGTTGGTATTCATTTGTTAATCGATAGAGGACTTCATTTATAGATATGGACATCGTGGCTCCATTTATTAAATGAGAGTAGAATATCATCATATGGATGTTTTGAGGTATTGGATATTGAATCTTAACGTTAAGTTTTCGATAGAGTCTATTGAAACATGGCTGCTGGACAAGTCAAAATATCCAAGTTCAAAATGTGGTCATATGAGTAAATATGGTAACTTGGAGAGCTATAGGCGGTCTATGAGCTCTTGGCGATTACTGATATTCTTCACGAGGATACACCATCTCCAATAAGATTGTCTAGGGTACAAATGAAAAATATTTACTTATTCCATCTTTATTTAAGAGTGCAATTTTAGTTCTTTAGTGGAATGAACTAAAATTAATAGATTGAACCTAAGTGAATCATTTGTTGATTGTGATTGGGTTATGTCTATTGGAGCTTAAATGAAGTCCTCTATCGATTAACAAATGAATATCACCAAACTATCAAGGATAGACTATGCTATATAATTGTACTCATTGATAACTCAAATGATATCACTTGCAACCATAAGTCCATCATTTATCTCAGGATTAAGATAGACTCCCCGATTGTCCTGATAATGAAAAGACTATTATCTATTGACGGTTATAGATAAAGCTTTTCATTGTGATCCAGTTTAATGCACCCAGTGCACTAGATTCTTTTACTCGAAGACCTTCCGATGATTTTAGACTCATCATAACTCATTTAATCCCAATCAAATGCTAGCAAAAGAATTCTACAACTTTAACAAGGTAAAGGTGCCCAACCTTTAACTTAATTTGTGAACATTATTCAAGACTAACTAAAGAATTGTGTCTTCCTCATACATATCCAGATATACGAACAATTCTTCTTTTCTCATAGTCTTTAGACCTTATGATTATTTACTTTGACAATTATAATATTAAACTATAAATGCTATAAGATTTGTTAAACCAAAAATCACTTTATTAATGTGAAAAGATTGTCAATTATAATATTACACTCTTACTATTGAGCATAATCCTAACAATCTCCCACTTGCGCTATAGCAAATGTGTCATGTCTCTCATGCCCATGTTCTCTAGATGCCTATCGAAACTCTTCTGAGGTAGAGCCTTTGTGAAGGGATCTGCTAGATTTTTTGCTAACGCGATTTTGGTAATCATCACGTCACCCCTTTGAACAATCTCCCTTAAAAGATGATACTTTCTTTAAATGTGTTTTCCTCTCTTGTGACTTCTTGGTTCTTTCGAATTAGCCACTGCTCCACTGTTGTCACAGTAGATAGTGATCTGCTTATTCGCACTAGGAACCACTTCCAAGTCCATCAAGAATTGGCAAAGCCAAACAGCCTCTTTGGCAGCCTCGCATGCAGCAACATACTCAGCTTCCATGGTGGAATCAGCAATACAAGATTGCTTGATACTCCATATGACTGCTCCTCCTCTAATAGTAAACACAGCTCCTGATGTGGATTTTCTGGAGTCAGAATCTGATTGAAAATCAGAATCTGTAAACCCAACGGGAATTAAATCCCCTCCAGAGTATACGAGCATATTATCTCTCATTCTCTTGAGATACTTGAAAATATGCTTGACTGCCGTCCAGTGATCAGTACCAGGTTTCGATTGAAACCTGCTAACTATGCCAACAGCAAAACAAATATCTGGTCTAATGCAGAGCATTGCATACATGAGACTTCCAACTGCCGAGGCATATGGAACTCTACTAATGAATTGCTCTTCATGCTCATTCTTAGGAACTTGTTCCTTAGAAAGTTTGATTCCATGTATGAAAGGTAACATACCTTTCTTGGAATCTTGCATGGAAAACCTAGACAAGATCTTGTCTATGTATGAAGCTTGGGATAATGCAATCATTTTATTCTTTCTATCCCTTATTACTTGAATACCTATAATAAAACTTGCTTCTCCTAAGTCCTTCATATCAAATTGTTTTGCTAACCATTCTTTTACTGATGTCAATACGCCTACATCGTTTCCAATGAGTAGAATATCATCAACATAAAGAATTAGGAAAACCAACTTGTCGCCTTTAATCCTTTTGTATACACAAGGTTCGTCAGGATTCAGAATAAATCCAAAACCTTTTACAGCTTGATCGAACCTTATGTTCCAGGATCTGGATGCTTGCTTTCTGCAACTTGCATACCTTTTCCATTTGGCCTTTTTCAATGAATCCTTCTGGTTGCATCATATAGATGCTTTCGTCAAGACTTCCATTAAGGAAAGCTATCTTGACGTCTATTTGCCAAATCTCTAGATCTAAAGATGCTGCAATGGATAAGAGTATCATAATGGATTTAGGCATGGCCACAGGAGAGAAGGTTTCCTCGTAATCGATACCTTCTTTCTCTGTATACCCTTTAGCTACCAATCTAGCTTTAAAGGTTTCCACATTTCCATCCATACCTCTTTTCCTCTTGTATACCCACTTGCACCCAATGGGTTTTATCCCTCTAGGCAAGTCTATAAGGGACCAGACTTTGTTATCGAACATGGATTCAATCTCAGATTGCATTGCCTTTTGCCTATGGCGACTATCAACATCCTCCATTGCTTCCTTATACGTGTAGGGATCATCGTCATTCGGGAGATTCTCCACTGATTCTCCCAAACCGATGTATCTTTCGAGTTGTGTTCTAACCCTCCCACTACGACGAGGAATGCTAGGTTGTTGATTTTGTGTTTGATCGAATCTACAATTGGGTTAGGTTATGTAACCTCTCGTGGAATTGTATCTACTAACATCTCATTCAGGACAATTCAACTTCTAGGTACAAAATCATTCATATAGTCCTTTTCCAGAAATTTAGCATTTGTCGAAACAAATACTTTAAGATCTGAAGGACTATAGAAATAATATCCTTTTGTTTCTTTTGGATACCCTACAAATATGCATGTTTCCGAACGGGACTCCATATTTTCTGTCTTTCCTTTTAGCACATGCGCAGGACAACCAAATATCCTTAAGTGTTGTAAACTAGGCTTGCGCCCAATCCACAATGTTAGGATTATGCTCAATAGCAAGAGTGTAATATTGTAATTGACAATCTTTTTCATATTAATAAAGTGATTTCTGGTTTAACAAATCTTATAGCATTTATAGTTTAATATTACAATTGTCAAAGTAAATAATCATAAGGTCTAAAGACTATGAGAAAAGAAGAATTGTTCGTACATCTGGATATGTATGAGAAAGACACAATTCTTTAGTTAGTCTTGAATAATGTTCACAACTTAAGTTAAAGGTTGGGCACCTTTATCTTGTTAAAGTTGGAGAATTCTTTTGCTAGCATTTGAGTGGGATCAAATGAGATATGATGAGTCTAAAATCATCGGAGTGTCTTCGAGTAAAAGAATCTAGTGCACCGAGTGCATTGAACTGGATCACAATGAAAGCTTTATCTAGAACCGTCAATAGATAATAGTCTTTTCATTATCAGGACAATCGGAGAGTCTATCTAAATCCTGAGATAAATGATGGACTTATGGTTGCAAGTGATATCATTTGAGTTATCAATGAGTACGATTATATAGCATAGTCTATCCTCGATAGTTTGGTGATATTCATTTGTTAATCGATAGAGGACTTCATTTATAGATATGGACATCGTGGCTCCATTTATTAAATGAGAGTATAATATCATCATATGGATGTTTTGAGGCAATTGGATATTAAATCTCAACGTTGAGTTTTCGATAGTGACTATTGAATACATGGCTTCTGGACAAGTCAAAATATCCAAGTTCAAAACGTGGTCATATGAGTAAATATGGTAACTTGGGGAGTTATAGACGGTCTATGAACTCTTGGCAATTACTGATATTAATCACGAGGATACACTATCTCCAATATGATTGTCTAGGGTATGAATGAGGAACATCTTCTTATTCTATCTTTATTTGAGAGATCAATTTTAGCTTTGTAGTGGAATGAGTTAAAATTAATGGATCGGACCTAAGTGAATCATTTGTTGATTGTGATTAGGTTATGTCTATTGAAGCTTAAATTTAGATAGCCCACCAAGATCCCCAATCCACACGGACTTGCATGGATCACTTGATATATTCTACCGGACCAATTTATGGGTCCATCTAGAATTGCATTTAATATATTAAGAATATAATTTGCACATTATTTATTTAATGGGCTGATCAATTATATTAATATATTAATGAAAGGCATGTGGGCTTGTTTCTTTTAGTAAGAATGGGTCTGGTTCACATGTGGGCTTTTTAATTAAAGTCTAATGGATGAAATAAAATAAGAAAATAATATTTGGCCCATATATATAATGTGGGGCGGCAAGGCTAAATAATTAGTCAAAAAATATTATTTTATTTTATTGTTTGATTAAATGAGAATTAATTAATTAATTATTTATTTATTTAATTAAGAAACAAAATCTTTTTCTGATCAGGAAATATATTTCCTAGAGTTATACTATTGGTAGTAGTATACTAAAAGTAAAAGACTTATTTGGTAAGAAAATAAATAATAAGGTTTATTTATTTAATCAAATAGGAAGGTCTTTTATTAAGTCAATAAAAAAATAAAAACACTTATGAGTTGAATTAGGGTTAGGATTCTAAAGTTGATAGGAATTAGGGTAAAGCACAAATCCTTTTTGGTAGAGGATTTTCGGCCAACCCTAATTGCATCACAAGGAGATTTCGGCAACCCTAATTAAAATAGAAGTAGGGTTCGGCCACCCCCTCTAGTTGACTGGATCAATTTCTTCTTCTTCTCATACTCATAGAAAAGTATTTGATTAATTCGGCCAAGAGAGAAAAAGAGAAGAGATCGTTTTACTTCGATAGTGCACTAGTAGCTTATACATCAATAGGCTTTGTGCACAACTTCAAATAAGGTTCACGCGAGTTTCGATCATTAGATTGAGAATTCAAAAGTGACCAGAACGTTCTTTGTTATCTCTTGGGAGTTTTTGTGACTAACGAAAAAGAAAAAGTTTTGTTAATCCATCCTCAGGTACACAATTCAAAGAGAAGGGAGACTACGCTCCTAGGTGATTCACATTAGTGATTGGATTGGAAGATCTTGCGGATTACCATCGACGCAATGTCAATCGGATCACGCGACAAAGGTATGATATCTTTAGTATTATATGTTAATTAATTAAAGAGTTAAGGTTCAAATTATGGAAAAATTTTAAACTATACTAAAACCCCTTTTTAGTCTCGCTTCCGCTGCGTTGACCGTATTTTTCCCTACTGTAAGGATTCCCATTCTTTGATTGGCTTATTTCGTGGACAAACCACATGTTGGGGTTTGTATGTAAGGGTAGTTTAGATGATTGAGAATCATTCTCAAAGGCCCTTTCAAGACCTCAAGAGACGAGCACTCCAAAGGTATACTTCTAGTGCTTAACTTTCTTTGAAGAGATTTAGAAGCACACACACACTTTGCATTCTTACATTTGTGTGCATTCTCTTCATATGTCACATTACACACTAGCACTTTGATTGTTATATCTTGTTGTGTATTTATGTGTCTTGTAATTCGTTTCCCGATAGTGTTCGGAAACATCAGCGCTACACTAGAATGTGCTTGGTTTTGCGCGAAGACCGCCCACGGAGAATGCCCTTGGCTTCTCCTTGGTTTTCACCTCTGTTGATGATCGGTGGTTATGATCGGCGGCCTGGCCGCCGAATGGAACCGCCGTTTGCTTCCAGGAGCAATTCTGCTGTCACGATCGGTGGTCACAACCGCCGTTCGAAACCGCCGTTCATACCTGATCGATTTCGATCTCTCGGGTCTGATTCGGCGGTTGGGATCGGCGGTCACGAAACCGCCGAATGAACCACCGTTTATGCTCTGTTCTTCACGAGCTCAATTCGGCGGTCATTATCGGCGGCCTGGCCGCCGATTGAAACCGCCGAACGGTGCGTTTCAAGGGCAAACTTGTCTTTTCACATGCCCTGTTCTTGATGCCTATAAATATCACACTTTCTCATTTTCAGAATTAATGTTCTTTAACTCTAAGAACCCTAAACTTCAAAGAGAGACATTTGAGAGAAAATCAAATTAAGAACACCTTTTTTAACACTCAAAAACCATTCTCATATGCATCAAAATATCATCTAGCATTTTCTAGCTTAGTTAGGATGCTTGCTTGCATGGGTTTTGGTCAACACATATTCTTTGGTAAGTTCTTCACTATTATCATACATAATTAGTGTTTTATTTATCATTGACATCTCTTATATTATTTGTATGCTCTTGAATATATTCTAGATACAAATTAGAGATTGTTGTGTTGACATGATTGAGTGTTGTATTTTTGATAGCTATCTAGGTTTTGTTAATCTATGTTTAGCTAAGCTATTTGACATGTCATCTAGCTTTTAATATCTAGGATTGAATTAATTGCATAATCACTATCCTAGATAAGCATATAGAGTAACCTAGCTCTTAATTGCATTTTGGATATTTTATATATTCACATAGGTTGTATTTTCTCTTCTTAGAGAATTAAGTCTTGTGTTGCTATCGGGATTAGGTAGCTTAAATCACAAGCAATTGGACTAGGTCCACTTATACCGGGATTAGGTAGTTGAGATGATTATTGATTGGGATTAGATCATTAAACCGGGATTAGGTTGTAATCATTTCAATTAGTGGATTCGAGGTTCGTGTGTGGCGCACATAACAGCCCGTGGTTTTTTCCCGTGAGGGTTTCCACGTAAATATCTTGTGTCATTTATAATTCCGCACTTTTTACACTTGATATTTATATTGACTAGTTAGGGGCATTTTCGTAATATTGACATACATGCGAAAATTGGGTATTAAAGTTTAAAATCTATTCACCCCCCCCCCCCCCCCCCCCCCCCCCCTCTAGATTGTTTTATACACACCGTGCAATATTTGTTTCACCTACACACAACTCATGCGGTGTTTGAGGAACGAACTTAGATGGTACATCGTTTAAAATGTATATAGCAGTTTGTAAAGCATATCCCCAAAAAGAAATAGGAAGTGTTGAATAACTCAACATAGACCTAACCATATCCAAAAGAGTTCTGTTTCTCCTTTCTGATACCCCATTCTGTTGAAGTGTACCTGGTGCAAAAAACTGAGAAACTATCCCATTATCAATAAGATATTGCTGAAACTCACCAGATAGATATTCTCCACCACAATCAGATCTCAAGATTTTTATGTATTTCTCAAGCTGATTTTCTACTTCAGCTTTGAATGCTTTGAACATGTCAAAAGCATCCGACTTTTGTCGCATGAGATACACATAGCCAAATCTCGAGTAATCATCTGTGAAGGTGATGAAATACTCATATCCACCTCTAGCTTGAATGCTCATAGGACCACATACATCAGTGTGTATTAATCCTAAACATTCAGTGGCTCTTGTGCCTTTGGCCGAGAACGACCTTTTGGTCATCTTACCTTCCAAACAAGATTCACAAGTTGGTAGATCATCAATCTTTAAGTCACTTAAAGGTCCGTCACTTACCAATCTTTTAATCCTATTAAGGTTAATATGACCTAGGCGTAAATGCCATAGGTAGGTTTCATCTATTGATAATTTTACTCTTTTATGATTAGGTTCCGTTAATTCCGTGTCTAACGAGTGAGAGATATTTCTATCAAATAATTTTGTCATTCTTACTAATAATAAAAACTTTATTAAAAGTAACCGAATATCCAAATTTATTTAAACAAGAAACTGAAATTAAATTCCTCTTGAATTGAGGTACATAATAAACGTCTATTAAATCTAAATGCCTTTTAGAATCCAAATAAACTCTAATATCTCCCACTGCACTTGCAAACACTAACATTCCGTTGCCCAAGCGCAAATTGATTTCATTCTTATTCAGCCTTCTCCTTTCTTGGAACCCCTGCAAGGAATAACAAACATGATTAGTGGCTCCAGAGTCTATGATCCAAGAATCTATAGAATCTGCCAGAAAACATGTTTCAAGATAATTAACATTACCTTCTTCCTTCTTATTCTGGGACTTTGGGCAATTTCTTTTCTAATGTCCCTTTTCACCACAAAGGAAGCATTTCCCTTTGATCTTGGTTACTTTCTTGGTCTCCTTCTTGGTAGGCCTAAGTTGCTTTTTCTTCTGTTGTTTCTTGACCTTCTGACGGGTCTTAACAGTAGCAACTTTACCAACCATATGAATCTCTTGACCTTTGCTTTTCACAAGGATCTTTTCAACGCTTTGAACATCTTGCATCAGGCCTTGCAAGGTGTATTCCTTTTTGTTCAAAGTGTAGTCCAATTTGAACTGATCAAAGGAATCTGACAGTGAGTTGACAACCATATCAATTTTTGTCTCACCATCTATCTCAGCGCCATGTAGTTCAACAATGTTGAGATGTGCTATGACTTTCATCATGTGATCCTTCACAGCCTGTCCAGGTTTCATCCTAAGATTCATAAAAGCAGTCACTGCCTCTCTCTTAGTCGTCCTGGACTTCATAGCAAACATCTCCTTTAGAGACATCATTATATCAGCAGCAGACTCCATTCCTTCATGCTGCTGTTGCAACACGTCGGAGATAGTGGCCATAATGTAACATTTGGCCATATCATCTGAAGTCTTCCACTGCTCATACTCATCTCTTTGCATTATACTAGATTCATTATTAGGAGCAGGTGGTTTTGGAGTAGTCAGAACAAACTTATGTTTTTCACTTTGCAGCAACAACCCAATTTTCCTTTTCCATGTGACATAATTATCTCCAGTTAAAGTGTTATCTTTCAGGATGTTCATAAGTGATGGGGTGATGATTTCTGAATAAAACAAAAATTTATATGAGTAAATAATCATGATAAAGCACTTTTGAATATTTATCTTGATTTAAATAAATAACTCAATCATAAAAATTCAACGGTGATCTAACACCCATAAATGTTACGCCTCCTTTGGGAGTTCACACCATTTACTAGTTAGACTAGGTCCCACCTAATTGTTAACATAACAACCAACATTTTCAATTTTAGCCTTGCAATTTTACTGACAAGAACTCTTGGGAGGATATCAATAAAATTACATTGAGTGTGTTACCAAGATATCGACCCTTAATGTTTTCTCTCACGAAAATCCCTCCTTGGGGAGTAGATCTCGTTTGAGTCAATTGTCTAGTCTATCCTTGTAAGGAAGTATTTTGCCAAATTCCATTCATGGACGCCCCTTGGGGGGATTACCAATAAATAATAAAGCTCAACTAACCTTGGAGGCTATAGGTGTTACAAAACACCTTCTCCCACTCAATTATTTAAGGCGTGTGATTAAACCCCATATAATGATTTACCAAGTTATCTAGATGCCAATTTAGATACCTAAATCATTCAATGCATGTTCATACCAAAAGAGATATATGAGTGGCAATCCTATTCTATATGACATGTTATCATACAATAACAAATATTGTAATATTTATGCAAAAATAAATAGCCACAATTTTGGTCCATCCTAGAAAAGCAAGTAAATTACAATTTGTTAGGAATACAAGATCTTCAAATGGCCATCGACCATCCGCGCATCCCTCGGCTGCCTCCCATAGGCGTGCACAGCCCACAACCCCACAAAGGGGTTGCCGTGCGCAGCCCACCATGATATGGGCTTGCCATGCGCAGCCCAATCCACTCCAAGGGTGCGCACGGTGCTCGTTCTAGGTTCCAGTTGCTTCCTTTTTCTTCAAGTCTTCGAATCTTCGATGCTTGAACGTATTACAACTTTATTCAACAAAATAAACTACTGCACAATTTTTTTGTTTTTTTTTAATCACTGCAGTAATTTTTTACACAATAAAAACTGCACTAAATGATACAAAAAAAATCTGCATTATTTTAAATCCAATAAAAACTGCAGTAGTTTTAATACAATAAAAAAAATTGAATCTAGCAACTACCAAGAAGGAACTTGTGACGGTAATAGGCCACCCTTCTTGTTACAATTCCGAAACAAAAATTACATTGAAATTCTAGGACCAAAATCAAGCAACAACAATTCACTTTATAACAACATATATAAATCCATACATTCCACATGTAATTATATATGAGAATACCTAGAGTGTCATCTCTTTCTAAAACATGCATAATTACAATAAAAAGAAATAGATTCACGTATATATACGTTAATTAATTAAAGGGTACAACTAGGCTTTGATACCAATTGTAGGGAAAAATACGGTCAACGCAGCGGAAGCAAGACTAAAAACTAGTTTAGTATATTTAAAAATTTTTCATTTGATGAACCTTAACCCTTTAAATTAATTAAACATATATATAAACTAATAAAAGTATAATACCTTTTGTCGCGTAATCCGATTGACTTGCGTCGATGGTAATCTGCAAGATCTTCAATCCTAGCACGAACGTGAATCACCTAGGAGCGTGGTCTCCCTTTCTTTGAATTGCATACCTGAAAGATGGAAAACAAAATCTCCTTTTTCTGATTTGTTAGTCTCTCAGCATCTAAAAGAAAACCAAGATTATTCCGGTCACTTTTGAGTTCTCAATCTAGTGATCGAAACTTGCATGAACCTTATTCGAAATTGTACACCAAAAGCCTATTGATGTTTAGGCTAATAGTATACTATCGAAATTAAAACAATCTCTTTTCCTTTTGTGTCTTGGCCGAAAAATAAAACCTTTTCTATGAGTATGAGAAGAAGAAGAAATTGATCAAGTGAATCAATCAAGCAAGAGAGAGGGTGGCCGAATTCTATAGCATGTATTATATAGGGTGGCCGAAACTTTCTTCTCTACCTATTAGGGTTGGCCAAATTCTCCTTATGATGGGAGACTAGGGTTGGCCGAATCCTCTACTCAAGAGGATTTGTGCTTTGCCCTAATTCCTATCAACTTTAGAATCCTAACCCTAATTCAACTCATAAGTATTTAATTCTTAATAAAAGACTTCCTTATTTGATTAAATAAATAAACCTTATTATTTATTTTCTTACCAAATAAGTCTTTTACTTTTAGTATACTACTACCAATAGTATAACTCTAGGAAACATATTTCCTGATCAGAAAAAGATTTTGTTTCTTAATTAAATAATTAATTAATAAAATAAAATAATATATTTGACTAATAAATTAGCCTTGCCACCCACATCATATATATATGGGCTTAATATTATTTTCTTATTTTATTTAATCCATTAGACTTTAATTAAAAAGCCCACATGTGAACCAGATCCATTCTTACTAAAAGAAACAAGCCCACATGCCTTTCATTAATATATAAATATAATTGACCAGCCCATTAAATAAATAATGTGCAAATTATATTCTTAATATATTAAATGCAATTCTAGATGGACCCATAAATTGGTTCGGTAGAATATATCAAGTGATCCATGCAAGTCCGTGTGGATTGGGGATCTTGGTGGGCTATCTAAATTTAAGCTTCAATAGACATAACCTAATCACAATCAACAAATGATTCACTTAGGTCCGATCCATTAATTTTAACTCATTCCACTAAAGAGCTAAAATTGAACTCTCAAATAAAGATAGAATAAGAAGATGTTCCTCATTCATACCCTAGACTATTATATTAGAGATAGTGTATCCTCGTGATTAATATCAGTAATCGCCAAGAGTTCATAGACCACCTATAACTCTCCAAGTTACCATATTTACTCATATGACCACGTTTTGAACTTGGATATTTTGACTTGTCCAGAAGCCATGTTTTCAATAGTCGCTATCGAAAACTCAACGTTGAGATTTAATATCCAATTACCTCAAAACATCCATATGATGATATTATACTCTCATTTAATAAATGGAGCCACGATGTCCATATCTATAAATGAAGTCATCTATCGATTAACAAATGAATATCACCAAACTATCGAGGATAGACTATGCTATATAATCGTACTCATTGATAACTCAAATGATATCACTTGCAACCATAAGTCCATCATTTATCTCAGGATTAAGATAGACTCCCCGATTGTCCTGATAATGAAAAGACTATTATCTATTGACGGTTATAGATAAAGCTTTTCATTGTGATCTAGTTCAATGCACCCAGTGCACTAGATTCTTTTACTCGAAGACCCTCCGATGATTTTAGACTCATCATAACTCATTTGATCCCACTCAAATGCTAGCAAAAGAATTCTACAACTTTAACAAGGTAAAGGTGCCCAACCTTTAACTGAATTTGTGAACATTATTCAAGACTAACTAAAGAATTGTGTCTTCCTCATACATATCCAGATGTACGAACATAGTCTTTAGACCTTATGATTATTTACTTTGACAATTATAATATTAAACAATAAATGCTATAAGATTTGTTAAACCAGAAATCACTTTATTAATGTGAAAAGATTGTCAATTACAATATTACACTCTTGCTATTGAGCATAATCCTAACAAGTGGGATGTGTAGTATCCCGATATGAATCTACTAAGAATAATGGGTGCAAGTAGTAGGAGGGATAATTTTATGATATGGTGAAATTATGAAAGCATAAAACTGTCTATGTATATATAAATGACTTTAATAAGATTTTTACAACTCGATGCTTGAACTATTGAGATTACAGTATGGGAGAAAATAAAACAACTTGGTGGACCATCGAGATGGAGCTTTTCGTGCCTGTCGATAACACTATAAAAAAAAAGTCTATTAGTGACGAACTATTTTCGACGGCGCTAATTGCCGTCGGAAATGATACCACATTTCCGACGGCCCTTGGCCGTCGGAAATATTTGAAAAAGACGTCAATTTTGTTCTCAATTCCGACGAATACACTATTTCCGACAGCCTCAATGCCGTCGGAAATAGTCTTATTCCATTTCAAAAGAAAAAAAGGAATACACTATTTTCGACAGCTTCATGCCGTCGGAAATAGTCTTGTTCCATTTGAAAAGAAAAAATAGGAATACACTATTTCCGACGGCTTCAACGCCGTTGGAAATAGTCTTGTTCCTTTTGAAAAGAAAAAAGGGAATATACTATTTCCGACGGCTTCATTGCCGTCGGAAATAGTCTCGTTCCATTTGAAAATAAAAAAGGAATACATTATTTTCGACGGCATTTAGGCCGTCGGAAATAGTCTTTGCTTTGTTGACCTTAATTTCATGGAATAAATAAATAATTTCTTATTAAAATATTATTCAATAAATTGTAAGGATTCCCGTTTTGTTGATTGGCTTATTTCGTGGTCAAACCACATGTTGGGGTTTTGAATGTAAGGGTAGTCTAAGTGTTTATGGTTAAAGATCAAAGGCCCTTCTATGACCTCAAGATACAAGCACGCCAAAGGTATAATCTCTTGTGCTTGGTTTTCTTTGAAGAGAATTAGTAGCACACACACATTTAGCATTCTTGCTATGATTGCATATTTGCTTATTTTTATGTGCATCTCTTCACATGTCACTTTACACACTAGCACTTTGGTTGATATATCTTGTTGTGTGTATATGTGCTTAGTAATTCGTTTCCCGATAGTGTTCGGAAACGTCCGCGCTCACACGTATGTGTGCTTGGTTTTACGTGAAGACCGTCCACGGAGAATGCCCTTGGCTTATCCTTGGTTTTCACCATTGTTGGTGATCGACGGTTATTATCGGTGGCCTGGCCGCCGAATGAAACCGCCCTTTCAGTCCAGATTGGTCTGAAGCAATTATGCCGTCAAGATCGGCGGTCACGACCGCCATTCGAAACCGCCGTTCATACCTGATCGATTTTAATCTCTCGGTCTAATTCGGCGGTTGGATCGGCGGTCACGAAACCGCCGAATGAAACCGCCATTGATGCTCTGTTCTTCACGAGCTCAATTCGGTGGCCTGGCCATCGATTGAAACCGCTGAACGGTGCGTTTCAGGGGCAAAATTGTCTTTTCACATGCCCAATTCTTGATGTCTATAAATATCTTATTTTCTCATTCTCTGATCAAGCTTATTGAGTTATTAGAACCCTAAACTTTCAAGAGAGATTTTTAAGAAAAAATCAAATCAAGAACTCACCTTTAAACACTCAAATCAAATCCTTTTTGCATCAAATTTCATATTGCATCCTCTATGTCTACATAGAAAGCATCTATGATTGGATTGGCATCATCACAATATGCTTGGTAAGATTTTGATTAGTTTCATCTTATTTTAGTATTTTTACTATCAAGCATATTCTCTTTTAATTTACTTGTATGTTGTTGATCATATGATAAATACAAGAATAGAGAATTAATTGTGATGAATTAATTAAGTGTTGTTTTTGTGATAGCTAATTAGGTTTTTGCTTAATCTTGATTAGCTAAGCTATTTGACATGTCATTTAGCAATTGATATCTAGGGTTGATTAAATTGATTATATCATCATCCTAGATAAGCATCTAAGGTTACCTAGCCTTGTTTGTTATTTGAATATTCATACATATTCACATAGGTTGCATAATCTCTTCTTAGAGAATTAAGTCTTGAGGCTAAGGTTGCTTAGGCCTCAAGCAATTGGACTAGAGCCACTTTTAAAGGCCCGAGTGGTAGAAGTGGGGGGTTATTGACCGGAGTGTTAGACGAGGTCTACATAGGTTGTAAACTCCATTTCGATTAGTGGATTTCGAGGTCCGAGTGTGGCGCACTAAACAGCCCGTGGTTTTTCCCAGTGGTTGGGTTTCCACGTATACATCAAGTGTTATTTAAATTCCGCACTATATTACACTTGCTTGTATTTTTGACTAGTAGGGGCATTTTCGTAAAATTGACTTGCATGCGAAAATTGGGTAATAATAGTTAAAATCTATTCACCCCCCCCTCTAGATAACATATTTAGAACACACCGTATTTGTTTCATAAATTATAATGGAATGTATGTAATTTATATCACTACACAAAAAATGTGACTTGTAGGTCAATATTTTAAATGTATCACTATATGTGTTAAATGTATCCAAAATTCACTGTCAACAAGAACTCTAATAATTTTAATAAAATATTATTTTTAAAAACAATATCTCAATAGTATACAAAAAAATATATTTACTGTAATTACGTAGTATACAAACATATCAATAGCTTATATATAAATAATATGCAAAACATATCAGATATAAGGTTATAGCAAAATGGTAAGGGAAACCCTTACTGTCATCCAGGTCAAGGGTTCAAGCCACATCAATTTCAAGGATTTATAGTGCCACATGCTGGGTGATGTGGCGGTGACGTGGCCCGTGACAGGTGATGTGGCGGTGACGTGGCCCGTATTAGGGTGACGTTGCACGTGACAAGTGACGTGGCGACTATCAAGTCGAGTCACGTTAATTTTTTAATAATTCGACTATTTCTAACGGAAATAAGCCATCGGAAATAGCGGTAAAGCCGTCGGAAATACAAATAATTTTGACCACCTTGAATCACTATTACCGACGGCATTTTCATTATTTCCTACGGCCATGGCCGTCGGAAATGGTAGTATTTGTGACAGCTCATCAGTGAATAGTTATTTCTGACAAGCGTATTTGTGACGGCCTTTTCCCGTCGGAAAGGCGTATTGCCGATGGCAAATGGTCTTTTCCGAGGGCATTTAGCCGTCGGAAAAGACCATTTTTTTTGTAGTGTAAGTAGCAAAAAAGTGAGGTCGTCCCTTTTTCCTGTGAACATATCATCATTATATAGGCCTGCTTTCTTGCTGAATACTCCTAGAACTTTGGTCTAGGGTTTCAGTGATGCACGGGTCTTTCTTTGGAGTCTAACGAATTCGTCGGGATATTGATCCCGAAAGATCAGGCGATTCCTTCTTTCTCGGTTCCAAATAAGTTGACCCCTATTCGAAATAGGATTCTTTATGGCGGGAATGAATGCCGCGTTGTAACTTGAGTTTCTATCTTGAATGGTGACGTTCAATGTTTGCCTTTACTTGTGGTCTGCTCTTCGGGGTGCTCGCCTCCTGCTTCAGCGGGGTCGGTATACTGGGATCCAGGTGTTTATCTTGCTATGTGTATGTCATGAGTTTTGCTGGTCGGGGTACTCCGGGTACCCCGCGTCCCTCTCGCTCCTCTTAAAACGATGTTTGAAGATATCTGGGTGCCAAGTATCGGGGTACCAGGATACTCCAGTATTAGGGTACTCGGGGTAATTGGGTGCCACGGTCTTGTGACGGTTGTGTCTCTAGAGCCTTTCTCTTTACGGCTTCCTAGTGCTTTCTTGGTTCTAGAGACTTTGGACCTGACCGGGGTGGATAAAGGCTCTTACTCTATCCCGTCAGCTAGCCGACGGGGTACCCGGATATCTTTCCCGCTACTACTTTGCATCCCGGCTTTCTTCTCAAAGCTAATGAAAAATTCTTTTTTGGTCCTCGCCATTTTAGGCAGTTAACAGAAGTCCCCCTTGATTTGAACACCAGTATCTTGCTGGGGTTGGAGTCAGGATCCTCTAGTCCGTTCGAAGGATTTTCCTTCTTTTCTGCTTGTCTAGTCCCGTCCGGCTGGCTTCCATAATCGATGAAAGGATCTTTCTTGGATTTGATAGCATTTAATGCTCGACCCACGTGTTAGATAATGTCTATCTTCGGATTTTAAATAGGCCATTTTTGGCACGATTCCCTCGAAACCGTCATGATTCATCTCCGACTCCGTCTCTTCCTCTACCTCGATAAGTGTCCGCCTTTGCCTATAAATGTACCATTCTTTTTTCCCTCACCCGCTCACGCTTATTTGAATCTTTCAGGGCTTCTGTTTCTTCTTCTTTCCCAAACCTTCCTTCTCTAAAAATCTTCCTTGCCTTCCCTTTCTTACTCGAATGGCCTCACCATCTAAAAACCCAGCTTCTGCGCCGGTCCTCCCAAGAGATGTTCTGGCGGTCTTGGCTACTCCTCAACCTACTTCTCCAAATCCTCCTGACAGTATCGACGAGATGCTTGAAGCGGGGCAAATGAGGTCAAGAGAGGACTCTCCGACGTCTACTGGAATAAAGTGAAGTCAGGGCGAGGGTGGTGTCACCGACGATAATACTCCGCTCAAGCACCATCGTTCCACTGTGGCTTATGGAGCCGGGTCGGGTTCCGGCACTAGACCCGAAGACCCAGCTCAGATTATTGATGATGAAGACAATGACGTCGACACCGAAACGAAAGAGGATGATATCCCGGCTACCAACCTTGCAAGGGTTCATACGGGCTCGTTGTCTTCCTTCCACGACGGGTGGATTATTCCAGATTCCGTCTGTACATCTGACACTCTCATTCGATTGAGGAAGACCTTCAAGATACCATACCACATTTCTCTATCTCTTCCTCACCGGGGTTACGATGTGTACACCCCCCCTACAGGCCTCATGTTGATCCACGTGGCTGCCTTCGAGTGCAGGGTTCAGCTCCCACTTCACCCTTCACTCTGCAGATAACTAATGGCCTTGAAGCTGGCTCCACTCCAGATTTCCCCTGGATTCTAGAAGAACTTGACGGGGTTCTTACTGCTCTGGAAGGAGCAGTGTGAGAGGGATAACTTGCAGAGGGAGGCAGGCCTCGACGAAATCCGCTACATTTACCAAGTGGCCAACCTGTCTCCTCGGGGTCAGTTTTATTTGAGACCCAGCAACAACATGAAATTCACTGTGCCCGGGGCAAAGGTGAAATACAATCCACCATGGAAGGATGAGTGGATTGTAGTCAAAGGAGATTGGGGTCACTCGGTTTATATCGGGGGGACCGAGTACCCGGTTCCTACCTAGTTATCCTCCAAAGAAAGATGGAGTTTGGGGAAACTGTCTTCCGAATCCATGGAGATCCTGAGGAGGATTCAGGAAAGGGGTTACATGAACATGCAATACCCTTTCTGTGATCCCTTTGAAGGGGCTCGATTAGAGAGGTACTTGAGGATAGCTGTTGTTGAACCCGGTAAGTGACCGTGCTTGGTTAACACCCCTCATTCATCGTCGTTTTTTTTTTTTTTTTTTTTTTTTTACATCTTTTTTCTTTTATAGTTTCAGCAGTTCCTCTTCCGGCATCTCCTTCTGCTACCTCGGTGGCTTTCCGCATGCCTCTCTCTCCCATTCCTTCTCCCTCTAGTACTAGGTTTGTATCGGGGTCACATCCTCCGGCATCCTCTTCTCCTCCTGCTTCGGTAAGGTTGTCGCTCCGTTTTCTGGATCCTTCCCTGACGAAAATCACCGCGCGTCCCTCTCTCAGCGAAATGTTAGCAAGGCGGCAAAAGTAAAAAACTCTCCGGTCCCCAAGACAAAGCTGGCTGCTAAGGCTGTTGTTCCCAAGTCTGCAGTCGTGGTGGGCTCTCCTCCTTCTTGGGTTCCCTCAGTCAAACAGACTACAAGGGTGGAGAAGGACAAACCTGCCGAGGTGGAGAAAGCTAGAGTATCCGCTTCCAGAACTTCTTCTACTGATCTCCCTTATGGGTCAAGGCCACAAGATAGCAACCAGGATGACATTGTTTCCAAGTTCATAGCAGCCTGCCCTAGAGGAGGCCTGCATCAGATGTCTTCCTTGCCGATGGATATCCTAGTCACTAAGGGGGCCGCCTTGCTTGCCGAGGTATATACTTCCAACTTTTCCTGCCTGTTACATATATAGCTCCTTTTTTATTTTTTATTTTTTTTATTTTTTATGTAGGGCTTCAAGTTTGCCTTGGCCATGGGGCAGCAAGCGTCAGCCTTAAGGGAGGCCAATTTGGTCCTTCAGGCCCAAGTGGAGGAAACCAAGGACAACCTGGCTCGGGCTGAAGAAAATGTTGCTTCTTTAGTGAAAACTGCAGCCGAGTCAGAATCCGGGAGGCAGGATGCTCTGGTGGAGCTTGAAAGGATGCAGCGTGCCTATGATACGGAGACCATCATTTCCACCCAGCGTAAAGCTAAGAGGGAGTCCGTCAAGGCAGAGATGGCAGTCCTTTCAGATGAGAACCGGTTCCTGTGTGGTTCCGTGAAGGTTTTAGAATCCCGGATGGATTCTTCCTTCACGGATGAATATTTTACTGCCTTCTACGAGGTTGCCAAGGCCTTCCCTCCTCCTTTTGACTTGCTGACTCCTCTTGGTTGGGATCGGGACCACATTATGGCTAAGGCCGCCAGTCTTTTAGATGCTGATCCTAATCAAGAAGGTCATTCACAGGAGGTTGTCATTCCGGACCCGTCATCTAACCTGCCTGGTTCCGATGGCTCACTCGGGGTTGAGGCTCAAGCCCCCTTCTACTTCAGCCAACCTAGGACAGATTTCTGCTCAGCACATAGAGGAAGTGGGTTTTCCGGTTGTAACTAGCTCACTTGAAGGACAGCAGATAGGAAGAGAACAAATGGAGGGATCCCGGCAGGAAACGCATGCGGGAGAAGGGGGCGACACATGATTTTACCTTTTACTTTAATGAGACTTGCCTTGTAACTTATTTGTAGCCTTGTAACGAGGATTGGGCACCCTGCTTGACTTAATGAATTCCATCCTTTTTTTTGCGATCATTTCCTTTCTCCATACGTTTGCTTGTAAACTTCTGCCTTGTTCAAGAGTGGTACTTGTATATTTGCACGTGATTCAAGTCAGGATTACCCTGATTCATGTATAGCTTAGCTCCCACCTTAACTTGCTGGTGGACGGTAGGTTTTTGGTTGGTCTTGTTTCTCGAACACAGTTCTGGGCCAATAATCCCCCTTAGTAGTAATCGGCTACTAGATACTCAATGTTACTATCATTGTCCGTTTATCCTTGTCGACTTCCTCGTCGGGAATTCTGATCATGGATTCATCTTAGTCGCCCATCGGAGTGAAATGTCCGGCCCCTGGGAGTGATGGCCCAGTTCCTTGATGCGTAGTCCTGAACGACTACTTGGTTTCTTGGCAAACCGTCCTGGTAAGCAGCCAAGGCCACTTTGACACTAGGTTCATCATGGAGGGGGGTATTCCCTGTCCGAGGCTTCAGGAGGCCCATATAGGTTCTCTTGGTCTTGATAAGATAGATCCTGGCGGGTGACTACACCCCTTATGCGTTTCAGCACCAGGTCCTTCCTGGAGGAGGTATACCCCGACCAACGCAGCAGGAATGCCATATGGCTTTTCCTAGTCTCGAGGCGAAAAAAGAGCGATGAGGGCTTGCTAGGCGAAATTAGGAACACTAAAACTGACTTTATTGAATTTCTCAAAAGTAAATACAAAGCATTAAAGATCAGGGTATATATATCAGAAATATACCAACTGAGCTAACGCTCTTCTTCAAATCTTGAGACTAAGTCCTCTAAGAGGGACCCTTCTTCCCGAGGTAATCATACCGGGTACTCAACTTCATTTCCAAACTGTTCTGCGTGATTCTTCTCTAACCATTCCCACTCTTTTCCCATTATGCTCTCCAATTATGCCTCCCCAATACCCGGTTTATGGATAACGTGGGCATATTGCCTTGCTAATGCGGCAGGGTTGGTAAACACTGCATAACATGCGCGGGCTGCTTGCTGGTCTCCCCTGACTTCTCCTATTTTGGTCCCAACTAGAAATTTCAGGACATTGTGATAAATGGACAGGACTCCCCGGATACCTAACAAGAAAGGTCTTCCAAAGATCGCATTGTATGCGGATGGGGTATCTATCACGATGAACTCGGTCATGATGTTCTGCTGAAGGGGGGCTTCTCCAATTATCACGGGCAAGATATGTGTTCCTACTGGCATCACGGAGTCCCCGGTAAATCCGTATAAAGAAGTAGTGCAACTGTTGTAACAAGGATTCTTAAGGTTGAGTTTTTCTAATGCTCTTTTAAACAGGATATCCACACTACTTCCGGTGTCTATCAGGATGCGGTGGACCTGGTAATTGGCAATCTAAACTGTGATCACCATTGAATCGTCA
Organism: Acer yangbiense; assembly: GCA_008009225.1. NCBI lineage: Eukaryota > Viridiplantae > Streptophyta > Magnoliopsida > Sapindales > Sapindaceae > Acer > Acer yangbiense. Next base: position 36,122,175 of record CM017768.1, read on the forward strand.
TGGGGCTGCACCGTGTTATAAGCATCATCCTCAGTGAAAATGATCTGAGCGGACCGTGGGTATTCCTGAGACCCTCGGGATACCCGGAACACATCTTGGCCAGCAACGAGCTTCGGGATCTTCCTAGCATGATTCTTTCTTGAATTGTTGGAAATCCCGGCTATAGTTGGCCCTCCACTGATGGTATGGATGACCTGGATCTGTTGCATTAAATCCCTCCCTTCGTCTTTCCTCCTTTCTTCTGCATCCCGCATCTCCTTCTGTACTTCCTTTCCCACTTTGATAATGTCCTGTACTTGTTGTAGGAATTCAGTTAAAAGTCCCCCTCTCACCAGCCCCTCTATCTGGTTGCGGAAGCTATAACATTCAGACGTGTTGTGCCTGACATCCTCATGAAAGTCGCAATACTTGTAACGATTTCTTTGATCAGCCGGGGCTTTTTTTGGATCGGGCTTCCTGAGTAAACCCTTATCACGAATGGCTGGGTATATGGTTTCCCGAGAGGCATTGAGAGGAGTGTAATGGTTGTACCAATCTTCCTCAGTTGATATGCGGGCTACCTCTCTTAGCGGAGGGGTTGCTCGGGGTGGAGTCCTTCTAGCAGGGTACCTTTCCCGGTATTAAGGAGGCGGCGGCCTGTACGTCGATCGATTCGGAGGAAGGTTCTGGACTCTCTTCGTAGGTTCCGACTTAGGAGATTTCTTCTTAGACCGCTTGGATGACCGGGCTTCATCGTGTTCAACATTAATTTGGAGCTGTTCATCTATGTCTACCTGCTCCAGCGCCCTATCATAGGCCTCCTGGTATGTTTCAGGCGGGTGTTTGGCAAATGATCAGAATAAAAGTTGGCGAGGGTCTCCTTCTCGGCGAATGATCGAGCCATTACATATATAGAAATACAATTCTGATACTCTTGATTGACTTTCGAGTAAATTCATGAAATTTATGGCTCGATGTTGATTGTATAGGTACTTTTTGTATTCTGGGTTGAAGAACGAAGAAATCCGGTGATTTTGGGCTAAAAGCGGCGTAAGGAGAGCATTTGGGGGCAAAACGATCATTTGGCAAGAAAAGAAGGATTCGGCGGTTCAATTCGGCAGTCTGGTCGCCATTTGAAACCGCCGTTTCATTCCAGAAGTGTCAGGTGCATTCGGCGGCCATAGTTCAACCGCCGTTCCAACCGCCGATCAATTCCAGTAAGTCCATTTTCAATTCAGCGGTTTCCATTCGGTGGCCTGGCCACCGTTTGTGAAAGTCCTAGAGGCGTGTTCAAAATTAATCTAGAGGGGGGGTGAATAGATTTTAGCTATTATTACCCAATTTTCGCATACAAGTCAATATTACGAAAATGCCTTTACTAGTTAAATATACAACCAAATGTAATAAGATGCGGAATTTAAATAACACTTGATATATACGTGGAAACCCAACCACTGGGAAAAACCACGGGCTGTATAGTGCGCCACACTCGGAACTCGAAATCACTAATTGAAATGAAGTTTACAACCTATGTAGACCTCGTCTAACACTCCGGTCTGTAACCCCTCACTTCTACCCAGCGGGCCTTTATTAGCAACCCTATTCCAATTTGCTTGAGGCCTAAGCAACCTTAGCCTCAAGACTTAATTCTCTAAGAAGAGATTATGCAACCTATGTGAATATGTATGAATATTCAATTAACAAACAAGGCTAGGGAACCTTAGATGCTTATCTAGGATGATGAGATAATCAATTTAAATCAACCCTAGATATCAATTGCTAAATGACATGTCAAATAGCTTAGCTAATCAAGATTAATTAAAAACCTAATTAGCTATCACAAACAACACTCAATCAATTCATCACAATTAATTCTCTAATCTTGTATTTATCAAATGATCAAAACATACAAGTAAATTAAAGAGAATAGCTTGATAATAAAAATACTCAAATAAGATGAACTTAATCAAAATCTTACCAAGCAAGTTGTGATGATGCAAACCCAATCATGGATGCTTTCTATCTAGACATAGAAGATGCAATATGAAATTTGATGCACAAGGGATTTGATTTTAGTGGTTAAAGGTGAGTTCTTTTGTATCTTTCTTTTCTTGAAAAATATTCTAAGTATGAAATCTGATAATCAACTCACTTGATTGACCTAAAGTCAAAGTGGCATATATATAGGATGTCAAAACAAAGTGTGGTCGTTTTGAATAAGTTACACCTATTTTTGCCTTGGGCGCTGTACGTAGAGCGTCTCTTGTACAGCGCCCCTACTCTCTTCTCACGGGAAAACAGAGGGGCGCTGTACGAACAGCGCTTTGTACAGCGCTCGTACAGCGCCTTCCAAAATTGCATCAGACCTGATGCATTTAAAAATGCATTTTCGACCAGGTCAGGATGGGCGTTGTACGAACAGCGCTTCCAACAGCGCTTTGTACAGCGCCTGACACTATGTATGAAATCTTAAAAACATGCATGGCATGGCATTGGTCATACAAGATGCAATCATGTAAAGCATGCAAGAAGAGATGTTAATGAGCATTAATGAGCACAAAATAACAACACATACACAACATACAAGAGAATGAATTATGCATGAGATGTGAATGTGTGTGTACATCTAATCTCTTCAAAGCAAATTAAGCACATAGAAGTTTACCTTTGGTGCTTATCAACCTTGAGGACATGAGAGGGTCTTGAGCTTGAATATCTATCACTAAAGCTACCCTTACATACAATCCCCAACATGTGGTTTGTCCACGAAATAAGCCAATCAACAAATCGGGAATCCTTACAGTTTGAAACCGCCGATCACGTGCCACGTCAGCAGCACCGAGATTTCAACCCTACCTCATGGGACCACATATAAATATCCCCTTTTTCTCCTTCTCTCATAACTCTCCACCATTTTCATGAAACCCTATCCTCTCTCTAAAACTCTCTAACCTCTCTCTAACTTCAATCACTCCAAAGCTCCATTAATTCATTCCAACAATATTCTTTCCATCTCATTTTGAAGATTAATTGAAGAGAGAAGAAAGGAGTCACCAAGGTCATGGAGATTCCAAGCTTATCAAGGAACAAGAAGACTTATGAAGATTTTTGTGGGTTTTCTCTACAATCTTTCTCTTTTCATTTCTATTTTCATTATGTGTAACTAAACCCTTTTATTGGGGAATTGATGAGACAACTAATGTGATAGTCCCATGTATTTGAACTAGTCATATATTTATCAAATCTTCTCTTGGTATATTTTCATTTCATTGCTTTGAAGTTGCCATTTTTACTTTACTTGTTAATATTGGGGTTCAATTTAGCTTGTGGTAAAAATGGTTCACATATGAAGGTTGTGGTTTAGGGTTTGAATGGCTTTCAACCCATTCTCCAATCTTTAGCTTAAATGAAGTGAAAATTGGTGCATGCATGTGTTATATGGTACAAGACCTTTCATTTGTTCCTAAGAATATTGTTTGGGCTATTATTCATAGTGGGGTTCACTTGGGTAAGAGCTTGAATTTATTCATACTAAGACTCATAGTAGGGCTTACTTGAGTCAAGATTGAAATTGCACATTAATGAGTAAAATCAATTAAAGAACAACCCTTGAGTAGGATGAAAGTGCTTAATTGGACTAGTTCATTACATTAGGAAATCTTTTAGTTGTCAATTCAATTCCCCAATATCCATCATTATATATCACACTTTACCTTTAAATTACTTGTTTTAGATTGATTAATTTAATTTAGTTTAATTGTTAAAACAAATTCCAAAACCAAAAATGAATTTTACTTTTCCGCACGTAGTTTAGATTAGTGTATATATTTTAGTTATAGCCAAATATCCTCCCTTTCCCTGAGGAACGATCCCGCTTGCCATTATACATCTCATTCGATTTGTGTATTCCAAGTATGGAATTTTGGTACTTGTAAAAGTCCGATCAAAATTTGGCGCTGCTGCAGGGGAATGGTAGCATTATATTTGGCCATTCTAGTGTAAGACATAGTTTAGTAGTTTAATTGTGTTATTTTTACCTTTTTACTTCTTGGTAGTTTTTGTTTTTGGTGTTTCGGGTTGCTAGTGTATGCACGGGCGTCGTTCTATGGGAGGTATTCTGTTTCCCTTCAACGATTGTATTAATCAAGTTGGAAGACTAGCAAGAGCCGCTGAAAGGGCACGGGTGAATATGGAAGATGGAAGAGAAAACCAAAACCCACCCAATGATCCACCCCCACCAATGAATATCCCACCAAATATGCAACCCCCACAAATGGACAACCCTCCAAGACAACTCACCATGGGACAATATTCAAGACCTATCATCGGAAATGAACCACCGGCCATTGTTCTTGCTCAAGACCATGCACATTAGCCAACTACCATCCTTCTATGGCAAGACACATGAAGATTGCTTATAGTTCATGAAAGACCTTAGTGGGGTGGTGGAGACCTTCCCCTTTACATCAAGGATGGGTACACTCTCAAAGGAACAATTACTAATGAGGTGCTTCTCAACTTGTTTGAAAGACAATGCAAAAAAATGGCTCAATACCTAAAAGCCCGGATCTCTTGCAACATGGGATGTGGTGTGTGAAGCATTCTTCAACCGATTCTTTCCATCAAACAAGAAGAGGGAATTGCGGATGCAAATTACGGGATTTCAAGAAGAGGTGGGTGATTCATTTCATGAGACATGGGAGAGATTCCAATCCTTGCTAGCACAACTTCCTCCCCATATGCTCCCCGATGAATACAAGGTCTCTTCATTTCAAGAAGGACTCTCTCCTCACACACAACATTTGATTACTAATGCTTATGGAGGCTTAACCACGGATAAGACAGCAGCTTTTGTGATGGATGTGTGTGAGAGGCTTGCTCTTATGTCTCAACAATGCAATTTTAGCACAAGAGCCAATGGTAGACATGAGGTAGGAATGGGAACCGAGATGGCAATTGAAGTTTCGAAGTTGGCCAAGCAAATGCAATCCATGCAAGCCACGATGTTGTCTATGCAATCATTCATAACCAACCAAGGGAATGCAAGCTATATTCAAGGAAGAGATGGAAGTGGGGATATGTCTTTCAATGGAGAAGGATGTGTTGGATTCCAAGAGGAAGTCCAAGCAATGGGATATCAACAAAGAGATAGAGGTGGTGTGCTCTCTCAAACCTACAATCCAAAATGGCGGCAACATCCGAACCTTTCTTACTCAAACAACAATGCATTGAACTCGGACATGCTTAGCCAAGAGGTGAATCATGGCTTCAACAAGAATCAAGGGTTTTACTAAGGTCAAGGATTGGGGAGTGGCCAAGCCAATCAATGGAACCAACCGGGAAATTCCTATAACAACTAAGCAAGGCAACAACAAGTAGAGCCTATTTTATCGGATGGACAACGGTTGAGTTCTCTCGAAGCCTTAGTTACAAATATGGGCACATCAATGAAGAACATAGAAACCCAACTTGGTCAAATTGCCGAGGCTTTGAATAAACAAGAAACGGGGAAATTCCCTAGCCAACCCGAACAAGCTAAGTCCATTACTGTACTTTCCACTCCAAATACCTTTCACATGACCTTACCTCCTAAACTCAATGACCCTGGGAATTTTGTTATCAATGTGTAAATAGGTGGAAGGAATGACTAAAAGGCAATGTTTGATCTTGGAGCCGGTATTAATGTTATGCCTTATGCAGTGTATAAACACCTTGAGCTCCAAAACCTCAAACCAAGTTTAGTGTCATTAGTCTTGGTGGACCAATCGGTTAGACATCCAAAAGGAATTGTGGAAGATGTGCTAATTAAGGTTGGTAAATTGAGTGTCTCAGCAGATTTTGTTGTGTTAGAAATGGATGGTGAGAATAAGAGAGACAATGAGCTGCCAATTTTGCTTGGGAGACCTTTTATGGCTACTACCGAAGCGGTCATTGATGTGAAAAATGGAAGATTGTCCATGAAGGTGCTTGGGGAAGTCATCAACATCAACATTTTCAACTCTTCAGAACTTCTTGGTGCGGTTGATTGTTTCACTGTAGATGTGATTGAATCGGGGAAGCTTCCGAATTCCCCAAGTGATTATTTGGACGAGCTCCTTGCAATCTTGGATGAAGAAGAGGAGGTCCATGTTAAAGAAGCCCCCAAGGAAGTTGATGAATTGAGGAGTCAAAAGATGGAGTTGATGTTAGAGAGGGATTTGCTTAAGAAAGAGAAGATTTTGCTTCAGAAAAAGGTGACTAAAACTGTGCAAGAAAAAGAAGAAATGAGGGAAGATTTTGAGAGAAAGATGCGGGTCATGAAGGATGAGTTGGAAGGAAAAGACAATGCCTTGAAAATTATGAGGGTAAAAGAATGTGATTACCTTGTGAAGCTTGACAAATCCGAACAAGCAATCAAAGCCTTAACCAACAAACCAACCTTGCTCAACAACACCCATAGGTGTGGGAACCCTCTTGCAACATCAACAAAGAAAAATGTACCCAAAGGGAAGAATCAACCACAATCGAAAATGCCTTCAAGGTATGCGCCAACAAGGAAGAGGGAGAGCCGGGAAGGAAGCAATAGGCAATCCTTTGTATCAAGAAACACTCACCTTAGAGGTAAATTTTCTATCCCTTCGCCAACTTGTTATTTTTGCTCTAGAAGTGGGCACAAAAGGTCCCAATGTGATGATTACTTCAAGAGTTGCACAAGGCATAATAACTTGACTTGGAGGAAAGTGAGGGTAGTGAAACAAATTTGGGTTCGAAAGGATGCGGGTGATCCATTGAACAACACCTCTAGATGTGTTTAGCAAAAAGCATCCCACTTAGATAGATTTCATTTTGTACATTTTGTTTTGTCAATTGTTAAATTTAAGGATTTTGTGAAATTATCCCTTAATTTGTTTTGGATATTGGTTTATGAAAACTTATTGAACCAATGAGTTGGAAACCTTGTCCAAGATAGGTTTGGGGGTTTCTTTTGGGCATGATATTTTGTGTAGTGTGCAGCTGCAATCATAGCAGGAGGAACAAGAAGGCTTCTCTGCCTGAAATCTACGGTTGAATTCGACGGCCTGGCCATCGAATGAAACCGCAGAATGAAAACAAAAGTTTTTGCCAACAAACGGCAGTTAGAACGGTGGGTATAAATCAACCGCCGATTGAATTAGGTCTCCAAACCACAAAACGGCGGTTTTGAATCAGCAGCCTGGCCGCATAATTCATCGACCGTCGAATTGAAGCACTTATCGAAACGGCAGCGTTTTGGGCCGAAAGGGGAATTCTACGGTCAAATTCGGTGGCCTGGCCGCCGAATGAGACCGTAGAATGCACGATATCAGATCTTAAAAGGGTTGTCTCTTTCACGAGCCCCACACAATTTTCTCACTCAAAACTCTCCAAAAACTTTTCCAAGGTGCATTCTTCTCATTCTCTTCCCTCTCAAGGCTTCAAGGTATGTTATTCTCCCCTCTAACTTGTTTTTGCATGAATTTAACTTCTCCTATCTCTCTATTGACCGAAATTTCGCATAATAGTGCTAGGGTTAGGTTTAGTTCGAAAAATTTGGGGATTTTGTGATTAGAGGCCAAATTAATTGTAATGCATGCTTGGGTTTTGTTTGTGGTAGTAATAAAATGCTCCTAGGTTTTTAATTGTTGCTTGAATATGCTTTAAATTGAAATTTTTTGTTTTGGTGCGAATTTGGACGAAATTTCTCAATTGTGTGTGTGAATCAATTGGCAAGGATGATATTGTTGCTAGACTGCCTTGCAAATACCGTAGATTGCCAAATTTTTGTTAGTTTGACATGCCTATTTTGCTAGAGATTATTGTTGTGAATAAATGTGGGCATGAAATTGGTTTTTGATGACTAAATGATTGGCTATTGGCTATGTTGAGAGTGTATTTTGCTTATGTTGCTATGACGAAAAATGCGGGCATGTTTGGGCTTGATGTGTATGTTATGCAGTTGTCATAATTATTATTGAAAACTAAGTGTCAATTCTATATTGTTATTGGATTATTTTGTGTGGTGTGCAGAACTTTTCAGCCTCCAAATGGCCCCCAAAAAAAGCAAAGGCAAGGGAAGGGTTGATGAGCACAGCCGACGCAACGCACTGTATGCCGGTCGTCTCCAGAACATTAGGTCTAGAACCATCCATCCTGATAGGGCCATTGATTTGGATGATGTGGGAGGATGGGACATTAGGCAGCAGGTTGATGGAATGGGGTGGTACCAATTTGTCACCAAGCCCCGCGTAAGTGCTAATACGAGTATTGTTCGGGAATTCTATGTGTCCATTATACCGAACGAATACCTAGAAGGAAAATCTATGAAAGTTAGGGATGTGGATGTATTCATTCGTCCCCAAGAGATCAATCGGTACTATAGGACCACTGCACATGTTGATCTTCCAGACGGGATCCCGAGGAACAACATTTTCAAGCTGTACCATCCTACACTAGCTGAGTCTCTCAGGAGGGAAATGGATAACAGTGGTTTGTGGGATGCAGACCATGACCTTCGCCAGTTAGAATTGGAGAGAGATCTAGCATTTTGGGCAGTCTTCATGTCTCACTCCCTGTAGCCTACATAGCATCGGACGAAGACCGTGCTCGAGCTTGCTAAGTTGTTGTACTGCATCAAGTTTCAGCTACCAGTGGACGTGGGAAAGCTGATCCAGTTAGCAATCGCCAGAGCTGGAAAGACAGAAAAGTCAGTTATTCCCTTTCCATGCCTGATCTCTGATTTGTGCACACAGGCAGGGGTTCCTGAGCAGGATGGAGATGAGGACTACACAATGGGCGATCCCTGCAATTCCAGAACTTTCAGAGACTTGTTAGCACCTCAGGATATGGATCCCCTCCTACCATTGGGGTCGAGGAAGAGACAGAGGGTGTTGCACCAACAGCAAGGCAGAGGTGAAGACAACGATGATGAGGAGGATCCTAAAGCAGTTCCAGCTGACACAGGGGCACCTTCAGAGCAGAGACCGGCATGGTTTGAGGCTTGGGTGACAGAGTACAATCAACAAACGCCTTCATGGGCTGCCACCATAGTCCAGGGCCAGAAGGACCAACAGACGCAGATAGCTGAGCTGATCAGAGCCCTACAGACTAGCACTTTCACAGCTTCAGAGCGTCATGGTGGAGCAGGCCCCAGCTCAGTACTCCAGGAGTAGCAGCAGCAAGATGAGTAGACACCTTAAGTTAATGACAGGGATGCACCCGCACATTGAGATTTGTTCATCCAGTTTACATCATTTATTTCAGTTTTAGCATTTTGGGCACTTTACATTATGTTAGTTAGATTTTAGTTTAACTTTTCAGACTTAGTTTCGGTTTACTTATGCATGTTTAGTATCTATTTTTAGGAATTTTATTGTGCTTCATTGGATATTTTGCACATGACTTTTTGTTCATAGAATTTTTTTGGCGCCTTCCTTGCCGGGTCCTCATTGTCAACATTGGGGACAATGTTGGATTTAGGTTTGGTGGTGTGGATGTGAATGACTTGACTTTACTTGACTTTATTTCTTTTGTAAAAATAAAATTTTTAGAACAAAATTTTTGCCAAACTTGTGCGATATAGGCCATGAATGAGCATATTTTGCTTGGTTTGATACCTTTGTCATGTGCTCATTGACAATCTAAGATTGCATGTATGTCATGAGTTAGTCCCATACTTTCTTGATCTAAGTTGAGGTGGCCATTTGTGTGAGTGTGTAGGTCTATTAGTGGAGACTACCCTAAGTTCACGTGCCTTAAAAAGTGAATCTATGAGGGTTACGTTTCTCTTTTTGTACTCCTAAACACCTCTCATATTTTGTTGTGCATCATTGAAGTCTCATCACACCACTTGCACCACTAGCCATAGAACATTCATCAATTGTGGTTATCATGTCATTAGTTTGCAATTTCTTGTGGTTTGCCTACTTAAGGGGATGATATGACTTTTATAGAATACACCTAAACACTTTCACTCAATTCCTACCCATTGTGCTCAAGGGTCTAATAATGGTGGCCGAGCACCAAGCCAAACATTTTCCCAAACACCAATGAACCTAAACACAAGCCATACCTAAACTTTCCGATCTTGCGTATTCAAGCTTTTGTAATGTGCATGCTCTTGTAATATGAACGATTAAAAAAAAATAAAAATAAATAAATAAATAAATAGAAATAATTTGAGCCTTGTATGAGTCCAAATTGGTGTTGCTCTCATTGAGTAGCAAATGTTGTTACAAGTTGCTCAAAATGAGCTTAGTTGGAATTTTTGTAGTTTTTGAGCTCAAACTTAGCTCATTGCTCTAGAGTTGTAAGCTTGATCGGAAATTCCCCACATTTCCCATATCCACTATTCACCACACAACACCCACGGCCCCATCAATTGGTAGGAAAGTCAATCTGATCTTGTAGGTTTTCCATTTGAGAATGCAAACTCTTGTCATGCTCTGCCACGTTCATGGTTTTTGGTTTCTTTCATGAGACTTATTCACTTAAAGAGCGTTCAATTTTTGAAATTCATGTATGCATCTTAATTTGCTCCCATTACATAAACTCATTCGCATACGCTTGTATGAGTGTAAACCTAGGTTCTAAGAGGAAAAATAAGAGTGAATCTTATAAGGACCTAGAGTCGAGGCGAAATATGGCTAAAGCGCTTGTGCAGGTGGTCGCCAAAGCTAGGACAATTTAGTGTGGGATTCATGGCTAGCATTGCACTCATTGGATTGATTTTGTGTTCTTTCAACTTTAGCACATCTCTCATGGTATCTCATCACATTTGGCAATCACACTCTTTTTGGTTGTTTTCATAATTGTGTATATCGGCGGCTTTAGTTCTAGTTCTTAGTTATGTTCTTTGGTTTATCGGATTTCCCTAGTTTTGTTTTTGAATTTGCTCGGGGACGAGCAAAAGCTAGGTTTGGGGGTATTTGATCAAGCCATTACATATATAGAAATACACCCCCTATTTCCGATACTTTTAATTGACTTTCGAGTAAATTCATGAAATTTATGGCTCGATGTTGATTGTACAGGTACTTTTTGTATTCTGGGTTGAAGAACGAAGAAATCCGGTGATTTTGGGCTAAAAACGGCATAAGGAGAGCATTTGGGGGCAAAACGGTCATTTGGCAAGAACAGAAGGATTCAGCGGTTCAATTCGGCGGTCTAGCTGCCGTTTCATTCCAGAAGTGTCAGGTGCATTCAACGGCCACAGTTCAACCGTCGTTCCAACCGCCGATCAATTCCAGTAAGTCTATTTTCAATTCGGCGGTTTCCATTCGACGGCCTAGCCACCTTTTGAAACCGCCGATCACGTGCCACGTCAGCAGCATCGGGATTTCAACCCTACCTCATGGGACCACATATAAATATCCCCATTTTCTCCTTCTCTCATAACTCTCCACCATTTTCATGAAACCCTATCCTCTCTCTAAAACTCTCTAACCTCTCTCTAACTTCCATCACTCCAAAGATCCATTAATTCCTTCCAACAACATTCTTTCCGTCTCATTTTGAAGATTAATTGAAGAGAGAAGAAAGGAGTCACCAAGGTCAAGGAGATTCCAAGCTTATCAAGGAACAAGAAGACTTAAGAAGATTTTTGTGGGTTTTCTCTACAATCTTTCTCTTTTCATTTCTATTTTCATTATGTGTAACTAAACCCTTTTATTGGGGAATTGATGAGACAACTAATGTGATAGTCCCATGTATTTGAACTAGTCATATATTTATCAAATCTTCTCTTGGTATATTTTCATTTCATTGCTTTAAAGTTGCCATTTTTACTTTACTTGTTAATATTGGGGTTCAATTTAGCTTGTGGTAAAAATGGTTCACATATGAAGGTTGTGGTTTAGGGTTTGAATGGCTTTCAACCCATTCTCCAATCTTTAGCTTAAATGAAGTGAAAATTGGTGCATGCATGTGTTATATGGTACAAGACCTTTCATTTGTTCCTAAGAATATTGTTTGGGCTATTATTCATAGTGGGGTTCACTTGGGTAAGAGCTTGAATTTATTCATACTAAGACTCATAGTAGGGCTTACTTGAGTCAAGATTGAAATTGCACATTAATGAGTAAAATCAATTAAAGAACAACCCTTGAGTAGGATGAAAGTGCTTAATTGGACTAGTTCATTACATTAGGAAATCTTTTAGTTGTCAATTCAATTCCCCAATATCCATCATTATATATCACACTTTACCTTTAAATTACTTGTTTTAGATTGATTAATTTAATTTAGTTTAATTGTTAAAACAAATTCCAAAACCAAAAATGAATTTTACTTTTCCGCACGTAGTTTAGATTAGTGTATATATTTTAGTTATAGCCAAATATCCTCCCTTTCCCTGAGGAACGATCCCGCTTGCCATTATACATCTCATTCGATTTGTGTATTCCAAGTGTGGAATTTTGGTACTTGTAAAAGTCCGATCAGCGAACACTCCTATCTGGACCACCTCCTTGTGGAACATCTCTACGTAAGATCTCAGCGTTTCACCCCGTTCATGGATTACATATTGCAGTAGGACGGGATCCTTGGGGCGAGGCTTGATCCCCTGAAATTAAGCATAAAAATCGGTAGTGAGCTTTGTAAATGAATCCACACTTCCCAGGGGTAACTTTCAGAACCAAGTTTTAGCACTGTCGGTCAGTGTTGAAGGGAACATCCTACACATGGCTGACCGGGTAGCGTTTTGGATTTCCATCTGGTGGACAAAGCTCTCCATGTGACTCACGGGATCCTCTAATCTGGAATTCTTCTCAGTGGGCATTTTGAACTTGGGGGGTAACTCGGCTTCCCGAATCCTCCTGGAAAATGGCGCGTTCATCTCCCCTAGGGGGTTCTTCCGAGTACCCCGTTGTTTCCCATTCTTCAGTTCCTCGAGCTCCTTCGCCATCTTGGCCATCTGATCCTCAAGGCGTTTAGATCTGTTGTGTCCGGATCGTGCTACTAAGTCTTCATTGTCCGAGGTTTCTGATTCCTCAGCAGGTTCCTTACGCTCCTCTTCCTGACGACTGGTACCCCGCTGATCCCTCCTGGATCTAGTACTGCCACCTGTGTCGGGTTGAGGATCCCTTTTTCTTGCCACCGGTCTTGTTGTTGACTGGGCCTTTCTTGGCGGGATATCATTAGCTGATTTCACCAACCGGTGTCTTAGATCTTCAGGATGATTATGCACGGGTAAAGGTGGTCCGAGTCTATCAAAAACCGGTGCCGGGTATTTGGGCAAGCCCCTTCTGTAAGTCGGGGTGTCTCAAAGGGTATCCCTTGGGCGATCATCCGAAGGCGGACGCTTTCCACATAGGCAGCGGCATGTTGCTCTATGGCCGCCCTTGCCGCTTCTAGGACCACGGGGTCCTGTGGTGCTGATCCGGGATTTGGTGGTGGGACTGGTGTCAGGATCTGGCTTCTGGTTCCCTTCCTTTTCCCATGATTTCCCTTGGTGGAAGCGAGGGAATGGGGCCCTGAATTAACGGGTTGCCCCTGGGAGGATCGGAGCCTCATCTTCAATCTTCTTCTGAGTTGAATCTTTAAAGTTTGTTAATGGTGGGGGGTTTTTTCCCACAGACGGCGCCAAAGTGTTAACCTAAAATTATCACCGGGGTGCAATTTCAAATTAACGATATATGAATGGCCCGGATCAATATCGATCTAGGCTAGCGGGATGTGCAATATCCCGATACCCCGCTAGATCCTATGAATCTACTAAGAATAATGGGTGCAAGTAGTAGGAGGGATAATTTTCTGATATGGTGAAAGTATGAAAGGATAAAACTGTCTATGTATATATAAATGACTTTAATAAGATTTTTACAACTTGATGCTTGAACTATCGAGATTACAGTATGGAAGAAAATAAAACAACTTGGTGGACCATCGAGATAGAGTTTTTCATGCCTATCGATAAGTAGCAAAAAAGTGAGGTCGTCCCTTTTTCCTGTGAACATATCATCATTATATAGGCCCGCTTTCTTGCTGAATACTCCTAGAACTTCGGTCTAGGGTTTCAGTGATGCACGGGCCTTCCTTTGGAGTCTAACGAATTCGTCGGGATATTAATCCCGAAAGATCAGGCGATTCCTTCTTTCTCGGTTCTAAATAAGTTGACCCCTATTCGAAATAGGATTCTTTATGGCGGGAATGAATGTCGCATTGTAACTTGAGTTTCTATCTTGAACGGTGATGTTTAATGTTTTCCTTTACCTGTGGTCTGCTCTTCGGGGTGCTCGCCTCCTGCTTCAGCGGGGTCGGTATACTGGGATCCAAGTGTTTATCTTGCTATGTGTATGTCACGAGTTTTGCTGGTCGGGGTACTCCGGGTACCCCGCGTCCCTCTCGCTCCTCTTAAAACGATGTTTGCAGATATCGGGGTGCTAAGTATCGGGGTACTCGGGGTAATTGGGTGCCACGATCTTATGACGGTTGTGTCTCTAGAGCCCTTCTCTTTATGGCTTCCTAGTGCTTTCTTGGTTCCAGAGACTTTGGACCTGACCAGGGTGGATAGAGGCTCTTACTCTAGCCCGTCAGCTAGCCGACGGGGTACTCGGATATCTTTCCCGCTGCTACTTTGCATCCCGGCTTTCTTCTCAAAGCTAATGGAAAATTCTTTTTTGGTCCCTGCCATTTTAGGCGGTTAACAGTTTCTTTTAGTAAGAATAGGCCTAGTTCACATGTGGGACTTTTTATTAAGGTCCAATGGATTTAATAAAATAGAAAAAAACAATATATAGATATATTAATATATATGGCACATGGCCGAGATATATATATGATATTATATTATTTTATTTTTATTATTTGATTAAATGGAAATTAATTAATTGATTAATTAATTATTTAATTAAAAATCAAAATCTTTTTCTGACTAGGAAATATGTTTCTTAGTAGTATACTATTGTGGTAGTATAATAAATATAAAAGACTTTATTTGGTAAGTAGATAAATAAGGGATTTATTTATCTAGTCAAATTAGGAAGTCTTTAATATATTCACAAAAACACTAAAGAGTTGGATTAGGGTTTGGAATTATAAGGAAATCTACCTAGGGTTATGATTTAAGTCAAAAGACACAAATCCTACATGGTAAAGGATTTCGGCCTCAATATATAGATATATATGAAATATATATGGCAATTAGCCAGAATATATATAGATATATATTTATAAAGCATGCGGTGACATATATAATATATGGTGCCAGTAAATAGCACTAGAGATATATAATATATATTATGTAGAATCGTATATATAAAAATTGACTTATATATATTTATATGTGTCATGCAGAATCATATATATATATATATATATATATATATATATATATATATATATTGACTTATTTACATTATGTGTAGATAGAATTCGTGATATATATATTGACAAATATATATTATTTGGCAAGTGACTTTCGGCCATAATATATATATATTCTTTATATAGAATTAAAAAACCCTAAGGTCTTAGACTTGAGAGTTTTTTCTTTTGCTAGAGAAAAATAGAATCCAACTCTTAGACTAGTGTGATTTTCGGCCAAGAGGAATAGAGAAAAAGTTTGTTCTTATTTCGATAGTGCACTAGTTACTTTTACATCAAAAGGTTTTGTGCACAATTTCGAATAAGGTTCACGCGAGTTTCAATCTAAAGATTGTGAATTCAAAAGTGACCGGAACATTCTTTGTTTTCTCTTGGAACTTGTTGTGACTAACGAAAAAGAAAAAGTTTTGTTAATCCATCCTCAGGTACACAATTCAAAGAGAAGGGAGACCACGCTCCTAGGTGATTCACGTTCGTGATTGGATTGGAAGATTTTACGGATTACCATCGACGCAAACAAAGGTATGATATCTTTAGTATTATATGTTAATTAATTAGAGGGTTAAGGTTCAAATTATGGAAAAATTTTAAACTATACTAAACTCTATTTTAGTCTCGCTTCCGCTACGTGCACGTCATTTTTCCCTACATGGTTGTACCACGAAAAAGCATCCATAAAGCTTAGAAGCTTGTTACCTACAGTAGAATCAATCAACTGGTCGATTTTAGGAAGAGGGAAGCTGTCCTTTGGGCAAGCCCAGTTGAGGTCAGTATAGTCCACACACATACGCCACTTCCCATTGGCTTTGGTTACCATGACTACATTGGCAATCTATTCGGGGTAGCGGGATTCTTTGATGAATCTTGCTTTCAACAGTTTATCCACCTCTTCCTGTATAGTGGCATTCCGTTTGGCATTGAAATGTCTCCGTTTCTGTTTAACGGGCTTGACAGTGGCATCTACAACTAGCCGATGTGAAATTTCCCTTAAGTAGTAGTGCAAAATATACCTAGAGGGGGGGGGGGGGGTGAATAGATATAGACTCAAATTCTTCCAGTATTAAAAATAACGTGGAATATAACAAAGCACACTTGATTATATTTAACAAATGAATTGATTTCACTAATACAAGAGTTAATCAATTTACAAGATATGCAATCAATGTAAGATATGGAAGAAAAAGAAAAGTAAAACAAAAATGAACACAAGTATTTTTTACGAGGTAAAACCTCAAAGAGGAAACATCCACGGGCTGATACCACAACCACAGGCAAAGCAATCCACTATGTGAAAAAGGACTTATACACTCAAGCTATCAACTCATGATATCCACTCAAGCTATCAACTCCTAATCTACCCTCGGGCTAGTGAATCACCAAGCCTACTTCCTATCCAAGATGTATCATACATCTCTAGAAAGCAACTTCCTATCCAAGATGCTCACGTCTCTAGGAAGATTTCTTGCTTGCCTCTCCGGATCCTCTCGACCCTAGACAAGTCTCCTTGCTTGATTATTCGAGTCCTCCCGACTCTAATCAAGACTTCCTTGCTCTATCCACAAAGCTTCACTCACTTTGCTAGAGACTTCAACCTAATGCAAGGCTATGATCTACGTGATGCAAATGATGCAAACACAATCAAATTAAGCTAGATGATCAATCAAGCTAAATGTACATGTTCAATGATAATCTAGAATATGCTTTCAACAAACAATCACAAAAGTATCTAGAAATCAAGACATGCAAATCAATAAGAACAAGGTATGAATATTCAATATATCACACTAAAAACCTAGTTCTTAGATCATGAAATTAAACCTAGAAAATAACATGAAGCACATCATATATACATTTTCTAGAATCAATTTCAAGTTGAATCAAGTTTAGCACATATATCTTCGATAGAAATCACAAAGCTAAAACTCGATTGACAAATGATCAAACACCCCTAGCATATGATCTAACATCCTTCTCAACATATTTCATTAATCAAATAGTAAGAACAAAAGAGATGATCAAAGATGAAATGAAAAAGAAGAAGTTGAACATACAACCTTGACCACGTACTGAAAATCAGGCCACTGGGAAATATGAAGAAGTCAGCTGCCTCTGTAAATGCTTGGGTTTTGTAACTCTCATCAAGACCAATAATTTTGGCTTTTGGATCAATCGATTTCAACTTCGTATGAGAAAGTTATGATCAAAATACTAAAACTACAATGTTGAAGAATTCTGCAGAATTTCTTTGAAATTATTCTTCAAGTTCTTTTTTGTTTGGATGGAAGGAGAAGTGTTTAAATGGAGGAGAGAGAGAAATGTTTCGGACCAATCAGAGGTGGTCACGTCACCCACCCCATGGGGGCCGCATGGGCCACATGGGACCAGAGGGATCCTCTGGCCGTGGGTCCCACGGCTCCCACACGGCTTGGCCCACGTGGCCTTTGGCCACGCTCTCCTCTCACGTGCTCCCTCACGTTCTTTAGCCGTATCTTGGGCATCCGAACTCCGATTTCGAATCCGTTTTTGGATTATAAACTATGACTCCCTCATGCATGATGAAGACTACACACTTTGAAAAATGGTTGAGAAATCATCTCGGAAAACGATGATAAAGTCAACTCAACGAATGAGAACGAAAAGTAGCATAGCTACATCATTTGGACTCGAAACCTTATGAATGAGTAACCGAAATGACTGGAACTCAATAAGGAATCAAATAAGAACATATTCAAGTCCAAAATACAAAATACATAAACAAACAAACACAAATTCACACAAGCATGCCATATCAAAGAGATAGTCACAAAGCATGCAATTCTACAATGTTTGTCTATTAGAGACCAATGCATGTGCATACTTAGAAGTGTGTGAATGTGTTATACCAAATGTTTGAACTACGATGCAGGGACACACATGTATGAATTGTGTGTGTGTGTGCGCGCTAATGCCTTGTAAGAGGATCGAAGTCGAAGTATACCTTTGACGCTTTCACCTCTTGAAGACGACTTTTGCACTAGACGTTGCTCTTCACCTTTTAAGCTTCTTTTCTTTCAAGAACATCCTAAGCAACAACTAATACAAATATAGAGCGTTTTGTAATGGAATCAAGTCAATACAAATCCTGAACCTTACAATCTCTCCCTTTGGCTATTCCATGGCAAAACCTCATCCTCACCATACAATGTTTCACTCCAATAAACTCAAGTTGATAACATACTCTCATCCTCACTTTACAACGAGATTCCTAGACTAAAAAGTCTTCATGAGTCTTCAAGAATTCCTCTTTTGGTCTTCAAAGTACCTATGAGAGAAAATAGCAAAACAAACAAGAGATCTTCTCTAAAGAAGAATGGTGAGTTATTAACCAAAAACAAATATAGAAGACATCCCTTATCTCATACAAACATGCATTATCTCAAGTGAATAAAATGTTTTCATATTAAAGCATTCCCTTAATTTCCCAATTCCCAAGAACCAACCATCCTTAACATTATCAAGAAAGAATTCTTTCTCCCCCTTAAGGCAAGAATTCTCCCCATTAAGACAAAGTCACAATTAAGCACAAAGAGGAATATGATTCACACAATTGGAACATTTTTCCACACAAGGTGTAAAGTATACAAAATCTCCCCAATATCAAACATGGTGAGGTATACATTTTCTCCCCCTTTTTGTCAAGGAATAGACAAGGGACACAAGAGATAACGAACGAGATATTAAGCAAACAAATCATATAGAAAGCGAAGTTGAATAAACTAAAGCTCCCCTTTAACATATGCTCCACATATTATCACCAAGTAGATTTGTTCACAAGAGACATCACACAATCACACAATCAAACAATAAGAGAAAAATATTTCATAACTTGTTAAAGTCCCAGAGATAATCATAGATTTTCATTAATCTCTCAAAAATACTCTCACATTGCTAATGAATCAAGCACATAAGCAAAATGTGTGTGTGTGAATGCTTCTCAAATATATAGAAGGAGTAATTGTGATATCAACATGCAAACTCTATCCACACCTATCCATCTAAAGCCTTTCCAAAAATAGGTCAAACCGATATTCATCCGGATTTTTGCTTTTAAAAAAAATAGATATCAACATATGAGCGTGTGTATGCATGTGGCTCGTTTTCCCGTTTCTATTTGTCAACCCGAGCTTTTTCACAATTCTCAACTATACACCAATAAGCCTTTTTTTTTTTTTTCATTTCTTTTAGGCTTAGAATCAAAGATTTTTTTTTTTAAGATTCATTTCAACACTTCTTTGATTTTACTAACAAAAACATATACTCCTCATGGCGGCTTTCACTCATCACAATGGCGTAGCCCTTTCCTACATTGGGTGGCTACACAACCAAGGTGTGTAGCCCTTTCTATGAGGGTGCTCATTGATTACTATGTAGTGCCGAAGCAAAATGGATACATACCATAGGTCATCTATCATGTACTTAGCAATAAACTTCTAGATGCATCCATTATCTACATATATTCAACCACAAAAAACTCAAAACTAAAACATATAAGAGAAGCATTAGTGCACTTTTCAAAAATAAGATTTTCAAGCTCAAGTGCATGATCTAGAAACAATAAGAGATATTTGTTTAAGATCACTACTTCTTAAGTGAGTAGCTCTCAAAGATAATGATATTCAATTAAAGTTTTGCTTATCAAGCCACTCACAATCACACAAAGACATCAATCAACACAAATCATGCCAATGGACATTCTAAGAGTTTTAAACTTCTCTTTGTCCAAGGGCTTAGTGAACAAGTCCGCAAGTTGATTTTTAGTAGGCAAATGCTCTAGAGTAACAATAGAATGTTCAACTAGATCTCTAATGAAATGATGCCTAATGTCTATGTGTTTTGTGCGGGAGTGTTGAACCGGATTTTTAGAGAGGTTAATGGCACTTAAGTTATCACAATAAAGTGTCATTTTTCCTTGTTCTATCTCATAATCCTTAAGGATTTGTTTCATCCAAAGTAATTGTGTGCAAGCACTTCCGGCGGTAATGTATTCAGCTTCGGAAGAGGAAAGGGAAACTGAATTTTGTTTCTTACTTGACCAAGAAACCAAGTTATTACCAACATAAAAGCAACTGCCCGATGTGCTTTTACGGTCATCTATGTTTCCTGCCCAATCCGCATCACAATAGCCTACAAGGATATCATTGGTATCAAATGAATAGAATAGACCAAGACTATGAGTTCCTTTGATGTACTTAATGATCCTCTTGTCGGCTTTTAAGTGAGATTCCTTGGGATTTGCTTAGAATCTAGCACACAAGCCTACACTAAAGCAAATGTCGGGTCTACTAGCCGTTAGGTAAAGTAGACTACCTATCATGCTTCTATAAAGGCTTTGGTCAACACTTTTCCCTTTTTCATCTTTGTCAAGTTTTAAAGTGGTGCTCATGGGAGTTTCAAAATCTTTTCCATTTTCTAGGCCAAATCTCTTAACTAGATTTTTAGCATATTTAGATTGATTCAACATTATGCCCATGCTAGTTTGCTTTACTTGCATTCCTAGAAAACAATTCAACTCACCCACCATGCTCATTTCAAATTCACTTGACATAACACTTACAAATTCATCAACCTTGGTTTTATTAGTAGACCCAAAAACAATGTCATCAACATATATTTGTGTAACAAAAATATCATGATCATGATGTTTGATAAACAAAGTTCTATCAATGCCACCTCTCCTATATTGGTTGTCAATAAGGTATTGAGTCAACCTATCATACCAAGCTCTTGGAGCTTGTTTAAGGCTATAGAGTGCCTTTTTCAATTTAAACACATGATTAGGAGAGTGTGGGTCTACAAAACCCTTAGGTTGTTTAACATACACTTCTTCTTGAAGGTATCCATTGAGGAAAGCACTTTTGACATCCATTTGAAATAATTTGAACTTTTTAATACATGCAATGGACAACAAAAGTCTAATTGACTCAAGACGAGCAACCAGGGCAAACGTCTCATCAAAGTCTACACCTTCCACTTGAGTGTAACCTTGAGCCACTAGTCTAGCTTTATTCCTCACAATCTTGCCACTTTCATCGGTCTTATTCCTAAACACTCATTTAGTGCCAATTACATTTATATCTTTGGGTCTAGGAACCAAGGACCACACTTCATTCCTCTCAAATTGATTAAGTTCATCTTGCATAGCCCGAACCCAATATTCATCAACAATTGCTTCATTAATATTTTTGGGTTCAATTTGAGAAGTGTAGCAAGCATAAGAAATTTGGTTAGCAATTTGATTTCTTGTTCTAACCCCTTCATTTAAATCACCTATGATGTCTTCTTGATAGTGTAAGTTTCTAAGTCTTGGGTGAGAATGTTCAACAACTTGGTTATTTTATTGAT
Source organism: Acer yangbiense (assembly GCA_008009225.1). NCBI lineage: Eukaryota > Viridiplantae > Streptophyta > Magnoliopsida > Sapindales > Sapindaceae > Acer > Acer yangbiense. The sequence goes on from CM017768.1 coordinate 36,143,853, forward strand.
TATTTAAAGCATTTTCCAACCCTTGACTTTCAACTTCAACATGACTATCATTTTCATCATCTTGACTAGAAACACTACTAGCCATATCAATAGGTGTTTTAGTGTCATTCAACATGTTTTCTTTAGGTTCATTGACACCATTATCATCACACAAATTAAGCATGCTAAGATCATCTATCTTCACATTGATAGACTCCATGATAGTCTTAGTAGTCAAGTTAAAGACTCTATATGCACGACTATTAATAGCATACCCAAGAAAGAGACCAACATCACTTTTAGCATCAAACTTTCCTAAGTGATCTCTATCATTCAAAATATAACATTTACTCCCAAAAGTATGGAAGTAACTCACATTGGGCTTCTTGCCCTTCCATAGCTCATAGGACGTTTGTTTTGTGCCGGGCCTCTTAAAAACACGATTAGAAACGTAACAAGTGGTATTGACCACCTCAGCCCATAGGTTTCTAGGGACTTTCTTGCTATTGAGCATGACCCTAGCCATCTCTTGCAAGACACGGTTTTTCCTCTCAACAACACCATGTTGTTGAGGAGTTCTAGGTGCAGAGAACTCATGAGAAATCCCTAAACCATCACAAAACTCACTAAATTTTGCATTTTCAAATTCCGTCCCATGATCACTCCTAATGCGACATATTTTCTTGATATCAAGACCTTTTTCATTTTGAACTTGATTACAAAACTTTTTAAAGTAATCAAAAGCCTCGGTCTTGTTTCTAAGAAAATAAACCTAAGTAAACCTAGAGAAGTCATCAACGTATACAAAAATGTGCTTTTTGCCATTGATGCTCTCGGTTTGAATTGGCCCCATTAGGTCCATGTGCACAAGTTCTAAAGGTCTCTTGGTAGCTATGTAAGAATTCTTCTTATGAGATACTTTGGTTTGCTTACCTAATTGGCAAGGTTCACAAACCACCTCTAGCTTTTTACCAAGATTAGGAAGACCTAAGTTCATCTTTAAAATTCATGTGACCCAAACGTTGATGCCACAAATCAATCTTGTTGCACTCATGTGCCATGTTGCAAGTTAGAGGATCTATCTCAAGACAATAGCAATTGTCTATAGACCTTTTGACTTTTAGGACAACATCGCCCTTTTTATCAATTATAGTGAACACATCTTTGTTAAAACTAAATTCTTTAAAAATTTCACACAAGTGAGTAATGCTTATCAAGTTAGCTTGTAACCCATCAACATACAAAGTATTGCGAAGTTTAGGCAATCCGGGGATACAAATTGTTCCCTTGCCAAGAACTTGCCTTTTGGTACCATCACCAAAAGTAACCCAACCTCCATCCTTTAAAACAAGATTCTTAAAAAACTTTTTGTTCCCGGTCATGTTTCTAGAGCAACCGCTATCTTGGTACCAAGAATATGAGGAGTTGGCACGTAAAGCATATTGTGCAACATGACATTTAGATATGTCTTTTCTAATCCACACATTTTTCACAACATGCCTCTCACTCTTACTTCTAACATGCTTTGACTCAATGTTAGGCTTTTTAACATGCACCTTGACCTCATTGGTCACATTTTCAAAAATATCAAACAAAGCATTATCAACTTTCTTATGCATAGTAGAGTGAGGCACAACACAAGATTTAGCAAGCAAGTCATCAACAACATTCTTCACAACATGCTTTTCCAAGGTCTTCCTAGGTCTATTGCTATATCCATACATGGATGATTGCCTAGGTCTATTCAAAGACATATCATGAAAAGCATTATCAAGTTTGCATTTCCGAATATACTCAAAACATCTAGGTCGAATATGTCCTATCATATTTGTAAGTGCCTCACTTTTGATTGGCGTATTTCGTTGGCAAAATCACAATGGGGTTCTATATGTAAAGATAGCTTAGGATGGAAGAAAACCTCATTGCATGATCAAGAGCTTCAAGGAAGGTAGATTTCTTGACTTACTCTATTTTGAAGAGATGTAGTTGCACACACTCACATTTTGCATATTTTGATGATTGCATTTTGTATTCCCAAAGCCTTGCCATGCATTATTCCTAGGTATACACTTGTTGCAAAGGGCGCTGTTCCAAGCGCCCTACAAGGCGCTGTACGAACAACGCCCCCTTCAGACCCGATGAGAATGGGTCATTTTTGCATCAGACCTGATGCATTTTTTATGTAGGCGCTGTACGGGCGCTGTACGAAAGCACTGTACGTACAGCGCCCTACCTTGGCCGAGCAAGTTCAGAATCTTGGCGCTGTTCAGGCGCTGTTCAAAAGCGCTCTTCTGAACAACGCCCATGTAGAAGACGTTTCATCTTCTCCTTCAGGCGCTGTTCAGGTCGCTCTACGTACAGCGACCTGTACAGCGCCCAAGGCATTTTCAGGCCATTTTTTTCAAAACGATGTCACTTCACTTGGATCCCATTTATATATGTCTTGATAGTCTTGGCTCGTTTTCTAGAGCAAAAATTACACTTTTGAGAGCATGATTGAGTATCTTCAAGCCAAGGTATCAAGACTTCATCTTTAAGCTTCCAAATCACAAAACCCTTCATCTTGCATCTTTCATTTATCATCTAGCATAATTCTAGGTTGATTTCATCTAGGGTTTTTAGTTTTGCTCACATGACTTGTATCTAGAACATCATTCTCATATCTATATGTTTTTGCTTTACAAGATAGCTTCTTTATCACTTGAATTGATTCAAGATTGCATCTTTATGACTTGACTTAGTTTCAAGATTGTTTTATTGTGGTTTGTGAGTTGTATTGTGATAGATAATGCATATAGGATTTTGGTTGCTTATTTAGTGTTGTTTTATGCATGTCATCTAGTAATATGATATCTAGGATTGTCTAACATGTTCATCCTTGCCTAGATAAGCTTAAATGTCTAACCTTGCATTTTTAGCATCTTGAGTATTTCACATATTCACCTTAGGTTGTGCTATCTCTTCACCTTAGAGACAAGTCTTGTATTTACCTCTTAGGTAGTTTGCAAGCAAGGGACTAGAGTCACTATTAAAGGCCCGCGGGTAGCAAAGACGGATTAGTAAATTTAGGTGTGATGTGGTCAACCTAATTTGTAATTGTATTTGCAAATAGTGGATTCGAGGTTCTCGTGTGGTGCACATAACAGCCCGTGGTTTTTCCCCGTGTGGGTTTCCACGTAAATATTGTGTGTCCTCTAATTTCCGCACTTGTATGTTTTTTTATTGACTAGATTGGGGCTTTTTCGTAATTTGGACTAATCTCAAAAAATTGGGTAAAATTGTTTAAAATCTATTCACCCCCCCCCCCCCCCCTCTAGATTACTTTAGGACACGTTTATTATTTATTTTCAATTGGTATCAGAGCGGGTTCCTTAACATAATTAGGAGATCCCTTGCTCTTGTTAAAGTCTCTTGCATTTGTTTGCATTGTGGTGTGTGCTTAGTTTGTTTGTGTGCATTCATTTCATTCAAACCCAAACACAATGAGTGGAAATGGAATGGGAGGTGAGGGTGCCTCTAGCACAAGACCCCCCTTGCTCACCGGGGTCAATTACGCCTCATGGAAGGGCAAAATGGAAGCTTATGTGAGTCAAATTCATGACCGGGCATGGATGGCGATTGAAGATGGATACACTCCACCTATGATGACTCCTACGGGAGGTGGAGAGGAAGTCCTCAAGCCGAAGGCACAATGGACTCCACAAGAATTTGAGGCTTCAAAATGGAACAACAAAGCCATGCATGCAATCCTATGTGCCATGGATGACAACCAATACAAGCTCATTCAAACTACAAGGATAGCAAATGAAGCTTGGGATATATTAGAGACGGCTCATGAAGGAACCGATGTGGTTAAGGATTCCAAGTTTCAAGTTCTCCAAACGCAATTTGAGACCATAAGGATGGAGGATGATGAGTGCTTCAATGACTTCCAAGTGAAGCTCATGGATATAGTAAACCAAAGTCACCAACTTGGTGATCCCTACTCGGATAGAAGAATTAAGCAAAAGATCATGAGGTCACTTCCCGAGAGGTTTGAATCCAAAGTGACGGCATTGGAGGAAAATAGTGACTACTCAAGAATGAAGCCAAGTGAAGTCATTGGAAGGCTCTTGGCGTATGAATCTGGGAAAGGTCCTACAACTACACCTCCAAAGAAGCAAAAGAGTCTTGCCTTGAAGAGTGTCAAGGTTGAGAAAGATGAAGAAGACTCGGATGAAGAAATTGCTTTGATGACAAAAAAGTTCAAGCAATTCATGAGATTTGAGAAGAGAGGGTTTGGCTCCAAGGGAAAGTTTGTAAAGAAGAAGGCTCCTTTCAAGAAAGTGGAGCAAGCTCAAGAGAAAGACCATAAGAAGGGTGTCCAATGCTATGAGTGTAGTGGGTTTGGACACATTGCTCCCGAATGTGCAAATTTGAAGAAGAAGAAAGGAAGAGCCATGGCGGTTACTTGGAGTGATAGTGATGACCTAGAAGATGAAGACAAGTCTTCGGATGATGAGGAAGACCAAGTTGCCAACTTCATTGCTTTCTCATCCTCTCACAATAGCAATGAAGTTATGAGTGATAAAGAAGAGGAAGATGACAAGCAAGAAGAAGTGGATGAAAATGACTCAAATGGTGGGAGTAACTCCTCAACGTCAAATTTTGAGTTTGATGAAGAGATGGACTATGATGACTTCATGAGATTCTTTGAGAACTCAAGATTGAAGAAGAAAAAGGAGATACAAAAGTTGAAAGGGGAGAAGCTTGAGTTGACATCCAAAGTGACTCATTTGAGCAAGGAAATGAGTAAGGCAAAAGAGATAGAAGAAAGGTTGAAGATGGAGTTAGTCTTGGTCAAGAAAAGTGAACAAAGCTTGGGGAAAGAGCTCATGGAAGCAAAAGAGTTGATTGCTAAGATGACTTCCGGAACCGAGAAGCTTGACAAGATGCTTTCTTGTGGGAAGAGTCCTAGTGACAAGAAGGGGTTAGGATATGTGGAAGAAATGGAAGCCACATCCTTGAAGAAGACAACTTTTGTCAAGAGCAAGGAGGTTGAGAATGCTCAAACCCCTCAACAATCAACCAAGTGGGTTGAAGTCGGTGAATCCTCCAAGCAAGCACAAGCAAGGATTCCAACAAGAGCTCCTCCTCAACCTAGAGCTCAACAACCAAGACCTCCACAACAAAGGATCCCACAAGCTCAACATGGGGTCTTTCATGCTCAACCTAGAAGACATGCCAACTTGGCTCAACCACAAAGGAGAGAGTTGCCTCAACATCAAATAGCAACTCAAAATAGAAGGAGGCCACAAATGGTTGCTCAAGGCTATGGTATGAATTCCTACTTTACTCCTACTTGCCATTTTTGTGGAATTGAAGGCCATATTAGGCCTAATTGCCTTAAGTATATTAAATTGTGTAGAAGAGAAAGTATGATTGAGAAAAATATGCTTAGAAGAGCCACAATGCATGCACCTAGGAATTTTAGAGCTAATGGACCAATGGCTTCTAGGAATGACCATGTTTCACCTAGGATGAGTAGACATGATGACTATTATTGCTATGTGGCCCAAGTTGCCTTAAAAGCAAATGCCTCTAACACTTGGTACCTTGATAGTGGGTGTTCTAGGCACATGACCGGAAACAAGAGTTTCTTTGAATTTCTTGTGATGGAGGATGGTGGGTATGTCACCTTTGGTGATGGATCTAAGAAAAAGGTCATAGGGAAAGGTAATATATCTATTCCCGGTTTACCCTCCTTGCCCAATGCTCTCTATGTTAATGGCTTGCAAGCCAATCTCATTAGTATATCACACTTAAGTGATGAAGGGCTTTCGGTTATGTCTGGAAAGGTTGATTGCTCTATTCTTAAGGAAAATGGGCAAGTTTTGTTGAAAGGCAAGAGATCAAGTGACAATTGTTATTGTCTTGAGTCTAATCTCATCTCTTGTAACTTGTCTACTAGTGAGCAAATTGAGGTGTGGCACCAAAGACTTGGCCATATGAACTATAGGGACTTGAAAGTCCTTGATAGGTTGAATGTTGTTAGGGGCCTTCCCAAGTTTGGGAAAAAGGTTGAGGGAGTTTATGGACCTTGTCAACAAGGAAAGCAAACTAAGAGTGTGCACAAGAAAGGCAAATACCTCTCCACCAAAGAGCCATTGGAGCTCATCCATATGGACCTTATGGGTCCCATTCAAACCGAAAGTTTAGGTGGTAGAAGGTATATTCTTGTTGTTGTTGATGACTTCTCTAGGTTTACTTGGACTTACTTCCTTAGAGAAAAGTCCGAAGCCTTTGAGAAATTCAAAATGCTTTGTGTCAAAATTCAAAATGAGAAAACTTCTCACATTAAAAGCATTAAGAAAATTAGAAGTGATCATGGGAAAGAATTTGAAAATGCTAAGTTTGAAAATTTTTGCAATAGCTTAGGCATTTCCCATGAATTTTCGGCCCCTAGGACTCCTCAACAAAATGGTGTTGTTAAGAGGAAGAATAGAGTCCTCCAAGAGATGGCCCGTGTGATGTTGCTTAGCAACAAAGTCCCTAGAAATCTTTGGGCCGAAGCCATCAATACGGCTTGCTACATAGGGAATAGAGTTTTCCTTAGGCCCGGGACTAAACAAACATCCTATGAGTTATGGAAGGGTAGAAAACCCAATGTGAGCTACTTCCACATCTTTGGGAGTAAGTGCTATATACTAAATGACCGGGATCAACTTGGCAAGTTTGATGCCAAGAGTGATGAGGGTATTTTCATTGGGTATGCACTTAATAGCAAGGCCTATAGAGTTTTTAATCTAAAGACTCAAAGTGTTATGGAATCATCAAATGTTGTCTTTGATGATTGTAGGCCCAAACATGATGACCATGAGGAGGATGTTTGTGAGGTGAATGACTTTCCTTTGAAGGAAAGTGGTGAGACTTCTAGTGGTGTGAAGTCAAACCAAGATGAAGAGGATGATTTGCCTCTTAATAGAGTTCCCCATTTGGACTCTAATGAACCCGCTCCTTGGGTTAGAAAGCTCCATGATAAGGATGATATCATTGGAGAAGTTAGAGAAGGTGTTAGGACTAGGCGTCAAATACCTAATCAAATTAGCTACACTTGTTACACCTCTCAAATAGAACCCAAAAAGGTTGATGAAGCCTTGGAAGATGAGTTTTGGGTTCTTGCCATGCAAGAAGAGCTAAACCAATTTGAGAGAAATGAGGTTTGGACTCTTGTTCCTAGACCCAAAAACACCAATGTCATAGGAACTAAATGGGTGTTTAGGAACAAATCCGATGAGGATGGCAACATTGTGCGAAACAAGGCAAGGCTTGTTGCATAAGAATACTCTCAAATTGAGGGTATTGACTTTGAGGAGACTTTTGCTCCCGTTGCCCGTCTTGAGTCCATAAGGCTTCTCTTATCCATTTCTTGTGTGTACAAGTTCAAGTTACACCAAATGGATGTCAAGAGTGCCTTCCTCAATGGCTTATTGCATGAGGAAGTGTTTGTTGAGCAACCCAAGGGGTTTGTGGATCCACACCACCCCTCTCATGTCTATCGCCTCAAGAAGGCTCTATATGGGTTGAAACAAGCACCGAGGGCTTGGTATGAGCGCCTCACTCTTTATCTTGTTGACAATGGCTACTCAAGAGGTAGTGTTGACAAGACTTTGTTCATCAAGTGCACTAAAGATGAGCTATTCATAGCTCAAATTTATGTTGATGACATTGTATTTGGTTCCACCAACCAATCCAAAGTTAGACAATTTGTTGATGTCATGTCTCATGAGTTTGAAATGAGCATGGTTGGTGAACTAAATTATTTCCTAGGCTTGCAAATCAAGCAAATGCATGATGGGATCTTCATATCCCAAGCTAAGTATGCTAAGAGCCTAGTGAAAAAGTTTGGCCTTGAGAATGCCAAACATTATGACACACCCATGAGCACCACCTTGAAACTTAGCAAAGATGCTAGTGGAAAGGATGTGGAACAAAGTCTATATCGTGGCATGATAGGTAGCTTGCTTTACTTGACCGCAAGTAGGCCCGATATTTGTTTTAGTGTGGGTGTTTGTGCTAGGTACCAAGCTAATCCCAAAGAGTCTCACCTTGTGGCGGTGAAGAGGATCATTCGGTTTGTGAATGGTACCTCAAATCATGGGATATGGTACTCCTTTGACACTAATCCAAGTCTTGTTGGATTTAGTGATGCCGATTGGGCGGGAAATTATGATGATAGGAAGAGTACATCGGGCGGTTGCTTCTTCCTTGGGAACAATTTGGTTTCTTGGTTTTGCAAGAAGCAAAACTCAATTTCCCTATCCACGGCCGAGGCGGAATATATTGCCGCCGGTAGTGCTTGCACTCAATTGATGTGGATGAAACAAATGCTAGCCGATTATGGCTTGGAGCAAGGTACTCTTACTTTATTTTGTGATAACATGAGTGCCATTAACATTTCTAAGAATCCCGTCCAACATTCTAGGACAAAGCACATTGACATTAGACACCATTTCATAAGAGAGCTAGTTGAGAGCAAAACCATTGCATTGGAACATGTGGGAACAAATGACCAACTAGCGGATTTGTTTACAAAGCCTTTAGACACCATTAGATTTGGGAACCTTAGCAAGTCTATTGGGATTTGTCAATTGGGTTGATTTGGTGTGTCTTGACCCCATATGGGGAGCTCAAGCAAAGAGAGCAAAGTTGCATGATCATACATTGTGCCACATTGATATATTTTATGCCTCTTAGTTAATTGCTTGAGATGATTGGTTGTACATACTTATATGTATTTTTCTAAATAAGTGTGCTACATTGCCTTGCTTGCAATCCATGTCATATCTATGCTCAAACATGCATTTTTGGAATAGGAGATGTACTTCGGAAGTACTTTTTGAATGACCTTTAATTGATCTCCATGACATGATGATTCTTTTTAAATGACATACCTAAGTTGAAAAGTATGAAATGAAAATGTGAAATGTTTGATTGCAAATGGTGTATGCAAATTTGTGTGCAAAAGCAATGTTGAGACTTAAATCAATAAGGATCTTAATATCCAAAGTCTCTCTTTCTTTATTTGTAGAACAAGGCTACTATCATACGGGTATCTTACCCGGAAAAATCAAATAGGGTGCAAAGTCGCTCATGTCTTGTTTTGCCTATAAAGTTGGATATAGTTGCTCTTTATTTTAGAAATTCTAAAATTCTATATCCTTGCTTTTTCCATGACAAAGGGTGAAATTGGTTTGAATTCTATTGGAAACCTTTGTTGTTTGCCTTGCCAAATACCATTGTTTTGGTCTTAGATGCAACATGTCTTGCATGCAAAGCATCATTGTCACACATTTTTTTTAAAATAAAACTCCTTGAATCTCTCATACTTGGTTGAGGTGCATAAAATTGCCTATATGATTGCACATGTGGTCGTGCTTCAAGCTCTCCTTGCTAATGCTTACCTATTAGGGGAGACTCCCTTTGCCTGTCTCATGACAAAAAGGGGGAGTAAGGTTTGGGAAGAATTTGTGCTTCTAGGCATTGCATTTAGGGGGAGCTGAGAATTTGTGCTTCTAGGCATTGCATTTAGGGGGAGTTGAGAGTGAGTAACCCATGTTGGGAGATGATTGCATTGAGTGGAAGTTGCATTGCTTGTTTGATTTTTTTTTAAACCTTTTGAAATGACATTTCTTTTGTTATTAGCATCTCTCCCACACTTGTTCTTGGAAGGTATTTTTCTTGTTGATTGCGTGTAGGTTGGATTTTTTTCTACAAGCTTGGATTTGACTTGAAGATGTTCAAGACTTAGACTAGGAGCTTAATTGAAATGTAGAAAACTTTTGTTGACCAATCTTTTGTTTTGTGAGGATGCTATGTGAGTGGTGATTTTGTCACGAAATAGCCAAAGGGGGAGATTGTAAGTGCCTCACTTTTGATTGGCGTATTTCGTTGGCAAAATCACAATGGGGTTCTATATGTAAAGATAGCTTAGGATGGAAGAAAACCTCATTGCATGATCAAGAGCTTCAAGGAAGGTAGATTTCTTGACTTACTCTATTTTGAAGAGATGTAGTTGCACACACTCACATTTTGCATATTTTGATGATTGCATTTTGTATTCCCAAAGCCTTGCCATTCATTATTCCTAGGTATACACTTGTTGCAAAGGGCGCTGTTCCAAGCGCCCTACAAGGCGCTGTACGAACAGCGCCCCCTTCAGACCCGATGAGAATGGGTCATTTTTGCATCAGACCTGATGCATTTTTTATGTAGGCGCTGTACGGGCGCTGTACGAAAGCGATGTACGTACAGCGCCCTACCTTGGCCGAGCAAGTTCAGAATCTTGGCGCTGTTCAGGCGCTGTTCAAAAGCGCTCTTCTGAACAGCGCCCATGTAGAAGACGTTTCATCTTCTCCTTCAGGCGCTGTTCAGGTCGCTCTACGTACAGCGACCTGTACAGCGCCCAAGGCATTTTCAGGCCATTTTTTCAAAACGATGTCACTTCACTTGGATCCCATTTATATATGTCTTGATAGTCTTGGCTCGTTTTCTAGAGCAAAAATTACACTTTTGAGAGCATGATTGAGTATCTTCAAGCCAAGGTATCAAGACTTCATCTTTAAGCTTCCAAATCACAAAACCCTTCATCTTGCATCTTTCATTTATCATCTAGCATAATTCTAGGTTGATTTCATCTAGGGTTTTTAGTTTTGCTCACATGACTTGTATCTAGAACATCATTCTCATATCTATATGTTCTTGCTTTACAAGATAGCTTCTTTATCACTTGAATTGATTCAAGATTGCATCTTTATGACTTGACTTAGTTTCAAGATTGTTTTATTGTGGTTTGTGAGTTGTATTGTGATAGATAATGCATATAGGATTTTGGTTGCTTATTTAGTGTTGTTTTATGCATGTCATCTAGTAATATGATATCTAGGATTGTCTAACATGTTCATCCTTGCCTAGATAAGCTTAAATGTCTAACCTTGCATTTTTAGCATCTTGAGTATTTCACATATTCACCTTAGGTTGTGCTATCTCTTCACCTTAGAGACAAGTCTTGTATTTACCTCTTAGGTAGTTTGCAAGCAAGGGACTAGAGTCACTATTAAAGGCCCGCGGGTAGCAAAGACGGATTAGTAAATTTAGGTGTGATGTGGTCAACCTAATTTGTAATCGTATTTGCAAATAGTTGATTCGAGGTTCTCGTGTGGCGCACATAACAGCCCGTGGTTTTTCCCCGTGTGGGTTTCCACGTAAATATTGTGTGTCCTCTAATTTCCGCACTTGTATGTTTTTTTATTGACTAGATTGGGGCTTTTTCGTAATTTGGACTAATCTCGAAAAATTGGGTAAAATTGTTTAAAATCTATTCACCCCCCCTCTAGATTACTTTAGGACACGTTTATTATTTATTTTCAATATTACAATGATGACAAATAGGAAATTTACCATTTGCATTTGCTTCCAACTCCTTTGGACTTCTCATAATTTTTCCTCTTTGATGTGCAACCCTTGATGCTCCACCTCTTGCATTTGAGGTTGATGCTCCTTGATGTTTATGTTGTTGAGTTCTTCCATTGAACATCCTTGTTGATGAAGAGGCACCTCCGGTAGCTTTCATAGCTTTTCCTTGAGTGAGTGTACCTACATTTGTTTCAATGCTTGCTTTGACAAAAGTAGATTTGTTAGATGAAGGAGTCTCCTTCTCATTGATATAACCCAAACCTTTTTTGTCACATGGATGCTTTCCACTTTTAATGAGGGTTTCAACTTTGTTAGAGCTAGATGACATCTTGCTAATCATATATTAGACTCATCAAGTTTCTCACGAAGCATCCTAATTTTAATGGCATATTTTTCCGCTATGTCATCACTAAACATAACATCTTTACGTGATTTATCTAGCCATTGTTCATACTCTTTCTCTTGTGTTAAGTGCTCACTAATTTTGGCTTTAAGCATGTTTTCTAGCCTTTTAGCACTAACAAGAGAAATATCCCTTTGCTCAATTTCTTACTTCAAGATGCCAAGTCTATCATTGCTATCTTTTAGATTCAATTCTAGACTTAGGATCTTGTCTTTAAGTTCATTGAATTCTTTTGAGCCAAGACCATGATCTTCTAGCTTCTTGTTAAGGGACATATTGACTTTGGATAAACATTCATTTTCAAAAGTAAGATCATCGATCTTTTTCTCATCTAAGTCAATATGTTCAACAAAAGAAGCCACATAGGAACACACTTCCTTAATCATGATTATCACAAACAAAAACACAAAACAATACAAAGAAAGGATCTATCTAAGTGCGTCTAGACACCCGCTCTGATACCAAATGAAATTTCACTTAAGTAGTAGTGTAAAATATACCTAGAGGGGGGGTGAATAGGTATAGACTCAAATTCTTCCAATATTAAAAATAACGTGGAATATAACAAAAAAAATGCACACTTGATTAGATTTAACAAATGAATTGATTTCACTAATACAAGAGTTAATCAATTTACAAGATATGCAATCAATGTAAGATATGGAAGATAAAGAAAAGTAAAACAAAAATGAACACAAGTATTTTTTACGTGGTAAAACCTCAAAGAGGAAACATCCACGGGTTGATACCACAACCACCGGCAAAGCAATCCACTATGTGAAAAAGGACTTACACACTCAAGCTATCAACTCATGATATCCACTCAAGCTATCAACTCCTAATCTACCCTCGAGCTAGTGAATCACCAAGCCTACTTCCTATCCGAGATGTGTCCTACACCTCTAGAAAGCAACTTCCTATCCAAGACGCTCACGTCTCTAGGAAGAATTTTTGCTTGCCTATCCGGATCCTCCCGACCCTAGACAAGTCTCCTTGCTTGATTATTCGAGTCCTCTCGACTCTAATCAAGACTTCCTTACTCTATTCACAAAGCTTCACTCACTTTGCTAGAGACTTCAACCTGATGCAAGGCTATGATCTACGTGATGCAAATGATGCAAACACAATCAAATTAAGCTAGATGATCAATCAAGCTAAATGTACATGTTCAATGATAATCTAGAATATGCTTTCAACAAACAATCACAAAAGTATCTAGAAATCAAGACATGCAAATCAATAAGAACAAGGTATGAATATTCAATATATTACACTAAAAACCTAGTTCTTAGATCATGAAATTAAACCTAGAAAATAACATGAAGCACATTATATATACATTTTCTAGAATCAATTTCAAGTTGAATCAAGTTTAGCACATATATCTTCAATAGAAATCACAAAGCTAAAACTCAATTGAAAAATGATCAAACACCCCTAGCATATGATCTAACATCCTTCTCAACATATTTCATCAATCAAATAGTAAGAACAAAAGAGATGATAAAAGATGAAATGAAAAAGAAGAAGTTGAACATACAACCTTGACCACGTACTGAAAATCATGCCACTGGGAAATATGAAGAAGTCAGCTGCCTCTAGAAATGCTTGGGGTTTATAGCTCCCATCAAGACCAACAATTTTGGCTTTTGGATCAATCGATTTCGAGTTCGTATGAGAAGGTTATGATCAAAATACTAAAAATAAAATGTTGAAGAATTCTGCAGAATTTCTTTGAAATTGTTCTTCAAGTTCTTTTTTGTTTGGAGGGAAGGAGAAGTGTTTAAATGGAGGAGAGAGAGAAATTTTTCGGGCCAATCAGAGGTGGCCATGTCACCCACCCCGTGGGGGCACGTGGGCCACACGGGACCAGAGGGGTCCTCTAGCCGTGGGTCCCATGGCTCCCACACGGCTAGGCCCACGTGGCCTTTGGCCACGCTCTCCTCTCGCGCGCTCCCTCACGTTCTTCAGCCGTATCTTAGGCATCCGAACTCCGATTTTGAATCCATTTTTGGATTACAAACCGTGACTCCCTCATGCATGATGAAGACTACATAACTTTGAAAAATGGTTGAGAAATCATCTCGGAAAATGACGATGAAGTCAACTCAACGAATGAGAACGAAAAGTAGCGTAGCTACATCGTTTGGACTCGAAACCTTATGAATGAGTAACCGAAATGACCGGAACTCAATAGGGAATCAAATAAGAACATATTCAAGTCCAAAATACAAAATACATAAACAAACAAACACAAATTCACACAAGCATGCCATATCAAAGAGATAGTCACAAAACATGCAATTCTACAATGTTTGTCTATTAGAGACCAATGCATGTGCATACTTAGAAGTATGTGAATGTGTTATACCAAATGTTTGAACTACAATGTAGGGACACACATGTATGAATTGTGTGTGTGTGTGCGCTAACGCCTTGCAAGAGGATTGAAGTCGAAGTATACCTTTGATGCTTTCACCTCTTGAAGACGACTTTTGCACTAGACGTTGCTCTTCACCTTTTAAGCTTCTTTTCTTTCAAGAACATCCTAAGCAAAAACTAATACAAATATAGAGCATTTTGTAATGGAATTAAGCCAATACAAATCATGAACCTTACACGATGAGCTGCCAGGTTAAGAGGGATACCCGGCATTTCATCATGACTCCAGGCAAAAATGTCCTTATACTCTTCAAGAAGCTTTACCAGACTTCCTCTGACCTCGTGATCTAGTGCACCTCCTATCTTTACTACTTTAGTTGGATCTCCTTTTTTGATCTGGATTTCTTATAACTGCTCCATGGGGTGCCCACCAATCCATCCCCGCTCTTCCCCTTCTGCTTCCTCTATGATCATATCTGGCTCCTCTATTTCTTCTAGGACATAATGATCCGGTTCTGAAATCATGTGGCCCAGTTCACTAGTAACATGGGCGTACTGCTTGGCTAATGTGGCTAGGTTGGCGGACACTACATAATAGGTACGGGCTGCCTGCTGATCCCCCCTGACTTCTCCTACCTTGGTTCCAACTGGGAACTTCAATACGTTTTGATAAATGGATAGGACTCCTCTGATCCCTGACAGGAAAGGTCTTCCAAATATTACATTATAGGCGGATGGGGTATCAACCACTATGAACTCCGTCATGATATTTTGCTGAAGGGGGGCTTCTCCAATTATCACTGGTAAAATGTGAGTTCCCACTGGCATCACAGAATCTCTTATAAAATCGTACAAAGGTGTGGTGCAGCTATTGTAGCAAGGGTTCTTCAGGTTGAGTTTCTCCAACACTCATTTGAACAAGATATCCATACTGCTCCCGGTATCAATCAGGATACGGTGAACCCGGTAATAGGCAATCTGTACTATGATCACCATTGGATCATCATGGGGCTATACTATGTTGTAGGCATCATCCTCGGTAAAAATGATTTGAGCAAAAGGAGGATATTCTCGTGATCCTCTGGAGACTCGGAATACATCATGACCAATGGTGAGCCTTGGGATCTTCCTAGCATTGTTCTTCCTTGAATTGTTGGAGGTCCTTGCTAGTGTTGGACCTCCGTTGATAGTGTGAATGACCTGAATTTGCTGCATCAAATCCTTTCCTTTGTCCTTCCTCCTCTCTTCTGCATCTTGCATTTTCCCTTGTACCTCCTTCCCTATCTTGATATTATCCTATACTTGTTGTAAAAATTGAACCAGGAGTCCTCCTCTTATCAATCCCTCGATCTAGTTACGGAGACTGTAGCATTCGGATGTGTTGTGTCCGACATCCTCATGAAAATGGCAATATTTATAACGATTTCTTTGATCAGCTGGGACCTTTATTGAACCAGGCTTCCTAAGCAAGCCCTTATCGCGAATAACCAGGTATATGGTCTCTCGGCAGGCATTTAGAGAAGTGTAGTAGTTGTACCAGTCTTCCTCACTTGATACCCAGGCTACTTCTCTTAGAGAAGGTGATGTCGGGGAGGAGTTCTTCTAGCCGTGTATCTTTCCCAGTGTTGGGGAGGAGGCCGCATGTACATCGATCGGTTTGGAGGATGGTTTTGGAACTTTTTTACAGGCACTGACTTCGGAGACTCCTTCTTAAGCCGCTTAACTGTTCGGGCTTCATCATGTTCAACCTTGACCCGGAGTTGCTCGTGAATGTTCACCTGCTCTAGCGCCCTGTCATAGGCTTCCTGGTAGGTCTCAGGTGGATGTTTGGCAACTGACCGGAATAATCTGCCAACCCATAGGTTTCTTCTGAAATTGGCCAGGGTCTCCTTCTCGGCAAACATTCCCATCTGGATCACTTCCTTATGGAACTTCTCTATGTAGGATTTCAATGTTTCACCTCACTTTTGGATTACATATTGCAGTAGGACGGGATCCTTGGGGCGTGGCTTGATCCCCTAAAATTGAGCACAAAAATCTGTAGTAAGTTTTGTAAATGAGTCCACACTACCTGGAGGAAATTTTCTGAACCAAGTCTTCGCGCAATCAGTCAAAGTGGAAGGGAACATTCTGCACATAGCTGACTAGGTGGCATTCTGGATTTCCATCTGGTGGATAAAGCTCTCCATATGACTCATGGGATCCTCTGATCCGGAATACTTCTTGGTGGGCATCTTGAATTTGGGGGGTAACTCTGCTTCTCTAATCCCTTTGGAAAATGGTGCATTCATCTCCCCCAAGGGGTTCTTCCGGGTACCTCGGTATTTCCCCTTCCTTAGATCCTCGAGTTCCTTTGCCATCTTGGCCATCTGATCCTTAAGGCATTTGGGTCCGTCACGCCTAGATCGGACTACTGAACCTTCGTTGTCTGAAGTTTCTGACTCCACAGTTGGTTCATTATGCTCCTCCTTCTGAGGCCAGGTACCCCGCTAGTTCCTCCTGGGTCTAGTACTGCCACCTACATCGGGATGAGGATTCTTCATTTCTACTGCCGACCTAGTTGTTGACTGGATCTTTCTAGGTGGGATGTCAAACGCTGATTTCACCCGTCGAGGTCTAAGATCTCCAGGATAATCTGGCATTGGTAGAGGCGGCCCGAGTCTATCAAAGATCGGTACCCGGGTACTTGGTCCAACCCCTTCTGTAAGTCCGAGTGCTTCAATAGGTATTCCTTGGGCAATAATTCAGAGATGGATGCTTTCCACATCAGCGGCAGCATGTTGTTCCATGGCTTCCCGGTTTACCTCTGGGACCACAAGGTCCTGCGGCGCGGAGCCGGCGTTAGGTGGTGGAATCGATGCTAGGATCTGGCTTCTTGTTCCCTTCCTCTTCCCCTGATTTCTTTGGGTGGAAGCGAGGGAATGGGGTCCTGAGTTGGTGGGTTGCCCCTGGGAGGATCAGAGCTTCATTTTCTACTTCTTCTAGGTAGAGCTTGGTAGCTTATTAAGGGTTGGGTGTTTTTTCCCACAGATGGTGCCAACAGTTTTAACCAAAAGTTGTCACTGGGGTGATTTTTCCAATTAACAATTCAATGAGGACCAGGATCGTGGTAGATCTTGGTCAGAGGGGTATCAGGTAGTTTGATACCCTTAGCTTCCTAGAAATTCAATGAGAATGATGTATCAATAGTAGTAAGTAAAAGTTTCACGTAAACAATAGGTCGGATATAAAACTCATTTTTATTAATAACAAGTACATAATGAGGTTACAATGAAGATCTATCCTAACTGTGGTTATGAAAAATAAGCTCAATGGGCGATGGAGATGGAAGCTCTCGTCTGAGTCGATAAGTGGAAAAGTGTCTAGTAGGGTTTTCTTCTTCTTTTTCCTGTGATCATACGATGAATATATAGGCCCGTTTCTGGCCATGCACTTCTAGAACTTTGGTCTAGGGTTTTAGCAATTTGCGGGTCTTTCCTTGGCGATCCACGAATTCGTCGGGGAGTTAATCCTTAAATCAAGTGATTCCTTTTAGAACTGAAAGAGTTGACTCCCCTTTTGAATGGGACTCTTGAATGGCGGGAATGCATGTGACTTTATGTCTCAAACGATGGCGTTTAATGCTTGTCTTTCTTCTCGGTTTGCTGTTCAGGGTACCTACTTCTTGCTTTAGGCTGGATCGAAATACTAGTATTCTTGTATTTACTACGTGATTTATTCACCTGGTGCCTACCACTAGCTTTTAGTGGATCGGGATACTCAAGTACCTCGCCTTCTTCACGTTTTTTTCTTGAATTATGCTCGGCCGTATCGGGGTACCGGGGTATCAGGATACCGGGTACTCGGAGTCAGGCGGGTATTTGAATCTTATAACAGTGGAATCCTTGGAGCTTTGTTTTCGAGGTTTCCTGGTACTTTCGGGGTCCTGGAAGTTTTAGACCTAATCGGGGTTGGTAGAAGTCCCCACCCTGGTCTTTTGTAGGAAGGCGGGGTGCCTGGATATCTTTTCCCTGGTAGCTTTTTTATCCTGACTTAATTTATGAGGCCGGTGGAAAATTCTTCTTTGATCCCTGCCATTTTTGGCGGTTAACACATTGAAAATGGATAGTTGTTTGGGTTTTACAACCCACAAAATTGCAATTAAAATAAACATATAAAAGTTATATGAAAAATAGAAGACTCAACAATCTTGATAAGAGAGATGGTAAAATCAATTAATAGAAGTTAAGGAATAGATTGAGTTACTTATGAATTTTGGTAATGCTTTCAAGCCTCAATAATGACCAATCTCATTTATGCTAACCATTTGTTTTCTAAAGTGTGCTTAGGTCATTATTTTGAACACTAAACACATTCCCACCTCAATGCCTACCGGATTAAGGAGAGGGGGTCAAGGTGGGATTAGTTGAGTACAAATAAAGGTTTGGATTAATGGGGTTGATATACCCACCACTAATCCATCCTAATCACTAAGTTCTTCAACCAATCAAGGGTGTCAATCCAAGATTGGTTTCACAACAAATTATCCCACACAATAATATGATCTACTAGTGGTATACAATGCAAATCACAATAAGCATAAGATCTAAGTATAAAGTGAAAAGGAAACAAGTAGAGATTCAATTACAAATAGCTAAGCAAATACCCATAACCATAAGTTCCTCAAATCTATCCCCTAAATTAGGGGTTTAGTTACACATAGTTACAATCAAATGAATAGGAAGTAATAGTTAAGGAAATCACCCTTAGGCCTCCTTCCTTAAAGCTTGCTCCTTCCTTTCCCTTGATGCTCCTAGTGTCAAGAATGGTAGAAGAGGGTGTGTCTAGATAAGTGGGTGTCTAACGGTAAGTGACAAAGGTATGGAAATGGAGAGAATGGAAAGAGGGGAATGGTTGAGTGTAGTAATCAAGACATTTGTGTTAAGGTTTTTGATGGAAAAGATAGTTCAAGTTTAGAGAATGGAGGAAGTTGAAGAGTAAAAATGGATGAGAAACTAGGGTTAGATTTAGTAAGAATTCATGCTCTCTAAGAATGGTGTGTCTTTTCAAGTTTGGAAGAAGAGGAATATATATAGTGGCCTTAGACATGTACTGATAACCGCTGGAAAATTTGATGTGGCAAGGTGTCGCCACTTCCATTGTCGCCATTTGTCATGGCGACACAAGTGGCGACAGGCAGTTATACCTTCTGAGATTCATATGTCACCATAATCTTCATCTTTTTCGCCATATTGCAACTGGCGACAATGAGGAAACTTTTATGTGTTGCCACTTCCTCTTGTATGTCGCCATGGCGACACAAAGTCGCGACAACCCTTGATGCTTTCAAAGACCTTTTGTCGCCATGGCGACACTTGTGGCGACATTTCTATGTCGCCGCTTCCCAAGTGGCGACATTAAGTGGCGATGACACCTGATTGAATTAGCCTGGAATAAAACCTTCTCTCGCCATGGCGACACAAGTGGCGACAATGCCTTATTTTGCCAACTTGTGCACCTTTTGAACCAAACTTCACATCTTCTTCACAAAAGCTCTTGAGACCTAAATAAACCTGAAATGCTCAATTTAACACTATTAAATACAGGGACACGCCTGAGAATCAAGCATAAAGAGACGGGAATGAGGTACAAAATCATACCAAATTTGGCTTGATCACTTACCAGGATACCTGATACCTTGCTTCGCCATATCTACACATGAAAATCCTGGTGCTAAAGTGGCCTTAGTTGCCTACCAGGACAGATCGCCAAAGGATCGGGATACCTTATCAGGATACCTAATACCTTGCTTCTCCATATCTACACATGAAAAACCTGGTGTTAAAGTGGCCTTAGTTGCCTATTAGGACAGATCTCTAAAAGATCAAGTAACCTTATCAAGATACCAAATACTTCATCTTGCCATGTATACATGTGAAAAATTTCCATGATAGAAAGTCTGCTGGGTAGCCAATCAGGGTTGGTTCAGCATCGGGATTCCTTATGTAAGGATTATCAAATATCCAGACTTACAATGTTCTAATTAAGGTACCCAGGCAACCTTTAACCCCTACCCGGATTGATTTGCTCTAACCAAGGTCATTCCATACTTTGTCAAATTTACTTTATCAGAATCTTGCAAACTTATACTAAATCTTACAAGGGGACTAATGTCCAAGAATTGTTTCCGGAGATAGTGTAAGTGTGGGTTCCTTTATTGCCAAGCAAGCAAGCTTGAGGCTAAATATTGACAGCATTCCAAGTAAGTTCTATTTGGGTCATAAAAAAACATGCAAGTATCATATTATACCGGGATATATATATTGTAAGCAAGACAATGTAATTGCCAAAAAGATAGAGTTTCTCATTTAACCAATTAGGGTGCCTAACCCCCTTTTCCGGGCTACAAAAATGAAATGAATATGAAATATAATGACAAAAATAAAGTCATGCGTCCTGCTGTCCTTCCCCTGCCTACTCCTCCTAGCCAATTGCATCCACCTCCTTAGCCCCTTTGGCTCCAACATCAGCTTGGGCAGCCTTATCTCCTGGCACCCCGGTTTTAATAGGAAGAACTGCTTCATCCAGCAATAATACATCAGTAGGATACACAGAATCTTGCCCTTGATTATCTTGAGCAGTAGGAGGATCTTGAGTTTCCTTCTCGGTAGATTCTCCTAAACCAACAGCAAGCGAGCCGGTACCAAATGTGAAAGATGATTCGGGACAGTGGCAGCTTGAGAATGACCTCCCTGATCTTGATCTGCATCCGAAAGTTGGGCTGCCTTGGCCATTATTTGATCCCGATCCCAATAGAAGGTTGCCTGCAGGTCAAAAGGGGGAGGCAGAGCCTGGGCGACCTCGTATGAGGCAGTGAAGTACCCATCCAAGAAAGCGGAATCCACCTAGATTTCAGGATACTCATAGAACCTCGTAAGAATCGGTTTTCATCTAGGAGGACAGCTTTCTCTACCTTCACAGTCTCTCTCTCTACCCGGCGGCACGTTGACTTGATTGTTTCCGTGTCATAAGTGCAATTCATCCGCTCTAACTCCACCAAGGCAGCCTGCCTACCAGACTCAGCTTCAGTCATAGACTAGACCAGAGAAGTCACGCTCTCCTCAGCACGAGCTAGATCATCCTTAGCCTCTTCCAACTCTGCCTGAAGTGCAAGATTGGCCTCGTTTAGAGCCTTGACCTGCTGCCCCATAACCAAAGGAAACTTAAAGCCCTACAAAAAGAAAGAAAGACAGTAAGTATCTCCAAAGAAGCTTATACCAAGCAAGCTAGAGGGTCAAGGTTCATACCTCGGCAAGCAGAGAAGCCCCTTTGGTAACTAGGATGTCAGTGGGCAAGGAAGACATTGACTGCAAGCCACCTCCAGGACACACAGCAACAAACTTGGATATGATCTCCTCCTGGCTGTGATCCCGCGGTTCTGATCCGGAGGGAAGATTGGTGGAAGTAGTGGCTGTAGTAGCGGCACTTTTTACCTTCTTTATCCGGGCTAGACACCTGATAGATATTGATGGAAAAGAAAGATGAGGAGAAGCAGTCACACCCGGCCTACTAGGGGCAGCAAGGGGAGCCTGTTTTGGGATCGAAATTGGAGAAACCTTAGCCTTGGTAGCCCGTGCCAACATCTCGCTTAGAGACGGGCGTGCTGCGATCTTAGTAGTAGGAGGAGAAGCAGGAGAATGTAATGGAACCCTATAATAGCTAGATGAGGGGTTGATGCAGGTGGTTAAGACCCGAGATGCAACACCAACACTAGAAGGAGAAGGAGAAGGAGAAGGAACAGGAGAACGGTCCTGAAGAAGAAGAAAAAGAAGAAGAAGAAAAAGAAGAAGAAGAAGAAGAAGAAGAAGAAGAAGAAGGGGATAGGAGAGGAGTGGCAAAAACTGTCAAAAGAAGGATTAGTAAAAAAATTAAAAATAAATAAATAAAAGCAATAGTGCAGAGTCACCTACCCGGATCCGTAATGGATATCCTCAGATACTGTTCTAACCAGGCACCTTCAAAGGTGTCACAGAATCACAGGTAGGATACGTAATGTTGGTGTAACTCCTATCCAGGATCCTCTTGAGAACCCCATTAGACTCCGCAGAAAGTATCCCCTTGTCCCACTTATCTTTCGTGGTAAATTGGGTGGGGACCAGGTACTCTGTTCCCCCTATATGCACTCAGTGGCCCCAATCTCATTCAACCACGACCCATTCATCCTTCTAGGTCGGGTTGTATTTCACATTCTCCCCGGGCACGATGAACTTCATCTTATTTTTGTAGGGAAAAATACGTTTGTATGCAGTGGAAGCGAGACTAAAAACGGTTTAGTATAGTTTAAAATTTTTCCATAATTTGAACATTAACCCTTTAATTAATTAACATATAATATTAAAGATATCGTACCTTTGTCACATGATCCGATTGACGTTGCGTCGATGGTAATCCGCAAGATCTTTCAATCCAATCACGAACGTCAATCACCTAGGAGCGTGGTCTCCCTTCTCTTTGAATTGTGTACCTGAGGATGGATGACAAAACTTTTTCCTTTTTTTTGTTAGTCACAATAAATTCCAAGAGGCTACAAAGAATGTTCCGATCGCTTTTGAATTCACAATCGTTAGATCGAAACTTGCGTGAACCTTATTCGAAATTGTGCACAAAACCTTTTGATATAAAAGTTACTAGTGCACTATCGAAAACAAGAACAAACTTTTCTCTCTTTTCCTCCTGGCCGAATTCTCACACTAGTCTAAGAGATAGCTTTTATTTTTCAAGCAAAAACTATTAGGGTTACCGAAATCTCTTTGCACAATTTATATATATATATATATATATATATATATATATATATAAGACCGAATTCTCTTTTCCATAAAAATATGTCTCAAAGACCGAATTCTCTTTTTATATATATATATTTTTTTTTTCTTGCACCGGCCGCATTCAACTTGCCTTATATAACATATATTACTACACCACTTTTCACTTGCATATATTTATATATCTCTGCACGTGAATTCAACTTTTATATATATTATATATAGCTGCATGCTTTATAAATTTATATATATATATCCGGCTAATTGCCATATATATTTCATATATATCTATACAATGAGCCCGAAATCCTTTACCATGTAGGATTTGTGTCTTTTGACTTAAATCCTAACCCTAGGTAGATTTCCTTAGAATTCCAAACCCTAATCCAACTCTTTAGTGTATTTGTGACTATATCAGAGACTTCCTAATTTGACTAGATAAATAAATTCCCTTTATTTATCTACTTACCAAATAAAGTCTTTAATATTTATTATACTGCCACAATAGTATACTACTAAGAAACATATTTCCTAGTCAGAAAAAGATTTTGATTTTTAATTAAATAATTAATCAATCAATTAATTAATTTCCATTTAATCAATTAGTAAAAATAAAACAATATAATATTATATATATCTCGGCCATGTGCCATATATATTAAAATATCTATATATTGTTTTTTTATTTTATTAAATCCATTGGACCAAAACAAAAGACCCACATGTGAACTAGGCCCATTCTTACTAAAAGAAACAAATCCACATGCCTTAATACAATTCTAGATGGACCCATAAATTAGTCCAGTAGAATATATCAAGTGATTCATGCAAGTCCGTGTGGATTGGGGATCTTGGCGTGCCTATCTAAATTTAAGCTCCAATAGACATAACCCAATCACAATCAACAAATGATTCGCTTAGGTTCAATTTATTAATTTTAGTTCATTCCACTAAAGAACTAAAATTGCACTCTTAAATAAATATGGAATAAGTAAATGATTCTCATTCATACCATAGACAATCTTATAGGAGATAGTGAATCCTCGTGAAGAATATCAGTAATCGCCAAGAGCTCATAGACCGCCTATAGCTCTCCAAGTTACCATATTTACTCATATGACCACACTTTGAACTTGGATATATATTATGACTTGTCCAGAAGTCATCTTTCAATAGTCACTATTGAAAACTCAACGTTAAGATTTAATATCCAAAACCTCAAAACATCCATATGATGATATTCTACTCACATTTAATAAATGGAGCCATGATGTCCATATCTATAAATGAAGTCCTCTATCGATTAACAAATGAATATCACCAAACTATCAAAGATAGACTATGCCATATAATCGTACTCATTGATAACTCAAATGATACCACTTGCAACCATATAAGTCCATCATTTATCTCAGGATTAAGATAGACTCTCCGATTGTCCTGATAATGAAAAGACTATTATCTATTGACGGTTCTAGATAAAGTATTTCATTGTGATCCAGTTCAATGCACCCAGTGCACTAGATTCTTTTACTCGAAGACCCTTCGATGATTTTAGACTCATCGTAACACATTTGATCCCACTCAAATACTAGTAAAAGAATTCTACAACTTTAACAAGATAAAGGTGCCCAACATTTAACTTAAGTTGTGAACATTATTCAAGACTAACTAAAGAATTGTGTCTACCTCATACATATCCAGATGTACGAACAATTCTTCTTTTCTCATAGTCTTTTGACCTTATGATTATTTACTTTTGATAATTATAATATTCAATCTATAAATGCTATAAGATTTGTTTAAATCAGAAATCACTTTATTAATATGAAAAGATTGTCAAAAACAATATTACACTCTTGCTATTGAGTATAATCCTAACAATCTCCCACTTGCACTATAGCAAATGTGTCATATCTCTCATTCCCATGTTCTCTAGGTGCCCATCAAAACTCTTCTGTGGTAGAGCCTTTGTGAAGGGATATGCTAGATTTTCTGCTGACGCGATTTTGGTAATCGTCACGTCACCCCTATGCACAATCTCCCTATGAAGATGAAACTTCCTTTCAATGTGTTTTCCTCTCTTATGACTTCTTGGTTCTCTTGAATTAGCCACTGCTCCACTGTTGTCACAGTAGATAGTGATCTACTTATCTGCACTGGGAACCACGTCCAAGTCAATCAGGAATTGGCGGAGCCAAACAGCCTCTTTAGCAGCTTCGCATGCAGCAACATACTCAGCTTCCATGGTGGAATCAGTAATACAAGATTACTTGATACTCCTCCATATGACTGCACATCCTCCAAGAGTAAACACAGATCCTGATGTGGATTTTCTAGAGTCGAAATCCGACAGTCTTTGATAGACTCGGACCGCCATTGTCGATTCAAAATCATCCTGAAGATTTTAGGCCCCGACAGGTGAAGTCAGAGTTTGACATTCCTCCCAGAAGGAACTAGCCAGCAGGTAGACCAGCAACAAAGAAGAGGGCTCATCAGCCCGATACAGGTGCTAGTACTGGGCCCATGAGAAACCCATGGGGTACTCGGAAATAGAGGGAGAAGCGCAAGGAGACAACCATGGAATCTGAAACTTTGGCTAATGAAGGCTTAGTAGCTCGATCCAGGCACAATGGATCCAAACGCCTTGAAGATCAAATGGCCAAAATGGCAAAGGAACTCGAGGAGTTAAGGAAGGGGAAACACCAAGGTACCTGGAAGAACCCCATGGGGGAGATGAATGCACCCTTCTCCAGGAGGATCAGAGAAGAAGAGCTACCCCCCAAATTCAAGATGCCCGTCAAAAAATATTCCAGATCAAAAGACCCCGTGAGCAACATGGTAAGCTTCGTCCACCAAATGGAGGTCCAGAATGCTACCCGGTCAGCAATGTGCAGAATGTTTTCTTCCACTCTGACCGACTGTACCAAGACATGGTTCAGAAAATTACCTCCAGGTAGTGTGCATTCTTTTACAAAACTTACTACAGATTTTTGTGCTCAGTTTCAAGGGATCAAACCTCGTCCCAAGGACCTTGTCCTATTACAATACATGATCTAGGAGCGGCGTGAGACACTGAGATCCTATGTAGAGAAGTTCCACAAAGAACTGATCCAAATGGGAATGTTTACCGAGAGGGAATGTTTATCGATAATGAGACATTGGTGTCTTTCAGAAGGAACCTGTGGGCTGGCAGATTATTCCGGTCGTTTGCTAAGCATCCGCCTGAGAATTACCAAAAGGCCTATGACAAGACACTGGAACAAGTGGACATAAATGAATAACTTCGGGTCAAGGTTAAGCACGATGAAGCCCGATCAGCTAAGCGACCTAAGAAGGAGTCTCCTAAGCCTACAGTTGCAAAGAAGATTCAAAATCTTCATCCAAACCGGTCAACCTACCGGCCACCACCTCCTCCCCAGCATCGGGATAGATACCCGGTGAGAAGGACCCTTCCTAGGATCTCACCACCACTAAGAGAGGTAGCACGAGTAGCAAGTGAAGAAGACTTGTACAATAATTACACTCCTCTTAAAGCATCTCGAGAGACCATATGCCTCACCATCCATGATAAAGGTTTGCTCAGAAAGCCCGGTCCTATGAAGATCTCGGCTGATCAAAGGAACCGCTAAAAGTACTGTGATTTCCATAAGGATGTGGGACACAACACATCTGAATGCTACAGCCTTCATAACCAGATCGAAGGATTGGTAAGGGGAGGACTCTTGGTCGAATTTTTACAGCAGGTACGGGATAGCATCAAGGCTGGGAAGGAGGTGCAATAGGAGATGCGAGATGCGAGATGCGAGATGCGGAAGAAAGAAAGAAGGACAATAATAAAGACTTGATGCAGCAAATCCAAGTCATTCACACCATCAGCAAAGGCCCAACAATAGCAAGGACTTCCAACAACTCAAGGAAGAACCATGCTAGAAAGATCCCGAGGCTTACTACTGGTCATGATGTACTCCGGGTCTCTAGAGGATCCCAAGACAGTCCTCGCTCTGCCTAGATCATTTTCACTAAGGATGATGCCTACAACACAATTCAGCCTCATGATGACCCAATGGTGATCACGGTACAGATCGCTAATTACCGGGTTCGCTGCATCCTAATAGATGCCGGGAGCAGCGTGGACATTTTGTTCGAATGAGCGCTGGAAAAGCTCAACCTAAAGAACCCTTACTACAACAGCTGTACCATGCCCTTGGATGGTTTTACAGGAGATTCTGTAATGCCAGTTGGGACGCATATTCTACCGGTAATAATTGGAGAAGCTCCCCTTCAGTAGAATATCATGACAAAGTTTGTTGTGGTGGATACCCTATCCGCCTACAATGCAATCCTAGGAAGGCCTTTCCTGTTAGGAATTAGGGGAGTGTTGTCAATTTATCACAACATCCTAAAATTCCCAGTAGGAACCAAGGTTGGAGAAGTCCGAGAGGATCAACAAGCAGCCCGCACTTGTTATGCAGTGCCCACCAATCCTACCATGCTAGCCAAGCAGTGCGCCCATGTAACCGGTGAACCAAGCCGCGGGATGCCGGTGCAGGATCACTATGTCCTAGAAGAAGGGGAAGTGTCGAACATGATTATAGAAGAAAAGGAAGACGAAGAGGAAGAACGGGGATAGACAAATGGTCACCACGCGGAGTAGTTAGAAGAGATACAAATTAGAAAAAGAGATCCGACCGAAGTAGTAAAGATAGGAGGCGCGTTGGATTGTGAAGTCAGAAGAAATCTGGCAAAGCTCCTTGAAGAATATAATGACATTTTTGCCTAGAGTCACGATGAAATACCAGGTATCCCTCTTAACCTAGCAGCTCACAGGTTAGCAGTGGATGCAACTTTCAAGCTAGTTAAATAGAAGCGGAGACATTTCAACGCCGAGCGGAATACCGCGATACAAGAAGAGGTGGATAAGCTTCTAAAAGCCAGATTCATTATAGAGTCCCGATACCCTGAGTGGATCGCCAATGTGGTCATGGTGACCAAAGCCAATGGGAAGTGGCGTATATGTGTGGACTACACCGATCTCAACCGAGCTTGCCCAAAGGATAGCTTTCCTCTACCTAAAATAAATCAGTTGATTAATTCAATTGCAGGTAACAAATTTCTAAGCTTCATGGATGCTTTCTCGGGGTACAACCAGATCATGATGCACCCCGCTAATCAAGACAAAACCAGCTTCATCACAGGGCAGGGCCTCTATTGCTATAAGGTGATGCCATTCAGCCTCAAAAATGCTGGAGCCACTTACCAGCGATTGGTGAACAAGTTATTCAAGTAGCAGATAGGAAGTGTAAGGATTCCCATGTATTGATTGGCTTATTTCGTGGACAAACCACATGTTGGGGTTGAAAATGTAAGGGTAGTTTAGGATTGAACTTCATGCTTGAAGGCCTTTTCAAGACCTCGAGGTACAAGCATGCCAAAGGTATAATTTCTAGTGCTTGGTTTTCCTTGAAGAGATTTAGTTAGTACACACACACTTAGCATACTTGATCCTGTGTGCATACTCTTCACATGTCACTTTACACACTAGCACTTTGTTTGATATCTTGTTATGTGTATATGTGCTTAGTAATTTGTTTCCCGACATTATTCGGAAACGTCCGCGCTTGCACTAATGAGTGCTTGGTTTCACGCGAAGACCGCCCACGGAGAATGCCCTTGGCTTCTCCTTGGTTTTCACCATTGTTAGTGATCGACGGTTATGATCGGCGGCCTGGCCGCCAAATGAAACCGCCGTTTACTTCCAGATGTGTCTGGAGCAATTCTGCGGTCACGACCGCCGTTCGAAACCGCCGTTCATACCTGATCGATTTTAATCTCTTGGGTTTGATTCGGCGGTTGGATCGGCGGTCACGAAACCACCGAATAAAACCGCCGTTGTTCCCTTATTCTTATCGGGTTCAATTCGGCGGTTATGATCGGTGGCCTGGCCGCCGATTGAAATAGCTGATCGGTGCGTTTCAAGGGCAAACTTGTCTTTTCACATGCCCAATTCTTGATGTCTATAAATATCTTACTTTCTCATTCTCTGATTAAGTTCTTTGAGTCATTAGAACCCTAAACTTCAAAGAGAGATTTTTGAGAAAAAATAAAATCAAGAACTCACCTTTAAACACTCAAATCAAATCCTTTTTGCATCAAAGTTCATCTTGCATTCATCTATGATTAGGTTTGCATCATCACAACATGCTTAGTAAGATTTTGATTAATTTCATCTTATTTTAGTGTTTTACTATCAAGCATATTCTCTTTTTAATTACTTGTATGTTTTTTATCATATGATAAATACAAGATTAGAGAATTAATTGTGATGAATTAATTGAGTGTTGTTTTGTGATAGCTAATTAGGTTTTTGATTAATCTTGATTAGCTAAGCTATTTTGACATGTCATCTAGCTATTGATATCTAGGATTGAATTAATTGCATATTATTATCCTAGGTAAGCATTTAGAGTAACCTAGCTCTAAATTGCATTTTGAGTATTTTACATATTCACATAGGTTGCATAATCTCTTCATAGAGAATTAAGTCTTGAGGCTAAGGTTGCTTAGGCCTCAAGCAATTAGGACTAGAGCCACTTTTAAATGCCCGAGTGGTAGGAGTGGGGGGTTATTGACCGGAGTGTTAGACGATGTCTACATAGGTTGTAAACTCCATTTCGATTAGTGGATTTCGAGGTCCGAGTGTGGCACACTAAACAGCCCGTGGTTTTTCCCAGTGGTTGGATTTCCACATATACATCAAGTGTTATTTAAATTCCGCACTATATTACACTTGCTTGTATTTTTGACTAGTATGGGCATTTTCGTAAAATTGACTTGCATGCGAAAATTGGGTAATAATAGTTAAAATCTATTCACCCCCCCCTCTAGATATATATATCGAACACACCGAGCGTTATTGTTATTTACTTTCAGGAAGGTCTATGAAAGTATACATAGATGACATGATCACCAAGTCCCTAATGAATGACCAACACCCCGAAGATTTACGACAAATCTTCCAAGTAATTAGGGAGAACCAGATGAGGTTGAATCCGGATAAGTGTGCATTTGGGGTAGCAGCAAGGGAATTTCTTGGGTTCATGGTACACGAGAGAGGAATCAAGGCCAATCCCAAAAAAAATCAAAGCCATCATAGATCTTGAATCCCCTACTACCCTCCAGCAAGCACAGGGATTGACTGGCAGGATAACAGCATTGAACCGCTTCATATCCCGATCTACAGATAAGTGCTTACCTTTCTTTAAAATCATTAAACAGGGTAAGAAGATGAAGTGGGATCAAGAGAGCGAACAAGCATTTCAAGTGTTGAAGAAGTACCTAGCTAGTCCGCCTCTACTGGTGAAACCCCTTCCAAGAGAAGAACTACAGCTTCATTTGGCGGTATCAGAAACCGTAACAAGCGGGGCCTTAGTCAATGAGTATAGTGATGGAGCCCTGATGAGGTCGTTTTGGTACTCAACAAAATACAATATTGATGTTCTTTTGCATATATGTTCTTTTGAAAACCGTATTTTAACCACTTAAAAATCCTTAAAGACAATATTTCTTAGCAAGTGGTAAGCAAAGTTCGTTCCACAGGGAGATGGAGGATGTATTGGATCAATTGACTAATCTAAAGCAATAAAATAAATCATTGAAAATGGATAGTTGTTTGGGTTTTACAACCCATGAAAATGCAATTAAAATAAATATACAAAAGTGATATGAAAAATAGAAGACCCAACAATCTTGATAAGATAAGTGATAAAAACAATTAATGGAAGTTAGGGAATAGATTGAGTTACTCATGAATCTAGGTAATGCTTTCAAAACTCAATAATGACCAATCTCATAAATGCTAGCCATTTGTTGTCTAAAGTGTGTTGTAAGGATTCCCATTCTTTGATTGGCTTATTTCGTGGACAAACCACGTGTAGGGGTTTGTTTGTAAGGGTAGTTTAGATGATTGAGGATCATACTCAAAGGCCCTTTCAAGACCTCAAGGGACAAGCACTCCAAAGGTATACTTCTAGTGCTTAACTTTCTATGAAGAGATTTAGAAACACACACACACTTTGCATTCTTACATTTGTGTGCATTCTCTTCATATGTCACATTACACACTAGTACTTTGATTGTTATATCTTGTTGTGTATTTATGTTTCTTGTCATTCGTTTCCCGATAGTGTTCGAAAACATCCGTGCATGCACTAGAATGTGCTTGGTTTTACGTGAAAACCGCCCACGGAGAATGCCCTTGGCTTCTCTTTGGTTTTCACCTCTGTTGGTGATCGGCGGTTATGATCGGCGGCTTGGCCGCCGAATGAAACCGCCGTTTGCATCCAGAAGTGTCTGGAGCAATTCTACGGTCACGACCGCCGTTCGAAACCGTCGTTCATACCCGATCGATTTAATATCTCTGGTTTGATTCGGCGGTTGGATCGGCAGTCACGAAATCACCGAATGAAATCGCCATTGTTCCCCTATTCTTCTCGGGTTCAATTCGGCGGTTAGAATCGGTGGCCTGGCCGCCGATTGAAACCGCCGAACGGTGCGTTTCAAGGGCAAACTTGTCTTTTCACATGCCCTGTTCTTGATGTCTATAAATATCACACTTTCTTATTTTCTGAATTAATGTTCTTTAACTCTAAGAACCCTAAACTTCAAAGAGAGATATTTGAGAGAAAATCAAATCAAGAACACCTTTTTTAACACTCAAAAACCATTCTCATATGCATCAAATTATCATCTAAGCATTTTCTAGCATAGTTAGGATGCTTGCTTGCATGGGTTTTGGTCATCACACTTTCTTTGGTAAGTTCTTCACTATTATCATATATAATTAGTGTTTTATTTATCATTGACATCTCTTATATTATTTGTATGCTCTTAGAATATATTCTAGATACAAAATAGAGATTGTTGTGTTGACATGATTGAGTGTTGTATTTTAATAGCTATCTAGGTTTTCATAATCTATGTTTAGCTAAGCTATTTGACATGTCATCTAGCTTTTAATATCTAGGATTGAATTTATTGCAAAATCATCATTCTAGATAAGCATATAGAGTAACCTAGCTCTAAATTGCATTTTTGGATATTTTATATATTCACTAAGGTTGTAATCTCTTCTTAGAGAATTAAGTCTTGTGTTGCTATCGGGATTAGGTAGCTTAAATCACAAGCAATCGGACTAGGTCCACTTATACCTGGATTAGGTAGTTGTGATGATTATTGATCAGGATTAGATCATTAAACTGGGATTAGGTTGTAATCATTTCAATTAGTGGATTCGAGGTTCGTGTATGACACACATAAAAGCCCATGGTTTTTCCCGTGAGGGTTTCCACGTAAATATCTTGTGTCATTTATAATTCCGCACTTATTACACTTGATATTTATATTGACTAGTTAGGGGCATTTTCGTAATATTGACATACATGCGAAAATTGGGTAATAATAATTAAAATCTGTTCACCCCCCCTCTAGATAGTTTTATACACACCGTGCTATAATTTGTTTCATATGTTGAGGTCATTACTATGAACACTCAACATCTTCTCACCTCAATGCCTAACCGATTAAGGAAAGGATGTCAAGGTGAGATTAGTTAGGTACAAATCAAGGTTTGGATTAATAGGGTTGATATACCCACCACTAATCCATCCTAATCACTAAGTTCTTCAACCAATCAAGGGTGTCAATCCAAGATTGGTTTCACAACAAATTATCCCACACAATATTATGATCTACTAGTGATATACAATGCAAATCACAATAAGCATAGAATCTAAATATAAAGTGAAAAGGAAACAAATAGAGATTCAATTACAAATAGTTTAGCAAATACCCATATCCACAAATTCCTCAAATCTATCCCCTAAATTAGGGGTTTAGCTACACATAGTTACAATCAAAAGAATAGGAAGTAATAGTTAAGGAAATCACCATTATGCCTCCTTCTTTAGAGCTTGCTCCTTCCTTTCCCTTGATGCTCCTAGTGTAAAGAGTGGTAGAAGATGAAGTGTCTAGATAGGTGGGTGTCTAATGGTAAGTGCCAAAGGTATGGAAATGGAGAGAATGGAAAGAGAGGAGTGATTTGGGTGAAGGAATCAAGACATTGTGTTGAGGTTTTGGATGGTAGAGACAGTTCAAGATTAGAGGATGAAGGAGGTTGAAAGGTGAGTAATGGAAGAGAAACTAGGGTTAGATTTAGTAGAAATTTTGTGCTCTCTAAGTATGGTGTGTTGCTCAAGTTTGGAAGAAGAGGAATATATATAGTGGCCATGGAAATGTACTGATAACCGCTGAAAAATCTGATGTGGCAAGGTGTCGCCACTTGTCATGGCGACATAAGTGGCAACAGACGGTTATGCTTTCTGAGATTCATATCTCGCCACTTTTTTCATTTTTTTCACCACATTGAAAGTGGCGACACAAGTAGCGACAACTCTGATGCTTTGAAAAATCCTTCTGTCACCATGGCGACACTTGTGGCGACATTCCAGTGTCGCCACTTCCCAAGTGGCGACGATAAGTGGCGACGATAAGTGGCGACGCTTGCTTCTCTTCTGTGTCGCCATATGTAAAGTGGTGACATCAAAACGGCAACGACACCTGATTGATTTTGCCTTTGAATAAGACTCCTTGTCGCCATGGTGAC
Source organism: Acer yangbiense (assembly GCA_008009225.1). Taxonomy (NCBI): domain Eukaryota; kingdom Viridiplantae; phylum Streptophyta; class Magnoliopsida; order Sapindales; family Sapindaceae; genus Acer; species Acer yangbiense. The sequence continues at coordinate 36,177,538 of CM017768.1, forward strand.
ACAAGTGGCGACGTTTGTGGCAACAATGCCCTGTTTTGCCAACTTGTTCACCTTTTGAACCAAACTTCACAACTTCTTCATAAAAGCCCTTGATACCTAAATAAACCTGAAATGCTCAATTTAACACTATTAAATACGAGGACATGCCCGAGAATCAAGCATAAAGAGACGGGAATGAGGTATAAAATCATACCAAATTTGGCTTGATCAAATACCCCCAAACCAATCTTTTGCTAGTCCTCGAGCAAAATAATCAACATCAACCCCCAAAGGCAAGCATCAAGACATTTCAAAGGTTTTCAATAAAGCTCTAACTCATCCTAGCAAGGATCTACTATCCAATGATTAACATGCGAAACCAAAATGAAGAGATTAACACAATGATGCACAAGTGAGGACTTATACATGTAAGAAAATGTTAAGTAAAGATTAAGAGCATGCCACTCAAGATATGATTGTACACAATGCGACCTTACATTCAAAATGCCAAAGCTTCAAAACAAAGGTGCTATTTGGTTTAGAATGTAATTCGCTTTGATATCTAATCCTCACCGAAATCTCTCTTTTCTTCTCATTGATTCCTAAGTTTCGCTCAAAATACATATGCAATATGAATTCATGTCATGGATATCTAATTGATTGCATATGATAACATTTAAAATGCAATTTCTGAAAAGTGAGTCTCATGAATGGAATTACAAGCCATGAATTAGAAAGAACATGCATCAACCAAATTTTACAAAGTGGACACTTCTAAAGATCATAAAGGTCTTTCTTTTGGTTGTAATGGGGCCTTAGGTGATGGTGAAACAAAGAATAGGGCAATGGATAACAAATAACCCAATAATAAACTAAGACATACATGCTAATTGTGAGTTCCGATGCTTCACACATAATGTTCACACACTAGGCATCCAGGCTTGCAATTTCAATTTATATGTGCATTCTACTCTAATTTTTCATTTGAGTAGCTCATTTCACTTTCATTTTCACTCAAGGCCAATTGTGCCTATATATTGGTTCTCTTTTCTTTACTTTGCCACATTTTTGTTTTCTTTTCAAGCTTCTTTTCTCTTTGCTTCTCTTTTCTTCTCAAAATTCTTTGCTTTTCTTTTTCTTTCAAGTTTTCTTGCTTTTCTTTTTCTTTCAAGTTTTCTTGCCTTGCAAGATTCTTTTGCACACACTTTCATGCCTAGGTACATGCCTCTACATTTTCAAGTATAAGATCTTACATTAATTTCCTAAGCCTTAGTAAATCATTTGGTCAAGGTAAGTCAATCATGTAGTCTATAAGGTTAATGTAGACGTGGTTCATGAATGAAAGGCTTAAAACGTGTTTGGCTTCAAAGGGGCTTGGGAGCACACACATAGAGGGTTGGAAGTATTTAGGCCAATTAGTGGTTCACACATGCATTGCCTAAAATCCTTTGTAAAGGCTTGTCCACAAAGCAAAATAAAGCATCCACAAGCAGACCATAATATTCTATGGCAAGCAATATTTATGTGCAAATGAGACCTATACATGCTTGAATGAGTGTTTGAGAGTGAGTGTTTAAAGAGTGAATATTTGAAATCGAAATCCGCTTTTTAAGGCCGTATTTGTGTTCCTCACGGGAATCTCCATTATTAATTCCTAGCCTTAAGCAACATTGATAATTCACCCTAACAGTTTGAGAAAAAGATTAACGCACTTTGTTCAATGACACCCTAAATGGCATGATGTTAATCTAAACCAAACAATGGCAAAGAGGCATAATTCCTCACTAGTCATGTAAAGATCAATCTCAACAAGCAAAGTATGCTCAAACATGGCATTATCGCGAAACATTTTGAAACATTCGGCTCTTTTAAAACAAAGCAAAATGGTGTTGCATACATGTACCCCCAAACCTAAATTGGACATTGTTCTCAATGTTCATGGGAGGTAAACATTATACAAAGGCGCAATTAACAAAGAAATCACATAGGATCAAAAATGTTCAATGTTTTCAAGAATTTGGCAATTTGCCCTCTTATCTTATCATGCACAACTCATCGACAATAAACTAATCAATCATGACAAGTATATCCTCAATCTTCCATTCAATCAAAGATCATCAAATAAGCACATTCATCATAAATCCACTACCAAAATCCATCTCACACCTTTATTCTAAACAAAAACGAAACAAAAGCGAAAATAAGGAAATTTAACTCAAAGAAATTGAAATGAAAGTAAAACCAATGTAATCAAGAAGTATCAATACCAATAAAGCAAATAAAACTAAAGTGCTCAATAGAAAGGTGAAGACTCGAAACTTTAAAGAAGGGGACTTGGTTCTCAGGAAGGTGACCCAAAATAACTGGAAAAGGTCTGATGGGGTACTAGCCCCCAACTGGGAAGGTCCCTACCTGATAAAGATAGTGGTTCGAAAAGGGGCTTACAAGCTAGAAGACATGGATGGTTACCCGGCAAGCCATACCTGGAATGCCGATCACCTTAAAAGATTTTACCCTTAGAGTTTGAAGAAGAATTTATTTTGGTTGGTATATTTCTAAATGTGTACCCCGTTTTCACTTTGTATTCGCTTCCTGAGAAATTCAATAAAGTTAGTATTGTAGGGAAAAATACCGTAGTACATGCAGCGGAAGCGAGACAAAAAATAGATTTAGTAACTTTTAAAATTTTTCCTTTTTATGAACCTTAAACCCTTTAATCAATTAAACACATATATTATCTAACAAAAGAATAATACCTTTTTTCGCGTGATCCGATTGACTTACGTCGATGGTAATCCGCAAGATCTTCAATCCTAGCACGAACGTGGATCACCTAGGAGCGTGGTCTCCCTTTTCTTTGAATTGCAAACCTGTGAATGGACAAATAAACTTTTCTTTTCTTTGTTAGTCACAAAAACAATCAAAAGAAGACTAAAATTATTCCGGTCACTTTTGAGTTCTCAATCTAATGATCGAAACTAGCGTGAACCTAAATCGATGTTGTACACACAAGCTTATTGATGAACAAGCAAATAGTGTACCATCAAAGAATAATTTATTCACTCTTTTATGTTTTTAGTAGAATAAAATTAATGCTCTCTATGAATTAAGAAGAAGAAGAAAAATTGTCTCTCAAGCACAAAGCATAGGGTGGCCGAATTCTATACATATGAATATATAGGTGGCCAAAATTTTCTTCTCTTTTCCTATTAGGGTTGCCGAAATCTTGCTCTCTTTTTCTACTAGGGTTGCCGCAAATCTCACTCCTAAAAGGAGTTTGTGTTGCACCCTAATTTCCATAAAAGAATAGACTTCAAACCCTAATCCAACTCATAGATATTTTATTCTTTTTATTGACTAAAATAAAAGACTTCTTATTTGATTAAATAAATAAAATTAATTATTTATTTTCTTACCAAATAAGTCTTTTACTTTTAGTATACTACCAACAATAGTATAAGACTAGGAATCATATTTCCTAATCAGAAAAGATTTGTTTCTTAATTAAACAATTAATTAATAAATTAATTAATTCTTATTTAATTAAAACAATGAAAACAAAATAATATCTTAGGTTAAAATATTAACCTTGCCGCCCCACTTGAATAAAATTGGGCCTAATATTATTTTCTTATTTCATTTAATCCATTGGACTTTAACAAAAAGCCCACATGTGAACCAGAACCATTCTTACTAAAAGAAACAAACCCACATGTCTTTTATTAATATATTAATATAATTGACCAGCCCATTACTTAAATAATGTGCAAATTATATTCTTAATATATTAAATGCAATTCTAGATGGACCCTTAAATTGGTCCGGTAGAATATATCAAGTGATCCATGCAAGTCCGTGTGGATTGGGGATCTTGGCGGGCCATCTAAATTTAAGCTTCAATAGACATAACCTTGAAAGTAATTAAATACTCGAGGTGTGTTCTATATATAAAGCTAGAGGGGGGGTGAATAGATTTTAACTATTATTACCCAATTTTCGCATGCAAGTCAATTTTACGAAAATGCCCCTACTAGTCAAAAATACATACAAGTGTAATATAGTGCGGAATTTAAATAACATGTGATGTATACGTGGAAACCCAACCACTGGGAAAAACCACGGGCTGTATAGTGCGCCACACTCGGAACTCGAAATCACTAATTGAAATGAAGTTTACAACCTATGTAGACCTCGTCTAACACTCCGGTCTGTAACCCCTCACTTCTACCCAGCGGGCCTTTATTAGCAACCCTATTCCAATTTGCTTGAGGCCTAAGCACTTTTAGCCTCAAGACTTACTTTTCAATGAAGAGAAACAACCTATGTGAATATATATGAATATTCAAATAACAAACAAGGCTAGGTAACCTTAGATGCTTATCTAGGATGATGATATAATCAATTTAATCAACCCTAGATATAAATTGCTAAATGACATGTCAAATAGCTTAGCTAATCAAGATTAAGCAAAAACTTAATTAGCTATCACAATCAACACTCAATCATTTTCATCACAAATAATCTCTAACTTGTATCTAGCATATAATCAAAAGCATACAAGTAATTAAAGAGATGTATTAATATGAAAAACACTAAAGTAATATGAAATTAGTGAAGAACATACCAAATAAGATGTGATGATTCAAAACCATGCATGGATCAATTCTATGAAGGCATAGAAGATCAAATATGAAATTTGATGCAAAAGGGATTTGATTTGAGTGTTTAAAGTTGAGTTCTTGATTTGATTTTTTCTCAAAACTCTCTCTTGAAAGTTTAGGGTTCTAATGACTCAAGAAGCTTGATCAGAGATTGAGAAAATAAGATATTTATAGACATCAAGAATTGGGCAGGTGAAAAGACAATTTTGCCCCTGAAACGCACCGTTCGGCAGTTTCAATCGGCGGCCAGGCCACCAATAACTGTTAGGATTATGCTCAATAGCAAGAGTGTAATGTTGTAATTAACAATCTTTTTCATATTAATAAAGTGATTTCTGGTTTAACAAATATTATATCATTTATAGTTTAATATTATAATTGTCAAAGTAAATAATCATAAGGTCTAAAGACTATGAGAAAAGAAGAATTGTTCATACATCTGGATATGTATGTGGTAGACACAATTCTTTAGTTAGTCTTGAATATTGTTCACAACTTAAGTTAAAGGTTGGGCACCTTTATCTTGTTAAAGTTGTAGAATTCTTTTGCTAGCATTTGAGTGGGATCAAATGAGATATGATGAGTCTAAAATCATCGGAGTGTCTTCGAGCAAAAGAATCTAGTGCACTGGGTGCATTGAACTGGATCACAATGAAAAGCTTTATCTAGAACCGTCAATAGATAATAGTCTTTTCATTATCAGGACAATCGGAGAGTCTATCGTAATCCTGAGATAAATGATGGACTTATGGTTGCAAGTGGTATCATTTGAGTTATCAATGAGTACGATTATATCGCATAGTCTATCCTCGATAGTTTGGTGATATTCATTTGTTAATCGATAGAGGACTTCATTTATAGATATGGACATCGTGGCTCCATTTATTAAATGAGAGTATAATATCATCATATGGATGTTTTGAGGTAATTGGATATTAAATCTCAACGTTGAGTTTTCGATAGTGTCTATTGAAAACATGGCTTCTGGACAAGTCAAAATATCCAAGTTCAAAACGTGGTCATATGAGTAAATATGGTAACTTGGAGAGTTATAGGCGGTCTATGAACTCTTGGCGATTACTGATATTAATCACGAGGATACACTATCTCCAACTTGATTGTCTAGGGTATGAATGAGGAACATCTTCCTTTTCTATCTTTATTTAAGAGTTCAATTTTAGCTCTTTAGTGGAATGAGTTAAAATTAATGGATCGGACCTAAGTGAATCATTTGTTGATTGTGATTAGGTTATGTCTATTGAAGCTTAAATTTAGATAGCCCGCCAAGATCCCCAATCCACACGGACTTGCATGGATCACTTGATATATTCTACCGGACCAATTTAAGGGTCCATCTAGAATTGCATTTAATATATTAAGAATATAATTTGCACATTATTTAAGTAATGGGCTGCTCAATTATATTTATATATTAATGAATGACATGTGGGCTTGTTTCTTTTAGTAAGAATGGGTCTGGTTCACATGTGGGCTTTTTATTTAAAGTCCAGTGGATTAAATGAAATAAGAAAATAATATATAGCCCATTTATTTTAAGTGGGGCGGCAAAGGTGAATAAATTAACCTAATATATTGTTTTAATTTGTTTCATTGTTTAATTAAATAAGAATTAATTAATTTATTAATTAATTGTTTAATTAAGAAATAAATCTTTTCTGATTAGGAAATATGATTCCTAGAAATATACTATTGGTAGTAGTATACTAAAATTAAAAGACTTGTTTGATAAGAAAATAAATAATTAATTTTATTTATTTAATCAAATAAGGAAGTCTTTGAGATAGTCACAAATACACTAAAGAGTTGGATTAGGGTTTGGAATTCTAAGAAAATCTACCTAGGGTTAGGATTTAAGTCAAAAGACAAATCCTACATGGTAAATGATTTTGGCCACAATATATAAATATATATTATATATATAAGGCCGAAAATATATATGTATATAATGCATGCAGTATTAGTGCCGCAAGAAAGATTATGCTTGCAAAAATATATGTGGGTGCCACAATATATATTTGTGAAGGCGTGCAGCATTGGTAAACTTTAAAGAGGTGTGCAGAATTTATGCACTATATATATTTTAATATATATAGATATTATAAATAGGTTGAATTTGGCTAACCCTACTTGCAAGGCTTGAGAGTTTTTCTTTTGCTTAAAAAATAGAATCCAACTCTAGTGATTAGTGTGTGTTGATTTCGACTAAAAACATAAAAGAGTGAATAGATTATTCTTTGATGGTACACTAATTGCTTGTTCATCAATATGCTTGTGTGTACAACATCGATTTAGGTTCACGCGAGTTTCGATCATTAGATTGAGAACTCAAAAGTGACCGGAATAATCTTAGTCTTCTTTTGATTGTTTTGTGACTAACAAAAGAAAAAGAAAAGTTTGTTTGTCCATTCTCAGGTTTGCAATTCAAAGAAAAGGGAGACCACGCTCCTAGGTGATTCACGTTCGTGCTAGGATTGAAGATCTTGCGGATTACCATCGACGTAAGTCAATCGGATCACGCGACAAAAGGTATTCTTCTTTTGTTGATTATATGTATGTTTAATTAATTAAAGGGTTAAGGTTCATAAAAAGGAAAAATTTTAAAACTATACTAAAACTATTTTTTAGTCTCGCTTCCGCTGCGTGTACTACGGTATTTTTCCCTACAATTGGTGTCAGAGCCTAGGTTGAACCGTCTTAATTAATTAACGTATATATACGTGGATCTATTTCTTTTTATTGTGATTATGCATGTTTAGAAAGAGATGGCACTCTAGGTATTCGCATATATAATTACATGTGATGTATGGATTTATATATGTTTTATGTGGATTGTTGTTGCTCGATTTTGGTCCTAGATTTTCAATGTAATTATTGTTTCGGAGTTGTAACAAGAAGGGTGGTCTATCATCGCCATAATTCCTTCTTGGTAGTTGCTAGGTTTTCTTTTAATTTTATTTTATTTTGGTGCAGTATTTTACTGCAGTTTTTTTATTTAAATTTTATGTGCAGTTTTTATTTTGTAAAAGTACTGCAGTGAATAAAAAAATAAAAAAAAATTAATACTGCAGTATTTTATTATTTATACTGCTGTAATTCATTCGGGTATTGAAGATTCGAAGACACGAAGAAAAACGAAGCAACCGGAACCGAGAACGAGCACCGTGCGCACCCTAGGATTGGATTGGGCTGCGCATGGCAAGCCCATTACATGGTGGGCTGCGCACGGCAGCCTTGTGTGGCCTTATGGGCTGCGCATGGCAGCCCCTTTGTGGGGTTGTGGGCTGTGCACACCCATGGGTGGAGGCCGAAGGATGAGCATATGGTTGATGGGCCACTTGAAGATCTTGTAGTCCTAAACAATTGTAATTTACTTGTTTTTCTAGGATGGGCCAAAATTGTTGCTATTTAATTTATGCTTAAATATTACAATATTTGTTATTGTATGATAACATGACATATAGAATAGGAGTGCCACTCATATATCTCTTTTGGTATGAACATGCATTGAATGATTTAGGTATCTAAATTGGCATCTAGATAACTTGGTAAATCATTCTATGGGATTTAATCACACGCCTTAAATAATTGAGTGGGAGAAGGTGTTTTTGTAACACCTATGGCCTCCAAGGTTAGTTGAGCTTTATTATTGGTAATCCCCCCAAGGGGCGTCCATGAATGGAATTTAGCAATATACATCCTTACAAGGATAGACTAGACAATGGACTCAAACGAGATCTACTCCCCAAGGAGGGATTTTCGTGAGAGAAAATTGAGGGTCGATATCTTGGTAACACACTCAATGTAATTTTATTGATATCCTCCCAAGAGTTCTTGTCAGTAAAATTGCAAGGCTAAAATTGAAAACGCTGGTTGTTATGTTAACAATTAGGTGGGACCTAGTCTAACTAGTAAATGGTGCGAACTCCCAAAGGAGGCGTAACATTTATAGGTGTTAGATCACCATTGAATTTTTATGATTGAGTTATTTATTTAATTCAAGATAAATATTTAAAAGTGCTTTAACATGATTATTTACTTATATATGTTTTGTTTTATTCAGAAATCATGACCCCATCACTTATGAACATCCTAAAAGATAACACTTTAACTGGAGATAATTATGTCACATGGAAAAGGAAAATTGGATTGTTGCTGCAAAGTGAAAAACATAAGTTTGTTCTAACTACTCCTAAACCACCTGCTCCTAATTATGAATCTCAGATTCATATGGTTGGTAAAGTTGCTACTGTTATGGCCCGTCAAAAGGTCAAGGAACAACAAAAGAAAAAGCAACTTGGGCCTACCAAGAAGGAGATCCTGAAAGTAACCAAGATCAAAAGGAAGTGCTCCTTTTGTGGTGAAAAGGGACATTGGAAAAGAAATTGCCCAAAGTCCCAGAACAAGAAGGAACAAGGTAATATTAATTATCTTGAAACATGTTTTCTGGCAGATTCTACAGATTCTTGGATCATAGACTCTGGAGCCACAAATCATGTTTGTTATTCCTTACAGGGGTTCCAAGAAAGGAGAAAGCTGAATAAGAATGAAATCAACTTGCATTTGGGCAACGGATTGTTAGTGTCTGCAAGTGCAGTGGGAGATATTAGAGTTAATCTAGATTCTTTCAGGCATTTAGATTTGATAGACGTTTATTATGTACCTCAATTCAAGAGAAATTTAATTTCAGTTTCTTGTTTGAATAAATTTGGATATTCGGTTACTTTTAATAAAGATTTTATTATTAGTAAGAATAACAAATTTTTTTGCAAAGGTACATTGGAAAACGGCTTATTCTTTTTGCATAGAAATATCTCTTACTCGTTAGACACAGAATTAACGGAACCTAATCATAAAAGAGTAAAATTATCGATAGATGAAACCTACCTATGGCATTTACGCCTAGGTCATATTAACTTTAATAGGATTAAAAGATTGGTATGTGACGGACCTTTAAGTGACTTAAAGGTTGATGATCTACCAACTTGTGAATCTTGTTTGGAAGGTAAAATGACCAAAAGGTCGTTCTCTACCAAAGGTGCAAGAGCCACTGAATGTTTAGGATTGATACACACTGATGTATGTGGACCTATGAGCATTCAAGCTAGAGGTGGATATGAGTACTTCATCACCTTCACAGATGATTACTCGAGATTTGGCTATGTGTATCTCATGCGACATAAGTCGGATGCTTTTGACATGTTCAAAGCATTCAAAGTTGAAGTGAAAAATCAGCTTGAGAAACACATAAAAATCATGAGATCTGATCGTGGTGGAGAATATCTATCTGGTGAGTTTCAGCAATATCTTATTGATAATGGGATAGTTTCTCAATTTTCTGCACCAGGTACACCTCAACAGAATGGGGTAGCAGAAAGGAGAAATAGAACTCTTTTGGATATGGTTAGGTCTATGTTGAGTTATTCAACACTTCCTATTTCTTTTTGGGGACATGCTTTACAAACTGCTATATACATTCTAAACGATGTACCATCTAAGTCTGTTCCTAAAACACCGCATGAGTTGTGGACTGGGCGCAAGCCTAGTTTACAACACTTAAGGATATTTGGTTGTCCTGCGCATGTGTTAAAAGGAAAGACAGAAAAGATGGAGTCCCGTTCGGAAACATGTATATTTGTAGGGTATCCAACAGAAACTAAAGGATATTATTTCTATAGTCCTTCAGATCTTAAAGTATTTGTTTCGACAAATGCTAAATTTCTGGAAAAGGACTTTATGAATGATTTTGTGCCTAGAAGTAGAATTGTCCTGAATGAGATGTCAGGAAATACAATTCCACAAGAGGTTACACAACCTAACCCAATTGTAAGTTTCGATCCAACACAAGATCAACAACCTACCATTCCTCGTCGTAGTGGGAGGGTTAGAACACAACTCGAAAGATACATCGGTTTGGGAGAATCAGTGGAGAATCTCCCGGACGACGATGATCCCTATACGTACAAGGAAGCTATGGAGGATGTTGATAGTCGCCATTGGCAAAAGGCAATGCAATCTGAGATTGAATCTATGTTCGATAACAAAGTCTGGTCCCTTGTAGACTTGCCTAAGGGGATAAAACCCATTGGGTGCAAGTGGGTATACAAGAGGAAAAGAGGTATGGATGGAAAGGTGGAAACCTTTAAAGCTAGATTGGTAGCTAAAGGGTATACACAGAAAGAAGGTATCGATTACGAGGAAACCTTCTCTCCTGTGGCCATGCTTAAATCCATTAGGATACTCTTGTCCATTGCAGCATCTTTAGATCTAGAGATTTGGCAAATGGACGTCAAGACAGCTTTCCTTAATGGAAGTCTTGACGAAAGCATCTACATGATGCAACCAGAGGGATTCATTGAAAAGGGCCAAATGGAAAAGGTATGCAAGTTGCAGAAATCCATATATGGATTAAAGCAAGCATCCAAATCCTGGAACATAAGGTTCGATCAAGCTGTCAAAGGTTTTGGATTTATTCAGAATCCTGACGAACCTTGTGTATACAAAAGGATTAAAGGCGACAAGTTGGTTTTTCTGATTCTTTATGTTGATGATATACTACTCATTGGAAACAATGTAGGTGTATTGACATCAGTAAAAGAATGGTTAGCAAAACAATTTGATATGAAGGACTTAGGAGAAGCAAGTTTTATTCTAGGTATCCAAGTAATAAGGGATAGAAAGAATAAAACGATTGCATTATCCCAAGCTTCATACATAGACAAGATCTTGTCTAGGTTTTCCATGCAGGATTCCAAGAAAGGTATGTTACCTTTCAGACATGGAATCAAGCTTTCTAAGGAACAAGTTCCTAAGAATGAGCATGAAGAGCAATTCATGAGTAGGTTCCATATGCCTCAGCGGTTGGAAGTCTCATGTATGCAATGCTCTGTACTAGACCAGATATTTGTTTTGCTGTTGGCATAGTTAGTAGGTTTCAATCGAAACCTGGTCCTGATCACTGGACGGCAGTCAAGCATATTTTCAAGTATCTCAAGAGAACGAGAGATAATATGCTTGTATACTCTGTAGGGGATTTGATTCCTGTTGGGTATACAGATTCTGATTTCCAATCAGATTCTGACTCCAGAAAATCCACATCGGAGGCCGTGTTTACTATTGGAGGAGGAGCAGTTATATGGAGGAGTATCAAGCAATCTTGTATTGCTGATTCCACCATGGAAGCTGAGTATGTTGCTGCATGCGAGGCTGCCAAAGAGGCTGTTTGGCTCCGCCAATTCTTGATTGACTTGGAAGTGGTTCCTAGTGCGAATAAGCAGATCACTATCTACTGTGACAACAGTGGAGCAGTGGCTAATTCAAAAGAACCAAGAAGTCACAAGAGAGGTAAACACATTGAAAGAAAGTATCATCTTTTAAGGGAGATTGTTCAAAGAGGTGACGTGACGATTACCAAAATCGTGTCAGCAGAAAATATAGCGGATCCCTTCACAAAGGCTCTACCTCAGAAGAGTTTCGATGGGCATCTAGAGAATATGGGCTTAAGAGATATGACACATTTGCTATAGTGCAAGTGGGAGATTGTTAGGATTATGCTCAATAGCAAGAGTGTAATGTTGTAATTAACAATCTTTTTCATATTAATAAAGTGATTTCTGGTTTAACAAATCTTATATCATTTATAGTTTAATATTATAATTGTCAAAGTAAATAATCATAAGGTCTAAAGACTATGAGAAAAGAAGAATTGTTCGTACATCTGGATATGTATGTGGTAGACACAATTCTTTAGTTAGTCTTGAATATTGTTCACAACTTAAGTTAAAGGTTGGGCACCTTTATCTTGTTAAAGTTGTAGAATTCTTTTGCTAGCATTTGAGTGGGATCAAATGAGATATGATGAGTCTAAAATCATCGGAGTGTCTTCGAGCAAAAGAATCTAGTGCACTGGGTGCATTGAACTAGATCACAATGAAAAGCTTTATCTAGAACCGTCAATAGATAATAGTCTTTTCATTATCAGGACAATCGGAGAGTCTATCTTAATCCTGAGATAAATGATGGACTTATGGTTGCAAGTGGTATCATTTGAGTTATCAATGAGTACAATTATATCGCATAGTCTATCCTCGATAGTTTGGTGATATTCATTTGTTAATCGATAGAGGACTTCATTTATAGATATGGACATCGTGGCTCCATTTATTAAATGAGAGTATAATATCATCATATGGATGTTTTGAGGTAATTGGATATTAAATCTCAACGTTGAGTTTTCGATAGTGTCTATTGAAAACATGGCTTCTGGACAAGTTAAAATATCCAAGTTCAAAACGTGGTCATATGAGTAAATATGGTAACTTGGAGAGTTATAGGCGGTCTATGAACTCTTGGCGATTACTGATATTAATCACGAGGATACACTATCTCCAACTTGATTGTCTAGGGTATGAATGAGGAACATCTTCCTTTTCTATCTTTATTTAAGAGTTCAATTTTAGCTCTTTAGTGGAATGAGTTAAAATTAATGGATCGGACCTAAGTGAATCATTTGTTGATTGTGATTAGGTTATGTCTATTGAAGCTTAAATTTAGATAGCCCGCCAAGATCCCCAATCCACACGGACTTGTATGGATCACTTGATATATTCTACCAGACCAATTTAAGGGTCTATCTAGAATTGCATTTAATATATTAAGAATATAATTTGCATATTATTTAAGTAATGGGCTGCTCAATTATATTTATATATTAATGAATGACATGTGGGCTTGTTTCTTTTAGTAAGAATGGGTCTGGTTCACATGTGGGCTTTTTATTTAAAGTCCAATGGATTAAATGAAATAAGAAAATAATATATAGCCCATTTATTTTAAGTGGGGCGGCAAAGGTGAATAAATTAACCTAATATATTGTTTTGTTTCATTGTTTAATTAAATATGAATTAATTAATTTATTAATTAATTGTTTAATTAAGAAATAAATCTTTTCTGATTAGGAAATATGATTCCTAGAAATATACTATTGGTAGTAGTATACTAAAATTAAAAGACTTGTTTGATAAGAAAATAAATAATTAATTTTATTTATTTAATCAAATAAGGAAGTCTTTGAGATAGTCACAAATACACTAAAGAGTTGGATTAGGGTTTGGAATTCTAAGAAAATCTACCTATGGTTAGGATTTAAGTCAAAAGACAAATCCTACATGGTAAATGATTTTGGCCACAATATATAAATATATATTATATATATAAGGCCGAAAATATATATGTATATAATGCATGCAGTATTAGTGCCGCAAGAAAGATTATGCTTGCAAAAATATATGTGGGTGCCACAGTATATATTTGTGAAGGCGTGCAGCATTAGTAAACTTTAAAGAGGTGTGCAGAATTTATGCACTATATATATTTTAATATATATAGATATTATATATAGGTTGAATTTGGCTAACCCTACTTGCAAGGTTTGAGAGTTTTTCTTTTGCTTAAAAAATAGAATCCAACTCTAGTGATTAGTGTGTGTTGATTTCGACTAAAAACATAAAAGAGTGAATAGATTATTCTTTGATGGTACACTAATTGCTTGTTCATCAATAAGCTTGTGTGTACAACATCGATTTAGGTTCACGCGAGTTTCGATCATTAGATTGAGAACTCAAAAGTGACCGGAATAATCTTAGTCTTCTTTTGATTGTTTTGTGACTAACAAAAGAAAAAGAAAAGTTTGTTTGTCCATTCTCAGGTTTGCAATTCAAAGAAAAGGGAGACCACGCTCCTAGGTGATTCACGTTCGTGCTAGGATTGAAGATCTTGCGGATTACCATCGACGTAAGTCAATCGGATCACGCGACAAAAGGTATTCTTCTTTTGTTGATTATATGTATGTTTAATTAATTAAAGGGTTAAGGTTCATAAAAAGGAAAAATTTTAAAACTATACTAAAACTATTTTTTAGTCTCGCTTCCGCTGCGTGTACTACGGTATTTTTCCCTACAATAACGACAGCCGAATTGAGCTCGTGAAGAACAGAGCATCAACGGCGGTTTCATTCGGCGGTTTCGTGACCGCCGATACAACTGCCGAATTAGACCGAGAGATTAAAATCGATCAGGTATGAACGGCGGTTTCGAACGGCGGTCGTGACCGCCGATCTTGACCGCATAATTGCTTCAGACCAATCTGGACTGAAACGGTGGTTTCATTCGACGGCCAGGCTACCGATCATAACCGCCGATCACCAATAATGGTGAAAACCAAGGAGAAGCCAAGGGCATTCTCCATAGGCGGTCTTCGCGTGAAACCAAGCACTCATTACTGCAAGCGCGGACGTTTCCGAACAATGTCGGGAAACGAATTATAAAGCACATATACACACGACAAGATATATCAACCAAAGTGCTAGTGTATAAAGTGACATGTGAAGAGTATGCACACAAATGCAAGTATGCTAAGTGTGTGTGTGCTTACTAAATCTCTTCAAAGAAAAAAAACAAGCACAAGAATTTATACCTTTGGCGTGCTTGTCCCTTGAGGTCTTGAAAGGGCCTTCGAGCTTCAACCTTAAACATTTAGACTACCCTTACATTCACAACCCCAACATGTGGTTTGTCCACAAAATAAGCCAATCAAGATATGGGAATCCTTACAAACCTAATCACAATCAACAAATGATTCACTTAGGTCCGATCCATTAATTTTAACTCATTCCACTAAAGAGCTAAAATTGAACTCTTAAATAAAGATAGAAAAGGAAGATGTTCCTCATTCATACCCTAGACAATCATGTTGGAGATAGTGTATCCTCGTGATTAATATCAGTAATCGCCAAGAGTTCATAGACCGCCTATAACTGTCCAAGTTACCATATTTACTCACATGACCACGTTTTGAACTTGGATATTTTGACTTGTCCAGAAGCCATGTTTTCAATAGACACTATCGAAAACTCAACGTTGAGATTTAATATCCAATTACCTCAAAACATCCATATGATGATATTATACTCTCATTTAATAAATGAAGCCACGATGTCCATATCTATAAATGAAGTCCTCTATCGATTAACAAATGAATATCACCAAACTATCGAGGATAGACTATGCGTTATAATCGTACTCATTGATAACTCAAATGATATCATTTGCAACCATAAGTCCATCATTTATCTCAGGATTAAGATATACTCTCCGATTGTCCTGATAATGAAAAGACTATTATCTATTGACGGTTCTAGATAAAGCTTTTCATTGTGATCCAGTTCAATGCACCCAGTGCACTAGATCCTTTTGCTCGAAGACACTCCGATGATTTTAGACTCATCATATCTCATTTGATCCCACTCAAATGCTAGCAAAAGAATTCTACAACTTTAACAAGATAAAGGTGCCCAACCTTTAACTTAAGTTGTGAACATTATTCAAGACTAACTAAAGAATTGTGTCTACCACATACATTTCCAGATGTACGAACAATTCTTCTTTTCTCATAGTCTTTAGACCTTATGATTATTTACTTTGACAATTATAATATTAAACTATAAATGCTATACGATTTGTTAAACCAGAAATCACTTTATTAATATGAAAAAGATTGTTAATTACAACATTACACTCTTGCTATTGAGCATAATCCTAACAAGTATTGTTCTCCTACATGATTCTCCTATATTCGCCTTGAAATATTCGTCACCACTAGATTGAATCAAGACCAGGAGAGCTACATAGCAACCTTGATGCCCTGGTCCGAGTTAACCCCTCAGGAAGGATCTCCATTACTGAACCAAGACTAGGAGAATCACATACTTCTCTTAATGCCCTGGACTAGGGTCCATACCCTCTAGGAGGATCGCCATAATAAAGCTCCTCCAGACTAGGAAAAGCCAAATGGCATTCTTGCTGCCTTGGACGGGGAATACCCTCCTCCAAGAAGGATCTAGTGCACAAGTGCTTAAATGGTATAGTTTCCAGCTAGACTTAGGTTGCGAAATCATGGCCCAAGTTGCCCGTCGCAATCCTCAATACCAAGAAAGCATACAACACTCCTGCTGCCTCGGCCGGGGAATACCTTCCGTCGGGAAGGATCTGGATGGTGTAATTATTTACCTGGATCATTTCGCTAAAGGATCAGGATCTTCTAGCATGGCGCCTGATGCCTAAGGTTCGCCATGCGAAGACCTGGTGCTAAAAAAGGCCCTAATTCCCTACCAGGGTGAGACCTCCTAAGGATCTGTAGGGAAAAATACGTGCACGCAACGGAAGCGAGACTAAAATCGAGTTTAGTATAGTTTAAAATTTTTCCATATTATGAACCTTAACCCTTAAATTAATTAAACATATATATATATATACTAAAAAGTAGAATACCTTTTGTCGCGTGATCCGATTGACTTTGCGTCGATGGTAATCCGCAAGATCTTCCAATCCTATCACGAACGTGAATCACCTAGAAGCGTGGTCTCCCTTTCTTTGAATTGCGTACCTAAGGATGGAAAACAAAATCTCTCCTCCTGATCGTTAGTCACAATAAAATCCAAGAAACTAGAAAGTATGTTCCGGTCACTTTTGAATTTAACAACCGTTAATATTGAAACTCGCTTGAACCTAATTCGAAGTTGTGCACAAAGCTTTTTGATATTCAAGCTTACAAGTGCACTATCGAAATTAGAACTCTCTTTCTCTATTTCTCTCTTGGCCGAAATTAAACACTTGTCTAGAGTATGAATTATTTTTCTAAGCAAAAAGAAATAATTCACTCAAGCTTTTTGGAAGAAGTAGAAGTGGCCGAATTCAATACTATATATTATATAGGGTGGCCGAATTCTTCTCCTTTTATTATTAGGGTTGCTGAATTCTTCTTGTGTTAGGGTTTAGGGTTGGCCGAATTCTCTCCCAAAGAGGATTTGTGCTTTACCCTAATTCCTATCAACCTTAGAATCCTAACCCTAATACAACTCATAAGTGTTTAATCCTATTATGACTTATTAAAAGACTTCCTTATTTGATTAAATAAATAAACCTTATTATTTATCTTCTTACCAAATAAGTCTTTTATCTTTAATATACTACTACCAATAGTATAAATCTAGGAAACATATTTCCTCATCAGAAAAAGATTTTGATTCTCAATTAAATGATTAACTAATAAATTAATTAATTTCCATTTAATCAATCAATAAAATAAAATAATATTTTAGACTATTATTCTAGTCTTGCCGCCCACACCATATACATGGGCTTAATATTATTTTCTTATTTTATTTAATCCATTAGACTTTAATTAAAAAAACCCACATGTGAACCAGACCCATTCTTACTAAAAGAAACAAGCCCACATGCCTTTCATTAATATATTAATATAATTGATTAGCCCATTAAATAAATAATGTGCAAATTATATTCTTAATATATTAAATACAATTCTAGATGGACCCATAAATTGGTCCGGTAGAATATATCAAGTGATCCATGCAAGTCCGTGTGGATTGAGGATCTTGGCGGGCTATCTAAATTTAAGCTTCAATAGACATAACCTAATCACAATCAACAAATGATTCACTTAGGTCCGATCTATTAATTTTAACTCATTCCACTAAATAGCTAAAATTGAACTCTTAAATAAAGATAGAATAAGTAAATATTTCTCATTCGTACCCTATACAATCTTATTGGAGATGGTGTATCCTCGTGAATAATATCAGTAATCGCCAAGAGCTCATAGACCGCCTATAGCTCTCCAACTTACCATATTTACTCATATGACCACATTTTCAACTTGGATATTTTGACTTGTCCAGAAGCCATGTTTCAATAGACTCTATCGAAAACTTAACGTTAAGATTCAATATCCAATACCTTAAAAACATTCATATGATGATATTCTACCCTCATTTAATAAATGGAGCCATGATGTCCATATCTATAAATGAAGTCCTCTATCGATTAACAAATGAATATCACCAAACTATCGAGGATAGACTATGCTATATAATCGTACTCATTGATAACTCAAATGATACCACTTGCAACCATAAGTCCATCATTTATCTCAGGATTAAGATAGACTCTCCGATTGTCCTGATAATGAAAAGACTATTATCTATTGACGGTTCTAGATAAAGTATTTTATTGTGATCTAGTTCAATGCACCTAGTGCACTAGATTCTTTTACTCGAAGACCCTCCGATGATTTCAGACTCATCATAACTCATTTGATCCCACTCAAATGCTAGCAAAAGAATTCTACAACTTTAACAAGATAAAGGTGCCCAACCTTTAACTTAAGTTATGAACATTATTCAATACTAACTAAATAATTGTGTCTACCTCATACATATCCAGATGTACGAACAATTCTTCTTTTCTCATAGGCTTTTAACCTTATGATTATTTACTTTGACAATTACAATATTAAACTATAAATGTTATAAGATTTGTTAAACCAGAAATCACTTTATTAATATGAAAAAATTGTCAATTACAATATTACACTCTTGCTATTGAGCATAATCCTAACAGGATCAAGATACCTGATTATGATACCCGATACCTTGTCCCACCATGAGAGATCTAGTTGCAAAGTGGTCTTGATTACCTACCAAATGCAGATAATCCGGATACCATGACTCCTTAGTGCAGATATGTTAAGTTGCACAGTTCATCAACATTGTCACCCGAGCACCAAGCATCCCGATTCGCCTTGGAAAAGTCAAGAATCAGTCTTAACCAACAACCAAAACCAATTCAGAACCAAAACCCCCTGTGTGGGAGGTATCTGGCACTTCAACTTGCATTGTTCGAGTCAGATACCAAAACAACCCTAATTGCTTGCCAGGATTAAATCATCAGACTCAAATAATGTGTTGCTTGAGGGAAGTCTAGTCAAACTTCACAAGGAGATTACTCACCAGGATACTTCTGACAAAGTATCCAGCCACCAAGACTTAGTCAACACCAACTTATCAAAGAAGGCTCTGTTCCAATTATGGGGGGCTATCAAACAAGTTCAAGTTGTCAACGATGTTTCAAGTAAGTTATTATTATAGTCAAGCGAGGTCTTACCAAGCTCTAGCAGGCATTCAAACGTCAAAATTCTATGGAAGTCCACTACGAACAGATACTAACAGTATACCAATATACAAAAAATAGAATTCTATTGATCAATCAGGGTGCCCAACCCCCATTTCCTAGGCTATAAATTGGATAAAAAAAATAAAAAATGAAGAGAAGGGTCATGCATCATCTTGCTTATCTCCGGCCTCCTGGCTCTGGCTTGTAGCACTTTCAGCCTCATTGGCTCCTACAGCTTCAAGATTAATCTGAGTTTCCCCAGTCTTTGATATCCCAGCTTCAACAGAAGCCTCCACCCCCTTCATTGGTTCAGGCACAACATCAGCAGGAGCCTCAATGTCATGCATTTGATCAGCTTGAGAAACAAAGGGATCAAGAAGCCCGGCTTCACCTGTTATCATGGGATCAACAACAGGCAGGGTAGGCTATTGATGCAAAGAAAGGGCCTTGCCAAAAATGACAGGGGTTCAAAGAAGAATTTTTCATCGAACACTAGAGAATGACCGAGGTAGAAAGACGTTGTAGAAGAGCATCCTGGTACCCCGCCTTTACAAATTGGCCGGGTACAACCACCTACCAATCCAGACTAGGACCAAGGACTCCTAGACTCAAAAGATACCGGAAAGTAAATAAGCCGGGTTCCAAGAATCCGCTACCACATAGAATCCAGTACCCCGCTACCACGTAGAATCTAGTATCCCGATACTTTATGGTTTTGATGTCACGCTACAACATCAACCAGTATCCAGATACCCAGACATAATGATACCTCGAATTTCATAAAAAGGGGTAACCTATCTCGTCCCTTTCCTAAGCCAGCTGACCAGACAGGTAAAACACCAAGAAGAACAGATTATAAAGGTAAGCCTAGCACGCTCAAAAGACAGTTTTAAAGCTATAATAAAACGACACCGTTCAAGACTAGTAAATAATTATGCTCATTCCCGCTACTAAGAGTTCTATTTGAATTGGGAGTTAACTCCCACACAATTTGCCAGAGAAGGGATCTCTTGATTCTAGGGATCAAATCCCGCGATAAACTCGTTGATCGCCAAGGAAAGTCCTGTAATTGCTAAAACCCTAGACCGAAGTTATAGGAGTGCATGGCAAGAAACAAGACCTATATATACATCGTATTATCAGAGAGAAGGGGGGACCGCAACTTGAGTGCCTAACCCTACTTGATATTTTTCCACTTATCGACATGCATGAGAGCTCCATCACCATTGCCAACTGAGAGTATTATCCCATCACCATAGCTATCTGAAATCTCCATTGTATTCCTATCATGTGTTTATTATCAATAAAAAAGTGTTACGCGTGATCCCTTTACTACATTAATTTTCGCCCACTATAATCACTGCCTTTTTTTGCTTTACCGAGAATCAATAGGTATCGAACTACTTGATATCTCTCCGACTGAGATCTACTCCGATTTCAGTCATTAGAGTTGTTAATTGGAAAATCACCCCAGTGACAATTTTTGATTAACAACAAGTATGCAAAATTGCTTTCTTTGATTGAGTTCCCCTTATAGGGTCAAATACCACGCCACATCAATCCATAAGACATATCCCAATAGATCTACTAAGTGCATGAAACCTAGTTGCATCTAAGGGTTTAGTAAATAAGTCCGCTAGTTGATCATTAGTACCTACATGTTCAAGTACTATGCATTTGTTCTCAACTAGTTCTCTTATGAAATGATGTCGGATGTCAATATGCCTAGTCCTAGAATGTTGCACCGGATTCTTAGAAATGTTAATGGCACTCATATTATCACAAAAAAGGGTTAAAGTACCTTGATTGAATCCGTAGTCGACTAGCATTTGCTTCATTCATAGGAAATGTGTGCATCCACTCCCCGCGGCTATGTACTCGGCTTCGACCATGGACAAGGAAATCAAATTTTGCTTCTTGCAAAACCAAGACACCAAGTTGTTCACTAGGAAAAGGCAACCGCCCGATGTGCTCTTCCTATCATCGTAATTTCCTGCCCAATCCACTTCACTAAAGCCAACTAAACTAGCATTAGTGTCAAAAGAGTACCAAATCCCATAGTTAGATGTCTCATTCACATAGCGAATGATTCTCTTTATAGAAGAGAGATGGGACTCCTTAGGATCCGATTGGTATCTAGCACACACACCCACACTAAAAGATATATCGGGCCTACTTACGGTTAAATAGAGCAAGCTACCAATCATGCCCCGATATAGAGTTTGTTCCACACTTTTTCCACTAGCATCCTTGCTTAGCTTCAAAGTGGTACTCATTGGTGTATTACACTGTTTGGCATTTTCAAGACCAAACTTCTTCATTAGGTTTTTAGCATATTTAGCTTGGGTTATAACAATCCCATCATTCAATTGCTTAATTTGCAAACCTAGGAAGTAACTTAGCTCACCAACAAGACTCTCAAACTCATGCGACATAACATCAACAAATAGTTGGACTTCGGTGTTATTGGTCGAGCCAAACACTATATCATCAACATATATTTAAGCTATAAAAAGCCCATCATTATCTTTCTTGATGAATAGAGTCTTGTCAACAATACCCCTTGCGTAGTTATTGTCAATAAGAAATTGAGTGAGGCACTCATACCAAGCCCTCGATGCTTGTTTCAACCCATATAGAGCCTTCTTGAGGCGATAGACATGGATGGGGTGGTAAGCATCCACCAACCCCTTAGGTTGCTCAACAAACACTTCCTCTTACAATAAGCCTTTAAGGAAGGCACTATTTACATCCATTTGGTGCAATTTGAACTTGTGCATACAAGATATGGATAAGAGAAGCCTAATAGACTCTAGATGGGCAACGAGAGCGAATGTCTCCTCAAAGTCAATACCCTCAATTTGAGAGTACCCTTATACAACAAGTCTAGCCTTGTTACGCACTATGTTGCCGTCCTCATCAAATTTGTTCCTATGACCATTTGGTGCCTATGATATTAATGCTCTTAGGCCTATGAACTAGAGTCCAAACCTCATTCCTTTCGAATTGGTTTAGCTCTTCTTGCATGGCAAGAACCCAATATTCATCTTTTAAGGCTTCATTAACCTTATTTGGGTTCAATTTGAGAGGTGTAACATGTGTAACTAATTAGATTAGCTATTTGATGCCTAGTCCTAACACCCTCATTCACAACTCCAATAACATCATCTTTGTTATGGAGTTTTCTAACCCATGGAGCGAGTTTATTAAGAGGTTGTGTGTCCTCTTTATCGAGGTTAGTGTAAGTGCCTCAAGTTTAATTGGCTTATTTTGGTGACAAACCACATGTGGGGTTTGATGTGAGGGTAGTTTAGGCTTTTGATGGTTGGTGCTTTACACAACCAAGTCCCTCTTAAGACCTCAAAAGAAGAAGCACCAAAGGTAAATTTTTAAGTGCTTACTTGCTTTGAAGAGATCTAGTTGCACACACTCACAACTCATGCATATCTCTAATACTTGAATGTTGTGTGTTTTATATGTGTGCATTCATGTTCTTGAATATCTCTTCATGCATGTTTTAATTGATTGCATCTTGTTCATTGAAATGCCATGACATGTTTAGGCATTAGGATGCAAAGCCATGAATTCTATTCATGCATGTTTAATTGATTGCATCTTGTTCATTAAAATGCCATGACATGTTTAGGCATTATGATGCAAAGCCAAGGGATTTCAGTGCCCTAGTTCGGTGGTCGGTGACCACCGAATTGAGACCAGTTGATCTGGTGTCTTTTCGTTGCCCTTAGTTCGACGATAAGAGGCCCCATAACATGGTCGTCGAATTCAGACCAGTGGGTCTGATTGTAATTCGATGCCATTGTTCGGCGGGTAGGGTGCAGAATAAGGCCGCAGAATCCAAGTCAGTGTGATTGTTGATACTCGGTGCCTTTATTCGACGGGCATAGGGTGCAAAATTGCCTTTTTCTGGCCACTTTTCCAAAACGATGTCACTTCATTTTGGCACCCTTTATATATGCCTCTTCAGTTGTAGGTTGAGTTCAAGAGTCCAAAATCATAGTTCTCACTTAAGATATTTTTCAAGTGAGAAAAATTCATAAAGAACTCTTTTTTATCACTCAAAGTATTTCCCTTGTGCATCAAAGATTCATTTTGCATCATCTATGACCATATAGGATGCATTCATACATGGGTTTTCAACAACACATCTTACTTGGTAAGGTTTTCACTAATTTCATCTAATCTTAGTGTTTTTTTTATCAAGCCTTCTCTTTAATTACTTGTATGCTCTTAGAACATATCCTAGATACAAGATAGAGATTATTTGTGTTGTCTTGATTGAGTGATGTATTGTGATAGCTGTACCTAGGATTGTTTAATCTAAATTAGCTAAGCTTTATGCCATGTCATATAGCATTTGATATCTAGGATTGATTTAATTGTCATCTTATAATCCTAGATAAGCATTAGTGTTCCCTAGTTCTATTTGCATTTTGGATATCATATATATTCATATAGGCTATTTTATCTCTTCATTGAGAAGTAAGTCTTGTGGCTAAGATTACTTAGGCCACAAGCAAATTGGACTAGGTTCACTTTTAAAGTCTTGCGGGTAGTATTGGTGGGTTATAGACCATGAGAGGATGAAGTCAACCTAGGTTGTAAATGAAAATATATTATACGAGTGTCTAAATACAACCTAGAGGGGGGGTGAATGGGTTGTTAATCGATTATTACCAATTTTTCAATTAGTCAATATTAACATATAAAACCCAATTCAACAAACAATAAAAATCAAGAAAAAATGCGGAAAGTAAAGAACACTTGATTTTTACGTGGAAACCTTCAACAAGGAAAAACCACGAGCTATTCAGCTAGCCACACTCGATCCTCGAATCCACTATATGTAATGATGTTTACAACCTAGGTTGACCTCAACCATTCTCGGTTACTAACCCACCACTACTACCCGTAGGCCTTTTATAGCGAACCTAGATCAACCCTAGACAACCTCTATATGAAGAGAAGGTTACACTCTCAAGTGAGCACCTCCTAATCTACCGGCAGGCCTTTTACAGAGGAGCTAGTACAATGCTTGTGCAACTTCACCTAGAAGCCACAAGACTTTGACTCTTGAAGAGAATAAAAAGTCTAAGTGTATATCACAATGATGCATAAATGCAATGAGTGCTAGACTAAACACTATATGCTTAACTAGATGTTATAACGCAAATCAACATCCTAGTTATCAATAAAGCCTACATGCACATACATGAGGTCTCAATTAGTTGTAGAGATTTCTAATAACCTAATTGTCAACAAACAAAGCCAAATCAACAAGTTGTCAATAATCATGGCAAGGACTATAAATATGCAATTAACAAATGCAATCAAGGAGTCCTACACATCAATGTCTAAATGCAATGCATATCGACTTAGCTAGAGGGCAAAATGGTCCTAAATGCTAGCTATCACAAACAACATATAAACATTCAAAAGCTTAACTAGTTGATTAAAAGACAATCTATCAACCTAGTCATCAATAAATCACACAAGAATGTTTATGACTTAGCTTTTTAGGCAAAAATGACCTAATCAATTAAGCTATCAAAATACAAACCCCATCATGTCATAACTTCACAAAATATACAATAAGAGTGAAGATTTGCTAAACTAAGCAATCAAAGACATGTCTTGACGAAGATAGAACAATAAATGAAGATGTGGTGTTTGTTCTACTTACCAAGTTAAGAAACCAAGAAGACCCATGAAGATTGATGCATGAAAGATGTAAGATGCACATGGGTTTGGGTTTGAAGAGTTAAAGAAGCTTTTTTAAAGCTTTCTCTCTCTAGGAAACTCTTAATCTCTCTCTAGGGTTTTGTATCTTTTGTTTCCTTGAATACAAATGAGAGAAAAAGATGTATTTATAGTGCTAAGATAATAGCCCTATAAATTTCGTGACTTACCCAACAAAAATGAGCCAAATTACGAAATAGGGTCGGGAATCAGGCTTGCCGCGGTATAGGTGTCGTGGCCATCCAAGACGGCACTTCGACCGCGGAAATTGCTGTCACTAGCTGTAGGGAAAAATACCGTAGTACACGCAGCGGAAGCGAGACTAAAAATAGATTTAGTAACTTTTAAAATTTTTCCTTTTTATGAACCTTAAACCCTTTAATCAATTAAACATATATATTATCTAACAAAAGAAGAATACATTTTGTCGCGTGATCCGATTGACTTACGTCGATGGTAATCCGCAAGATCTTCAATCCTAGCACAAACGTGGATCACCTAAGAGTGTGGTCTCCCTTTTCTTTGAATTGCAAACCTGAGAATGGACAAACAAACTTTTCTTTTTCTTTGTTAGGCACAAAAACAATCAAAAGAAGACTAAGATTATTCCGGTCACTTTTGAGTTCTCAATCTAATGATCGAAACTCGCGTGAACCTAAATCGATGTTGTACACACAAGCTTATTGATGAACAAGCAATTAGTGTACCATCAAAGAATAATCTATTCACTCTTTTATGTTTTAGTAGAATAAAAAACCTTTCTATGAATTAAGAAGAAGAAGAAAATTGTCTCTCAAGCACAATGCATGCAGTGGCCGAATTCTATAAGTACAATTATATAGGTGGCCAATTTTTCTTTCTCTCTTTCTTTTATTAGGGTGGCCGAAATCTCTACACTAAAAGGGACTAGGGTTGCCGCAATACCTAAGCCAAAAAGGAGTTTGTATTGCACCCTAATTCCTGTCTAGTTTAAGACTTCAAACCCTAATCCAACTCATAGATCTTTTATTCTTTTATTTGACTAAATAAAAAGACTTCTTATTTGATTAAATAAATAAAATTAATTATTTATTTTCTTACCAAACAAGTCTTTTAATTTTAGTATACTACCACCAATAGTATAACTCTAGGAATCATATTTCCTAATCAGAAAACATTTGTTTCTTAATTAAACAATTAATTAATAAATTAATTAATTCTTATTTAATTAAACAATGAAACAAAATAATATATAGGCTAATATATTAACCCTTGCCGCCCCACTTGTCTAAAATAGGGCCTTATATTATTTTCTCATTTCATTTAATCCATTGGACTTTAAATAAAAAGCCCACATGTGAACCAGACCCATTCTTACTAAAAGAAACAAGCCCACATGCCATTCATTAATATATAAATATAATTGAGCAGCCCATTACATAAATAATGTGCAAATTATATTCTTAATATATTAAATGCAATTCTAGATGGACCCATAAATTGGTCCGGTAGAATATATCAAGTGATCCATGCAAGTCCGTGTGGATTGGGGATCTTGGCGGGCTATCTAAATTTAAGCTTCAATAGACATAACCTAATCACAATCAACAAATAATTCACTTAGGTCCGATCCATTAATTTTAACTCATTCCACTAAAGAGCTAAAATTGAACTCTTAAATAAAGATAGAAAAGGAAGATGTTCCTCATTCATACCCTAGACAATCAAGTTGGAGATAGTTTATCCTCGTGATTAATATCAGTAATCGCCAAGAGTTCATAGACCGCCTATAACTCTCCAAGTTACCATATTTACTCATATGACCACGTTTTGAACTTGGATATTTTGACTTGTCCAGAAGCCATGTTTTCAATAGACACTATCGAAAACTCAACGTTGAGATTTAATATCCAATTACCTCAAAACATCCATATGATGATATTATACTCTCATTTAATAAATGGAGCCACAATGTCCATATCTATAAATGAAGTCCTCTATCGATTAACAAACGAATATCACCAAACTATCGAGGATAGACTATGCGATATAATCGTACTCATTGATAACTCAAATGATATCACTTGCAACCATAAGTCCATCATTTATCTCAGGATTAAGATAGACTCTCCAATTGTTCTGATAATGAAAAGACTTTTATCTACTGACGGTTATAGATAAAGTATTTCATTGTGATCCAGTTCAATGCACCCAGTGCACTAGATGCTTTTGCTCGAAGACACTCCGATGATTTTAGACTCATCATATCTCATTTGATCCCACTCAAATGCTAGCAAAAGAATTCTACAACTTTAACAAGATAAAGGTGCCCAACCGTTAACTTAAGTTGTGAACAATATTCAAGACTAACTAAAGAATTGTGTCTACCACATACATATCCAGATGTACGAACAATTCTTCTTTTCTCATAGTCTTTAGACCTTATGATTATTTACTTTGACAATTATAATATTAAACTATAAATGTTATAAGATTTGTTAAACCAGAAATCACTTTATTAATATGAAAAAGATTGTTAATTACAACATTACACTCTTGCTATTGAGCATAATCCTAACAATCTCCCACTTGCAGTATAGCAAATGTGTCATATCTCCTAAGCCCATATTCTCTAGATGCCCATCGAAACTCTTCTGAGGTAGAGCCTTTGTGAAGGGATCCGCTAGATTTTCTACTGACGCGATTTTGGTAATCGTCACGTCACCTCTTTGAACAATCTCCCTTCAAAGATGATACTTTCTTTCAATGTGTTTACCTCCCTTGTGACTTCTTGGTTCTTTTGAATTAGCCACTGCTCCACTGTTGTCACAGTAGATAGTGATCTGCTTATTCGCACTAGGAACCAGTTCCAAGTCAATCAAGAATTGGCGGAGCCAAACAGCCTCTTTGGCAGCCTCGTATGCAGCAACATACTCAGCTTCCATGGTGGAATCAGCAATACAAGATTGCTTGATACTCCTCCATATGACTGCTCCTCCTCCAATAGTAAACACAGCCCCTGATGTGGATTTTCTGGAGTCAGAATCTGATTGGAAATCAGAATCTGTATACCCAACGGGAATCAAATCCCCTCCAGAGTATACAAGCATATTATCTCTCGTTCTCTTGAGATACTTGAAAATATGCTTGACTGCCGTCCAGTGATCAGGACCAGGTTTCGATTGAAACCTACTAACTATGCCAACAGCAAAACAAATATCTGGTCTAGTACAGAGCATTGCATACATGAGACTTCCAACCGCCGAGGCATATGGAACTCTGCTCATGAATTGCTCTTCATGCTCATTCTTAGGAACTTGTTCCTTAGAAAGCTTGATTCCATGTCTGAAAGGTAACATACCTTTCTTGGAATCCTGCATGGAAAACCTAGACAAGATCTTGTCTATGTATGAAGCTTGGGATAATGCAATCGTTTTATTCTTTATATCCCTTATTACTTGGATACCTGGAATAAAACTTGCTTTTCCTAAGTCCTTCATATCAAATTGTTTTGCTAACCATTCTTTTACTGATGTCAATACACCTACATCGTTTCCAATGAGTAGTATATCATCAACATAAAGAATCAGGAAAACCAACTTGTCGCCTTTAATCCTTTTGTATACACAAGGTTTGTCAGCATTCTGAATAAATCCAAAACCTTTGACAGCTTGATCGAACCTTATGTTCCAGGATCTGGATGCTTGCTTTAATCCATATATGGATTTCTGCAACTTGCATACCTTTTCCATTTGGCCCTTTTCAATGAATCCCTCTGCTTTCGTCAAGACTTCCATTTAGGAAAGCTGTCTTGACGTCCATTTGCCAAATCTCTAGATCTAAAGATGCTACAATGGATAAGAGTATCCTAATGGATTTAAGCATGGCCACAGGAGAGAAGGTTTCCTCGTAATCGATACCTTCTTTCTGTGTATACCCTTTAGATACCAATCTAGCTTTAAAGGTTTCCACCTTTCCATCCATACCTCTTTTCCTCTTGTATACCCACTTGCACCCAATGGGTTTTATCCCTTTAGGCAAGTCTACAAGGGACCAGACTTTGTTATCAAACATAGATTCAATCTCAGATTGCATTGCCTTTTGCCAATGGCGACTATCAACATCCTCCATAGCTTCCTTGTACGTGTAGGGATCATCGTCGTCCGGGAGATTCTCCACTGATTCTCCCAGACCGATGTATCTTTCGGGTTGTGTTCTAACCCTCCCACTACGACGAAGAATGGTAGGTTGTTGATCTTGTGTTGGATCGGAACTTACAATTGGGTTAGGTTGTGTAACCTCTCGTGGAATTGTATCTCCTGACATCTCATTCAGGACAATTCTACTTCTAGGTACAAAATCATTCATATAGTCCTTTTCCAGAAATTTAGCATTTGTCGAAACAAATACTTTAAGATCTGAAGGACTATAGAAATAATATCCTTTAGTTTCTTTTGGATACCCTACAAATTTACACGTTTCTGAACGGGACTCCATCTTATCTGTCTTTCCTTTTAACACATGCGCAGGACAACCAAATATCCTTAAGTGTTGTAAACTAGGCTTGCGCCCAGTCCATAACTCATGCAGTGTTTTATGAACAGACTTAGACGGTACATCGTTTAAAATGTATATAGCAGTTTGTAAAGCATATCCCCAAAAAGAAATAGGAAGTGTTGAATAACTCAACATAGACCTAACCATATCCAAAAGAGTTCTATTTCTCCTTTCTGCCACCCCATTCTGTTGAGGTGTACCTGGTGTAGAAAACTGAGAAACTATCCCATTATCAATAAGATATTGCTGAAACTCACCAGATAGATATTCTCCACCACGATCAGATCTCAAGATTTTTATGTGTTTCTCAAGCTGATTTTCTACTTCGGCTTTGAATACTTTGAACATGTCAAAAGCATCCGACTTATGTCGCATGAGATACACATAGCCAAATCTCGAGTAATCATCTGTGAAGGTGATGAAGTACTCATATCCACCTCTAGCTTGAATGCTCATAGGTCCACATACATCAGTGTGTATCAATCCTAAACATTCAGTGGCTCTTGCACCTTTGGCAGAGAACGACCTTTTGGTCATTTTACCTTCCAAACAAGATTCACAAGTTGGTAGATCATCAACCTTTAAGTCACTTAAAGGTCTGTCACATACCAATCTTTTAATCCTATTAAGGTTAATATGACCTAGGCGTAAATGTCATAGGTAGGTTTCATCTATTGATAATTTTACTCTTTTATGATTAGGTTCTGTTAATTCTGTGTCTAACGAGTGAGAGATATTTCTATGCAAAAAGTATAGACCGTTTTCCAATGTACCTTGGCAAATAATTTTGTCATTCTTACTAATAATAAAGACTTTATTAAAAGTAACCGAATATCCAAATTTATTCAAACAAGAAACTGAAATTAAATTCCTCTTGAATTGAGGTACATAATAAACGTCTATTAAATCTAAATGCCTTCTAGAATCCAAATAAACTCTAATATCTCCCATTGCACTTGCAGACACTAACGTTCCGTTGCCCAAGCGCAAATTGATTTCATTCTTACTTAGCTTTCTCCTTTCTTGGAACCCCTGCAAGGAATAACAAACATGATTAGTGGCTCCTGAGTCTATGATCCAAGAATCTGTAGAATCAGCCAAAAAACATGTTTCAAGATAATTTACATTACCTTCTTCCTTCTTATTCTGGGACTTTGGGCAATTTCTCTTCCAATGTCCCTTTTCACCACAAACGAAGCATTTCCCTTTGATCTTGGTTACTTTCTTGGTCTCTTTCTTGATAGGCCCAAGTTGCTTTTTCTTCTGTTGTTTCTTGACCTTTTGATGGGCCTTAACAGTAGCAACTTTACCAACCATATGAATCTCTTGACCCTTGCCTTTCACAAGGATCTTTTCAGCACTTTGAACATCTTGCATCAGGCCTTGTAAGGTGTATTCCTTTTTGTTCAAAGTGTAGTCCAATTTGAACTGATCAAAGGAATCTGACAATGAATTGATAACCATATCAATTTTTGTCTCACCATCTATCTCAGCGCCATGCAGTTCAGCAATGTTGAGATGTGCTATGACTTTCATCATGTGATCTTTCACAGCCTGTCCAGGTTTCATTCTAAGATTCATAAAAGCAGTCATTGCCTCTCTCTTAGTCGTCCTGGACTTCATAGCAAACATCTCCTCTAGAGACATGATTATATCAGCAGCGGACTCCATTCCTTCATGTTGCTGTTGCAACACGTCAGAGATAGTGGCAATAATATAACATTTGGCCATATCATCTGAAGTCTTCCACTGCTCATACTCATCTCTATACATTATGCTAGATTCATTATTAGGAGCAGGTGGTTTAGGAGTAGTTAGAACAAACTTATGTTTTTCACTTTGCAGCAACAACCCAATTTTCCTTTTCCATGTGACATAATTATCTCCAGTTAAAGTGTTATCTTTCAGGATGTTCATAAGTGATGGGGTCATGATTTCTGAATAAAACAAAACATATATAAGTAAATAATCATGATAAAGCACTTTTAAATATTTATCTTGAATTAAAAATTAACTCAATCATAAAAATTCAACGGTGATCCAACACCCATAAATGTTACGCCTCCTTTAGGAGTTCGCACCATTTACTAGTTAGACTAGGTCCCACCTAATTGTTAACATAACAACCAGCGTTTTCAATTTTAGCCTTGCAATTTTACTGACAAGAACTCTTGGGAGGATATCAATAAAATTACATTGAGTGTGTTACCAAGATATCGACCCTCAATTTTCTCTCACGAAAATCCCTCCTTAGGGAGTAGATCTCGTTTGAGTCCATTGTCTAGTCTATCCTTGTAAGGATGTTTATTGCTAAATTCCATTCATGGACGCCCCTTGGGGGGATTACCAATAAATAATAAAGCTCAACTAACCTTGGAGGCCATAGGTGTTACAAAAACACCTTCTCCCACTCAATTATTTAAGGCGTGTGATTAAATCCCATAGAATGATTTACCAAGTTATCTAGATGCCAATTTAGATACCTAAATCATTCAATGCATGTTCATACCAAAAGAGATATATAAGTGGCACTCCTATTCTATATGTCATGTTATCATACAATAACAAATATTGTAATATTTAAGCAAAATTTAAATAGCAACAATTTTGGCCCATCCTAGAAAAACAAGTAAATTACAATTGTTTAGGAATACAAGATCTTCAAGTGGTCCATCAACCATACTCTCATCCTTCGGCCTCCACCCATGGGCGACACACACCACAACCCCACAAAGGGGCTGCTGTGCGCAGCCCATGAAACCTCCCAGGGCTGCCGTGCGCAGCCCACAAAGTTTGGGCCAGCCATGCGCAGCCCAATCCACTCCTAGGGTGCGCACGGTGCTCGTACTTGGTACCGGTTGCTTCGTTTTTCTTCGTGTCTTCGAATCTTCAATACCCGAATACTTTACAGCAATATAAAGAATAAAATACTGCAGTATTATTATTATTATTATTATTTTATTTTTTTTTAATCACTGCAGTATATTTACAAACAAAAAACTGCACATAATAAATAAATAAATAAAACTGCAGTAAAAACTGCACTTAAAATAATAAAAAAAATAAAACCTAGCAACTACCAAGAAGGAATTATGGCGATGATAGACCACCCTTCTTGTTACAACTCCGAAACAATAATTACATTGAAAATCTAGGACCAAAATCGAGCAACAACAATCCACATAAAACATATATAAATCCATACATCACATGTAATTATATATGCGAATACCTAGAGTGCCATCTCTTTCTAAACATGCATAATCACAATAAAAAGAAATAGATCCACGTATATATACGTTAATTAATTAAGAGGGTTCAACATAGGCTCTGATACCAATTGTAGGGAAAAATACCGTAGTACACGCAGCGGAAGCGAGACTAAAAATAGATTTAGTAACTTTTAAAATTTTTCCTTTTTATGAACCTTAAACCCTTTAATCAATTAAACATATATATTGTCTAACAAAAGAAGAATACCTTTTGTCGCGTGATCCGATTGACTTACGTCGATGGTAATCCGCAAGATCTTCAATCCTAGCACGAACGTGGATCACCTAGGAGCATGGTCTCCCTTTTCTTTGAATTGCAAACCTGAGAATGGACAAACAAACTTTTCTTTTTCTTTGTTAGTCACAAAAACAATCAAAAGAAGACTAAGATTATTCCGGTCACTTTTGAGTTCTCAATCTAATGATCGAAACTCGCGTGAACCTAAATCGATGTTGTACACACAAGCTTATTGATGAACAAGCAATTAGTGTACCATCAAAGAATAATCTATTCACTCTTTTATGTTTTAGTAGAATAAAAAACCTTTCTATGAATTAAGAAGAAGAAGAAAATTGTCTCTCAAGCACAATGCATGCAGTGGCCGAATTCTATAAGTACACTTATATAGGTGGCCAATTTTTCTTTCTCTCTTTCTTTTATTAGGGTGGCCGAAATCTCTACACTAAAAGGGACTAGGGTTGCCGCAATACCTAAGCCAAAAAGGAGTTTGTATTGCACCCTAATTCCTATCTAGTTTAAGACTTCAAACCCTAATCCAACTCATAGATCTTTTATTATTTTATTTGACTAAATAAAAAGACTTCTTATTTGATTAAATAAATAAAATTAATTATTTATTTTCTTACCAAACAAGTCTTTTAATTTTAGTATACTACTACCAATAGTATAACTCTAGGAATCATATTTCCTAATCAGAAAAGATTTGTTTCTTAATTAAACAATTAATTAATAAATTAATTAATTCTTATTTAATTAAACAATGAAACAAAATAATATATAGGCTAATTTATTAACCCTTGCCGCCCCACTTGTCTAAAATAGGGCCTTATATTATTTTCTCATTTCATTTAATCCATTGGACTTTAAATAAAAAGCCCACATGTGAACCAGACCCATTCTTACTAAAAGAAACAAGCCCACATGCCATTCATTAATATATAAATATAATTGAGCAGCCCATTACATAAATAATGTGCAAATTATATTCTTAATATATTAAATGCAATTCTAGATGGACCCATAAATTGGTCCGGTAGAATATATCAAGTGATCCATGCAAGTCCGTGTGGATTGGGGATCTTGGCGGGCTATCTAAATTTAAGCTTCAATAGACATAACCTAATCACAATCAACAAATGATTCACTTAGGTCCGATCCATTAATTTTAACTCATTCCACTAAAGAGCTAAAATTGAACTCTTAAATAAAGATAGAAAAGGAAGATGTTCCTCATTCATACCCTAGACAATCAAGTTGGAGATAGTGTATCCTCATGATTAATATCAGTAATCGCCAAGAGTTCATAGACCGCCTATAACTCTCCAAGTTACCATATTTACTCATATGACCACGTTTTGAACTTGGATATTTTGACTTGTCCAGAAGCCATGTTTTCAATAGACACTATCGAAAACTCAACGTTGAGATTTAATATCCAATTACCTCAAAACATCCATATGATGATATTATACTCTCATTTAATAAATGGAGCCACGATGTCCATATCTATAAATGAAGTCCTCTATCGATTAACAAACGAATATCACCAAACTATCGAGGATAGACTATGCGATATAATCGTACTCATTGATAACTCAAATGATATCACTTGCAACCATAAGTCCATCATTTATCTCAGGATTAAGATAGACTCTCTGATTGTTCTGATAATGAAAAGACTTTTATCTACTGACGGTTATAAATAAAGTATTTCATTGTGATCCAGTTCAATGCACCCAGTGCACAAGATGCTTTTGCTCGAAGACACACCGATGATTTTAGACTCATCATATCTCATTTGATCCCACTCAAATGCTAGCAAAAGAATTCTACAACTTTAACAAGATAAAGGTGCCCAACCTTTAACTTCAGTTGTGAACAATATTCAAGACTAACTAAAGAATTGTGTCTACCACATACATATCCAGATGTACGAACAATTCTTCTTTTCTCATAGTCTTTAGACCTTATGATTATTTACTTTGACAATTATAATATTAAACTATAAATGCTATAAGATTTATTAAACCAGAAATCACTTTATTAATATGAAAAAGATTGTTAATTACAACATTACACTCTTGCTATTGAGCATAATCCTAACACTAGCATGCCGCTGTCACCAACCGCGGCACTTGAATCGCGGCGAAGCATCACAGCACAAAGCTTGATTTTCAAACGACTCAAAACATGATTAAACGACATCGAAACCTTTCATATGATATACCGTTGGAAAGGTATGGATGTCTACTTTCTACTCCAATTTATGGAATGAAATTTCAATGTATGTAGAAAACGTTATGGTCAATTGAGTGACCAAAGGTCAGATTTGTAAAACAGCTGAGATGCCCTGTCTTAGTGGTCACGTTGGAGATATCAAAACCAATCCAAACGGTCATGAAATATTACGAATAATATACCGTTGGAACGGTATGGGTGTCTAGTTTGTCCAGAAATTTACAAAACTCAATTTCAATCTTTTAATAAAAAGTTATGGTGACAAGACCATACAAAGGTCAGTTTTGAAAAACATGTAAATCATTGAAATCCAATATTTTGAAACTAGACACTTACTCCAAATAACCAAACCAAATCTAACACTTATCCAAGAGAAAAATGAGACCTTCTCAAGTGGTCAACCATCGCGCTAAGACATGCACACCATCGTACAAGCGCGGACGTTTCCAATCACACAAACGGAAACGAATTACACCACACTTAAGACTAACATACATAAAGTGCAAGTGTGGGATGTGAATGCATCCTAATGCCTAACATGTCATGGCATTGTCATTGAACAAGATGCAATCAATTAAAACATGTATGAATAGAATTCATGGCTTTGCATCCTAATGCCTAAACATGTCATGGCATTTCAATGAACAAGATGCAATAAAAATAAACATGCATGAGAATGGATAACATCATGAATAATCACCAAGCATGTGACACACAAAAGATATGCAATATATGAAAATGCATAAGTGTGATGATAAAGCATATAAGCACACAATTAAGAGAAACATAAATGCAATGAAAGTGTGTGTGTGCTAAATGACATAGATGCACAAATCAATGAAACACACATGCATGGTAACAAATGCAAGATAGATAAAGATGCATGCAAGTGTGTGTGTGCACCTAATCTCTTCAAAAATCAAGGTCAAGTGGTATACCTTTTGAAGCTCTTGATCTTGAAGACATGGAGATACTTGGAAGCTTGCCTTGATAATCATTAAGATGACCTAAGCTACCCATTACACAATCATCCCCAATGTGGTATGTCATGAAATAAGCCAATCACAAAATAGAGGTTCTTACAGTAAACACCATTGCAATTAGTGGATTCGAGGTTCGTGTGTGGAGCACATAACAGCCCGTGGTTTTTCCTTGTTGAAGGTTTCCTGTTAGGTTTTTGGTTTGTCTTGGCATGTATTCCATATCAAAATGGTGTTTATCTTGTATTGATTAGTAGTCATTATCATGATGATACAAAGCTTTAAAGAAAGACTCGGTTACGGTTCATGCAAGGCGGTGGCTTGTTAAGAGGAATTAGCTTCATTACTCATCAAAGGTATAATTGACCTCATTCCTCTTACAAGGCATAGGCACACACACACATAGCATTCATATGTGTCCCTGCATGGTTGAACAACATTTATATATCATTTTCACACATTTGGTAATGTATGCTCATGCATTAGATTCAAATTGATAAACATTGTTAATTGCATGTTCTATGACTATATCTAGGAAATGGCATACGTGTGTGACTTTGTATTTATTTGTTTCCATTTTATTGTATTTGGACTTGAACATGATCTCATTTGATTCCTTATTGAGTCCCGGTCATTTTGGTTACTCATTCATTAGGTTTCGAGTCCAAACGATGTAGCTACGCTACTTTTCGTTCTTATTCGTTAAGTTGTCTTCGTCGTCGTTTTCCGAGATGAATTCTCAACCTTTTGTCAAAGTTTCATAGTCCTTGTTGTGTGTGAGGGAGTCACGATTTGTAATCCGAACACAGATTCAAAATCAAAGTTTGGAGGCCCAGATACGGCTGAAGAACGCGAGAGGGCCGCAAGAGGAGCTTGCTCTGCCAAAGGCCAAGCAAAGGAGTCCAAGTGTGCCACACGGCCAGGCAACCTCTCTACCCACGTGTGCCACACGCGCCCCACATGTGTATGGAAATGTGGCACATGTTGATTGACTCATTTTTCCCTCTCTTGAATTCTTTTAAATACTCTCCTCCTTCCCTCCAAACATAACTTGAAGAAAAATTGAAAAAGATGAAGTGCAAAATTTCTTCATGATTTTAGGTTTCTTATTGTGATCATAACTCTCTCATACGAACTCGAAATTGAGTGATTCAAAAGAAAAAAAATGTTGGTCTTGAAGAGAGCTACAAACCTTAAGCATTTTCAGAGTCATTTGAGTTCGTGATTTATATCAGCAAGCTGATTTCAGTCCGAGTCTCAACTTTTGTATGTGAAACTTCTTCTTCTCACTTTCTCTTTGATCATCTCTTTTAATCTTTCTAATTGATAGATGAAATGTGTTAAGAATGATGTTAGTTCATACTCTAGGGTTGTTTGATCAATTTTTAATTGAGTTTTAGCTTTGTGATTTCTCTTGAACATATTTTAGCTAAACTTGATTGAACTTGAAATTGATTTTAGAAATGATATATACGATGTGCCTCATGATATTTTCTAGGTTTAATTTCATGATCTAAGAACTAAGATTTTTGTGTGATATATTGAATATTCATATCTTGTTCTTATTGATTCACATGCTTTGATTTCTAGATAGATTTGTGATTGTGTGTTGATAGCTTATTCTAGATCATCGCTAAGCATGTACATAGAGCTTGATTGATCATCTTGCTTTATTTTATTGTGTTTGCATCATTTGCATCACTTAGATCATTGCCTTGTGGAAAGGTTGAAATCTCTTGTTAAAGTGAGTGAAGCTTTAAGTTAAGCAAGAAAACATGGCAAGGAAAGTGTTCCAGATAGCCAAGCAAAAGTCTTAGCTAGGAGTGTGGTACTCCAGATGGTTGAGCTAGAGAAGCTTGACTAGGATCTTGGTAATCTAGATAGCTAAGCAAGGAAATCTTCCTAAATGCTTGAGAGCCTTGGATAGGGAGTTGCTCTCTAAAGGTGTAGGACACACCTTGGATAAGGAGTAGGCTAGGTGGTTCACTTGGCCTTAAGGGTAGATTAGGAGTTGATAGCTTAGGGTGGATATCATTTGTTGATAGCCTTGAGTGTGTAAGTCCTTTTCATATAGTGGACTGCTTTGTCGGTGGTTGTGGTATCAACCCGTGGATGTTTCCTCTTTGAGGTTTTACCATGTAAAAATACTTGTGTCTCTTTTCGCTTTACTTTTCATTATCTTCCATATCATGTATTGATTGTATTTCTTGTATATTGATTTTCACATGTATTGACTCATACTATACAATTGTTAAATCATATTAAGTGTACATTTCATTCTTGTAATCTGTATATTTTGAATTTAGAATAAATAGGGCCTATACCTATTCACCCCCCCCCCCCCCCCCCCCCTCTAGATATATTATACACTATATTACTTAAGGGAATTTCATTTCCATGTAAAAATCAAGTGTTATTTAAATTCCACACTTTACACTTGATTTATTGCTTTGACTAGATTGGAGTTTTTTTTTTCGTAATATTGACTAATCACAAAAATTGGGTAATAACGATTAAAATCTATTCACCCCCCCAATCTAGATAGTTTTATACACACCATGCATTATTAGTTTCAGTTAGACGACCCAACAATAGGAGTCTCTACAACCTTCTCCATAGGAGATTCATCAACTATAGCAACCTTCTCCTTATGGTCACTAGACTTGAGCCTATTATCATCAATGACAACATTTGATGATTCCATGATACTCTGAGTCTTCAAGTTGAAAACTCTATAGGCTCTACTATTCAAGGCATGACCAATAAAGATACCCTCATCACTCTTAGCATCAAACTTGCCAAGTTGATCACAGTCATTTAGAATGTAGCATTTGCTTCCAAAGGAGTGGAAGTAGCTAACATTCGGCTTTCTACCTCTCCATAACTCATAGGAGGTTTGCCTAGTGCCGGCCTTAGGAATACTCTATTTCCTATATAGCAAGCCGTATTGACAACTTCGGCCCATAGGTTCCTAGGGACATTGTTGCTAAGCAACATCACATGGGCCATCTCTTGAAGGACCCTATTCTTCCTCTCAACAACACCATTTTGTTGAGGTGTCCTAGGAGCCGAAAACTCATGGGAGATGCCTAGGCTATTGCAATAGCTTTCAAAGTAGGTATTCTCAAACTCTCTCCCATGATCACTTCTAATCCGTTTAATGCTTTTAAAGTTAGAGTCTTTTTCATTTTGAAGTTTAATGCAAAGCATTTTAAACTTATCAAAAGTTTCAGATTTTTTTCTAAGAAAATATGTCCACGTGAACCTAGAGAAATCATCTACACAAACAAAAATGTATCTCTTTCCACCTAAACTCTCAGTTTGCATGGGACCCATAAGATCCATATGGAGAAGCTCTAGGGGCTCCTTGGTGGAGAGATACTTGCCCTTTTTATGCATGCTCTTGGTTTGTTTCCCTTGTTGGCAAGGTCCACAACCACCATTAACTTTCTTCCCAAGCTTGGGAAGGCCACGCACAACATTGAACTTATCAAGGATTCGTAAATCCCAATAGTTCATGTGGCCTAGTCTTTCATGCCACAACTCAATTTGCTCATCCTTGGACATATTACAATAGACAACTCTAGCCTCAAGACAATAGCAATTGTCGCTAGATCTCATACCTTTTAATAAGGTTTGTCCATCGGGCTTTAGAATTGAGCTATCATCTTTACTAAACAAGACGGAAAATCCTTCATCACTAAGATGAGAAATGCTTATTAAATTGGCTTTCAAGCCATCAACATATAAATTATTGGACAAGGAGGGTAATTCGGGAATGGAAATGGTCTCTTTCCCTACAACTCTCATTTTGGATCCATCACCAAAAGTGAAATATCCTCCTTCCTCCATGACAAGAGTCTCGAAGAAACTATTATTTCCCGTCATGTGCCTAGAGAACCCACTATCTAAGTACCAAAAAATAGAAGAATTTGCCTTCAAGGCAATTCGAGCAACATGGCAAAAATAAGCATCTCTTTTAATCCACCTAGGTGAAACACTTTCTTTCCTAGTGGTCATAGGTACTTAGGCTCTAGATGTCCTAGGATCATGCAAATTGGTTTTATTTCTCCTAAAGACATGCATCTTGGCTTTAGCCTTTTTCTTTCATATCATGCTTTTAACTCTACGCATTTTGATATAATGAAAGCAATTTGGTCTAATGTGATGATCAATACCATAAAAATGACATGTAGGAATAAAGTTAGGAATCATACCATAACCTTGAGTATGCATTGGAGCCTTCCCATGTCTTTGTGGTTGTCTTGGTTGTTAATAAGGATCTCTCCTTGTTTGTTGTTGACCAAGACTTTGTTGCTTCCTCAGTTGAGCTTGCGTGATAGGTCTCTTCCCTTGATGGACTTTAGGTTTAGGGAAGTTAGCTTGAGGAGCTCTTGTAGGATGAACTTGAGGTGGACTTCTTGGTGCCACCTTCATTTGAGCACTTCTTGAACACTCTCCTAGGTCAATTTTCTTCCTAGGTAATTGACGAGGAGGAGACTCCTTAAGGTTCATGCTCTTGACAAATACGGTATTGCTTGGAGTGGAGAACACTTTGTCATTTTCAAACCCAAGACCCCTCTTGTCACTTGGACTATTTCCAACATCTAACATGTGGTCAAGTTTTTTAGTGCTAGAGCCCATCTTGGCCATCAATTCTTTATCATCTTCAAGCTCCTCATTCTTTCTTCACTCATCTTAGATAAGTCTAACTCCTTTCTTATCTTATCTTCATTCTCCATGGTTCTCACCACTTATTCACTTAAGTGTCAACTTGTGTTAAGAGCTCTAGGTTTTCTTCCTTTAATCTCCTAATTTCTCTCTTGTTTTTTAACCTTGAACTCTCAAACTTGACTGTGTAGTCATGAATATCTATTTTCTCCACATTTTCATTTGTGGAGTTAGATGAGGAGTCATCTTCACTTGAGTCATTTTCTCATTGACTCTCTTCCTCTTCTTCACTAGTACCTTTGCTCTTGTAGGAGGAGGCAAAGGCAATGAAGTTAACTATGAGATCTTCATCATCTGAAGTCTCAACACTCTTATCAGAGTCATCACTTCCACTCCATGTGGCGGCCATCAATTTTCCCTCATTGTTCTTCAAATTTCCACAATCGGGGAGCGATGTGTCCTATGCCACCACACTCAAAGCATTGGACCCTTTTCCTTTCACTCCTCTCTTGCCTAGGCTCAAACTTCTTGAAGGAAGTCTTTTTCTTCAAGTCTTGGCCTTTGAATCCAAAGCCCTTCTTCTCGAACTTGGTGAATTTCTTGAACCTTCTCATCAACAAGGCCATGTCTTTATTCGAGTCATCCTTCTCCACTTTCTCAACTTTGAAAGCTTTCAAAGCAGTTCCCTTTTTTCTTTTTAGAAGGTGTGGAGGTAGGACCCTTCCTAAACTCATAAGCTAAAAGTCTCACAGTCACCTCACTCGGCTTCATATCCTTGTACTCACTATTCTCCTCTAAAGCCATTACCTTAGACTTAAATATTTCAAGGAGAGTTCTCATAATTTTTTACTTGATTCTCATATCCGAATACGGGTCGCCAAGTTGATGACTTTGGTTGACTATGTCCATCAACTTGATCTTGAAATCGATGAAGCACTCATTCTCCTCCATCCTAAGTATCTCGAATTGAGTTCGGAGAACTTGAAGCTTTTAGTCCTTAACCACTTCGGTTCCCTCATGTGCAACCTCTAGGATGTCCCACGCCTCCTTAGCAATCCTAGT
Organism: Acer yangbiense; assembly: GCA_008009225.1. NCBI lineage: Eukaryota > Viridiplantae > Streptophyta > Magnoliopsida > Sapindales > Sapindaceae > Acer > Acer yangbiense. The sequence goes on from CM017768.1 coordinate 36,219,982, forward strand.
GTTTTGAATCAATTTATATTGATTCTCGTCCATTGAATATAGGATGGCATGTATCGCCTTTCTATTCCATTTTGATGCCTCAAACTCTTGCGCGTTCCATTGCGCCTTAGGCTTAAGTACATCCTCTCCTCCACCCATAGGAGTCATCATCGGTGGAGCATAGTCGTCTTCAACCGCCATCCACGCCCTATCATAGATTTGGCAAATGTACGACTCCAACTTGCCTTTCCAAGAGGCATAATTCAACCCGGTGAGTAGGGGAGGTCTCATGCTAGAAGCACCCTCGTTGCCACAACCATTTCCACTCATAATGTTTATGAATGAATGAAATAAATGCAAATGTATGAATGATCAAAAATCACACAAAATGCAAACCACACCAAAATAAGCAAGGGTCACCAAAGTATATCTAGGAACCCGCTCTGATACCAATTGAAACTAATTATGCTGGTGTGTATAAAACAATTTAGAAGGGGGTGAATAGATTTTAATGCGGTTATTACCAAATCTTCACAGTTAGTCAATTTTACGAAAATAACCCCAAACTAGTCATTGCAATAAATTAAGTGTGAAGTGCGAAATTTAAATGACACTCGATTTTTACATGGAAACCTTCAACAAGGAAAAACCATGGGCTGTTATATGCGCCACACACGATCCTCGAATCCACTAATTGTAATGGTGTCTAGAACCTAGGTTGACCACGTCAAACCCTACACAGTTACTAACCCACCACTATTACCCGCAAGCCTTTAAAAGTGAACCTAGATCAATTTGCTTGAAGCCTAAGCCATCTTAGCCACAAGTCTTACTTCTCGATGAATATGCAAAAGATATCCAAATATACAATTAATGCTAGGTTACACTAAATGCTTATCTAGGATTATAAGATGTCAATTAAATCAATCCTAGATATTAATTGCTATATGACATGGCATAAAGCATAGCTATATGAGATAAATCAATCCAAGGTATAGTTATCAAAATACAACACTCAAACATTCAACACATAATCTCAATCTTGTATGTAGAAATTAATCTAAGAACATACAAGTAAAAACACTAAGATTAGATGAAATTAGTGTTCAACTTACCATAACATGTGTGTTGAAGAAGACCCATGCACTAGCACTTACTAGATGATCCTAAATGATGCTTAGATGATGATTTATGCATGTGGAAATGTGTTTAGAGAATTAACGACGCAATCTTTATGATTTTTCTCTCAAGTCTCTCTCAATATCTCTTTAGGGTTCTTGATGTGAAAGAGCTAAATTAAAGAACAAGAGATAATGGTATATTTATAGAGAGTAAAATGGTTGGTGTGAAATGACAAATTTGCCCAAACTTATCGGGCCAATTCAGTGGTGATCGAACCAAAATTGGTATGATTTTGGCCCTCATTTCCGTCTCGGTATGCTTGATTCTCGGGCATTTCCCCGTATTTAATGTTGTCAAATCGAGTGTTTCATATTTTTTTGTGCCTCAAGGGCATTTGTGGAGAAGAAGAGGAGTTTGGTGCAAAAATGTGCACAAGTGGAAACAAGGCATTGTCGCCCTTTGAAGGTGTCGCTGTGACACACGGCGACAGAGGACAATTGCATGAAGTTAGATTGCCACAATATTGTCACGATGGTGACAGAGGACAATTGCATGAAGTGAGATTGCCGCGGTATTGTCACGGTGGCGACAAGGATAATTAAATCCTGAAAATCAATCAGGTATGGCGCCGGGTTGAGATGTCGCTCTTTGGTCACACCGCAACAGAGAGAATTAAACCAAGGAAATTCATCAGGTGTGGTGTGCAGGGAAAAATACACTCAGCGGAAGCGAAAAATAGTTTTAGTATAGTTTAAAATTTTTCCTTAAGATGAACCTTAACCCCTTTATTAATTAACATATAACTAAAAGTATCATACCTTTGTCGCGTGATCCAATTGACATTGCGTCAATGGTAATCCGCAAGATCTTCCAATCCAATCACGAATGTGAATCACCTAGAAGCGTGGACTCCCTTTCTTTGAATTATGTATCTGAGGATGGATAACAAAAACTTTTCTTTTTCCTTAGTCACAAAACTTCCAAGAGATAACAAAGAACGTTCCGGTCACTTTTGAATTCTCAATCCTTTGATCGAAATTCGCATGAACCTAATTCAAAATTGTGCACAAAGCCTTTTGATGTAAAAGCTACTAGTGCACTATCGAAATAAGAACGATCTATTCTCTCTTTTCCTCTTGGCCGAATTCTCACACTAATCTCTAGAATTAGATTTATTTTTCAAGCAAAAGAAATAATTCTCTCTAGCAACATCTATGTTGGCCGAATCCATAGTTACAAAAACTATGGTGGCTGAATCCATTGCTCAAAAAATCCATTAGAGTTGCTGAATTCTATGACAGGAAATTATGTGGTGGCCGAATCCTCTTTTCAAAAGGATTTAGGGTTGGCTGAAATCTACCCACAAAAAGGACTCATATCAATCTTTAGAATCCTAACCCTAATCTCATCTTTAGTGTATTATCCTATTATGACTATATCAAAAGACTTCTTAATTTGACTAGATAAATAAATTCCTTATTTATCTACTTACCAGATAAAGTCTTTGATATTTATTATACTACTAACAATAGTATGACACTAAGAAACATATTTCCTAGTCAGAAAACGATTTTGATTCTTAATTAAATAATTAACCAATAAATTAATTAATCTCCATTTAATCAAATAATAAAATAAAATAATATATTAGACTAAATCAATAGCCTTGCCGCCCAAGTGCACTCCACATGAGCTATATATTATTTTCCATTTTATTTAATCCATTGGACCTTAATAAAAAGCCCACATGTGAACTAAGCACATTCTTACTAAAATAAACAAGTCCACATGCCTTAATACAATTCTAGATGGACTCATAATTAGTCCGGTAGAATATATCAGGTGATCCATGCAAGTCCGTGTGGATTGGGGATCTTAGCGGGCTATCTAAATTTAAGCTTCAATAGACATAACCCAATCACAATCAACAAATGATTCACTTAGGTTCAATCTATTAATTTTAGTTCATTCCACTAAATAACTAAAATTGCACTCTTAAATAAAGATAGAATAAGTAAATGATTCTCATTCATACCCTAGACAATCTTATTTGAGATAGTGTATCCTCGTGAATAATATCAGTAATCGCCAAAAGCTCATAGACCGCCTATAGCTCTCCTAGTTACCATATTTACTTATATTACCACATTTTGAACTTAGATATTTTGACTTGTCCAGAAGCCATGTTTCAATAGACCCTATTCAAAACTCAACGTTAAGATTTAATATCCAATACCACAAAACATCCATATGATAATATTAGACTCTCATTTCATAAATGGAGTCACGATGTCCATATCTATAAATGAAGTCCTCTATCGATTAGCAAATGAATACCACCAAACTATCGAGGATAGACTATGCCATATAATCGTACTCATTGATAGCTCAAATGATAACACTTGTAACCATAAGTCCATCATTTATCTCAGGATTAAGATAGACTCTCCGATTGTCCTCATAATGAAAAAACTTTTATCTACTAACGGTTCTAGATAAAGTATTTCATTGTGATCCTGTTCAATGCACCCAATGCACTAGATTCTTTTACTCAAAGACACTATGATGATTTTAGACTCATCATAACACATTTGATCCCACTCAAATGCTAGCAAAAGAATCTACAACTTTAACAGGATAAAGGTGCCCAATCTTTACCTTAAGTTGTGAACATTATTCAAGACTAACTAAAAAATTATGTCTACCTCATACATAACCAGATGTACGAACAATTCTTCTTTTCTCATAGTGTTTTGACCTTATGATTATGTACTTTTGACAATTATAATAATTAAACTATAAATACTATAAGACTTGTTAAACCAGAAATCACTTTATTAACATGAATAGATTGTCAAAAATACTATTACACTCTTGCTATTGAGGATAATCCTAACAATCTCCCACTTGCGCTATAGCACATGTGTCATATCTCTCATTCCCATGTTCTCACCCTTATACACAATTTCCCTTAAAATAGATACTTCCTTTCAATGTGTTTTCCTCTCTTATGACTTCTTGGTCTCTCGAATTAGTCATTGCTCCACTATTGTCACAGTAGATAGTGATCTGCTTATTCGCACTAGGAACCACTTCTAAGTCAATGAATAATTGGCGGAGCCAAACAGCCTCTTTGGCAGCCTCGCATGCAGCAACATACTCAGCTTCCATGGTGGAATCAGCAATACAGGATTGCTTGATACTCTTCCATATGATTGCTCCTCCAAGAGTAAACACAGATCCTGATGTAGATTTTCTGGAGTCAGAATCCGATTGGAAATCAGAATCTATATACCCAATGGAAATCAAATTCCCTCCAGAGTATACAAGCATATTGTCTTTCATTCTCTTAAGATACTTGAAAATATGTTTGACTACTATCCAGTGATCAGGACCAGGAACTATGCCAACAGCAAAACAAATATCTGGTCTAGTACAAAGCATTGCATACATGAGACTTCCAACTACTAAGGCATATGGAATCCTACTCATGAATTGCTATTCATGCTCATTCTTAGGAACTTGCTCCTTAGAAAGTTTGATTCCATGTCTGAAAGGTAACATACCTTTCTTGGAATCTTGCATGGAGAACCTAGACAATATTTTATCTATGTATTAAGCTTGGGATAGTGCAATCGTTCTATTCTTTCTATCTCTTATTACTTGGATACCAAGAATATAACTTGCTTCTCCTAAGTTCTTCATATCAAATTGTTTTGCTAACCATTCTTTTACCGATGTCAATACACCTACATCGTTTCCGATGAGTAGTATATCATCAACATAAAGAATTAGGAAAACCAACTTGTCGCCTTTAATCCTTTTGTACACACAGGGTTCGTTAAGGTTCTGAACAAAACCAAAACCTTTCACAGCTTGATCGAACCTTATGTTCCAGGATCTGGATGCTTGCTTTAATCCAGATATGGATTTTTGCAACTTGCATACCCTTTCTTTTTGGTCTTTTTCAATGAATCCTTCTGGTTGCATCATATAGATGCTTTCGTCTAGACTTCCATTTAGGAAAGCTGTCTTGACGTCCATTTGCCAAATCTCTAGATCTATAGATGCTGCAATGGATAAGAGTATCCTAATGGATTTAAGTATGGCCACAGGAGAGAAGGTTTCCTCGTAATCGATACCTTCTTTCTATGTGTAACCTTTAGCTACCAATCTAGCTTTAAAGGTTTCCACCTTTCCATCCATACCTCTTTTCCTCTTGTATACCCACTTGCACCCAATGGGTTTTATCCATTTAGGCAAGTCTACAAGAGACCAGACTTTGTTATTGAACATCAATTCAATATCAGATTGCATTGCCTTTTGCCAATGGCGACAATCAACATCCTCCATTGCTTCCTTATACGTGTAGGGGTCATTGTCATCTGGGATATTCTCCACTGATTCTCCCAGACCGATGTATCTCTCAGGTTGTCTACTAACCCTCCCACTACGACGAGGAATAGTAGGTTGTTGATTTTGTGATAGTGTGGAACTTACTATTGGGCTAGGTTGTGTAACCTATTGTGGAATTGTATCTTCTGACATCTCATTCTGGACAATTCTACTTTTAGGTACAAAATCATTCATATAGTCCTTTTCCAGAAATTTAGCATTTGTTGAAACAAATACTTTAAGATCTGAAGGACTATAGAAATAATAGTAGGTTGTTGATTTTGTGATAGTGTGGAACTTACTATTGGGCTAGGTTGTGTAACCTATTGTGGAATTGTATCTTCTGACATCTCATTCTGGACAATTCTACTTTTAGATACAAAATCATTCATATAGTCCTTTTCCAGAAATTTAGCATTTGTTGAAACAAATACTTTAAGATCTGAAGGACTATAGAAATAATATCCTTTAGTTCCTTTTGGATATGATCGCGCTATGAATGTTCACATTTAGCGCCCCTAATTCCTACCTTTTGTGTTCGTATTCGAGCACTTTTGTGTGCATAACGTGTGTTTTTGTTAAGTTCAGGTAATTAGACCAGTCAGGAAGGTTTTTGCATCAAAATAGTTAAAAGATGAGCAAAAATCAAGAGAAGAAGATATGGCGGGTTCTGAAGGCGGGCACATGCCAGCCTTCCCGAAGGTCTGAAGTCGCCCTAAGCCAAGGCTAGTTACATGGTGGGTTCTGAAGGCGGGCACATTCCAGCATTCCCGATGGTTTGAAGTCGCCAGAAAGTAAGGCGGGTTCACGCAGCGACTTCGTGAGGCGGGAAAGAGGCCGCCCATAGCTTTTCAGAAGCGCGGCGACTTCGTAACGGTGGGAAAGAAGACTCCGAGAAGCTCGCAGAAAGCAAGGCGGGTTCGCGAGGCGGGTTCGCGAGGCGGGTTCGTGCGGCGGGAATGAACCCGCCCAAGACACGTCCAAAGGCCAATTTGTGTGTTTCTTGCCTCATTTGAAGAAAACATATATATACTTCTCTCTCCTAAGTGACAAAAGGTGGAAAAAATATAGCATAGAATAGTTCTTAGTAGTTTTTGGTTAATTTATCATAGAATAGATTAGTGATTCAAGTAGTTCATCACTTGAAATCTTTGTAGCTTAAAGGTATTGATCTTAGTAAATACCTTGCTCATCAATCTCTTGAAAATTATTTGTGATCAATTGGTTTGTATTGCTGTGGAGGAAGGAGAGGTCGGCCTTGATTCTTCGAGGGTAGTATTTCTTCCTTTTGTTCATTAATATGCTATATTCGATGATCATGTGTAACTAAACACTTTGTTGGGGAATTTATGAAAGTATTGATGTAATCACTTGTTACCACTTTTTCTTGTATGAATCACTTGTGTTTATATGCTTGAATTGATGAAATCATGCCATATATCTCATAAATCTTAGAAGCATGGAGTTGGTTATTGTAAAGTGATAAAATACTAGTTCATGATGTTTGAATTGAGTATGATTAGTAAAAACTCCGATATTAGAATGTGTTGTTCATAAAAATCCTAAGAATACATTCTATGAATTTAGTTCCACAACTGACAGTCCTTGATGATGAATCTGAACCTCAGATGAGTTATTAAGTGGATGGTTGAGTGTACCAATTGTATAAATGGAACTACATGAGTGATTTGATCTTTGTTGCATGAAGGTGGTTATTTGTGGTGCATCATTACTAATTTCATACATTCCCTAGCATCTTAGCTTATCAATTATAATCGTTTATCATCACATTAGTTTAATTCCTTAGAACGATCACTAATTCTAGCATTTACCAGTTACTAGATTTCCCTATGGACCGATACCCTTACTTTGTACACTATACTAGCATAACGACTTGTACGATTTGCAATAGGGTCATCAGACTCGCATGCCCCTTTAATACAACCGAGGTAGAATAGGTTAAATTATAGTGACATTTGTAGAACCGGTTTGTGTTAGGATTATGCTCAATAGCAAGAGTGTAATAGTGTTTTTGATAATTTATTCATATTAATAATGTGATTTCTGGTTTAACAAATCTTATAGCATTTATAGTTCAATTATTATAATTGTCAAAAGTAAATAATCATAAGGTCAAAAGACTATGAGAAAAGAAGAATTGTTCGTACATCTGGATATGTATGAGGTAGACACAATTCTTTAGTTAGTCTTGAATAATGTTCACAACTTAAGTTAAAGGTTGGGCACCTTTATCTTGTTAAAGTTGTAGAATTCTTTTGCTAGCATTTGAGTGGGATCAAATGAGTTATGATGAGTCTGAAATCATCGGAGGGTTTTCGAGTAAAAGAATCTAGTGCACTGGGTGCATTGAACTGGATCACAATGAAATACTTTATCTAGAACCGTCAATAGATAATAGTCTTTTCATTATCAGGACAATCGGAGAGTCTATCTTAATCCTGAGATAAATGATGGACTTATGGTTGCAAGTGGTATCATTTGAGTTATCAATGAGTACGATTATATAGCATAGTCTATCCTCGATAGTTTGGTGATATTCATTTGTTAATCGATAGAGGACTTCATTTATAGATATGGACATCGTGGCCCCATTTATTAAATGAGAGTAGAATATCATCATATGGATATTTTAAGGTATTGGATATTGAATCTTAACGTTAAGTTTTCAATAGAGTCTATTGAAACATGGCTTCTGGACAAGTCAAAATATCCAAGTTCAAAATGTGGTCATATGAGTAAATATGGTAACTTGGAGAGCTATAGGCGGTCTATGAGCTCTTGGCGATTACTGATATTCTTCACGAGGATACACCATCTCCTATAAGATTGTCTAGGGTATGAATGAGAATCATTTACTTATTCCATCTTTATTTAAGAGTGCAATTTTAGTTCTTTAGTGGAATGAACTAAAATTAATAGATTGAACCTAAGTGAATCATTTGTTGATTGTGATTGGGTTATGTCTATTGGAGCTTAAGTTTAGATAGGCCCGCCAAGATCCCCAATCCACACGGACTTGCATGGATCACTTGATATATTCTACCGGACCAATTTACGGGTCCATCTAGAATTGTATTTAATATATTAAGAATATAATTTGCACATTATTTATTTAATGGGCTGATCAATTATATTAATATATTAATGAAAGGCATGTGGGCTTGTTTCTTTTAGTAAGAATGGGTCTGGTTCACATGTGGGCCTTTTATTAAGGTCCAATGGATTTAATAAAATAGAAAAACAATATATAGATATATTAATATATATGGCACATGGCCGAGATATATATATATGATATTATATTGTTTTATTTTTATTATTTGATTAAATGGAAATTAATTAATTGATTAATTAATTATTTAATTAAAAATCAAAATCTTTTTCTGACTAGGAAATATGTTTCTTAGTAGTATACTATTGTGGTAGTATAAATAAAATAAAAGACTTTATTTGGTAAGTAGATAAATAAGGGATTTATTTATTTAGTCAAATAAGGAAGTCTTTTATATAGTCACAAATACACTAAAGAGTTGGATTAGGGTTTGGAATTCTAAAGAAATCTACCTAGGGTTAGGATTTAGGTTAATAGGCAAAAATCCTATTTGGTAGAGGAATTCGGTCACCCTAATTATGTAATGCAAGTTGAATTCTAAGATATATATATTATATATGCAAGTTTAAATTTGGGCAGATATATATAATAAATATGCAAGTTGAATTCATGTGCAAGATACATATATAGCAATATATGCTTTTCGATCAAGCAAAGATATATATAGATAATATATTGTGCATTAGATATATATATATTATATATTACGCAAGGATGCAGATATATATATAAATAATATATTGTGCACTAGATATATATACACATATATTATATTATGCAAGGAGATCGTGATTTACATATATAATATATTGTGCAACAGCACTAGAGATATATATAATATGTATTGTGCAAGAGTATCGCATAAATATATAGATCATATATTCAAAAACCCTAAGTCTTTTGGACTAGAGAGTTTTTTCTTTTGCTAGAGAAAAATAGAATCCAACTCTTAGACTAGTGTGATTTTCGGCCAAGAGGAATAGAGAGAAAAGTTTGTTCTTATTTTGATAGTGCACTAGTAACTTTTATATCAAAAGGTTTTGTGCACAATTTCAAATAAGGTTCACGCGAGTTTCGATCTAACGATTGTGAATTCAAAAGTGACCGGAACATTCTTTGTAGTCTCTTGGAATTTGTTGTGACTAACGAAAAAGAAAAAGTTTTGTTAATCCATCCTCAGGTACACAATTCAAAGAGAAGGGAGACCACGCTCCTAGGTGATTCACGTTCGTGATTGGATTGGAAGATCTTGCGGATTACCATCGACGTAATGTCAATCGGATCACGCGACAAAGGTATGATATCTTTAGTATTATATGTTAATTAATTAGAGGGTTAAGGTTCAAATTATGGAAAAATTTTAAACTATACTAAACTCGTTTTTAGTCTCGCTTCCGCTGCGTTGACCGTATTTTTCCCTACAGTTTGGGCGTGTCAAAGATTTATGGCGCCGCTGCCGGGGAATACTTTTTCTTGTAGCGCGGTTAGTTAGGTTTAGGATTGTCATTTTAAGGTAAATTTAGAATTACTACACTTTTAGTAGCACATTAGTATAACATTTATCTTTTTCACATTGATCTTCGTTACTTTTCTTGAACTTATGTGCAGAATCTTCACAGTGAACGAGATGGAGGACGTACGATGCATGAAGGAATTTTCATTGCCCATTTTGGGGGCACATCCTTCGGCCATAGCATTGAATGCCGCTCAGCGGGACTATGAGCTGAAGAACTTACACTATAACATCTTGCCATCCTACTATGGGAAACCTAATGAGGACGCACTTCAGTTTATGAAAGAATACTACAATGCTATTACTACGATACCATTAGGCCGGTTAACAGAGGACTTACTGAGGATGCGTTGCTTTTCATACTGTTTGAAGGACAACGCCAAGAAATGGCTAATGGCTTTGCCAGCTGGTACATTGACCACATGGGCCGAGGTGGAGCAGAAATTTTTCTCCAAGTTCTTCCCGTCCTGGAAAACCAAAGAAATAAAGGGAAGAATTGCAAACTTCCAAGAGGAGGAAGGAGAAGCATTCCATGAATCATGGGAGAGGTTCAAGCTATTGTTAGCTCAGTGCCCATACCATGATTTCACACTTCAGTCACAGGTGCAATCATTTTGTGATGGACTTACTGGACTCACACAAGCAATTGTCGACAATGCTTGTGGTGGGGCGATGAGGGAATGTACTGCTGATTATGTGTTCAACAAGTATGAAATGCTAGGACAGAATTCTCAACAAAAGAGCACAAAGGGAAGCCGTAGTGGGACTGCACATTTAGCAATGCAGATGGAGACCTTGAATAACAGTGTCAGGGCAGTGATGGTAAATCAGCAGGGGCAACAAAATAGCCCGGGTAAGGTATGCCAAGCATGTGGCATGATTGGACATGGAGCAGATGTATGCACCTCCCACAGAGAGGTTTATTCAGAGGCAGAAGCTCAAGCGATGTACCAGTGGAATCAAGGCAGGCAGAGAAACAGTAACAATGCCTACCAGCAGCCGAGGTATGATCAGAATCAATCATGGGGTGGAAACAACCCCCGTGGTCAGTATCAAGTACAGCAGGGTGCTGGGAGTTCGGGTCAGTGGAGCAATCAGAACCCTCCACAGTCATATCAACAAGAAATGGACCAAAGAATGATGGGAATAGAGGCGTCACTGAAAAAGTTATCAATTCAATTGGGACAGGTGATGGAGGCTAATGGGCAGCAAGACAGGGGGAAAGCCCCCATGCATGAGCAGGCTCACGCCATTACTAGTTCTATGAGTGGGTACACTACCAAGGAATAAGATCCAGGGAGTTTTGAGTTGAGTATTACTGTGGGAAACTCCTCAGCAGAAAAAGCGATGCTTGATCTAGGAGCCAGTATCAACATGATGCCATACTCTGTGTATGAAAGGTTAGGATTGAGTGAACTCAAGCCTACTTCCATTAATTTGCGTCTTGCTGATCAGTCATCTAGAAATCCTAGAGGAGTAGTGGAGAATGTGATCCTCAAGGTGGATCGATTGCTCATTCCCACTGACTTTGTAGTGTTGGACGTAGAGGATAGAGATGAGAATGGAAACTCACAACCAGTGTTGTTAGGAAGGCCGTTTATGGTGACCTCACGAGCAATTGTGGATGTTCATGGAGAGAAACTCACTTTGAGTGTTTTGGATAATGTAGTAGAGTTCAATATGTTTGGAGCTCAACCATTGCCAAAGACGGAAGCTAGGATTGAGGAAGAAGGTCCACCTAGTCAAGACACTCAGGATTCTGAAACCATAGAAGAATTTTTTAGGACACTGGAAGAAGAGGAGAGAAGCCTGAAGGATTCAGAGACTCTGAAAAAGGAGGAATTACTTGCCCACAACAAGAGCTTGTTGACAAGAATTGAGCAGCTAGAGCAAGAGAAGGAGGAACAGATGAGATATCTGGCAGAGGTTATGAAACTCATATCTGATTTGAAGGAGGCCTATACGTCCTCTACACAGAAGATGCAAGATAGGATCTTTGATCTAATGAAAGAATTGGAGGTACGGGATATGGTGGACGATTTGAACGCAACTTGTCCGGGAAGGAAGCGAGCCAGCCACAACCTCAATATCACCGAAGGAGTTGACAACCATGGAGGTACTTTCTACTCTCCAACATGTTGTTATTGTGGAACTCAAGGGCACAAAAGGCCCAATTGCATGAGATATCACGAGTTCTGTAAAACAAGGAATGTGTCTCCTAGGAGGGTTGTGGGGAGACCAAGGCAAATATGGGTTCGAAAGGACACATACAAGGAATCTTCCTTACCACAAGTGAACTCCACACCGGATTTGAAAATGTGGCCCCCTGAGGCACCCATGACCTTGACCTTGTTACGCCGACCTCCTACGTCTTGTTCTGAGATTGGAAGCATGAGAACGGCTCGTTCACCTTTGAATATGTGAACGATTTAATGAATATTGTGTGTGTGTAGGTGGATGACCCGAAGAACAGGGTCGAAAATGGAATGATGTACTTGTTTTGTTTGTAATTATTAATAAAGGACAAGTAATGAGGTGTGGGATCATTTGACCCACAACCTTGGACTCTAATAAGTAATAATATCTACTATGTGTGTAATTTCCCCGAGCATTGAGCTAGGGTTGTATATATATATTGTGTGTTGTGTGTGAAATGTTTTATGCAGGACAAAAGTTCCAAATTGAAAAAAGGGGAACCCAAAAGTGTTGGGATGGATCTCGGCGACCTTGGTTAGGCGGGACAATGGCCGCCTTCCAGATGAGTCAAGCTCGCCGGGAATTGATGACCTTATGGCGAGACCATGGACGGCGGGAAGGAAACCGCCTGGCAGAAGAAACAAGCTCGCCATTTATGGAAGAAATGGACCGCGACCTTGTGCGGCGTGATATAGGCCGCCGTCCAAAAGGCATAAAGCCGCCGCGAGTTGTTTCTGAAGAAGGGTGTTGTTGGGCGGCGAGTTAGTAAGGCGGGATTGAACCCGCTGCACAAACTCGCCGAGGCTTCAGAAAGGGGTTAAAAGGTAGATGTTTTGACTTTTTGGGTTGGTACTCTATTTTTCAACTGAAGTTTTCATTTCAAACATCCTTGCTCTTTCTGATCATCAACCAAAGTACCTTTTAGATACTAATTCTTTACTTGGTTTGCAAGTCTTCTCTCTTTCTCTTTTCTTTCTTGTTTATATGGTGATGTTAGGCTGCAGAAATTTCAAGGATTAGAAAAGAGAAATCACTAGAAGTTATCTAGAAACATATGCATGCTAGGATGATGGGTTCGTCAGGATTAAGATAAATCAATGATATGTGACCCAACTTGTGATTTTGATTGTTGAATAACATGTTTATATGCATGATGGTTTACACACACACACCTAATGATAGTAAATAACATAAGGGTTAAGAAATACTTAGGAAAATTAAGATACTTTCAGTAGAAGTAGAATTCACTGTTCCAGTAGTCTTGTTAACATTGATTCTATATAGTGTATAAATTGTTCATACCAGGAAATGGAAAACTCCATTGAAGATGTGTTAGTGATCGATTTCTCTGAGAAGAATATCTGTGACTCTATGGCTTCGGAAGACTATGCAATAGAAGAGGGTCAAGAAACTGACTGGGTAGAAATGTTGGTATGGGCTAGTACCTCAGTGGAAGATGAGGAGACAGGGAAGCACATTCTGAGGGATAAGCAGCCAAACACAACTCCCCCACCTATCTTGGAACTCAAGCTACTGCCATCTACCTTGAAGTATGCATTCCTAGGGGAAAATGAGACACTGCCAGTGATCATTGCATCAGACTTGCAACCAGAGGAAGAGAAAGAATTGATCAATGTGTTGCGATACTACAGAGAGGCTATAGGTTGGTCGTTGGATGACTTGAAGGGAATTAGCCCTACCACTTGTATGCACAAGATTTTTCTTGAGGAAGGATCCAAACCAACCATCGAAGGGCAACGAAGGCTAAATCCAATCATGAAGGAGGTAGTCAAGAAGGAAATCCTCAAGTTGTTAGAAAATGGGATCATTTACCCTATTTCGGACAGCAAGTGGGTTAGCCCTATTCATGTAGTGCCTAAGAAGTCTGGGTTGATTGTGGTAAAGAATGAAGACAATGAATTGGTACCACAAAGGGTTCAGACAGGCTGGCGAGTATGCATCGATTACAGGAAACTTAATACAGCTACTAAGAAGGATCACTTCCCTCTGCCATTCATTGATCAGATGTTGGAACGTTTGGCAGGTCACAATCATTACTGCTTTTTGGACGAGTACTCCGGATACAATCAGATTGCTATCGCTCCAGAAGATCAGGAGAAAACCACTTTCACATGCCCTTTCGGTACATTCGCCTACCTACGGATGCCATTTGGGCTATGTAATGCTCCAGGTACATTTCAGAGGTGCATGACATCTATATTTTCAGACATGGTGGAAGGCATAATAGAGATCTTCATGGACGACTTTTCAGTAATGGGAAATTCTTTTGGTGACTGTTTGAGAAACCTATCCTCAGTGCTAGCAAGATGCAAGCAGGCTCATTTAGTATTAAACTGGGAGAAAAGTCATTTCATGGTAAAGGAAGGAATTGTGCTAGGGCACATTAACTCGGGTAGAGGCATTGAAGTAGATAAGGCCGAAGTCAATGTCATGAAGAGTTTACAGTTTCCAAGATCATTGAGGGAAATTTGAGCATTTTTGGGACATGCAGGGTTTTACAGAAGATCCATTAAAGACTTTTCAAAGATTTCGAGGCCCCTGTGTTGACTACTTCAAAAAGAGATCGAGTTTGATTTTGACGAGAAGTGTATGGCAGCATTTAAAAAACTCAAGGAATTGTTGACCACGGCTCCCATAATGAGACTACCTGATTGGAGTTTGCCTTTCGAGCTCATGTGTGATGCTTCTGACTATACTGTTGGAGCAGTACTAGGACAGAGGGTTGACAAAATTCCACATGCCATATACTACGCTTCAAGGACCCTGAATGACGCACAGATTAACTACTCCACTACAGAAAAGGAGTTGTTAGCAGTTATTTTTGCGTTAGAAAAATTTAGATCATATCTAATTGGCGCAAAGGTTATTGTGTTCACTGATCACTCAGCACTCCGATATCTCCTCCAGAAGAAGGATGCCAAGCCAAGGCTCATTCGATGGATCCTTCTATTACAGGAATTCGATTTAGAGATCAGAGACAAGAAAGGGAGTGAGAATGTGGTAGCCGATCACTTGAGTAGATTAATGTTAGATTCATATGCAGAAGAAGATACTCTACCACTGAGGGACAGTTTTCCAGATGAACAGCTTTTGAAATTAAGCGACACAGAGCCATGGTATGCTGATATAGTCAATTTCATCACAAACAAGATTTTACCAGCAGGCATGACAAGTCAAGGAAGAAAGAGATTCGTTTTCAATGCAAGAGAGTACTTTTGGAACGACCCATACTTGTTCAAACACGGGGCAGACCAAATCATTAGAAAATGTATACCAGAGGATGAATAGTTAGACATCCTGAATATCTGCCATGAACTTCAATGCGGAGGCCACTACAGTTCTAGAAAGACAGCGATGAAGGTTCTTCACTCGGGATTCTATTGGACAACATTGTTCAAAGATGCTTACCATTTCTGCATACGATGTGACCGATGTCAGAGAACAGGGAACATTGGTAAGAGGAATGAGATGTCGCAGTTAGGCCAAATGGTAGTAGAGATTTTCGATGTCTGGGGAATCGATTTCATGGGACCATTCCCACCATCGGACGGATACAGCTACATCCTGGTAGCCGTGGACTATGTTTCTAAATGGATTGAAGCCATAGCCACAAAGACCAATGACAGTAAAGTAGTTGTTAAGTTTGTCAGGGGCACGATTTTCTCCAGGTTCGGGACTCCACGGGCCATCATAAGTGATGGGGGAAGTCACTTTTGTAACAAGATATTTGCCACACTACTGAAGAAATATAGTGTGAATCACAAGGTTGCAACCCCCTATCATCCTCAGACCTTCGGTCAAGTAGAAGTCAGTAACAGACACATCAAGCAAATCCTTGAAAAGACTGTGAACACAAGCAGAAAAGATTGGTCGTTCAAGTTGAATGATGCCTTATGGGCCTACAGAACTGCTTTCAAAACTCCAATAGGGAAGACACCCTATCGTTTGATCTTTGGGAAGGCTTGCCATTTGCCAGTGGAATTAGAGCACAATGCTTACTGGGCACTCCAGAAGCTGAACTTTGATATAGATGCAGCAGGGGAAGAACGAAAACTTCAACTGAATGAACTCCAGGAACTCCGGGATGAAGCATATGAGAATGCAAAAATCTACAGAGAGAAGACCAAGAGAATGCATGACAAGAAAATAATCCTCAAGGATCTGTGCCAGGGGATGTTAGTCCTCCTATTCAACACCAGGTTGAAGCTGTTTCCAGGAAAGCTCAGATCGAGATGGTATGGGCCGTATAGGATACTCTAAATATTCCCATATGGAGCCGTCGAGCTACTAAATGAGAAAAATAGGGATACATTCAAGGTGAATGGGCATCGAGTGAAGCCATATCTACAAGGAGTGGATGAAGTCAGGATTTTGGAATAGGTAGCACTTACAGAGCCGTAGAGCTCTCATGCGTCTTGCCTAGACGGAAAATCTCGCGCTAGGTGGGAGGCACCCCACCCAAGTACAATTTTCTTACCTAGTGTTATTTACGTATTTTAATGTATATATATATATATATTTATATATATGTTTGTTTGTTAGTGTTAATTTTATTGTTGCTATATCTAAACTCTAACTAACCATGTTCGCAATTACATTGAGGACAATGTTTGGTTTAGGTTTGGGGGTGTGGCACAAGTTTTTGTAATTTTTGGTAGTATTTTGATAATTATGTTTATATTATGTAGTGTTAGGTAGTCATGTAGGAAAATTTTTCAAATCTCTGTAACAATTTGTTGTCGGTTGGTACTTATATATGCCAATGGAACCATTCCATACTTGCTTTGGAGGCTAAATTTTGACTATAATGCATGCCATCTAAGCTGTTGCACCACTATAAATATACTTGTACAGTGCCAATTTTTGGATGTTTAGGTGAAGGAACCTTAGACTGCTTGATCCTAGGGGAATTGTGGAGACTACCCATGTGAGGAATCGAGCCTGTGCTGATTAATTGAGAGGGTATAATCCATTCTTCTTGTAAAAAGAACTATTCAAATTTAGGATGCATTGAGATCTCATTCATATGCACTAGTATTGATTGCCATTGAACAGTAAATATTGTGGACTGCTTGTGAAATTTGTATTCCCTTGTTAGAAGGTCTGATAGAAATGATCCTAGGCATGTGTGTTTAACTTCATTATCCAAACACTGTCTTTATGTGTGTGCTCCAATTGCCAAATTTGAGGCCAAACACAACCATTCATTTCATACACATCAACCACATGAAATCTTTAGATGTTGATAATAGTTGCATAAGTAAAAATGCAAGTAGATAGCTCAAATCTGTAAATAGCGTGTACTCAGGCGATGATAGAAATAACTGTGCAATAGGAAGGAGCTACTTTGTAAAGGTGTAAAAAATTAACACTTAAAGCCATGATACCTGTCGATTGAATACTTGTAGTAAGTACCAATTAGCACATCATCAAATTGTTAATCTTAGCCTAGACGCTTGTGGACATTGAATGAGCTAGTAAAGTGATTGAAAGGTTGATCAACATCTTAAGGATTCCATCAATTTCATTCCACTCACCATAAATTACCCATGGCCCAAATACAACCAAGGAAAGCCCTAGTGGATCTGTGAGAAGTCTAAGTTGGGAATACGAGTCAAACATGTTCTCTCCACGTTCATGGTTATCAATTCATTCATGAGACTTGATATTGTGAAAGTGCGTTGTTTCTATATTCACATGTGTTATATTCGAATTCTATTTACATACACTCAATTCGCATGTGATTGAAGAGAGATAACCTAGGATTCTGAGAGAAGAAAGAGATAGATCTGTGAGAAATAGAAGTCGAGGCAAATTTACCTGAGGCAGATAATTTACTGATTCTTGGACCAAAAACATCCAAATTATTGGCATACAAGTATTATGTGTTGTTATGACTGAAGTGGAATATTATTAGTCCTAATTGAGAATGCTTAGCTTGCATGAGTTTCTGTTGATATATACAAGTTGACTCCTCAACAGTGGATTACAGAGTTGCGTTTGTGGGTAGCGTATCTGGTAAACCCTCAGAAGACTACACTCCTCCTACTAGGGGCACCTAGAAGTTTAAAAGGCATGTGGTACGTGCTAAGTACCATCGTGTTTCCTACAAAAATGGATTAGTCAATTGTTCTTAATAAGTAGTATAGTTGTTCTTTCTTTCGTTGTTTTGCTCGAGGAAGAGCAAAAGATAGGTTTGGGGGTCTGATCGCGCTATGAATGTTCACATTTAGCGCCCCTAATTCCTACCTTTTGTGTTCGTATTCGAGCACTTTTGTGTGCATAACGTGTGTTTTTGTTAAGTTCAGGTAATTAGACCAGTCAGGAAGGTTTTTGCATCAAAATAGTTAAAAGAGGAGCAAAAACCAAGAGAAGAAGAAATGGCGGGTTCTGAAGGCGGGCACATGCCAGCCTTCCCGAAGGTCTGAAGTCGCCCTAAGCCAAGGCTAGTTACATGGCGGGTTCTGAAGGTGGGCACATTCCAGCCTTCCCGATGGTTTGAAGTCGCCAGAAAGCAAGGCGGGTTCACGCGGCAACTTCGTGAGGCGGGAAAGAGGCCTCCCATAGCTTTTCAGAAGCGCGGCGACTTCGTAACGGCTGGAAAGAAGACTCAGAAAAGCTCACAGAAAGCAAGGCAGGTTCGCGAGGCGGGTTTGTGCGCGGGAATGAACCCGCCCAAGACACGTCCAAAGGCCAATTTGTGTGTTTCTTGCCTCATTTGAAGAAAACATATATATACTTCTCTCTCCTGAGTGACAAAAGGTGGAAAAAATATAGTATAGAATAGTTCTTAGTAGTTTTTGGTTAATTTATCATAGAATAGATTAGAGATTCAAGTAGTGTAGGGAAAAATACCGTAGTACACGCAACGGAAGCGAGACTAAAAATAGATTTAGTATGTATTAAAAATTTTCCTTTTTATGAACCTTAACCCCTTTAATTAATTAACCATATATAAAGTAACAAAAGTTGAATACCTTTTGTCGCGTGATCCGATTGACTTACGTCGATGGTAATCCGCAAGATCTTCAATCCTAGCACGAACGTGAATCACCTAGGAGCGTGGTCTCCCTTTTCTTTGAATTGCAAACCTGAGAATGGACAAACAAACTTTTCTTTTTCTTTTGTTAGTCACAAAACAATCAAAAGAAGACTAAGATTATTCCGGTCACTTTTGAGTTCTCAATCTAATGATCGAAACTCGCGTGAACCTAAATCGATGTTGTACACACAAGCTTATTGATGAACAAGCAATTAGTGTACCATCAAAGAATAATCTCTTCACTCTTTTATGTTTTAGTAGAATAAAAATAATACTTTTCTATGAATTGAGAAGAAGAAGAAAATTGTCTCAATGAACAACTAGGGTGGCCGAATTCTATATGTGGTAATATATAGGTGGCTGAAATTTTGCTTCCTCTTGTCTTTAGGGTTGCCGAAATCCTCCTCAAAAATGGACTAGGGTTGCCGCAAATCACATGCCAAAATAGGTTTGTGTTGCACTCTAATTTCCATCATACTTTAGACTTCAAACCCTAATCCAACTCATAGATATTTTATTCCTTTTATTGACTAAATAAAAAAAGACTTCTTATTTGATTAAATGAATAAAATTAATTATTTATTTTCTTATCAAACAAGTCTTTTACTTTTAGTATACTACTACCAATAGTATAACTTTAGGAAATATATTTCCTGATCAGAAAAAGATTTGTTTCTTAATTAAACAATTAATTAATTCTTATTTAATTAAAACAATGAAACAAAATAATATATTAGGTTAGTATACACCTTGCCGCCCCACTTGAATAAATGGGCCATATATTATTTTTCTTATTTCATTTAATCCATTGGACTTTAAATAAAAAACCCACATGTGAACCAGACCCATTCTTACTAAATGAAACAAGCCCACATGCCTTTCATTAATATATTAATATAATTGAGCAGCCCATTAAATAAATAATGTGCAAATTATATTCTTAATATATTAAATGCAATTCTAAATGGACCCATAAATTGGTCCGGTAGAATATATCAAGTGATCCATGCAAGTCCGTGTGGATTGGGGATCTTGGTAGGCTATCTAAATTTAAGCTTCAATAGACATAACCTAATCACAATCAACAAATGATTCACTTAGGTCCAATCCATTAATTTTAACTCATTCCACTAAATAGCTAAAATTGAACTCTTAAATAAAGATAGAATAAGAAGATGTTCCTCATTCATACCCTAGACAATCATGTTGGAGATAGTGTATCCTCGTGATTAATATCAGTAATCGCCAAGAGTTCATAGACCGCCTATAACTCTCCAAGTTACCATATTTACTCATATGACCACGTTTTGAACTTGGATATCTTGACTTGTCCAGAAGCCATGTTTTCAATAGACAGTATCGAAAACTCAACGTTGAGATTTAATATCCAATTACCTCAAAACATCCATATGATGATATTATACTCTCATTTAATAAATGGAGCCACGATGTCCATATCTATAAATGAAGTCCTCTATCGATTAACAAATGTATCACCAAACTATCGAGGATAGACTATGCTATATAATCGTACTCATTGATAACTCAAATGATATCACTTGCAACCATAAGTCCATCATTTATCTCAGGATTAAGATAGACTCTCCGATTGTCCTGATAATGAAAAGACTATTATCTATTAACGGTTCTAGATAAAGCTTTTCATTGTGATCCAGTTCAATGCACCCAGTACACTAGATTCTTTTGCTCGAAGACACTCCGATGATTTTAGACTCATCATATCTCATTTGATCCCACTCAAATGCTAGCAAAAGAATTTCTACAACTTTAAAAAGATAAAGGTGCCCAACCTTTAACTTAAGTTGTGAACAATATTCAAGACTAACTAAAGAATTGTGTCTACCACATACATATCCAGATGTATGAACAATTCTTCTTTCTCATAGTCCTTAGACCTTATGATTATTTACTTTGACAATTATAATATTAAACTATAAATGCTATAAGATTTGTTAAACCAGAAATCACTTTATTAATATGAAAAAGATTGTTAATTACAATATTACACTCTTGCTATTGAGCATAATCCTAACAAGTAGTTCATCACTTGAAATCTTTGTAGCTTAAAGGTATTGATCTTAGTAAATACCTTGCTCATCAATCTCTTGAAAGTTATTTGTGATCAATTGGTTTGTATTGCTGTGGAGGAAGGTGAGGTCGGCCTTGATTCTTCGAGGGTAGTATTTCTTCCTTTTGTTCATTAATATGCTATATTCAATGATCATGTGTAACTAAACACTTTGTTGGCGAATTTATGAAAGTATTGATGTAATCACTTGTTACCACTTTTTCTTGTATGAATCACTTGTGTTTATATGCTTGAATTGATGAAATCATGCCATATATCTCATAAATCTTAGAATCATGGAGTTGGTTATTGTAAAGTGATAAAATACTAGTTCATGATGTTTGAATTGAGTATGATTAGTAAAAACTCCGAGATTAGAATGTGTTGTTCATAAAAATCCTAAGAATACATTCTATGAATTTAGTTCCACAACTGACAGTCCTTGATGATGAATCTGAACCTCAGATGAGTTATTAAGTGGATGGTTGAGTGTACCAATTGTATAAATGGAACTACATGAGTGATTTGATCTTTGTTGCATGAAGGTGGTTATTTGTGGTGCATCATTACTAATTTCATACATTCCCTAGCATCTTAGCTTATCAATTATAATCGTTTATCATCACATTAGTTTAATTCCTTAGAACGATCACTGATTCTAGCATTTACCAGTTACTAGATTTCCCTGTGGACCGATACCCTTACTTTGTACACTATACTAGCATAACGACTTGTACGATTTGCAATAGGGTCATCAGACTCGCACGCCCCTTTAATACAACCGAGGTAGAATAGGTTAAATTATAGTGACATTTGTAGAACCGGTTTGGGCGTGTCAGGATACCCCACAAATATGCATATTTCCGAACGGGACTCCATTTTTTCTGTCTTTCCTTTTAACACATGCGCAGGACAATCAAATATCCTAAACTGTTGTAAACGAGGCTTTCGCCCAGTCCACAACTCATGCGGTGTTTGAGGAACCAACTTAGATGGTACATCGTTTAGAATGTATATTGCAGTTTGTAAAGCATATCCCTAAAAAGAAATAGGAAGTGTTAAATAACTCAACATAGACCTAACCATATTCAAAAGAGTTATATTTCTCCTTTCTATCACCCCATTTTTTTGAGGTGTACCTGGTGTGGAAAAATGAGAAATGATCCCATTATCAATAAGATATTGCTGAAACTCACCAGATAGATATTCTCCACCACGATAAGATCTCAAGATTTTTATATGTTTCTCAAGCTAATTTTCCACTTCAGCTTTAAATGCTTTAAACATGTCAAAAGTGAAACAAATTAACGGTGTGTTCTAAATATATCTAAAGGGGGGTGAATAGATTTTATCCAAATTTACCCAATTTTCGTTAATAGCCAAGTTGACGAAAAAAGCCCCTAACTAGTCACAATAATATAACAAGTGTAATATGTGCGGAATATTAAATAGCACTTGATATTTATATGGAAACCCTCACGGGAAAAACCACGGGCTAATAAGTGAGCCACACTCGAACCTCGAATCCACTAAATGTGTAAAACGGTTACAACCTAATCCCGGTATATAATCACACACCTACCTAATCCCGGTATAAGTGGACCTAGTCCAATTGCTTGCGAATTAAGCAACCTAATCCCGGTCACAACACAAGACTTAATTCTCTAAGAAGAGATAATAAAACCTATGTGAATATGTGAGATATTCAAAATGCAATTTAGAGCTAGGTAACCCTATATGCTTATTTAGGATGATGATTTTGCAATTAATTCAATCCTAGATATTAAAAGCTAAATGACATGTCAAATAGCTTAGCTAAACATAGATTAAATAAACCTAGATAGCTATCACAAAACAACACTCAATCATGTCAACACAACAATCTCTATTTTGAATATTATATGTTAATCTAAGAATATGCAAATAATAAAAGAGATGGCTTAATAAATAAAACACTAATTGAAAGTTCTCACGGTGTGTAAACTATTAATCTAGAGGGGGGGTGAATAGATTTTAACTAATTTTACCCAATTTTCGTTTAAGGACAAGATTACGAAAATGCCCCTAATAGTCAATAAAGTATAGCAAGTGTAATATTGTGCGGAAATTAAAGCAACACTTGATATTTACGTGGAAACCCTCACGGGAAAAACCATGGGCTGTTAAGTGAGCCACACCCGAACCTCGAATCCACTAAATGTGATGAAATTACAACCTAATCCCGGAAGTAATCACATACCTACCTAATCCAGGTATGAGTGAACCTAGTTCGAATGCTTGCGATCTAAGCAACCTAATCCCGGATGCTACACACAAGACTTTGATTCTCAATGAAGAGATTAAATCCCTAAGTGAATATATGAATATCCAAAATGCAACATAGAGCAAGGGAAACCCTATATGCTTATCTAAGATGATAAATTTGCAATTAGAACAATCCTAGATATTAAAACTAAATGGTATGTCAAATAGCTTAGATAATATAGATTATAAAAACCTAGATATCTATCACAATACAACACTCAATCAAAATATCACAAATAATCTCTATCTTGTATTTAGTATATTATCTAAAAACATACAAGTAATCTAAGAGATGTCTTAATATGAAAAACACTAAAATTAGATGAGATTAGTGAAGAACATACCAAGGAAGATGTGATGATCCAAAAACATACATGGATGCATTCTATGAAGGCATAGTTGATGCAATATAAAATTTGATGAAAAAGGGATTTGATTTGAGTGGTCAAAGGTGAGTTCTTGATTTAATTTTCTCTCAAAATTCTCTCTTTTAAGTTTAAGGTTCTTGGGAGTTAAAGAACTAATTCAGAGAATGAGAAAGTAATATATTTATAGGCATAAAAAACAGAGCATGTGAAAAGACAAGTTTGCCCCTGAAACGCACCGATTGGCGGTTTCAATCGGTGGCCAGGCCACCGATTATAACTGCCGAATTGAACCCGAGAAGAACAAGGGAACAACGGTGGTTTCGTAACCGCCGATCCAACCGCTGAATCAAACCGAGAGATTAAATCAATCAGGTATGAACGGCGGTTTCATTCGGCGGTTTCGTAACCGCCGATCCAACCACTGAATCAAACCGAGAGATTAAATCAATCAGGTATGAATAGCGGTCGTGACCGCCGATCTTAACCGTAGAATTGCTCCAGACACTTCTGGAAGCAAACGGCGGTTTCATTCGGTGGCCAGTACGCCGATCATAACTGCCGATCACCAACATAGGTGAAAACCAATGAGAAACCAAGGGCATTCTCCGTAGGCGGTCTTCGCGTAAAACCAAGCACATTCTAGTGCATGAGCGGACGTTTCTGAATACTATTGGGAAACGAATTACAAGATACAAATACACATAACAAGATATAACATATAAGTGCAAGTGTGAAATGTGACATGTGAAGAGTAAGCATACAAATGCAAGAATGCTAAGTGAGTGTGTGCAATCTAAATCTCTTCAAAGAAAACCAAGCACTAGAGATTATACCTTTGGCGTGCTTGTCCCTTGAGGACTTGTGAAGGGCCTTCAAGCTTGAAGATCAATCACCTAAACTACCCTTACACAATAAACCCCAATACGTGGTTTGTCCACGAAATAAGCCAATCAAAGAATGGGAATCCTTACACTAATTATATATGATAATAGTGAAGAACTTACCAAAGCAAATGTGTTGATGAAAGACTGATGACTCGCTTTTCGTGTCGTTACCAAATTACGAATTATCGAAAGATGTTTATAAATGAATTCTTATGCAATATACTTTAAGTTTTGAAAACTAGTAAAGCGGTAAGCTTAAGATTCGTTCCACAGGGATTAAGCTAGATTAATCGATTTGCTATCTAATCTAAGTTAGTCTAACTAGTGTGCAAGAAAATAAATCATGGTTAGATGGATAGTCTGTGGTTTGAGAAACCACCAAACAATGCATGTAAAGTAAATAACAAGAAATTAAAGAGAATATGAATAGAGATAGGAATCCAATATCAACAACCTAGATAAGAAAATGGTTTAACAATTAATTAGAAGTCTAGGGAAATGATAGATTAGCTAATGGACGTTGAGCAATTTATCAATGGCTTCATTAATGCACTATTCACACAATCAATGACCGATCTCATTCGGAAGTGTGTTTAGACTCGTCACTACGAACCCTAAACAACTTCCCACTAAAATGCCTAACCGATTAAGGAAAGGGGGTCAAGGTGGGATCGATTAGTGACGATCGAATGGCCTAGGCAATTAGTGGTTGATCACCCCTCCAAAAGCCTATCATATTCACTATGTGCTTTAATCAATCAAGTGTGTCAATAACTTAACCAATTTTATCACAAATTAATCCTACAACATATTGCAATCAACTAAGTGTGTCAATAACTCAATTAATCATATAAGTGCAAGACCTAATTAAAAAGTAAATAAAACTTAAATCATGCAAACATAATATTTAAAGCCTTAATAATTACTCATTGTCCACGAGTCTCTCAAATCATCCACCTAGAATGGGGGTTTAATCACACATAATACAAACAAAGAAAGGAAGTAAAATGTAGAGAAATCACCCTTGGGTCTCTCTTGTAGGCTTGATCCTTTCTTGAGCTTCTTTACTTGAATCTTGTGCAAAGATTGGGTGTTGAGGATATGTCTAGATAGGTGGAGTCAAATGGAAAGTGACAAAGGAAAGGTATGGAGAAGATGGAAAAAGAGGAGTGATTTAGGTGGAGTAATCTTGATGTTTATTGGATAGGAGAATGGTGGGATTAGGAATGGTGGAGAAAGGAGGTTTCTTAATGAACAAGAGTTGTCAAGAGTTGTTCAATTCTCTATAAAAATGGTGCATTTATATGTTGTAAAGGCTATGGTTAGAAATAGGCAAGAAAGGACAAGAATACCCCTAAAACAATGGCTTGAAAACGTTCATTTCGCTGCTATGGAAAGTGAAGTTCACCGTGACGTCGCCATGGCGTCGTCGTGGCGATAGGGAGTGCGCAGCAATTACTAAAATAGGCATAACTTTCTCTAGAAAACTCATAATTGTAATCCATAAAAACCGCTGGAAAGTAGACTTCCAGGGCTTTCCGAATATATATAATCCAAAATGTGGTTCGATCTGAGGAGAGAGATATGCCTCTTTGAAGATGAATGATATGCACACACTTTTTACAATTTCAGCCATTTTTGCCACCAAATCTCACGTTTTGCCCGAAATGCACTTAATGCATGAAATTGACTAGAAACGAGCCATTAGACACCAAAATACACTCAAAAACAAGCTAAAGGTTACAGAGTTGAGGGGCAAAATCATAACAATTTTGGTTCGATCAAAGACCCATGCAAGCAAGCATCCTAGATATGTTAGAAGATGCTAGATGAAGTTTAATGCATATGAAAATGGTTTTGAGTGTTTAAATGAGCAATCTTGATTGCCTTTTCTCTCACAAATCTCTCTTTAGACTTTAAGGTTCTTGTATTAAAAGAGCTAGGTTCAGAGAGATGAGAAAGTGATGTATTTATAGACACAAAAAACAGAGCATGTGAAAAGACAAGTTTGCCCCTGAAAATGCATGATCGGCGGTTTCAATCGGCGGCCAGGCCACCGTTCTCAATCGCTGAATTGAGCTCGAGAAGAACAGAGCATCAACGGCGGTTTCATTCGGCGGTTTTGAAACAACCGTTTAAACCGCCAAATAAAACCGAGAGATTAAATCAATCAGGTATGAAACGGCATTTTCGTTCGGCGGTTACAAAACCACCGAATCAACTGTAGAATTGATCCAGAGCTTTCTGAACTCAAACGGTGGTTTCAGTCGGTGACCAGACCGTCGATCATAACCGCCATTTCACCACTTTTGGTAAAACCAAAGGAGAAGCCAAGGGCATTCTCCATAGGTGGTCTTCACGCTAAACCAAGCACACATTAGTGCAAGCGCGAATGTTTTCGAACAATATCGGGAAACAAATTACAAGACACAAATACACATAACAAGATATAAAAACAAAGTGCAAGTGTGAAAAGTGACATGTGAAGAGAATGCACACAAATGAAGTATGCTAAGTGTGTGTGTGTATGCAATCTAAATCTCTTCAAAGAAAACTAAGCACTAGAGATAGACTTTTGGAGTGCTTGTCCCTTGAGGTCTTGAAAAGGGCATTTTGAGCTTGATCCTCAATCACCTAAACTACCCTTACAATTCAAACCCCAACATGTGGTTTGTCCACAAAATAAGCCAATCAATGAATGGGAATCCTTACAAAAAGCATCCGACTTATGTCTCATGAGATACACATAGCCAAATCTTGAGTAATCATATGTGAAAGTAATGAAGTACTCATATCCACCTCTAGCTTGAATACTCATAGGACCACATACATCAGTGTGTATTAATCTTGAACATTCAGTGGCTCTTATGCCTTTGGTCGTGAACGACCTTTTAGTCATTTTATCTTCCAAACATGATTCACAAGTTGGTAGATCATCAACCTTTAAGTCACTTAAAGATCCATCACTAACCAATCTTTTAATCATATTAAGGTTAATATGATCTAGGCGCAAATGCCATAGATAGGTTTTATCTTTTGATAATTTTACTCTTTTATGATTAGGTTCCATTGTTTCTGTGTCTACCAAGTGAGAGATATTTCTATGCAAAAAGAATAAGCCATTTTCCAATGTACCTTTGCAAACAAATTTGTTATTCTTATTAATAATAAAATCTTTATTAAAAGTAACCGAATATCCAAATTTATTCAAACAAGAAACAGAAATTAAATTTCTCTTGAATTGAGGTGCATAATAAACGTCTATCAAATCTAAATGCCTACTAGAATCTAGATTAAATCTAATATCTCCCACTGCACTGGCAGACACCAATGCTCCGTTGCCTAAACGCAAGTTGATTTCATTCTTATTCAGTCTTTTCCTTTCCTGGAACCCTTGCAAGGAATAACAAACATGATCAGTAGCTCTAGAGTCTATGATCCAAGAATCTGTAGAATCTGCCAGAAAACATGTTTCAAGATAATTAACATTACCTTGTTCCTTTTTGTTCTGAGACTTTGGGCAATTACTTTTCCAATGTCCCCTTTCACCACAAAGGAAGCACATCCCTTTGATCTTGGTTACTTTCTTGGTAGACCCAAGTTGCTTTTTCTTCTGTTGTTTCTTGACCTTCTTACGGGTCTTAACAATAGCAACTTTATCAACCAAATGAATCTCTTGACTTGTGCCATTAGATTCACATGTGTGAGCAAGTGGCTTAGGAATAGATAGAACAAATTTATGTTTTTCAGCTTGCAGCAACAACCCAATTTTCCTTTTCCATGTGACATAATTATTACCAGTTAAAGTTTTATCTTTTTGGATGTTAATTAGTGATGGGGTCATGATTTCTGAATAAAACAAAAATATTGTTAACCGAAAATTGTCACCTGGGGTGATTTTTCTAATTAACAATTCAAGTGACTGGAATCGGGGTAGATTTCAGTCGAAGGGATATCAAGTAGTTCGATACCCTTAGCTTCCTAAAAATACAGTAAAAAGGCAATGATAATAGTGGGCAAAAATTCATGTAATAAAGGGATCACACATATAACTATTTTTTATTGATAATAAACACACGATAGGAATACAACGGAGATTTTTGATAGCTATAGCGATGGGATAAAACACTCAGTTGGCAATGGTGATGGAGCTCTCATGCATATCGATAAGTGGAAAACTATCAAGTAGGGTTAGGCACTCAAGTTGCCGTCTCTTTTCCGTGTGATAACACGATATATATATATAGGTCTTGTTTCTTGCCATGCACTCCTATAACTTCGGTCTAGGGTTTTAGCAATTACAGGACCTTCCTTTGCGATCAACGAGATTGTCATGGGATTTAATCCCTAGAATTAAGCGATTCCTTCTCTGGCAGATTGTATGGGAGTTGACTCCCAATTCAAATAGAACTCTTAGTGGCGGGAATAAGCGTAATTCTTTGTTTTTCTTGAACGGTGGCGTTTTATTGTCGCTTTAAAACTGTCTTTTGAGCGTGCTATGCTTACCTTTACAATCTATTCTTCCTGGTGCTTTATCTGTCTGGTCAGCTAGTTTAGGAAAGGGTCGTGGTAGCTTACCCCTTTCATGAACAATGTATCGAGATACTGAGTCTGCACGGTAGCGGGGTACTAGATTCTACGTGGTATCGGGGTACTAGATCCTACATGGTAGCGGATTCCCCAAAACCCGGCTTCTTTGCTTTCCGGTACCTTTTTGAGTCTAGGAGCCCTTGTGTTAGGTTTTTGGTTTGTCTCGGCATGTATTCCATATCAAAACGTGTTTCTCTTGAAATGTTTAGTGGTCTAAGAATTGAATATTCAAGTCACCAAAGAAAGACATGGCCACAATTCATGCAAGATGCCGGCTTCAAGGAGAAATTTGCTTCATCGGTCTACAAAGGTATATAAGACCTTATTTCTCTTACAAGGCTAGGCACACACACATATAGCATTCTTGTGTGTTCCTTCATGGTTGAATATCATTTATATATCACTTTCACACACTTGATAATGTATGCTCATGCAATATTTCTAACTTGACAATCTTTGCTATTTGCATGTTATAGGACTATGTCTAGGAAATAGCATATGTGTGTGACTTTGTGTTTGTATGTTTCCGTATTTTTGTATTTAGACTTGAGCATGTTCTATTATGATTCTTAATGAGTTCCGATCATTTCGGTTACTCATTCACTTAGTTTCGAGTCCAAACGATATAGCTACGCTACTTTTCGTTCTCATTCGTTGAGTTGTGTTCGTCCTCATTTTCCGAGATGAATTCTCAACCATTTGTCAGAGTTTCATAGTCGTCATTGTGCGTGAGGGAGTCACAATTCATAATCCAAAGATGGATTCAGATTTAAATTCGGAGTTCGGATGCCCGAATACGGCTGAAGAACGCGAGAGGTGCGCGGAGGGAGCAAGATTGGCCAACAGCCAAACTTGGCCACCATGTGTGGAGGCCGTGGGGCCCACGGCCAGAGCACCCCTCTGGTCCCATGTGGCCCATGCGCCCCACACGGGGTGCTGATGTGGCAGCCTCTGATTGGCTCATGTTTTCCCTCTCTCTCTTTCTTTTAAATCCTCTCCATTCCCTCCATTTCATTCCAAGAAGAAAGAATTAAAAAAATCCCGTCAGAATTTTTCTCTCCAATTTTCTCACCTTCCAAACACCATAACTTTCTCATACAAAGTTGGAATTGAGTGATTCAAGTTGGAGATTTTTCATAATCAAGTCCTCTACCTTTTCCAAGTGGTTTGGTAGCTGTTTGATCGACTTTTCTGGTGGTTGCACATAGAAAACCGAACCAGCTCGAGAATTCAAGGTAGTGTTCATATCTTTGGGATTTCTTCTTTTATTACCTTAAATTTGCTTCTTCTTCTATATGTATGTGTATGCTTGGTGAATGCTATTGAGAAAGATAGCTTCATAATCAATCCTAATCAAAAGTCTATTTAAAGACACTTGTGAACTAGTTTCTTAGATTCTAGGTTTTTCACATGTTTGAGAGTTGTATTGTGATTAGATTGATATCTTAGGTTGTTTGTGACTTGATTGAATAAATTTTGTTATAAATGACCTTGAGATGTGTTTTGATCCTTTGATTGATGAAATCTAGGATTATTGTACTTGTATGTGTTTTTAGAGCTATCTAGGATTTAATTGATTTATCTTTTAATCCTTGCTCTAAATCTTTGGCTAGAATATTGATTGATTTAATTTCATAATTCTAGCATTTTATTGTGCATGTTTATAGCATCTTGAACTTGTGCTTCATGGAAATGTATTGTTCAAGTGTTGTATGTGTGAATGAGACTATGAGCTTTATGTGTTAGGTGTTTACACATGCTCTAGGTTTTATTCTTGTTTTTGCATCTAGACTTTTATTACTTGTGTTATCACATGTTTAGGTCTAGTTGTACCATGGAATGTATTGATCACATGTTCTATGTTGTATTGATTGTTTGCATCATTTGTATTCACATGATCACACTAGAAAGTCCTTATAAAAGGCATGAAGTCTTGGTTAGAGTCAGGATGACTCGAATAGCCAAGCAAGAAGACTTGTCTAGAGTCGGGAGGACTCAGATAGGCAAGCAAGAAGTCATGGCTAGAGTCGGGAGGACTCGGACAGTCATGCATGGGAGGCTCCCTAGAGGCATGAGTGCCTTGGATAGGGAGTTGGCTTATATATTGGTAGGCCTAGGCGTATGGATAGACATAGACTCCAAAAGAGCGGGGTACATGGGATGTGTATGCACTCTTGAGGAATTTCTAATCTTCCATCGATGTTGGTTTTGTATGTTGTCCAATATATGGTGGCTCCGCATCATTGAGGGATTTCGTACTCTCCAATAGGGTTGGGTAAACATAGACTCCACTAGGTTGGGTGAGCTAAAGATTGGTCACTTTGTGGAATTTCTAATTTACTTTCCAATATATATAAGTACCCAATGGTTGTAGTTCAACCCATGGATGTTTCCTCCTTGGAGGTTTTACCATGTTAAAAAATCTCTTGTGTTAATTCTTCATATCTCTTTCTCTTATATTTGTATATGTGTATGTTGTTACCTTGTTGCATAATATTCACTTGTGATGTATTTTGTAACAAGATTTTGTATAGTGTGATTTGTGATCTTAGTCATTTGATCTTACTTGTAAATATAATTCTTTTGTATATTGTATTTCTTGTGTA
This sequence comes from Acer yangbiense, assembly GCA_008009225.1. Lineage (NCBI taxonomy): Eukaryota > Viridiplantae > Streptophyta > Magnoliopsida > Sapindales > Sapindaceae > Acer > Acer yangbiense. The sequence goes on from CM017768.1 coordinate 36,252,224, forward strand.
TAGTTTTATTTTATTATACTTGTAATACATTGAACAAATATTGAAATACAAGTATTCTTTGATGTTGCGTTTATGTGTTCTTATACCTCATACAATTAATTGATATTCATAGACTATGCTTATATGATCATATGCTTATCTTGTCTATGTATGAATTTGTGGTTTATGTGTTGTATGTAAGGCTACCTTGAGGGACAAACAAAAGTTTGTTCAAGGGATTGAAAAAGGCGTAAAAACCTATTCACCCCCCCCCCCCCTTCTAGGTATGCTTTATGCTTTAAGCTATTTAACTCCGTTTGTATACTTTCACCTTGGTCCTGGTCTGGACTGGTAGAAGGTCATACCCGGCTAATTTGTAAGGGTGAGGTACCGGGATGCTCTTCTATAGCGTCTTTCTACCGCGGTCATTCTCCAATGATGATGGAAAATTCTTCTTTGAACCCCTGCCATTTTTGGCGGTTAACAAAAGTCCCTCCTGACTTGAACACCGGTACCTTGTTGGGGTTAGGGTCAGGATTCTTAGTTTGTTTGAAGGATTTTCTATCCTATCTGCTTGTCTACTCTTGTTTGGCTGGCTTCCACTACTAAGGAGGAAATCTTCCTTGGATACGATGGTATGTAATGAACAATACACGTGTCAGACGATGATTGCTCCGCAGATTTAAATGAGCCGTTTTAGGCGCGATTTTCTCGAACACGTCTCCGGTCATAACTCTGTATTTCCTTTTCTACTCTAGTAACCGTCCACCTCTGTCTATAAATACACCTCTCTCTCCATCACTCGCTCACGCTCACTTTTACTCAAAATCAAGAACCAAACTTTCTTTCTCTCTCGAGTCTTTCTTTCTTCAAGAATCTTCTTTTCCTTCTTCCTTCTTTAATGCTTAATCTTTTCTCTCCTTAGATGCTCCTTTGTGCAAGGGTGTGGGTGAATGTCAAATGGTGAGTGACTAAGGTAATAAGGTGAAGAAAATGGCAAGAGAGGAATGGTTTAGTGAGGTAAAATAGATTAGATGTTGAGTGTTTGATGGAAAAGGTAGTTCAAGGTTAGAAATGGAGGAAGTTAAAAGTGGGAATCATGGAAGAGAAGCTAGGTCTAAAAATGCTAAGTAAAAATGTGCTTTGAAACTCTGTCTCCTTTAACTCAGAGAAGAAGAATATTTATAGTGGTCTTAGATTTACGTTAAAAATCGCTTGGAAAGCTGATGTGGCGGGATGTCGCTTTTGTGGCGACCTCGTGGCGACCTCGTGGCGGCAAGCGGTTATGCATTATGAGATTCAAGTGTCGCCACCAAACTCATCTTTTTCGCCATGGTGCAAACAACGACATATGAAGAAAATGAGAGATGTCGCCATTTGCCTTTCAATGTCGCCATGGCGACAACACCTGATGCTTTCTTCTTCGAATAAATTATTTTGTTGCCATGGTGACCTCAGGGCGACATCATGGGGACAATTGTGCTTTGAAAAAGCACCTCCCTATCGCCATGGCGACCTAGCTTCGGTAAGTGGCGAAAATGCCCTGTTTCACATCTTTATGCTCTTTTTTGCACCAAGTTCCTCCTCTTCTTCATAAATGCCCTTGAGGCCTAATAAAACCTGAAACACTTGATTTGACAACATTAAATACGGGGAAACACCCGAGAATTAAGCACAAAGAATAGGAAATAAGGGTACAAAATCGTACCATATTTGGTCCAATCAAGCATCTATCTTAATTGTTTTCCTCCATTACTCTTATCAAGATTGTTAAGCATTCTATTTGTTTTATCACCTTTTATATGTTTATTTTACTTGCATTTTTGGTGGTTTATAAAACCACACAACTATCCATTTACAATGATTTATTTTATTGCACTATAGATTAGTCAATCAATCTAACAAATTACTCTGTTTCCCTGTAGAACGAATCTTGCTTACCACTTGCTAAGAATTTACATCCTAAAAGGATTATAAGTGGCTAAAACATGGTTTTAATTAATCACATAAATATTGTTTTGAAGAGTATAAAACGACCTCATCAGGCGGCCAGTGGCAGCAGTAGAGAGGGCGCAGAATTGAAGCCGACATTCTAGACTCAATTCAGCGGCCTATTCGGCTGCCCCTGATCACCGAAGCCAAGGGCGCTGAATGGACCAGATATTTTGGTCTCAATTATGTGGCATTATTCGGCATTTCATGACCACCGAATCAAGGGTGCCAAAACTACCAGGTATTGGTCCCAATTCGGCGGCCCTATTTGGTGGTCCCTGGCCGCATAACCAGGGCACCGACAAACAATATAACAAAGAAGTGCAAGTGCAGAATGTGAAAGATAATGCACACAATAGCAAAGAACATATATGCAATCATGACAAGTGTGTGTGTGCAACTAAATCTCTTCAAAGAAAACTAAGCACAAGAGACATACCTTTGGAGTGCTTATCAACTTGAGGTCTTGAGAAGGGCCTTTGAGCTTGATTACCAATCACCTAAGCTACCTTTACATTTCAAACCCCAATTATGGTTTGTCATCGAAATAAGCCAATCAAACTTTGAGGAACTTACATAGTGAAGTAGAAACTTTTAAACCTTTTTGCCATTCATAGTGGTGTTAGTTTTAAACCCCTTTCTCTTAATAAAGATTCTAATATAGCAAAAGAGGTATGGAATAGATTCCAAGCTATTTATGAAAAAGGTTATTGTTTTATATTTCATTTGTCTACTAATAATTTTGTTGATAAACTTGAAAAGAATGTTAGTGACAAAGGCAAAGAAGAAGAAGTTTTCTCGGAGGATGATCGATTTAGACATGATCACTTATTCAAGCAACTCAATGAAGAGATTTGCAAGTCAAATACCACCAACTTCAACTTGACGACAAGAGTTCAAACTCTTGAGAAGGAAATAGATGAAACTTTAAAGGAAGTTAAAGTAAAGAGTGAAGTGATCAAATGTCAAGAGAAGAAGATGGTTGAAGACACTCTTATGTTAGGAAATTTGTAAGGTTCCCATTTGTTGATTGGCTCATTTCGTGGACAACCACATGTTGGGGTTCTTTGTAAGGGTAGCCTAAGTATCGGTCTTATTGTTCGAAGCCCTTTGAAGACCTCGTGTTGATAAGCACCGAAGGTAAATTTCTATGTGCTTACTTTTCTTTGAAGAGATTAGTTGCACACACACACTTAACATTCATTGCATATGTGTGCATTCTCTTCATTTGTCACATTTCACACTTGCACTTATTTATTATATTTTGTTGTGTGTAATTGTGTCATGTTGTTGTGTAATTCGTTTCCCGATAACTTTCGGAAACGTCCGCGCATGCACTAGAATGTGCTTGGTTTAGCGCAAGGACCGCCTATGGAGAATGCCCTTGGCTTCTCCTTGGTTTTCACCTATCTAGGTGATCGGCGGTTATGATCGGCGGCCTGGCCGCCGAATGAAACCGCCGTTTCAGTCCAGATTGGTCTGAATCATTTCTGCGGTTAAGATTGGCGGTCACAACCGCCGTTCGAAACCGCCATTACAAGACCTGATTGATTTATCTCTCAGTCTAATTCGGCGGTTGAATCGGCGGTCATGAAACCGCCGTTCATACCTGATTGATTTTAATCTCTCTGTTTTGATTCGGCGGTTGGGATCGGCGGTCACGAAACCACCGAATGAACCGCCGTTTTTGCTCTGTTCTTCACGAGCTCAATTCGGCGGTCATAATCGGCGGCCTGGCCGCCGATTGAAACCGCCGATCGGCGCGTTTCTTTGAAACTTACTTAAACAACCACACTTTGATTTGGCCCCCTATATATATGCCACTTTGACTTTAGGTCAATTAAGAGAGTTCATATTCAGAATTCATACTTAGGATATTTTTCAAAGAGAAGAAAAATTCCAAGAACTCAATTTTTGATTACTCAAACACTTTTTCATCATCATCAATCATCATCTAGCATCATCCTTGATCTTCTAGATGTCATCTTGCATGGAATCTTCATCATACTTTGCTTGGTAAGCTTTTCACTAATATCTTACATGTTTTGTGTTTCTCTTATCTAGCAATCTCAATTAATTACTTGTTTGTTATTTTGTATGCTTTGGATATAATATTGAGATGAGTATGATGTATGTTTGAGAATTTGTATTGTGCTAGCATATTAGGTTTTGTGCTTAATATTGATTAGCTAAACTAATTGACATGTCATTTAGTTTTGATATCTAGGATTGTTCTAATTGCATATTAATCATCTTAGATAAGCATATAGGGTTTCCCTTGCTCTATGTTCCATTTTGGATATTCACATATATTCACTTAGGGTTGTATTCTCTTCTAGAGAAAGTAAGTCTTGTGTGTAGCAACCAGGATTAGGTTGCTTAGATCGCAAGCAAATAGGACTAGGTTCACTCATACCGGGATTAGGTAGGTGTGTGATTACTTCCGGGATTAGGTTGTAATCGTTTGCACATTTAGTGGATTCGAGGTTCGAGTGTGGCTTACTTACATAGCCCGTGGTTTTTCCCGTGAGGGTTTCCACGTAAAAACCAAGTGTTGTTTTAATTTCCGCACCATATTACACTTGCTTGGTTATATTATCTTGAGGGCATTTTCGTAATTTTGACTAACACAAAAAATTGGGTAAAAAGCATAAAATCTATTCACCCCCCCTCTAGATAGCTTTATACACACCGTGCTATAATTTGTTTCAATTGGTATCAGAGCAGGTTCCTAGACATACATAGGTGATCCTTGCTTATTTTGGTGTGTTTTGCATTTTGTGTGATTTTTGATCATTCATACATTTGCATTCATTTCATTCATTCATAAACACTATGAGTGGAAACGGTGGAAATGGTGGTGGCCATGAAGGAGCTTCTAGCACAAGGCCTCCACTTCTTACCGGATTGAACTATTCCCAATGGAAAGGGAAGATGGAATCCTACATATGCCAAATTCATGACCGTGCATGGATGGTGGTGGAAGACGGATATGATCTCTCTATGATGACTCCCGCGGGTGGAGGACAAGATGTTTTGAAGCCTAAGGCGCAATGGAACGCGCAAGAGTTTGAGGCTTCTAAGTGGAATAGGAAGGCTATGCATGCCATTATGTGTGCTATAGATGAGAATCAGTACAAGCTTATTCAGAATACTCAGATTGCCAAAGTGGCATGGGACATCCTTCAAGTTGCACATGAGGGAACCGAGGTGGTGAAGGAGTCCAAGCTTCAAGTCCTCCAAACTCAGTTTGAGCTACTTAGGATGGGAGAGGATGAATGCTTCAATGACTTCGAAATCAAATTGATGGACATTGTAAATCAAAGCCATCAACTCGGAGACCCGTATTCGGATAGGAGAGTCAAGTAAAAAATTATGAGATCTCTCCCCGATAGGTTTGAATCCAAGGTGACGGCCATAGAAGAAAATAGTGGCTACATGGATATGAAGCCAAGTGAGGTGATTGGGCGTCTCCTTGCATATGAGTCTAGGAAGGCTCCTAGCACCACTACTCCTCCTAAGAAGTCTAAAGGAATAGCTTTGAAAGCATCTAAGGATGTAAAAGAGGCAAAGCATGAATCGGATGAAGACCTTGCCTTATTTGTGAAAAGGTTCAACAAGGTTATGGGGTTCAAGAAGAAGAAGGGATTTGGGTCAAGAGGACAAGATTTGAAGAAAAAGAGTTCCTTCAAGAAGTTTGAGCCTAGACAAGAGAGGACCGAAAGGAAAGGGGTCCGATGCTTTGAATGTGGTGGGATTGGTCACTTTGCCCCCGAATGTGCTAATCACAATGAAAAGAAGAAGAGCAAAGTGATGGCCGCCACTTGGAGTGGGAGTACTGATGACTCCAATGAGGAAGATGAGTCTTCAAGTGAAAAAGAGCTCATGGCTAACCTCCTAGCTTTTGCCTCCTCACATAAGAGCAAAAGTGGTAGTGAGAAAGAGGAAATGAGTCAAGAGGAAAATGACTCAAGTGAAGTAGAAAGTGACTCCTCTTCTAGTTCCAAAAAGAAATTTGTGGAGCAAAAGGTGCTTACTAAATATCATGCCGAGTTCAATGATTTAGCACTTAAAAGCACAAGAAAGATTGAGAGGTTGAGAGAAGAAAACCTTGAACTTTCGGCTCACAATGACCACTTAAGTGAGCAAGTGGAAAGATTGAAGAGGAGAGAGGATAAGTTAATTGAGGAGTTAGACTTATCCAAGAGAAGTGAAGAAGGCTTGAAGAGGGAACTTGTAGAAGTTAAAGGGTCCTTGGCTAGGATAGATTCTAGCACCAAGAAGCTTGACCATATGCTTGGTGTTGGAAAGAGTCCAAGTGACAAGAGAGGTCTTGGGTATGATGATGGCAAGAAAATCTCAACCTCTAACAAGACCGTGTTTGTCAAAAGCTTGAAGAACGAAGAAACTTCATTTGTGCAACCTCCTAGGAAGAAGTTAGAAGTAGGACAATGTTCTAATGCTCAAGTGAAAATGGGGCCAAGAAGGAAATCTCAAGCTCAACCCCCTAGGGTCCCTCAGCCAACACTCCTCCAAAATTGGCTCACAAAGGAAAGAGACCAATCATGCAACCTCAAGCTTGGAAGCAACCTAGACCGGTTCAACAACGAAGATGGATTGAACCCACTTATCCACAAAGACATGGACAAGCTCCCATACGTGCACAAAGGCAAGGTATGATTCCTTATTTCATCCCTATTTGTCACTTTTGTGGTTGTGATGGTCATATTAGACCAAATTGCTTTCAATATATTAAAATGTGTAGAAAACAAAGCATGATTGAAAAGAGAAAGAATAGAGCCAAGATGCATGTTTCTAGGAATGAAAATATTGATTTGCATGATCCTAGAAATAGTAGAGCACATGTACCAAAGACCACTAGGAAAGCTAAAATTGTTGCTAAGTGGATTAGAAAGAATGAAAATGTTTGCCATGTTGCACAAATAGCCTTGAAGGCAAATTCTTCTAATTTTTGGTACTTGGATAGTGGGTGCTCTAGGCACATGACGGGAAACAAGAGTTTCTTCAAGACTCTTGTTATGGAGGAAGGTGGAAATGTCACTTTTTGTGATGGATCCAAAAGAAATGTTAAAGGGAAAGGAACCATTTCCGTTCCCGGATTACCCTCCTTATCCAATGCTTTATTTGTTGATGGCTTGAAAGCCAATTTAATAAGCATTTCACATCTTAGTGATGAAGGATATTCCGTCTTGATTTCTAAAGATTTTTGCTCAATCCTAAAACCCGATGGACAAACCTTGTTGAAGGGCATGAGATCTAGCGACAATTGTTATTGTCTTGAAGCTAGTATTGTATCTAATCATGTGTCCATGGATGAGCAAATTGAGTTGTGGCATGAAAGACTTGGCCACATGAACTTTAGGGATCTACGGACCCTTGGAAAGTTTGAGTGTGTGCGTGGCCTCCCTAAGCTTGGGAAGAAAGCCAATGGTGTTTGTGGACCTTGCCAACAAGGAAAGCAAACTAAAAGCATGCACAAAAAGGGTAAGTATCTCACCACCAAGGAGCCTCTTGAGCTTCTCCACATGGACCTCATGGGTCCTATGCAAACTGAAAGTTTGGGTGGAAAGAGATACATTTTTGTATGTGTTGATGATTTCTCTAGGTTCACATGGACATATTTTCTTAGAGAAAAATCTGAAACTTTTGATAAGTTTAAAATGCTTTGTAATAAAATACAAAATGAAATGAATTCTAATATTAAAAGCATAAAACGGATTAGAAGTGACCATGGGAGGGAATTTGAGAATGCCTCATTTGAAAGCTATTGCAATAGCTTAGGCATCTCCCATGAGTTCTCGGCTCCTAGGACACCTCAACAAAATGGAGTTGTTGAGAGGAAGAATAGGGTCCTTCAAGAGATGGCCCGTGTGATGTTGCTTAGCAACAATGTCCCTAGGAACCTATGGGCCGAAGCGGTCAATACGGCTTGCTATATAAGGAATCGTGTTTTCCTAAGGCCCGGTACTAGAAATACCTCCTATGAGTTATGGAAAGGCAAGAGGCCAAATGTTAGCTACTTCCACACTTTTGGAAGCAAATGCTACATCTTAAATGACCGTGATCAACTTGGCAAATTCGATGCTAAGAGTGATGAGGGTATTTTTATTGGCTATGCCTTGAATAGTAGAGCCTATAGAGTTTTCAATTTAAAACTCTAAGTGTTATGGAATCATCCAATGTCGTATTTGATGATACTAGGCTCAAGTCTAATGATCATGAGGAGGAGGTTGTTTTTAGTGATGTTTCTCCTTTGGAGAGGGTTGTGGTGACTCTCAATGTTGGGACATCTAATGAAAATGATGAAGTCACACAACCCACTACTAGAGTCCCTCTCTTGGACTCTAATGAACCCGCTCCATGGGTTAGAAGACTCCATAACAAAGAGGATGTTATTGGAGATGTAAATGAGGGTGTTAGGACTCGACGTCAACTTGCTAATCTTATTAGCTACACATGTTACACCTCTCAAATTGAACCCAAAAAGGTTGAAGAAGCCTTAAATGATGAATTTTGGGTTCTTGCCATGCAAGAAGAGCTAAACCAATTCGAAAGGAATGAGGTTTGGACTCTAGTTCCTAGGCCTAAGACCACTAATGTCATAGGCACTAAATGGATATTTAGGAACAAATCCGATGAGGATGGCAACATAGTGCGGAACAAGGCTAGACTTGTAGCACAAGGGTACTCTCAAATTGAGAGTATCGACTTTGAGGAGACATTTGCTCTCGTTGCCCGTTTAGAGTCTATTAGGCTTCTCTTGTCCATTTCTTGTGTGCACAAGTTCAAATTGCACCAAATGGATGTCAAGAGTGCCTTCCTTAATGGCTTCTTGCAAGAGGAAGTGTTTGTTGAACAACCCAAGGGGTTTGTGGATGCACACCACCCCAACCATGTCTATCGCCTCAAGAAGGCACTATATGGGTTGAAACAAGCACCGAGGGCTTGGTATGAGCGCCTCACTCAATTTCTTGTTGATAATGACTACACAAGAGGTAGTGTTGACAAGACACTATTCATCAAGAGAGACAATGATGAGCTTTTCATAGCTCAAATATATGTCGATGACATAGTGTTTGGCTCCACCAACAACACCAAGGTCCAACAATTTGTTGATGTCATGTCTCATGAATTTGAGATGAGTCTTGTTGGTGAGCTTAGTTACTTCCTAGGTTTACAAATTAGGCAACTAGATAATGGGATTTTCATAACCCAAGCCAAATATGCCAAAAACCTTGTGAAGAAGTTTGGTCTTGAAAAAGCCAAACATTGTGATACACCCATGAGTACCACTTTGAAGCTAAGCAAGGATGCTAGTGGTAAAAGTGTGGAACAAACTCTATATCGAGGCATGATAGGTAGCTTGCTTTATTTAACCGCAAGTAGGCCCGATATTTCTTTTAGTGTGGGTGTGTGTGCTAGGTACCAAGCGGATCCTAAGGAGTCTCATCTCTCTTTCGTAAAGAGAATCATTCGCTATGTGAATGGGACATCCAACTATGGGATTTGGTACTCTTTTGACACTAATGCTAGTCTTGTAGGCTTTAGTGATGCGGATTGGGCAGGAAATTATGATGATAGGAAAAGCACATCGGGCGGTTGCTTCTTCCTAGGCAACAACTTGGTGTCTTGGTTTTGCAAGAAGCAAAACTCGATTTCCTTGTCCACGGCCGAGGCCGAGTACATAGCCGCGGGGAGTGGATGCACACAACTCCTATGGATGAAGCAAATGCTAGTAGACTACGGATTCAACCAAGGTACTCTCACTCTCTTTTGTGATAACATGAGTGCTATTAATATTTCCAAGAATCCGGTACAACATTCTAGAACTAAGCATATTGACATCCGCCATCACTTCATTAGAGAGCTTGTTGAAAATAAATGCATAGTACTTGAACATGTAGGTACTAATGATCAACTTGCGGACTTATTTACTAAACCCTTAGATGCTACTCGATTAAAAACTCTTAGTAGATCTATTGGGATATGTCTTGTGGAGTGATGTTCTATGATTGACCCCATATGGGGAACTCAAGCAAAGAGAGCTAGTTTGCATTCTTGTCACTTGCAAAAAACTTGAAATATCTTATGCCTCTTCTTTTAATTGCTTGAGTAAGCTTGGTTGCACATATGTATATATGTTTTCAATTCAATAAGTGTGAACCTTGCTTGTTTACAATCCATGTCATATTTATGTTCAAACATGCATTTTTGGACTAGGAGATGTATATCGGAAGTATGATTTGAATGACCTATGATTATCTCCATGACATGATGATTCATTAATAACATGCTAATGTCAAATGAAAAAGCATGAAATTCATATAACATGCTCACATGAAAAGCATGAATTGATGATTGCATATTCTTAAAAATGCAAAACTTGTGTGAAAGCTTATGAGACTCAAAATGAATAAAGGATCTTGTATCCGTTCAAAGGAATTTATATTTCAAATGTCTCTCCTTCTTTATTGGTTGAACATGGCTACTATCATACGGATATCCTATCCGGAAAAATCAAAAAGGGTGCAAAGTTGCTCATGCCGTGTTTCGCTTATAAAGTTGGATATAGTTGCTCTTATATTAAAATCAATGTATTCTATATCCTTGCTTTACTCATGACATTGGTGAAATTGGTTTGAATTCCTATTAGAAACCTTTGTCATTTGCTTTGCCAAATACCATTGTATTTTGGACTTGAATGCTACATGTCTTGTATGCAAAGCATGTTTGTTTCACACATTTTCTCTCAAATAAATCTCCTTGTTTCTCTCCGATTAAATTGAGATGCATAAAGTGACTTATATTAATTATGCATATCTTGCATGCTACTATCTCTCGTTACTATGAGTGACCCGGTTGGGGACTACTCCTTTGCCTATATCATGAAAACAAGGGGGAGTAGTATATGGTAAGGGGAGATGCAAATTGGTGTTGCAATTGTGCACATTGGGGAGATAACACATTGAGGGGGAGTAACCCTTTGAGGGGGAGCATTGCATTTATCATACATTGCATATATTTTGTAATGTTGTGCATAAATTCTAAAAATGCAAATGCTTGTTTTTGATATCACTTTATTAATCTCACATTTCACTTGTATTGGAAAACATAGAAATCTTATTTACAGGGCTTGATTATTCTACAAGAGATTGAAGACTTGAAGTTTTATTTTCTTATCTCTTTGTGTTGTAGAATATCATAGTTGTCCCGTAGTTTCTATTTCTTTGTGAGGAATCAATGTGAGTGGTGGTTTTGTCATGAAATAGCCAAAGGGGGAGATTGTAAGGTTCCCATTTGTTGATTGGCTCATTTCGTGGACAACCACATGTTGGGGTTCTTTGTAAGGGTAGCCTAAGTATCGGTCTTATTGTTCGAAGCCCTTTGAAGACCTCGTGTTGATAAGCACCGAAGGTAAATTTCTATGTGCTTACTTTTCTTTGAAGAGATTAGTTGCACACACACACTTAACATTCATTGCATATGTGTGCATTCTCTTCATTTGTCACATTTCACACTTGCACTTATTTATTATATTTTGTTGTGTGTAATTGTGTCATGTTGTTGTGTAATTCGTTTCCCGATAACTTTCGGAAGCGCATGCACTAGAATGTGCTTGGTTTAGCACGAGGACCGCCTATGGAGAATGCCCTTGGCTTCTCCTTGGTTTTCACCTATCTAGGTGATCAGCGGTTATGATCGGCGGTTATGATCGGCGGCCTGGCCGCCGAATGAAACCGCCGTTTCAGTCCAGATTGGTCTGAAGCATTTCTGCGGTTAAGACCTGATTGATTTATCTCTCAGTCACGACCGCCGTTCAAAACCGCCGTTTCAAGACCTGATTGATTTATCTCTCAGTCTAATTCGGCGGTTGAATCGGCGGTCACGAAACCGCCGTTCGAAACCGCCGTTCATACCTGATTGATTTTAATCTTTCTGTTTTGATTCGGCGGTTAGGATCGGCAGTCACGAAACCGCCGTTTTTGCTCTGTTCTTCACGAGCTCAATTCAGCGGTCATAATCGGCGGCCTGGCCGCCGATTGAAACCGCCGATCGGCGCGTTTCTTTGAAACTTACTTAAACGACCACACTTTGATTTGGCCCCCTATATATATGCCACTTTGACTTTAGGTCAATTAAGAGAGTTCATATTCAGAATTCATACTTAGGATATTTTTCAAAGAGAAGAAAAATTCCAAGAACTCAATTTTTGATTACTCAAACACTTTTTCATCATCATCAATCATCATCTAGCATCATCCTTGATCTTCTAGATGTCATCTTGCATGGAATCTTCATCATACTTTGCTTGGTAAGCTTTTCACTAATATCTTACATGTTTTGTGTTTCTCTTATCTAGCAATCTCAATTAATTACTTGTTTGTTATTTTGTATGCTTTGGATACAATATTGAGATGAGTATGATGTATGTTTGAGAATTTGTATTGTGCTAGCATATTAGGTTTTGTGCTTAATATTGATTAGCTAAACTAATTGACATGTCATTTAGTTTTGATATCTAGGATTGTTCTAATTGCATATTAATCATCTTAGATAAGCATATAGGGTTTCCCTTGCTCTATGTTCCATTTTGGATATTCACATATATTCACTTAGGGATGTATTCTCTTCTAGAGAAAGTAAGTCTTGTGTGTAGCAACCGGGATTAGGTTGCTTAGATCGCAAGCAAATAGGACTAGGTTCACTCATACTGGGATTAGGTAGGTGTGTGATTACTTCCGGGATTAGGTTGTAATCGTTTGCACATTTAGTGGATTCGAGGTTCGAGTGTGGCTTACTTACATAGCCCGTGGTTTTTCCCGTGAGGGTTTCCACGTAAAAACCAAGTGTTGTTTTAATTTCCGCACCATATTACACTTGCTTGGTTATATTATCTTGAGGGCATTTTCGTAATTTTGACTAACACAAAAAATTGGGTAAAAAGCGTAAAATCTATTCACCCCCCCTCTAGATAGATTTATACACATCGTGCTATAATTTGTTTCAAAATTTAATGAGTGATTTTTGTAAGTTCCTCAAGTTTGATTGGCTTATTTCGATGATAAACCACTATTGGGGTTTGAAATGTAAGGGTAGCTTAGGTGTTGATGATCAAGCTCAAAGGCCCTCTTAAGACCTCAAGTTGATAAGCACTCCAAAGGTATATCTCTTGTGCTTAGTTTTCACTGAAGAGACTTAGTTGCACACACACTTATCATGCTTGCATATGTATTCATTGCACTTGTGTGCATTCTCTTCACTTTTCACACTTGCACATATTGCTCATTTTAGACTAAGTGTGAAATTTGTAAGGATTCCCATTCTTTGATTGGCTTATTTTGTGGACAAACCACATGTTGGGGTTTATCGTGTAAGGGTAGTTTAGGAGTCTGAGAATCAAGCTCAAAGGCCCGTTCAAGACCTCAAGGGACAAGCACGCCAAAGGTATAATCTCTAGTGCTTAGTTCTTTCTTTAAAGAGATTTAGATTGCACACACTCACTTAGCATTCTTGCATTTGTGTGCATACTCTTCACATGTCACATTTCACACTTGCACTTTAATGTTGTATTTTGTGTGTGCTTATGTTCCTTGTAATTCGTTTCCAGATATTGCTCAGAACGTCCGCGCATGCACTAGTATGTGCTTGGTTTGCTCGAAGACCGCCTATGGAGAATGCCCTTGGCTTCTCCTTTGATTTCACCTATTTTGGTGAAACGGCGGTTATGATCAACGGTCTGGCAGCCGAATGAAACCGCCGTTTGAGTCCAGAGACCTCTGGATCAATTCTACAGTTATGATCGGCGGCCATGACCGCCGTTCGAAATCGTCATTCATACCTAATTGATTTAATCTCTCAGGTTTGATTCTGCAGTTAATTCGGCGGTTTCGAAACAGTCGATTGAAACCGCCGTTGTTCCCCTGCCTCTCTCGGGAGCCATTCGGCGGTTGTAAATGGTGGCCTGGCCGTCGATTGAAACCGCCGATCGGTGCGTTTCAAGGGCAAACTTGTCTTTTCACATGCTTTGTTTTTCATGCCTATAAATACATCACTTTATCTTGTTCTGAAGGTGACTCTTTAATCATCAAGAACCTACTTTTAAAAGAGAGATTTTTAAGAGAGAAAGCAACCAAGTTTGCTCATTTAAACACTCAAACCAAAATTCATATGCATCAAAATTCATCTAGCATCTTCTAGCATATCTAGGATGCTTGCTTGCATGGGTCTTTCATCATCACACTTGTCTTGGTAAGTTTTTCACTATTATCACATATAATTAGTGTTTTATTTATTATGGCATCTCTTTCATTACTTGATTGTTCTTAGATTAGTTTCTAATATTCAAGATAGAGATTGTTGTGTTGATTTGATTGGATTGAGTGTTGTATTGTGATAGCTAATTAGGTTTTTGCTTTATCTTGATTAGCTAAGCTATTTGACATGTCATTTAGTTCTTAATATCTAGGATTGCTTTTATTGCAAAATCATCATCTTAGATAAGCATATAGGGTTCCCTTGCTCTATGTTGCATTTTGAATATTCACTTAGGGTGTTAATCTCTTCTTAGAGAATTAAGTCTTGTGTTGTGACCGAGATTAGGTTGCTTAATTCGCAAGCAATTGGACTAGGTTCACTTATATCGGGATTAGGTAGGGGTGTGATTACTTACGGGATTAGGTTGTAATTTTATCACATTTAGTGGATTCGAGGTTCATGTGTGGCTCTCAAAACAGCCCGTGGTTTTTCCCTTGAGGGTTTCCACGTAAATATCAAGTGTTGTTTATATTTCCGCACCATATTACACTTGCTATATTTTATTGACTATTAGGGGCATTTTCGTAATCTTGACCATACACGAAAATTGGGTAAAATTGTTAAAATCTATTCACCCCCCCCCCCCCCCCCCCCCCCCCCCCCCCCCCCTCCTCTAGATAGTTTTATACACACAGTGCAATATTTGTTTCAAAATTGTCTTTGAAAAAAGAACACTTCTCTTTACCGCTGCCTGTACCGCTCTTGGTATATGTGCATAGGCAGCGGTCCAAGCCAGGTTCAAAACCTGATGCTTTTACGCCGTGCATACTCCAAAGCTTACACGTTTTGCGTACCGCAGCTCAGGCACTTACCTGAGCAGCGGCACGCGCAACAGGTGTAACGGGGTTTGGTTTTTTAAAATGACCAAAACAGTGTGGCTTTAAGAGGATCACTTATATAATTGCCTCTTTGTCTTTAGGTCAGCTTACATGAGTTTAAGATCATATTTTTAACTTAGAAAATTTTCAAGAGAGAAAATCTTTCAAAGAACTCACCTCTAATCACTCAAAACCATTTCCATGAGCATCAAACTTCATCTAGCATCATCTAGCTTCATCTAGGATGCATCCATGCTTGGGTTTTCTTCAACACACATGACATGGTAAGTTAAACACCATTTAATCCATTTTTGTGTTCTTTCTTAATCAAGAAATCTCATTTATCACTTGTATGCTTTTAGATTAGATTTTAAATACAAGATATTTGTGTTGAATGATTGAGTGTTGTATTGTGATAGTTATTGCTTAGGATTGCTTTTTCTATGATAGCTATGTTGTATGCCATGACATATAGCAATATTGAAAGTATACAAACAAAGTTAAATAGCTTAAAGCATACCTAGAGGGGGGTGAATAGGTTTTTACACATTTTTCAATCCCTTGAACAAACTTATGTTTGTCCCTCAGGGTAGCCTTACATACTACACATAAACCAAGAAATCATACATAGACAATATAAGCATGTGATCATTTAAGCATAGTCTATGTATCTCATTAGTTGTATGAGGTATAAGGACACATAAACTCAACAACAAAGAATACTTGTATTTCAATATTTGTTCAGTGTATTACAAGTATAATCAAATATCACTATACACAAAAATTACAATATGTAAAGAATTATATTTGCAAATATGATCAAATGAATTTGTTCACAAATCACACTTTACAAAATCTTGTTTCAATATACATCACAAGTGAATAATATGCAACAAGATAACAATATACACATATACAATTATAAAAGAAAGAGATAGGAAGAATTAACATAAGAGATTTTTTAACGTGGTAAATTCTCCAAGGAGGAAACATCCACGGGTTGAACTACAACCATTAGATACTATATATATTGGATGGTAAATTAGAAATTCCTCAAAAGTGACCAACCTTGACCAACTTCCTATTGGAGTCTATGTTTACCCAACCCTATTGGAAAATATGAAATCCCTCAATGATGCGAAACCACCACATATTGGACAACATACAAAACCAACATCGATGGTAGATTAGAAATTCCTCAAGAGTGCATACACATCCCGTGTACCCTGCTCTTTTGGAGTCTATGTCTAACCATACGCCTAGGCCTACCAATATTGTAGCCAACTCCCTATCTAAGGCACTCATGCCTCTAGAGAGCCTCCCATGCATGACTATCCGAGTCTTCCCGACTCTAGCCATGACTCCTTGCTTGCCTATTCGAGTCCTCCCGACTCTAGATAAAACTTCTTGCTTGGCTATCCGAGTCCTCCCGACTCTAACCAAGACTTCATGCCTTTTACAAAGACTTCCTAGTGTGATCATATGAATGCAAATGATGCAAACAATCAATTCAACATAGAACATGTGATCAATACATTCCATGGAACAACTAGACCTAAACATGTGAGAACACAAGTAATAAAAGTCTAGATGCAAAATTTAAATAAAAACCTAGAGCATGTGTAAACACCTAACACATAAAACTCATAGTTTCATTCACACAAATAACACTTGAATAAAACATAATCATGAAGCACATATTCAAGATGTTACAAACATACACAACAAAATGCTAGAATCATAAAATGTATTCAATAAATATTCTAGCCAAAGATTTAGAGCAAGGATTAAATAATAAATCAATTAATTCCAAGATAGCTCTAAAAACACATACAAATACAATAATCCTATATTTCATCAATCAAAGGATCAAAATTCATTTCAAGGTTATTCATCATAAAATTGATTCAATCAAGTCACAAACAACCTTAGATATCAATCTAATCACAATACAACTCTCGATAATGTGAAAAACCTAGAATCAAAGAAACTAGTTCACATATGTCTCTAATTAGACTTTTGATTAGGATTGATTATGAAGCTATCTTTCTCAATAGCATTCACCATACATACAAGTACATATAGAAGAAGAAACCCCAAGGTAATTGAAGGTTATAAAAGGTGAAATCTCAAAGATATGAACACTACCTCAATCTCACGAGCTGGTTCGGTTTTTTGGGTAGAACCACTCTAAAAATTGATCAAACAGCTACAAGATCACTTGGTAAAGGTAGAGGACTTGATTACGAACAATCTCCAACTTGAATCAACCAATTCCAACTTCGTATGAGAAAGTTATGGTGTTTGGAATGTGAGAAAAATTGGAGAGAAAATTCTAGTGAGAGTTTCTAACTTTTTCTTCTTCTTTAAAAATGAATGGGAGGGAATGGAGAGATTTAAAAGGAAGAGAGAGAGGGAAAAAAATGACCTAATCAAAGGCTGCCACATCAGCTCCACGTGTGGACTGCGTGTGGCACATGTGGGCAGAGGGCAGTCCTCCACGTGTGGCACACGTGGCTCACACGTGGACTCCAAGGTTGGTCGATGGCCAATCTTGCTCCTCTCACGCTCTGCTCGCGTTCTTCGACCGTATTCGGGCCTCCGAACTCTGATTTTGAATCCATCTTCAGATTATGAATTGTGACTCCCTCACGCACAATGATGACTACAAAACTTTGACAAAAGGTTAAGAATTCATCTCGAAAAATGACGACAAAGACAACTCAACGAATGAGAAGGCAAAGTAGCGTAGCTACATCGTTTGGACTCGAAACCTAATGAATGAGTAACCAAAATGATCGAGACTCAATAAGGAATCATAAGAGATAATGTTCAAATCCAAAAACAAAAATATGGAAACAAATAAATACAAAGTCATACACGTATGCCATTTCCTAGACATAGTCATAGAACATGCAAATTACAATGTTTATCAAATTAAATATAATGCATGTGCATACATTACCATGTGTGTGAAAGTGATATATAAATGTTGTTCAACCATGCCTGGACACATATGAATGCCGTGTGTGTGTGTGTGTGTGTGTGTGCCTAGCCTTGTAAGAGAAATGAGGTCTTATATACCTTTGCAGACCGATGAAGCACATTTCTCTTTAAAGCCGGCATCTTGCATGAGTTGTGGCCAAGACTTTCTTTGACGCCTTGAATCTTCAATACTTAGACCACTAAACATTACAAGAGAACATCATTTTGATATGGAATACATGCCAAGATAAACCAAAAACCTAACAAATATTGATATCTAGGATTGATTATTGTCATATTTAATCTCTAGATAAGTATTTAGTGTAACCTAGCATTAATTGCATATTGAATACCATGTTATTCACTTAGGTTGTTGATCTCTTCATTGAGAATTAAGTATTATGGCTAAGGTTGCTTATTGCGCAAGCAAGTAGGTCTAGGTTCGATATTAGAGGTCCGCAGGGTAGTAGTGGTGGGTTATTGACTATGTAAGGTTTGACAATGGTCAACCTAGGTTGTAAACATCATTACAAGTAGTGGATTCGATAACTGTGTGTGGCGCACATATCAGCCCATGGTTTTTCCTTGTTAAAGGTTTCCACATAAAAATCAAGTGTTATTTAATTTCCGCATTTTACACTTGATTGTGTTTTTGACTAGTTTATGGTTTTTATTGAATATTGACTAATCAAGAAAATTTGGTAATTAACTTAATTAAATTCTATTTACACCCCCCCCCCCCTCTAAATATAATTAGACACGCCATATTAGTTTCAATTTGTATCAGAACGGGTTCCTAGATATATTTAGGAGATCCTTGCTTTTAGTGTGTCTTGCATTTTATGTGTTTTGATTGATACATACATTTTGCATTCATCTCATTCATTGACCCAAACACTAAGAGTGATTTTGGGATGAGTAAAAAGGGAGCGTCCAGCGTGAGGCCACCGTTGCTCACCGGCGATAACTATGCCTCATAGAAAGGCAAGATGGAGGCATATGTGTGCCAAATTCATGATCGTGCTTGGATGGCAATAGAAGACGGCTACACTCCACCTACAATAACCCCTACAGGTGGTGGAGAGGATGTTCTCAAGCCAAAGGCACAATGGAACACTCAAGAGTTTGAAGCCTCCAAGTGGAACAACAAGGCAATGCATGCCATCCTTTTGCAATGGATGAAAATCAATACAAGTTGATCCAAACAACTAAGATTGCAAATTAGGCATGGGAGATCCTAGAGACTGCTTATGAAGGAACCGAGGTGGTCAAAGACTCCAAGCTCTAAGTCCTCTAAACTCAATTTGAGACCATTATGATAGAGAAGCATGAGTGCTTCAATGACTTCCAAGTGAAGCTAATGGACATAGTGAACCAAAGTCATCAACTTGGTGACCCTTACTCGGATAGAAGGATCAAGCAAAAGATTATAAGATCACTTCCCGAGAGGTTCGAGTCCAAAGTGATGGATATAGAAGAAAATAGCGACTACGAGAATATGAAGCCGAGTGTATTTATTGGAAGGATTCTTGCCTATGAGTCAAGAAAGGATACCACCTCCTCACCTCATAAGAAGAAAAAGAATATTGCCTTGAAGACCTCCAAGGTTGAGAAAAAGGAGGATGTAAGGATTCCCATTTATTGATTGGCTTATTTCATGGGCAAACCACATATTGGGGCTTGATGTAAAGGTAGCTTAGGCATGTGATGGTTGATGACTTGCATAACCAAGGCCCTCTCAAGACCTCAAGAAAAGAAGCACCAAAGGTAAATTCTAGTGCTTACTTGCTTTGAAGAGATCTAATTGCACACACACACAACTCATGCATATTTCTATTACTTGTATGTTGTGTGTTTTTGTATGTGTGCATGCATGTTCTTGAACATCTCTTCTTGCATGTTTTAATTGATTGCATCTAGTTTATTACAATGCCATGACATGTTAGGCATTAGGATGCATTCAATACCCACACTTGTACTTCATGATTGTTAGCTTTAAGTGTGGTGTAATTCGTTTCCCGAAGGATGATCGGAAACGTCCACGCTTGCATGATAGTGTGCATGTCTTAGCACGATGGTTAACCACTTGAGAAGGTCTCATTCTTCTCTTGGATAAGAGTTAGATTTGGTTTGGTTATTTGGAGTAAAGTGTCTAGTTTTAAAAGATTGGATTTCAATGATTTAAATGTTTTTCAAAACTGACCTTTGTATGGTCTTGTGACCATAACCTTTTATAAAAAGATTGAAATTGAGTTTTATAAAATTATGGACAAACTAGACACCCATACCTTTCCAACGGTATATTATTCGTAACATTTCATGACCGTTTGGATTGGTTTTGAAATCTCCAAAGTAACCATTAAAACAGGGCATCACAACTGTTATCCGAATCTGACCTTTGGCCACTCTATTGTCCATAACTCTTTCTAAAGACATCAAAATGTCATTCCATAAATTTAAGTAGAAAGTAGACTTCCATACCTTTCCAACGATATATCATATGAAAGGTTTCGATGTCGTTTGGTCATGTTTCGGTGCGCTCGAATATTGAGCTGCTGCATTGATGCGTGTACCGCAGAAGTATGTCAGGTGCATTTCTGCGCCCTTGTTTCTGCGGGCACGGGCAGCATATTTGGCCGCCGATTTGGCCCATAAAGTTGGGACAAAATTGTCTTTTCACCCAACATTTTCACTCTCTATAAATACATCCTTATCTCTGGTTCAAAACACAAGTCTTGCATTCTAAGAACCCTAGAGAGATATTTAGAGAGACTTGAGAGAAAAAGCTTAAAGATTACATCTTTAATTCTCTCAACCCATTCCCACATGCATAAATCATTATCTAAGCATCATCTAGGAACATCTAGTATGTGTTAATGCATGGGTCTTCTTCAACACACTTTATGGTAAGTTGGACATTATTATCTTACATAATTAGTGTTCTAACTTGTCAATTTATCTCATTTATTATTTGTATGTTCTAAGAGTAATTTCTACAAACATGATTGAGATTATGTGTTGATTGGGTTAATTTTTGATAGCTTAATTGATTAGGTCATTATTGTCTAAAAGCTATGTCATAAACATTCTTGTGTGATTTTTTGATAACTAGGTTGATAGATTGTCTTTTAATCAACTAGTTAAGCTTTTGAATGTTTATGGGTTATTTGTGATAGCTATTGTATTTAGGATTGGTTATCCTTAACATAGCTAAGCTATTATGCCATGTGAAAGTATACAAACGTAGTTAAATTGCTTAAGGCATACCTAGAGGGGGGGTGAATAGGTTTTTACTCCTTTTTCAATCCCTTGAACAAACTTTCGTTTGTCCCTCAAGGTTGCCTTACATACAACAAATACACTAAGAAAAGACAACATACATAGACAATATGAATAGGTAATCATATAAGCATGGTCTACATACATCATCAAGTTGTATGAGGTAAACAAACAAATAAGTATAACAACAAAAATACTTGTATTTCACTATATGTTCAATGAGTTACAAGAGTGATCAAATATCACTATACACAAATACAATATACAAAAGAATCATAGAAATAAAATTGATCAATAAAATGAGTTCACTAATCACACTATACAAAGTCTTGCTTCACAATACATCATAAGTGAATGTTATGAAACAAGATAATAAAAATATACAAATAAAATATAAGAGATAGAGATAGGAAGAATTAACAAAAGAGATTTTTTAAAGTGGTAAAACCTCCAAGGAGGAAACATCCACGGGTTGAACTACAACCATTTGGTACTATATTATTGGAAAGTAAACATAGAACATTCATAAAGTGACCAATCTTTAGCTCACCCAACCTAGTGAAGTCTAAGCCTACCCAACCCTATTGGAAAGTGTGAAATCCCTCAATGATGCCAAACCACCATATATTGGACACCACACAAAACCAACATCGATGGTAGATTAGAAATTCCTCAAGAGTGTATACACCTCCCGTGTACCCCACTCTATTGGAGTCTATATCTAACCATACGCCTAGGCCTACCAATACAATAGCCAACTCCCTATCCAAGGCACTCAAGCCTCTAGGGAGCCTCCCATGCATGACTATCCGAGTCCTCCCGACTCTAGCCATGACTTCTTGCTTACCTATCTGAGTCATCCCGACTCTAGGCAAGTCTTCTTGCTTGGCTATCCGAGTCATCCCGACTCTAACCAAGACTTCATGCCTTTTACAAGGACTTCCTAGTGTGATTATGTGAATGCAAATGATGCAAACAATCAAATCAACATAGAACATGTGATCAGTACATTCTATGGTACAAATAGACCTAAACATGTGATAACACATTTAATAAAAGTCTAGATGCAAAATACAAGAATAAAATCTAAGCATGTGTAAACATCAAACACATAAGCTCAAAGTTTCATTCACACATACAACACTTGAACAAAGTATATTCATAAAGTACAAGTTCAAGATGCAATCAAAATACAACAAAAATGCTAGATACATGAGATTTAATCAATCAATATTCTAGCCAAAAATATAGAGCAAGGAATTAAGATATAAATCAATTAAAACCTAGATTGCTCTAAAACACATACAAATACAATAATCCTTGATTTCATCAATCAAAGGATCAAAACAAATCTCAAGCTCATTTATCACAAAATTGATTCAATCAAGTCACAAACAACCTAAGATATCATTTTAATCACAATACAACTCACAAACATGTGAAAAACCTAAAATCATAGAAACTAGTCCACATTTGTCTATAAATTGACTTTCAATTAGAATGATTATGAAGCTACCTTTCTCAATAGCTTTTACCAAACATAAACATACATATAGAAGAAGAAACCCCAAGCAAATTGAAGGTTGAAAAGAAAGAAATCCCAAAGATAAGACCAATACCTTGGATTCAACAGCTGGTTCGGATTTCAGTGTGGAACCACCAGAAAACTAGATCAATCAGCTACCAAACCACTTGGAAATGATAGAGGACTCAATTACGAACGTTCTCCAATTCGAATCACTCAAATCCGACTCCAGATGAGGGAGATATGATGTTTGGAAGATGAGAAAATTGAGAGGAGAAGACTGACGGGATTCTTGCAATTTTTTCTTCTTGAAAATCAAATGGAGAGAGAGGAGGGAATTTAAAGGAGGAGAGAGAAGGGACAAAATGGGCCAATCAGGTGAGGCCACATCACCCCAGGCCGTGGGGGGCGCGTGGGCCTCACGGGGGCAGAGAGCCCCTCTGGCCGTGGGGCCCACGGCCTCCCTCACGGCGTGGGCCAAGTGGCCTCATGGCCACCCACTACTCTTGCACGCTCCCTCGGTTCTTCAGCCGTATCTTGGGCATCCGAACTCTGATTTTGAATCCGTTTTCGGATTTCGAACCATGATTCTCTTATGCATGACGATGACTACACAACTTTGAAAAATGGTTGAGAAATCATCTCGGAAAATGACAATGAAGTCAACGCAACGAATGAGAACGAAAAGTAGCGTAGCTACATCGTTTGGACTCGAAACTAAATGAATGAGTAACCGAAACGACCGGAACTCAATAAGACATCAAATAAGAACATGTTCAAGTCCAAGTACAAAAATACGAAAACATACAAGCACAAATACACACACATATGCTAATTTCTAGACATAGTCCTAGAAAATGCAATAAACAAAGTTTTACCAACATAGTATGAATGCATGAGCATATTTTGTCAAGTGTGTGAAAGTGATACCCAAATGATGTTTAATCATGAAGGAACACACAAGAATGCCATGTGTGTGTGTGTGTCTAGCCTTGTAAGAGATATGAGGTCTTATATTACCTTTGATGATCAATGATGCACAAATCTCTTTAAAGCCGGCTTCTTGCATGATTTGTGGTCGAGACATTCTTCGTCTTCTTAAATCTTCAATATAAGAACCACTAAACATTACAAGAGAAACACGTTTAGATATGGAATTTATGCCAACACAAACTATGAACCTAACAATCTCCCCCTTTGGCAAATTCCATGTCAAAACCCCTAAACATACACTAAAACAATTACAAAGAAAATTTGGTCACAATGAGTACAATGAGTTACACACATAGACACAAATTAACAATCAAAACAAGTCTTGAACTTCAACTTGGTCTTCTCTTGATATCACCTAAAATGAACTTGAAAGCACAAGAATATCCAAGAGACAACAAATATGGCAATATCCAATCTTAGGCAAGAAAATAGTAACATATAAGTTCAAATGGATCATGTATGCTCCCTTTTAATACATACTATCCAACAAAGCATTCTTAGCCAAGATTCAACAAAAAATATTACATGCCATAAAGTTCAAACTTGATACCAAATATACTAAAACAAAAAGAAATAAAATGAGACTAAGCATGCTAGATATCTCCCACATCTCTCATATTTCTCCTCCTTTTTGACATGATATGAAGCCAAAGGGATAGAGTAAGAAAATATACCTCAAGAAACTCTCTAGCCACTTGTGCCACCAAGGAAAGTATTTTTGTTTGATGATCTCACATAGTGCTTTGATGTAGTTGCTTTTCCTTCCAATTCTTTGATCCTCTCATCTTGTACAACTATTTTGGCACTAAGATCTTCAATCTTCCTTTGTGATGCCTCAATCAATCTTCGTGACTCTTCAACCTCAATCTTCAATTGCATAGCCCAACTTGGAAGTGTAGGTGAGCAAGGAATATGGCTAGAATCAAGAGATTCACCAAAAAGCCTAAACACATCACTAGACTTTCCCTTGTCCTTGTATGACATGGTTGCCACACGTTTCTCACTCAACTTCTCTAAGGGAGGAAGCATAACATCATCATCAAGATTCATCACTCCTTTAGCTAAGCATAATTGAGTTATAAAGCCCTGAAATGCCAATTTCTTATCCAAACGACTAGTACAAGCCGCAATCTCAATTTGTTCCACAAGCAATTCACCAAGATTTATAGGTTTGCTAGTCACCAAGGCATATACAATCTTGATTTTGTCTCTATTAAGCTCTGAAGCATTAGTAGAGCCAACAAGATTGGAACAAACAAATAAATGCCAAAATGCACTAATTTTTGTTAACTCACCTTGTTTAATATAAGCACGTTTTTTCCCACACAAAATTAATATCATCACATAGAGTTCTACCCATTAAATCAAGGTTTTCCAAGATGTCAACATCAAGGAATTCCGATTCAATGTCATCGGGCAAGTTTAGAAATTCATTCACCTTCCTAGCACAAACTCTAAAGACAACTTTCCTTATGTCCAAAATGGCACTAGTCATGGTAGAACTAGATTTGTAAACATGATAAAACTCTCTAACAATGGTCTCATTAGAAATTCCTAACATGTTCACCCAAGAACCCCAATTTCTATTCATAAGCACATCATAAACATAGGATCCAACACAAGAGTTCAAGTCAATACCTCTTTCTTGAATTAACTTCTTGCAACCGAAAATTCCCAAATCCTCCACTTTGTTAGCTTTGGAAATTTTGGAAGAAATTGAAGGTTTAGACTAGTCAATGGGAGTTGAAGAAACATTACCACCAATCTTCTTTGCTTTTCCCATGATCTTGCAATACAAAAACACTAAAAATGAAAGTGAGAGGTGTAAGGATTCCCTTTTGTTGATTGGCTTATTTCGTGGTCAAACCACATGTTGGGGTTTGGTTGTAAGGGTAGTCTAGGTCATTAAGGTTGAAGATCAAAGACCCTTTCCAAGACCTCAAGAGGACAAGCACCAAAGGTATATCTTGTGCTTACTTTGGCTTGAAGAGATATAGTTGCACACACACACAACATGCATATCTCCTATTCTTGAATGTTGTGTTTATATTATGTGTGCATTGTGCTTTATTGTTTATTCAATGTCTCTTCTTGCATTAAATTGATTGCATCTTGTTTTATAAAATGCCATGACATGATAGGCATTAGGATGCATTCAATACCCACACTTGCACTTCATGTATGTTAGCTTTTAGTGTGGTGTAATTCGTTTCCCGAAGGATGTTTGGAAACGTCCACGCATGCACGTTGATGTGCTTTGTTTTGCGCGATGATCGCCGGTGGAGATGCCTTTGGCTTCTCCTTGGTTTCACCATTTTTGGTGAAACGGCGGTTACGTTCGGCAGCCTGGCCGCCGTTAGAAACCGCCGAATGAGACCTGATTGAAATATATCTCTCGGGTCCAAAACGGCGGTTGGGATCGGCGGTGTCGAAACCGCCGAATGAAGTCGCCGAAGTTCCCCTGTTCCGCTCGGGAGCCATTCGGCGGTTCAATTCGGCGGCCTGGCCGCCGATTGAAACCGCCGATCGGTGCGTTTCAAGGGCAAAATTGTATTTTCACCTGCCCTGTTTTTGATCTCTATAAATACATCCTTATCTCTGGTTCAGAATACAAGTCTTGCATCCTAAGAACCCTAGAGAGATATTTAGAGAGACTTGAGAGAAAAAGCTTAAAGATCACATCTTTAATTCTCTAAACTCATTTCCACATGCACAAATCATCATCTAGGCATCATCTAGGTTCATCTAGCATATGCCAATGCATGGGTCTTCTTCAACACACATGGTATGATTTGTTGAACACTTTTATCTTACATAATTAGTGTTTCTACTTATCAATTTTATCTCATATTTTACTTATATGTGTTTAGATTAATTTCTACATATAGGATTGAGATTATGTGTTGATTGGGTTATTATTTGTTAGCTAGGCTTTAATGTTCATATGCCATCTAGCTAATTGATCTCATTTGTTGATTGAGATTATTTTTCATAGCTTATTTGATTAGGTCATTATTGCCTAAAAGCTATGCCATGAACATTCTTGTGTGATGTATTGATAACTAGGTTGATAGATTGTTTTTTTAATCAACTAGTTAATCCTTTGAATGTTTGTGGGTTTGATATGATAGCTTTGTATCTAGGATTGGTTATCCTTTACTTAGCTAAAGTTATATGCCATGTCATATAGCTATATGTGATATCTATGATTGATTATATTGTCATCTTATAATCCTAGGTAAGCATTTAGAGTACCCTAGCTCTTATTGCATTAATTGAATATTCATATATATTCACATAGGGTTGTGCATCTCTTTTGAGAGATTGAAGTCTTGGTCTAGGGTTGCTATTATAGGCCCGCTGGGTAGTAGTGGTGGGTTACAGACCGGGATTGGCTGTAAACATCATTACAAGTAGTGACTTCGAGGATCAAGCAAATTGGACTAGAGCCGCTATAAAAGGCCCGCGTGGTAGATTAGAGGGTGCTCACGCCAAGAGTAGTGTATCAGGGGATATCACTAGGGATTGAACCAAGAGTGGCGATTGGTAGTGTCCATAGCCTGAGGTTATCTAGGGTGAGAGTCCGAGAATCACTTGAGGGTGTAACCGTCTTTTCATATAGTGGATTTCGAGGTTCGAGTGTGGCGCACTTACCAGCCCGTGGTTTTTCCCTGTTGAGGGTTTCCACGTAAACATCAAGTGTCATTTATTATTTCCGCATCTTATTACACTTGTATGTATTGTTGACTTGCTAGGGGTATTTTCGTAAAATTGACATGCATGCGAAAATTGGGTAATAATAAGATAAAATCTATTCACCGCCCCCCCCCCCCCCCCCCCCCCCCCCCCCTAGCTTTATATATAGAACACACTTTGAGGACTTTCAAGAGGAAACATAGAAACAAACTAGTAACCAATAAACATATACAAAGGCAAAACCTTATTTTCAACAAATCATCATGCATATAAGAATTTATCATAGCATCTTCATGATTTATCAAAAATAAGAATAATGCCAACAAACAACAACCTTGAAGAACATGTGAACATGTCATAAAAGAGAACAAGAATTTAGCATATTTATGCTCCCCCTTGACAAGTGCTTCATCTAAAATCAAGATAGACAAATGTTCACAAAAATCACCACACAATCACATCACAAGCAATTTTATTAGATTTGCAAATAAGCTTCACATATCTAAGAGAGTTACATCAAGATTTTCAATCACTCTCATATGTCATCGAAAATTGCTAAAGTATCAAAATACTAATTAAGCAAAAGTGAGTGTGTGAAGATTTTGCTTCAAGTATATGAAAAGAAGTAGTTTGATAATCAAGCATACAAACAATTTCAACATCTATTCATCTTAGGCCTTTCCATAAAAAGGTCAAACCGGTTATCATCCGAAAATTTTGCTTATAAAGAGAATAGATTTCAACATGTGAGCGTGTGTGTGCATGTGGCTCGTCAACCCATTTCTATTTGTCAACCCGAGCTCATTTGATTATTCAACTATACTCCATAAGCCTTTTTATTTATTTATTTAGGCTTGAATCAAATATTTTTTTTAAAAAAATGATTCAATTCAACACTTCTTTGATTTTTCTAATAAAAAAAATATACTCCTCATGGCGGCTTTCACTCATCACAATGGCGTAGCCCTTTCCTACATTGGGCGGCTTCACAACCAAGGTGTGTAGCCCTTTCCATGAGGGTGCTCGTTGAGTTCTATGTTGCCGAAGCAAATGGATACCAACCATTGGTCATTTTTAAATGTACTAGTCCTTAGGACTTCAAGGTGTATCCAAAGCTAACATCAATCAAGCTCAACATACTTAACAAGACATACAAGAGAAGCAAATTGCATTTTTGAAACCAAAATTTAAGGCTTAAAAGCACATGATCAAGAAGCAAGTAAAAAGACTTACTTAAGATCTCTACTTCTCAAGAGAGTAGCTATCAAAGAATATGAAGCTCACATTATTCAAAAATTAGCCACTCAACAATCATACAAATAATAACACACATCATGAATAAGATCAATGTGAACACTTATCACCAAAAGATCTTAAACTAGCAAATGTCAAAGAGGACCATATAAACACTATACTAGTTCTCAATTATGACATGCTTCATGAATGTGGTACAAACAATGAGTTGATAGATGAAAAATCAAGTAAGCAAGCAATATGATATAGAGATACCTTCGCAAGCTATTTTCATCAAATACAATGCCTTCACCCTTTTTATGAGTCCTCTTAGCTTGTAAGTCCTCATGACTACAAGTTATAGGTGTGTCGATTCCAAGAGACTAAAGACAATGTAATCCAACTCAAACAAACAAAAAAAATGACTTTCTGTAAAAGCCTTAACATGATTGTCACCATATAGATTCCAAAAAAAAACTTCTCAAAAGTTAATCAACAAATTTTGACTATCATAACAATCAATGTGAGATAGCTAAGTTCATGACAAGTTGTAGAGATGCAAAGCAAACAAGCTAAGCTTCCTAACAAAAAACACTAGTCTTAAAGCTAACTCACATGTGCAACTTACACTAATGGTAAGAGCACTCACCCTTGACAAATTTTATCTTGGGTGGACATACACGAGCATCATCAAGATTCTCTTTGACCACAATGTTGAACCTAGAGCAAAGTTCTTCAACAACTTGATTCACAATAATATCATTAATACTCTTTTTCTCAACATTGTTAGCAACAAATGCATTGTCAAATTTTGAAGGATATGCATTCTTCACCTTCCGGACATTTTTAACATGCTTTGAGAGGTTATCATGCTTTCCATATTCAAAAGCTTTAGCATGCATAGAATCTCTATTCCTAGATGCATTTTCTATGTTGCAATATTCAATGAATTTATAGCACTTGGGCTTGATATGGCCTATGATATTGCAAAAATGACATACGGGAACAAAATGAGGGATTTTACCTTCCGGAGTTGGAGAAGCACAAATGGGAGTTTCAAGGGGTACCTTATTCTTCAACTTGTTCTTCTTCTTGGAACATCTCTTCTTAGGAGCTTTTTCTTCAACAATGACTTCGCTTGTAGGAAGTGATGCTTCTATGAGCTTCTCCTCAACTACCGCGTCACTTGAGCTTCCTAAGGACAAATTAGAGATGATCCTATCCTTTTCAAGCACAATACCCTCAACTTCTCTAAGCTTCTTGGCAAGAGCATTCTTTTCACCCAAGAGCCTCCGAGTTGTTGAAACAAACTCATCCACTTGCAAATTGATCAAAACATCTTTCTCATCAACCTCTCTTAAGGCTATCTCCAATTTCTCTTCAAGACTTTTCTCCTTAGCCAAAAGATCAACATAGGTTGAATTTCCACTTAAGCACACTTGATGATTTGTATCAACCTCCTTGTCCAATGAATCTTGACTAACATCCTCTAGGATAGAGTGAGAGGCCATGAAAGCAACAAAGTTGCTCACCAACTCTTCTTCAATAAAAGACTCACCACTTGAGTTATCCTCATCACTAGAGTTATCATCACTCCATGTGGATTTCTTCATTATGTTGCTTGAGTAAGTGATCAAGTCTAAATTGATCATCCATTGGAACACAAGAACATCTTCTTCTTTGCTTTTGTAACTAACACTCTTTCAAGCTTATCAACAAATTTGTTAGTAGACAAATGCAATGAAAAATAAGAAGAACCTTTTCCACAACAAATAAAGGAGGACAACTATGACACAAAAACCTAAGCAATTTACACGTAAGTATAAACCGGATCTCGTCGAGTGCCGTCCGACGACCCGCTCTGATACCAATTGAAAGTATACAAACATAGTTAAATTGCTTAAGGCATACCTAGAGGGGGGGTGAATAGGTTTTTACGCCTTTTTCAATCCCTTGAACAAACTTTCGTTTGTCCCTCAAGGTTGCCTTACATACAACAAATACACTAAGAAAAGACAACATACATAGACAATATGAATAGGTAATCATATAAGCATGGTCTACATACATCATCAAGTTGTATGAGGTAAACAAACAAATAAGTATAACAACAAAAATACTTGTATTTCACTATATGTTCAATGAGTTACAAGAGTGATCAAATATCACTATACACAAATACAATATACAAAAGAATCATAGAAATAAAATTGATCAATAAAATGAGTTCACTAATCACACTATACAAAGTCTTGCTTCACAATACATCATAAGTGAATGTTATGAAACAAGATAATAAAAATATACAAATAAAATATAAGAGATAGAGATAGGAAGAATTAACACAAGAGATTTTTTAACGTGGTAAAACCTCCAAGGAGGAAACATCCACGGGTTGAACTACAACCATTTGGTACTATATTATTGGAAAGTAAACATAGAACATTCACAAAGTGACCAATCTTTAGCTCACCCAACCTAGTGAAGTCTAAGCCTACCCAACCCTATTGGAAAGTGTGAAATCCCTCAATGATGCCAAACCACCATATATTGGACACCATACAAAACCAACATCGATGGTAAATTGATGCAGTAAAATCTGTGTTCAATTTACTAAGAAAGTTCGTTCACTAGGATCGGCGATTCTATCGGTCAAAGCCAATTAATCTAGCAAGGATTACTCTAAATGCGAAAAACTAAATTGCATAATGCTTTGTTTTGGAAATTGTTTAATTCTAAAATTAACCTAAATTATGACTACTTGAACTAAAGACTAAAATCGAATCAAATCAATTCAAATATCACACACAAGGAATGAATTTATGGAGAGAAAAACTAGGGAATCGATGCACCTTTCTTAGACACTCAATGTTCTCAATCAGTCTCAATAAATACTTCAATAAAGTTTAGGGCTTTGAAACAAATTATAGCACGGTGTGTATAAAGCTATCTAGAGGGGGGGTGAATAGATTTTACGCTTTTTACCCAATTTTTCGTGTTAGTCAAAATTACGAAAATGCCCTCAAGATAATATAAACAGGCAAGTGTAATATGGTGCGGAAATTAAAACAACACTTGGTTTTTACGTGGAAACCCTCACGGGAAAAACCACGGGCTATGTAAGTAAGCCACACTCGAACCTTGAATCCACTAAATGTGCAAACGATTACAACCTAATCCCGGAAGTAATCACACACCTACCTAATCCCGGTATGAGTGAACCTAGTCCTATTTGCTTGCAATCTAAGCAACCTAATCCCGGTTGCTACACACAAGACTTACTTTCTCTAAAAGAGAATACAACCCTAAGTGAATATATGTGAATATCCAAAATGCAACATAGAGCAAGGGAAACCCTATATGCTTATCTAAGATGATTAATATGCAATTAAGAACAATCCTAGATATCAAAACTAAATGACATGTCAATTAGTTTAGCTAACCAATATTAAGCACAAAACCTAATATGCTAGCACAATACAACTTCTCAAACATACATCATACTCATCTCAATATTGTATCCAAAGCATACAAAATAACAAACAAGTAATTAATTGAGATTGCTAGATAAGAGAAACACAAAATATGTAAGATATTAGTGAAAAGCTTACCAAGCAAAGTATGATGAAGATTCCATGCAAGATGACATCTAGATGATCTAAGATGATGCTAGATGATGATTGATGATCATGAAAAAGTGTTTGAGTGATTAAAAATGAGTTCTTTGTGTATTTTTCTTCTCTTGAAAAATATCCTAAGTATGAAGCATGAATAAGAACTCTTGTAAATGACCTAAAATCAAGTTAGCATATATATAGAGGCCATAAGTGAAGTGAGGTCGTTTTGAAAACGCGCCAGAAAATTGCTCTGTGCGCTGGTGGAACTGCGCTGGACGACAGGCGCAGGACCAGCGCACACGCACATTTTTGCTTTGGCGCTGGACGACATGCGCTCACACAGGTGCCATACCAGCGGAGCCATACTGGGCGATCAGCGCTGGTGGCCTTGCGCTGGTGGCCTTGCGCTGGTGTGGACCAGCGCACGACCGGCGACAGAGAACTGGACGATCTGCGCTGGTGGCCTGCGCTGGTGCGGACCAGCGCACGACCAGCGGCACGCCACTGGGCGTTTTGCGCCGGTGAGCGGCGCTGGACGACAGGCGCAGGTGGACCAGCGCACAGCCTACAACTTTGAACCCCACAAGCAATCATGCAAGGGGAACAAAGGTAAACTAAGATGCATCCTAAAAGCCTAAATGCTATGATGTTATAAACACAAGATGCAATCATAATAACAAGCAAGAAGAGATGTAAATAGGCATTGATGCACAACAAAAAGAAACACAACATACAAAGATTAAACAAATGCATGAGTTGTGAGTGTGTGCAACTATCTCTTCAAGACAAGTAAGCACTTAGAGTATTACCTTTGGTGCTTGTCAATAATGAGGTCTTCAAAGGGCCTAAGCAATAACAACAACATCTAAACTACCCTTACAAAGAATCCCCACATATGGTTTGATCACGAAATAAGCCAATTAAAAAACAACGGGAATCCTTACAAGCTTGTTTTGATAAACAATTAAGAACGAATCTCTTTCCTACCACTTGCACAAAGGCCATGTATCAAGTAATAGTAACGAAATCCTTTAGAACAAAACTCTAAGCCAAATCAATGCAAAAGGCCATGCAAACATTAACTTTCAAAATCTATTAAGCTTATCATCATGGTTTAAATGGAAAAGGCCATTCACATCTAAACCCTAATCTCATGGATAAACTAAATCACAAACCCATATCAATTGAGGCCACAAAATAATATGAATAAGTAATGTAGAGCAATTAATTCAATAGACAAGACTAAAACCCAATTGATTAACAAAAGATAGACTAATTGATTACATAGAGTTGTCCAAAATTGGTTACATCAATCCCCTAATAAAGGTTTAGTTACACATCAATGGAGAGAACAAAAACATAGAAGAGATGTAGAGAAAACCCATTATGGTGAGATGCTCTTGTCTTGAAATCTCCGTCGTCTTCTTGTTTCCAATAATCTTCCAATGATGGAATGGAATTTTATGAATGAAAGAATAAAAGAATGAAACTTATGGTGGTTATTAATCTCGATCTGATGGTGGTTATTAATCTCGATCTGATGGTGGTCTGTTTCTGTCTCCTATCGGCGCCTTAAATATCTTTTTTTTTTCATTTAGGGCTTCTGCCTTGTCTTGAGGAAAGGAGGAAACGAGGAAAGCGGATTACCACTGCCCGTACCGCTGTGTAGGCACTTGCATGGGCAGCGGAAATCCAAAGGCAACATTCTGATATGGCTCGCTGGGTAGGCCGCTTGGGAGGCACTTGCCTCCTGAGCGGTATGGGCTGCGGTAATGCACTCTTCTTGACCGCCTAGTGTGCCGCCGGTGGTGCACTTGCCTGATGAGCGGCACGGGCCGCGGTAAATGGCAAATTTAGCCTCTTCTTCCTCTTATGACTCCATCTTCTCCGAGAGAACTACAAAGGCTTAACAAACACATCAACCCACCAAAAGGACCCAAGAAACAAGCATATACATAGGAAAAACGGGCAAAATATAAGCATAGAATTAGACTAATCAAATATCCCCAAACCTATCTTTTGCTCGTCCTCGAGCAAAACCAAACATTCCTAAACTAAAAAGAAAACTAAATCCTAATAAAGCCACTTTCGCAGGGAACGCGATAGCATTGAGCACATGCTACAAGCCTTTAAACCTCTAGGTGTCCCTAGTAGGAGGAGTGTTGTCTCCTGAGGGTTCTCAGCTATGACACCCACAAACATATCCCACAAAACCAATCATTCGAGATGCAATCAATTAATGCCCAGATTGAAACAATGCATGCAAAAGCCAATAGGTAAAGACTAACATTATGTCACAAATTTGAATGCATTGCTCAGTTTTAAATGAAAAGCCCAAACTCAAGATATTCTAGCATCAAAAACACTTTTGCCGAACGCCATAGATGTAATTCGCCTCGACTCTAAGCCTCACCAGATATTGCTTATATTTCACACAGAACCTAGGCAAATACACTCATCAAGCATATGTGAAAAAAGTTATGCACAAGAAATTTCAAATTATAATCGCATATGAATATATCATTGAAAGAACGCTTGATTTGTATGCAAAGATCTGTAAGGATTCCCGTTGTTTTTTAATTGGCTTATTTCGTGATCAAACCATATGTGGGGATTCTTTGTAAGGGTAGTTTAGATGTTGTTGTTATTGCTTAGGCCCTTTAAAGACCTCATTATTGACAAGCACCAAAGGTAATACTCTAAGTGCTTACTTGTCTTGAAGAGATAGTTGCACACACTCACAACTCATGCATTTGTTTAATCTTTGTATGTTGTGTTTCTTTTTGTTGTGCATCAATGCCTATTTACATCTCTTCTTGCTTGTTATTATGATTGCATCTTGTGTTTATAACATCATAGCATTTAGGCTTTTAGGATGCATCTTAGTTTACCTTTGTTCCCCTTGCATGATTGCTTGTGGGGTTCAAAGTTGTGGGCTGTGCGCTGGTCCACCTGCGCCTGTCGTCCAGCGTCGCTCACCGGTGCAAAACGCCCAGTGGCGTGCCGCTGGTCGTGCACTGGTCCGCACCAGCGTAGGCCACCAGCGCAGATCGTCCAGTTCTCTATCGCCGGTCGTGCGCTGGTCCACACCAGCGCAAGGCCACCAGCGCTGATCGCCCAGTATGGCTCCGCTGGTATGGCGCCTGTGTGAGCGCATGTCGTCCAGCGCCAAAGCAAAATTGTGCGTGTGCGCTGGTCCTGCGCCTATCGTCCAGCGCAGGTCCACCAGCGCACAGAGCAATTTTCTGGCGCGTTTTCAAAACGACCTCACTTCACTTATGGCCTCTATATATATGCTAACTTGATTTTAGGTCATTAACAAGAGTTCTTATTCATGCTTCATACTTAGGATATTTTTCAAGAGAAGAAAAATACACAAAGAACTCATTTTTAATCACTCAAACACTTTTTCATGATCATCAATCATCATCTAGCATCATCTTAGATCATCTAGATGTCATCTTGCATGGAATCTTCATCATACTTTGCTTGGTAAGCTTTTCACTAATATCTTACATGTTTTGTGTTTCTCTTATCTAGCAATCTCAATTAATTACTTGTTTGTTATTTTGTATGCTTTGGATACAATATTGAGATGAGTATGATGTATGTTTGAGAAGTTGTATTGTGCTAGCATATTAGGTTTTGTGCTTAATATTGATTAGCTAAACTAATTGACATGTCATTTAGTTTTGATATCTAGGATTGTTCTTAATTGCATATTAATCATCTTAGATAAGCATATAGGGTTTCCCTTGCTCTATGTTGCATTTTGGATATTCACATATATTCACTTAGGGTTGTATTCTCTTCTAGAGAAAGTAAGTCTTGTGTGTAGCAACTGGGATTAGGTTGCTTAGATCGCAAGCAAATAGGACTAGGTTCACTCATACCGGGATTAGGTAGGTGTATGATTACTTCCGGGATTAGGTTGTAATCGTTTGCACATTTAGTGGATTCGAGGTT
Organism: Acer yangbiense; assembly: GCA_008009225.1. Classification (NCBI taxonomy): domain Eukaryota; kingdom Viridiplantae; phylum Streptophyta; class Magnoliopsida; order Sapindales; family Sapindaceae; genus Acer; species Acer yangbiense. The sequence goes on from CM017768.1 coordinate 36,288,643, forward strand.
CGAGTGTGGCTTACTTACATAGCCCGTGGTTTTTCCCGTGAGGGTTTCCACGTAAAAACCAAGTGTTGTTTTAATTTCCGCACCATATTACACTTGCTTGTTTATATTATCTTGAAGGCATTTTCGTAATTTTGACTAACACGAAAAATTGGGTAAAAAGCGTAAAATCTATTCCCCCCCCCCCCCCCCCCCCTCTAGATAGCTTTATACACACCGTGCTATAATTTGTTTCAAGATCTCATGAAAAGAATCGAATCATTATGAGCAAGATAAACACACACTTCACTTCTACTTTCATAGCAAGGATAACCAGCAGATCAATTAGACTTTTCATTCGGTTGTAATGGGGCTATTGGGTAAAGGTTGCAAAGGAACGGAATGTAGGAGTTCAAAAACCTAGGATCATTCAGTGAGAGCCTTCAGTTACCTTTACGGCTTGGCGCAAGCTCTTAGGTCTTCATTGACTTCCTTTGTAAGTGGAATAATGCCACTTACCATTCATTGATGTCCCCTTAATTCACCATTCTCTTTTGCCCACTCCTTCGAGAGTAGATACAACACTTAAATCCTTTGACATGTTGTGTTCCTTAGATTCTTTTCTCTGGCACACGCAACTCACCATTCATTTTGGTGGCAAAACTTTCTTTTTCTTTCTCTTTTTGATTGATTTTTTTTTTTTTTTTTTTTTTAACAAACAATAATACAAAACCATACAACATTTCCTCTTTCATTTGGATTGAATGCAGCTCATTCTTTATTTGACTCATATCACTTTCGCACAAATTCTTATGCGAACTCTTTAGCCTTCTTCACAATCTTAAAGCATGATCCCAAGTTAACAGGTATGGCTATAATATGGCTTACATGGGTTACAGTAAATGTGGTGAAGAAAGAAAATGCAACTCAGTGTTTGGCTTCAAACAGGGCTATGGAGCACACACACATAGGGTAGGAAATATTACAGGCCTTTTAAGTGGTTCACACATACATAGTCTAACATCACTTCCACTGGTTCGACTTACTCAAGATCAAAGATAACATGTGAAATCTTTTATGATGAATGCTCTATAATGCTCAATGTTCAACCTATAGAGATCAAATCTAATGCTAAGAACCTACTGAGTGTTTAAAGAATAGAAACAAAATAATCCCTCATATATGTCATTTATGTACGCACTTTGGCTTAGTGAACTCACAGGGTAGTCTCCACTATTAATCATGGCAATCCAACTATGCATCCTATCCACTATCACATCAAGAGCATGTCATAAATTTTGAAAAATGCAATGCAATACTCTAAGTGGCAAGATGCTAGTTTAAACCCAGTGATTTAAGCATATCATTTCAAAGACACATACCAAAACATCTCATCAAGGTTAATGCAGGAACAACAGACTCTAAAAATATTGAAAAACTTGACTCAAGACTCAAAACAACGACACACCCCCAAACCTAAACTCGACATTGTCCCCAATGTTGACAATCAAGAAAAGACAGGCAGTGAAAGACAAAAGAAAAACAAAAGAAAATAAAAGTTCAAAAAGAAAATCCATAGCCTGCTAATCTCCTCCATCCGCATCTGACAGCTGCAAGATCTCGGTCCCCTGATCGGAGTCTATCTGGTCATCCTGCATCGGCTCCTCATCATCAAAGTGCAAGATCGGGGTCCGCTGGTCAAAGTTCTGCGGCTCGAGACCTGATCCACCAGCTGCAAAAGGATCCGAGTCTGGAATAGGGGTCTGAAACGGCGCTCCACTCCCACTAGCCACAGAAAACCGGCTAGTCAACATCCCACGCAGCTCCTCTATGTTCGTCTCGATAGAGTCAAAACGAGCATCCATCCGTCCCTCTAACTGCTCGAAACGCAAATCCATGTGAGTCTGCATAGCCTGCAAAAGAGTGGCAAATGGATCACCCCCTGGCTGAGCTCCGCCTAGCTAAGCGGCATCTGGTGCCCCTAAAGGCTGGTCCTGTAAAAGTGCTACTGCCTCAGCCTCTCGCACCTCTCGCTCCTCCCGGCGACGTCTTCTCTCCCCATAATTTCCAATAGAAAGAAGGCCCCGAAGAACTAACTGCTGGTTCCAGTTTGTCAAGTTCATCATACTCGGGTCATGATTCTCTAACCCTGCACTCACATCAATGCCTGCCTGTCTGCAGAAAGCAGTGATCAAACACGGAAATACCATGGACTAGTCATCATGCGCAGTAGCGTCATGAATGGCATTGAAAATCACCCGTCCAATATTGATAGGGCCACCTGTCCTCAAACGAAGCAACACACGGGCCTGGTCATAAAAGATCTCTGAACGGTGCTGGGATGGCATCAGTGAGTATGTCAAGAAAAGGTTCCAAAAGACAACATCGGCATGCGTGTCGCACTAGTATAGCTTTACTAATGTACCCCATTCCTCCTGTCCATGCATCCTAAGGCCTGCAACCACTCTCCCTATGTAAGGGTCAAGATCTGTAATATATTCTATTCCTCGACCGTTACTGATAGCCACCTCTGGAGCGTTAAAGTACTGATTAATGGCCTCCGGAGTTATATGGACCTCAACACCCTGTACTAAAACTGGGCCCCCAACTAAAAGCCTCTCTGGTACAGCACTAGCATAATATTCCGCCACAATCCCCCTGTTCGGCATTGGTGGGCATGCAACATATCCACCCCATCTGCGGTCCGCAACCATCTCTAGAACAGGCGTTTGCACCAAACTCTCAACGTCAATTCCCCTCTCAATAATCCAAGGTCGCCTGAGGAAATTGCTAAACCGACTCTTAAAGTCCTTGTGTTGTGCTTGTTTTGGCAATGCCTTCTATTTCCTCTTATCGGGCGTACCGACCTGAGGACGCTTCCCTTGATTAGTCCGTGCCATCTGCAAACAAAACACGCCAAAATTAACACATCATACCTCCATTGAAAATTCGGCAGCACTCCGTTTCAAAATTCAACTCCAAATATGCTTATCAATGCCATATAATTACATGCACCACTAAATTATCCACAAAGCAAGTCCATCTAAACACAACCTATCATTCAATTCAATTCAAACATGGCAACCATTTTTCAAACAAAACATTCAAAATCTCCCAAGAACAAAGGATTTCAGAATTCCCAAAATACCATGTGAAGCACACCACAATAAGCCTAATCATGCTAAATAACTCAAAAAAAACAAAACCCATTGATCAATAGAATTGGGAATTCGAATTCAAGCACTAACAACTCACAATCACTTCATAGCAATATGTATCACCAAAGCTTCATGAAATAATGCCATTGAAGCAAAATAGAAGAGAGGAGAGAGTGCATACCTTGTAGTTGAACGAGGAGAGGAAGAACCTTGGAGAGAAATTGAGAAGAGAAGAAAATAATTTGGAGGGAAAGTGAAAGAAGACAACACAGCAGCTGTGGGTCAAATGAGACCCGCCAAAGCTGCGTGTAGGATATAACCGAAAAGGGCAAAATTTTACCCTACCGCTGACCAGGCACTCTGCATGAGCAGCGGTCCGACCAGCGGTAAAGCACAAATAAGCTTACCTGGTGAAGTCAAATGCTCCGTTTCATTTACGTTACCGCTGACCAGGCACGTGCATCCTGAGCGGCACACCCAGCGAGTCATTCCAAAATGTTGTCAAAATAATACCGCCGTGTGGACATTGTTGCCCCTTGAGGGGTCTGGTCCGCGGTAATTCCCAAATTTGTAGGTCTCCAATTTACCGCTAGCTGGACACGTGCATCTAGAGCGGTCTCTTGAGCGGTCTATCTTGGAGGAAGTCAGGTCTCCAATTTCCGCGTCCCATGCATGGTCCTCCTCAGCGGTCTAGGCTGTGAGCCATTCCAGTATGTTAAAGTTGCTCGTACCGCGGCTCATGCATGTGTCTCTTGAGCGGTACGGGCAGCGGTAATTCCCGAATTTGCGGCCCGAACCTGATTCTGACCAGGACAAACAAGCAAACATAAAGCATATCTGCTCAAAGCTCAGCATAACTAGAATTTTCACTTCCCCCAAACCTGGAATGAATAATACCCTTCACTAAGCATATGACTCACACTAATTACTAACCCAAATTAATCTAAAGAAAATAAACGAAATAGAAAAATGTTACCTGGGTGGGTTGCCTCCTACCAAGCACTTTATTTAGCGTCTAGGCAAGACGTGTGAGAGCTCTACGGCTCTATGAGCACGGAATCCTCCAATCGAATGACAGTTCCAAACACCTTAATGTAAGGTTTTACCCTATTCCCATTTACCTTGAACTTGTTGCCATTCTTCTCGTTTTGCACTTCTACAGCTCCGTGGGGAAAACTTGTGTTACCCTGAATGGTCCAAACCATCTAGACCTCAACTTACCGGGAAACAGCTTCAGCTGGGAGTTGAACACCAGCACCTACATACCGGGACGAAGGTCTTTATGCACTATCATCTTGTCATGTATCAACTTAGTCATTTCCTTGTACAGTTTTGCACTCTCATACGCTTCCAAGCGAAATTCTTCGAGTTCACACAGCTGAAGTTTCCTCTCCTCACCGGCCTTGTCATAATCAAAGTTCAACTTTCTGACTGCCCATAAGGCTCTATGCTTAAGTTCTACTGGAAGGTGACACGCCTTCCCAAAGACCAACCTATATGGACTCATCCCAATAGGCGTCTTGAAAGCTGTCCTGTAGGCCCACAATGCATCATCTAACTTCAAAGCCCAATCCTTTCGAGTGGAATTAACAGTCTTCTCTAGGATACTCTTTATTTGTCTGTTGCTGACCTCAACCTGTCCTGAAGTCTGTGGGTGGTATGGTGTAGCAACCATATGCCTTACACCATATTTCTTCAAAAGTGCAGCAAAGGATCTATTGCAAAAATGCGTACCTCCATCGCTAATGATGGCTCTAGGGGTCCCGAATCTTGCAAATATCGTCTCCCTCACAAATTTCACCACAGTTTGACCGTCATTATTCCTTGGGGCCTTTGCTTCTACCCATTTTGAGACATAATCAACCGCTACCAAGATGTAACTATAACCGCAAGATGGTGGGAATGGTCCCATGAAATCTATGCCCCAGACATCAAAAAGCTCTATTATCAAATCTCTAGATAAGGGCATCTCATTTCGCTTACTTATGCTCCCCGTACGTTGGCATCTATCGCATGCCAAACAAAACCGGACTGTATCTTTATGTAACGATTCCCAAAAGAATCCAGATTGCAACACTTTCAAGGCTGTCTTTCTTACACCAAAATGTCCTCCACATTGTAGCTCGTGACAAAATTTCAGAACGTCTCTCTGCTCTGATTCCGGAACACATCTTCTTATAACAGAATCGGGACCATGAGTGTACAAATAAGGGTCATCCCAAAAGTATTTTTTCGCTTTTGTAATGAACCTTTTTCTTCCTTGTGAGTTTAATTCCTCTGGGACTACCCCACTTACCAAATAGTTAACCAGATCAGCATACCATGGTTCACTATCCTTCACAGCCAACAATTGTTCATCCGAAAACTTCTCATGCAATGGCAATTTGTCTACCTCATCCGGATTTGCCTGTACTAACCTGCTTAGATGATCAGCAACCACGTTCTCACTACCTTTCTTGTCTCGTATCTCCAAGTCAAATTCTTGTAGTAGGAGGATCCACCGAATCAATCTAGGTTTGGCATCCTTTTTCAGAAGAAGAAAACGAAGGGCTGCATGGTCTGAATATACAATGACTTTGGCGCCCACCAAGTACGTCCGGAATTTCTCCAATGCAAACACTACTGCTAGAAGCTCCTTCTCAGTTGTTGAGTAGTTCAATTGGACGTCATTCAAGGTTCGAGAAGCATAGCATATCGCGTGCGGAACCTTATCTACCCGCTGCCCCAAAACTGCTCCGATGGCATAATCCGAAGCGTCACACATTAATTCAAAGGGCAATTCCCAATTAGGTGGAATTATTACTGGTGCGGTGGTCAATGCACTCTTCAAAGTGTTAAAAGCTACCATGCACTCCTCACTGACCTCAAAATCAATTTCTTTTTGTAGGAGCAAACACAAGGGCCTCGTTATCTTTGAAAAGTCCTTTATAAATCTTCTGTAAAAACCTGCGTGCCCAAGAAACGACCTCACATCCTTCACGGATTTTGGAGGCTGTAAACTACTGATCACCTCCACCTTGGCTTTGTCCACTTCAATTCCTCTTCTTGAAATCACATGTCCGAGAACTATCCCTTGTTGTACCATGAAATGGCACTTTTCCCAATTCAACACCAAGTTGTTCTCTTCGCATCTTTGAAGGACCAAGGTAAGGTTGTGCAAACACAAGTCAAATGAATCCCCAAACATCGAGAAGTCATCCATGAATACCTCAATGATTTCCTCCAGCATATCTGAAAATATTAACATCATACACCTCTGAAAGGTGCCCGGAGCATTGCAGAGACCGAATGGCATTCTTCTGTATGCGAACGTTCCAAATGGACAAGTGAAAGTAGTTTTTTCTTGATCTTCTAGTGCGATATCTATCTAATTGTAACCTGAGTACCCGTCGAGGAAACAATAATGACTGTGCCCTGCCAATCGCTCAAGCATCTGATCTATGAATGGAAGAGGAAAGTGGTCTTTTCTGGTAGCGGTGTTCAGCTTCCTGTAGTCGATACACACCCTCCATCCTCTCTGAAGCCTCTGTGGAACCAACTCATTCTGCTCATTGCGAACCACAGTAATCCTAATTTCTTAGGAACCACATGAATCGGGCTGACCCACTTACTGTCTGATATGGGATAAATTATCCCCACTTGTAGAAGTTTCATGACCTCTTTCTTCACTACCTCTTTCATTATCGGATTTAATCTCCTCTGAGCCTCTCTTGACGGTCTAGACTCTTCTTCGAGAAATATCTTGTGCATGCAAATTGTTAGACTGATTCCCTTGATATCTTCAATTGACCATCCTATAGCTGACTTGTGTTTCTGTAGAACCCCGATGAGCCTTTCTTCCTCATTACTCTGCAATTCTGAAGCAACAATTACCGGGTATGTCTCATTCTCACCTAGATACACATACTTCAGAGTTGTTGGTAACTCCTTGAGTTCCAACTTTGGTGGTGGATCATTGGCAAAACTGACAGTTGAAACTTGGAAGTCTTCAACTTCTTCTTCAGCTAGTTCAGAGCTATCTTTAGTCTTGTCGTCTTGATCATTCCAATCCCAATCTGCCAAATCCTCATCCTTGAATATTCCATCAACCCCAGGGTCTAAAACCTCGATGAATGAACAATCATCAGCTTCGGCGGGATATGATGATGCTTCAAAAAGTTTGAACTCCACTGTCTCATCTAACACTGTCATTGAAAGTTTTCCATTCTGCACATCAATAAATGTCTTTGCTGTGGCCATGAACGGTCTACCCAGAAGAACAGGTCTCATGTTAGTCTCTTTACTCATATCCTCCATGTCTAATACCACAAAATCAACTGGAATAATAAGTTTCCCAACTTGGACCAGTACATCTTCAACATTCCCTCTCGGATATCTTACTGAACCATCCGCCAACAGAAGTGGCATTGTTGTAGGCTTCAACTCATTCAACCCTAACTGCTTGTAAATGGAATAAGGCATCAAATTGATACTGGCACCTAAATCTAGCATTGCCCTTTCAAGCTGGGTACCTCCAACCGTTATATTGATGCAGAAACTGCCCGGATCTTTTAGTTTGGGAGGAAGTTCCTTTTGCAAAACTGCACTAGCACTGCCAGCTATGTATTCCTGATGATTCGGCCCGAACTTCTACCTATTGGTGTGAAGGCTCTTGAAAAATTTTGCATATGCAGGCATCGTTTCTATCATTTCGAGTAAAGGCAAGTTCACATGTACCTTGGAAAGAACATCAAAAATCTCTTTGAACGCCTTACTTAGCTTGTCCCTTTTAAGTCTCCCAGGAAAAGGAATTGGTGGAACATATGAAGGGGGTGGAATATAAGGGTCTGACGATTTGTGTAAAACCGAGGTCTTCTTTAGTGGTGGATCTACCACTACCTCTTCTTCTTCTCTATCCTCCTTCTCCCTCACCTCTTCTGATCCCCTGGTGTCCTCTTTCTTTTGCCCTCTAACAACTTCAGTGTCTAACACTCGCCCACTTCTCAACACAGTCAATGCCTTGGCTTGTTCTGATTGACTAGGAAACCTTCTTGGTTCATTCTTGCGAACTGTGTCGACTATTTGCCCCATCTGTGTTTCTAAATTTTTAATGGATGACTCAACATTGTTAAATCTCTGATTTGTATCACGTGAGAAACGCTATGTATTCTCAGCCAGGGATGTCACAATATCCTCTAAAGATCTCTTCTTCGGCTGATAGGTGGTACTGTCTCTATTTGCAGCATTGTTCCATTGTTGAGGTTGACTATTGGAACCTTGGCCTTGGTAATTGCCTCTGTTGTACCCTCCTTGATTGGTTCCCTGAGTGTTCTGTTGAATGAGCTGATGACTATTTAGAGCAGTGTTAGGGTCAGAATAAGATAAATTTGAGTGGTTACGCCATCCAGGATTGTAGGTGTTCGAGTAAGGATCGTTTCTTCCTCTTTGGTAATTGAAAGCTTGAACCTCCTCTGTCTCAAATGGTATCCCATCTCCATCTTGCACTGAGTTCACCCCTAACTGCTGTTGAGTCCTATTCGAGTTTTGGGCCATCATAGCTTGTACTTGCTTAGCTAGATTTGCCATCTGAATTTCCACCCCAGTTGTCTGGTTGACTTCATACTTTCCTCCCTTTCTGATAGTTGAACTTCGATGTTGGGAGTTTAGAGCCAAAGTTTCATAGATCTCAGCAATCTCTAAAGCAGATTTTCTGGTGATGATACCCCCACAAGCGTTGTCAACAATGGCTTGTGTGAAAGGTGTCAATCCATCATAAAAAGTGCGGACTTTGTATTCTTCTGTCACCATGTGAAGGGGAATTTGATCTAACAGCTCCTTATATCGCGACCATGCTTCATGGAATGACTCACCATCTTCTTCACCGAAACTAGCTATCTTGATCCGGACTTCTTTTGCTTTTGAAGCAGGGAAAAATCTGTTAAAGAATGTAGTGCACACGTCAACCCATGATCTCAAAGATCCTGCCCTTACTGAATTGTACCACTTGACGCCCTTGTCCTTCAAACAATACCGAAAACACCTCTGTAGGGAAAAATACCGTAGTACATGCAGCAGAAGCGAGACTAAAAATAGATTTATATTTTAAATTTTTTCCTTTGATGAACCTTAACCCTTTAATTAATTAAGCATACATATAAACCAACAAAAGAAGAATACCTTTTGTCGCGTGATCCGATTAACTTACGTCGATGGTAATCCGTAAAATCTTCAATCCTAGCACGAACGTGAATCACCTAGGAGCGTGGTCTCCCTTTTCTTTGAATTGCAAACCTGAGAATGGATAAACAAAGTTTTCTTTTTCTTTTGTTAGTCACAAAACAATCAAAAGAAGACAAAGATTATTCCGGTCACTTTTGAGTTCTCAATCTAATGATCGAAACTCGCGTGAACCTAATTCGATGTTGTACACATAAGCTTATTGATGAACAAGCAATCAGTGTACCATCAAAGAATAATCTCTTCTCTCTTTTATGTTTAGTAGAATAAAAATAATCCTTTTCTATGAATTGAGAAGAAGAAGAAAAATTGAATCATTCAATCAACCAAGGTGGCCGAATTCTATATGTGGTATTATATAGGTGGCTGAAATTTTGCTTCCTCTACTATTTAGGGTTGCCGAAATCTTCCTCAAAAATGGACTAGGGTTGCCGCAAATCACATGCCAAAATAGGTTTGTGTTGCACCCTAATTTCCATCATACTTTAGACTTCAAACCCTAATCCAACTCATAGATATTTTATTCTTTTATTGACTAAATAAAAAAGACTTCTTATTTTATTAAATAAATAAAATTAATTATTTATTTTCTTATCAAACAAGTCTTTTACTTTTATTATACTACTAACAATAGTATAACTCTAGGAAATATATTTCCTGATCAGAAAAAGATTTGTTTCTTAATTAAACAATTAATTAATAAATTAATTAATTCTTATTTAATTAAAACAATGAAACAAAATAATATATTAGGTTAATATACACCTTGCCGCCCCACTTGAATAAATGGGCCATATATTATTTTTCTTATTTCATTTAATCCATTGGACTTTAAATAAAAAGCCCACATGTGAACCAGACCCATTCTTAATAAAAGAAACAAGCCCACATGCCTTTCATTAATATATTAATATAATTGAGCAGCCAATTAAATAAATAATGTGCAAATTATATTCTTAATATATTAAATGCAATTCTAAATGGACCCATAAATTGGTCCGGTAGAATATATCAAGTGATCCATGCAAGTCCGTGTGGATTGGGGATCTTGGCGGGCTATCTAAATTTAAGCTTCAATAGACATAACCTAATCACAATCAACAAATGATTCACTTAGGTCCGATCCATTAATTTTAACTCATTCCACTAAAGAGCTAAAATTGAACTCTTAAATAAAGATAGAATAAGAAGATGTTCCTCATTCATACCCTAGACAATCATATTTGAGATAGTGTATCCTCGTGATTAATATCAGTAATCGCCAAGAGTTCATAGACCGCCTATTACTCTCCAAGTTACCATATTTACTCATATGACCACGTTTTGAACTTGGATATTTTGACTTGTCCAGAAGCCATGTTTTCAATAGTCACTATCGAAAACTCAATGTTGAGATTTAATATCCAATTACCTCAAAACATCCATATGATGATATTATACTCTCATTTAATAAATGGAGCCACGATGTCCATATCTATAAATGAAGTCCTCTATCGATTAACAAATGAATATCACCAAACTATCGAGGATAGACTATGCTATATAATCGTACTCATTGATAACTCAAATGATATCACTTGCAACCATAAGTCCATCATTTATCTCAGGATTAAGATAGACTCTCTGATTGTCCTGATAATGAAAAGACTATTATCTATTGACGGTTCTAGATAAAGCTTTTCATTGTGATCTAGTTCAATACACCCAGTGTACTAGATTCTTTTACTCGAAGACACTCCGATGATTTTAGACTCATCATATCTCATTTGATCCCACTCAAATGCTAGCAAAAGAATTCTACAACTTTAACAAGATAAAGGTGCCCAACCTTTAACTTAAGTTATGAACGTTATTCAAGACTAACTAAAGAATTGTGTCTACCACATACATATCCAGATGTACGAACAATTTTTCTTTTCTCATAGTCTTTAGACCTTATGATTATTTACTTTGACAATTATAATATTAAACTATAAATGCTATAAGATTTGTTAAACCAGAAATCACTTTATTAATATGAAAAAGATTGTTAATTACAACATTACACTCTTGCTATTGAGCATAATCCTAACAACCTCATCCTTAATTGCTCTTCTGTCAATCGGCCTATTAGGAAATGCTCTACGGTAGCTTGATAGTCCTTCATAAACTGGAGGCAGTCTTCTATTGCCAAACCGTGAAAAGATGGAAGCATATTTAAATGGCTACTCCTCAACTCATAACTCCTGGCTACAGCATCTAACACAATCGGCTGAGGTTGGTTTCCCAGCATAGGCTGTCCAGACTCTCTCATTATTCTGATATCATCTTCTAGTGCACGTCTTGGAGAACCCGGTGGACTGTCTCGAATTCCCTGTCTATTTTGAACACCTTGTTCATCATGAACCTCTCTTTCAGCTCGAATAACCCGGTCACGTTGCTCACCGTGATCACCCATGTCCTCAACCAAAGGATCTAACTCTTCGAACTGTCTGTCTGTCCGGCCTACTCGGTCAATCTCGTCGTTAGCAGGGATCAGAATACCTCCAAGCGAACGACGTCCGTTCATACACCTGTAAAATCTGAAACACCAAAAACACAACTACCACGAGATAAAAAGAAACAAAAGAAAAACTAAAACTAAAACAAAGTCTAATGACACACACTACCTAACTTAACTAACTAGATTCAACTAATAGAATCTATACCAATCCCCGGCAGCGGCGCCAAAATTGATGCAGTAAAATCTGTGTTCAATTTACTAAGAAAGTTCGTTCACTGGGATCAGCGATTCTATCGGTCAAAGCCAATTAATCTAGCAAGGATTACTCTAAGTGCGAAAAACTAAATTGCATAATGCTTTGTTTTGGAAATTGTTTAATTCTAAAATTAACCTAAATTATGACTACTTGAACTAAAGACTAAAATCGAATCAAATCAATTCAAATATCACACACAAGGAATGAATATATGGAGAGAAAAACTAGGGAATCGATGCACCTTTCTTAGACACTCAATGTTCTCAATCAGTCTCAATAAATACTTCAATAAAGTTTAGGGCTTGTTTTGATAAACAATTAAGAACGAATCTCTTTCCTACCACTTGCACAAAGGCCATGTATCAAGTAATAGTAACGAAATCCTTTAGAACAAAACTCTAAGCCAAATCAATGCAACAAGGCCATGCAAACATTAACTTTCAAAATCTATTAAGCTTATCATCATGGTTTAAATGGAAAAGGCCATTCACATCTAAACCCTAATCTCATGGATAAACTAAATCACAAACCCATATCAACTGAGGCCACAAAATAATATGAATAAGTAATGTAGAGCAATTAATTCAATAGACAAGACTAAAACCCAATTGATTAACAAAAGATAGACTAATTGATTACATAGAGTTGTCCAAAATTGGTTACATCAATCCCCTAATAAAGGTTTAGTTACACATCAATGGAGAGAACAAAAACATAGAAGAGATGTAGAGAAAACCCATTATGGTGAGATGCTCTTGTCTTGAAATCTCCGTCGTCTTCTTGTTTCCAATAATCTTCCAATGATGGAATGGAATTTTATGAATGAAAGAATAAAAGAATGAAACTTATGGTGGTTATTAATCTCGATCTGATGGTGGTCTGTTTATGTCTCCTATCGGCCCCTTAAATATCTTTTTTTTTCATTTAGGGCTTCTGCCTTGTCCTGAGGAAACGAGGAAAGCGGATTACCGCTGCCCGTACCGCTGTGTAGGCACTTGCATGGGCAGCGGAAATCCAAAGGCAACATTCTGATATGGCTCGCTCGGTAGGCCGCTTGGGAGGCACTTGCCTCCTGAGCGGTATGGGCTGCGGTAATGCACTCTTCTTGACCGCCTAGCGTGCCACCGGTGGTGCACTTGCCTGATGAGCGCCACGGGCTGCGGTAAATGGCAAATTTAGCCTCTTCTTCCTCTTATGACTCTATCTTCTCCGAGAGACCTACAAAGGCTTAACAAACACATCAACCCACCAAAAGGACCCATGAAACAAGCATATACATAGGAAAAACGGGCAAAATATAAGCATAGAATTAGACTGATCAGTGACCAATCTTTAGCTCACCCAACCTAGTGAAGTCTAAACCTACCCAACCCTATTGGAAAGTGTGAAATCCCTCAATGATGCGAAACCACCATATATTGGACACCACAAAAAACCAACATCGATGGTAGATTAGAAATTCCTCAAGAGTGCATACACCTCCCGTGTACCCCGCTCTATCGGAGTCTATGTCTAACCATACGCCTAGGCCTACCAATACAATAGCCAACTCCCTATCCAAGGCACTCATGCCTCTAGGGAGCCTCCCATGCATGACTATCCGAGTCCTCCCGACTCTAGCCATGACTTCTTGCTTACCTATCCGAGTCATCCCGACTCTAACCAAGACTTCATGCCTTTTACAAGGACTTCCTAGTGTGATCAAGTGAATGCAAATGATGCAAACAATCAAATCAACATAGAACATGTGATCAATACATTCTATGGTACAAATAGACCTAAACATGTGATAACACATTTAATAAAAGTCTAGATGCAAAATACAAGAATAAAACCTAAGCATGTGTAAACATCAAACACATAAGCTCAAAGTTTCATTCACACATACAACACTTGAACAAAGTATATTCATGAAGTACAAGTTCAAGATGCAATCAAAATACAACAAAAATGCTAGATACATGAGATTTAATCAATCAATATTCTAGCCAAAAATATAGAGCAAGGAATTAAGATATAAATCAATTAAAACCTAGATTGCTCTAAAACACATACAAATACAATAATCCTTGATTTCATCAATCAAAGGATCAAAACAAATCTCAAGCTCATTTACCACAAAATTGATTCAATCAAGTCACAAACAACCTAAGATATCATTCTAATCACAATACAACTCACAAACATGTGAAAAACCTAGAATCATAGAAACTAGTCCACATTTGTCTATAAATTGACTTTCAATTAGAATGATTATGAAGATACCTTTCTCAATAGCTTTTACCAAACATAAACATACATATAGAAGAAGAAACACCAAGCAAATTGAAGGTTGAAAAGAAAAAAATCCCAAAGATAAGACCAATACCTTGGATTCAACAGCTGGTTCGGATTTCAGTGTGGAACCACCAGAAAACTCGATCAATCAGCTACCAAACCACTTGAAAATGATAGAGGACTCAATTACGAACGTTCTCCAATTTGAATCACTCAAATCCGACTCCGGATGAGGGAGATATGATGTTTGGAAGATGAGAAAATTGAGAGGAGAAGACTGACGGGATTCTTGCAATTTTTTCTTCTTGAAAATCAAATGGAGAGAGAGGAGGGAATTTAAAGGAGGAGAGAGAAGGGACAAAATGGGCCAATCAGGTGAGGCCACGTCACCCCAGGCCATGGGGGGCGCGTGGGCCTCACGGGGGCAGAGAGCCCCTCTGGCCGTGGGGCCCACGGCCTCCCTCACGGCGTGGGCCAAGTGGCCTCACAGCCACCCACTTCTCTCGCGTGCTCCCTCTGTTCTTCAGCCGTATCTTGGGCATCCGAACTCCGATTTTGAATCCGTTTTCGGATTACGAACCATGACTCTCTTACGCACGATGAAGACTACACAACTTTGAAAAATGGTTGAGAAATCATCTCAAAAAATGACAATGAAGTCAACACAACGAATGAGAATGAAAAGTAGCGTAGCTACATCGTTTGGACTCGAAACTAAATGAATGAGTAACCGAAATGACCGGAACTCAATAAGACATCAAATAAGAACATGTTCAAGTCCAAGTACAAAAATACGTAAACATACAAGCATAAATACACACACATATGCTAATTTCTAGACATAGTCCTAGAAAATGCAATAAACAAAGTTTTACCAACATAGTATGAATGCATGAGCATATTTTGTCAAGTGTGTGAAAGTGATACCCAAATGATGTTTAATCATGAAGGAACACACAAGAATGCCATGTGTGTGTGTGTGTGCCTAGCCTTGTAAGAGATATGAGGTCTTATATTACCTTTAATGATCAATGATGCACAAATCTCTTTAAAGCCGGCTTCTTGCATGATTTGTGGTCGAGACATTCTTCGTCTTCTTAAATCTTCAATATAAGAACCACTAAACATTACAAGAGAAACACGTTTAGATATGGAATTTATGCCAACACAAACTATGAACCTAACACCATGTCATATAGCTATTTTTATATCTAGGATTGATTTTATTGACATCATGTAATCCTAGATAAGCATTTAGTGTACCCTAGCATTATTTACATATTTGAATATCATTGCATATTCACTTAGGGTTTGATCTCTTCGGAGAAGTAAGTCTTGTGTGATGACCAGGATTAGGTCGTATACCGGGATTAGGTGGTCACATGAGCAAATTGGACTAGGTCCACTTTTACAGGCATGCGAGTAGTGGTAACGAATTATTGATCGGGATTAGATCATAAACCGGGATTAGGTTGTAAACGTTATCACAATTAGTGGATTTGAGGTTCGAGTGTGGCGCACTTACCAGCCCGTAGTTTTTCCCGTGAGGGTTTCCACATAAATATCAAGTGTTATTTAATTTCTGCACCATATTACACTTGCTATATTATATTGTCTATTAGGGGTATTTTTGTAATCTTGACCATTCACGAAAATTGGTAATAAGGGTTAAAATCTATTCACCGCCCCCCCCCCCCCCCCCCCCCCCTCTATATTAATATATAGAACACACCATTAATTTGTTTTCAGAGGATGACTCGGATGAAGACATGACTCTAATTGTCAAGAGATTCAAGAAATTCTTTAATCTACAAAAGAATGGTTATAGCTCAAAGGGGGATGGCTTCAAGAAGAAGACCATGTTCAAGAATGAAGAGTCGAACCAAGAGAGAGGATTCAATACTATGAATGTGGAAGATTTGGGCACATCTCTCCGGAGTGTGGATACTTGAAGGATAGAAGAAAAGGAAAGGCGATGGCCGCCTCATGGAGTGAAAGTGAGAGTGAAGAAAATCCTTCAAGTGATGAAGAGATTGCCATTGACTACACAGCATTTGGAGCCACTTGTTTAGAAGTTGAAGAAGATGGCAAAGATGCCTTGATTTGTGACCTTGAAAAAGGAAAAGATGAAGAAGTAGCTAGAGAGGTGGTTGGTGTAGCTACTCATTGGGATATGGCTCATATAACATCAAATGACCAAGGTAAAGGTTTTGATGAGGAAGTTAACTCCATTGGTGAGATGGAAAGTGTAAAAGATGACTCTAGTAATGAGAATTCTTCAGCTCACTCTAACAATGGATTTGATGAAGATATGGATCTTAAAAACTACATTGAAAAGTTTGAAAGTCTAGGATAAGCAATAAAAAGGAGATTCAAAGATTAAAGATGGAAAATCTTGAGCTTTCAACCAAGTTGACTCACTTGAGTGGGGAGGTAGTAAGATCCAAGGAAAGTGAAGTCTTGTTGAAGAAGGAAAACCTTCAACTAAAGGCTAAAGTGAATGACTCCTTGAAGGTAGACATAATTGATGTGTCTAAGTATGAAAAGGATATTGAAGATTGTCATCAAAGGATAAAGGCAATGAAGGATGAAATTGCTAGCAAAGAAAATTCCTTGAGAATTGTCAAGGATAAAGAGATTAGGCACCTTCAAGACTTAAAGAAGGGTAAGATCTTACGACCTCAAGCTCAAGGCAAATGCATAGCTTCACCTCCTCAACATCCTAAGAGGAAGATTGATCTTGAAGAGACATTCAAGAATGGCCAAGTGAAGATGCCAATAAAGGGCGTTTCTCAACCTCAACATCCAAGAGCTCAATGCCCAAGCCTTCCTCAATCAAGGTTTAACCAACCTAGAAGGCATGCCATGCAACCTCAACAAAGGAGGCAACCCAATCCGGTTCAACAACAAATAATATATGAACCGGTTCAACACCAAAAGAGACATCAAATGAATAACGAGTCTCCAATGACCTCACAAGGATATGGTATGACTTTTCATTTTATACCAACTTGTTATTATTGTGGTGTTGATGGGCATATTAGGCCTAATTGCTTTAGGTACATTAAGCATTGTAGGGTTGAAAGCATGATGGAAAGAAAGAGGCTTAGAAGAGCCAATTTACATATGCCTAAGAAACCTAGAGTCAATAATCCTAGGAACTCAAATAACATGCAAACTATGATCACTAGGAATGAAAATGTGTCACCTAGGTGAATGAGAAAAAATGAACCCGCTTGCTATGATACTAACATGTCTTCCATAGGTTTAACTAGGTCCAATGGACTTGGTAGGTCTATAGGACCTCATGCCCTTCATTGATGCAGTGTGGTAATTGACCCCATAAGAGGAACTCAAGCAAAGAGAGCAATCTTGCATCCTTGGAACATGCAAAAATTTGATATACATTATGCTTCTTTATTAATTGCTTGAGTATCTTGGTTGCACATATGCATATATGATATTTTCTTCAATAAGTGTGAACCATTGCTTTGATTGCAATTCATGTCATATTTGTGTTCAAACATGCATTTTTTGGACTAGGAGATATACTTAGGAAGTACTTTTTGAATGACCTATGATTATTCTCTATGACATGATGATTCTTTAAATGACATGCTTAAAATGAAAAGCATGAATTCAGATGACTTGTTTAAAAATAAAAAGCATGATTATTGATTGCAAATTTCAAAATGCAAAACCTTGTGTGAAAAGCAAATGAGACTCAAAAGAATAAAGGATCTTGTATCCGTTCTAAGGATTTTAAAATCCAAATGTCTCTCTTTCTTTATTTGTCGAACATGGCTACTATCATATGGGTACCTTACCTGGAAAAACCAAATAGGGTGCAAAAGTCGCTCATGCCATATTTTGCTTATAAAGTTGGACATAGTTGCCCTTTAAAAGTGAATGAATGACATTTCTATATCCTTGCTTTTATTCATGACAAATGGTAAAATTAGTTTGAATTCTTTAGGAAACCTTTGTCATTTGCTTTGCCAAATACCATTGATTTTTGGACTTGAATGCAACATGTCTTGCATGCAAAGCATCTTTATCACACATTTTTCTTAAAATAAATCTCCTTGTATCTCTCCAATTAATTTACTTGCATAATGTTCTTGTATAATGACTATGCAAATGTCTTGTATGCTACTATCTCTCTTTGCTACAAGTGACCCGGTTGGGGATACTCATTTGCCTATCTCATGACAAAAAGGGGGAGTAGTATATGGTAAGGGAGGTTGCTAATTGAGAGTAGCTAATTTGCATATGGGGAGATTACTATTTGAGGAGGAGTAACCCATTGAGGGGGAGCATTGCATAGCACATTCATTTCATGATATTGCTTGTTTTCTTTAAATGCAAATGCTTATTTTTTTATTTATTTCACTTGATCATCTCGCATTACACTTGTCCTGGAAAGTGTACAAACTTACTTTGTTTTGAAGGATTGATTATTCTACAAGAGATTGAAGACTTGAAGATCTAGCTTTTAAATATCTCTTTGTAATATAAAAAATCATTGTTGACCTTTAGTTTCATTTTTGTTGTGAGGATCAATGTGAGTGGTGGTTTTGTCACGAAATAGCCAAATGGGGAGAATGTAAGTTCCTCAAGTTTGATTGGCTTATTTCGATGACAAACCACAATTGGGGTTTGAAATGTAAGGGTAGCTTAGATGTTGATGATCAAGCTCAAAGGCCCTCTCAAGACCTCAAGTTGATAAGCACTCCAAAGGTATATCTCTTATGCTTAGTTTTCATTGAAGAGACTTAGTTGCACACACACGTATCATGCTTGCATATGTATTCATTGCACTTGTGTGCATTCTCTTCACTTTTCACACTTGCACATATTGCTCATTTTAGACTAAGTGTGAAATTGTCTTTGAAAAGAGAACACTTCTCTTTACCGCTGCCTGTACGACCCCTAGAACACGTGCATGGGTAGAGGTCCAAGCCAAGTTCAAAACCTGATGCTTTTGCGTCGTGCATACCGTAGTGGAGACACTTGCCTCTGAGGCGATCTCCACAGCGGCAGACTCCAGAGCTTACACGCTCTGCGTACCGCGGCTTAGGCACTTACATGAGTAGCGATATGCGCAGCGGTTGTAACGGGGTTTGGTTTTTTAAAATGACCAAAATAATGTGGCTTTGAGGGGATCACTTATATAAGTGCCTCTTTGTCTTTAGGTCAGCCTACATGAGTTCAAGATCATATTTTAACTTAGAAATTTTCAAGAAAGAAAATTTTTCAAAGAACTCACCTTTAATCAGTCAAAACCATTTCCATGAGCATCAAACTTCATCTAGCATCATCTAGCTTCATATAGGATGCATCCATGCTTGGGTTTTCGTCAACACACATGACTTGGTAAGTTGAACACCATTTAATCCATTTTTGTGTTCTTTCTTAATCAAGAAATCTCATTTATCACTTATATGCATCTACATTAGATTTTAAATACAAGATTGAGACATTTGTGTTGAATGATTGAGTGTTGTATTGTAATAGCTATTGCTTAGGATTGCTTTATCTATGATAGCTATGTTGTATGCCATGACATATAGCAATATAATCTCTAGATAAGCATTTAGTGTAACCTAGCAGTAATTGCATATTGAATACCATGTTATTCACTTAGGTTATTGATCTCTTCATTGAGAATTAAGTCTTGTGGCTAAGGTTGCTTAGTGCGCAAGCAAGTAGGTCTAGGTTCGCTATTAAAGGCTCGCAGGGTAGTAGTGGTGGGTTATTGACCATGTAGGGTTTGACGGTAGTCAATCTAGGTTGTAAACATCATTACAAGTAGCGGATTCGAAGACCGTGTGTGGTGCACATATCAGCCCATGATTTTTCCTTGGCCTTGTTGAAGTTTTCCACGTAAAAATCAAGTGTTATTTAATTTCCATATTTTACACTTGATTGTGTTTTTGACTAGTTTGGGGTTTTTATTGAATATTGACTAATCAAGAAAATTTGGTAATTAACTTGATTAAAATCTATTTACACCCCCCCCCCCCCCCCCCCTTTAGATATAATTAGACACGCCATATTAGTTTCAATTTTGCTAATAATTTGTTTCTTGAAGGAAACGATTAAAGGCAAGGAAGAGGAGTTGGCAATCATAAAGACCAAAGAGCTTGGTAAACTTCATAGAGATTCAAGTGACTTAGGATTTGTCGATGAGCAAGTGGAGTCTTCTACAACTAAAGGCAAGTCACTAAGAACAAAAGGATTTCAAAGGCCAAGTATTCCAAGGTCAAGTGCAAAATCAAGAAGAGTAAGGAGCCTTCACCGTCGGTACATTCTCACCTAAATAGTAACATCTCCAAATTTATTCCGGTTTGCCATTTTTGTAATGTTGTAGGGCATATTAAACCTAGATGCCATAAGTATATTAGACAATGCAAACTAAGGAATGAGATGCATGCTAGTCATGAGATGAGAAAATCTTCTATGAATGTTTCTAATCATGATAACACTTTAAATGTTATGTGTGATAATGATAATCATGTGAAGAAAATTGTCAAGAAGATTTGGGTGAAAATGAGTGTTTCACATGATCATATGCATAATCTTGATGATATTTTTGTTGATGGCAATAATGATGTGTTTAACCTATGTAATATCTTTATAGAGAAGATAGTTGATGATTTATCTTCTAGATATAACATTGCCATGAGAAATGATCATGATGGTTTATGTGTTAGTGCACCTAAGACCAAATGGGTCAAGGGTGAGTACTCTTACCATTAGTGTAAGTTACACATATAAGTTAGCTTTAAGATTAGTGTCAAGTTGTTGAGTAACTTAGCTAGCTAGCTTTGTTTCTCTATAACTTGACAAGAACTTAGTTATCTCACAATTCACTATGATAGTTGATCATGCCAAAAATGTTGTATATTTTGGCCCTCATTTCCTTATCATTTGTCTCGTTTTCTTACGTTTTAGCGTCTCTTATGGGCTCTTTGTTCATAATTGTAGGCAATTCGTACATTTCTGGTGTTAGAAGCAGAATTCGGGACTTTCAAGCAAAAAGGAATCAAAAGATGTGTAAGGTCTCATTAAATTGATTGGCATATTTCGTGGATAAACCACATTTTGGGGTTTGATGTGTAAGGATAGTTTAGGTGATTGAGGAACAAGCTCAAAGGCCCTTTCAAGACCTCAAGGTGACAAGCACTCCAAAGGTATATCTCTAATGCTTATTTTTCTTTGAAGAGATTAGTTGCACATACACACTTAGCATACTTGCATATGTGTGCATTCTCTTCATGCATGTTTAATTGATTGCATCTAGTTCAATGACAATGCCATGACATGTTAGGCATTAGGATGCATTCACTTCCCACACTTATACTTCTTTGTTATATTTTTATATGTGAATTTGTCTATAGATGAGTTCCAAGCGATTCGGAGACTTGTCTATATGTTTCGGATGATTTCTGAGACATTTGGGACATTCCGTGTTTTTATCGGAAACCAAAATCTAATTTCGAGCTTAGAGTGGAAAGTCATGTGATTTTCCATATTTATGATTGAGTCCGGGTCTATATTCCAAAAATAGAATTGAATTCCAAGTTTCGAGATCAAAACTGGACTGAAGTTCTCTTGGAACGGAAGTCGGCTTGGTGTGGCATGAAAACCACACCAAGAGTGGCTTGGCGTGTGAAGGGCGTGTAGCTCACGCCAAGAATGCCTCACGGTCCGTGTTGGCTACACGCCACACTCACGCAATATTTCTCTCTCGGCCCACGTTTGACTCACGCAGTCCACACGCCACAGACACCTGATGCATCTTGTTTTTGAAATTTCAAAGCTATTTTATTGTGTGCATTAAGTTGCATGTGATCTTGTGTGTGATGTGATTGCTTGATTGCATGAGTGGATTTGTTTTGACAAATCATTGGACCATTTGGATTTCTCTCACGTGAGCTCACCTCACTAGATTAGTCTCAATTGATTATTTTCTCTAAGTCTTAAACGGTGCGTTTTGTGTGTTTAAACTCAAATATATATTTGTATAAAGGACTAATTGCACAAACATCCCCTGAGTTTAGGTATAATTGCATATATATGGAATTTTTACCCATAATTACACAAACATCCCCTATAATTAGTTGACTTCGTTAAATCTAACCATTGTCCACAATTTTAACCAAAAAATGACTAAATTGCCCCTAGTTACCTATTTTATTATTAATTATATATATACTTTATTTTTTTTTTACAATTTATATATATACTTAAAATAATAATTTTATACAATACTTAATTTATTTATTTAACAATTTTTATAATCCATTTTTTAATCCATTTTTTACATTTTTATAATCCATTTTTTTTTAAATAAATTAATTAAGTATTATATATAATTATTATTTTTAAGTATATATATAATTATTTTTTAAAATATATATATATATATAATTATTTTTTTAAGTATATATATAATTATTTTTTTAAGTATATATATAAATTGTCAAAAAAAAAGAGTATATATATAATTAATTATAAAATAGGTAACTAGGGGCACTTTAGTTATTTTTTGGTTAAAATTGTCGTCAATGGTTAGATTTAACAAAGTTAAATAATTACAGGGGATGTTTGTATAATTATGGGTAAAAACTCCATATACATACAATTATGCCTAAACTCAGGGGACGTTTGTGCAATTAGTCCTTGTATAAAACGTGCAAATGTGCAGTTTTGTCTTTGATATTACCTAATATATATCAAAAGTCTAAAACGGTGCAGCTTTGATTTCGACCTAATATATATATATATATTTGCATGAGTGGATTTGTTTTGACAAATCATTGGACCATTTGAGTTTCTCTCACGTGAGCTCACCTCACTAGATTAGTCTCAATTGATTATTTTCTCTAAGTCTTAAACGGTGCATTTTGTGTGTTTAAACTCAAATATATATTTGTATAAAACGTGCAGATGTGCAGTTTTGTCTTTGATATTACCTAATATATATCAAAAGTCTAAAACGGTGCAGCTTTGATTTCGACCTAATATATATATATTTATTTTCTTCACTTCGTGAGAGACAGAGAAAAAAAAATATATTCACTTTTAAGAGTAAAAACATTTTCAAGAGAGAAACTCCCAAGAACTTTTATTTAACTCTCCAAACCCATTTTCATATGCATCAAAACATCATCTAAGCATTTTCTAGTATAGTTAGGATGCTTACTTGCATGAGTCTTGGTTAACACACTTCCCTTGGTATGTTCTTCACTATTATCATTTATAATTAGTGTTTTATTTATCAAGACATCTCTTTTATTATTTGCATGTTCTTAGATTAACATCTAATATTCAAAATAGAGATTGTTGTGTTGACATGATTCAATGTTGTATTGTGATAGCTATCCAAGTTTATTTAATCTATGTTTAGCTAAGCTTTATGACATGTCATTTAGCTCTTAATATCTAGGATTATTTTTATTGACATATTATTATCCTAGATAAGCATATAGGGTTCCCTAGCTCTACTTTGCATTTTGGATATTCATATATATTCACATAGGTTGTATTATCTCTTCTTAAAGAACTAAGTCATGTGTTATGACCGGGATTAGGTTGCTTAAATCGCAAGCAATTGGATTAGGTTCACTTATACTGGGATTAGGTAGGTGTGTGATTATATATCGGGATTAGGTTGTAATCTTTAACACATTTAGTGGATTCGAGGTTCGAGTGTAGCGCACTTACTAGCCCGTGGTTTTTCCCGTGAGGGTTTCCACTTAAATATCAAGTGTTATTTAAATTCCGCACATATTACACTTGTTATATAAATTGACTAGTTAGGGGCATTTTCGTAATCTTGACCATACACAAAAATTGTTAAAACGGTTAAAATCTATTCACCCCCCTCTAGATTATATATTGTACACACCGTAATTTGTTTCAAGATGCAAAAAGAAGGACAAAAGCCATCAGAAGCTCCAAGAGTGCAAGTACAATGCGGGTCATCCAGCCGCACTGTTGAAAAAACCTGGTAGCTGATATTTGAAGAGAAAATAAAGTGCAGGTATGCGGGTTAGCCAACTGCACTCTACCCGCACTTTATGAGAAACCCGAGAGCTGTTCAGATGGAAAAATGATAAAGTGCGGGTACAGTACGGGTCATCCAATCTCACTCCACCAGCACTATATGGGAAACCCGGGAGCTAAAATCTTGAAGAATTGATAAAGTGTAGGTACAGTGCGGGTCATCCAACCGCACTCCACCCATACTATATGGGAAACCCGAGAGCTGAAATCGTGAAGAATAAAGTGCAGGTGCAGGTGCAGTGCGGGTCCCTGACCCGCATTCGACCCGCACTTCATGCCCGCCAGATTTCGACATTTAAGCATTTTTGACCTATTTTTGTAATCCCTTTAAATAGAAACTTATGTTAGATTGAAAAATAATCTTACACTTAGATATTTTCTTATTCATTACTTCATCTAGATCTAGGAATACACTAACCCATATCCATACCCATTCTCTACTCACCAAAGGCAACTAGGAGATTTGGAAAGAAGCTTCAAGAAAAGAGGATTCTCTACATAGGTTTTCTCTCAATCTCTTCTATTAGTTTATATGTTGTAATAGACATGAGTAGTGATCGGACCAAATATGGTACGATTTTGTACCCTTATTTCCTATTCTTTGTGCTTAATTCTAGGAGATTTGGAAAGAAGCTTCAAGAAAAGAGGATTCTCTACATAGGTTTTCTCTCAATCTCTTCTATTAGTTTATATGTTGTAATAGACATGAGTAATGATCGGACCAAATATGGTACGATTTTGTACCCTTATTTCCTATTCTTTGTGCTTAATTCTTGGGTGTTTCCCCATATTTAATGTTGTCAAATCAAATGTTTCAAGTTTTATTTGGCCTCAAGGGCATTTGTGAAGAAGAGGAGGAACTTGGTGCAAAAAGGAGCATAAAGGCATGAAACAGTGCATTCTCGCCATTTGCTAAAGCTAGGTCGCCATGGCTGAAAGTAATACAATAACGCTCGGTGTGTATTATATATATATCTAGAGGGAGTGGTGAATAGATTTTAACTATCATTACCCAATTTTCACATGCAAGTCAATTTTACAAAAATGCCCCTACTAGTCAAAAATACAAGCAAGTGTAATATAGTGCGGAATTTAAATAACACTTGATGTATACGTGGAAACCCAACCACTTGGAAAAACCACGGGCTGTTTAGTGCGCCACACTCGGACCTCGAAATCCACTAATCGAAATGGAGTTTACAACCTATGTAGACCTCGTCTAACACTCCGGTTAATAACCCCCCACTTCTACCACTCGGGCCTTTAAAAGTGGCTCTAGTCCTAATTGCTTGAGGCCTAAGCAATCTTAGCCCCAAGTCTTAATTCTCAATGAAGAGATAATGCAACCTATGTGAATATATATAAATATTCAAATAACAAACAAGGCTAGGTAACCTTAGATGCTTATCTAGGATGATGATATAATCAATTTAAATCAACCCTAGATATCAATTGCTAAATGACATGTCAAATAGCTTAGCTAATCAAGATTAATCAAAAACCTAATTAGCTATCACAAAACAACACTCAATCAATTCATCACAATTAATTCTCTATTCTTGTATTTATCATATGATCAAAAAAATACAAGTAAATTAAAAGAGAATATGCTTGATAGTAAAAATACTAAAATAAGATGAACTTAATCAAAATCTTACCAAGCAAGTTGTGATGATGCAAACCCAATCATGGATGCATTCTATATAGTAATAGAAGATGCAATATGAAATATGATGCAAAAAAGATTTGATTTGAGTGTTTAAAGGTGAGTTCTTGATTTGATTTTTTCTCAAAAATCTCTCTTTGAAGTTTAGGGTTCTAAAGACTCAAAAAACTTAATCAGAAAATGAGAAAGTAAGATATTTATAGACATCAAGAATTGGGCATGTGAAAAGACAATTTTGCCTCTGAAACGCACCAATCGGCGGCTTCATTTGGCGGCTAGGCTGCCGTTTACAACCGCCAAATTGAACCTGAGAAGAACAGGGGAACAACGGTGGTTTCATTCGGCGGTTTCGTAACCGCCTATTAAACCGCAGAATCAAACCCGAGAGATTAAAATCGATCAGGTATGAACGGCGGTTTAGAACGGCGGTCGGTGGCCGCCAATCGTAACCGCAGAATCACTCCAGACCTTTCTAGACTGAAACGGCGGTTTCAATTCGGCGGACAGGCCGCCAATCATAACCGTCGATCACCAACAATGGTGAAAACCAAGGAGAAGCCAAGGGCATTCTCCGAGGGCGGTCTTCGCGCAAAACCAAGCACATTCTAGTGCATGCACGGACGTTTCCGAACACTATTGGGAAACGAATTACTAAGCACATATACACACAACAAGATATCAATCAAAGTGCTAGTGTGTAAAGTGACATGTGAAGAGTATGTACACAAGAACAAGTATGCTAAGTGTGTGTGTGCTAACTAAATCTCTTCAAAGAAAAACTAAGCACTAGAGATTATACATTTGGCGTGCTTGTCCCTTGAGGTCTTGGAAGGGCCTTCGAGCTTGAAGATCAATCACCTAAACTACCCTTACACAAACAACCCCAACATGTGGTTTGTCCACGAAATGAGCCAATCAATATATGGGAATCCTTACAATCTCCCCCTTTGGCTATTTCGTGACAAAACCACCACTCACATTGATTCCTCACAACATAATAGAAACTACGAGTCTACTATGATTTTCTACTTTACAAAGAGATATATAAAAAATAATCTTGAAGTCTTCAATCTCATGTAGAACAATCAATCCCTGAAAGCAAAGTTTCTATACTTTCTAATTCAAGTAAAATGTGAGATTAATCAAGTGAGAACATAAACAAGTATTTGCATTCTTGAAAATTAAACACAACATCATGCAATGTATGATGAATGCAATGCTCCCCCTCAAAGGGTTACTCCCCCTCAATGTATTGTCTCCTCAACATGCACAATTGCTACCACAATTTGCAACTCCCCTTACCACCATTCTACTCCCCCTTTTTGTCATGATATAGGCAAAAGAGTAGTCCTCAACCGGGTCACTTAGCAAAGAGAGATAGTAGCAAACTATATACTTGCATAATCATATAATCCACTTTATGCAACTCAATCAATTGGAGAGAAACAAGGAGATTTATTTAAAATAAATGTGTGAATCAAAACATGCTTTGCATACAAGACATGTAGCATTCAAGTCCAAAATACAATGGTATTTGGCAAAGCAAATGACAAAGGTTTCTAATAAGAATTCAAACCAATTTCACCAATGTCATGAGAGAAGCAAGGATATAGAGTTTTCATTGATTTTAATTTATGAGCAACTATATCCATCTTTATAAGCGAAACATGGCATGAGCGACTTTGCACCCTATTCGATTTTTCCGAGAATGAAACCCGTATGATAGTAGCCATGTTCAACTAATAAAGAAAGAGAGACAATTTGGAATATAAATTCCTTTGAACGGATACAAGATCCTTTATTCATTTTGAGTCTCATAAGCTTTTTCACACAAGTTTTGCATTTAAAAATTGCAATCATCAATTCATGCTTTTTCATTTGAGCATGTCATTTGAATTTCATGCTTTTCATATGTCATTAGCATGTTATAAAAACAACTCATGCTTTTCAATTTTTAAGCATGTCATTAAGAATCAGCATGTCATGGAGATAACTATAGGTCATCCAAATCATACTTCCTATGTAAATCTCCTAGTCCAAAAATGCATGTTTGAACATAAATATGACATGGATTGTAGACAAGCATGGTTCACACTTATTGAATTGAAAACATATATATATATATATATATATGTGCAACCAAGCTTACTCAAGCAATCAACAAAGAAGCATAAGATTTTCTCAAATATTTGCATGCAACAAGTATGCAATAGCTCTCTTTGCTTGAGTTCCCCATATGGGGTCAATATCATCATTCATCAATGAAGGTCATGAGGTCCTATGGACCTCCCAAGTCTATTTGACTTGGTTGAACCTATTTGAGACTTGTTAGTCTCATAGCAAGCTGGTTCATTTTTCCTTATCCACATAGATATGACATTTTTCTTCCTAGTGGAAAATGGTTCAAGAGTACTAGAAATAATAGGATAATGAACATGAATATTTTCCTTCCTATTAGCATGCATTCTAGCTCTTGTCATTCTCTTTTCAATCATGCTTTTGATTCTACATAATTTAATGAAATGAAAGCAATTTGGTCTAATGTGACCATCAATACCACAAAAGTGACATGTAGGGATAAATTTAGAATTCATACCATGTCCTTGTACATGCATAAGAGCCTTCCCATGACTTTGTGGTTGAGCGGGTTCAAATCTTCTTTGTTGTTGAACCGGTCTAGCTTGTTTCCTTGATCCATTTTGCATGATTGGCCTCTTCCCATTGAGAGTCATTTGTTGAGGAATGTTGACTTGGGAGACTCTTATGTGTTGAGCTTGAGGTTGTCTCCTTGGAGCTTCCTTCACATGTGCACTTCTTGAGCATTGTCCTAGATCGATTTTCTTCCTAGGTGTGTGCACCGAAGAGGCTTCATTCTTGCCCAAACTCTTGACAAAGATGGTCTTGGTTGGAGTAGTGATCTCCTTGCTTTCTTCATACCCAATACCTCTCTTGTCACAAGGGTTCTTTCCACTACCAAGAATGTGGTCAAGTTTCTTGGTGCTTGTAGTCATCCTAGTCAATGACTCTATAGCTTCATCAAGCTCCCTCTTCAACCCTTCTTCATTCCTCTTAGACAAAGCTAGCTCATCCCTTAGCTTGTCTTCAATCATCTTGGATGCCTCCACTTGTTTGCTTAAGTGGTCATTGTGTGTTGAAAGTTCTAGATTTTCATCCTCTAAAATATTCAATTTTCTATTGTTCTTCTTCAATGAACTTTCACACTTGACTATAAAGTCATAAACATCCATTTTCTCTACATTTCCATTTGTAGAGTTAGATGAGGAGTCATCTTCACTTGAGTCATCTCCTCCACTCTCCTTCTCACTAATGGAGTCATTTCCCTCTTTAAGACCTTCACCTTGGTCTCTTGAATCAATGAGAGCCATATCCCAATGAGTAGCTTCGCCTATCACCTCTAAAGCTACTTCTTCATCTTTTTCTTCTATGGGATCATTAGTCAAGTCATTCTTACCAATAACTTTATCTCCTACACAAATGGCCCCAAATGCCGTGTAGTCGATGGTAAGCTCATCATCACTTGATGACTTGTCTCCCTTTCTGGAGTCATCACTTTCACTCCACGTGGCGGCCTCATTTTTGCCATCTTGTTCTTCAAATTCCCACAATCGGGTGAGATATGTCCTATACCACCACACTCATAGCATTGGACCCCTTTCTTTTCACTCTTCTCTTGCCTAGGCTCAAAACTCTTGAAGGAAACCTTTTTCTTCAAGTATTGGCCTTTGGATCCAAAGCCCTTCTTCTCGAACCTGATGAATTTCTTGAATCTTCTAAGCAACAATGCCGTGTCTTCGTCCGAGTCACCTTTTTCCTCCTTCACAACCTTGGAAGCTTTCAAAGCAATTCCTTTTTGCTTTTTAGGAGGTGAAATGCTAGGAACCTTCCTAGATTCATAGGCGAGGAGTCTTCCAATTACCTCGCTCGGCTTCATGTCCTTATAAATGCTATTCTCCTCTAAAGCCGTCACTTTTGATTCAAACCTAGCAGGGAGAGACCTCATAATTTTCTGCTTAACTCTCCTATCCAAATAAGGATCACCGAGTTGATGGCTTTGATTCACAATATCCATCAACTTGACTTCAAAGTCATTAAAGCACTCGTCCTCCTCCATCTTAAGCAACTCAAATTGCGTTTGAAGGACTTGTAGCTTGGAATCCTTAACAACATCGGTTCCTTCGTGTGCAACCTCTAGGATATCCCATGCCTCCTTGGCTATCCTAGTGTTCTGAATCAGTTTGTACTGATTTTCATCCACTGCACATAAAAGAGCATGCCATGCCTTCCTATTCTATATTGAAATCTCAAACTCTTCAGTGGACCACTGAGCCTTAGGCTTGAGTACTTCTTTTCCACCACCCGTGGGAGTCATCTTAGGAGCCACATACCTATCTTCATTTGCCATCCATGCCCTATCATGGATTTGACACAAGTATGACTCCATCTTGCCTTTCCATGAGGCATAATTCACACTGGTGAGGAGAGGAGGTCGTGTACTTGACGCACCCTCTTGGTTGCCACCGTATCCACTCATTGTATATAATGAATGAATTCAAATGAATGCAAAATGTATGAATGAGCAAAAATCACACAAATGCAAAACACACCAAAAATGAGCTAGGATCACCTAAGTATATCTAGGAACCCGCTCTAATACCAATTGAAAGTAATACAATAACGCTCTATGTGTATTATATATATATCTAGAGGGGGGGTGAATAGATTTTAACTATTATTACCCAATTTTCGCATGCAAGTCAATTTTATGAAAATACCCCTACTAGTTAAAAATACAAGCAAGTGTAATATAGTGCGGAATTTAAATAACACTTGATATATACGTGGAAACCCAACCACTTGGAAAAACCACAGGCTGTTTAGTGCGCCACACTCGGACCTCGAAATCCACTAATCGAAATGGAGTTTACAACTTATGTAGACCTCGTCTAACACTCTGGTCAATAACCCCCCACTTCTACCACTTAGGCCTTTAAAAGTGGCTCTAGTCCTAATTGCTTGAGACCTAAGCAATCTTAGCCCCAAGTCTTAATTCTCAATGAAGAGATAATGCAACCTATGTGAATATGTATAAATATTCAAATAACAAACAAGGTTAGGTAACCTTAGATGCTTATCTAGGATGATGATATAATCAATTTAAATCAACCCTAGATATCAATTGCTAAATGACATATCAAATAGCTTAGCTAATCAAGATTAATCAAAAACCTAATTAGCTATCACAAAATAATACTCAATCAATTCATCACAATTAACTCTCTATTCTTGTATTTATCATATGATCAAAAACATACAAGTAAATTAAAAGAGAATATGCTGGATAGTAAAAACACTAAAGTAAGATGAACTTAATCAAAATCTTACCAAGCAAGTTGTGATGATGCAAACTCAATCATGGATGCATTCTATATAGTCATAGAAGATGCAATATGAAATATGATGCAAAAAGGATTTGATTTGAGTATTTAAAGGTGAGTTCTTGATTTGATTTTTTCTCAAAAATCTCTCTTTGAAGTTTAGGGTTCTAATGACTCAAAGAACTTAATCAGAGAATGAGAAAGTAAGATATTTATAGATATCAAGAATTGGGCATGTGAAAAGACAATTTTACCTCTGAAACGCACCAATTGGCGGTTTCATTCGGCGGCTAGGCTGCCGTTTACAACTGCCGAATTAAACCCGAGAAGAACAGGGGAACAACGGTGGTTTCATTCGGCGGTTTCGTAACCGCCGATTAAACCGTAGAATCAAACCCGAGAGATTAAAATCTATCAGGTATGAACGGCGGTTTCGAACGGTGGTCGGTGGCCATCGATCGTAACCGCAGAATCACTCCAGACCTTTCTAGACTGAAACGGTGGTTTCAATTCGGCGGCCAGGCCGCCGATCATAACCGTCGATCACCAACAATGGTGAAAACCAAGGAGAAGCCAAGGGCATTCTCCGAGGGCGGTCTTCGCGTAAAACCAAGCACATTCTAGTGCATGCGCGGACGTTTCCGAACACTATTGGGAAACGAATTACTAAGCACATATACACACAACAAGATATCAATCAAAGTGCTAGTGTGTAAAGTGACATGTGAAGAGTATGCACACAAGAACAAGTATGCTAAGTGTGTGTGTGCTAACTAAATCTCTTCAAAGAAAAACTAAGCACTAGAGATTATACCTTTGGCGTGCTTGTCCCTTGAGGTCTTGGAAGGGCCTTCGAGCTTGAAGATCAATCACCTAAACTACCCTTACACAAACAACCCCAACATGTGGTTTGTCCACGAAATGAGCCAATCAATATATAGGAATCCTTACAATGGCAACATGGAGGTGCTTTTTCAGAGCACAATTGTCGCCCTGAGGTTGCCATGGCGATAAGGAGGTCCGTTCCAAAAGACCAAATGTCGCCCCCATGTTGCCATATGGTCGCCATGGCGACAGAAGAAATATTCCAAGAAGAAGTGCATCAGGTGTTGTCGCCATGGCGACATTCAATGGCAAATGGGGACATCCCTCAGATTTCCTCAGTGTCGCCATTTGCACAAGGGCGAAAAAGATGATATTCGTGGCGACAATTGAATCTCAGAATGCGTAATTGTTTTACGCCACGAGGTCGCCATGGCAACAAAATAGCGACAATCCCGCCACATCAGCTTTCCAAGCGATTTTTAGCACAAATCCAAGACCAGTATAAATATTCTTCTTCTCTGAGTTTGAAAGACACAAAAATATACAGAGTTTCAAAAGCACACTTTTACTTAGCATTTTTAGATCTAGTTTCTCTTCCATGATTTCCACTTTCAACTTCCTCCATTTCTAACATTGAACTACCTTTTCCATCAAACACTCAACATCAAATCTATTTTACCTCACTAAACCATTCCTCTCTTGCCATTTTCTTCACCTTATTACCTTAGTCACTCACCATTTGACATTCACCACACTCTTGCACAAAGGAGCATCTAAGGGGAGAAAGGATCAAGCATTAAAGAAGGGGACCTAAGGGTGATTTCCTTATTTATTACTCTCTTTTCCTATTTGTAACTATGTGTAGCTAAACCCCCAATCTAGGGGGTTGGTGTTAGGAACACTTGGACTTGGGGTTTGCTTGACTATATTTTAATTGAATCTCTATATGTTTTCTATTCATTCTATCATTAGATTCTTTTCATTATGTGATTAATTTGTATATCAACTTGTTGATCATAATCTTGTTAGAATAATATATTATATAATCACCTTTGGATTGACAACCTTGTGTGATTAAAGAATTCAATGAATGGGATGGATTAGTGGAGGGTATATCAACCACATTAATCTAAACCTATACTTGTAACCAACCAATCCCACCTTAACCCCCTTTCCTTAATCGGTTAGGCATTGAGGTGGGTGATGAGGTCGTTTTGGTACTCAACAAAATACAATATTTGTGTATAAATGTGATCTTTTAGAAAACCATGGTTTTACCACTAGAAAATCCTTTTAGGATATAAAGATTAATATAATGGTAAGTAAGGATTCGTTCCACAGGGAATTAGAGTAATGAGTTGAATAACTTAACTAATCCTAAATGCAATAAAGCAAATTATAGTAGGTGGATAGTGTGTGGTTTGATAAACCACAAAATATGCATAAAAGTAAATGTAACTAAAAATATAGTGATAGGAAAAATAGAATACTCAACAACCTTGATAAGAGAAATGATGTAAACAATTAATAGATACGCTAGGGGATTGATAAAGTTGCAAGTAGATTAAGGGTGCTTTTCAGACTATCTTAAAGAGCCAATCTCTTATAAGCTAACCTCTCGTATTCTTTAGTGTGTTTAGGCCATAACCATGAACCATAAACATCTTCCCATTTCAATGCCTAACCGATTAAGGAAAGGAGGTCAAGGTGGGATTGGTTGTTTACAAGACAATGTTTAGATTAATGTGGTTGATATACCCTCCATTAATCCATCCCATTCACTGGATTCTTTAATCACACTAGGGTGTCAATCAAAGGTGATTATACAATATATTATTCTAACAAGATTATGATTAACAAGTTGATATACCAAATTAATCACATAATGAAAAGAATCTAATGATAGAATAAATAGAAAACATATAGAGATTCAATTACAATACAGTCAAGCAAAACCCCAAATCCAAATGTTCCTAACACCAACCCCCTAGATTGGGGGTTTTAGTTACACATAATTACAAATAAGAAAATAGAGTAATAAATAAGGAAATTACCCTTAGGTCTCCTTCTTTAATGCTTGTTCCTTTCCTTCCCTAGATGCTTCTTAGTGCAAAGAGTGGTAGAAGGGGATGTGTCTAGATAGGTGGTGTCTAATGGTAAGTGACAAAGGGATTAGGATGTAGAGAATGGGATGAGAGGAATGGTTGGGTGAAGTAGTAAAGATTTGGTGTTGAGGTTTGGATGGAAAATGTGAGTTCAAGTATAGAATGGAGGAGTTTGGAAGATGATTGATGGTGATCCTAGGTTGAAGATGAGATGGGTAGGAGAGAATAGGATCCCCTTTTAATTTGAAAATGGGGATGAATTTATAGTGATTTTGAATTAGGTCACGAATGGCTAATTACCAAAAGACCCCCCTAACTTTGTAGTATTGCCATTTTGGCCCCTTAAGGGGGCTTTTGGTAATTTTTAGACCAATGAGAGATTGACACAGTGAAGGTCGCTATTTGGGTCTCACGGCGATAGTAGGGCGGCACTGGGGCAACACCATCAGGTGTGGAAATCACTTCCCTGTCGCCATGGCGACAAGATGTCGCGATTTTGGAAGTTGAGGGCGACAAAGGCGTGAAGGAGGCGTGAGTTGGAAGGCTTGGATCCCGGCATTTTGGATGACCGAAAAGTGACCGACTGGACAGCCATTGATCTCACCGTTGATTTAGGCCAAAAATCAACCGCGTGAGGAAGAATAAGGATTGAAGAAGATGGGGGACATTTAGCAAGGTCAGGGGGTGCAAACGGGCTTCTTCTCTTTTGCTTCATGTGGGGTGCATTTAGAAATAGGCTGGGGTACGTTTAGAAGCCCAAGCCTGTCTCAAAACGCACTGTATCACTTATTGCTGACATGGACGGCTTGGCTTCTTTGGGGTTCATTTAGAAGTGCACTGGGGTGCACTCAGCGGCCCAAAATCAGCGCCTAAATGCACCGTTTAAATATGCTAACGTGGCGTGTGCTTGCTGTCTTGATTGGCAAATTACACAATGCTCCCTTGTAGTCTTCCAATATTGCGAAAACTTCAAACTTCTCCTTATGTTTTACGCTTTTGCCCCCAGTTTCTCAAAATTACTACAATGCCCTTGAACCTTGTAAATACCTGAAAATACTTAAATAACAATCATTAAAACACGGGGAAATGCCCGAGAATCAAGCATAAAGAATATGAAATAAGGGTACAAAATCGTACCATATTTGGTTCGCTCAGTGGGAAGGTGTTTAGTGTTCATAGTTATGACCTAAACACACTTAAGAATACAAGAGGTTAACTTATAAGAGATTGGTTCTTTAAGATAGTTTGAAAAGCACCCCTAATCCACTTGCAACTTCATCAATTTCCTAGCGTATCTCTTAATTGTTTACACCCACTTTTTTTATTATAGATTGTTGAGCTTCTATTTTACCTATCACTTTTGTCACTTTTACTTTATGCATGTTTGGTGGTATATTAAACCACACACTATCCACTTATTATGATTTATGTTATCGCATTTTAGATTAGTTAATCAATCTAACGTATTACTTTATTTCCCTGTGGAACGAATCTAGCTTACCATTTATACGTTTTATATCCTAAGAGGATTCTAAAGCGGTAAAACATTATTTTCAAAAAGATCACATATATACATTGTTTTGATGTGCACAAACAATCTCATCAAGTAGTTAAATCCCCCACTAAGGGGTTGATGTGATTAGTTTGATGGATATTGGGCATTTGTAAATAAACTTTATTATTCTATATTCAATCTATCTTCTATGTTATATTCACTTGCATTAATTGATTTCTAATATTGATTTGTCTTGGATACACCCTCTTACCAAGTTGATTTGGAATCTACTTGAGTAGACAACTAGGTATACTGGTTGTTTTATGCTCTATTGGATGGAAGGATTTCACAAGAATACACCCTTCAAGTGAAATCCGGCTTAATAACCATAATCTTAATCTAATATTAAATGGGTGGCCTTCACTATACACCCTAAGTTGGCCACTTGTGAGAGAATTAGAAGTTATCATTATACACCCTAGGATGGCTACCTTAGTGATTTTACAATAACTAACCCTTCAAGTAGAATCCGGTTAAATAACCTCTAGCTTCATCTAATCTTAAATGGGTGGCCTTCACTATACACCCTAGGTTGGCCACTTGTGAGAGAATTGGAAGTCATCACTATACACCCTAGGATGGCTACATTAGTAAGAGGTTAAGCCCTTAATAGATAGATGAGCATTCATGGCTAGAATCCTAATTGAGCAATTAGCACTATACACCCTAGGTTGGTTGCTTGTGAGGGATTAATCTCTGGTATGAGGTCTTCACTATACACCCTAGGTTGACCCCTTGCTAGAGATAAATAACCAATGTTATACACCCTAGGTTCGTTACATTAGATTAAATATGCTTAATTGAGAGTTTGTTACATTGCCCAATGTTCACTTACGAGTCCATTAACTCCTTAGTCCTCATATCATATATCTTACTCCATTCACATTCCATTTAGTTTCGTATTCCTAGTTTTAGCTTATATTGCTTTAATATTCACAATTCAAAACACCAATCATTTACTTTTACTTTTATTGCATTAATATTGCTAAAGTACCGATTAGTCTTTGCTAGTCCCGATCCTTGTGGACGACACCCCACTTGCCGCCATACTTGTGTTTTTCAAACCGTTTAAGGCTTTGTGAGGTTCTTATAAATATCTTTTGACAAGTGAATTTACATACACAAACGACCTTTGTCAATAGTCAAAATTTGTTGATTAACTTTAAAGAAGTTGATTTATTGAAATCTATATGGTGATGAATTGTGTTAAGTCTTTTAAAGAAAGTCATTTTTATATGTGCTTGAGTTGAAGTGCTGAGTCTCTATTCTCTTGGGATGACACATCAACAACTAGTTGTCATGATGACAAACAAGCAAAGAGAGCTCATAAAAAGAGCGAAGGCTTTGCATTTGATGAAAAAGCTTGCTAAGATATTTCTATATCCTAATGCTTGCTTTCTGGGTTTTCATCTTTCGACTCTATGATTGCATTACATCATGTAGCTTGTCATATTAGAGAACTAGTACAGCATTCATATGGTTCTTGAAAATATATACTTGTGTGTCTAATACAACCTAGAGGGGGGGTGAATGGGTTGTTAATCGATTATTACCAATTTTTCGATTAGTCAATATTAACAATAAAACCCAATTCAAATAAACAACAAAAATCAAGTAAAAGTGCGGAAAGTAAAGAACACTTGATTTTTACGTGGAAACCTTCGACAAGGAAAAATCATGGGACTAGCCATGCTAGCCACTTAAGCCATAGAAATCCACTATATGAAAAGACGGTTACACCCACACGGACTCTCACTCTAGACAACCTCAGGCTATAGACACTACTACTCACCACTCTTGGTTCAATCCCTAGTGATATCCCCTGATCCACTACTCTTGGCATGAGCACCCTCTAATCTACCCACAGGCCTTTTATAGCGGTACTTGGCAATGCTTGCCAACCAACCCTCTGGTTGAAAGACTTTGCTTGCTTGTGCAACTTCACCTAGAAGCCACAAGACTTTGACTCTATAAAGAGAATTAAAAGTCTAAATGAATATGTAAATGATGCATAAATACAAAGAGTGCTAGACTAAACACTAGATGCTTAATTAGATGTTAAGATGCAAATCTAACAACCTAATTATCAAACAAGCCTACATGTACATACATGAGGTCTCAATTAATTGTAGAGATTTCTAGCAACCTAATTGTCAATTAAATGCACATGAACAATCAATAGAGTTTGACTAGATAAATAAACATTAATCTATCAACCTAATCAACAATCAATTCCACAAGAATATTCAAGGCTTAGCTACTTAGGCAAAACAACCTAATCATGCAAGCTATCACAATACAAACTCAATCATGTTATCAAGACTCATAAATATATGCAATAAATGAGTCAAGGTATTTAATCAAGCAATAAATACCTAATCTAGAGTAAGAAGAACAATAAATAATATTTAATGAAGTTCTAACTTACCTAGTCATGAAACAAAGAAGACCCATGCTTTAAAGATGCTTAGAGATGCATGGAGATGATGGCTTTTGGGTTTGGAGAGTTAAAGAAGCAATCTTGGTGCTTTCTCTCTCAAGAATCTCTCTCTCTCTCAAGAATATCTCTTTCTCTCTCTAGAAAATGAATTCTCTCTCTAGGGTTTCAGTTAGGAGAGTTATATTGAAAAATGAGAGATAAGGGGGTATTTATAGGTGCCAAATGAAACTACGCCATTTTGAGAATGTTAGAAAGACATTACCGGGCATTTAACGGTCAAATCGGCGATCAGGCTGCCAAATCATGCTACAACACTTCAGCTCAAAATTCAAGCACACCGAAACATGACCAAACGACATCGAAACCTTTCATATAATATACCATTGGAAAGGTATGGAAGTCTACTTTCTACTTATAGAATTATGTTTCGATGTCTATAGAAAAAGTTATGGTCATTAGAGTTACCAAAGGTCAGATTTAGAAAACAGCAGAGATGTCATGTTTTAGTGGTCACTTTGGAGATATCAAAACCAATCCAAACGGTTATAAAATATTACGAATAATATACCGTTGGAAAGGTATGGGTATCTAGTTTGTCTAAAAATTTTCAAAACTCATTTTGAAACTTTGTATAAAACGTTATGGTCACAAGACCATGCAAAGGTCAGTTTTGAAAACATTTGAAACATTGAAATCCAATCTTTTGAAACTAGACACTTTTCTCCAAATAACCAAACCAAATCTAACACTTATCCAAGAGAAGAAAGAGACCTTCTCAAGTGGTCAACCATCATGCAAAATACAAGCACACTATCATGCAAGCGAGGACATTTCTGATTACACAACCAGAAAATGAAATACACCACACTTAAGACTAACATGAAGTGCAAGTGTGGTTGTGAGAGGAATGCACACATAAACAATGAGGTAAAAATGCATGTCAATTACAAATTCATGAAGCATGTGTGTGCACCCTAATCTCTTCAAGAATCAAGTCAAGTGTGTTACCTTACACTCTTGCTCTTGAAGTCACGGAGATGCTTGGAAGCTTGTCAATGAACACTTAAGCTACCCATTACAAAATCATCCACAATGTGGTTTGTCATGAAATAAGCCAATCACAAAATAGAGGTTCTTACAGTTCTCATTGACATTTGTTCTCTAAAGATCTTTTAGTGATGTTTTCACAATGATCTTGTACATGATGCATGAAATGCTAGTTTGAATGATAAGTGGCATACTTTTGAAAAATATGAGCTTCATTTTCTTTGAAAGCTACTCTCTTGAGAAGTACTGATCTTAAGTAAGTCTCTTTGTATTGCTTTTAGATCATGCGCTTTTAAGCCTTAAAACTTGGTTTTCAAAAATGCACTTTGCTTCTCTTGTATGTTGTGTTGAGTAAGTTGAGTTTGAATATATGTAAGTTGTGGATACACCTTGAAATCCTATGAATAGTACATTAAAGATGACCTATGGTTAGTATCCATTTCACTTCGATAACTACATAGAACTCAACGAGCACCTTTATGACGAGGGATACACACCTTGGTTGTACAGCCGCCCAATGTAGGAGAGGGCTACACCATTGTGATGAGTGAAAGTTGTCATGAAGCATATATGTTTATGTTAGAAAAATCAAAGAAGTGTTGATAAAGAATCATTAAAAAAAAATCTTCGATTCAAGCCTAGAAATAAAAAACGGGCTTAAAGGAGTACAATTGAAAAGTTGAGAATGCTCGGATTGAAAAACATAAATGAGTTAATGAGCCACATGCACACACACACTCATATGTTGAAATCTATTCTCTTAAAAGCAAAAATACCGGATGATAATTGGTTTGACCTTTTATGGAAAAGCTTAAAATGAATAGATGTTGATATGGTTTGCATGTTAATTATCAAATTACTCCTTTACATATGCTTGAAGCAAAACTCACACACATTTTTTCTTATAGAGTATTTTGATATTCTAGCAATTTTAGAAGAATTATGAGAGAGATTGAAAATCTCGGTGTATCTCTCATAGTTTGTGGAGCTTATTTTGTTGGATTTCTTTAAAATTGCTTGAATGTGTGATTGTATGGATTTCTTTGTGAACAATATCCTATCTTGATCTTAGATAGAGCACTTATCAAGGGGGAGCATAGTATGCTAGACTTTGTTCTCTTTTATGATATGTTCACATGTTTCAAGTTGATGAATGTTGGCATATTGTTAGATTGTAATGATGAATCTTGAAGATGCAATTTCATATTCCTTGACATGCTTGATGATTCATCATAATTTTATATGCCTTTGTATTATTGGTCATAATTAATGCATGAAACTTTTTGTAATAATTCTATGATTGTGTTTGCAATCAACTTCTCCTTGTTTGGGGTTGTATAGTAGTTGAGATTGCAATCAATTCCTTCATACTTGAGGTCGATATGATTGCAGTTGCATTCAATTCTTCCTTGTTTGGGGTTGATAGTAATTGTGGTTGCAATCAATTCAATTGATTGTAGTTGTGAACAATTCCTCCTTGCTTTGGAATGATAGTAGTCATGGTTGCAATCAAATTTTCTTCTTGGTTGAGGTTGATATGATTGTTGTTGAAACCAATTCCTCTATATTTGGGGTTGATATAATTGTTAATGCAATAGTAGAACTTGGTAGAAATAACCTATGTGCTTAAGAGTAAATTTTATGCATTTGTGATTCATTATACCTTGATGAGTTTGCTGCGTTGTATAGATTTGAATAACCTTTGCTAGGTTAACATGGAAGAACAAACAAGAATCAAAGGAGAAGATAAAGGAGCTAGATGTGAAGTCAAGAGCTTGGAAGAAACCGTTTCTTCAAGTAAGGCATCCACCTCCACACTTTTTGTGAGATCAACAAATCATTCAATGTTCTTTGGTGGCATAAGTGGCTAGCAAAGCTTATGTGATCTCAAGGTATCTTTTTTTTTTTTTTTTTCCTTTTGGCTTCATTTTATGTCAAAAATGGGGAGAAATATGATATTGTTTTAGCCTATCTTCTTTTTATATTTGTCAAGTATTGAACTTCTTATGGCATGTAATAACTTGGATGAGATATTTTTGATGGATATGCATGTATTTAGGGGGAGCATACATGTATGATGTATCCATTGTTGCACTTAATTGTCATATCTATATTGAACTTAAATGCCATATTCTTGTCTAGTATATATTGCCATATATTCTCTTGTACATTCTTGTGCTTCAAGTTTTATCTTAGGTGATATAAAGAGAAGCTCACATGGGGAAGTTCAAGACTTGTTGAAGATTAGTTTAGGTGATTAACTCATTGTAATGTGAGGGTGAGTTTTTGTGACCAATCTTCACATTGTATGTTGTAGAATTTTGTATAGGTGTTTTGACATAGAATTTGCCAAAGGGGGAGATTCTTAGGATTTTGAGTTATGTTGGCATTAGTATATATCAAAACGACACTTCCTTTGTATTTTTTAGTTGTCTAGGATTCATGGTTTATCAAGCTTCAAGGAAGTCGGACAACTTCTCATGCAAAGTTCGTCTTCAAGAGGAAAGGTGCTTACTTTGATGCTAAGGTAACAAGATTCTTCTTCCTCTTGCAAGGATTAAGCGCGCACACACATATTGCAAACATTTGTGTCCCTACATCATAGCGCTAAATTGGTATAATACATTCACACACTTGTTGAAGTATGCACATGCATTAGCCTTAATTTGACAAACATTGTAAAGTTTCATGTTCTAGGACTATCTCTAGGAAATGGCATACTTGTGTGTTCTTGTGTTTATTTGTTTATGTTTTATTAGTATCAGACTTGAATATGTTCTCATATTATTCCTTATTAAGTTCCAAACATTTCGGTTACTCATTCATAGGTTTTCAAGTTCCGAATTGGAAGTTGCGAAACTTTCCGTGTATTTATCGTCCTTGGTTTTCGTTCTTGTGTATCGAGTCAATTTCCAAGCTTTTGGTCAAAGTTGTGTAGTCGTCCACGTGCGTGAGAGAGTCATGGTTCATAATCCATAAATGGATTTGAATTCAGAATTCAGATTTCAGAGGCCGAAGAACGGTCGAAGAACGTGAGTGGTGTGCGAAGGGAAGAAGAGAAGTGGAAAGGGGCCACAAAGGCTCCTTCCCATGGAGGCGCGTGGCCACCACATGAAGGACGACCTTCTGCCCCTGTGGAGGCCACATGCCTCCATGGGATGCACATGTGGCCCTCCATTGGTTGGTTCAAATGCTTCTTGCTTTCCTCCTTTAAATTCCCTCTCTCTCTCTCTCATTTCAAACTTAAAGAAGAAAAGAAAGAAAAGAGTGCAGAATTTTCTCTCTACATTTTCCCAACTTCCAAACACCTTATCTCTCTCATTTCTTGTCCGATTTGAGTGATTCAAGTTGGAGAATCTTCGTATTGGAGTTATCTATCTTATCCAAGTAAGTTTGAAGTCTTTTGTTCAAGTATTGTGGTGGTTCTACACCAAAATTTGGGACTGCACGAATTTCCAAGGTATTGATCTATTCTTTGTCTTTTGATCTTTAAAGTCTTCAATTACCTTGGTTTTCTTCCTCTATATGTGTATGTTACTTGAACAAATGCTATTGAGAAGTAGAGCTTCAATTGAAAGCTAATTTTGCTTAATTAGAAACTTGAATGTAAGTTAGGTTTTTCTTAAAACCCATGTTTTCACATGCTTGTGAGTTGTATTGTGATTAGCTTGCTATCTAGGACTATTTGTGCTTTAATTGAGTGTATTTGAATGATTGATAGTACTTAAATGTGCTATGTCACCTTAATTGAACATATTTAGGATTAGCACAATTTATTATATATTTAGAGCCTATTAGGATTCAATTGCTTGATTTGTGAATATGTGCTCTAATTAATTACTAGAGGATTATTGTTAACCGAAAAGTTGCAAAGGAGGGGTGATTTCCAATTAACACCTTAAAACCATAACCTGGGAGGTCACGGTTGTAGAGATACCACTTGGTACCGCTATGCTCTCAGCGAATATAGACAGGTTTCATTAAAAACAAAAAATAGGAACATGTGTATACCATAACACTCAAAAAGACGATGGGCTCTTTATTAATAAACAAAGAGTAACATACAACCGACTCATACCATGGGTGGTGTATAGAGAATTCTAGAGAGATACTTCTAAGACACAGTCGATGATAGCGAACTCGTGCTAATCGATAAGTGGAAAAATCTGCACCCCCCTTCCTCAGAAAGTTTTGTAGTATTTATAGGTCCCCTTTCTTACTGTCCGTAAGGTTCCCATTTGTTGATTGGCTCATTTCGTGGACAAACCACATGTTGGGGTTTTTTGTAAGGGTAGCTTAGGTGTCGTTGTTATTGCTCAAGCCCTTTGAAGACCTCGTCTTGATAAGCACTGAAGGTAAATTTCTATGTGCTTACTTGTCTTGAAGAGATAGTTGCACACACTCACAACTCATACATATGTTTAATCCTTGTATGTTGTGTGTCTTATTTTTGTGCATTAATGTTCATTAACATCTCTTCTTGCTTGTCATTTTGATTGCATCTTGCATATCCAATTGCCTTGTCATGCTTAGACTTAGGATTGCATTTTTGCACTGGGCACTCCCAAAAGCGCTCTACAGAAGTGCTATACGAACAGCGCCCATCGAGCGCTGTTCAGACCTGATCGATTTAATTCGGTCGCTGTTGAGTCGCTGTTGTAGGGAAAAATACCGTAGTACACGCAGCGGAAGCGAGACTAAAAATAGATTTAGTAACTTTTAAAAATTTTCCTTTTTATGAACCTTAAACACTTTAATCAATTAAACACATATATTATCTAACAAAAGAATAATACCTTTTGTCGCGTGATCCGATTGACTTACGTCGATGGTAATCCGCAAGATCTTCAATCCTAGCACGAACGTGGATCACCTAGGAGCGTGGTCTCCCTTTTCTTTGAATTGCAAACCTGTGAATGGACAAATAAACTTTTCTTTTCTTTGTTAGTCACAAAAACAATCAAAAGAAGACTAAAATTATTCCGGTCA
The DNA here is from genome assembly GCA_008009225.1 of Acer yangbiense. Classification (NCBI taxonomy): domain Eukaryota; kingdom Viridiplantae; phylum Streptophyta; class Magnoliopsida; order Sapindales; family Sapindaceae; genus Acer; species Acer yangbiense. The sequence continues at coordinate 36,333,105 of CM017768.1, forward strand.
CTTTTGAGTTCTCAATCTAATGATCGAAACTCGCGTGAACCTAAATCGATGTTGTACACACAAGCTTATTGATGAACAAGCAAATAGTGTACCATCAAAGAATAATTTATTCACTCTTTTATGTTTTTAGTAGAATAAAATTAATGCTCTCTATGAATTAAGAAGAAGAAGAAAAATTGTCTCTCAAGCACAAAGCATAAGGTGGCCGAATTCTATACATATGAATATATAGGTGGCCTAAATTTTCTTCTCTTTTCCTATTAGGGTTGCCGAAATCTTGCTCTCTTTTTCTACTAGGGTTGCCGCAAATCACACTCCTAAAAGGAGTTTGTGTTGCACCCTAATTTCCATAAAAGAATAGACTTCAAACCCTAATCCAACCCATAGATATTTTATTCTTTTTATTGACTAAAATAAAAGACTTCTTATTTGATTAAATAAATAAAATTATTTATTTATTTTCTTACCAAATAAGTCTTTTACTTTTAGTATACTACCAACAATAGTATAAGACTAGGAATCATATTTCCTAATCAGAAAAGATTTGTTTCTTAATTAAACAATTAATTAATAAATTAATTAATTCTTATTTAATTAAAACAATGAAAACAAAATAATATCTTAGGTTAAAATATTAACCTTGCCGCCCCACTTGAATAAAATTGGGCCTAATATTATTTTCTTATTTCATTTAATCCATTGGACTTTAAATAAAAAGCCCACATGTGAACCAGAACCATTCTTACTAAAAGAAACAAGCCCACATGTCTTTTATTAATATATTAATATAATTGAGCAGCCCATTACTTAAATAATGTGCAAATTATATTCTTAATATATTAAATGCAATTCTAGATGGACCCTTAAATTGGTCCGGTAGAATATATCAAGTGATCCATGCAAGTCCGTGTGGATTGGGGATCTTGGTGGGCCATCTAAATTTAAGCTTCAATAGACATAACCTAATCACAATCAACAAATGATTCACTTAAGTCCGATCCATTAATTTTAACTCATTCCACTAAAGAGCTAAAATTGAACTCTTAAATAAAGATAGAAAAGGAAGATGTTCTTCATTCATACCCTAGACAATCATGTTGGAGATAGTGTATCCTCGTGATTAATATCAGTAATCGCCAAGAGTTCATAGACCGCCTATAACTCTCCAAGTTACCATATTTACTCATATGACCACGTTTTGAACTTGGATATTTTGACTTGTCCAAAAGCCATGTTTTCAATAGACACTATCGAAAACTCAACGTTGAGATTTAATATCCAATTACCTCAAAACATCCATATGATGATATTATACTCTCATCTAATAAATGGAGCCACGATGTCCATATCTATAAATGAAGTCCTCTATCGATTAACAAATGAATATCACCAAACTATCGAGGATAGACTATGCGTTATAATCGTACTCATTGATAACTCAAATGATATCATTTGCAACCATAAGTCCATCATTTATCTCAGGATTAAGATAGACTCTCCGATTGTCCTGATAATGAAAAGACTATTATCTATTGACGGTTCTAGATAAAGCTTTTCATTGTGATCCAGTTCAATGCACCCAGTGCACTAGATCCTTTTGCTCGAAGACACTCCGATGATTTTAGACTCATCATATCTCATTTGATCCCACTCAAATGCTAGCAAAAGAATTCTACAACTTTAACAAGATAAAGGTGCCCAACCTTTAACTTAAGTTGTGAACATTATTCAAGACTAACTAAAGAATTGTGTCTACCACATACATATCCAGATGTACGAACAATTCTTCTTTTCTCATAGTCTTTAGACCTTATGATTATTTACTTTGACAATTATAATATTAAACTATAAATGCTATACGATTTGTTAAACCAGAAATCACTTTATTAATATGAAAACGATTGTTAATTACAACATTACACTCTTGCTATTGGGCATAATCCTAACAGCTGTACGGGCATTGTACAAAGCGCTATACAAAGCCCTGTACGTACAGCGCCACTCTGTTTTCCCGAGAGAACAGAGTTGGGGCGCTGTACAGGCGCTGTACAGAAGCGCTCTACGTACAGCGCCTAAGGAAATTTCAGGCCAACTTATTCAAAACGACCACACTTTGATTTGGCCCCCTATATATATGCCACTTTGACTTTAGGTCAATTAAGAGAGTTCATATTCAGATTTCATACTTAGGATATTTTTCAAGAGAAGAAAAAATTCCAAGAACTCATTTTTTATTTACTCAAACACTTTTTCATGATCATCAATCATCATCTAGCATCATCCTTGATCATCTAGATGTCTCTTTGCATGGATTCTTCATCACACTTTGCTTGGTAAGCTTTTCACTAATATCTTACATATTTTGTGTTTTTCTTAACAAGCATTCTCAATTTATTACTTGTATGATTTTCATATATCTTTTGATACAAGATTGAGATTAGTGTGTTGTATGTTTGAGAAGTTGTATTGTGATAGCTAATTAGGTTTTGTGCTTAATCTTGATTAGCTAAACTATTTGACATGTCATTTAGTTTTAATATCTAGGATTGTTCTAATTGCATATTCATCATCTTAGATAAGCAGATAGGGTTTCCCTTGCTCTATGTTGCATTTGGATATTCATATATTCACTTAGGGTGTTATTCTCTTCATTGAGAAAATAAGTCTTGTGTGTAGCTTCCGGGATTAGGTTGCTTAGATCGCAAGCAAATTGGACTAGGTTCACTTATACCGGGATTAGGTAGGTGTGTGATTACTTCCGGGATTAGGTTGTAATCGTTTTACACATTTAGTGGATTCGAGGTTCGAGTGTGGCTTACTTACTAGCCCGTGGTTTTTTCCCGTGAGGGTTTCCACATAAAAATCAAGTGTTATTTAATTTCCGCATTTTATACTTGATTTATTGCTTTATCTATTTAAGGGTAATTTCGTGATATTGACTTCACATGAAAAATTGGGTAATAAGTTTAAAATCTATTCACCCCCCCCCCTCCCCTCTAGATAGTTTTATACACACCGTGCTATAATTTGTTTCACTATCCATTCTGTTAATTTAGTCAATCAATTAGCAATCAAAGGGACATTGATTTGGCATTAATGGTGGCTGTGTTTAGGCGTGGGAATTGTCTCCAGAATAAATTGTTTCCATTTTGGTAGGATTGATGAAGTTGACTATTTCCATTTGAATGACGTTATGAATGGCAGGAAAAAGGCAACCCTCTTTCCTTTCGTTGGGTGTTACTATATGCTTCTCTTATGGTGGCATGGTTTTGCTCTTGATCTGGCTCCTTGGTGTACCGGTCCTTCTTTCAGTGGTGGTTTCTCCCTTGTCATATTAAGGCCCCCCTTGCTATTATTTCTCATGCTAAGTGGATAGTGAATGCTTGGTAGGCTAGTTCAAGGAAGGAACTGTGGTACCGGGGCACCGTGAATCATGGATCGTGGTATCAGTGCTTTTAAGTATTAGGGAACCAGGGCAATGTGGCATCGGGGCTTTCTGGACCTTGACTTCAATGTTCCCTGGCATCGTAGAATCGGGGTGACCTCAATCTCGATCCTGGTCTGCACATGGCTTGTTGTTGGTGTATCAATCCTAGTTTCCTTATGGGGTAGCCCGATACTCCCTATAGCATATTTCTATTTCAAGCAGTCTTGGCAATGAGGGAAAATTCTTCTTTGGACCCTTGCCTTTTTAAGCGATTAACAGAAGTCCCCCCTGACTTGAACACTAGTATCTAATTGGGGTTAGAGTCAGGATATTAGAGGTACTTGAAGGATTTTATTCATCTTTATCTCGCTGTCAACCATTATTAGGGGGGAATTTCTCTCTCAATACGTTCGTAATTAATGAGTCTTCCACATGTCAGGCAGGGATAGGTCCGTTATTTGAAACGAAAGGTCTTGACGGCACACATTTTCTGAAACTGTCTTTCCCATGTTTCTTATTATTTTCGCGCTTTTAATACTTGCAACTATTCCATTCCAGTGGCCGTCTCCTCTCTCTTATAAATCCCTCGCTTTTCTTCACTCTGCATTCACCGTTGTTTCTCTTTTTTGCATCTTCTCAAAATCTTCACTCTTCATTCCTACTCTTACTGTCTTCTTCGTTTCCCAATGATGTCAACAGATAGCCTCGACAAAATTTTTGAGCAAGGTAGTGATTCAGCCAAAATTTCTTCCTTGTTGCTCAATTGGAAAAGAAATCGAGATGGTGGTGACGATGTTGGAGGTTCTACCCCACCCCAACGTTGCCTCTCCAACAGGAACTCAGCAATCGGGGTAGGTTTTAGCAACAATCCTGACTCTCCGGTCGACGTTCTCAATGAAGACGCAGTCACCATGGTCAACTAGGTAAAAGGAGGGCATCCCTCTGTCGAAGATATAGCGATGTTAGTATGTGGGATTCTCAATATTCCTAGCTATTTTTGGTGCGTCCCTAACTCCACCTACACCATCGATACCATCGTGCTCCTAATGAGGGAACCGGGTATTGATGAGCTTCGGTACGTATTTCCATGTGGAGTCCATGGCGCCTGATCCCAAGTGCCAGTTCTATTTGAGGACTAACAATCCTTTGGAATTAGCGGTTCCTGGAGCTAAGAAGGAAGAAAGTTCATGGCGTAGTGACTGGATCATTGCTGGAGGCAACTTGGGTAGCTCGCTCCATATCGAGGGGTCAAAGTTCCAAGTCTCCACTCATTTCAGTGGGATGGCTAAGTGGGAGAAAAGGACCATCTCCAATGAGGCAAGGGGCATCTAGAGGAACATTATTGCTAGATCATATTTGAACGTCAAGTTCCCCACTTCTAATCCCTTTAATCCCGATCGGGTAGACCACTACCTCCGGGTGTCACACACTCAACCAAGTATGTATCATTTTCTTCCATTACCATTCTATTTTGTGGTTTTCTTCTTGATACTAATTTCTCCTTCTGATAGTTTCAACAGGACCAAGTCCCCAAAAGACCTCTCCTACCGCTCCTCATTTTTTCCTCGATCCTGCTATAGGGGCCAGCGCCTCATCTGAACCGGTCCGACCTGCGTTGATCCTTAACTCGGTTCTATCGAGGTCTCCTCTTTATCCTCCCGCTCTATCTTTGACTAGTCCCACAGCCCATTCCAATCTGGTTGAAATGGTTACTAGGTTCGCAAGGGTGAGAGGTTCTCCTGGTTAAGTATAGAGGCAAGCACCCTCTGTTTCTATTGTTGGGCCTTCACAGCTTGTTTCTTCTCCTCCTCCTCCTCCTGTACCCACTGATCATCCAAGCAAGGTGGACAGGGAAAAGGGTACCAGTCCTCCTACCGCTCTTTCCACCAATCTTCTTCCTCGAGCAAGTCTACGATCACGGGACAGCGATCAAGAGGAAGTCTTGTCCCGGTTCAAAGCAGCGTACCCCAGTGGTGGCCTGCGTGCTATGTCCTCCATTCCCGTTGATATCCTGGTCATTAAGGGGGCTGCACTCCTAGCTGAGGTATGGTCTTCAATCTTCTTTCCTACTTGGTCCGATTTTTAATGAAGTGCTTACCTCCCTTGTTTTTCGTGCACTTTGCAAGCTTTCAAGCTCACGCTGGTTCTAGGTTTGCAGGCAACAGCTCTCTAGGAGGCGGCCAATATTGCCAAGGTAGAACTGGAGGAGGCTAAAAGGACTTGATTAAGGCAGAAGGAAGCATGGACTTCCTGAACAAGGCTGTGACTGAGGCTGAAGAGACCGCAGCAAGGGCGTAAGTAGACATGGAGCGGTTGAAGCACGCGTACAACATGGAGCGGTTGAAGTCTGTGCACCGCGCTACGGAGAGAAACGTCCTGAAAGAGGAAAATAGCTAGCTGGAGAAGGAGAACCAGGCCTTGCACGATACGGTAGCTGCTCTAGAGGCTAAGGTGGATGCCTCCTTTAGGGAGGGGTACTTCTTCGCTTCTCTTCAGGTTGCTCAAGCTCTTCCCCCTCATTTTGACTTAGGCTCCATCGCCAGATGGGATCGGGATGAGATAATAACCAAAGCCCCTCAACTTTCGGATGTTGTCCCAATCGAGGTGGGGCCCTCCCAATTTGATAATGTCCCTGCTTCTTTCCTTCAGTCGGACTAAACTAGGAAGGAACCAAACCCACTGATCCCGGCCGACCCAAAAGAGGTAAATGAATGAGTGCCTTCTGATCCCTCTATCCCCCAAGGCAATCTGGTACTAAGGTAGAAGGAAGCATGGACTTCCTAAACAAGGACGTGAATAAGGCTGAGGAAACCGCAACAAGGGCGTAAGTAGACATGGAGCGGTTGAAGTTTATGCACCGTGTTACGAAGAGGAACGTCCTGAAAGAGGAAAAGAGCCAAAGAGCCAAAAAGAGAAGGAGAACCAAGCCTTGCACGATACAGTAGCTGCTCTGGAGGCCAAGGTGGATGCCTCCTTTGGGGAGGGGTACTTATTCACTTCTCTTCAGGTCGCTCAAGCTCTTCCCCCTCCTTTTGACTTAGGCTTTATCACCGGATGGGATCGAAATGAGATTATGACCAAAGCCTCTCAACTTTCAGATGCTGCTCCGGTCGAGGTGGGGCCCTCCCAAGTTGATAATGTCCCTGCTTCTTTCCTTCAGCCGGACCGGACTAGGAAGGAGCCAAGCCCACCAATCCCAGCCGACCCAGAAGAGGTAAATGAATGAGTGCCTCTTGATCCCCCTGTCCCCTAAGGTGATCTGGTGAAAGAGGGTATTTTTGGAATGGAGTTGGGGCATATAAGGGTATTTATGGAATATAAATTTGAGTTTGGAATGGAATGGGCATTCCATTGGTTTTTGGATGGAATGCCCATTCCACCAAAATGGTGGAATCCCCATTCTAATGGAATCACCATTCCATTATATTTTAACAAACCAAACGAATGAAATGGCTTTCTTTCCATTCCATTCCATCCTATCCAACCAAACATGGCCTTAGAAAAGAGTACACAACCCAAAAAGTCAATGGCAGTTGAGGTAATTATGTGATGATGCAAAAGTAAGCAGACCACGGAGACTTGATAAAGAAGCAAAAGCAAAGGTGTACTAAAACAGAATAAATATTAGAGCAAATTGCACTCAATCTCTGTGAGGTTTAACCTCTTATACCCAGAAACAACTTTATCATTAATTGACACTCACACCTCCTACTGTTAGATCAAACTTAATTGTTGACTAACCATTACCTTTAAAAAAAATTAAACTACTCATGATCCCTAAATTAAATTAATAAAAAAAAGAATGGATCTTCACCATCCATCTCAAACATGGATGGTGGAGATTAAATAAAATTTTAAATAATTGAGAATTGAATTGAATTAAATATATATATAAATTAAAAGAAAAACGGAAATTTAAAAACAAAACAGTTTTAAAAAGCAAAAATAAAAAATAAAATTGAAATTCTGTAAAAAAAAATATCATTGTTTGTGTAGGTGAGATCCATCATGGTCTCCACACCTGCACAAACAATGATATATTTTTTTTCCAGTTTTTCAATTTTATTTTTTATTTTTGCTTTTTAAAACTATTTTGTTCTTAAATATCAGTTTTTCGTTTAATTTATATATTTTCTAATTCAATTCAGTTTTTTATTATTTAAAATTTTATTTGATCTTCACCATCCATGTTTGAGATGGATGGTGGAGAGATCCATTTATTTTTATTTTTTTTAAATGATTTTTTGTTTGTTTTTGTTTTGGGGTTATTGGCACTGGTCCCCCCCTGAACTTTACGCAAGTTTGTATTTTACCCTTTGAACTTTTTTTTTTTTAGACATTAAACCACCTGAATTTTCATTTATTGGCAAACCCTGACTGTAGATACCCTCTCAAACAGATGTTCAGGAGGTAATAAATCAAACTATTTGCCAATAAATTAGAGTTTAGGGGATTTAATGTTAAAAACAAATTCAAAGGGTAAAAAACAAACTCGTATAAAGTTCAAGGGGGACCGGTGCTAATAACCCTTTGTTTTTTTATTAATTTAATTTATGGATCAATGGTAATTTAGGGGTATAAATGTCAAATAATAATAAAGTTGTTTATAGATACAAGTGCAATTTGCTTTTAATATTAAAAGCAACTAGAAAAAAAGTGTTTGTCTTGGAAGCAGCATGCAGCTTGTTGCAGAAGCTGGGGAACAAGTAATGATGCCCCCCTAACACTCCACTCCTTTTAATACTTTTTTTATGATTACTTACAACTTACGAGTACCCCCCGTTTTTTTTTTTTTTTTAAGAAAAAAAAAGGGCTTCGTGTAATTGCGTGCTCTGCTTCGTGCCTCGGAATAATAAACAAAGAAGCAACCCTAAATACACGACCACCCAAAAAATAAAAAAAAACAAAAACACCTCACACAACTTGCTCGTAATTATATTATATAAAGTTGGGTTTTGTTACTCAGACCCAATGAAATTATATATCTTTTACATATTATTCATCGAAAGTTAACTAAGGTGATGTTTTGTTACTACAGTGGAATGGTAATTGAAATGGTAATGAGAATGAAAATGAGAATGAGAATGAGAATGGGAATAGAAAAAAAAAAAACTGAATTTTTTTTTGTTTGGTTTGGACTTTATAATTAGTCTCTGAATTAGTATTATTTTATTTGGTTAACGACGGAATGGAATGGAATTAACTATATTTTGACCAAAATACCTCTAATTACATAACATTTATAATAACATGATATATTATGGATAGTAATAATATATATATATAATATAGAGTGGTAGAGTTAGGACAGATAAGGGTTATTTTTGGAACACCAATTTACTTCAGAAATGGAAAGAGCTTTCCATTGGGTTTTGGGAGGAAAACACATTCCACCAAAATAGTGGAAAACTCATTCCAATGGAAAGCCTTTTCCGGTATTTATTAGCAAATCAAACATAAAGAATGATCATTTTTTTCATTCCATTCATTTCGGTCTAACCAAATATGACCTAATAGTATTGAAACATGATACCAATACCGATAATACCATACCATATATAAGTCCATAACATGAATTGTCACCTGATTAGAGTGATGATTTTTTAGAGGGTTGAAGAATGACACTAGCACAAATAAACTTTAGTGGTGAGTTTTGATGTAGTATTAAACGAGCTAGATTCTACCATATAGGCCAACAATAGACAATAACTCCCCCCGAACACAGCTTACAACTTTCATCATATTATGCTCTCCAAAGAGCAACTCTTCTCAAAATCTCAAAAGAAAAAGTACTGAGTTGGAATCCCATTCTCATTAAGGATTCTTATGGTTCCGAAGGATCTAGTTACAGGAGAATCGAGAACGGAGGGCTTTCCCCCCTTTTCCGCCCCGATTCTTTGGTCTTAAGAATGTCGGTTTTAAGAATGAGTAATTGTCATTCTCTGACACTTACTGCCCAACCTGAGAGTGGATAGTTCGACTTGATTTAACAGCAATGGATCATATTTGAATAGATATAAACATTAAACACAATATATTAAAAATGAATTATCATTCCGTACTGATTTTCATATTAGATATATTTAATATTGAACATTAAAACTATAATATCATACGTAAAATTTATATATATATATATATATATATATATATATATATATATAATCAGCGTTAATGCTAATAAGGGTTTTTCTTTTACGCATTAACACGAATAAGTTAATCATTCAATAAGAAGTATCTTGCTATCTAATGTTAGATAATAATTGGAAGACAAAAAACTATAATCCTTGTATGCTTATCGACTTTTCGAACAGGATCTCAATTCTATAACGTTACGGAATAACTTTGAGTCAGTTTGTAAATATACCAACTTTGAGCTTTGTAATATATATATCCCTATATGGGATAATATATATATATATAGTGAGTCTCTCATGAAGAATTTTTTATTTTAATTTCGGTAAGGACCATGATGAAAATACATCGACTTTAATGAATTTTAATCTGTCTCTCATGAAGAATTTTTTATTTTAATTTCGGTAAGGAACATGATGAAAATACATCGACTTTAATGAATTTTAATCTGAATTTTTTTGTGGATGATGATTTCAATGAAATCTACATATGAACAAAATTTGAGAATTTTCTGAGTACTAGAACTATCTATCCAAATTTTGTTAAATATGAAGGCATCGGAAAATAGGTGAAATATAGGAAAATTCAAGAAAAATAAACTAGTATTTGAAAAATTCTCAAAGTTTGTTTATAGGTAGATTGCAATGAACTCATCATCCACACAAAAATTCAAATCAAAATTCATTAAAATCGATGTATTTTCATCAAGGTTCTTTCTGAAATTAAAATAAGGGATCTCTCATGAGAGACTCACTATATATATATATATACACACGTACACTTTATTCTTAACTGGGGAAGATTACAAATCCCTATGATGTTTCATGAGGAAAAGGAAGATCCAAGGGGAAGTGAATTTGTTTGGGAATTAAAAAGTAAAAAAAAAAAAAATTGTGGAAAAGGGGCTTTTTGTTGTTTGGTTTTCGTTCTTACTAGTTTAATGACTGAATTGAATTCCATTTTCAGACTCAAAAGTATCAAAAGTTGGTTTATCTGCCCAGCACCCTCTCTTTTTCATGGATGACCTCAAAGCTTTTGCTTTAATGTATTGCACCATTTGCATTTTTTTTGAGTTGAAAATGCTATGGAAGTGAATATTCTCTTCTGCTCAAATTCTTTTAAATACATATATCATTAATGCTACCTTACCCTGACTTGATGTCTAAATCTGGTGTCTAAATGATGTGGCATCACTATAATCCATTCATTTAAATTGTATTAAATTTGTATGAATTAAATGAATGGATTATAGTAATGTCATATCATGTGGGTATCAGATATATAATGTATTTTTTAGATGTTTATATTGGAGATTATTTTACAGTTTTTTTTTTTTTTTTTTGAAACATATTGTGAATAACTTTTACTTAGACAAAATGAGACTGGTATAGTGGTTTGCCCATCACACCTTCACTATAAGATTGTGGATTCAAGGGTTCGAATCAGTTGTTTCATAATATTTATTTGGGTGGCTCTATTCCCACCCACAAAATATCTTCTTACACCCATGTTGTAATGAAACTTTTTTATTTCTAAAATACCCTTACATTTAATTACTTAAAATACATAGCTTTATAATTGGAAACTAAATTTACTTCCTACAACCATAAGTTAAACACTAAATCTATCATAAATCCTAATAATATATACTTAATCAAACCCAACATCAAACAAGAATATATAGGTTTTTTTTTTTTTTTTTTTTTTTTTTTTTTTTTTTTTTTTTACATATAGTCATGGATTCCGAATGCATTTAGCTATGTTTACTATAACTTTTATTATCGTTTGTGATGGAATAAAAAATTGTTGCAGTTGTGGTCTTGTAGAACTCGATCAAGTCTATATGGTCTTAAACACAAGTCACTCACTCACTTTACATTAATTCAACTACCAATTTTTATTAATTAAATTGGTTTGTAAACCGAATAACTTGGTGGATGGATTTTTAAAAAAACCAAATTTTTAAATGAAAAACATTGGTTTGTTTGGTGATTGAAAAAATAATTTTTTTTAGACAAAAGAAGATGCATATTGTTGTTGTTTTCTATAACGATGATTAAGTTTATATACCATTATGATTTCATGGTTTTTTTTTTGTTTTTTTTTTTTGTAGATAATTCAATACATTAATTCCGCAAGTAACAACGGAAAAACATAATTATTTTTAGGAGTTGAATCAAAATAACAGTAAGAACATCTTACAAAATCTAAAACTTAATTTTACAAATTCTAAAATTATGGGTGTAATAAGAAAAAATATATATGTTTAAAATTTAAAAAATATAACTTAAAGGATAGTTTTGGTATTTAAAAAGGTGTAAGTAGTAAAATTAATAATTTTAATTTTTTTAATATAGGTGTATGAAGAAAAATAGATGTATAAAGATATTTTGTGGGTGTCAATAGAACCACCCTATATATTTTAATCTCATTTCCCTATGTAAGATATCATAGTCTTTAATTTCATATCCCTTAATAAGTGAGGGTGCTACTACTGATTGATAATGAACATAATAATGAATAAAAAAGTAATCAAGTTAAATTCCATTTTCAACAATATTTGTGTGTGAAGCACAAGTACAGTAAAACCTCGATAAAATGAATGTTCAATAAATTAATAACCTTAGGGGGGTGTATTCAATTAGGATTCTTGAAGACATTTAAAGACATTATAAATTCTAGTGTATTCAATTCGGACATTTAAAGACTTTAAAAAAGTCTATATGAATCCAGTGGTATTCAATTAGTATTTCTGTGGACTTTTAAAGAATCCTTCCAAATTTGGGTGTATTGAATTGAGACTTTAAAAATGTCTACAAGAATCAAGGTATATTCAATTAGGACTATATTTTAAAGGATTTTCTTAGGTCATGGATTTTGGTGGATTTTGGTGGACTTAATGGTGAGAGATATAAATATCAAATGTCATAACATGTCCGGCCATCTCCCCAAAGATTTTGGTGGACTTTGCTCTCTCTCTCTCTCAAAACAAAAATCACTTCTTCTCTACTCAAATCAAAAACAACAAAAAACCCAACAACGCCACTTATGAATTCAGTTTATATCAACGCCACTTATAAATATCAATGCCACTTTCACAAACTGTCAAATTCCAATATTATAAATTCAGTTTATTGCACTTCATTGCTTAATATTACCAGACGACTGAGCTATGCACGACACTTGATCAGTTAAGCTGTCATCCATGAAACTTTTGAGCATGGTGTAAACTTGCTTGATCCGTAATTTGATAGGAGAAACTACATCAAGTTACTTCTGTCTTTTAATTATTTTTAAAATAGAGAATTGAAGTAAAACAAATTCCAAACATGCCATAATTAGAACCAATATCAAGGATCATTGGAAGTCAATTTTTCTTGAACCTTTAAGGGCTTATTTTCTTGTCATTTGCTTAGGAACGAAGATGTATTCTGTTTTTCAGCATCACGAGGATCCTGCCAGTGACAAGATCCTTATTAAAGTACCACAATTTTCCAGAAAGTTTATTATCTAAATAGAAACTGTGCTCTTTTCTAATGAAATTATAAATGAAGTGATGAGTGATGGGTTTTTGTGAACTACATGTTGATTCGATAGTCTCTTCCTCAAACCAATTCGCAGTTCATATATTAATTTGAAGAAGAAAAAAAGTGACTTAGAGCTTAAGAATTGAAAATGCTTTTGTTACTAAATTTAGTCTCCAGTACAAAATTCCTAGGATGAAAAAACACATTGGAAATGGATACAAGTCATAATAAAATTGGTTTATGTTACAAAGTACTGATAGATGTAGATGAATCAATTAACTATTTACTATATTTGAAAAGGCCACAGGTGGTGTGGCATACAGGTTTGCCGATCTTATCAAAGAAAAGCTTGGTGTTAGTATTGAGAAGGAAGAGGAAATGGAATGTCTTGTTGCTGGTGCAAATTTTCTGCTTAAGGTGGGATACTGATACCACATACATATGTTGATACTGACAACTAATTGTTCTATGACATGTGATGCATGGACTCATTTTTCTGTTTCCTTATAAATGTTTTGTCTGCATTCTGGTTGTTCTTTGAGTAGGCAGTCCACCAAGAAGCTTATACCTACATGGATGGTCGGAAGGAATTTGTGCTTATTGATCACACTGAGTTGAAAGTTGAGGAAATAATTCATTAATATAGAAATATGAAAATATATATATATAGTATGCACTATGCATACCAGTTCTAAACTAGAAGCCAGTAGTAAATTAGTAATCATGTAATAATTATAAAAAAAAAAAAAAAAAAAACCTGAAAACCAAAAACACCAAAATAAGAAAACTTGATGAATCAAATCGATCAAAACACCAAATATCAAACCTTGATGAGGTTGGCACGTCAGTTGATGTCAAATTCGATGGAAAAATATAGTGGAGAAAAGGAAGAGAGCAGAGATTGTTGTTAGTACTGCAAATTGTATTAATTGATTATATTGGTTGAGTGTATAGATTATGTTTTTTTTTTTTTTGATAAGGTTGTTGAGGACTGGCCCAACATTTTATTAAAGAAAAAAGAAAGAGAACAAAAGAGAACGGAAAACCAAAAAAGAAAACAGATTAACAGAACCTAAAAGAAGGTCTGCAACAAAAATCATTGAAAAGAAAAGGGCTGCAAAAACTCGGAGCGGTCCACCACCATGTAGGAGAGATGATACTGGGGCTCCTGGATGCTAAACTATCTGCAACTTGGTTTCCTTCTCAATAAATATGAGTGACAACAAAGTCCATTTGAGATATTAAACTCAAACACCTTGAAAAGAATACTCGAGGTGTGTTCTATATAAAGCTAGAGGGGGGGTGAATAGATTTTATCTAATTATTATTTCGTATGCAAATCAATTTTACGAAAATGCCCCTACTAGTCAAAAATACATACAAGTGTAATAAGATGCGGAATTTAAATAACACTTGATATATACGTGGAAACCCAACCACTAGGAAAAACCACGGGCTGTATAGTGCGCCACACTCGGAACTCGAAATCACTAATTGAAATGAAGTTTACAACCTATGTAGACCTCGTCTAACACTCCGGTCTGTAACCCCTCACTTCTACCCAGCGGGCCTTTATTAGCAACCCTATTCCAATTTGCTTGATCCTCGAAGTCACTACTTGTAATGATGTTTACAGCCTAATCCCGGTCTGTAACCCACCACTACTACCCAGCGGGCCTGTAATAGCAACCCTAGACCAAGACTTCAATCTCTCAAAAGAGATGTACAACCCTATGTGAATATTTATGAATATTCAATTAATGCAATAAGAGCTAGGGTACTCTAAATGCTTACCTAGGATTATAAGATGACAATATAATCAATCCTAGATATCACATATAGCTATATGTCATGGCATATAACTTTAGCTAAGTAAAGGATAACCAATCCTAGATACAAAGCTATCATATAAAACCCACAAACATTCAAAGGATTAACTAGTTGATTAAAAAACAATCTATCAACCTAGTTATCAATACATCACACAAGAATGTTCATGGCATAGCTTTTAGGCAATAATGACCTAATCAATTAAGCTATGAAAAATAATCTCAATCAACAAATGAGATCAATTAGCTAGATGGCATATGAACATTAAAGCCTAGCTATCAAATAATAACCCAATCAACACATAATCTCAATCTTATATGTAAAAATTAATCTAAACACATATAAGTAAAATATGAGATAAAATTGATAAGTAGAAACACTAATTATGTAAGATAAAAGTGTTCAACAAATCATACCATGTGTGTTGAAAAAGACCCATGCATTAGCATATGCTAGATGAACCTAGATGATGCCTAGATGATGATTTGTGCATGTGAGAATGGGTTTAGAGAATTAAAGATGTGATCTTTTAGGATTTTTCTCTCAAGTCTCTCTAAATATCTCTCTAGGGTTCTTGGGATGCAAGACTTGTATTCTGAACCAGAGATAAGGATGTATTTATAGAGACCAAAAACAGGGCAGGTGAAAATACAATTTTGCCCTTGAAATGCACCGATCGGCGGTTTCAATCGGCGGCCAGGCCGCCGAATTGAACCGCCGAATGGCTCCCGAGCGGAACAGGGGAACTTCGGCGACTTCGTTCGGTGGTTTAGAAACCGCCGATCCCAACTGTCGTTTTGGACCCGAGAAATATATTTCAATCAAGTCTCATTCGGCGGTTTCGAACGGCGGCCAGGCCACCGAACGTAACCGCCATTTCACCAAAAATGGTGAAACCAAGGAGAAGCCAAAGGCATCTCCACCGGCGATCATCGTGCAAAACAAAGCACATCAACGTGCACGCGTGGACATTTCCGAACATCCTTCGGGAAACGAATTACACCACACTAAAAGCTAACATACATGAAGTGCAAGTGTGGGTATTGAATGCATCCTAATGCCTATCATGTCATGGCATTTCATATAAAAAGATGCAATCAATTTAATACAAGAAGAGACATTGAATAAACAATAAAGCACAATGCACACAAAATATAAACACAACATTCAAGAATAGGAGTTATGCATGTTGTGTGTGTGTGCAACTATATCTCTTCAAGCCAAAGTAAGCACAAGATATACCTTTGGTGCTTGTCCTCTTGAGGTCTTGGAAAGGGTCTTTGATCTTCAACCTTAATCACCTAGACTACCCTTACAACCAAACCCCAACATGTGGTTTGACCACGAAATAAGCCAATCAATTAATGGGAATCCTTACACACCTATCCCAAGCGGGGCGCCAACGCCAAGGAACCTTACGAGACCTAGAACGAAGGATATTCACTATAAAAGTCGAATCGCTCTCCAACCATAACCGACGCCAGCCAAAAGTCCAAGCATAATCAATAGCGTGAACAGCAGCGGCCAATTCAGCCTCAAAAGCAAAGCAGACACCAAGAGGAATAGCAAAACAACCTTTAACGAAACCTCTGCAAGTGCGAAAAACCCCTGCACAACCAGCAAGACCAGGACTACCAAAAATAGCCCCATACGTGTTAACCTTAAGACAACCTAGCGGGGGAGGGCACCAATTAACCTCTAAAATGCGAGGAGCCTTGGGAGAACGACCAGAGACATGAAGCCATTGAAGAGTCTGAAGCTTATCCACTGAATTCTTCATAGTGCCAGACTGAAGGGAGTCTGTCTCGCGAACAGAATGCCAAATTAAGGAAAGAGCATCAATAAAAACAGGCTTGCCACCCTCAAAGGTAGCTTGATTCCGAAGGAACCACACCACCTAGAAAACCGTGATGATAGAAACCCGCCAGAGAGCTTTCATTTGAGTGCTAAAGACAACCCTCATAGCCTTTTGCCAAAGGTCCAAACAAGTATCATCCAACTTAAGCTTATGGCCAAAAGTAAAGGATACAGCATCCCACAACCCACGAACAAAAGGACAGTCAAGAAACAGATGTCTTAAGTCTTCCTCTACAGCACAGCAAAACCGACAACGAGAAGGAGAAATAAAGCCTTTCGCACATAACGTAATGTCCGTAGGAATCTTACCATGAAACAATCGCCAAATGAGGACAGAGCGAGAAGGAGGAATAAAAGACGCCAAAATCTGCTTACCCCAAAAAACATAACTCCTAACCTCAGAAATAGAATCATAAGCAGATTTACAACAAACAACACCATCCAAGGAACATGTCCAAACTAACGAATCTGGGTCAGTGCTTACTACCACCTTCTCAATCTCAGAAGCAACAACCGGATGAGAAGCTTTAAAAGAAGCAGGAATATCCCAACTCTTAGCATTTGAGTAAATATCACCCACAACAGAATCCAGTGGAAGCTGTAACGAAGACCTATCCTCAACTAGGTCAATCAACGGATCTCCCAACCAGTTATCCGTCCAAAAAGGAACCTTAGAGTGACGACGAACCAACCACCTAGACTCAATCATCAGGGGAGTATAATGCAATTTTAGGCCTGGCCAAACAGAAGAAACAACATACCATGTTCTAGGTCTGTGATCTTGGGTGAAAAACTGAGCCAGAAGATATGTGAATACGAAGGACTCCTTAGTCAACAACCTCCAAGTGAACTTCTTAAGCATGGCTTTGTTAAGAATACCAAGGTCTTTAACACCAATACCACTACCATCCTTAGGTCTGTAGCAAGATTTCCAAGCAACTTGGACAGATTTACGACCATCGGTCGAACAAGTCCAAAAAAAATTCCAAATAGCAGCATTTAAATCTTTCAAAAGAGATGAAGGTCAGCGATAAACTTGAAATGAATGCAAAAAGGAACCCGTAATCACTGAATTAATAAGACATAACCTACCTGCCATTGAAAGAGATAAACCCTTTAACGATTCCAATTTACTTCTAATTTTATCAGCCCATGGGATCAACCATCGACGTTTAGGCGTACCAATGAAAAGAGGGACACCTAGATAAGTCATTGAATCACCACCCTTGCACATCTTAGACATTGAGAGAAAATTAGTAATTCGAGGCCCAGAGATGTCTCTGCTAAAAAATATGGAAGATTTTTCTCAATTAACACGTTGACCCGAGAGAGATCCATAGAGAGCAAAAGCATCTAAAATCACTCGTAAATTCTGAGGAGAAGCCCGGCAAAAGAGGATAACATCATAAGCATAGAGAAAATATGAAGGGGCACGTATCCCAACCGGAGAAGAGATAGAAGTCATAGAGCCCGAGTCTACTAAATGCGTAAGGTATCTGCTCAAAAAATCTTCTGCCAAACAAAAAAGTAGGGGGGAGAGAGGATCACCTTGCCTCACACCACGCGAACAGGGGAAATAGCCCTGAGGAGAACCATTAATAAGAATTGAGATCCTAGCAGAATCAAAAATAGCCGCAGCCCAACCAATAAAATTCTCAGAGAAGCCAAAACACCGAAGGACTTCGAAGAGAAAATGCCAACTAATAAAATCAAAAGCCTTACGAATGTCTATTTTTAAAGCCAAGTGCCTACCGCGACTACCATTATTCAACACATTAAAACATTCAGAAGCACCGGCAATACAGTCTCCAATTTGACGACCCTTAATGAAACCAAATTGATTAGGAGAGATAATACGGGAGCAAATTTCGGCCAAGCGGTCAGCAATAATCTTAGTGATAACCTTAAACAGGAAATTACCAAGAGCAATCGGGCGAAACTGATCGATCAAGTGAGCATTCGGAGTCTTCGAAATAAGGACCAAGAAATTAGAATTCAAACCTGGAAAAACTCGACCAGTGTGAAAAAAATCCTGCACAGCTAGAACCACATCATGTCCCATAATTTCCCAACAATTAGAATAAAATCTGCCAGAGAAACCATCAAGACCAGGAGCACTCAGAGGATCCATGGAAAAAACCGTACTCCTCACTTCATCAAAAGAGGGAACCCGAAGAATCAAAGCATTCTCATCAACAGTAACCAATGAAGGCACATGCTCTCTAATCAAAGATGTAAATGCCTCATTTTTTATTGGCTCATTTCGTTGACAAAACCACAATGGGGTTCAATTTGTAATGATAGCTTAGGAGTGAAGAAATCCTCATCAAAGTTCAAAAAACCTCATTGTGGACGTTAAGTGCTTCAAGTATGGTAATTCGATAGACTTAACTCTAATTTGAAGAGATGTAGTTGCACACACTCACATCACTTGCATATGTTCATTAATTGCATCTTGTGATTATAATGGCATCATGTTAGCCTTAGGTTGCATTCCTTTTTGTTTTAACCCTTGCACGTGTGTATGTGTGTTTAAGGGAGTGGGTGTGCGCTGGTCGTGCGCTGGTCAGCACCAGCGCAAGCCACCAGCGCATCTCCTCCAGTGGAGTGCCGCTGGTCGTGCGCTGGTCGTGACCTGCATAAGCACACCAGCGTAACTTCTCCAGAATGTTGCTGCTGGTCTTGCACCCCTCAGTGGCGTCGCTCGTCCAGCGCCCTTGCAAATTCAAGGGCGTGCGCTGGTAAGGTGCGATGGTCGTCCAGCGCTACACCAGCGCAAATGGCGGAATCTAAAACGTTTTTCTTCAAAACGACGTCATTTCTTTTGGATCTCTTATATATATAAGTTGATAGTCTTGGCTCGTTTTCTAGAGCAAAAATTACACCTTTGAGAGTATTATTGAGCATCTTCAAAGCCAAGGTATCAAGACTCCATCTTTAAGGTTCTAAATCACAAAAACCCTTCATCTTGCATCTTTCATACATCATCTAGCATGATTCTAGGTTGATTTCATTTAGGGTTTTATTATTGCTCACATGACTTGTATCTAGAACATCATTCTCATATCTATATGTTCTTATTTTACAAGATAGTCTTTTTATCACTTGAATTGATTCAAGATTGCATCTTTATGACTTGACTTAGTTTCAAGATTGCTTTTAGGATTGCATCTTTGTGGTTTGTGAGTTGTATTGTGCTAGATAGAGCATATAGGATTTTGGTTGCTTATTTGGTTATATTATATGCATGTCATCTAGCAAAATGATATCTAGGAATGTCTAACATGTTCATCCATGCCTAGATAAGCTTGAATGTCTAACCTTGCATTTTTAGCATCTTGAGTATTTCACATATTCACATTAGGTTGTTTTATCTCTTCTTTTAGAGTCAAGTCTTGTAGTTACTATTGTGATAGTTTTGCAAGCATGGACTAGATTCACTCTTGAAGGCCTGCAGGTAGTAGTGGTAGATTAGTAACCATGTGTGGTTTGACGTGGTCAACCTAGGTTGTAATTGCCATTACAATTAATGGATTGAGGTTCGGGTGTGGCGCACTCAACAGCCCGTGGTTTTTCCCCGTGTGGGTTTCCACGTAAATATTGTGTGTCCTTTATTTTCCGCTTTGTATCTTGTTCCGGGATTTTTCGTAAAATTGACTAATAACGAAAATTGGTTAAAAGAATTAAATATAATCTATTCACCCCCCCCCCCCCCCCCCCCCCCCCCCCTCTAGATTACTTTAGGACATGTTTATATATATTTTTCAAAAGAGAAGTCTGAACTATCATTGACAGGATCCGAAAAGAGATGCTGATAAAAAGAGGAAACGTGCTCACCAATTTCAGCAGGATCATAAGAAATATTCTCACCACTTTAGATAGATGAAAGGGGCTTATTTCGCCCTCTACGCTTCAGCAAAGAATGAAAAAATTTAGAGTTCTGATCACCCTCAGCAAGCCACATGACTCTACTTTTCTCTTTCAGAAAAATCTCCTGCTGTTTTAGAATACTATCCAAATCTGCAAGAGCGGCAGTCTCAAGACGAAAAAGATTATCTGAAAAACCTTCAGAACCAATCTTGCCCTGAATAAGCATCACCTTCTCATTAGCATTAGTGACATTCAAGGCAATATCCCCAAACACCTCCCAATTCCACCTCCCCAAAGCCATTTTCAACAACAACAACTTCAACTTCTGAACAACAATCCCAGTACCACTCCCAGTAATAGAGGAAGACCAAACCGATACGATCTAACAAAATTAAGAAATGAGGGATGAGAAACCCATATACCTTGAAACCTGAAGGGCCGTGGACCCGGTGAAATACCCGCAGAACAAGAAACCAACAAAGGGTGATGATCTGAATGAGATCTAGGCAAGGTAACACATGATATCTATGACCAAGCAGCCAGAAAAGAATGGAAGCATACAGCTCTGTCTAATCGAGAAAGAACCATACCACGCCTACCCCGGTCGATCCGGGTATGAAAAACTCCTTTCGTTTCAATGTCAACAAGTTCACAGACCGTTAAAGCAGCACGGAAATCATCACAAGAGATAGTAGAAATGTTACCAGTAATCTCATGAGCACCTAGAACCGAGTTGAAATCCTCAAGCACAAGCCATGGATCATCTGAACCAGCAATGTCCATAAGAGAGTTCCAAAGAGATCTACGGGTGATGTAGTTCACACTGGCATAAACAAAAGAGATCCGATGGACAATCCCACAAAAATTAGCAGAAACAGTAACATGTTGAGAGTGAGACAAAACAATAGTAGCATCTTGAAAAGCAGTAGACCCAAAAATCCACATACTAGGAGTACCTCTAGTATTAGAACCAATAAAGTGTAACCCCATAGAGCGCCAAAAAATAGAAGAAATTGTTATTGGGCCATATAGTGGTATAATCCTCCATCTATAATAGAAGTCAGAGATAACAAATCCATGAAAGTCCATGGATGTCTAAACAAATCCATAAAAGTATGAGATAGATGTCTAAACAAATCCATAGAAGTTTGAGATAGATGTCTAAACAAATCCATAAAAGTCCATATGGATTTATAAAAGTCTATAGAAATCCATGAAAATCTATCACTTAAAAAATGTCTTTAAATGTCCTCAAGAATCCTAATTGAATACACCCCCCTTACTTAAATAATAAAATCTTCTAATCCCAGCTCGGGCCAATGGACTAAAATAATAACCTCACTAAATGCATTAGATAATTTTTGTTGTTGAAATAATTTAAAGCCCAACAAATATATAAATTAATAATTGATTAATTACATAAAATAAATAGCACATTGAATTCATAATATATAAATGAACTTTTTACTTTACCTAAGCCAAACTCAACTTCATAAAATATATGAGAGCTTCTCCTTACAATCCACAAATTATCTATTCACACTCCAATTTAATTTTTTCTTTTTTATTAATGACAATTTTAACTTAAATTAAAATTACTAAACAAGACAAACAAATCTAAAGACACTCCAAACTAATTAAATTATTAAAAAAAAAAAAAATCTCTCTCCTAAATTTGTTATTACCATATTAAACACTCTCTCCTAATTAATCTCTCTCCTTTTTTCAATAAATAAATAAATATTTCCATACTTTCTGATCAATCTCTAATTAATAGTTTAAAAAAAAAAAAACTTATCAATATTTTAGTTTTTTACTAACAGTAATATATATATATATATATATATATATATATATATATATGAAAGCTTGAATTGTTTCAACTATATTCGATTAAACTTAAAATTTATAAGACTAATGAAATAATTAAAGTTCTTTAGGCAATCACATACCTACAAGAGTAACAAAAATCATTTTCATATTTCGATTTAAAAAAAAAAAAAAAAAAAAAAAAAAACAAGGTACTTGTTTTTTTTGAGTTTTTTTTAGTATATAGATACATATGGTTGCTACAAATCAAGCTTATTAATAAGTTTTTTTTTTTCTTAACTATTAGTCTTGCTTGAGAAAGAATGGGGATAGGAAATTAGAGATATATATTGGAGGAGAGAGAGTTTTATATGGTAATTAAAAATTTAGGAGAGAGTATTTAATATGTAATAATTAATATAATGATTTAGGAGAGATAATTTCTTTTTTTTAATAATTTAATTCAAAAAAGATAAAAATGATAATCTTGTAACAAAATGAAGTGTCTTTAGAATTTTTTTTTTAAATTTAAATTTTGAGTATAGAGTGTTTTTAGAAAAGAAGTGTAAAAAGAAAAAATTGGATTGTCAAAAAAGCCTCTAAAAAAACAATAATATATATATATATATATATATAGGGGCAGATCCATGGCCCCATTTTCTTACACAAGTTTTGACAAAACTTTGTGTCCCTTAGATTGACAATCATTGAATGGCCTGGATTAATCCACTTGGAACTCTTCTTAAATGATTTTTTTGTGTTCTCTTTCATCTCTCCTTATAAATTCTTTTAATTTATTACTTCAAAAAAAAAAAAAACTCTTTAATTTCAGAAAAAAAAAAAATCTCTTTCAGTTTATATTTCATCTTCTCTCTCCACCGTCATATCTATCGCCTAATTCTCTCTCTCTCCCTTAACAAATCAAGTATATTTACAAAAACAAAACCAAAACAAATCAAGTATGATATGGGGATACAATTTTACCATCCATTCCATGGAGACCCCAAACCTCTTGTTCACCCCAAACCTCTTGTTCACATAAACCTAAAATTACTTGAGTAATCTGATCAATGTCTCAAACTATATAGAGGGTAACCAAAACTACTTAAATATATTCTAATAATCATACAAAAAAAAAATATTTCTTTTATGGAAACCATTTTTTATTTTTATAATTTTTTTGCACGGTTAAAAACCAAACCAATTAGAGATGAGAAAATATAGGAGATCCTTTCAAAAAAAAAAAAAAAAAAAAAAACACAGTAGGTGAGAAAAAAGTAAGTCAATGCCGTTAATGTAACCAGACATGAAAGAAAAGTAGAGGAGAAAAGATAAAATAAATTAAAAGCATTAATTGATGAGAGATAATAGAGAAAATAAATGAAAAGATGTAAAAAAAAGAGAAGAAAGTTACAAATGGATTAATCCAAGCCATTCAAAGATTGTCAATCCAAAGGTCACAAACTTGTGTCAAAACTTTTGTAAAAAAAAATGGGGTTATGGATCCTACCCCATATATATATATTTATACGGTTCTGTTCATATCAGTGTGCACTGATGTAACTACATCAGTACCAATGCATATGGACCACTGATTATAGAGAAGTTTTGATAAGTACATACACTTTGAGTTAAAGTATGTAAATCTAATGGTTCACATCCAATGCACTGATGAAGTTATATCAGTACGCACTGACTTGAACATTTATATATATATATATATATATATCATTTTGTAGCAAGTAGTTATTTAAGGTTACTACGGCTTGAAATACCTCGTTTAGATAAAAAGTTGGTAAAACATGATTGTCATTTGGATTACAATCATCATTGGTAGACGTATTTATTACCTCTTAAATAATCTCTTCATCGAAATGCAGTTTCATCACTATTATTATTCAAAATGTGCTCAACGTCCATCATATTCTTTAGTTTGACTACATCCATTGTTTTTATTTATTTATTTATAAATCATACATGTATTTTGGTCAAAAATAAAACAAAAATAGAAGATTCAATTGTAAACTAGTGCACTGGTGATGATTGTTGTGTGTGATCGCATGTGAGTTGAATGTGATCTTGCAAAAAAAAATGCAAGATTACAATAGATGCACCGGTGCACTAGAGGAGACCCCAAAAAACAATACATGTCCAAGTAATAAAAATATAAAACACTTTTTAAATTAATAAATATTTATTTATTGATAAATAAATAACCCCTCTAAAATAATAATTTTCCTTAGTCCCAAAATTATTATTTTATAAGGGTTTTACTATAACTTGATTACTAATGTAGTGTTAAAGTAAACAATCAAAAATAAGGAATTAAGTTCTTTATTTTTTTTTCCTCATTAAAATTCCAGTAAAAGCACCCTAAATGTTTGGAATTTTCATTTTTCTATTAATTATTACAATTTAAAATTTGAGGGAGAGGATATAATTTGAACTCACAACCTCATTGATATAGGCATGAGAAAAAGCCATTAAATCAATGGTAGTGTTAACCTGTACCCCTAGGGCACATGTTAACAACTAGAAATTTAGTATATTAGGAAACTCAATAAATGCACCATCACTACATTGGTTATCATATTTCCACATTTGCATTTATAGAGTTTCCTGTTATAGTAAATTTCAAGATGTTAACCTGTGCCGAACTCAATTACGAACAAGATAATAAATGCAGTTATTGAGTTAAATAACCTTTTCTTTTTATAGCTATTTTCTAAATTTTATCCTAACACTACCCTATAAAAAAAACAATTAATTCCTTTTGAAGATGAAGGCATTGATGGATTATGTGAAGCCATTTATGGTATACACTATATAAATGTGATAGATATTGACCACCTTTTGAAATATCCTAGTAAAAATGATATAGTGAAGAAATTATTCAATGGGTAATGAATACGCCTACCAATGATTATGATCCAGATGACAGCAGTGTTTCTCCAAAAGAGGCCTTCCAAGCAGTAGTAACATTAAATAATTTCTTGCTACAAAATGAAAAAACAAATGTACCAAATATGGTGTATGCTTTGCAAAAAATTAAGGATCAAATTGAATTTGGTTTCAGTACAAAGAAAAGACAAACGACTTTAGATGCATATTTTAAGAAAGATTTGAATTGAGAAAATAGAAGTTGTTAAGGGTTTTTTTTTTTTTTTTTTTTTTTTTTTTTTTTTTGAAGTTAAAAGTTTGTTGATATATATTATGAATTTTTATGTGTTATATTTTTTATGTATTTAATCAATTATTAATTTATATATTCGTTGGGATCTAAAGGACTTAAAAAAAAATTATTATCTTATGCATTTAGCGAGGTTATTAATTTAGTACATAGGCTCAAATCAAAACCGGAAGTTTTTATTATTTAAGCAAGATCATCAATTTATCGAACATTCTATCGAGTAATTAAAAAAAGAAGGGGTTTTTACAATTTGGTCTCAATCTAATTGGAAAACATCACTTTTTTACTTGTTAATTCAAAATACATCAAATTGATCATAATATAATTCAAAATACATCAAATTGGTCCTAAGGTTAGTCAAATTAACGGTCAACTAACGTTTAGGAGGGTAGAAAAATCATTACGTCTATTTCCAATTAAAAAAATAGAAATATAATAATAATAAAATTAAAAAAATAAATTAAATTCAAACTTTGATCTTTGGTGGAGATCCAATCTGGATCTCCATCAAAGAACAAAGAACAAAATCTTCTTAACACAGCAAAATCAAACAACCCAGATCCACCACCATCACCATCCCAAATCAACAACACCACAACCCAGATCAACAACAAAAAAATTAAACCCAGACAACCCAGATCAACAACAAAATTAAACCCAAAAGAAATTAAAAAAAAATGTAATCCCAACCGAAACCCCACCATCATCACCACCATCCTAACCGAAACCCCACCATCATCAGCTCCACCACCATCACCACAACCTAGAAACCCCAACCGAAACCACCAAAAACCGAAACCAAATCGACCTGAAACCAAATCTTAGGGGTTTTGTGTGTGAAAGATGGTGGTTTGGTGTGTGAGAGATGGTGATTTTTTCTTTGTTTGTGAATCAGGTGGTGGTGACGGTTAGGAGGTCGAAATGGTGGTGTGGATTTGGTTGTCAATCGGTGGTGGTGGTGGTTAGGAGGTTGTCAATCGGTGTAGATTTGGTGGAGGTGGTGGTCGTGGTCGTGGTCGTGGTCGATCGGTGTGGATTTGGTGGAAGTGGTGGTCGATTGGTGTGGATTTGGTGGTGGTGTGGATTGGTTGATGATGGAGTGAGAGAGATAGAGAAAATTTTTTAATTAGTGTTTGGTGATGATGAACACGTGTATGTGTGAGTGAGAGAGAGAGAGTTTAATTAGAGGGTAAACTTGTCTTTCCACTAATATTATAAAGGTTGACCGTTAATTTGACTAACCTTAGGACCAATTTGATGTATTTTAAATTCTATTATGACCAATTTGATGTATTTTGAATTAACAAGTAAAAAAATAATGTTTCCCAATTAGATTGGAACCAAATTGTAAAAACCCCAAAAAGAAAGGGTATATGAACAACAAAATTGTCCTCGTAAGAGCATCCACAATGGTGCCAAAATGAGACCCACTTTGTCAAGACCCACTTTGGAACCCATAACATTCTTCCACAATGGTGCAAAATGAGACCCAAAAAAAGAGAGCCAAATGTGGGGCCCATCCAAGTAGACCCAAATTGGGTTCCACATTTGGAACTCAATTTGGGTCTTGCCCAATGATTGGGTTGGGTTCTCAACACTTCCCAATCGTTGGGTTGGGCTCCTAAATATATATATATATATATATATATATATATATATATTTATTTATTTATTTATATAATTTAAATTAAAATATATAACTATTAATTTTAATAATTATATATAATGAAAAAATATAAATAAATTTAATATATATATATATATTTCAATTATTTAAATTTAAATATATTATTATTAACTTCAATAATTATATTTATAATGAAAAAAATATAAATAAATTTAATTTCAATTATAAAATTTTAGTTCAATGAAATTAAAATAATTTAAATGAAAACATTAATTTTTTTAAGGTTTGGAACCGAAACCGAACCTTCGAAACCGAAACAGAAACCGAAACCGAAACCGAACAATCGAAACCGAAACCGAACAATCGAAACCGAAACCGAAACCGAAACCGAAACCGAAACCGAAGCCGAAGCCGAAGCCGAAGCCGAAGCCGAAGCCGAAGCCGAAGCCGAAGCCGAAGCCGAAGCCGAAACCGAAACCGAAACCGAAACCGAAACCGAAACCGAAACCGAAATTAAAATCTGAAGTCGAAGCTGGAATCGAAACGGAAACCGGAACCGGAATCAAAATCCAAATGGAAACCGAAACAGGAACCGAAACCGAACCATCAAATCCGAAACCGAAACCGAAACCGATACCGAAACCGAAACCGAACCATTGGAACCGAAACCGGACCGGAACCCAACCGAACTGAACCGAATTGAAACCGGTGCCATGTCTAATCTTATACAATATTTTGTTTTAAATATTTATTTTTATTGTTGATGTAATTCGGTTGTGAAAAAATTATTTTAAATTAATCATAATTTGTTAAATAATTATTGAATATATATATATAATATTTTAAAGAAGAGTAATAATTGTTTGGAAAAAAGTTAAAAAATTGGATTCACTTTTACTTTTTCAATTGAACACCATTGTGGGAAAATGAGACCCAAATAAATAGAACCCACATGAGAAGATCCATTTTTTACTATTCAAGAGCCATTTTTGATGATGTGGCAATAAATAGGTCTTGAATAGTTGTGGCACCATTGTGGATGCTCTAAGTGAGACCCTACACAGTACACACCAGTAGACAGAGATCGGACCCACCAGTCCACGGGAAACGTGAAAAATATTAAATAATAATAATTAACAATTTATCATTATTTTCTATTTATCACGGTAAGCTCAATTTCTCGCTTTACGACACATAAATAACTGGCTTCAATGGGCCAGGCCCACATAATTAACTAGCTATGTAATTAATTAGATTTGTTTTTATATAACTATACAATTAATTAATTAATTAGCTGTTTTCCTTTTAAACTAATTAATTAGCTGTTAATAACCGATTATTTAGCTCAGCAACCTTATCATTATAAGCTTTTGAACCATTTATTAAAAATTCTTATAAATTATTTTTCAACATATTTTTGTCATAAAATATAGGCAAAATTCCTCCATTTGGCCCATAAATTAATGGGGTTGCAAAACTGTCCCATCCTAATAAGTTTTCTTTTTTTATCCAAGAGAAATATTTTTTGACTAGTATGCCCTTATCTATTTTCCAGACAACTTTAATATTTATTGTCATGTTCTTCTTGTTCTTCCTTTCAAAAAAAACTTTTTCTCTCTTTCATAAGTTCTTCTTGTCATGTTTCTCTCTCTAAAACTTTTTTTTTTATCTCTTTTCTCTTTAAAATATTGTTCTCCTCGTTGAAACGATT
Source organism: Acer yangbiense (assembly GCA_008009225.1). Taxonomy (NCBI): domain Eukaryota; kingdom Viridiplantae; phylum Streptophyta; class Magnoliopsida; order Sapindales; family Sapindaceae; genus Acer; species Acer yangbiense. The sequence continues at coordinate 36,362,088 of CM017768.1, forward strand.
CCAACGGTATATTACGGGTGAAAATCAGATATCGTTTGCCCTCTCAAAAGTCGTATTCAGGTTCACATCTTCAAGCTGAAATCTTTACATGCTGAAATGTCAACATCTTTACACGATGAAAATTTTTACACGCTGAAATATCAACATCTTTACATGCTGAATGCATCTTTACAAGCTGAAATTACAATTTCAGCATGCAATAATCCCGAAAACCTCCATTTTTCTATTTCTCAATCTCTCTTCAAATTTTCAATTTTCTAAAATTAAATTTTTTTTTTTCAGACCTCCATTGATGGAGATCAAACTGAAGAAGATGAATAAAAAATATTTAGATCTCTATGAATGGAGCAGACAAACCTCCATTGATGGAGGAGATGAAAATGATTAAAAAAAAGTTGTTTTTCTTACTCGTGATATTTGCACTAAGGGCATTTTTGTTCAAAATCATTCCTCTTTGATAAAAAAAGAAAAGTTATTGAGAAATGATATTTTTGAATACTCCCTTAATTTTAGGGCTATTTATGATTTTGGCCCTAAAATATATATGACAAATTATATACTGTACCATTCTGAAAATATATAAATAAGAAATCATAAATGGTATTTTTAATATTTTGATTTTGACTAAAAAATGGAATTGTAAATTGTAGGTTCTAGTTCAAGTGGTAAAGTTTCTACTTAAGGGTCTTTTTAACATATACAATTACATGGCTTTTCACATATAAATTGGCCATGATGACATTAATTTTTTTTATATGCTTTCTTCACTTCCAAATATTTTTTTAAATTTTTTTATTTTGGTAGGGAATTAATAGTGGTAGCAAGAATGTTGGAATGAAATGTGACAAGAATGTTGAGAAAAAACAATCATTGAGATATAAACAACCTCCATTGTTATATCAAAGTTTCCCACAATGGTAAAAAAATAACAATTAAAAGGTATATGTAGATTCCTTCCTAGTTTGAATGGTATATAAATTGGGGATTTTTGAAAAGGGGAGTACCTAAACCTACAATCTCAGATATACCACCTTAATAACCATAGTCCGTAGGTTAATTAACTGTTTTCACTATCATATCCATGCTCTTAATTATTGATGGATAATCATCACTCTTGTATCATAAGATGAAGAAAGTTTTTATCTGATTTTCAAAACCGATGATTATCAATTAAACATAAAAATTGGTATGAAAAGTCAAAAACACCCTCAAACTCACTATCTAGAAGTAGGGAACAGAATCAATGAAAGAAACAAACAAAGTTCACATTAGATCATAACTGAATTCCAACATAGTTAGACAAGCCCGTTGGACCCAACAATCAATGAACTGACTCACTTCATCCGCCAACTCTTTTTTTATTATTTTTAAGACTCAAAAATCACTTCTTTTTTGTTTTAAAAAAAAATTCTTGTTTTTCTTTCTTCTCATGTACACAACTACACAAGTCACAACAACAAGAAAATAAACTAAAAAAAAAAAAAAAAGAGAGAGAAACCTGTGACAAACAGGACAGGGATAGAAGTCGGCCTGTCAAGTCGCTGTTGTTTCTTTTTATTGTTTCAGTTTATAACGTTAAATCACATCATTTCAGTGATCTCTCTCTCTCTTCATCTGACTTCCATTTTTATTTCATATCTTCTTTTTGATTTTCTCCTTCTTTGCATTTTAAAACTCTCTATAAAGAAGCTCTCCCAACACCCATGTGCTTTAGCTCTGTTTGTTTCTGAAAACTAAACTACTACAATTGAAGAAGCAGAAGCAGAAGTCTTTTTTTCAAGTGAGGTAGAAACTCACATGCTCTAAAATAACCCCCCCACTAGCTTAGGAGTCTTTTTTATATTTTTGTTTTCCCACTTGAGAGAGAGAGAGAGAGAGAGAGAGACTTTGATTACAAACAACAAACACTCGACAGAAATGACTAAAGAAGAAGACTTTAAGCTACTCAAGATCCAGGTGCATACATTTTTCTTCCTTTTTGAGTTTCCTTTTTCTGTTTCTTTTTTTGTCTATTAGTTGCGTTTTTGTTTTCTAGGAAAGTTAAATGTTGGTCTATTTCTCAAGAAACTTTTTGTTGTTTGTTGTTTGTTGTTTGTTGTTTGTTGTTTTCATCATCTGGAGCAGACTTGCGTTCTCAAAGTGAACATACACTGTGATGGGTGTAAGCAGAAAGTTAAGAAACTTCTTCAGAGAATTGAAGGTGCTCACTCTCTTCTTATATAATGTTTTTGTTCTGTTCTTTGTTGCCTGCTATCTACTTCTAGTGTGATGTTTTCTTAAGGGAATCATTGTTCGGTTGCTGAGAAATTGGTGACTACTTTTTTCTCATATGAAAATATTGAAACTAAAGAACAAAAATTCCTCTGAACTGAGTCTAATAATTCCATTTGTCCTTGTAAACCAGTTCTCAGCAACTACAGCTTTGTTGACCATAGAGCTAATTAAAAGTTCCTTGTAACTCCAGTGCTATGAATCATCTTGTTTTTCTAGGATTTTGGATTAATTGAAGTTAAATTATTGAGTATGATATGCTATTATTGATGATCTGCTCTGACTATTAAGTAAGTACACTGTGAATTATTGATGTACTTTTGTGGAGATAAATGCACTAGTTTGAGAACCTCTAACCCAATAATTGATGTTTTGTGTATGTCTAATTTTTAGTGCCTTCTTTGTTTCAGGTGTTTATCAAGTGAACATAGATGCAGAGCAGCAGAAAGTCACGGTTTCTGGAAGTGTAGATTCTGCAACTTTGATAAAAAAACTGGTAAGAGCTGGGAAACATGCTGAGGTTTGGTCCCAGAAATCCAACCAAAACCAGAAGCAGAAGAACAATAATAACTGCGACAAGAACAACAATAACAAAAACCAGAAGCAACAAGGTTTGATCAAGGAGCTTGAGGCCTTCAAGAAGTTCCCTACATTCATCTCTGAGGATGATGATGACTTTTTTGATGATGAGGAGGAAGAAGATGATGAAGTGGATGAGCTACAGTTTCTCAAAGCAAATCAACTGAATTTGCTCAGGCAGCAAGCTATTGATGCAAAGAAAGGTGTTGGAGCAGCTATGGCTACAAACAACAATAAGATTGGGAATGTGAATGCTGCAAAGAAAGTAATAAACCCAATTCAGAATTTGGTGATGAATCATCATCCAGGTGGTGGGATTGATCAGAAAACCATGGCAGCTTTGAAAATGAACAATGTTCATTTGGGTGCTGGTTTTCATGGAAATGGTGGTAATGTCAACAATACTGCTGCTGCTGCTGCTTTGGGAGGGTATCAAGCAGTTCAACAACTTCAACCCAACAATGGATACCAGAATTCCTCTGCAGCAGTGTTTCCTAATGGTGGTGGTCAACAATATCCATCATCCATGCTCATGAACATGAACCATCCATCATCACAGATGATGATGAACATGAACATGAACATGCAAAATAGGCAACAACAACCCCAAATGATGTATCATAGATCACCCTTCATTCCTCCTACTACAGGATATTATTACAATCATACCCCTCTTCCATACTCTTATCCTCCTGAGCAACAACCTAATTACAGTGGTGGTGACCACTCTTCAGCAGCTCATATGTTCAGTGATGAGAACACAAGCAGCTGCTCAATAATCTAGAGAGAGAGAGAGAGAGAGAGAGACTGTCTATTGACTTTGAAAATTTTAGATTCTTCTCTCCTTAGTGGAGCTGACAGTATTCTGTAGTTTGGTGTGAAAAATAGGTTGGAGATGGTGGGATGGTTGTTTCAAGTGAAATCTCCTTTCAGTATGTGTCTGTGTAGTTTGTTTAGATGATGTTTTATTTTCTTTGTTATCAAAATGAAAATGTAACTCTATCTGCTTTGCCGTTTACCTCTTCCTGGACTGACCTGACTTGTTCTAATGTGAGAGTAAACTAGAAATCAAGAAGATCAATTTAATATAATCCATAAAAGCACTTATATAAAGCATTTGTGTGTATATTTAATTAGGACCATGCTCAAATGGGGTCTCTTTAATATTATAATTCCAACAACAGACAAGGTGACATCGGTTACTGTAAGTGTGCAGGGACATAATGACTCTTGAGTGCAGGAGAGTAGGCACAGCTGGGTTGACAATTGGTGTTCAAAATATGTGCATGTTAGGTTAGATATACTGTTTTACACGTGCCTAGTTCCTTTTAAACTTTCCCTAATCTTTCGCATAAAGATTTATATATTTTCTATTGTCAGTTCGTTCCGACAATAAATATATTAGGACAAAGAATGTGGACCACTAGATTTACATACTTTTATTCAAAATGTATGCACTTGTTAAAACTTCTCCATAATCTGTGGTCCACACTCTTCGTCCTGAAATATTCTAACAATAGAAAGACCGAAAATTTATAAAATCAGTATATAAGATATAATCTCGAGGAACAAAGAAAAGCAGAAAGATGACTGAACCAGCACCAGGCACCAGCCCAGGTGTTTATAGGTTTCTGAAACTAAATGCACTTTGCTAATGTGATAGTCTTGTACAAAAGTAAAATAAGCCTACATTTAGAAAGAAGAAACAATCCAGGCAAGTTCTAGTTTACTACATTTTTATAGGGAGATTCTACACAATGGAATTGGAAAATATACATTGAAGAATATGCTTCATTTTGACAAGCAAACAATACCCACCAGGTTGTAATAAAGAGTAAAAGAAACAGAATCAAATTTTCTGTGATTCTAGTGTTACATGATAGCATACAAGATTTAGTGCCAATTTTCAAATCTAGCTAAAATAAATGAAAACTTCACTAGTTTTGAAATTCAGAGGGAGCTTTTTGAAATATTACTTAAATTTAAGGCTTTTGGGGAGGAAAAAGACTTGAACTTACAACCTCATGAATGTTGGAACTTGGAAATCATTTTTGATAAAGAAATAGAACAAATCAAGGCAAAAATAATGGTTTTATAGTTTTTCGTATTCACTGCCCAATATGCTAGTTTTTTGGATTATAAGATGATCCAAGACTCATCAACCCAGTCCAAAAGCATGAGTCTCAAACACTGAATTTTCTCAACGTTAGTTTTGTGCTATGGAGTAGTTTTATGAAGAGAAAACAGTTGCTGCTACTCTGGCTTTTTAAATGTTAGTTAAAACGCCAAAAGTAACTCCAGTTGCACATTTGTCCTCATCCATACAAAAAATTGAACATAAAAAAGACAAAACTCATTTGGTCAATCAACGGAACATCAACAAGGTGGCTTCTGTGAAAAAAATGTCTGTTATGTTCTACACTTGTATTCACAACGGCAACTCATGAGATTGTTTGATGGTCATTGTGAGGACAAACCAAACTGTGACATCTTGGATGCCCTCATGGGAGAGCCAAAGTGAATATGAGAAGAATAAAATGCGAAGGAAGAGTAAAAATAAATGAAGGAATACATGCATTCTAAGATTACAAGATTACAAATGCAAGGATTTTAGAAAAGATAGGCAACAAAGTGAAACCATCACTACACATAATTTGGTATCAACAATGGCCACATAAGCTTACCGAACAAAAATGTGATTTTTTCATATATATATATAAAGCTCATGGGCACGATTAAAATAAATAAAAAAATAAACTCATTTAAGAACTCAGAAATTCTAGAAGTAATGTTATACAATAGATACATGGAACTTCTTGAATAATAAACTAAATTCCTTGTCAAGGGAACAAAATGATAAAGGAAATTCTATCGGAAAAAGGAAGCACAAAATCACCTTAATCTTCCAATATGTCTTTTTTATTCTGTTAGCCTGCCATAAATTCCATTGCAGCAGCCTTGTTATGCACTGGCAAATAGTCCTTGAATCTCAGAATTGATCGGCTTTGGAGAAATGTACACAAATAAGAGCAAACAACAGTAACTTCTATCCCAAGATATAGGGTCAGCACAGCCATTTACACAATCTAGTCCAGAGCTGAAGAAAAAGCATAAAACTATGATTTTGACACAATCATGAATCTTACTTCAAACAATCTTGTAGCAGGCTGCCCCAAACCACATAAATGCAGTCAACATTTTCTGATGAAATGGGATCAAAAGAACATAAGGTGACTATATAAATAGATGCTACCACATCTGTTTTAAAGGACATGAAACAAAGCAGCACAAGAAATATATGTATAAATATATTTGAAGAAATGCAATAACACAGTAATTACCTGTTCTCTCTTTTCACTCTTTCGCTTGGCTCCATTGTGTCATGGACATTGTCCTGCAAAATGGGAACTAATATGTGATTTACTATTATATAAAGTATAAACTACCGTTTCAAAAATGACATAAAAAGAAAAGAGCTTCTCTAAATGCAAGACAAAAGCAGTCATAACTTATGGTACTTATGCAGTTATGCTTGAGAGTATCAACAAGGATTTTATGGTCTACCATGACCAGCCTGCTATCTTTTTAAAAACTCACAGGACCAGATCCATTTATTAAGTGCATGTATGCAAAAGGCACTAGTATGAACTCATTATTCAAGTGAATGAGAAAGATTTAACACACTAAAATTTGTCTTCAATAGACGTAAGCTGAACCATGAATTTTGTGTCTTTACCTTCATTATTTTCAGACATTTATTATTTGTCAGGATCAATGAGAAAGAATTACTGATTGTTGCTCAGAAATGATGTTTGTTGGAGAATTTTGTTTTAGTAACTACCATTAACAATGAAGTTTTTCCATTTTTATTTTATTTTTCACTTTTTCCTCTATGTAACCTAGTAGTTTGCCCATTGACCAAGCTTCTTACCTGATAACTTATACTTATATTTGACTAAACTTACAATATGCCCTAATTTGCATGAACAGCAGAAACCTAAGCTAATGTCCAATTTTCATAGAAAATTATGTAAATCTTGTATAAATTAATGTCATATCAGAACACCACAAAAAGGAAATCCCAAGTTACACTTTTTGCCACAAACCTGCAATAGGCATGTGAGAGGCAGCACTCTTTCTTCTTATTCTTGTGTTAACCTCCATACGCGTACACATGCATCCTCTCCTGAACTCACCACATTGAGATCATCAATAAAAGCCAAACCATACACTCCGCCCAAATGAGCATGCTTTATAGTTATGCGGCTTGAAGCAGGTTTTCCAATCTCATAGATGACGACACAAGTGTCAAGCGATCCAGTTGCCACAAGAGTGCTATTGGGAGACCAAGCTAGACAATTCAATCGAGCAGTATGAAACAACATGTTATTAAGCTTCACCTGCAACAACAATTGATACCTCAAGCATGTTAGAGATCGCACAAACATGCGCAGCGATGGAAATCACTTTTAACTCAAATTTTAATATTATGTACAAGAAAAACATGCATAGTGTTGATTTCTAAGACAGAACTTAATAATACCGTTTGTGGTCTCAAGTTACCTCTTTGGAGGCACAGTCCCAAACAACAGATTCATGAAAACCATCAGCTGAAGCAAACATGGAGACATCTGGTGAATATTCTATCACAGTTATTGCACCTCTATGCTTTTCAAGAACTGCTTCTTCTTTAAGAGTATCACCTGAGACAGAATATACATGCAACTTGCCATCCTGACTGCCCACAATGGCTTCACTTCCATCAGATGCAATTGCACATGCTGTCACAGGAAAACCAAGGTTGATGTTTGACACCACTTTCGCACCATTTAGCAAGACAACTCCAGAGTCAGTTGAAACCAAAGCTAGTCCAGGGGAACTAATGGCAAGGCTCACATCCATAGGCTGACTGCCAATGTCAACATGCTCTGCTTCTCCACATTCCCCGTCGGAGAGAGGAACTCTCCACACCTGAAATTAAGTAAATGGTACGACACTATCACTTAATCAACATTTCAATCTAACACATTTATGGTTTATTATGCAAATTGATAACCGAAGGTAGATGATATCTGCTTTAAAACTGTAGAGCGAATTTCTCAATTTATAAAAACATTTCTTCCCTTTGAAAATGTATCTGTTGTCTTTGTGAGTTATTGTATAAGAGAAGTACATCCATCTTAGAATTTATTAAATAGTAACTCCATTTTCACCTAAAAAAAATATTAAAGTTAGAAAACACAAATAAAACATGTATTTCAGATAACATTTACCTCACTCTCTCATAGACCTTCAATTCTATACTAATCTCAAGCATTTCTACATCTTCCAGCCAATGGACTTCAATTCCCGTGTCTAAAATTAGTAAAATATTCATTTTAGGTTGCTAAAAAGCTATCACCACCTACCGCAATTATGGCTTTAAGTGTTTTGAGTGTACATAATTTTTTTATATAGTCATAAGATTGAGTATTTAAGCTTCAAATTATGTATAAACTAAAACATGTAAAGCATGCTTTTCAACACTGCTTGAAACATGCTATATCACCAAACTTGAAAAGACAAAGAACGAAAGATATTACAGAACAAATTGGATGTAGAGCTTATTATGCAATTTAACTTACACAGAACATGTGGACTAAAATAGCAGAACTCACTTTACATATTGCCTTTGTGCATATCAGAAGAATAAAGTTATGATAAAAAACATAAAACAGAAAACATTCTTTCACTTTTTACATAAATTTGTTAATAAATAATCAATTATTCCCAGCTATTTATATATATCTCACCTTATTATCAAATCCAGATGTAACAATCTCTTCTTCAACAGCCACTAAACATTTAATTTGAGGAATATCTTTATGTTTTATTTTACCACTGTACCCGACTCCTTGAATCCACCTAATGATGATTCCATCATAGCTGCTGGATAACATCTTCTGGTTGTTTTTAAGTACAGTTAATGTAGTGACATTCTTCATGTGTCCAGAAAATGAGAAAGGGGCTTGATCAAGATCACTAGCGGAAAAGATGTTGATTATGCCACCAAGGGAAATGGTAATAAGATGATCATTCTGCCAAAGGCATCCGACAAGCATGTCCTCCACTGCACCAGTTTCAGAACAGACCAATGTTTTAACCACCTTTCCACTACCATCTTCGGAAATCTCCCACACTTTGGCAGACTTGTCAGCAGAGACAGTAAGAACCTGAATTCAGTTAATATACAGATTAGGAATTGCTGGGAAAAAAAAAACAAGGAACACTACATTTGATAAGAAATCTTCATTCTTCTAGTAAAAGTAGAGAATCTATTATTCATCTTTTCTTGATTCACCGGAGAGAATCAATCTTCCGGTGATTATGCACATATCAACACTACGAATTTCCTATTAAGCTCCCATAGTTTAAGATGTTAATTAGTCTAATTTCTCAAAATAGCTATTGCTATCTCTGTATAAATTAGTGTCAAAACAATCAATATGGGTCTTTCTGGTTATTCAATACTTTTAGTATCTTTACGGTATCAAAGCCAGGTTTGAAGCGTTGACATGTGCATAATTACCGGAAGATTGATTCTTTCCAATCCATACAAAAATTAAATATAAAAGAGATTAGCTAATGATCATATCCGCAATTGTTTGATATCAATACTTGTTTCAAGATATATATGTAACAAAGTTGTTTAGTTTTTACCTGTTTACTATCAGGATTCCAGCTGACTGCATATATGCTGCCTGTATGACCATCTTCCGAGGAAAACTCTCCCATCTTGTCTCCGGTCTTCGCGTCATAAATCAAACCCTTCTTATCTGAGCTCACAGTAATAAACTTGTTGCCATCCGGAGAGAATCTCACACAGTTGACAAAGTTGGAGTGGTCCCTGCAAAATCCCAGAACAGAACCATCAACAAATATAATGTAGTCCAGGCTCTATCATAGTAAACCAAAATCAAGACTCACATAAATGAATACTTCAAATTCAATTAAATATATATATATATATATGAAGCAACCTGATAGATAGCTTGAACTTAAAAGGTGGACCTTCATACAAATTGACCAAGAAATCCTCCCCACAAGTGACTATACGAAATGGCCTTGTTGGTTTAAAATCACAGCTCAAAACCCGCCTTGAATGTCCATCAAAGTCTCCTACTGTGCTTCCCGAATCCCACCTGCAACCACATTGTGTAAACACCACAAAAAGCAGGTCTGTTCCAGTTTTTGGTCGGGACTAGTAATTTGATATTAACCAATTATGTGATAATCCTTAGGTCCTGACAAAAAAATTCAGGGCCAAACCTGAATAGAGAAGGACACTCTTCTCTAGTCTCAATTATTAGAAAAAAAAAAAAGCAATTATGTAAGAAGCGCTTCTAGCTTGTCAGACTCATAAACTATAAAAACTCACATAAAAGCGCGAACGACCGACTTTCCCTTGCCGTCACCGCACGCGACGATCCGCATTCCGTCGGGCGACCACTGCAAGTCATCGATCCGACCCGAGAGAACCTTGAAATCTTTCTTGAGCACGAACTCGTTGTGAGTCCCCCAGATCCGGACCGTCCCCGACACGTCGGCGGAGGCGATCCATTCCCCGTTGGGGGAGTATCGGGCGACGGTGACAGGGTAGCCGTGCTCGCCGTAGACCTGGACGTGGAGCGGGCGGTCCAGGTAGCGGATGAGGACGGAGCGTCCGTTACAGTAGAGGATGGAGTTGGATTTAGGGTCGCCGGAGATGAGTATGCCGCGGCCGCGTTCCGTGGAGGGAGCGCAAGCGTAGGTCTCAGAGAGTTGTGCCATTTGAATTGGGTGTGAGATTGTGTTGGGTTTGTTTATGTTTATGTTGAAGAAAGAATTGCCGCGAATTGAGGGACCGTTTTTGAACGAGTTGGCGGGTCAGGAAGATGGGCTCAAGTCGGGTCGGTTTTTAATTATTGGGCCTTTTGGTTTATTTTAGGGTTATTGGCACATTTGTTCCCTAAATTATACGCAAGTTTGCATTTTCCTCCCTATACTTTTTTTTAGACACTAAACCCCCGGAACTCACATAAATTGGCAACCAATGACGGAATGGGGGTGGAACTCTTATTCCATCTTCTGACCTAGACATGTGTGCCTCACATGTCAAACGACTAAGGGCAATTTAGGCATTTCCAGGTTATCTGTTGGGGGGGTATGTTGCAAATATTACAATTGTTTTTGTTCTTTTTAAAAAAAAATCTAATAAATGTATCAAAATATTAATAGTTATTAAAAACACTAATTATTAAAGAATTTAAAAAGAGTTTAAATATATTAAAATATAAAAACCAGTATAGTTTTTGTAAGAAAAAAATTGAAAAATAAAAAATTGAAAAACAAAACCAAAACCACCATCAACATCATCAGATTCTATTCAGATTCAATAAAGCTAACCCCAAAAGAAACCCAACCAAACCATCATCATCATTATCCAGATCCATCATCATCAAACTAAAATCCAGATTCATCATCAACAAACCCAAGCCAATCCTTATGCGATCAAACCCAAAACCAATTGAACCCAATCGGCAGCGGTTAGAGAGAGAGAGAGAGAGAGAGAAGGCATGGGAGGTGGTCATCGTTGTCGCGGTTGTCCTTGTTGGTGAGTTCGAGCGCCGATTGGTGTCGTCGTTGCCGCGCTTGGTGGTGGTTTGGAAATGGTGGCTCGGGTTTGTGTTTAGCGGTTTGATTCTGGGTTAGGTTTCTGGAAATGATGAGGGAATGGTGGTTTCGATGATGTGTTCTGGGCGTGGCTTGGCGGTAGGGGCTTGGTTTCTGCGTTTTGTTTCTGTATTTGGGTTTTGGTTGGGCATGGTGGCGATGGTGATGGCAGTGGTTTTGAGTGATGACTGCAATGGTGATTGTTGTCTGTTGAAATTGATTTGAGGATTTTAATTTGATTTTGATTTTTCCTGTTGGGTTAATTTTGATTTTGATTTCGGTTTGATTTTGGTGGTCGAATGGTGGTGGTTGTGGAATTGATAATGGGTGGTTCACTGTTGGATCTGGATTTTGGGGTTTCGTGGTGGCTAATGGTTGAAATTTTGTTGTGTTTGATGAAGATGAACTGATGAAGATGAATTGATGATGGGTGGTTCACAGTTGGAACTGTTGAATTTTTTTTTAATTTAATTTTTTTTTATTAGGTGGAGATCTAGCCACCGTCCATTTGAATAAGATGGACGGTGGAGATTCAATCTGGAACTCCCCATTTAAATATAATTTTTAAAAATATAATTCCAATTTTGCCCTTACACGTGTAAGGCATGTGATGGATGAGAAACCAAACGGAATTAGGGTTTGGTCCCCATTTCGTCACTGGTTGCCAATTTATGTGAGTTTCAGGGGTTTAACGCCTAAAAAATAAAGTATAGGGGGGAAAATGCATACTCGCGTATAATTTAGGGGGCAAATGTGCCAATAACTCTTATTTTTATCCATCTGTTGTTTCAAGGAGCGACTTTATATCTTGTGAGAGATTCCTTAGAGTATCTCCAACAGACTCCCTTAATGACATCCCTTAGCTTAATTAAGGGAGTATGTGTATTTTTACAACTCCAACAACTCTCTAAATGACCCCCATTAATTGTGTTCAAGTGGAGTTCACTCCCTTAATTAAGGGGTGTTTTTAGACCCCCTTAAAGTGGGTTCCACCTATTTAAGATTATTTTACTTCTTAAAAACTCCATATAATATTTATTACACAACATCAAACATTTAAATAATAATAATAAATTATTAAAGGGACCATTTAAGGGAGTATTGTTGGAGCACATACTCCCTTAATGACCCATTACATCAACATCCACCTTTATTTAAAGGAGTCTCTAAGGTAGACTGTTGGAGATGCTCTTACATTTTTCGTATGAGATTTTGCAAATGTACGTTAAAAAAAAATTTTAAGTGACTTTTAATGTTAGAACATCTCACATGCAAATATGTATTTTTGAGTTTCTAAATAATGACACATCAACATTTCTATTGAATATAGATCCACTTTGACAATTTTTTTTTTTTTAGTTGCATATTTACATTATTACATCTTCAATGCAATTATCTAAAATCAAATATGCATTCATTTTTGACCAATCATAATAAAACATTTATCTCACTCTCTCTCTTCTTTTATTTTATAATTAAATGAGCTCTAATATTATTAGTGGAGAAAGTTAGAAATCCTAGTCAGAATTTATAGTAGAGTTTTTAGAATTAAAAACTCAATTCCATATGAGTTCATTTTTGCTCACCCCCTCATCAAGGGGATGAGCATTACCCCCCACCCCAAATCATGCCAAGTGTCTAAAAATTAACCCAAAAGTTAACTGGGGTTAACAAATTAATTATTACCTATTTTATACAGTGTTGTACCAATTTAAACCCTATCATCATCTTCTCCACCATCACCTCCAACACCCAAACTCTAACCTAAATTCAAACACAAAACCCTAGCCACCATTGAAATCACACCATCCGCCACCACTACAAGCATCGATATCCCTCTAACAGAGAAGATCACCGCTCGATCTCCTTCTAGCCGCAACATCTTCTCTTTATAACTTTATCTTCCCTTTCTTCCTCCAATCTCCTTCTTTCCATCTTGCTCTCTCTTCACATCGGATTGAACAACTTGGTTCTGGTTCAATCCCAGCTCTGGTTCGATTCCAGTTCTTAGTCAAATCCAGATGTGTGCAAGGGCGTGAGAGAGAGAGAGATGTTGCTTTGGTGGTGGTGGTTGTGTGAGAGAGATGTCAGTTCAATGTATGATAGAGTGAGAGAAATATTTCGATTTTCTAGTGGTTGACAACATTAAAAATAAAAAAGTAAAAAAATCTGGTGTGAGAGATGTTAGTTTGGTTGGAACCCAGATTTGTGTTGTTTTTTTTTTTTTTTTTTTTTTTTTTTTTTTTTTTTTGTGATTGAATATGGTGATGATGTTGTTTAGTGTATGATAGAGTAAGAGAGAGAATTCATTTTTTCTGGTGATTGTAAACATTAAAAAAAAAATTATGGTGTGTGTGATGTCGGTTTGGTTAAACCCAATTCTGTTGTGTTTAATGTTTTAGGGTTTTTATTTTATTTATTATATATTTATTGAATTTGGGAGTTCTTCTGTTCAAAAAAAAAAAAGAAAAAAATCTGATAGTTTTTGATATAAGGGCAAAATTGATAAATCACTATATAAAATAAATAATAATTAATTTGTTAATCTTAGGTTAATTTTTGGACACTTGGCATGATTTGGGGAAGGGGGTAATGCTCACCCCCCTTGAAAGGGGGGTGAGTAAAAATGAACTCACTCCATATTCTCTAAAAAAAAAATTAAAAAAAAAATAAAAATGACGACATTACCTCCATAATCAAATTAGATAATTGTATTGGAGATGTTTTTCTTACCTAATTATCTAACTATCCTATGTGGTAATGCATTTTCTCTAAATACATAATAGCGTTGGAGATGCTCTTACGGACTCAAATACCACATCAAAAAATGTGCAATATCACAACCAGATAACAATGGCGTAGCCATGATTTCTAAATAAGGGGGGCTAAACTATAAATATTTAGCCATGATCAAATGGAAGTGTTATGACATTTTAGTTTCAAACAATATATGACACAATTTTGAAAGTGATAAGGAAATAGTTTGAGCTAGACACTGTCAAAATAAAACGATTTGGGTTTAATAAGTTTAATAGGCTTACTTAACTAAGTTAATTATCAAATGTTTGAACTCAACATTTTAAAACTTGAGTTTGAGCTTTAAGATGGGACATTGGACCGGATAGAAATTGAAATCTATAATTATAAACTTTACAATTTAATTTAATTTGTAGGGAAAATTACAAAAAAGTACCCCCGACTTTTGGTAAATTTGCAACCAGATCATACTTTTACCAAAATTACAGTAAAGTACCTTTGACTAATCCTTTGACCGTTAAAATTAATGGATGTCAGAGTGTTAGAAGAGTAATAATGACAATTTCATTTAAAAATTTAAAAATATATAACAAAAACTAGAAAAAAAAAATTATGAGTAACATTTGTTTTTTGTTTTTTGTTTTTATAAAAAAGAAATGAAAAAAAGAGAGAAAAAATAAGGAAGAAAAAAAATCTAAAGAAATTTGTATTTTTTTGGGGTGGGGAAGATCTGGTTCCCAAACCGTATCAATCATCAAATAAAAAAAATAAAAAAATATATCTTTTTTTTTTACAGTATCTATTTATCCACCTATCTAGACTAGATATTTTTTTTTGAAGTTTTTGCCATTGGTAAGATTTGAGCTGTTGACTTGAGAGTCATTTGCCCAAACTCCAAACTCGTCCATCTACGAACTGATCTACGCCCCTGGGAGTAAAATATTTTGTCTTAAAGATGGCAAATTTGGAACTCCATCACCATAACCACGAATTGAAGAAAAAGAGGAAAAATAAATAAAATTGTTTTTTAGGTGGGGGCAAGATCTGGGTTTCCTATATCATCATCAAATCACTTAAAGAAGAAAAAATATAGAAAAGAAAAAAAAAATATTTTTGGGTGATCTTGGTTTGAGATCTCCATCACCATTGTCATTCAACGATTTTTTTTTCAAGAACCGAAGTCTCATTTTTATTTTTCTTTGGTCATGGTCAACAATATTTTCACTCAAGTATCACCTCCAACAATGAGAACAATATCTTTTTCTTCATTCTAAAACAAAAACACAAAAAAAACTGAAAATCCCTATTAGGGCATCTCCAACCAGAACTCTAACTCTATCTTTATCTCTAAAATAGAGTTTCAAAAGAGAATATTCTCTTCAGATTCCATCTCTAAAATTTTTTCACTCCAACCACACTCTCTATCTTTATCTCTGTCTCTATCTCTATTTCTATCTTCAAATAATTTATATTCTACGATTTCCCTTTCAATATATATATGATGAAAGAGTTTGTAAGAAAGTCATCTTCCATCTTGTTGTGAAGCCTAGTCTTGACAATATGCATAGCTGAAAATGACTTCATAGTAGTTGCAGTTGACACTGGAAGAGTAAATGATGTGAAAATTACATTTTACTACTAAACTCGAAAGTGCACGAATCATGAAAAGATGTAAAATAACAAATAAAGTTTGTTCCACGGGGAAAAGTGATCTAAATTAGTTAAGCAAAAGTAACCAAATTTGAGAGAGTTGATGATTGAATTTAAACTAAATTAAACTACGAAAGCAATTAAAAGAAGTTTGGTTTTAATCAATAGATGAAATCCCAGGTAACCGATGCTCCCCATATGTAATACTCAGTGATCATCATTTAATTCAATTAACAAGATTCATTAGTCCAAATTTAGGGTTCATTCTCATCTTATTTATGATATTACCATTCAATCGTGGGTTTAACCATGTGTTCTTAATCACTACTCACCATTTTCCAAGGTGTGAGCAATAACTAAAAACCCAATACGTGCAAGAATTTGTGAACCAAAACCCTCTCACATATGCCTATATCGAAAGTAAATTTTGTTCATTCAGTTGAAAAGTAACTAAGACCACCCATAGTCTTATAGTGCAATCTCAATTTATAATTATCAAAACCCTAGACAAGCATCAATTAATTTCCATAGATTAACACAAGTCAAGAATCAAGACATAGAATGAATTGAATTGAATAGATCTAATTGTATTGATGAATAAATATGGAATTTGAATCATAACATGAGCATCACATAGGTTTACATCTATTCCCTAGTATGGAGTTAGTTACACATGATGAAAATAACAAGAGAAGAGAAAGAAAAGATTAAACCCATGATGGCCTTCAATGAGTTCTTCATATCTTTAATTATGAATTCTTCTTCTTCTTCAAATCTTCAATGTGTAAAGGTGGATGAAAGTTGGTATTGTTTTGAAGAGAGGTGCTTGGCAGAGGCGGACTGAAATTCTATGATAAGGTGTGGTGTGTCCCGAAACCCTAAAGAATTGTTGTATTTATAAGCATCCAAAGGAGTTTCTTGATTTCAGAAGTCCTTGCTCGAGATAGATTAACAAAACTGTTGTCAGTACAGCTAGGGGTAGGACAGCGATTTGGACAACGTATTGGATATCGGTTTTCACCATTGATTAAATGCTATAGAATTGAGCAGCGGTTAGGCAGTTATTGAGGCAGCGGTTTCCTCTGGTCATTCACCGCTGTGTGTATCGCTGTGTAATTGCACAACAATTGCCACAACGGTTTGTTGAAACTTACACTTTAGTCCCTTCAACCATTCCAAAATCTCTATTTCCTTACAAATTCTCCAAAAACATCTTTTGGGAACAATATATTGGGATTTATGCCCTAAAGCTTGTAATTTGTAAATGTTATAAAAACATTAATAAAAGAAGTAGTTTTTTCATTCAATAAATATGACTCATACGCTTATATCATATGTGCTAAGCATCCAAGATTGCTAGATGTAATCTTAAACTAAGTATATGAATGTCATATGCAGAGGAATTTTGTTTAAGACGTGCAATCTAAAGAGTCCGTAGAAAGCAAATAAATTTGGGTGCTTTATTTGTGGTTGAAACTATTATGGTGTGCCTAATATTATCGAGAGAGAGAGAGAAGGGGGGGGGGGGGGGGGGGGGTGAATAGATTTTAATTCGGTTATTACCAAATTTTCGCGATTAGTCAATTTTACGAAAATAACCATAATCTAGTCAATTCAATAAATCAAGTGTAAAGTACGAAATTTAAATGACACTTGATTTTTACGTGGAAACCTTTAACAAGGAAAAAACCATAGGCTGTTATGTGCGCCACACACGATTCTCGAAATCACTATTTATAAAGGTGTCCACAACCTAGGTTGATCACGTCAAACCCTACACGGTCACTAAACCTCCTCTACTACCTATATGCCTTTAATAGCAACCGTAGATCAATTTGCTTGAGGCTGAAGAAACCTTAGCCACAAGACTTACTTCTCAATGAAGAGATTAATCAACCTATGTGAATATGCATGATATCCAAATATGCAATTAATGCTAGGTTACACTAAATTCTTATCTAGGATTAAATAATGACAATTAAATCAATCCTAGGTATCAATTGCTATATGTCATGGCATAAAACATAACTATTTAAGATAAAGCAATCCTAGGTATTGCTATCAAAATACAACACTCAATCAATCAACATATAATTTCAATCTTGTAAGTAGAAATTAATCTAAGAGTATACAAGTTATAAATGAGATAAATTGCTAAGTAAAAACACTCAGATTAGATGAAATTAGTGTTCAACTTACCATAACATGTGTGTTAAAGAAGACCCATGCATTAGTACATACTAGATGATCCTAGATGATATTTAGATGATGATTTATGCATATGGAAATGGGTTTGGAGAGTTAAAGAAAAGTTCTTGGGAGTTTCTCTCTTTTAAAATATTTTGTTCTCTTAAAAGTATATAATATTTGCTCTCTATCTGACGAAGTGAAGATAACAATACAAATATATATTAGGTTATTTTAAAGCTGCACCGTTTTGAACTTTTGAGAGAAAGAATCAAATAAGAGTAATCCAGTGAGGTGAGCTCATGTGAGAGGCATTCAAGGGGTCCAATTATTTATCAAAGCAAATCCACTCATGCAACAAGTAATCACAACAAACATGAGTTCACATGTAACTTTTAGCACTTGATAAAACAACCTTGAGAAAACAAACATTAAATTGAAATTAGGTGTTGCTGTGAGGCTCGTGCGCCCTTCATGGCAAGCATCTCTTGGTGTGGCTTTCATGCCATATCAAGCTGACTTTCGTTCCGAGTGTTCTTTGGTCCAGTTTTGATCTCGGAACTCGAAATTCAGAATTCGATCTTGTCTTCGGAATATAGACCCAGACTCAATTATAAACATAGAAAATTATATAACTTTCCACTCGAAGCTCAGAATTCTATTTCGATTTCCGACAAAAACACGGAATGTCCCAAATGTCTCAGAAATCATCCGAAACACATAGACAAGTCTCCGAATCGCTTGAAACTCATCTAGGGAAAAATCCACACATAGTTGGACTCGTAAAAAGTAAAAAATCTCAAAAATATAATTCTTTGAAATACAATGAGATTTTACCAACCATACCAAAACACACACAAATACTAAAATGCATGAGTTGTATGTGTGTGCAACTAAGTCTCTTCAATGAGATTAAGCACAAGTGATTTACCTTTGAAGTGCTTATCATCTTGAGGTCTTGAGAGGGTCTTTTGTTGTGCATGATCTCCAACAATTAAGCGTCTAAGCTACCCTTATAACATAACCCCAAATGTGGTTTGTCATCGAAATAAGCCAATAAAAAATGAGGAACTTACAATGGTTAATTTACAGCTGCGGTCCATTCCGTAATGTATGGTGATCTTATTCTAGACAACTCATATGGTGATATGAGAATGGAGGCACCTTATATGATGTGATCATATAAGACTGGGCCACGATCTATATGAATCTATCACTAAGATCCGTTACATGAAGAGATTCATATATATCGACAAATAATGGCTGTATATGGGTGATTTTAAACCTGAATGTCTTACTAACTCCTTCAAGTTAGATCATGGTTTTTGACACACCATGGGTGAGATCGGAATAGTATTCCTGATCAATAACTCTGTATCTTAGAATCACGGTTTGGCTTGTAGCTGGGAAGGTATGCACACAATAGAGGAATCCACTCTTTCTTGAAAGAAGTAGAGATGTAGTTCCCTTAAGGGTTGATTCGGGAATTGAACGATTAAGAGCACTCTCATTCTTCCGTAAAGGAAAGAAGGATATAATTGTTTATTAGAGAATCAATGGTACTTAAAGGAAAAGATATAATTGGAGACGTATAACGGACTTTATGACCTAGCTCTAATTATGAACTACTTGTGGAGGATCATATTATATGTAATAACTATATCGATGGACACTGATATTTTGGTTGTGTAAAACATCTACAGCTACAAGAGTGCAACCTCGGGTTTTTAGTGGAATAACTCAGAGGTGAATAATCATGAAATATTAATTAAAGAGTTTAATTAATTTTTCTATGTATTATTGGAGCTCAAAACCATGGGTCTATTAGGTCCCCTTGCTAGCCCTTTACGATTATTGGTAACAAGGTTCTGATTGGATGATTTACACACTTATTTGAGGTCCCCATTTCCTAGATTTTGTACTCGTTGTCGAGCATGTTTTTGTATATAATGTGATTTGTGAGCATTTTGTAGGTTGTATGCTCTAAAATAAGGTGTTGAGCGTAATTGAAGAGTTTTGGAGGTTAAAGGGCTAAAATTGGAAATCTTCGTGCAGAACAATCAACTTGTGGAGGGCATATATCCCTCATCCGATTGAACTACATTTTGTGTAACCTGTTTCTGGAAATCCCCATGAGTCTACTTTCCAACTCTTTTAATGGATCGTGATTCTGAGTTCTCTAGAGAAAGTTATAGCCATTTTCGTAACGGTGCGCAAAGCTGAAAAACATCACCCGAGAGAGATGCGACCTCAGGGCGAGCTCACCAAGCTCGCCCCTCAAGGTCGCTTTCCTCTCGGGTTTTCAACAGTTTTCTTCAACCAAAGAGCATCCAAGTCGCCCTAAGCTCACCGTTTTACCCAAAATATGTTAAAAATCAAGATTTTACCTTTTTGCCCTTGACCTAATTCTTTCCTCTATATAAACCTTTGATATTTTTAGACCAAACCAAGCTCTCTCACCCAAAAATAGTCACAAAGACCTCACCTTTACACATTCCTCTTACATCACCATCTTCATTCTTAGAAACCCACCAAGATTCCATATCTCCCTAACATCCAAACACACTCATCACTTCCATTTTACCACAACCACTATCGCTTCATCTTTTTGGCAAAAGAGAGTTGAAGAAAGAGCTTGGAAGAGGAAGAGCAAAGGAGGATGAGCTACTCTACATAGTTTCTTCTGTTACTTTATTCTCTTTCATTTTCTTTATTATAGCCATGTATTCTTTTGAGCATATTTATTGTATGGCTACATTTTGTGATATAAGTTAAACACTTAGTGCTAGGATTTGATGAAACCCCACCCATGACTATATATTTATATTGACCTTTGTTTATTCTTTATGTGCAAATTGTAGTTTGTATGGATGTTTTAGTGTGCTTAAAGCTTTCAATTGATTGATCTCCTTTTGAATGAATTTTGTGGTGTGTTATGTACTGACCGGAGACGCACACCACGTGTTCGACGAAATGTCTTCTATGCATGTCTAGAAAAGTAGACATACTTAGGCTAGCTTATAGGATTCGTTAGTGTACCAATATCCTTAACGAACCCATTGATATATTCTGAGTAATCGAAAGATAGGCTTGGGTATGATTTTGGGTGTAACCTACTTTGCTCGACTGAGATTGTAGGTTAATATTAGGGTGAATGAGTCTATGAATTGCATGAGCATGTTTTGGGTGAATAATTAAGTCTAGAACGGAAGTCAATATAGGGTGGGGAGTAGTCAAGTCCTAGCATATTTCTCTCCATTATCACATTCGAGTTTATTTTCGTGTTATTTCTTTATTACATTAGCTTTAATTCTTTAATTAATTTAGTTTAATTTGCTTATTTTGAAAACCCTCCTTATCGATTGTTTGAATAGCAAATAGGCTAGTCAATTTCGGTAATCGATCAATCGATCCTTGTGGGAACGAACTTTATTTACTATTGTGCTACTCTCCGACCTCGTCCTATTGCGAGAGTCACTAAAGAGGACTAGCCAATTTTTGGCGCCGTTGCCAGGGATTGAGCGGAATGATTGATATCGATATTAGTTAGTTTATTGCTAATTTGAACCTTTTAATTTAGTTTGTGTGTTTCTTTTTATAGGTACCATTGCTCTTGCATGTACCCACATACAAGGAGCCAAAATATTCACTTCTTGAACTTTGATCCGGAGATTGAGAGAATTGCTCGAAAAAAATTGGCCAGCCCTCTTTAGTAACTCTCGCAATAGGACGAGGTCGGAGAGTAGCACAATAGTAAATAAAGTTTGTTCCCAGAAGGATCGAGTGATCGATTACCGAAATTGACTAGTCTATTTGCTATTCAAACAATCGATAATAAGGGTTTTCAAATTAAGCAAATTAAACTAAATTAATTAAAGAATTAAAGCTAATGCAATAAAGAAATAACATGAAAATAAACTCGAATGTGATAATGGAGAGAAATATGCTAGGACTTGACTACACCCCACCTTATATTGACTTCCGTTCTAGACTCAATCATTCACCCAAAACATACTCATGCAAATCATAGACTCATGCACCCTAATATTAACCTACAATCTCGGTCGAGCAAAGTAGGTTACACCTAAAATCATACCCAAGCCTATCACTCGATTACTCAGAATATATGAATGGGTTCGTTAAGGATATTGGTACACTAACGAATCCTATACGCTAGCCTAAGTAGGTCTACTTTTCTAGACATGCATAGAAGACATTTCGTCGAACACGTGGTGTGCATCTCCGGTCAGTACATAACACACCACAAAATTCATTCAAAAAGAGATCAATCAATTGAAAGCTTTAAGCACACTAAAACATCAATACAAACTACAATTTGCACATAAAGAATAAACAAAGGTCAATATAAATATATAGTCATGGGTGGGGTTTCATCAAATCCTAGCACTAAGTGTTTAGCTTATATCACAAAATGTAGCCATACAATAAATATGCTCAAAAGAATACATGGCTATAATAAAGAAAATGAAAGAGAATAAAGTAACAGAAGAAACTATGTAGGGTAGCTCCTCCTCCTTTGCTGTTCCTCTTCCATGCTCTTTCTTTAACTCTCTTTTGCCAAAAAGATGAAGCGATGGTGGTTGTGGTAAAATGGAAGTGATAACTGTGTTTGGATGTTAGGGAGATATGTAATCTTGGTGGGTTTCTAAGGATGAAGATGGTGATGTAAGAGGAATGTGTAAAGGTGAGGTCTTGGTGACTATTTTTGGGTGAGAGAGCTTGGTTTGGTCTAAAAATATCACAGGTTTATATAGAGGAAAGAATTAGGTCAAGGGCAAGGAGGTAAAATCTTGATTTTTAACATATTTTGGATAAAAAGGTGAACTTGGGGCGACTTGGATGCTCTTTGGTTGAAGAAAACTATTGAAAACCCGAGAGGAAAGCGACCTTGAGGGGCGAGCTTGGTGAGCTTGCCCTGAGGTCGCATGTCTCTCAGGTGAAGTTTTTCAGCTTCACGCACCGTTACGAAAATAGCCATAACTTTCTCTAGAGAACTCGGAATCGCGATCCATTAAAAGAGTAGGAAAGTAGACTCATGGGGATTTCCAGAAATAGGTTATACAAAATGTAGTTCGATTGGAGGAGGGAGATATGGCCTCCACAAGTTGATTATTCTACACGAAGATTTCTAATTTCAGCCCTTTAACCTCCAAAACTCTTCAATTATGCTCAACACCTTATTTTAGAGCATATTGTTAGGATTATGCTCAATAGCAAGAGTGTAATGTTGTAATTAACAATCTTTTTCATATTAATAAAGTGATTTCTGGTTTAACAAATCGTATAGCATTTATAGTTTAATATTATAATTGTCAAAGTAAATAATCATAAGGTCTAAAGACTATGAGAAAAGAAGAATTGTTCGTACATCTGGATATGTATGTGGTAGACACAATTCTTTAGTTAGTCTTGAATAATGTTCACAACTTAAGTTAAAGGTTGGGCACCTTTATCTTGTTAAAGTTGTAGAATTCTTTTGCTAGCATTTGAGTGGGATCAAATGAGATATGATGAGTCTAAAATCATCGGAGTGTCTTCGAGCAAAAGGATCTAGTGCACTGGGTGCATTGAACTGGATCACAATGAAAAGCTTTATCTAGAACCGTCAATAGATAATAGTCTTTTCATTATCAGGACAATCGGAGAGTCTATCTTAATCCTGAGATAAATGATGGACTTATGGTTGCAAATGATATCATTTGAGTTATCAATGAGTACGATTATAACGCATAGTCTATCCTCGATAGTTTGGTGATATTCATTTGTTAATCGATAGAGGACTTCATTTATAGATATGGACATCGTGGCTCCATTTATTAAATGAGAGTATAATATCATCATATGGATGTTTTGAGGTAATTGGATATTAAATCTCAACGTTGAGTTTTCGATAGTGTCTATTGAAAACATGGCTTCTGGACAAGTCAAAATATCCAAGTTCAAAACGTGGTCATATGAGTAAATATGGTAACTTGGAGAGTTATAGGCGGTCTATGAACTCTTGGCGATTACTGATATTAATCACGAGGATACACTATCTCCAACATGATTGTCTAGGGTATGAATGAGGAACATCTTCCTTTTCTATCTTTATTTAAGAGTTCAATTTTAGCTCTTTAGTGGAATGAGTTAAAATTAATGGATCGGACCTAAGTGAATCATTTGTTGATTGTGATTAGGTTATGTCTATTGAAGCTTAAATTTAGATGGCCCGCCAAGATCCCCAATCCACACGGACTTGCATGGATCACTTGATATATTCTACCGGACCAATTTAAGGGTCCATCTAGAATTGCATTTAATATATTAAGAATATAATTTGCACATTATTTAAGTAATGGGCTGCTTAATTATATTAATATATTAATAAAAGACATGTGGGTTTGTTTCTTTTAGTAAGAATGGTTCTGGTTCACATGTGGGCTTTTTATTTAAAGTCCAATGGATTAAATGAAATAAGAAAATAATATTAGGCCCAATTTTATTCAAGTGGGGCGGCAAGGTTAATATTTTAACCTAAGATATTATTTTGTTTTCATTGTTTTAATTAAATAAGAATTAATTAATTTATTAATTAATTGTTTAATTAAGAAACAAATCTTTTCTGATTAGGAAATATGATTCCTAGTCTTATACTATTGTTGGTAGTATACTAAAAGTAAAAGACTTATTTGGTAAGAAAATAAATAATTAATTTTATTTATTTAATCAAATAAGAAGTCTTTTATTTTAGTCAATAAAAGAATAAAAGATCTATGAGTTGGATTAGGGTTTGAAGTCTTAAACTAGATGGAAATTAGGGTGCAACACAAACCCTTTTTTGGCTTGTGTTTTGCGGCAACCCTAGTCCCTTTTAGAGAAGGATTTTCGGCAACCCTAAAAGAAAAGAGGAAGCAAATTTCGGCCACCTATATATTCACACTTATAGAATTCGGCCATTTGGTTGTTCATTGATACAATTTTCTTCTTCTTCTCAATTCATAGAAAGGTTTTTTATTCTACTAAAACATAAAAGAGTGAATAGATTATTCTTTGATGGTACACTAATTGCTTGTTCATCAATAAGCTTGTGTGTACAACATCGATCAAGGTTCACGCGAGTTTCGATCATAAGATTAAGAACTCAAAAGTGACCGGAATAATTTTAGTCTTCTTTTGATTGTTTTTGTGACTAACAAAGAAAAAGAAAAGTTTGTTTGTCCATTCTCAGGTTTGCAATTCAAAGAAAAGGGAGACCACGCTCCTAGGTGATCCACGTTCGTGCTAGGATTGAAGATCTTGCGGATTACCATCGACGTAAGTTAATCGGATCACGCGACAAAAGGTATTCTTCTTTTGTTAGATAATATATATGTTTAATTGATTAAAGGGTTTAAGGTTCATAAAAAGGAAAAATTTTAAAAGTTACTAAATCTATTTTTAGTCTCGCTTCCGCTGCGTGTACTACGGTATTTTTCCCTACACATATTACCTGCAAAATGCTCACAAAACACATTATATACAAAAACATGCTCGACAACGAGTACAAAATCTAGGAAATGGGGACCTCAAATAGGTGTGTAAATCATCCAATCAGGTTCACGGTTAATTGGATGGTCCAATTAATTATGTTACGAAAGTTACTTGGATTTATTCTGAGAATTAATTAAATGATATGATTATTTAATTAATAAATTATTTAATTGATTAATTAAATATCATTAAATAATATGATTATTTAATTGATAAATTAATAATTAAGAATTATTGATTGTTAATTGGAGGTTGCAGGTTCGAACTTTGGCAAGAGCAAAGGAATAAAATAATAAGAGATTATTTTTATTTACTTTAAAGAGGTCAAGGGTTCAAGTTTTAATGACAGCAAAAAGATTAATATGGGATTTAGTATCCTATTTTAACTTGGTCACTAAAACCCTAGTCTCTTGATAATATATACAGATATAATATCAGGAAACAAAAATAACCTAACCTTAATACAGAGAGAGAGAGAGTGTGCGGCAAGGAGAAGAAAAAGAAAAAGAAAATTAAACTTCTTTTTTCCTCAAGCTTGGCCGAACCCAAGAAAGAAAACAAGGATTGTCTTCTCCATCTTTGCAGCCTCCATTCAAGTACTCCCGGAATCCACGACGTGCCCACACACAGTTGCTAGATTGCGGGTCATAGCTCGGAAGACTTAGTGGTGACAGATTGAAAAGAAACGAAGGAGAAAATCAATAAGGTATTCTTGAATCCTTATCTATATTTGTGTATGTGTATACAGGTCTTATAAAATTTAAAACCTATTTTTTTTGCTCCGTCGATTTTATGAAAATCACAACTCTGATTTTTATTTTTATTTTCAGGACCTACACAATAACCTGTAAATACTCAAACAAACGAATTAAATACCTAATTGACTCATGAAACAAGCAATTGACAAAGAGAATGAGAATAAAATACATATACAAATAATGATCGATTAGTAAGCACAAGCATAATTATTCTGTGAATAAGTGGGTATATTGTTGATCTTCTAGTCCTTACCAACCATTGACACAAGGAAGAAAGATTTGACAAACTTCTAAATTCTGAATGTTGAACTACATTATATTCATAATGTTGAAGTTGCATTTTCAATTGCAACTTCTCATGATCAGCGAAGTCATGTGGATAAAACTTGTTTACCAATTTGCAAATATCATCAATTCTGAAAGACTCATAAGTCATATCCTTCGCGAATTTCCAAAGCTATACTAAGAATTAACAACTCAATTGCCTGCTTACTGAAGCGATTATTTAATTCTTGTAATTGTGAATCAATTGCAACATAAAATATATATACTCGATAATACTGCTCAATTGTATAATTTTCTTGTTGTTGGTGAGCTCGACCTAGTCTTGCAACATAACGTGCATACATATCTAGAACATCTATATTGTGTGCCTCACAAAATGAAGATACCTTAGTAAATAATTTATCCCATCCAATATCCCTTAATTGCTATATAAGTCTTTTAGTGGATAAAACAAGACGCATAGCATTTAAAATGTCTTCAGATTTTTGTTGTAAAGCTAGACAAAGTAGATTAATGATCTCCATGATATCATTCACCAAATGCAAGAAGAAGATAAATTCAAATGAAGTAATTGCCTCATAAGCTGTGTCGGCTTCTTCTCATTGAGAAAAAGTAGTTCATTCATCAATAATATTAATTAAAACAACACATGTTGCACCAAACGTTTTTATCAAGCTAGAAACTGACATATAGTGAGAACTCCAAGGAATATCACCAGCTCTCTGAAAAGTGCCAATTTGGTAAAGTCCAATCCTATTCTTTAGCTAATCAATGGCAATTAATTGTGCAATCTTAGCAGCTTGAGCATGTTTAAACTCATCATTACGCTTGCACGGAGTACTGACAATATTGACAATAGAAGTTAACTTGTTAAAAAATTATGAATAAGAATAACTTCTTTTGATCCTACAATAAGTGCCAATTGCAATTGGTATGCCAAACAATGAATATAATAAGCATACAAACAATCCTTTAAAATCAAAGCTTGTAGTCTATTCCATTCACTGCGCATATTACTTGCACCATCATAGCCTTGCCCTCGAATATTTTGAATATCTAAATTGTGATTAGATAACACAAAATCTATTGATTTTTTTTAAAGTCAATGTTGTAGTTGTCTGAGACATGAACAACACCAAAAAATCGCTCTCGTAGAATACCATATTGGTCAACCAATCTCAAAACTTTAGCCATTTTTTCATTCTTTGACTCAAAAGTAAATTGTGATAAAAAGCAACAAAGCACAGAACCAAGGGGAAAACAACCCTAAAAAAAAACAATAGGTACGCAGGCCACACCCAAAAAAAAAAAAAAAACATCAAGAAAAACAAAAAGACTCCTGGCCCATGCAATCATTGCTAACTAAAGAAGAATAGAATGGTAGGGCAGAGAACCACCAAGAATCAGCTTGAAGCTCCAAAGCATGCTTAGATAGAGCATCAGCAACCTGATTCCCCTTCATGAAAATATGGGAAACCTAAAAATCCATTTGCGAGATCTGGAAGATGCAGTGTTGCAATGCCTGACGAACCCTCCAAGGAACCATCTCAGAATGAGAAGAAAGAAGTTGAATCACATAAGAAGAATCGCTCTTGTTGATGGTGATTTTTCAATGGTTTTTCAGTCAACAGTCTAGGTTAGTAGAAACTTATAAATATGAATGAAAATAAAGAACGCAATAATGGTTAATACTGAAAGACACAGAATATATGGTAAAACTAGGGTTTCCAGGTGCCGCTAGGGTTTGGTGTCATGACGTACAAGCAGAGGGTTACAAAGTTGGTTTAAGGATCTTTTTCCTATTTGGTGTTTATCTTCTGTTTAATGTTGTTGAGTCCGAATCTGTCTAGGACTTTGATGGGTTCATAAGATGTTCTAGTTGTTTCCTTATTGAACTCCTTGTTGTATGATGATTGATTTATAATTGAATTCTACAGTTTTATTGCTAGTGAAGAGAGACTCATAGTGTGACGCTTTCTTGTTTTTAGCCAAGTAAGGCCGAACAGGTTTACTCATTCCACTCGGCTTGGTCAGCTTGGTCAGTTTGATACGATGTAATCGAGTAGAGCCGGTGCTGAATTGCCTATCCGTAGTCTCTTTCACAATCTTTGCCTTCTTGCTTACGTGGCCCTGCTGGTATTTATTCTTTTTGATGACGTGCTCTCTGAGGGGAATTTTATTTATAACAATACCCCCTTAAATATTTACGCCGAGTGGATCAGCGAACTTCTAGGATGGGTCAGTTTATTTGGTGAAAATATTTAATATTTAAAATTCTTCACATAGTTTTTTCCGATCAGATAAGCTCTACTCGTATTTTGCCATTTTCCTCATAAATGTTTCATAAATGAGGGAATTAAGTTTCCTTATTAATTCGAAGCATTAATGACGTGTCATAACTACAACCATGCATATTCGATTTACCTTTCAATCAAAAATCTTATGACGGTGACGTTTAGAGTACTTGATGGCTTAATGTATTCTTCTGCTGTCACTTGTCCTCTTACGGTTTGGTATGTTAGGTTGTATTTATGGGACATGACCTCTGTATTGGCCCGTTTGTTACTTCTCATGTCTCCTCGCTTTCCCGCCTTCTGGCTTTTTGGCCCTAGGGTTTCATTTTTCAAATTTGAACGCCTTATCTATTTAAACCCCCCTTAAAGTGGTTTTTTGCTTTCACTTCTCTTCAATCTTTAGACCTAAGTTTTTTCAAATTAGCCTCATCTCTGTATCTTCTTGTTTTTTCGATAAACCTCTTAATTTAATCCATCGTCATTCTTGACTATACTCTTCTGGTTCTGTGAATTTCTTCTCATAGTTTCGAGATTTCCTACCCCCGGGCTCTCTCCATGCTCGAGTTTTTCTGCGGTTCGTTTGGGTTTTACAACTTTCAGACTTCTTTGAGGTTAGTTTCCATAGACCTTGACGCTAGGTACTGTCTTTTTATTGCTGGGATGGTTGCCATCGAGCTTAATGACTTTTTTAAAGCTTCATGTATTTATAAATTGTTAAGAGATCAACCCCCTGACCAGCCCCATTTCTTGGATGCAGATATGTCAGGGCTTGTTTCTGAAGTTCCTCCTTCTTATACTCCTAATTCTTCTGAGTTTCCTTCATTTGATTCTTCTATTTCTACTTGCAGTAGCAGTGATTCTCGTCCCTAGAAGGGAATGGGGAAACACGAAAGTAAACGCCAAGTACGCAAACACACCTCTCCTCACGCTGCTAGGGTTAGGGTTCAAACGGTGAATGGAGATGATGTAGAGGAAGAACATCGGGTAGTTCATATTCCATTTTCTACCGAGCAGGCATGTGCCTATGATACCAAACCGAACCGAACTGAACCGAACCAAACCGAACGTGGTTGGCACTAAAGAAATTCGCCAGTATATGGCGAGGTTTGAACTAGATGGTGATCTGATTCGATTGGAGCCGGCTGGAGACAGGGCCACGTGGAACCCCCCACTTAGGATGGTAGCAATTTATGTGGCCATGTTGAATTGTGGTGTCACGCTTCCCCTTCAGCCGTTTATTGCTTTGTTTTTGGTTGAGGCCAAGATTGCTTCCGCTCAGCTTGCCCTGAACAGCTACAGGATCTTGATGTGTATGTGGCATATGTGGCACAGGATGAACTTGCCTCCACCAACTCCTCACGAGATCAGACATTTCTACACCCTGAGGCAGTTGGGTTAGTCGGGGACATATTTTCTTTTATCTAGCAAACCTGATCATTGGATCCCAAAATGCATTGAGGTCACAGGGAAAGTCAAGGTGGCCACGGATGACAAGATAAAGGGTTTTGTTTGGGGGTTCCCCTCCTCCAACAAGTATTGGAAGAACAATTGGTTCTTCGTTGGTGGAAGGTGGGGTCAGTCGATCACTTTTGACCTTGATGGTACCTGGGTATCACCTAAGGTACCCCGATATTTTTGTTCTCCCGAGTCTTGGAACCAAACGCCCCTTATCTTCATGGATGGGGAATTGAGGAATCTGGCTCGGGCGGTTGTTCGGGCTTTGGATAAGAGGGGGAAATCCAATCTTTTTGATGAGGATGAGATGATAAAGGCCGGTTTCTTCCCTCAGTTATCAACGGCTTGTAAACGATGTAAGTGCTATTTTTTATTCATTCAGTTACCTTCTTTATCCGTCGGTGGATTTATGATGATGACTAAAAATGTTTCTTGTTCCTACATGCGCGACTCGGATGTTGTTTGCAAGACTCAAGCTCATCGGTTGAAGGCCGTCCAGGAAGTGAGTCATAAGGAGGCCACTCACCGGGACGCTGAAGGTAACGCTCCCCCTTTAGATGAGTCAGATGACAGTTCCTTTGAAAAGGCTTTTGATGAGGAGGCAGTGGGAAGGGTTCCTGATTATACTCCTAAGGAAGTTCATTTTGATATGGGTGAGCAAAATGAGCGAGGCGGGCCAAGAGGGCCGAGTGGCCTTCTTGTTGATGATACGGGCGAGCAGGAGTGTTCGCCTAATGAGTAGAGTGACCCGAGGGGTTATACTGCAGACGAGGCAGCTGATGGAGCGTGCGAGCTTGGTTCTGCTGCCTCTAATGGGAAAAAGAGACTTGGGGAACCTTCCAGTGTTGTTGCGCCTATGGAGTCTCCAAACATTGCTGCACTAACTTCTGTCTCTTCACCGGTCGTGGTTGGAAATGAGGCTGAGTTAGAAGATCCTGCTGCCGATCTCGATACCCGTGGGAAGCAGTTTGGGAAGAGGAAGGCCTCATTTTCGCCTGGCTGTCCCGCTCCGAAGGTTCCTCGGGTGGTAACGTATGTTGATTCATCCTCGGGTGACGAGGGGACCGGTGTTGGAGCCAGAGAGACGATGGCGCAAACTAGCATTCAAACTCCACCAAGGGGTCAAATAGAGATTCAAACGGAGACACTTGTTGGAGGCCCTACTGACTCATTCCTTCGGGATGACTCAACACCCATTTTGCCTAATATCGGTGTCGGTGGCCCAGGACCGTCGAGTCAATTGGGAAAGCCCTCCCCACAAGCCATGCTAAGAGCCATGTCTTCGGGCAATGCTTATATTAGGGAGGATAATTGGAGCCGTTTTAGAGTCGAATCGATTTTACAACCTTTTCAACAATGCTTCTTACGTGAGTTCTCTAACTCTTTTTGCCACTATTGTTTTCTTTCATTTGTTTTACTTTGTTGTTTGGTTGTGCAGATGGTCGCTGAGATGTCGGAGGCTTGTCTGGCTAGTAGCGCTCAGACAGATAGAATAAGGCGCCTAGAGGCTCAGTTGAAAGAGAGTGAAGACGGCCGTGCTAGGATTGAGTCAGCTTACCAGGAGAAGATTAGATTGAACCAAGAGTTTATGGACTGGTGCCTGGCAAGTCAAATGGAGGTCGAGCAAAGAGCTTCTCTCGCTATTGACGAAGTTAAAGCTCTTAAGGACTTGCTGTCTTCTACTCAGGAAACGATGCTCCACGCTGTGTAGAAAGCTGAAAAGGTCAAGTCATCCTATGAGCGCCGAATTGAAGATTTAGAAAGCCAGGCCTTGACCGTTGAGTCCATATCGAAGGAAGCTAGGCTGGAATTAGAGATACAAGCCGTCGATCATTTCTAAAGATCCCCAGCTTATGATGCCCTGCTTCTTAGAGAGTTTCAGCGAGGGATAGTCTTGGCTAGAGAGTTCTTTAAGATGAAGAAGAGGGCGACTGATCGGGCTAGGACCAACTGGAGCCTCTCAGTTAAGAAGCATATGGATACGTCTCTAGAGTCTCTTCGGGTCCAGATGAGGGAGTGGCGAGCATACTGTCGAAGCAAAGGAAAAATGCCACATCCCATGCATTTAGAGGTACCCACCGCCAGCGCTTTCTCTACTTTTCATGCTTGTCAGAAAGCGGGGATTAACGATGAGAATCCTGACGTTGGACCTGTGCCTAGAAAAGATTATAGCGCCTGGATTGATTATGAAGAAGACGGGATCGTGTGGCCCTCAGATGAAAGCCTTTTGAGCGAATATGTAATGAGCCAGATCCGAGTATTGGCGGGAGCAGCTCTCAACCCCCAGCGCCGCCTTCTTGATTTTTGATTCTTTTTGTAATGGATTTTGTACATATGCCTTTGACTATACATACTCCTCATATTTTTATGTTTTGCGTTCGCTCCACTATTTTTGTGAATCTGTTTGGAATGCCTTTCCTGCACATTAACAATAAATGCAATAAACAAGGACGAGAGTAAAACCTGTAATTAAGACAGGATGGTTTTCTTAGTTGGTAGCTTGTGATTTAGCCGAGTATCTTATTGATCGGCAGCTTCTGCTCGAACTGATTAATAATTACATCGAATGTCTAACTAACTGGCGATTCGGTTTTTTATTTGAGCCGAGTAACCTTTATCTGAACCGAGTATCTTATTAACTGGCAATTAGTTTTTTTTTTTGGTTTGAGCTGAGTAACTTCTATCTGAGCCGAGTATCTTATAAACCGGTAGTCCGATTTTTATCTGAACTGAATAGCTTGTATATGAGCCGAGTATTTTATTAATTGGCAATTAGGTACTTTATTCTGCTCTCTTCTTACCTAGGTGTTACGTCGAGGCTTACCATGACTATACACTTAGGTTCCTGCACATGTCACCTAGGACGTCTCCAGGTTTTGTCTGTGTAGGGGTTTGCCGAATTGTTGGGGTAGTGTTTACCGGCCAACACAGTTACGCATCTCACCAGTCTTTTCTGGCGGTGCCCCGAGCAGTTTTCCAGTTATCCTGGTGCCTATGGTTTGCCTTTTCGTTTGTGGTGCGTTTGCACCATCCTAACTAGACGGGCATGCTATTTCAGCTTTTTCGCCCTTCGGACACTATCCATCCACTCTTTCACGATTTCATGGCGTCCAAGCTCTCACTTTTTGAGACATTCCTTTTTCTTTTCTGATTGCTTGTTCCGTTTTGGTCAACCATCCTATTCCCAAGGAAGGTTTCCGTAAGGTACTTTTTGATTCTGCGTAACTGGATTGAACATGTGAATTTCGGTAAATAATCTATATTTATTAGAAACTGAATATCCAAAAGATTTAACTAGCTAAAAGCTTGAAACATCAAATGTTAACTGCAAAAAATGAAAGAAAAGGTCCCTTAGGGATAAAATATCTTCAGGTACTGTGCGTTGCACAGTCGGGGCATCAAGCCACCCCCTGGTCGGGCGATTAGGTAGGCCCCATGCCCTGCTATACCATCGATGGTGTATGCTCTGTCCTTCCCATTTTTCTTCCAAGTATTTCCTGAGCTGAGTTGTCCAGTCATTTGGGTATGGTCGGATTTCTGCTACCATGATTTCTTCTGGTTCTGCCGTGCTCGTCTTGGTCAAGTGTGCGACTGGTATTGTTTTGGATTTGATACAAGTTGTGGCTGACGCTAGTTTGGACAAGGCATCTGCCTTCTCATTTTCCTCTCGAGGGATCTGAGTGATTTTGTATTTCTTGAACCGTCTGAGCAACCTTTTTGCTATGTCAAAGTAAGTTATTATGTACTCATCTCTCGCCTGGTATTCGTCTAGCACCTGGTTGACTACTACTTGTGAGTCACTAAAAATTTCTATCTTGTCTGCTCCCAATGCTATGCACACCCTTAAGCCGGCCAATAAAGCTTCATACTCGGCCTGGTTGTTGGTTGCTTTGAAGTCGAACCTCATGGCACATTCCATAGCATCCCCTTCTGGGGTTGATATGACTATTCGGCTATTCTTGCCCCACTGCCATGGGTGTTTGATGATCCATCCACATGTAACTTCCATTGAAAGTTTTTTACCTGCTCTTCTTCTATCATCCTTCTTACCTCAATATTCGGTTCGGTGAATTCAGCCACGAAGTCTAACACCACCTGTCCTTTGAATGCTGCCCTTAGGGTGTATTTGATATCAAATTCACTCAGTTCTACAGCCCATTTAGTCAGCCTACCTGACAATTCTAGCTTTTGTAAGATAAGCTTTAATGGGCAGTCGGTGTATACTTCTATCGTACGTGCTTGAAAATATGGCATCAACTTCATTGCAGCTGTGATTAGTGAGAGGGCCATTTTCTCGGTCGGTGAATATCTGGTTTCGACCGGGAGTAAGGCTTTGCTTGTGTAGTATGTTGGCTTTTGTATTCCTTCCTCTAGCCAAATTAACACTGAACTGATTGCTACTTTTGTGAGGGATAGATACAAGTACAAGGTTTCCCCGACTATTGGTTTTAAGAGGATTGGTGCTCGTCCTAGGTGCTCGTCCTAAGTACTCTTTCAATTTCTGAAAGGTTGTCTCACACTTTTCACTCCACTCGAGCCCTTTACCTTTTTTTATTGCTCTGAAGAATGGGGTGCATCTATCCATTGATTTGGCGATGAATCGGTTGAGTGAGGCAAGACACCCAGTCAGCCTCTGTACTTCCTTCAATGTCTTTGGTGAGGCCATTTCTTCTAGGGCTTTGATCTTCTTGGGGTTTACTTCGATCCCTCTTTGATGAACTTGAAAACCTAGGAACCTTCCCGACGGTACCCCGAACACATATTTGTTCGGGTTAAGCTTTATCTTGTATTTCCTTAGGATATCGAAGGTTTCCCTCAAATCCATAGAATGCTTCTCTGTTGTGACGCTCTTGGTCAGTATGTCATCTACATAGACTTCCATGTTTCTCCCAATTTGCCGAGCGAATATCCTGTTTACCAGCCTCTAATATCTTGCTTCGGCGTTCTTCAAACCGAACGGCATTACCTTGTAGCAATATAATCCCTGATCTATGGTAAACGTCGTTATCTCTTCATCTGTTTTGCTCATCCGGATCTAATTGTAACCCGAGTAAGCATCCATAAAACTTAGCAGTTCATGTCCCGCCGTAGCATTTACCAATTGGTCGATTCTCGGTAAGGGAAAGCTGTCCTTTGGGCAGGCTTTGTTTAAATCCGTGAAGTCCACACACATCCTCCATTGATTATTTTTCTTTTTAACTAACACCACATTGGCTACCCAATGTGGGTATTTGACTTCTCTTATTGACCCTACGGCGAGCAAATTTTCCACTTCTTTCTTGATTGCCGCACTCCTTTCTAGGTTGAACAACCGTCTTTTCTGTACCACTGGTCAGAATTCTGGACCAACAGACAAGTAGTGCGATATCACTTTTGTATCTATCCCAGACATATCTTAATGACTCCAAGCGAATACATCTTTGTAATCTCTCAATAAGCAGGTCAGCTCGGTTTTAATGTGTTCGTGTAGGTCTGCACCTATTTTTACCACTTTACTTGGCTCACTATGGTTTAGAATTACATCTTCCGTTGGCTCATCTTTTTTAGCTTCGGGCTCTTCTCTAGGATCTAGTTTAAATTCCTTTGGTATCTCTATCTGTTCTTCTGACCCTTTCATGGTATGTTCGGTTAGAAGAACTGCGCACACTTGGTGTCCTTCCTTATCTTTGCAGACTAAGAGATTTGCTCTCCGTGCCATCTCTTGCGACCCCTTAATCACTTCTACCCCGTACTCTGTTGGGAATTTCATCATTAAGGCATAGGTGGCCGTCACTGCTTTAACTTTATTTAAAAATGGTCGGCCCAGTAAGGTGTTGTACGGCCAATTCTTTGTATCTACGACCACGAAATCAAGTAGTACCGTCTTTTGACAGGGGGCTTTTCTGATTTTAACTGGAAGCTTCACCGTGTCAAGAGATCTTACTTCTACTCCGCCAAACCCTCGTAGTGGGGTATGAAAGGGTTGCAGGTCTTTTCTGTCCAGTCTTTGGTCATACACTTCTGCACTTAGAATATCCGCTGAGCTTCCGTTGTCGATCAAGATTCGATGGACTTCTTTATGGCCAATCCGAGCACTAATGACTAGTCCGTCATTCCGCTTGATTTTAACACCATGTGAATCAGCTTTAGTAAATATTATTGGGTCCCAGCCTTCCTTAATTCTCTATAGGGGCTCGATAGAGTTAACATCGATGTCTCTTTTAGCTTCCATCGCTTCCCGAATTTCCTAGGTCCTCTCCCTGTTGCTTTTTCCAGTTGCCGGTCCACCAAATATGGTGTTAATTGCTCCTTCATCCTCGGCTTTCTTTGGGCTCTACTTTTTTCCTCGACTCTTTTACCGGTTATCTCTCTGTCCATCTGTTTTCTCGGCCTTCTTTAGGACGATATCTTTCAAATGTCCCTCTCGGATAAGGGTTTCGATGTGGTCTCTGAGCTTGAAACAATTGGACATCTCATGCCCATTCTCTTTATGTAATCTACAGTATTTTGTTGTATCCCTCTGAGCGAAGAATGACTGTTTAGGAGGTTCTTTAGACATGTTCTTCTCTTCTAAGATTGCTAGCACTTCTTCTTGATCCTTCTTCAATGGAGTGTAGTTCGTGTATTTACCCAGGAATTTTTGGTGTGGCTGGTCCGTCTTTGGGTCATAAACTTGGCGACCATCCCAACCATCCAGAGTTCTGCTTTTTTGTTTGTCACCCTTTGGATTGTGAGTCTTGGGTGCATTATCTTTTACTTTAGATCCTTCTAGTCGCCCACTGTGCACAAAATAACCTCCTGTTGAAATTTCCTCTTCTTCGGCTAAGGCATAACCCCCAGCCATGTCCATTATATCCGCATAGCTGGTCAAGCGGGCTTTTCTTAGATCAAAAGACAGTTGGCCGTTCTGTAAGTTGTTGATGAACACTGCAACAATGGCTTCGTCATTTGCGCTTCCAATTTCTGACACCTCTTGGCCGAATCTTCCCAGATACTTCTTAGGTGACTCATCATTCCCTTATTTAAGCTAGGACAGGTGAGCTACTGACTTCTTTCTATGTACATTCCCGAGGAATTGTCTTAAAAATGCCTTGCTTAATTCACCGAAGTTGCTTATGCTTGCTGCTGGCAATCTGTCAAACCACTAAGAACCTAAATCCCCAAGTGTTTGTGGGAAGTTGAGGCATAGCCAGGCATCATTGTGGATGTATTGGGCCATATATCTCCTAACGTGCTCTTTTGGGTCGATATCTGTTTTGAATTGCTCCACGTGCGGCATTCCGAATCTTTCTAGAAAGGGCATTCTTAGAATTCCATTAGTGAAAAGGCTGCCTAACTCATCATCCGACAGTTCGTTGTGCCCGTAATGCCTGACCAGGGCGTCCATCTACAGACGATTGTTTTGAACCTCCCGGGTCAAACTTTGTATAAGTATGTCCCTGTCGCCTTCCGGTTCTTCCATGGGATTGAAACCCTGGCTGATGATTAACTTTTGCCTTTGCTCTTCTGGTTCCTGTTCTTTGGTCTCCCAGTTCAGGCCATGCAATCGGATTGTGCTTGTTAGGTTTTGATTTGTTTTGGCATGTATTCCATATCAAAATGTGTTTCTCTTGTAATGTTTAGTGGTCTAAGTTTTGAAGATTCAAGGCGTTAAAGAAAGTCTTGGCCACAACTCATGCAAGATGCCGGCTTTAAAGAGAAATGTGCTTCATTAGTCTACAAAGGTATATAAGACCTCATTTCTCTTACAAGGCTAGGCACACACACACATGGCATTCATTTGTGTCCCTGCATGGTTGATGTGGCCGTTTGTGCACAACAAAATGATGTTTTTATGTGTTCATTTAGAAAACCAATTTTACCACTTGAAAATCCTTTAAGGATGTAAAGATTAGTAAAACGGTAAGTAAGGATTCATTCCATAGGGATTAGGTTAGATTAATCAATTTGTAAACAAGCCAATCAATAAATGAGAATCCTTACAAACTCTTTCAATATCAAGAACCCTAAATTCAATAGAGAGATTTGTGAGAGAAAAGGCAATCAAGATTGCTCATTTAAACACTCAAAGCCATTTTCATATGCATTAAACTTCATCTAGCTTCTTCTAGCATATCTAGGATGCTTGCTTGCATGGGTCTTACTCAACACACTTTCTTTAGTAAGTTCTTCACTAATTTCATCTAATCTTAGTGTTTTACTTAACAAGGCATCTCTTTAATTACTTGTATGTTCTTGATATCTATGATTGATTTAATTGTCATCTTATTATCCTAGATAAGTATTTAGTGTAACCTAGCACTAAGTTCATATTTGGATATCTTTGCATATTCACTTAGGTTATTTAATCTCTTTAGTGAGAACTAAGTCTTGTGGCTAAGGTTGCTTAGGCCGCAAGCAAATTGGACTAGGTCCACTTTTATAGGCCTGCGGGTAGTTGATCGAACCAAAATTGGTATGATTTTGGCCCTCACTTCCTTCTCCTTTTGCTTAATTCTTGGGCAATATCCTGTGATTTAATTGTGTAAATTAAGTGTTTTCAGGTATTTATTAAGTTCAAGGGCATTGAGGTAATTTTGGAGAAATACAGGTAAAAGAGTAATTATTGAAGGAAGATTGAAGTTATCGTGAAATTGGAAGAATGCAGGGGATCGAAATGTAATTTGCCACATAAAACGTTTCACAATTGGGCTCAAACTCTAAGCGCACCCCATGCTACTATTAAGCGCAGCCCAAGAAAGGCAAGTGATGTGAGCCCATGCACACCCCAGGCCGGTGCTAAGTGCACCCCAATGAAGGCAAAGACTTGCGCCTGCACGCACCCCGGCCCAATGCTGAATACACCCCCTTCATCTTCAACCTTCTCCTTCTTCCTCACGCGTGCAACAACCATGGAAGCTCCAAACCCTAATTGCAAGTTGCCTGATAGCAGCTTTCCCGTCCCCATTTCCGGTCGAAACTGGTGCCAAATCAACGATAAGGAGGATGGTAACATGATCAGTCCATTTCCGGTGCCCCAAACCCACCGGAATCATACCACACAATCACACCTCCATCTCCCTTATGTCGCCACTTTCGTCGCCACTTCCCATGGCGACAATGCCTTGAAAATTGTTGCCACTTCTCGTTCGATGTCGTCATGGCGACAGGGAGTTGATTTCCACACCTGATGATGTCACCATTTAGGTCACCACTTTGGTCGCCATTGAAGAGTAGCGACAGCCTTCTGTGTCAAAAACTGATTGGTTGGCAAATTACAAGAAGGCCCCCTAGAGGGGCCAAAATGGCAATATTGTAAAGTCTATGGGATGTTTTGGTAATTTACCACCCAAACCTAATTTGAAAATCCTATAAATACATCACTATTTTACAACTCTTGACAACTCTTGTGAATCAAGAAACCTCCTTTCTTCCACCATTCCTAATCCTACCATTCTCCTCTCCAATAAATACTTAGATTACTCCACCTAAATCATTCCCCTCTTTCCATCTTCTCCACCCATTTCCTTTGTCACTTTCCATTTGACTCCACCTATCTAGACATATCCTTAACACCCACTCTTTACACAAGATTCAAGCAAGGAAGCTCAAGGAAGGATCAAGCTTACAAGAGAGACCCAAGGGTGATTTCTCTACATTTTACTTCCTTTTCTTGTTTGTAATTATGTGTAATTAAACCCTCATTTTAGGGGATGATTTGAGAAGACTTTTTGGACATGAGTATTAATTAAAGTTTTGAATAGTATGCTTGCATGATTATAGTTTTATTTACTTTTTAATTAGATCTTGCACTTATGTGATTAAATGAGTATTGACACACTTGTTGATTATAATCTGTTGTAGGATTATTTGTGATAAAATTGATTGAGTTATTGACACACTTGATTGATTATAGCACATAGTGAATAGGATAGGCTTTTGGAGGGGTGATCAACCTCTATTGCCTAGGCCATTCGATCGTCATTAACCAATCCTGCCGTGACCCCCTCTCCTTAATCGGTTAGGCGTTGCAGTGGGAAGTTGCTTAGGGTTCGTAGTGACGGTCTAAGCAACACTTTCAAATGAGATCGGTCCTTGATTGTGTAGATAGCGAATTAAAGAATTCTTGTATGAATTTCTCATAGTCCATTAGCTACTCTATCATTTCCCTAGAATTTCCTATTAATTGTTTAATCCGTTTTCTTATCTAGGTTGTTACATTGGATTCCTATCCCTATTCATTTTCTCTTTGCATTTTTGTATATTTATTTTACATGCATTGTTTGGTGGTTTCTCAAACCACACACTATCCAACTAACCATGATTTATTTTATTGCACACTATTTAGACTAACTTAGATTAGATTGCAAATCGATTAATCTAACCTAATCCCTGTGGAACGAAACGGGGAAACGGGAAAAAATGGGGAAAAACGGAGAAAATGGGGAAAAACGGAGAAAATGGGGAACTGGGGTTGGGGTTGGGGTTGGGGTTGGGGATGGAGGTACCTCCCCCCAAAATCCCTCATCCCCATTTTCCCTAAATAGGGAAATGAGGAGGGGTGGGGATGGATCTAGGAAGTGGGGATGGGGATGGGGATGGGGATGGGGGGACCTATATCCATCCCCATTTCCCTAATGTGAAACCTTAGTCCCAGCATCGTTGTGCTCATTTGGTAATAGCACATTCACACATATGTTTTAGTATGCTCATGCATTGATCTCATTTTGACAAACATTGTAGAATTGCATGTTCTAAGACTATGTCTAGGAAATTGCATACTTGTGTGATCTTGTGTTTATTTGTTTGGGTTTTGTTGTCTTGAACTTGAATATGATCTCATATGATTCATTGTTGAGTTTTGGTCGTTTCAGTTACTCACTCATTTGATTACGAGTTCAAACGAGGAAGTTACATCACTTTACATTCTCTTACAATGCATTGTCTTCATCATCGTGTATCGAGTTGATTTCATATCTAATTGTCAAAGTTTTGTAGTCTTCCTCATGTGTCGTTGAGTTATGGTTCGTAATTTGAAAGCGGATTCAAATTCGGAGAACAGTCGAAGAACGTGTGAGGTGCACGGTAGGGAGCGAAGGAGGAGAGAGGAGGCAAGGTGCCACCTTCCCTCATTCCTATGGAGGCGCGTGGCTGAAGGTGGCACATTTCCAAATTTGCCCTTCTCCTTCTCCAAATGTTTTCCCTCCCTATTTAATTCAAATTTCGTGCACAACTCTGAAGAACTTTTACATTTTTGTTTTAGTCATATCTCTTTCATCTCAACTCCGAATTGAGTGATCCAAAAGCCACAATTGTTGGTCTCGAAGAGAAGAATAAGTCCCAAGCATTTTCAATTTGAAAATATGTAGATTTCTCGTGATGATCTGATCTCAGTTCGAGTTTCATCTTTTTTATTGGTAATCTTCTTCTTTGCATTTTTCTTATGATCAACTTCATGATTCTTATTATTTGATTGATGAAAAATGTTTAGAATGATTTTGATTCCTATTTTAGACTTGTTTGAATGATTTTCAAGTTATAGCTTTTTGTGATTTTGATTGAACATATTTGAAAGCTATACTTGATTTACATGAAATTAATTCTAGAAATGTTTTGTATGATGAGCTTGATTGTTGATTTCTAGGTTTAGTTTCATGATCTAAGAGCTAGGATTTGTGATTACAATATTGATTATTCTAATCTAGTTCTTATTGATTCACATGCTTGGATTTCTAGACAACTTTGTGATTTAGTGTTGAAAACTTATTCTAGTTATCTCTTGCATGTTCATAGAGTTTGTGTGATCAACTTTCTCTATTTGATTGTGTTTGTATCATTTGCATCACTTAGATCATTTACCTTGCAAAAGGTGTGAAGTCTCTTGTTGTTGAGTGATTCTTCAACTTAGAGCAAAGGAAGACTTGGCAAAGAGTGTGAGACTCTAAGTAAGTCCGAGCAAAAAGTCTTGGTGAGGAGTGTGAGGCTCTAGGTAAATCCAAGCAAGAAAGTCTTAGTTAAGAGCAAGGGGCTTGAAATAACTAAGCAAGGAAGACTTGGCAAGGAGCTAGGCTTCAAGTAAGATCGAGAAAGGAAATCTTCTTAGAGACTTGAGGATAGTCTTGGTTAGGGAGTGGGTTTCTAGAGGCAAGCGATTTATCTCGGTTAGAAAGCTTGTGGCAAGGTGTTTTCACTTGGTCCGAGGGTAGACTAGGAGTTGATAGCTTAGGAAGTATATCATGTGTTGATTGCCTTGAGTGTGTATCTTCTTTTTGTCATAGTGAATTGCTTGTCGGTGATTATGGATTCAACTCGTGGATGTTTCCTCTTAGGAGGTTTTACCACGTAAAAATACTTGTGCCAAGTTTTTTTTTACTTTCATTACTTCCATATCTTTTATTGATTATATCACTTCTGAATTGTATTCTAAATTATGTTGATTAAAACAATCCATTTGTTAGACATATCAAGTGTGCACATCATTGTTCTGCGAAAAAGAAGTTTGGAAGAATTTGGGCATATATCTATTCACCCCCCTCCCCTCTAGGTATATTTATACTATAATTGCTTAAGAGAATTTCAATAGGTCAATGCCAATGCATAATGCAAGGTTTGATGAGCCTTACTGTACATAACTTGGATACCATACATTGTTTTCATATCCGTTATTATGTCTTTAGGTCGCATTAGATAACCATCGTGTTGTTGGAGTCTAAGGGCTATTACTTCACCAATTATGACCGCACTAGCCTATCGATGGCGCTGGTGGACCTCCTTCAAGGGACAACTGTGTTCATTTACAAAACATCTTACTTGAAAGTATATGTCATCTCTCCTCTCCTCACTGCTCTTAATTTTCACGTACAGTTGTCAATCTTGCATACCAAATGTAGAACCAACTTGTTAAGCCCCACTTCACCTTCCATTCAAAGTTCTCCATCATTGCATGAAGACCTACTAACCTCTTTAAATCACTTTTTTTTGGAAAAAATTGACCTATGTAAATCTTGGTGTTAGGTTCATGTGATCCCATGGTGTTGTTCACTTGACCAAACGAACACGCTTCGGATCCGGGAATAACCCAACTTGATGGATTATCGGAAGCTGAGAGATTAAGATTTTCCGGGACAACGAATTTCCCCGGCATATCTAATGCACTACAATGGGGACGGTCACCTTGTACACGCCAACGGATGTCCTCGGCATATCCGATGCACTACCATGGGGACGGTCACCTTGTACACGCCTTCCTTGAGTTTGACATGTAGGGAAAAATACCGTAGTACACGCAGCGGAAGCGAGACTAAAAATCGATTTAGTATGTTTTAAATTTTTTCCTTTTTATGAACCTTAACCCTTTAAATTAATTAACCATATATAAAGTAACAAAAGTATAATACCTTTTGTTGCGTGATCCGATTGACTTACGTCGATGGTAATCCGCAAGATCTTCAATCCTAGCACGAACGTGAATCACCTAGGAGCGTGGTCTCCCTTTTCTTTGAATTGCAAACCTGAGAATGGACAAACAAACTTTTCTTTTTCTTTGTCAGTCTTAAAACAATCAAAAGAATACAAAAATTATTCCGGTCACTTTTGAGTTCTCAATCTAATGATCGAAACTCGCGTGAACCTAATTCGATGTTGTACACACAAGCTTATTGATGAACAAGCAATTAGTGTACCATCAAAAGAATAATTTCTTCTCTCTTTTATGTCTTAGTAGAATAATCAAATACTTGTCTATGAGTTTAGAAGAAGAAGAAAATTGAATCAATCAAGCCTTGGAGGTGGCCGAAACCTATCACAATAAATAAACAGGGTGGCCGAATTTCTCTTCCTTTTTACTTTAGGGTTGCCGAATTCTATGTGGTGTGGTATTAGGGTTGGCCGAATTTCATCACATCACATATATAGGGTGACCGAAATTCAACCCTAATTCCCATCATCCTTTTAGACTCCTAACCCTAATTTAACTCATAAGTATTTTTATTCTTTTATTGACTAAATAAAAAGACTTCTTATTTGATTAAATAAATAAACTTAATTATTTATTTTCTTATCAAACAAGTCTTTTACTTTTAGCATACTACTACCAATAGTATAACTCTAGGAAATATATTTCTTGATCAAAAAAAGATTTGTTTCTTAATTAAACAATTAATTAATAAATTAATAAATTAATTAATTAATTAATTCTTATTTAATTAAACAATGAAACAAAATAATATGTTAGGCTAATATTTTAACCTTGCCGCCCCACATGTATAAAATAGGCCATATATTATTTTCTTATTTCATTTAATCCATTGGACTTTAAATAAAAAGCCCACATGTGAACCAGACCCATTCTTACTAAAAGAAACAAGCCCACATGCCTTTCATTAATATATAAATATAATT
The DNA here is from genome assembly GCA_008009225.1 of Acer yangbiense. NCBI lineage: Eukaryota > Viridiplantae > Streptophyta > Magnoliopsida > Sapindales > Sapindaceae > Acer > Acer yangbiense. The sequence continues at coordinate 36,406,906 of CM017768.1, forward strand.
GAGCAGCCCATTAAATAATTAATGTGCAAATTATATTCTTAATATATTAAATGCAATTCTAGATGGACCCATAAATTGGTCCGGTAGAATATATCAAGTGATCCATGCAAGTCCATGTGGATTGGGGATCTTGCCGGGCTATCTAAATTTAAGCTTGAATAGACACAACTTAATCACAATCAACAAATGATTCACTTAGGTCCGATCCATTAATTTTAACTCATTCCACTAAAGAGCTAAAATTGAACTCTTAAATAAAGATAGAAAAGGAAGATGTTCCTCATTCATACCCTAGACAATCATGTTGGAGATAGTGTATCCTCGTGATTAATATCAGTAATCGCCAAGAGTTCATAGACCGCCTATAACTCTCCAAGTTACCATATTTACTCATATGACCACGTTTTGAACTTGGATATTTTGACTTGTCCAGAAGCCATGTTTTCAATAGACACTATCGAAAACTCAACGTTGAGATTTAATATCCAATTACCTCAAAACATCCATATGATGATATTATACTCTGATTTAATAAATGGAGCCACGATGTCCATATCTATAAATGAAGTCCTCTATCGATTAACAAATGAATATCACCAAACTATCGAGGATAGACTATGCTATATAATCGTACTCATTGATAACTCAAATGATATCACTTGCAACCATAAGTCCATCATTTATCTCAGGATTAAGATAGACTCTCCGATTGTCCTGATAATGAAAAGACTATTATCTATTGACGGTTTTAGATAAAGCTTTTCATTGTGATCCAGTTCAATGCACCCAGTGCACTAGATTCTTTTGCTCGAAGACACTCCGATGATTTTAGACTCATCATATCTCATTTGATCCCACTCAAATGCTAGCATAAGAATTCTACAACTTTAACAAGATAAAGGTGCCCAACCTTTAACTTAAGTTGTAAACATTATTCAAGACTAACTAAAGAATTGTGTTTACCACATACATATCCAGATGTACGAACAATTCTTCTTTTCTCATAGTCTTTAGACCTTATGATTATTTACTTTGACAATTATAATATTAAACTATAAATGCTATAAGATTTGTTAAACCAGAAATACTTTATTAATATGAAAAAGATTGTTAATTACAATATTACACTCTTGCTATTGAGCATAATCCTAACAATCTCCCACTTTTGCTATAGCAAATGTGTCATATCTCTCATGCCCATGTTCTCTAGATGCCCATCGAAACTCTTCTGAGGTAGAGCCTTTGTGAAGGGATCCGCTAGATTTTCTGCTGACGCGATTTTGGTAATCGTCACATCACCTCTTTGAACAATCTCCCTTAAAAGATGATACTTTCTTTCAATGTGTTTTCCTCTCTTGTGACTTTTTGGTTCTTTCGAATTAGCCACTGCTCCACTGTTGTCATAGTAGATAGTGATATACTTATTTGCACTAGGAACCACTTCCAAGTCAATCAAGAATTGGCGGAGCCAAACAGCCTCTTTGGCAGCCTCGCATGCAACAACATACTCAGCTTCCATGGTGGAATCAGCAATACAAGATTGCTTGATACTCCTCTATATGACTGCTCCTCCTCCAATAGTAAACACAGCCCCTAATGTGGATTTTCTGGAGTCAGAATCTGATTGGAAATCAGAATCTGTATACCCAACAGGAATTAAATCTCCTCCAGAGTATACAAGCATATTATCTCTCGTTCTCTTAAGATACTTGAAAATATGCTTGACTGCCATCCAATGATCAAGACCAGGTTTCGATTGAAACCTGCTAACTATGCCAACAGCAAAACAAATATCTGGTCTAGTGCAGAGCATTGCATACATGAGACTTCCAACTGCCGAGGCATATGGAACTCTACTCATGAATTGCTCTTCATGCTCATTCTTAGGAACTTGTTCCTTAGAAAGTTTGATTCCATATCTGAAAGGTAACATACCTTTCTTGGAATCCTGCATGGAAAACCTAGACAAGATCTTGTCTATGTATGAAGCTTGGGATAATGCAATCGTTTTATTCTTTCTATCCCTTATGACTTGGATACCTAGAATAAAACTTGCTTCTCCTAAGTCCTTCATATCAAATTGTTTTGCTAACCATTCTTTTACTGATGTCAATACTCCTACATCGTTTCCAATGAGTAGTATATCATCAACATAAAGAATCAGGAAAACCAACATGTCGCCTTTAATCCTTTTGTATACACAAGGTTCGTCAGGATTCTGAATAAATCCAAAACCTTTGACAGCTTGATCGAACCTTATGTTCCAGGATCTGGATGCTTGCTTTAATCCATATATGGATTTCTGCAACTTGCATACTTTTTCCATTTGGCCCTTTTCAATGAATCCTTCTGGTTGCATCATGTAGATGCTTTCGTCAAGACTTCCATTAAGGAAAGCTGTCTTGACGTCCATTTGCCAAATCTCTAGATCTAAAGATGCTGCAATGGACAAGAGTATCCTAATGGATTTAAGCATGGCCACAGGAGAGAAGGTTTCCTCGTAATCGATACCTTCTTTCTGTGTATACCCTTTAGCTACCAATCTAGCTTTAAAGGTTTCCACCTTTCCATCCATACCTTTTTTCCTCTTGTATACCCACTTGCACCCAATGGGTTTTATCCCTTTAGGCAAGTCTACAAGGGACCAGACTTTGTTATCGAACATAGATTCAATCTCAGATTGTATTGCCTTTTGCCAATGGCGACTATCAGCATCCTCCATTGCTTCCTTATACGTGTAGGGATCATCGTCGTCCGGGAGATTCTCCACTGATTCTCCTAGATCGATGTATCTTTCTGGTTGTGTTCTAACCCTCCCACTACAACGAGGAATGGTAGGTTGTTGATCTTGTGTTGAATCGGAACTTACAATTGGGTTAGGTTGTGTAACCTCTCGTGGAATTGTATCTCCTGACATCTCATTCAGGACAATTCTACTTCTAGGCACAAAATCATTCATATAATCCTTTTAAAAAAATTTAGCATTTGTCGAAACAAATACTTTAAGATTTGAAGGACTATAGAAATAATATCCTTTAGTTTCTTTTAGATACCCTACAAATATACATGTTTCTGAACGGGACTCCATCTTATCTGTCTTTCCTTTTAACACATGCGTAGGACAACTAAATATCCTTAAGTGTTGTAAACTAGGCTTGCGCCCAGTCCACAACTCATGCAGTGTTTGAGGAACAGACTTAGATGGTACATCGTTTAGAATGTATATAGCAGTTTGTAAAGCATATCCCCAAAAAGAAATAGGAAGTGTTGAATAACTCAACATAGACCTAACCATATCCAAAAGAGTTCTATTTCTCCTTTCTGCCACCCCATTCCGTTGAGGTGTTCCTGGTGCAGAAAACTGAGAAACTATCCCATTATCAATAAGATATTGCTGAAACTCACCAGATAGATATTCTCCACCACGATCAGATCTCAAGATTTTTATGTGTTTCTCAAGCTGATTTTCTACTTCAGCTTTGAATGCTTTGAACATGTCAAAAGCATCCGACTTATGTCGCATGAGATACACAGCCAAATCTCGAGTAATCATCTGTGAAGGTGATGAAGTACTCATATCCACCTCTAGCTTGAATGCTCATAGGACCAGATACATCAGTGTGTATCAATCCTAAACATTCAGTGGCTCTTGCACCTTTGGCCGAGAACGACCTTTTGGTCATTTTACCTTCCAAACAAGATTCACAAGTTGGTAGATCATCAACCTTTAAGTCACTTAAAGGTCCATCACTTACCAATCTTTTAATCCTATTAAGGTTAATATGACCTACGCTTAAATGCCATAGGTAGGTTTCATCTATTGATAATTTTACTCTTTTATGATTAGGTTTCGTTATTTCTGTGTCTAACGAGTGAGAGATATTTCTATGCAAGAAGTATAGACCATTTTCCAATGTACCTTTGCAAATAATTTTGTCATTCTTACTAATAATAAAAACTTTATTAAAAGTAACCGAATATCCAAATTTATTTAAACAAGAAATTGAAATTAAATTCCTCTTGAATTGAGGTACATAATAAACGTCTATCAAATCTAAATGCCTTCTAGAATCCAAATAAACTCTAATATCTCCCACTGCACTTGTAGACACTAACGTTCCGTTGCCCAAGCGCAAATTGATTTCATTCTTACTCAGCCTTCTCCTTTCTTGGAACCCCTGCAAGGAATAACAAACATGATTAGTGGCTCCAGAGTCTATGATCCAAGAATCAGTAGAATCTGCCAGAAAACATGTTTCAAGATAATTAACATTACCTTTTTCCTTCTTATTCTGGGACTTTGGGCAATTTCTTTTCCAATGTCCCTTTTCACCACAAAAGAAGCATTTCCCTTTGATCTTGTTTACTTTCTTGGTCTCCTTCTTGGTAGGCCCAAGTTGCTTTTTCTTCTGTTGTTTCTTGACCTTCTGACGGGTCTTAACAGTAGCAACTTTACCAACCATATGAATCTCTTGACTTTTGCTTTTCACAAGGATCTTTTTAGCACTTTGAACATCTTGCATCAGGCCTTGTAAGGTGTATTCCTTTTTGTTCAAAGTGTAGTCCAATTTGAACTGATCAAAGGAATCTGACAATGAATTGACAACCATATCAATTTTTGTCTCACCATCTATCTCAGCGCCATGCAGTTCAGCAATGTTGAGATGTGCTATGACTTTCATCATGTGATCCTTCACAGCCTGTCCAGGTTTCATCCTAAGATTCATAAAAGCAGTCACTGCCTCTCTCTTAGTCGTCCTGGACTTCATAGCAAACATCTCCTCTAGAGACATCATTATATCAGCAGCGGACTCCATTCCTTCATGATGCTGTTGCAACACGTCCGAGATAGTGGCCATAATGTAACATTTGGCCATATCATCTGAAGTCTTCCACTGCTCATACTCATCTCTATACATTATGCTAGATTCATTATTAGGAGCAGGTGGTTTAGGAGTAGTTAGAACAAACTTATGTTTTTCACTTTGCAGCAACAACCCAATTTTCCTTTTCCATGTGACATAATTATCTCCAGTTAAAGTGTTATCTTTCAGGATGTTCATAAGTGATGAGGTCATGATTTCTGAATAAAACAAAACATATATAAGTAAATAATCATTATAAAGCACTTTTAAATATTTATCTTGAATTAAATAAATAACTCAATCATAAAAATTCAACGGTGATCCAACACCCATAAATGTTACGCCTCCTTTGGGAGTTTGCACCATTTACTAGTTAGACTAGGTCCCACCTAATTGTTAACATAACAACCAGCATTTTCAATTTTAGCCTTGCAATTTTACTGACAAGAACTCTTGGGAGGATATCAATAAAATTACATTGAGTGTGTTACCAAGATGTCGACCCTCAATTTTCTCTCATGAAAATCCCTCCTTGGGGAGTAGATCTCGTTTGAGTCCATTGTCTAGTCTATCATTGTAAGGAAGTATGTTGCTAAATTCCATTCATGGACGCCCCTTGGGGGGATTACCAATAAATAATAAAGCTCAACTAACCTTGGAGGCCATAGGTGTTACAAAAACACCTTCTCCCACTCAATTATTTAAGGCGTGTGATTAAATCCCATAGAATGATTTACCAAGTTATCTAGATGCCAATTTAGATACCTAAATCATTCAATGCATGTTCATACCAAAAGAGATATATGAGTGGCACTCCTATTCTATATGTCATGTTATCATACAATAACAAATATTGTAATATTTAAGCATAAAATAAATAGCAACAATTTTGGTCCATCCTAGAAAAGCAAGTAAATTACAATTGTTTAGGAATACAAGATCTTCAAGTGGCCATCAACCATACGCTCATCCTTCGGCTTCCTCCCATGGGCGAACACACCCCACAACCCCACAAAGGGGCAGCTGTGCGCAGCCCATGAGGCCACATAGGGCTGCCGTTCGCAGCCCACCAAGATTTGGGCTTGCCATGCGCAGCCCAATCCACTCCTAGGGTGCGCACGGTGCTCGTTCTTGGTTCCGGTTGCTTCCTTTTTCTTCAAGTCTTCAAATCTTCATTACTCGAACATACTACAGCAGTATTTAAACTAATAAAATACTGCAGTATTTTTTTTTTTATTCACTGCAGTACTTTTACAAAAAAAAACACTGCACATAAAATTAAATAAAAAAACTGCAGTAAAATACTGCACCAAAAAAAATAAAATTAAAAGAAAACCTAGCAACTACCAAGAAGGAATTATGGCGATGATAGACCACCCTTCTTGTTACAATTCCATAAGAAAATTACATTGAAAATCTAGGACCAAAATCGAGCAATAACAATCCACATAATAAAATAATAACATATATAAATCCATACATTCACATGTAATTATATATGCGAATACCTAGAGTGCCATCTCTTTCTAAACATGCATAATCACAATAAAAAGAAATAGATTCACGTATATATACGTTAATTAATTAAAAGGGTTCAACTTAGGCTCTGATACCAATTGTAGGGAAAAATACCGTAGTACACGCAGCGGAAGCGAGACTAAAAATCGATTTAGTATGTTTTAAATTTTTTCCTTTTTATGAACCTTAACCCTTTAAATTAATTAACCATATATAAAGTAATAAAAGTATAATACCTTTTGTTGCGTGATCCGATTGACTTACGTCGATGGTAATCCGCAAGATCTTCAATCCTAGCACGAACATGAATCACCTAGGAGCGTGGTCTCCCTTTTCTTTGAATTGCAAACCTGAGAATGGACAAACAAACTTTTCTATTTCTTTGTCAGTCTTAAAACAATCAAAAGAATACAAAAATTATTCCGGTCACTTTTGAGTTCTCAATCTAATGATCGAAACTCGCGTGAACCTAATTCGATGTTGTACACAAGCTTATTGATGAACAAGCAATTAGTGTACCATCAAAAGAATAATTTCTTCTCTCTTTTATGTCTTAGTAGAATAATCAAATACTTGTCTATGAGTTTAGAAGAAGAAGAAAATTGAATCAATCAAGCCTTGGAGGTGGCCGAAACCTATCACAATAAATAAATAGGGTGGCCGAATTTCTCTTCCTTTTTACTTTAGGGTTGCCGAATTCTATGTGGTGTGGTATTAGGGTTGGCCGAATTTCGTCACATCACATAAATAGGGTGACCGAAATTCAACCCTAATTCCCATCATCCTTTTAGACTCCTAACCCTAATTTAACTCATAAGTATTTTTATTCTTTTATTGACTAAATAAAAAGACTTCTTATTTGATTAAATAAATAAACTTAATTATTTATTTTCTTATCAAACAAGTCTTTTACTTTTAGTATACTACTACCAATAGTATAACTCTAGGAAATATATTTCTTGATCAAAAAAAGATTTGTTTCTTAATTAAACAATTAATTAATAAATTAATTAATTCTTATTTAATTAAACAATGAAACAAAATAATATGTTAGGCTAATATTTTAACCTTGCCGCCCCACATGTATAAAATGGGCCATATATTATTTTCTTATTTCATTTAATCCATTGGACTTTAAATAAAAAGCCCACATGTGAACCAGACCCATTCTTACTAAAAGAAACAAGCCCACATGCCTTTCATTAATATATAAATATAATTGAGTAGCCCATTAAATAATTAATGTGCAAATTATATTCTTAATATATTAAATGCAATTCTAGATGGACCCATAAATTGGTCCGGTAGAATATATCAAGTGATCCATGCAAGTCCATGTGGATTGGGGATCTTGCCGGGCTATCTAAATTTAAGCTTGAATAGACACAACCTAATCACAATCAACAAATGATTCACTTAGGTCCGATCCATTAATTTTAACTCATTCCACTAAAGAGCTAAAATTGAACTCTTAAATAAAGATAGAAAAAGAAGATGTTCCTCTTTCATAACCCTAGACAATCACATTGGAGATAGTGTATCCTTGTGATTAATATCAGTAATCGCCAAGAGTTCATAGACCGCCTATAACTCTCCAAGTTACTATATTTACTCATATGACCACGTTTTGAACTTGGATATTTTGACTTGTCCAGAAGCCATGTTTTCAATAGTCACTATCGAAAACTCAACGTTGAGATTTAATATCCAATTACCTCAAAACATCCATATGATGATATTATACTCTGATTTAATAAATGGAGCCACGATGTCCATATCTATAAATGAAGTCCTCTATCGATTAACAAATGAATATCACCAAACTATCGAGGATAGACTATGCTATATAATCGTACTCATTGATAACTCAAATGATATCACTTGCAACCATAAGTCCATCATTTATCTTAGGATTAAGATAGACTCTCCGATTGTCCTGATAATGAAAAGACTATTATCTATTGACGGTTCTAGATAAAGCTTTTCATTGTGATCCAGTTCAATGCACCTAGTGCACTAGATTCTTTTGCTCGAAGACACTCCGATGATTTTAGACTCATCATATCTCATTTGATCCCTCTCAAATGCTAGCATAAGAATTCTACAACTTTAACAAGATAAAGGTGCCTAACTTTTAACTTAAGTTGTGAACATTATTCAAGACTAACTAAAGAATTGTGTCTACCACATACATATCCAGATGTACGAACAATTCTTCTTTTCTCATAGTCTTTAGACCTTATGATTATTTACTTTGACAATTATAATATTAAACTATAAATGCTATAAGATTTGTTAAACCAGAAATCACTTTATTAATATGAAAAAGATTGTTAATTACAATATTACACTCTTGCTATTGAGCATAATCCTAACATGACATTGTATAGGTTCTTTAACAACATTTTCATGATCACCTACATGATCATAATTGGGCTCTATATCCGGCTCTACATTTGCTTCAAATTGATGCCTAAAGTAATCGTCAAAATGACCTTTAACGTCACCCGCAAGGTAAACTGCTGGAAGTGAGACACTGCAAATGTTTTTTGGACTTTGGGGATTCCCATCATTATACGTCCCACTCAATTGTGTAAACATTTGGTTACTACCACTAATGGATGCATAATGTTGGGGATTTCCATCAAGAGGGATGTCATCACCCATCACACCTCCACATCTCGTTTCAATTAGGCTAACACATACTTGATGAATGACCCTATCTTCCCCTAGCATAAACTGAACATCATCATCATTTCTTATAAATATGCGACATATAGTGCCAGGAACAATTGATATTGACTGTAAATCAATATTGTATTTGTTTGGATCATATTTCACAATGGACTGAACGCGGGCCAACAACTCTTCAAAAGTCATATTCTTAGACACGTATATTCCCTGATTATCAAAGCCAGCATACCTCTAGCTTTTGTCTACTAGTTGCTCCCATCGACCATTATAAGATATAACTATTCTAACCTGATCCATTTTCCTGTTCAAAAGTCTCGGAACATGTTAATAAAAGCCTTGGAAACTTATAGCTGATACATAAGTCTCGTTCAAAAGTCTCAGATACTTTTATAACATGTTTCGAGACTCTTGTAGACATTTCCGAGACTTTTGAAATACTTGCTGAGACTTTCTTCTGAGACTTTTCAATGTGAGGGACAAGTTGAAAATTCCCAAGTGGCAATTTTGTTGCCCTTTTGTAATTAATTGAATTGGACAATCATGAGGTTTAAAAGTCTTGTTATTTTGGTTATTTGGATCAAATCTTGATCAAAATAACCAGAACAAGAAGACTTTTAAACCTGCATGATTGTCCAATTCAATTAATTACAAAAGGGCAACAAAATTGCCACTTGGTGCTACAATGTTTGTAAGATTAATTGCATTGGAAAAGCTTAAAAGTCTTCTTGTTTTGGTTATTTTGATCAAATATTGATCAAAATAACCAAAACAAGAAGACTTTTAAACTTTTCCAATGCAATTAATCTTACAAATATTGTAGCAATCAACCAAGCTATGCTTGAAATATATATACTTATCAAAGTCTCGGACATATGAATGAAAAGTCTCGGAACATGTTATAAAAGTATCCGAGACTTTTGAATCAGTTATTAGTTTTTGAGACTTTTATTAACATGTTCTGAGACTTTTGTTTAATATATCCGAGACTTTTGTAAACAGTTTCGAGACTTTTGAAAACAATTTCCAAGACTTTTGAATTTTCTAGACTGTGCAACTAAACCTAACTACCTCAACAGCTTTGACAATGCAAGAAACCCTTAACCCTAAACAAGACAAGAAATGGGATTACTTTAGCTTGATTTGTACACAAACGAAGAGGAGAAAAAGACGGCGACGGAGATTAACTTCGAACGAGTTGGAAAAGGAGATGAACTTCGAACATGTTGGAGTCTTGGAGATGTAGCTAGATCTGTAAGTTTCAGTTTACAGAGCTTTTAAAGGTAGAGAGAGAAATGTATGTTTCAGACAACATAAAAGTAAGAGAAAGTTAAAGTCAGAAATAACTTCAAAATGTGTAAAGTAAGGGTATTTTTGGAAGTCACTTATTTTGATGCCTTTAAAACATAAGTTATTAAAGTGGTGATAGTCTTGAAACACCAACTTAAAAAAGTGACAAAACCTCCTATTTCCTCTACAATTTTGTGTTTAAATATATATAATCTTCATAGTCTGGTACTATAAAGAATTCAGTGGATGAGCTTCAGACTCTTCATCGGCTTCATGTCTCTGGTCGTCCTCCCAAGGCTCCTCGCATTTTAGAGGTTAATTGGCACCCTCCCCCGCCGGGTTGTCTTAAGGTTAACACGGACGGGGCTGCTTTTGGTAGTCCTGGTCTTGCTGGTTGTGCAGGGGTTTTCCGCACATGCAAGGGTTTCGTTAAAGGTTGTTTTGCTATTCCTCTTGGTGTCTGCTTTGCTTTTGAAGCTGAATTGGCCGCTGCCGTTCACGCTATTGATTATGCTTGGACTTTTGGCTGGAGTCGGTTATGGTTGGAGAGCGATTCAACTTTTGTAGTGAATATCCTTCGTTCTAGGTCTCGTAAGGTTCCTTGGCGTTGGCGCCCCGCTTGGGATAGGTGTTTGAGCTTAATCTCTCAAATGGACTTTGCTGTCTCTCATATTTATCGGGAAGGTAACCAAGTTGCAGATAGTTTAGCTTCCAGGAGCCCCAGTATTGTCTCTCCTACATGGTGGTGGACCGCTCCGAGTTTTTGCAGTCCTTTTATTTTCAATGATTTTTGTTGCAGACCTTCTTTTAGGTTTTGTTAATCTGTTTTCTTTTTTTGTTTTCCGTTCTCTTTTGTTCTCTTTCTTTTTTATTTAATAAAATGTTGGGCTGGTTCCCAACAACCTTATAAAAATATATATATATAATCTTCATGTATAGTTTGTGTTTAACTAAATTATGTTTCCTTAAAAATTTAAAAAAAAAAAAAAAAAACTATGTTTAATTTGAATGCTTCACAAATATTTTTCAAGAAGATAGTTGATTAACCATCCATAGAAATAGAATGTTATGGAAGTTAAATCTTGTTACATCATTACTTACTAGTCATGCAAATTATTTTTCAGTATAATCCTAATGACATGTTAGTTGATCAACTTACACGATTTTTTTATTTCGATCTTTATTTTCAACTATATATATATATATATATAGCTGTATGCCTATATATATATATATATATATATATATATTATCGTTCCGATTCCACAAATCATTTTACAATCAAAATTTCGTCAAAAGATGGCCGAACGTAATTCATTGGAGAGTAATCCGCTGTATCAACATCTTATGGACATGAGGGACGGCATTTTGCAGAGGTTTGCTTTTGATGATCTATACCCAAACATTAATGTTATTATTATTATTATTATTTACTTTATTTAAGTTTTTTAGCTTATTTTTCGTTATATACGGATATATCTTCACATACGCACTTTATTTCTTCTTATTCATCTAATTTTCTATTACTTTTCAAATAAATTATTCAAATATAAATTATGCATGTTAACAAACTTTCCATATCTAATTTATTTGAATTAACCATTTTTATTAATCTTTTGTTGATATAATTATATATTTTTTTTCTGATTTATCTTAAAAGTATATGTCACTTCAGTGCAATGTATTAATTATGTACGTAGTATGTTATGAAGTGAAAATCTTCCTTAAAAATTTTTAATTCACTGTCTTGTATTAGTATACTTCATACTTCATTTGTCTGAGATTATCGTTAGTGGAAAATTTGATATAGTTAATTTTCTAATCATGACAGTCGTGCAAAAAATAAATTCAAGACTATGTTTTTGTAACATTACAAAACAAAACATTTTGTTTTGCTTTGAATTGTAACATTATTAAAAGACGATTCTTTAATTTTTTTTTTAAGATTATCCTGACCAAAAAATTAAAGACCCTTAACAGGATATATAATTAATTAAAACTATGGTTGATCATTTCAGAGAATTCTTGATATGTATTTTTTCGGTCCTGAAACTGTGGACGTGGCTGAAGTGATGGTCAATGAATTTCTTTGTAAATCAACTGAACTTATAGCAACCATTGACAACAATATGTAAGTAGAACAAATCTAAACTTACCCTATTTATTTTTTTCTTAATTTCAAATAATGTTTAGTTTAACAATAATTTCAAATAATAGTTAATCGATCTTTAATTTCATTACATGTGATGTCTATACAGGTTATTTGACCCAAAATTGGATAAGTGCTAATTTAAAGAACTAAAAGAAAGCAGTGCTAAGTAAACTTTTTTTTTTTCTTCTGATTTATTATGTTTTTTTAATAGAATTTTTAATATAAACAATCATAAATAAATAAATGGGCTTCATTAATGGTAATTAATTTTGTTATTGCTCTTTTGAAGAATTGGTGCCCACAAAGTGAACGAAGAAGTGAATCAAGCAGTTCAACATATCCAAAGAGGGAACATGCAAAGGTGATTTCATTTTTAACTTAAATTTCTCTAATTTCTTCGATGATAGATATAAATGTATTTTAATTGCCTACTTGATTTTTGTATTACATTAATCTGCAGTGCAATGGCTTCTTTTTATCAAATGAAAATGGAGCTTCACACTGTGAAGGAGAGATTGGATGCTTTTATTAATTCTTAAATTTTATTTGACTTTTTAATGGCTTGATTTAATTATATATATATTAAACATATATTTTTATTTTTATATCTTTTGTTTTCTTTACAGCTAGGCTATCAAGTTAAAGCAGATATGATGGCAAATGCAATTGACAAACGAAAAAAGACGTAGAAATTTCATTACATGACTTGACTTGGTGTTACTGTTTGGTCTGGCGGATATATTAATTAATTATATATAAACGATTCCATCTTAGTTTAATTTTAATGTATTAAATAAAAGCCTAGGAATTCTTCTTTGTGTTTATGTATTAATTTTTTAATATTTTTTTAACAATATCTATTAATTCAGGATCATATATATATATTTTTAAAATTTTCGCTATTGGTAAGATTCGAGCCACTGACCGGAAAGTCATTTGCCCAAGCCTAGGAATTCTCCTTTGTGTTTATGTATGAATTGAAGTTTGTTCTTTATTATATATTTAATATTGTTATGGTTATTATCTTGTTTTTCTTGTCTTTAGAGTAATAAGTTTTTTTCAAAAAAGTATTTAGAGTAATAAATTAAACATAAATAATATTACATGATTTTAATTTATTTTTATTGTTTAGAGTACATATATTTATTTATTTTTAAATAGTTTAACATATAAAATAATAATAATAAATATTTGATATTCTTTTATCAAATTATGTTTACATAAATTGTATCTCAAACTTTTTGAATAGTAAAAAAAAATATGCTTATGAAGTTGTGTTTTTTTTTTTGTCAAGTACCGGTATACTACACATCACCTGAAAGTCACTCTTCATGCACAAATTTAGTTGATCATATATCATTTGTGTCCATATAAATATCATATGTGATCAATGGCTGAATAGATATGATTTGTGGATAACTTTTTATATGATCATATACCAAAAATTTCCCATTAATAATAATAATCTATCACTTAATACAACTAATTAATTGGATAATGCTTCACCCAACATGGCACTTATCACTGGTGGAAGTGCTTTACACTTTGGAGATCCGCAAAGACTAATGTTTTTTTTTTTTTTTTTCTCATTTTAATAAGCACCTTTGAAAATCCAAAAGCACTTCTTCTTGGATCACCTGAATTGAACGGATATTGGATAGCATCAATCATATATATAGTTCATGACATCAAGGAGACAGCAATAAAACTACAATTAGAAAATTGTACACTGCAATCAAAGCCCCACCCCCTTTATTTTTTATTTTTAAATGAAATGAAATGAAAAAGATGGCACTGCAGTCATATATATTTCAAACCAGAGAGGCAAAACAAAGCAGCAACTTTTTTGTATTAGGATACCATTTTTTTGTTTTTTTTTAAAGATTTATTTTAAGAATATAATCATTAGAGATATCAAAGTATATAATCGTCATTCTTTCGATTTTATTTGTTTAGGTTCCCTGTTGATGCTATTATTTATATTCTGATTCTTCTGTTTTGGTTTTTGTTTATTTATTTATTTTAATTCTAACACCAAACCGGCGAGATCAAGTACTATATATGCACGACCTGGATATATATACAATAAGGAGATATCTATTGGATTTTATGAAGTCTAAAATCAGTTGAAGATCCCAAGTTTGGAAGGAACTGCGACATACACCGCGGCCAAGACAAGGAGGCACAAACCACGGCACACACATCGGTCAATTCCAGAGATGTTACCACGGCATGGAGCGCGGTGCACATACCGCAGTACAGACTGTGATATATTCTAGAGAGTTAAGCGTGACGTAAACCGTGGCCCAGGTGAAGAAGCACACACCGCGGTTTTTGAGCGGTGAAAAACAGAGGTGTTATCCTGAAAATCGGTCAAGGATTTCCTAGACAACTCTTAGATAGGACGGAGCGGTGCTCCACGGTCGGAGGGGCCTTGGCGTGGGCTGGGACAGGTGGGTCGTGGTTCTATCGTGGTAGGGGTACCGGAGCAGAAGCGAGGGACTGCAGGGAGCAAGATATTTGATTTGTCTGGACTAGGCTACGCCAGCAGCTAGCCAGTAACGGTTCCCAGGGGTGCTGGTACCAGTCGTGACCGGGGATGAACACGACGCTCAATATACTATATCAAATAAGGCATCATCTCATGCATGAATGGATAATACATGGTTCTTCTTATTATTTGGATTAGATTACAACTTTGTGAGAGGGGGGAAAGGGGATACAACTCTCTCTATCTCACCACGAGGTTCCTATCACGGAAACCAGTTGTTCTATAGTAGCAAGTTTACATCATTTAGGCTTCAAACGTGAAACTAGTTGTTCTGTAGTAGTAAGATCGTCTATTTCTCTTTTCAAGTCTAGTAAGAGTCCAACCCTCAACTTTTCTAGAGTTGGGGTATTTATAGAGTGTCACGTGTGTGGTGGGTGAGGAGGATCCTCCTACGTAGGAGTCCCTATTATGATCCTCACCATTCCTTTATTCTGGGTCCGTAGTGGCACACGCTCCGGAGGGTTGGGATTGCTCTAGCTGGACCCTAGGGCTGGCCTGGCGATTGAGTAGGTAGGTGGGAAACCTCTCTTTTAGGCGGGATAGCTGTTAGAAGATCTCCACCGTTTATCTACACCGGGTGTAAGCGGGACATGCTTCTTGGATGGCTAGGATGGTTCCACCTATGCCCTAATGCCCACGTAGGTGCTTAGTAGGCGGTCACGTGGCGTTTTCCCTGATTCTGTTTGGCGAGAGGTGCTTGAGCTGGCCAAACGAGTCGCTTTCACAATTGGGGTACGCTAGGGGACAGTGGCAGCGTCTGTCACGCTACCACTGTCAGATGCTTCTTCCCACGGTTTCCTCTTTTTGCCTAGGTGCTTTTTGCATCCTTTTTGTCAACTGGAACTCGGGTTCCCTCTTTGGTGATGATTGGGGTTGACCCTTTCTAAGGCTGAGCTAGACCACCATTGGACTATTGACGCTAGTCGATGTAGCGCGACTAAGACCGTTGATTCCTTATCTTCCATTTCCTTTGTCAACTAGGCGAAATTAATGCCCACATACCTGATAAGGTTGTTTTGTACTCAACAAAATACGTTTTTATGTGATTATTTGAAAACCATGTTTAACCACTTAGGAATCCTCTTAGGATGTAAAACTTAGTAAAATGGTAAGCAAAGATTCGTTCCATAAGGAATTAGAGTAATGTGTTGGATTAATTAACTAATCTAAAATGAAATAAAGTAAAGCATGGTAGTTTGGATAGTGTATGGTTTGAGAGACTATCAAACATACATGTAAAGTAAAAGTAACAAAATTTGATAGGGAAAATAGAATGCTCAACAATCTTTAATAAGAATAATGGAATGTAAACAATTAAAAGAATACTAGGGAAATGGAGTTGCAAGTGGATTATGGGCAACGCTTCTCAAGAAAGACATCGAGTGCTGGAACTGTGGCAAGATGGGTCACTACTCAAGTGAGTGTAGGTCCGGTAAGAAGGACGATGGCAAGAGCAGTGCGAACTATGTTTCAGAGGAGTCAGAAGATTGCCTCATTTGCTTGTTGGAAAGTAAGACGAAATTTTGAGTGTTGGACTCAGGGACATCATTCCATGCTACCTTATATAAGGAGTTGTTCGAGAACTACGTCTCTAAAAATTTAGGTAAGGTATATCTTGGTGATGATCAAGTATGTGACATTACCGGGAATGGATATGTGAAGATTTAGCTGAATGGGTCAATTTTGAAGCTCGACAATATGAGGCACATACCAGACTTAAGGAGGAACTTAATCTCTATAGGACAGCTTGCATCAGATGAGTATGTGACGACTTTCACAAGTGATAAATGGAAGATCTCGAAGGGGACTATGACAGTTGCCCATGGGACTAAGAACGAGTCGATTTACATGATTACTGATTGATATGGATCGGCCGTAGTGGCAGAGGGTAGAGAGGATCCGAATCTGTGTCACCAGAGGTTTGGGCACATGAGTAGTCAGTGGCTAAAGTGTCTACATTCGAGAGGTAAACTGCCAGGGTTAAAATATGTTAATATTGATTTTCATGAGAGTTGAATTCTCGGGAAGCAAATGAGAGTGAGCTTCAAGAGAACAGAAGAGCACTGGCAAAAGAAAAGCTGGAACTAGTGCATACTGATGTATGGGGTCTAGCTTCAGTCTTATCGTCTAGAGGTAAACAGTACTTCGTCACATTCATCAACGATGACTCAAGAAAGGTGTGGGTTTACATCTTACGACATAAGTCTAATGTATTTGAAGCTTTCAAGAGATGGTAAGCTAGTGTAAGGTTTTAGATTTGTATTGGCTTGATTCCATTGCAAAACTCTTTTTATTTGTAATGGTTAGTTGCTTATGTGTTTCTTGGTGGAAAGGAGCTTCAAAGGAGAAAAGAAACTTCTCATGCAAATATTGTCTTCAAGAGAATAAGCGCTCTCTTGGATGCTAAATGTGTCAAGATACTTCTTCCTCTTGCAAGGCGTAAGTGCACACACACACACAATTCATACATTTGTTTCCCTGCATCGTTGCGCTAATAGCACACACATTCATTGATTACATATATGTCCCTGCATTGTTGAGCAAACCGCACACACATACATTGCATTCATATGTGTCCCTACATCGTTGTGCTCATTTGGAATAACACATTTACACACTTGTTGAAGTATGCACATGCATTATTCTCATATTAACAAACATTATAGAATTGCATGTTCTAGGACTATCTCTAGGAAATTGCATACTTGTGTGATCTTGTGTTTATTTGTTTGGGTTTTTGTTGTTTTGAACTTTAATATGATCTCATATGATTCCTTGTTGAGTTCCGGTTGTTTCGGTTTCTCACTCATTTGATTTCAAGTTCAAACGAGGAAGTTACATCACTTTACGTTCTCTTACAATGCATTGTCTTCGTCATCGTGTATCGAGTCGATCTCATATTCAATTGACAAAGTTTCATAGTCGTCCTTGTGTGTCGTTGAGTTACGGTTTGTAATCCAAAAGCGGATTCGAATTTGGAGTTCGGAGGCTGAAGAACGTTTGAGGTGCGCAGTAGGGAGCAAAGGAGGAGAGAGGAGGCAAAGTGCCACCTTCCCTCATTCCCGTGGTGGCCATGTGCCTCCATGGGGATCAAGGATGAAGGTGGCCAAATTACCTCCTTGCCCTTCACCTTCTCCATTTGGTTTCCCTCCCTATTTAATTCAAATTTCGTGCATAACTCAACACAACTTTTTCATTTTTGTTTTTGTCATATCTCTCTCATCTCAACTCCAAATTGAGTGATCCAAAAACAAATTTTATTGGTCTTGAAGAGAGAAACAAGTCCCAAGCATTGTAAAGTTGAAAATATGTCCAAATTTCTCATGATAGTCTGATCTCAGTTCGAGTTTCATTTTTTCTATTGGTAATCATCTTCTTTGCATTTTTCTTATGATCAACTTGATGATTCTTATTACTTGATTGATGAAAAATGTTTAGAATGATTTTGATTCTTATTTTAGACTTGTTTGAATGATTTTCGAGTTATAGCTTTTTGTGATTTTGATTGAACATATTTGAAAGCTAAACTTGATTCACATGAAATTGATTCTAGAAATGTTTTGTATGATGAGCTTGATTATTGATTTCTAGGTTTAGTTTCATGATCTAAGAACTAGGATTTGTGATTGCAATATTGATTATTCTAATCTAGTTCTTATTGATTCACGTGTTTGGATTTTTAGATAACTTTGTGAATGAGTGTTGAAATCATATTCTAGTTATCTCTTGCATGTTCATAGAGTTTCTGTGATCAACTTTCTCTATTTGATTGTGTTTGCATCACTTAGATCATTTGCCTTGCAAAAGGTGTGAAGTCTCTTGTTGTTGAGTGATTCTTCAACATAGAGCAAAGGAAGTCTTGGCAAAGAGTGTGAGACTCTAAGTAAGTCTGAGCAAGAAGTCTTGGTAAGGAGTGTGAGGCTCTAGGTAAATCCAAGCAAAGAAGTCTTATTTAATAACAAGGGGCTCAGAATAACTAAGCAAGGAAGACTTGGCAAGGAGCTAGGTTTCAAATAAGTTTGAGCAAGGAAATCTTCCTAGAGACTTGAGGATAGTCTCGGTTAGGGAGTAGCTTTCTAGAGGCAAGCGATTTGTCTCATTTAGGAAATTGTGGCATGGTTTTTCACTAGGCCCGAGGGTAGACTAAGAGTTGATAGCTTAGGGAGTATATCATGTGTTGATTGCCTTAAGTGTGTATCTTATTTTCGTCATAGTGAATTGCTTGCAGGTGATTATGGATTAAACCTGTGGATGTTTCCTCTTCGGAGGTTTACCACGTAAAAACACTCGTGTCAAGTTTCATTTTACATTTCATTACTTCCATTTCTTTTATTGATTGTATCACTTGTGAATTGTATTCTAAATTGTGTTGATTAAAGCAATCCATTTGTGAGACACACCGAGTGTGCACATCATTGTTCCGTGAAAAAGAAGTTTGGAAAAATTTGGGCCTATGCCTATTCACCCGCCCCCCCACTCTAGGTATATTTACACTATAATTGCTTAAGGGAATTTCAGCTAGGGTCGAGAATGAGAAAGGTTTGAAAATCAAGAAGTTGTGTTCAGACAATGGAGGAGAGTATGAAGACAACGAGTTTAAGAAGTTTTGCTACCAGAGCAGAATAAAGCTTATAAGGATGGTTGATCGAACCAAAATTGGTACAATTTTGGCCCTCATTCCCATTTTCTTATGCTTGAGTCTCGGGCATTTCCCCGTGTTTTAATGTTGTTAATTAAGTATTTTTAGGTATTTATAAAGTTGAAGGGCATTTAAGTAATTTGGTGAAACTGGGGGCAAAAGTGTAAATTATGAGGAAAGATTGAAGTAATTGCGAATATGGAAGAGATCAGGGGGCGTTCCGTAATTCGCTAAGGAATTCAGGCATGCGCGCCACGTGGGCAAGTGATACGGTGCGTTTTGAGGTTAGACATCTGATTGCACCCCAAACTACCTCTAAATGCACCCCATTAGTGGCAAAAGAGCAGGCCGGGTGTAACCCGACCCAAACCTGAGTACACCCGGCCCAAATCACTTCATCTTCAACCTCTTGACCGCCACCATTGATGACCTCCAAACCCTAGGTTTTGCAGCCGCCAGAAAACACCATTCTCGTCCTTATTTCCGATCGAATTCGTGCCCGGAAGATCCTCGAGCTCAACGTAACCATTTTAACATCATTCTTTTGGCTTGCCATCCTCCACCATGAAAAGCAAATTCCGGTAGCTTTGTCGACCCAAGTGTCGCCGAAACCAAACCGCGAATCCACCAAAATAAGTCCAAAAGAAATGTCGCGGTTTGCATGACAATGTCGCCACAACGACATGGGGTTGTTTCTGAACCTGAGAGTGTCGCCCCCAGTGTCGCCCCTAAGCGTCGCCTGAAGCCAAATTGCGACACTCACTGTGTCTAATTCTGATTGGTTGGGCAAATTACCAAAGGCTCCCCTCTGAGGGACTAAATGGTAATTTGCCATGCCAGAGCGTATTTTGGTAATTAGCCTCTCATGACCTAATTCGAAAACAGTATAAATTCATCCCTATTTTCATTTGAAATCCCATCCTATTCTCTCCTACCTGTCTCTTCTTCAACCGAGGATCACCATATTTCCCCTATCAAATTCCTCCATTTTCTATACTTGAACTCACCTTTTCCATCCAAACCTCAACACTAAATCTTGACTACTTCACCCAACCATTCCTTTATTCCCATTCTCTACATCTCAATACCTTTGTCACTACCCATTAGCCATCCACCTATCTAGACACATTTCTTCTACCACTTTTTGCACTAGGAGCACTCTTGGAAAGGAAGGAGCAAACACTAAAGAATGAGGCCAAAGGGTGATTTCCTTACCTATTACTTTCTTTTTATTTGATTGTAACTGTAAGAATTCCCATTCTCTAATTGGCTTATTTCGTGGACAAACCACATGTTGGGGTTTATTATGTAAGGGTAGTTTAGGAGTTTGAGAATCATGCTCAATGGCCCTTTCAAGACCTCAAGGGACTAGCACGTCAAAGGTATAATCTCAAGTGCTTAGTTCTTTATTTGAAGAGATTTAGATTGCACACACACACTTAGCATTCTTGCATTTGTATGCATACTCTTCACTTATCACATTTCACACTTGCACTTTGATGTTGTATCTTGTTGTATGTATTTGTGTCTTGTAATTCGTTTCCCGATAGTATTCGGAAACGTCCGTGCATGCACTAGAATGTGTTTGGTTTTGCACGAAGACCGCTTACGGAGAATGCCCTTGGCTTCTCCTTGATTTTCACCTCTGTTGGTGATCGGCGGTTATGATCGACGGCCTAGCTGCCGAATGAAATCGTCGTTTACATCCAGAAGTGTTTGGCGTAATTTTGCGGTTACGATCGGCGGCCACAACTACCGTTCGAAACCACCGTTCATACCTGATCGATTTAATCTCTCGGGTTTGATTCGGCGGTTACGAAACCACCGTTGTTCCCCTGTTCCTCTCGGGTTCAATTCGGCGGTTATGATCGGTGGCCTGGCCACCGATTGAAACCGCCGATCACTGCGTTTCAGGGGCAAACTTGTCTTTTCACATGCTCTGTTTTTGATGTCTATAAATATCTTACTTTCTCATTCTCTGAATCAGTTCTTTTTACTCCCAAGAACCTTAAACTTAAAAAAGAGAATTTTGAGAGAAATCAAATCAAGAACTCACCTTTGACCACTCAAATCAAATCCCTTTTGCATCAAATTTCATATTGCATCAAATTTCATATTGCATCAACTATGCCTTCATAGAATGCATCCATGTATGTTGTTGGATCATCACATCTTCCTTGGTATGTTTTTCACTAATCTCATCTAATTTTAGTATTTTTCATATTAAGACATCTCTTAGATTACTTGTATGTTTTTAGATAATATGCTAAATACAATATAGAGATTATTTGTGATATTTTGATTGAGTGTTGTATTGTGATAGATATCTAGGTTTTTATAATCTATGTTTATCTATGCTATTTGACATGTCATTTAGCTTCTAATATCTAGGATTATTCTAATTGCAAATTCATCATCTTAGATAACCATATAGGGTTTCATTTGCTCTATGTTGCATTTGGATATTCATATATTCACTTAGGGTGTAATCTCTTCATTGAAAACATAAGTCTTGTGTGTAGCATCCGGGATTATGTTGCTTAGATCGCAAGCATTCGAACTAGGTTCACTCATACCGGGATTAGGTAGGTGTGTGATTACTTCCGGGATTAGGTTGTAATTTTCATCACTTAGTGGATTCGAGGTTCGGGTGTTGCTCACTTATTAGCCCGTGGTTTTTCCCGTGAGGGTTTCCACGTAAAAAATCAAGTGTTATTTAATTTTTGCATTTTATACTTGATTTATTGTTTTTTCTAGTTAGGGGTAATTTCGTAATATTGACTTCACACGAAAAATTGGGTAATACGTTTAAAATCTATTCACCCCCCCTCTAGATAGTTTTATACACACCGTGCAATATTTGTTTAAGTAACTATGTGTAACTAAAACCCTAATCTGGGGGATAGATTTGAGGAACATTTGGTTGTGGGTATTTGCTTAAGCTTTGTAATGAATCTCTATATGTGTTCTATTTATTTATTCATTAGATTCTATTCACTATGTGATTGACTTGTATATCCACTTGTTAATTACAATCTTGTTTAGAATAACATGTTATGCAATCATCCTTGGATTGACACCCTTGTGTGATTAAGAACCCAATAAATATGATAGATTAGTGGAGGGTATATCAACCACACTAATCTAAACCTAGATTTGTAACCAACCAATCCCACCATGACCCTCTTTCCTTAATCGGTTAGGCATTGTGGTGGGAAAATCTTTAGGGTTCATAGTAATGACCTAAACACATCCTAGAAAACAAATGGTTAACATGTAGAGATTGGTCAATTAAAGTGGCTTAAAAAGCACTACCCATACCCACTTGCTAATCTATCAATTTCCTATCATCTATATTAATTGTTTACATCCATTTCTCTTATCAAGATTGTTGAGCATTCTATTTGTCCTATCACCATTTTTAGTTACTTTTATTTTATATGTATGTTTGATGGTTTGACAAACCATACACTCATCCATTTATCTATGATTTATTTTATCGCATTTAGATTAGCTAATTTATTCAACTAATTACTCTAATTCCCTGTGGAACGAATCCTACTCACCACTTTACTATTTTTATACCCTAAGTGGATTTTCTAGTGGTTAAACAAGGTTTTCAAAACGAACACATAAAACGTATTTTGTTAAGTACCAAAACAACCTCATCAACGGTGTCAGGGAGAATGTAGCAAAATGGTATAACATAACACATGAATAGGAAATTGATTGAGAGAGCCAGAAACATACGCCTACAATCAGGGTTGCCGAAGCAATTCTTGGCCAAGGTAGTCAATACAGCAGCGTACTTGATCAACATAGAACCATAAAAGTCTTTAGACCTCGTTATACTAGAGGAGATCTGGACTGGGAAAGAGGTAAAACTTTCTCAATTGAAAGTGTTTGGATGTGTATCTTATTTACATGTAGATGATCATACAAGGAGCAAATTGGATACCAAATCAATGAAGTGCACCTTGGTGGGTTATGGTGAAGACAAGTTTGGATATAAACTCTAGGACGACCAAAATCGCAAGATGATCAGGAGTGGAGATATTGTCTTCAACGAGAAGGTCATGTACAAGGTCAGGAACACACAGACGTCTGAGTAGGGAGAGATAGACTACTATGGGTTAGAGGATGTATCAGGTGGTAGGGTTATGGAATGTGGTAATTAGAAAGTTGAAAAGCAAAGTGTGCAGACTCAGGTTGAAGAACCTATACCACATGATGAAGTTCTAGTACCACAGAGTCCGATCGGTTAGAGAGTTCTGAATCCGCAGGTTAGAAATGCTTTGAGAAGATCTCCACAGGCCCAAAGTACACTCTGAAGAACCACTCGCCCGCATGTACCGAATATGAGGTACTTGCAATACCTATTGCTAACATATGTAAGAGAACCTAAATGCTATGATGAGGTATGTCAATGTGAAGATGCGACCAAGTGGGAGCTTGCGATGAAGGATGAGATAAAGTCGCTTGTATCCAATCAGACTTGGGAGTTGACTGAGTAACTTGAAAGAAAGAATGCCCTACATAACAAATGGGTGTTTGAATCAATGAGAAGCATGATAGTTCCAAGAGATACAAGGCGAGACTGGTGGTCAAAAGCTTTCACCAAAAGGAATGTATTGACTACACTGATATTTTTTTTCTCTTGTTATTAAACTAACTACGATCTGGTTAGTGCTGAGCATTATCGCAATAAATATGTTATATCTTGAGCAGTTGGATGTTAAGATTGACTTTCTTCATGTTGATTTTGAGGAAGAGATATACATGTAGCAACCAAAGGGGTTTGCAAAACAAGGCAAGGAGGAGTTGGTTTGCAGGTTGACAAAGAGTGTGTATGGTTTGAAATAGGCTCCTTGACAGTGATACAAGAAATTCGATGGGTTTATACAACAAAGTGGGTACTTCAGATGCAGTGCTGACCATTGCTGTTACTTCAAAAAGGTGAAGTCGAGTTTCATCATTCTGTTTCTTTATGGTGATGACATGTTAGTGGTAGAAGAAAATTTGGAAGAAATCAACAACTTGGACATCAAAGCGGATTCTTGGAATGAGGATTAGCAGAGACAAACAGATGGGTACTTTGCAGCTATCTCAAGTAAAGAACGTCCATAAGGTGTTACAGAGATTCAACATAGGAGATGCAAAGCTTGTGAGAACATCGTTAGCTAGTCAATTCAGGTTGTCCAATGAGTAGTGTTTATAGACGGACGAAGAGAAGGACTTCATGGCTAAAGTTCCATATGCCTCAGTCATTGGAAGCCGATGTACGCTATGGTTTGCACAAGACCATATATTGCATATGTAGCGGGAGTTGTGAGAAAATACATGTCTAATCTAGGAAAGCAACACCAGGAAGTAGTGAAGTGGATCCTAAGGTACCTGCGAGATACGACAAAGAGATGTCTAACCTTTAGAAGAGATGAGCTAAAGCTAAAAGGTTATATGGATTTCAATTTTGCTTAGGAGGTGGATCACAAGAGGAGTGCCACCGGATATGGGTTCACGATGGGGAGTACCGCTATAATTTTGGTGTCTCAGTTGTAGAAGATAGTGACGATCTCTACAACTGAAGTTGAGTATGTGGCTACAACAGAAGCTAGCAAGAAGCTGATATGGTTATAAGGGTTGTTAGCTAAGTTGGGGTTCGAGTAAGTAATGAATGTGTTGCACAGTGATAGTGAGAGTGTGATACACTTGGTCAAGAATTCGACGTTCCATTTTAGGACCAAGCATATAGACCTACGCTATTGTTAGGATTTTGAGTCTAGTTAGTATTATTCTACATCAAAATGTTATTTCCTTTGCATTGTTAAGTTGTCTAAGTTGTACGGTTTATCAAGCTTCAAAGAAGATGGACAACAATACAAGCAAAGTGAAGCCCATTTGTGTGAGGAAAGCGTTATTGGCTACAAAGGTAATAAGACCTTTTTCCTTTTACAAGGCCTGAGCGCGCACACACACACACACACATTGTATACATTTGTATCCCTGAATCATAGCGCTAAATTAGTATAACACATTCACACACGTGTTTTAGTATGCTAATGCATTAGTCTCAAATTGACAAACATTGTAGAAATGCATGTATTAGGACTATCTTTAGGAAATTGCATACTTGTGTGATCTTGTATTTATTTGTTTGTGTTTTGGACTTGAATATGTTCTCACATGATTCCTCATTGTCTTTCGGTTGTTTCGGTTACTCATACATTAGTTTTCGAGTTCAAATAAAGAAGTTACGAAACTTTACGTTCTCTTACAATGTGTTGTCTTCATCGTCGTGTATCAAGTCGAGTTCATATCCATTTGTCAAAGTTTCATAGTTTTCCTCATGTGTTAGTGAGTTACAGTTTGTAATCCAGAAACGGATTCAAATTCTGAGTTCGAAAGCCGAAGGACGGTCAAAGAACACGAGGGATGCGCGAGGAGAGAAGTGAAAAAGAGAAGGCCAACAAGAGAGGCCTTCCCGTGGAGGCGCGTGGCCACCAAGGGAAGCAAGCCTCGGCCTTCCCGTGATGCCATGTGCCTCCATGGGAAGGCAAGAGGCAACCCTCCTGTTTTGTACCCCGCTCTCTTTCACTTTCCCTCCAACTCTCCTTTAAATTTTCCCTCTCTCTCTCACTTGTTCATTTCAACCATTTTCAAGAGAGAAATGTGCAGAATTTTCACTAAGATTTTCCCAACTTCCAAACTCCATATCTCTCTCATCTTTCATCTGATTTTAGTGATTCAAGTTAGAGAATCTTCGTATTGAAGTCCTCTACAAATCCTAAGCAACCTTGAGGTGATTTGATCGATTTTGCATTTGATTCCTCACCAAATTCGGAATGCACTCCATTGTTCTAGGTAATTGTGAAATCCTTTGTGTTTTGAGCTTAATGATCTTCAATTACCTTGGGATTTCTTCCTCTATATGTGTATTTTCTTGATAAAATGATATTAGGTTTGTGAGCTTCAATTAAAAGCTAATTTGAGCTATATTAGAATCTTGAATGTGAGTTAGGTTTTTCTAAAACCTATGTTTTCACATACTTGTGAGTTGTATTATGATTAGCTTTGATCTAAGATTATTTGTGCATTGATGATGAATATTCTAATGATTAATAATTCCTAGTTGTGCTATATGTCCTTGGTTGAACATATTTGGAAACAGCACAAGTTGTTGTATGTTTAGAGCATTGATTAGACTCACTTGATTGATTGATGAATATATGCTCTAATTGATTTCTAGAGAAGTTTGTAGATTTAATCAAATTTCTCTAGCATTTTAGTTTTTGTACTAAAGTCTTGAATATGTGCTTCATGAACATGTTTAATCTCAAGCTTTAGTTGCATGAATCAAATCTAGGATTAAAGTATGTTTGGTGATTTGACATACTCTAGATTTCAGTTTTCATGTTTTAAGAGCTAGACTATTTTTGTTGTGAACTTTATTGCCTATGTCTAGTTCTTCACAAAGTGTACATAATCCATACATTTCATATGTTCATACATCATCTTGTGTGATTGCATATTTTGGATTATAAACTAGAACATCATACATTGTGTGCTTATTGTCTACTTCTAGTTTCCATATTTCATATTGATCATATGTTATATGTTGAATATGTTTGCATCATTTGCATAACTTAGATCACTTGCCTTGTAAAAGGTGGAAGTCTCATATTGGAGTGGATTCTTCAATTTTGAGCAAGTAAGTCTTGACTAAGAGCAAGAGGCTCCGAATAGTAAGCAAAGTCTTAGTTAAGAGCAAGAGGCTTTAAATAGCTAAGCGTGGAAGTCTTGGCTAGAAGCAATGGGCTTCGGTAAGTCCGAGCAAAAGTCTTGTTTATGAGTAAGAGGCTCTGGATAGATAAGCGTGGAAGTCTTGGTAAGAAGCATGAGGCTTCGATAAGTTCGAGCAATTAGAAAGTCTTGGCAAGAAGCAAGAGGCTTCGGTAAGTCCGAGCAAGGAAGTCTTGGCAAGAAGCAAATGGCTTCGGTAAATCTGAGCAAGGAAGTCTTGGCAAGAAGCATGTGGCTTCGGTATGTCCAAGCAAGAATACTTACTAGAGGCATGTGATGTGTCTCGGTTAAAAAGTAGGCAAGTCTCTCTCTAGTGGGATTAGGTAGGAGGGATATCCAATAGATAGTGGTTCATGTGATTTGGTCACTTTTGAGGGTGTACTCTTATTTAACTAGTGAAAGACATTTTTACCGGTGATTATGGATTCAACCCGTGGATGTTTCCTCTTCAAAGGTTTACCACATAAAAAATATTGTGTGTTAAGTTTCTCTTTCCTTATCTCTTTGATATTTGTTTACTTGAATCAAATTGATCTGGTATGAATTGTTATTGATTACATCCTTGTAAGACAATATCTTTGATTGACTTTGTTTCTGTAGTCGATCAGATCTACAATTGTTTTTTGTTTGTCGAGGTGGGCACTGACAACCTGTAAAACAACTAACAAACGGAGTGGTGGCGAACCACAGGAGGGGGGTGTTCCCTTTGAGGGACTCTTCGACACTTAAGTCAGTATATTGCTTGATGAGAATGAAATAAAATATTGAAGATGACAAACCATATTTGTTTGATACAGTCGAATGATTGATCGATATCGATAGTCAAACGTTTTAGTGGCTCGATGGAATTGATAAAGGTTGGATGGATCCCTTCCTTCGAGTATCGTCGATGAATGGTTGGGATCAGCAATGCTCGATGCTAGTATCATCGTATCGAACTAACGATGAACTAGCGATTAATGGCGGAGGAGCACCGCCGTGATTAATGCAAAGAGTTTATATAAGGCTTGCTGGAATTTCAGAGCTTACGCTTGCAATTGAGAGTTTTCGGGCCTTGTTCACTAAGAAGGGGCTTCTTATTCATAGTTGTAAGTTCTTCAAAGATTGATTGGCTTATTTCGGTGACATACCACATGTGGGGTTTGATGTAAGGGTAGCTTAGGCTTTGATTGTTGGTGCTATGCACAACAAAAGCCCTCTCAAGACCTTAAGAGAAGAAGCACACCAAAGGTAAAATTACTTATGCTTACTTGCAATAAGGAGACTTAGTTGCACACACACAACACATACATATCTATACTTCTTTGTATGTTGTGTATTTTATATGTGTGCATTCATGAATCTTGACATCTCTTCATGCATGTTTAATTGATTGCATCTTGTTTGATAAATGCCATGAAATTTTAGGCATTAGGATGTATTCTCCACTTTGCACACTTGCACATTGTGCACAAAGTGGAAAACATGGCATTGTCGCCACAAGTGTCGCCACGAGTGTCGCCATGGCGACAGGATGTTTTTTTTTCCTGAAATTCAATCAGGTCAGGCATCGCCATGATGTCGCCCTGAGGACAAATGGCAACAAAGAAGAAAATATGGTGTCACCATGAAGTGTCGCCCTCACAAGTGGCAACAATAAATGGCGACAACTGTTTTTGTCCAAAACGACATAAGTTCAATTTGACCTCCTATAAATATGCCTCTTTGTTCTTAGGTCAAAAATGACTCAAAAATCATATTTTTAATTGAGAGCATTTTCAAAGAGATATTTTTATTCAAGATTTCATCTTTGATCATCTTTGATTACTCAAACATTTATCCATGTGCATCAATCATCATCTAGTATCATCCTTGATCATCTAGGTGTCATCTTTGCATGGGTTTTTCAACACACTTTGCTTGGTAAGTTTTTCACTAATATCTTACATATTTTGTGTCTTTTTTAACAAGCAATCTCATTTATCACTTGTCTGCCATTAAAATATATTCTAGATACAAGATTGAGATTAAGGTATTGATTGTTTGAGAGTTGTATTGTGATAGCTACATAGGATTGCCTAATCTATGTTTAGCTATGCTTTATGCCATGTCATATAACATTTGATATCTAGGATTGATTTAATTGTCATCTTATAATCCTAGATAAGCATTTAGGGTTCCATAGCTGTATTTGCACTTTGGATATCGTTTGTATTCACATAGGCTTTATTATCTCTTCATTGAGAAGTAAGTCTTGTGGCTAAGGTTGTTTAGGCCACAAACAATTGGACTATGTCCACTTTTACAGGCCTGCGGTTAGTGGTAGTGGGTTACTGACTGTTAGAGGTTGAGGTCAACCGAGGTTGTAAACGTTATCGCGATTAGTGGATTCGAGGTTCGTGTGTGGCGCACATAACAGCCTATGGTTTTTCCCAGGATTAGGGTTTCCGTGTAAAAATGAAGTGTCATTTAATTTCCGCACATTTTCACTTGATTTATTATTTTTACTAGTTTGGGGTATTTTCGTAAAGTTGACTTATAACGAAAATTGGGTAAAATCAGTTAAAATCTATTCACCCCTGTAAGGTTCCCATTTGTTGATTGGCTCATTTCGTGGACAAACCACATGTTGGGGTTCTTTGTAAGGGTAGCCTAGGTATCGGGTTTATTGTTCGAAGCCCTTTAAAGACCTCGTATTGATAAGCACCGAAGGTATATTTCTTTGTGCTTACTTGTCTTGAAGAGATAGTTGCACACACTCACAACTCATGCATTTGTTTAATACTTGTATGTTGTGTGTCTTATTTTTTGTGCATTAATGTTCATTAATATCTCTTCTTGCATGTTAGTTTGATTGCATCTTGCATATCCAATTGCCTTGTCATGCTTAGACTTAGGATTGCATTTTTGCATTGGGCGCTCCCAAAAGCGCTCTACAGAAGCGCTGTACGAATAGCGCCCATTGAGCGCTGTTCAGACCTGATCGATTTAATTCGGTCGCTGTTGGGTCGCTGTACAGGCGCTATACAAAGCGCTCTACGTACAACGCCACTCTGTTTTCCTGTGAGAACAGAGTAGGGGCGCTGTACAAGTGCTGTACAAGAGGCGCTCTACGTACAGCGCCCAAGGCAAATATGAGGCCAACTTATCAAAACGACCACACCTTGTTTTGGCCCCCTATATATATGCCACTTTGACTTTAGGTCAATCAAGAGAGTTCATATTCAGATTCCATACTTAGGATATTTTTCAAAGAGAAGAAAAATTCCAAAGAACTCATTTTTAGTTTACTCAAATACTTTTTCATGATCATCAATCATCATCTAGCATCATCCTTGATCATCTAGATGACATCTTGCATGGATTCTTCATCATACTTTGCTTGGTAAGCTTTTCACTAATATCTTACATATTTTGTGTTTTTCTTAACAAGCAATCTCAATTTATTACTTGTATGTTTTTCATATATCTTTTGATACAAGATTGAGATTAGTGTGATGTATGTTTGAGAAGTTGTATTGTGATAGCTAATTAGGTTTCGTGCTTAATCTTGATTAGCTAAACTATTTGATTGAACATGTCATTTAGTTTTTAATATCTAGGATTGTTCTAATTGCATATTAATCATCTTAGATAAGCATATAGGGTTTCCCTTGCTCTATGTTGCATTTGAATATTCATATATTCACTTAGGGTTTATTCTCTTCATTGAGAAAGTAAGTCTTGTGTGTAGCTTCCGGGATTAGGTTGCTTAGATCGCAAGCAAATTAGACTAGGTTCACTCATACCGGGATTAGGTAGGTGTGTGATTACTTCCGGGATTAGGTTGTAATCATTTTACACATTTAGTGGATTCGAGGTTCGAGTGTGGCTTACTTACTAGCCCGTGGTTTTTCCTGTGAGGGTTTCCACATAAAAATCAAGTCTGATTTAATTTCCGCATTTTATACTTGATTTGTTGCTTTATCTAGTTAGGGGTAAATTCGTAATTTTGACTTAATACGAAAAATTGGGTAATAAGCTTAAAATCTATTCACCCCCCCTCTAGATAGTTTTATACACACCGTGCTATAATTTGTTTCAATTGGTATCAGAGCGGGTTCCTAGACATACATAGGTGATCCTTGCTTATTTTGGTGTGTTTTGCATTTTGTGTGATTTTTGATCATTCATACATTTGCATTCATTTCATTCATTCATAAACACTATGAGTGGAAACGGTGGAAATGGTGGTGGCCACGAAGGTGCTTCTAGCACAAGGCCTCCACTTCTTACCGGTTTGAACTATTCCCAATGGAAAGGGAAGATGGAATCCTACATATGCCAAATTCATGACCGTGCATGGATGGCGGTGGAAGACGGATATGATCTGCCCAAGATGACTCCCGGTGGTGGAGGAGAAGAAGTTTTGAAGCCTAAGGCGCAATGGAACGCGCAAGAGTTTGAGGCTTCTAAGTGGAATAGGAAGGCTATGCATGCCATCATGTGTGCAATGGATGAGAATCAGTACAGGCTTATTCAGAATACTCAGATTGCAAAAGTGGCATGGGACATCCTTCAAGTTGAACATGAGGGAACCGAGGTGGTGAAGGAGTCCAAGCTTCAAGTTCTCCAAACTCAATTTGAGCTATTTAGGATGGGAGAGGATGAATGCTTCAATGACTTCGAAATCAAATTGATGGACATTGTAAATCAAAGCCATCAACTCGGAGACCCGTATTTGGATAGGAGAGTCAAGCAAAAAATTATGAGATCTCTCCCCGATAGGTTTGAATCAAAGGTGACGGCCATAGAAGAAAATAGTGGCTACATGGATATGAAGCCAAGTGAGGTGATTGGACGTCTCCTTGCATATGAGTCTAGGAAGGCTCCTAGCACCACTACTCCTCCTAAGAAGTCTAAAGGAATAGCTTTGAAAGCATCTAAGGATGCAAAGGAGGCAAAGCATGAATCGGATGAAGACCTTGCCTTATTCGTGAAAAGGTTTAATAAGGTTATGGGGTTCAAGAAGAAGAAGGGATTTGGGTCAAGAGGACAAGACTTGAAGAAAAAAGGTTCCTTCAAGAAGTTTGAGCCTAGACAAGAGAGGACCGAAAGGAAAGGGGTCCGATGCTTTGAATGTGGTGGGATTGGTCACTTTGCCCCCGAATGTGCTAATCACAATGAAAAGAAGAAGGACAAAGTGATGGCCGCCACTTGGAGTGGGAGTAGTGATGACTCCAATGAGGAAGATGAGTCTTCAAGTGAAGAAGAGCTCATGGCTAATTTCCTAGCTTTTGCCTCATCTCACAAGAGCAAAAGTGCTAATGAGAGAGAGGAAATGAGTCAAGAGGAAATTGACTCTAGTGAAGAAGAAAGTGACTCCTCTTCTAATTCCATAAAGAAATTTGTGGAGCAAAAGGTGCTTGCTAAATACCATGCCGAGTTCAATGATTTAGCAATTAAAAGCACAAGAAAGATTGAGAGGTTGAGAGAAGAGAACCTTGAACTTTTGGCTCACAATGACCACTTAAGTGAACAAGTGGAAAGATTGAAGAGGAGAGAGGATAAGTTAATTGAGGAGTTAGACTTATCCAAGAGAAGTGAAGAAGGCTTGAAGAGGGAACTTGTAGAAGTTAAAGGGTCCTTGGCTAAGATGGATTCTAGCACCAAGAAGCTTGACCATATGCTTGGTGTTGGAAAGAGTCCATGTGACAAGAGGGGTCTTGGGTATGAAGATGGCAAGAAGATCTCAACCTCTAACAAGACCGTGTTTGTCAAGTCCTTGAGGAACGAAGAAACTTCATTTGTGCAAATTCCTAGGAAGAAATTAGAAGTAGGTCAATGCTCAAATGCACAAGTGAAGATGGGGCCAAGAAGGCAACCTCAAGCTCAACCCCCTAGGGTCCCTCAAGCCAACACTCCTCAACAATTGGCTCACAAAGGAAAGAGACCAATCATGCAACCTCAAGCTTGGAAGCAACCTAGACCGGTTCAACAACGAAGATGGATTGAACCCACTTATCCACAAAGACATGGACGAGCTCCCATACATGCACAATGACAAGGTATGATTCCTTTTTCCATCCCTATTTGTCACTTTTGTGGTTGTGATGGTCATATTAGACCAAATTGCTTTCAATATATTAAAATGTGTAGAACACGAAGCATGATTGAAAAGAGAAAGAATAGAGCCAAGATGCATGTTCCTAGGAATGATAATATTGATTTGCATGATCCTAGGAATAGTAGAGCACATGTACCAAAGACCACTAAGAAAGCTAAAATTGTTGCTAAGTGGATTAGAAAGAATGAAAATGTTTGCCATGTTGCACAAATAGCCTTGAAGGCAAATTCTTCTAATTTTTGGTATTTGGATAGTGGGTGCTCTAGGCACATGACGGGAAACAAGAGTTTCTTGGAGACTCTTGTTATGGAGGAAGGTGGAAATGTCACTTTTGGTGATGGATCCAAAAGAAATGTTGTAGGGAAAGGAACCATTTCCGTTCCCGGATTACCCTTCTTATCCAATGCTTTATTTGTTGATGGCTTGAAAGCCAATTTAATAAGCATTTCACATCTTAGTGATGAAGGATATTCCGTCTTGTTTTCTAAAGATTATTGCTCTATCCTAAAACCCGATGGACAAACCTTGTTGAAGGGCATGAGATCTAGCGACAATTGTTATTGTCTTGAAGCTAGTATTGTATCTAATCATGTGTCCATGGATGAGCAAATTGAGTTGTGGCATGAAAGGCTTGGCCACATGAACTTTAGGGATCTATGGACCCTTGGAAAGTTCAATTGTGTGCGTGGCCTCCCTAAGCTTGGGAAGAAAGCCAATGGTGTTTGTGGACCTTGCCAACAAGGAAAGCAAACTAAAAGCATGCACAAAAAGGGTAAGTATCTCACCACCAAGGAGCCTCTTGAGCTTCTCCACATGGACCTTATGGGTCCCATGCAAACCGAAAGTTTGGGTGGAAAGAGATACATTTTTGTTTGTGTTGATGATTTCTCTAGGTTCACATGGACATATTTTCTTAGAGAAAAATCCGAAACTTTTTATAAGTTTAAAATGCTTTGTAATAAAATACAAAATGAGATGAACTCTAATATTAAAAGCATAAAACGGATTAGAAGTGACCATGGGAGGGAATTTGAGAATGCTACCTTTGAAACCTTTTGTAATGGTTTAGGCATCTCCCATGAGTTTTCGGCTCCTAGGACACCTCAAGAAAATGGAGTTGTTGAGAGGAAAAATAGGGTCCTTCAAGAGATGGCCCGTGTGATGTTGCTTAGCAACAATGTCCCTAGGAACCTATGGGCCGAAGCCATCAATACGGCTTGCTATATAGGAAATAGAGTTTTCCTAAGGCCCGGTACTAGAAACACCTCCTATGAGTTATGGAAAGGCAAGAGGCCAAATGTTAGCTACTTCCACACTTTTGGAAGCAAATGCTACATTTTGAATGACCGTGATCAACTTGGCAAATTCGATGCTAAGAGTGATGAGGGTATTTTTATTGGCTATGCCTTGAATAGTAGAGCCTATAGAGTTTTCAATTTAAAGACTCTAAGTGTTATGAAATCATCCAATGTCGTATTTGATGATACTAGGCTCAAGTCAAATGATCATGAGGAGGAGGTTATTTTTAGTGATGTTTCTCCTTTGGAGAAGGTTGTGGTGTCTCCTAATGTTGGGACATCTAATGTCAACAATGATGACACACAACTTATTGATAGAGTTCCTCTCTTGGACTCTAAAGAACCCGCTCCATGGGTTAGGAAACTCCATGATAAAGAAGATATCATTGGAGAGGTTAATGAGGGTGTTAGGACTAGACGTCAACTTGCTAATCTTATTAGCTACACATGCTACACCTCTTAAATTGAACCCAAAAAGGTTGAAGAAGCCTTAAATGATGAATTTTGGGTTCTTGCCATGCAAGAAGAGCTAAACCAATTCGAAAGGAATGAGGTTTGGACTCTAGTTCTTAGGCCTAAGACCACTAATGTCATAGGCACTAAATGGATATTTAGGAACAAATCCGATGAGGATGGCAACATAGTGCGGAACAAGGCTAGATTTATAGCACAAGGGTACTCTCAAATTGAAGGTATTGACTTTGAGGAGACATTTGCTCCCGTTGCCCGTTTAGAGTCTATTAGGCTTCTCTTGTCCATTTCTTGTGTGCACAAGTTCAAATTGCACCAAATGGATGTCAAGAGTGCCTTCCTCAATGGCTTCTTGCAAGAGGAAGTGTTTGTTGAACAACCCAAGGGGTTTGTGGATGCTCACCACCCCAACCATGTCTATCGCCTCAAGAAGGCTCTATATGGGTTGAAATAAGCACCGAGGGCTTGGTATGAGCGCCTCACTCAATTTCTTGTTGACAATGACTACACACGTGGTAGTGTTGACAAGACACTATTCATCAAAAGAAACAATGATGAGCTTTTCATAGCTCAAATATATGTTGATGATATAGTGTTTGGCTCCACCAACAACACCAAGGTCCAACAATTTGTTGATGTTATGTCTCATAAATTTGAGATGAGTCTTGTTGGTGAGCTTAGTTACTTCCTAGGTTTGCAAATTAGGCAACTAGATAATGGGATCTTCATAACCCAAGCCAAATATGCCAAAAACCTTGTGAAGAAGTTTGGTCTTGAAAAAGCCAAACATTGTGACACTCCTATGAGCACCACTTTGAAGCTAAGCAAGGATGCTAGCGGTAAAAGTGTGGACCAAACCTTATATCGTGGCATGATAGGGAGCTTGCTTTATTTGACCGCAAGTAGGCCCGATATATCTTTTAGTGTAGGAGTTTGTGCTAGGTACCAATCCGATCCCAAGGAGTCCCATCTCTCTTCGGTTAAGAGAGTCATTCGCTTTGTGAATGGGACTTCCAACTATGGGATTTGGTACTCATTTGACACTAATCCTAGTCTTGTAGGATATAGTGATGCGGATTGGGCAGGAAATTGTGATGATAGGAAGAGCACATCGGGCGGTTGCTTCTTTCTAGGCAACAACTTGGTGTCTTGGTTTTGCAAGAAGCAAAACTCGATTTCCTTATCCACGGTGGAAGCCGAGTACATAGCCGCGGGGAGTGGATGCACTCAACTCCTATGGATGAAGCAAATGCTAGTAGACTACGGATTCAACCAAGGTACTCTCACTCTCTTTTGTGATAACATGAGTGCTATTAATATTTCCAAGAATCCGGTACAACATTCTAGAACTAAGCATATTGACATCCGCCATCATTTCATTAGAGAGCTTGTTGAAAATAAATGCATAGTACTTGAACATGTAGGTACTAATAATCAACTTGCGGACTTATTTACTAAACCCTTAGATGCTACTCGATTAAAAACTCTTAGTAGATCTATTGGGATATGTCTTGTGGAGTGATGTTCTATGATTGACCCCATATGGGGAACTCAAGCAAAGAGAGCTATTTTGCATTCTTATATCTTGCAAAAAATTCTAAATAACTTATGCCTCTTCTTTTAATTGTTTGAGTAAGCTTGGTTGCACATATGTATATATGTTTTCAAATCAATAAGTGTGAACCTTGCTTGTTTACAATCCATGTCATATTTATGTTCAAACATGCATTTTTGGACTAGGAGATGTATGTAGGAAGTATGATTTGAATGAGCTATGATTATCTCCATGACATGATGATTCTTTAATAACATGCTAATGTCAAATGAAAAAGCATGAAATTCATATCACATGCTCACATGAAAAGCATGAATTGATGATTGTATATTCTTAAAATGCAAAACTTATGTGAAAGCTTATGAGACTCAAAATGAATAAAGGATCTTGTATCCATTCAAAGGAATTTATATTCCAAATGTCTCTCTTTCTTTATTCGTTGACCATGGCTACTATCATACGGATATCTTATCCGGAAAAATCAAAAAGGGTGCAAAGTCGCTCATGCCATGTTTCACTTATAAAGTTGGATATAGTTTCTCTTAAATTGAAATCAATATATTCTATATCCTTGCTTTACTCATGACTTTAGTGAAATTGGTTTGAATTCCTATTAGAAACCTTTGTCATTTGCTTTGCCAAATACCATTGTATTTTGGACTTGAATGCTACATGTCTTGTATGCAAAGCATGTTTGATTCACACATTTTCTCACAAATAAATCTCCTTGTTTCTCTCCAATTAATTGAGATGCATAAAGTGACTTATATTAATTATGCAAATCTTGCATGCTACTATCTCTCATTGCTATGAGTGACCCGGTTGGGGACTACTCCTTTGCCTATATCATGACAAAAAGGGGGAGTAGTTTATGGTAAGGGGAGTTGCAAAATATAGAAGCATTTGTGCATATTGGAGAGAACATTCTTTGAGGGGGAGTAACCCGTTAAGGGGGAGCATTGCATACACTACATTTTATCATGTTGTGCCTAATTTTTTTTAAATGCTAATGCTTGTTTTTGTTCTCACTTGATTCATCTCACTTTTTACTTGTATTGGAAATGTTAGAAACTTTCTTTTCAGGGCTTGATTATTCTACAAGAAATTGAAGACTTGATGTTTTATTTTCTTATCTCTTTGTACTATAGAATATCATAGTTATCCCGTTGTTTCTATTTTAATGTGAGGAATCAATGTGAGTGGTGGTTTTGTCACGAAATAGCCAAAGGGGGAGATTGTAAGGTTCCCATTTGTTGATTGGCTCATTTCGTGGACAAACCACATGTTGGGGTTCTTTGTAAGGGTAGCCTAGGTATCGGGTTTATTGTTCGAAGCCCTTTGAAGACCTCGTATTGATAAGCACCGAAGGTATATTTCTTTGTGCTTACTTGTCTTGAAGAGATAGTTGCACACACTCACAACTTATGCATTTGTTTAATACTTGTATGTTGTGTGTCTTATTTTTTGTGCATTAATGTTCATTAACATCTCTTCTTGCATTTTAGTTTGATTGCATCTTGCATATCCAATTGCCTTGTCATGCTTAGACTTAGGATTGCATTTTTGCATTAGGCGCTCCCAAAAGCGCTCTACAGAAGCGCTGTACGAACAGCGCCCATTGAGCGCTGTTCAGACCTGATTGATTTAATTCGGTCGCTGTTGGGTCGCTGTATAGGCGCTGTACAAAGCGCTCTACGTACAGCGCCACTCTATTTTCCCGTGAGAACAGAGTAGGGGCGCTGTACAAGCGCTGTACAAAAGGCGCTCCACGTACAGCGCCCAAGGCAAATATGAGGCCAACTTATCAAAACGACCACACCTTGTTTTGGCCCCCTATATATATGCCACTTTGACTTTAGGTCAATCAAGAGAGTTCATATTCAGATTCCATACTTAGGATATTTTTCAAAGAGAAGAAAAATTCCAAAGAACTCATTTTTAGTTTACTTAAACACTTTTTCATGATCATCAATCATCATCTAGCATCATCCTTGATCATCTAGATGACATCTTGCATGGATTCTTCATCATACTTTGCTTGGTAAGCTTTTCACTAATATCTTACATATTTTGTGTTTTTCTTAACAAGCAATCTCAATTTATTACTTGTATGATTTTCATATATCTTTTGATACAAGATTGAGATTAGTGTGATGTATGTTTGAGAAGTTGTATTGTGATAGCTAATTAGGTTTCGTGCTTAATCTTGATTAGCTAAACTATTTGATTGAACATGTCATTTAGTTTCTAATATCTAGGATTGTTCTAATTGCATATTAATCATCTTAGATAAGCATATAGGGTTTCCCTTGCTCTATGTTGCATTTGAATATTCATATATGTAGGGAAAAATACCATAGTACACGCAGCGGAAGCGAGACTAACAAATAGATTTAGTAACTTTTAAAATTTTTCCTTTTTATGAACCTTAAACCCTTTAATCTATTAAACACATATATTATCTAACAAAAGAATAATACCTTTTGTCGCGTGATCCGATTGACTTACGTCGATGGTAATCCGCAAGATCTTCAATCCTAGCACGAACGTGGATCACCTAGGAGCGTGGTCTCCCTTTTCTTTGAATTGCAAACCTGTGAATGGACAAATAAACTTTTCTTTTCTTTGTTAGTCACAAAAACAATCAAAAGAATACTAAAATTATTCCGGTCACTTTTGAGTTCTCAATCTAATGATTGAAACTCGCGTGAACCTAAATCGATGTTGTACACACAAGCTTATTGATGAACAAGCAAATAGTGTACCATCAAAGAATAATTTATTCACTCTTTTATGTTTTTAGTAGAAATAAAATTAATGCTCTCTATGAATTAAGAAGAAGAAGAAAAATTGTCTCTCAAGCACAAAGCATAGGGTGGCCGAATTCTATACATATGAATATATAGGTGGCCTAAATTTTCTTCTCTTTTCCTATAAGGGTTGCCGAAATCTTGCTCTCTTTTTCTACTAGGGTTGCCGCAAATCACACTCCTAAAAGGAGTTTGTGTTGCACCCTAATTTCCATAAAAGAATAGACTTCAAACCCTAATCCAACTCATAGATATTTTATTCTTTTTATTGACTAAAATAAAAGACTTCTTATTTGATTAAATAAATAAAATTAATTATTTATTTTCTTACCAAATAAGTCTTTTACTTTTAGTATACTACCAACAATAGTATAAGACTAGGAATCATATTTCCTAATCAGAAAAGATTTGTTTCTTAATTAAACAATTAATTAATAAATTAATTAATTCTTATTTAATTAAAACAATGAAAACAAAATAATATCTTAGGTTAAAATATTAACCTTGCCGCCCCACTTGAATAAAATTGGGCCTAATATTATTTTCTTATTTCATTTAATCCATTGGACTTTAAATAAAAAGCCCACATGTGAACCAGAACCATTCTTACTAAAAGAAACAAGCCCACATGTCTTTTATTAATATATTAATATAATTGAGCAGCCCATTACTTAAATAATGTGCAAATTATATTCTTAATATATTAAATGCAATTCTAGATGGACCCTTAAATTGGTCCGGTAGAATATATCAAGTGATCCATGCAAGTCCGTGTGGATTGGGGATCTTGGCGGGCCATCTAAATTTAAGCTTCAATAGACATAACCTAATCACAATCAACAAATGATTCACTTAGGTCCGATCCATTAATTTTAACTCATTCCACTAAAGAGCTAAAATTGAACTCTTAAATAAAGATAGAAAAAGAAGATGTTCCTCATTCATACCCCTAGACAATCATGTTGGAGATAGTGTATCCTCGTGATTAATATCAGTAATCGCCAAGAGTTCATAGACCGCCTATAACTCTCCAAGTTACCATATTTACTCATATGACCACGTTTTGAACTTGGATATTTTGACTTGTCCAGAAGCCATGTTTTCAATAGACACTATCGAAAACTCAACGTTGAGATTTAATATCCAATTACCTCATAACATCCATATGATGATATTATACTCTCATTTAATAAATGGAGCCACGATGTCCATATCTATAAATGAAGTCCTGTATCGATTAACAAATGAATATCACCAAACTATCGAGGATAGACTATGCGTTATAATCGTACTCATTGATAACTCAAATGATATCATTTGCAACCATAAGTCCATCATTTATCTCAGGATTAAGATAGACTCTCCGATTGTCCTGATAATGAAAAGACTATTATCTATTGACGATTCTAGATAAAGCTTTTCATTGTGATCCAGTTCAATGCACCCAGTGCACTAGATCCTTTTGCTCGAAGACATTCCGATGATTTTAGACTCATCATATCTCATTTGATCCCACTCAAATGCTAGCAAAAGAATTCTACAACTTTAACAAGATAAAGGTGCCCAACCTTTAACTTAAGTTGTGAACATTATTCAAGACTAACTAAAGAATTGTGTCTACCACATACATATCCAGATGTACGAACAATTCTTCTTTTCTCATAGTCTTTAGACCTTATGATTATTTACTTTGACAATTATAATATTAAACTATAAATGCTATACGATTTGTTAAACCAGAAATCACTTTATTAATATGAAAAAGATTGTTAATTACAACATTACACTCTTGCTATTGAGCATAATCCTAACAATCTCCCACTTGCACTATAGCAAATGTGTCATATCTCTCAAGCCCATGTTCTCTAGATGCCCATCGAAACTCTTCTGAGGTAGAGCCTTTGTGAAGGGATCCGCTAGATTTTCTGCTGACGCGATTTTGGTAATCGTCACGTCACCTCTTTGAACAATCTCCCTTAAAAGATGATACTTTCTTTCTATGTGTTTACCTCTCTTGTGACTTCTTGGTTCTTTCGAATTAGCCACTGCTCCAATGTTGTCACAGTAGATAGTGATCTGCTTATTCGCACTAGGAACCACTTCCAAGTCAATCAAGAATTGGCGGAGCCAAACAGCCTCTTTGGCAGCCTCGCATGCAGCAACATACTCAGCTTCCATGGTGGAATCAGCAATACAAGATTGCTTGATACTCCTCCATATAACTGCTCCTCCTCCAATAGTAAACACAGCCCCTGATGTGGATTTTCTAGAGTCAGAATCTGATTGGAAATCAGAATCTGTATACCCAACGGGAATCAAATCCCCTCCAGAGTATACAAGCATATTATCTCTCGTTCTCTTGAGATACTTGAAAATATGCTTGACTACCGTCCAGTGATCAGGACCAGGTTTCGATTGAAACCTGCTAACTATGCCAACAGCAAAACAAATATCTAGTCTAGTACAGAGCATTGCATACATGAGACTTCCAACTGCCGAGGCATATGGAACTCTACTCATGAATTGCTCTTCATGCTCATTCTTAGGAACTTGTTCCTTAGAAAGCTTGATTCCATGTCTGAAAGGTAACATACCTTTCTTGGAATCCTGCATGGAAAACCTAGACAAGATCTTGTCTATGTATGAAGCTTGGGATAATGCAATCGTTTTATTCTTTCTATCCCTTATTACTTGGATACCTAGAATAAAACTTGCTTCTCCTAAGTCCTTCATATCAAATTGTTTTGCTAACCATTCTTTTACTGATGTCAATACACCTACATCGTTTCCAATGAGTAGTATATCATCAACATAAAGAATCAGGAAAACCAACTTGTCGCCCTTAATCCTTTTGTATACATAAGGTTCGTCAGGATTCTGAATAAATCCAAAACCTTTGACAGCTTGATCAAACTTTATGTTCCAGGATCTGGATGCTTGCTTCAATCCATATATGGATTTCTGCAACTTGCATACCTTTTCCATTTGGCCCTTTTCAATGAATCCCTCTGGTTGCATCATGTAGATGCTTTCGTCAAGACTTCCATTAAGGAAAGCTGTCTTGACGTCCATTTGCCAAATCTCTAGATCTAAAGATGCTGCAATGGATAAGAGTATCCTAATGGATTTAAGCATGGCCACAGGAGAGAAGGTTTCCTCGTAATCGATACCTTCTTTCTGTGTATACCCTTTAGCTACCAATCTAGCTTTAAAGGTTTCCACCTTTCCATCCATACCTCTTTTCCTCTTGTATACCCACTTGCACCCAATGGGTTTTATCCCCTTAGGCAAGTCTACAAGGGACCAGACTTTGTTATCGAACATAGATTCAATCTTAGATTGCATTGCCTTTTGCCAATGGCGACTATCAACATCCTCCATAGCTTCCTTGTACGTATAGGGATCATCGTCATCCGGGAGATTCTCCACTGATTCTCCCAGACCGATGTATCTTTCGGGTTGTGTTCTAACCCTCCCACTACGACGAGGAATGGTAGGTTGTTGATCTTGTGTTGGATCGGAACTTACAATTGGGTTAGGTTGTGTAACCTCTCGTGGAATTGTATCTCCTGACATCTCATTCAGGACAATTCTACTTCTAGGCACAAAATCATTCATATAGTCCTTTTCCAGAAATTTAGCATTTGTCGAAACAAATACTTTAAGATCTGAAGGACTATAGAAATAATATCCTTTAGTTTCTTTTGGATACCCTACAAATATACATGTTTCCGAACGGGACTCCATCTTTTCTGTCTTTCCTTTTAACACATGCGCAGGACAACCAAATATCCTTAAGTGTTGTAAACTAGGCTTGCGCCCAGTCCACAACTCATGCGGTGTTTTAGGAACAGACTTAGATGGTACATCGTTTAGAATGTATATAGCAGTTTGTAAAGCATATCCCCAAAAAGAAATAGGAAGTGTTGAATAACTCAACGTAGACCTAACCATATCCAAAAGAGTTCTATTTCTCTTTTCTGCTACCCCATTCTGTTGAGGTGTACCTGGTGCAGAAAACTGAGAAACTATCCCATTATCAATAAGATATTGCTGAAACTCACCAGATAGATATTCTCCACCACGATCAGATCTCAAGATTTTTATGTGTTTCTCAAGCTGATTTTCTACTTCAGCTTTGAATGCTTTGAACATGTCAAAAGCATCCGACTTATGTCGCATGAGATACACATAGCCAAATCTCGAGTAATCATCTGTGAAGGTGATGAAGTACTCATATCCACCTCTAGCTTGAATGCTCATAGGTCCACATACATCAGTGTGTATCAATCCTAAACATTCAGTGGCTCTTGCACCTTTGGCAGAGAACGACCTTTTGGTCATTTTACCTTCCAAACAAGATTCACAAGTTGGTAGATCATCAACCTTTAAGTCACTTAAAAGTCCGTCACATACCAATCTTTTAATCCTATTAAGGTTAATATGACCTAGGCGTAAATGCCATAGGTAGGTTTCATCTATTGATAATTTTACTCTTTTATGATTAGGTTCCGTTAATTCTGTGTCTAACGAGTGAGAGATATTTTTATGCAAAAAGAATAAGCCGTTTTCCAATGTACCTTTGCAAATAAATTTGTTATTCTTACTAATAATAAAATCTTTATTAAAAGTAACTGAATATCCAAATTTATTCAAACAAGAAACTGGAATTAAATTTCTCTTGAATTGAGGTACATAATAAACGTCTATCAAATCTAAATGCCTAAAAGAATCTAGATTAACTCTAATATCTCCCACTGCACTTGCAGACACTAACGTTCCGTTGCCCAAACGCAAGTTGATTTCATTCTTATTCAACTTTCCCTTTCTTGGAACCCCTGTAAG
Organism: Acer yangbiense; assembly: GCA_008009225.1. Lineage (NCBI taxonomy): Eukaryota > Viridiplantae > Streptophyta > Magnoliopsida > Sapindales > Sapindaceae > Acer > Acer yangbiense. Next base: position 36,451,476 of record CM017768.1, read on the forward strand.
GAATAACAAACATGATTTGTGGCTCTAGAGTCTATGATCCAAGAATCTGTAGAATCTGTAGAATCTGCCAGAAAACATGTTTCAAGATAATTAATATTACCTTGTTCCTTCTTGTTCTGGGACTTTGGGCAATTTCTTTTCCAATGTCCCTTTTCACCACAAAGGAAGCATTTCCCTTTGATCTTGGTTACTTTCTTGGTCTCCATCTTGGTAGGCCCAAGTTGCTTTTTCTTCTGTTGTTCCTTAACCTTTTGACGGGTCTTAACAGTAGCAACTTTACCAACCATATGAATATGAGATTCATAAGTAGGAGCAGGTGGTTTAGGAGTAGACAGAATAAACTTATGTTTTTCAGCTTGCAGCAACAACCCAATTTTCCTTTTCCATGTGACATAATTATCTCCAGTTAAAATATTATTTTTTAAGATGTTCATAAGTGATGGGGTCATGATTTCTGAATAAAACAAAACATATATAAGTAAATAATCATGATAAAGCACTTTTAAATATTTATCTTGAATTAAATAAATAACTCAATCATAAAAATTCAACGGTGATCCAACACCCATAAATGTTACGCCTCCTTTGGGAGTTCGCACCATTTACTAGTTAGACTAGGTCCCACCTAATTGTTAACATAACAACCAGCATTTTCAATTTTAGCCTTGCAATTTTACTGACAAGAACTCTTGGGAGGATATCAATAAAATTACATTGAGTGTGTTACCAAGATATCGACCCTCAATTTTCTCTTACGAAAATCCTTCCTTGGGGAGTAGATCTCATTTGAGTCCATTGTCTAGTCTATCCTTATAAGGATGTATATTGCTAAATTCCATTCATGGACGCCCCTTGGGGGGATTACCAATAAATAATAAAGCTCAACTAACCTTGGAGGCCATAGGTGTTACAAAAACACATTCTCCCACTCAATTATTTAAGGCGTGTGATTAAATCCCATAGAATGATTTACCAAGTTATCTAGATGCCAATTTAGATACCTAAATCATTCAATGCATGTTCATACCAAAAGAGATATATGAGTGGCACTCCTATTCTATATGTCATGTTATCATACAATAACAAATATTGTAATATTTAAGCATAAATTAAATAGCAACAATTTTGGCCCATTCTAGAAAAAACAAGTAAATTACAATTGTTTAGGAATACAAGATCTTCAAGTGGCCCATCAACCATATGCTCATCCTTCGGCCTCCACCCATGGGCGACACACACCACAACCCCACAAAGGGGCTGCTGTGCGCAGCCCATGAAACCTCCCAGGGCTGCTGTGCGCAGCCCATAAAGTTTGGGCCAGCCATGCGCAGCCCAATCCACTCCTAGGGTGCGCACGGTGCTCGTACTTGGTTCCGGTTGCTTCGTTTTTCTTCGTGTCTTCGAATCTTCAATACCCGAATACTTTACAGCAATATAAATAATAAAATACTGCAGCATTATTATTATTATTATTATTATTATTTAATCACTGCAGTATATTTACAAACAAAAAACTGCACATAATAAATAAAAAAAACTGCAGTAAAAACTGCACTTAAAAAAAAAAAAAAAAAAAAAACCTAGCAACTACCAAGAAGGAATTATGGCGATGATAGACCACCCTTCTTGTTACAACTCCGAAACAATAATTACATTGAAAATCTAGGACCAAAATCGAGCAACAACAATCCACATAAAACATATATAAATCCATACATCACATGTAATTATATATGCGAATACCTAGAGTGCCATCTCTTTCTAAACATGCATAATCACAATAAAAAGAAATAGATCCACGTATATATACGTTAATTAATTAAGAGGGTTCAACCTAGGCTCTGATACCAATTGTAGGGAAAAATACCGTAGTACACGCAGCGGAAGCGAGACTAAAAAATAGATTTAGTAACTTTAAAATTTTTTCCTTTTTATGAACCTTAAACCCTTTAATCCATTAAACACATATATTATCTAACAAAAGAATAATACCTTTTGTCGCGTGATCCGATTGACTTACGTCGATGGTAATCCGCAAGATCTTCAATCCTAGCACGAATGTGGATCACCTAGGAGCGTGGTCTCCCTTTTCTTTGAATTGCAAACCTGTGAATGGACAAATAAACTTTTCTTTTCTTTGTTAGTCACAAAAACAATCAAAAGAAGACTAAAATTATTCCGGTCACTTTTGAGTTCTCAATCTAATGATCGAAACTCGCGTGAACCTAAATCGATGTTGTACACACAAGCTTATTGATGAACAAGCAAATAGTGTACCATCAAAGAATAATTTATTCACTCTTTTATGTTTTTAGTAGAAATAAAATTAATGCTCTCTATAAATTAAGAAGAAGAAGAAAAATTGTCTCTCAAGCACAAAGCATAGGGTGGCCGAATTCTATACATATGAATATATAGGTGGCCTAAATTTTCTTCTCTTTTCCTATAAGGGTTGCCGAAATCTTGCTCTCTTTTTCTACTAGGGTTGCCGCAAATCACACTCCTAAAAGGAGTTTGTGTTGCACCCTAATTTCCATAAAAGAATAGACTTCAAACCCTAATCCAACTCATAGATATTTTATTCTTTTTATTGACTAAAATAAAAGACTTCTTATTTGATTAAATAAATAAAATTAATTATTTATTTTCTTACCAAATAAGTCTTTTACTTTTAGTATACTACCAACAATAGTATAAGACTAGGAATCATATTTCCTAATCAGAAAAGATTTGTTTCTTAATTAAACAATTAATTAATAAATTAATTAATTCTTATTTAATTAAAACAATGAAAACAAAATAATATCTTAGGTTAAAATATTAACCTTGCTGCCCCACTTGAATAAAATTGGGCCTAATATTATTTTCTTATTTCATTTAATCCATTGGACTTTAAATAAAAAGCCCACATGTGAACCAGAACCATTCTTACTAAAAGAAACAAGCCCACATGTCTTTTATTAATATATTAATATAATTGAGCAGCCCATTACTTAAATAATGTGCAAATTATATTCTTAATATATTAAATGCAATTCTAGATGGACCCTTAAATTGGTCCGGTAGAATATATCAAGTGATCCATGCAAGTCCGTGTGGATTGGGGATTTTGGCGGGCCATCTAAATTTAAGCTTCAATAGACATAACCTAATCACAATCAACAAATGATTCACTTAGGTCCGATCCATTAATTTTAACTCATTCCACTAAAGAGCTAAAATTGAACTCTTAAATAAAGATAGAAAAGGAAGATGTTCCTCATTCATACCCTAGACAATCATGTTGGAGATAGTGTATCCTCGTGATTAATATCAGTAATCGCCAAGAGTTCATAGACCGTCTATAACTCTCCAAGTTACCATATTTACTCATATGACCACGTTTTGAACTTGGATATTTTGACTTGTCCAGAAGCCATGTTTTCAATAGACACTATCGAAAACTCAACGTTGAGATTTAATATCCAATTACCTCAAAACATCCATATGATGATATTATACTCTGATTTAATAAATGGAGCCACGATGTCCATATCTATAAATGAAGTCCTCTATTAATTAACAAATGAATATCACCAAACTATCGAGGATAGACTATGCGTTATAATCGTACTCATTGATAACTCAAATGATATCATTTGCAACCATAAGTCCATCATTTATCTCAGGATTAAGATAGACTCTCCGATTGTCCTGATAATGAAAAGACTATTATCTGTTGACGGTTCTAGATAAAGCTTTTCATTGTGATCCAGTTCAATGCACCCAGTGCACTAGATCCTTTTGCTCGAAGACACTCCGATGATTTTAGACTCATCATATCTCATTTGATCCCATTCAAATGCTAGCAAAAGAATTCTACAACTTTAACAAGATAAAGGTGCCCAACCTTTAACTTAAGTTGTGAACATTATTCAAGACTAACTAAAGAATTGTGTCTACCACATACATATCCAGATGTACGAACAATTCTTCTTTTCTCATAGTCTTTAGACCTTATGATTATTTACTTTGACAATTATAATATTAAACTATAAATGCTATATGATTTGTTAAACCAGAAATCACTTTATTAATATGAAAAAGATTGTTAATTACAACATTACACTCTTGCTATTGAGCATAATCCTAACAATATATTCACTTAGGGTTTATTCTCTTCATTGAGAAAGTAAGTCTTGTGTGTAGCTTCCGGGATTAGGTTGCTTAGATAGCAAGCAAATTGGACTAGGTTCACTCATACCGGGATTAGGTAGGTGTGTGATTACTTCCGGGATTAGGTTGTAATCGTTTTACACATTTAGTGGATTCGAGGTTCGAGTGTGGCTTACTTACTAGCCCGTGGTTTTTCCCGTGAGGGTTTCCACGTAAAAATCAAGTCTTATTTAATTTCCGCATTTTATACTTGATTTGTTGCTTTATCTAGTTAGGGGTAAATTCGTAATTTTGACTTAATACGAAAAATTGGGTAATAAGCTTAAAATCTATTCACCCCCCCTCTAGATAGTTTTATACACACCGTGCTATAATTTGTTTCAAACCCCCCCCCCCCCCCCCCCCATCTAGATAGTTTTATACACACCGTGCATTATTAGTTTCAATAGTGAAGGTCATGGGTCTTCAACGTCTTGATCCTTTACGTGGGAGCGTGGATCAAGGGGTTTTAATTGCCCGTTACCTGACAATTAATTTAGACACTGGGTCATGTGTAACGTCCCTTAATGATTTTCTGATTTTATGAATGCATTTGACCACGTGTTTGATTTGGTCTGATGGCTTGTAGGCCATTTTTATGGGCTTTGGGGGCCATTTATGATGGGTTCTATGATATATTCAACCATTTTAACAGTGGCCTTCTTTAATTGGGCAAGAGGCCTAATTTTGACCACTACAGTTTGCCCCTCACTCTTCAAGCTCGACGTTCCTCGAGTTGGAGAGTTGTTGAGAATCGATACGGGTTTTTTTTGTGAGTTAATCTATGATCGTTTTCGATCGATACACAGTGTAGATTATGATTTGTCCATTCGATTTTGGTGGATATCGAGAAATATGACGATTGCTTCAAATGTTGCTCGATGGTGTGAATCGAACAACTCTCATTTGATTGGCATCAGGTTTTGGCCAGTATATGTTTGATCTTCTAGTTTGTCAAGCAATTCCCATGTGTGTTTATAGTTGTAAGTGCCTCACTTTTGATTGGCTCATTTCGTTAACAAAACTACAATGGGGTTCAAATATGTAAGGGTAGCTTAGGATTGAAGTAATCCTCCTCAAATGTCAAAGGACCTCATTGTAGACATCATGAGCTTCAAGGAAGGTAGTTTACTTGTCTTGACTCTTAATTGAAGAGAATTAGATTGCACACACACACATCTCATGCATTTACACTTCTTATATCATGTTGTGTGTTTCTTATTGGTGTATATTCTCTTTTCATGCATGATCATTCTAGCGTAATTTACTTGATCATTGCCATGGCTTTTGGCCTTGAAAATTGCATGATTTTGTACCTCTGACTGCTTCTATGACCGCTGTGATTTTTCGCAGCGGTAGAGACAGCGGTTCATGAATAGTGTCGTCCGCTCCCATTACTGCTGCTATGACCGCTGTCAATTTTCGCAACGGTTGGCTTGACAGTGTGTACCGCTGTCACGACCGCGATGGCTTTCACAACGGTACCGATAGCGGTCGACAGCTGGTGCGTTTTTTAAACGGTGTCTTTTCATCTTCTCACTCTCACTTCTATAAATACATCCTTTTCTCTAGGCTATTTTAAAGTTTTGAGTTTCAAATCAACTAAAAAGAGTTTTTAGAGTGACTTCAAAGAAAAGCAACCAAGATTTGATCTTTCCTAATCAAAACCAAAAACCCATCATCCTTTCATGGTTCATTCATCATCTAGCATCTTCTAGGTAGGATTTCTCATGGGTTTTCTTCATTACTCACATGACTTGTAGTTAGAACATCATTTACATTTTTTTATATGTTCTTGCTTTACAAGATAGTTCTTTTATTACTTGACTGTTTCAAGATTGCTTCTTTATGACTTGAATAGTTTAAAGATAGATTCTTTATTGTGTTTTGTGAGTTATTTATGGTAGTGACGCGCCCCGAAACGGTCTATAATTAAGTATCCCCGGCGGCGCTAACAACTTGGTCGGCGCACGCGGGACACGCGATAGTTTTATAAACTATCGTAAAATAAATGGGGCGCGTATGTTTTTCCTCAAGCGCACGGATCGTTACGATCGCATAGCGGCAAGTACGGTTCGTTCCACAGGGAGATGGATTCGTTAACTGTATCTAGTTCTAGTGTTTATTAAAGCATGTAAAAAGGAAAGCGGTGTGGTGTGTGCGGAAATGTAAACTAACTAACTAACTAACTATGATAGAAATGTAGCCGGGTGTCTTGGCTATCTAATTAATCTACTCCTAATTAAGTTATTCTACTCCTAAAGGCAAGACACCTTAACTACGAAAACAAAGGTGGCTTGGAGATAAGCAAGATATATAACACATATGGGAAATCAGTTCACCAAACACAATATGCACATCTATGTCGATTGTTTAGCATGTGAATCCAATTAATTCAGTAAAGGGTTCGTTCTCTTGATTAAGGAAATTACCCCGGAATCTTGATTAGGGAATTCCCGAAATCATGTCATCACTTTCCAATCGGAAGAGTGATTGTGTCTAGGGTTTAGACCCATTAAGCACAAGAACTATGAACCAAAGCTAAAGTGGCATAAGTATGCACACCTAAGCTATTTCCATTCCAAAGAGCTAACAGTCAAGATTATACCCGGAATGGAAATCCGAGCACAAACTCAACTCTCAATCTCTCTACTCACTCTAAACACATACATAGTAAATCATACATCAACATACATAAACAAATGAGATATTTGATTACAACTACTCCTAATCATTTAGTTAATCTACTCCTAATCTCATCCATACATACATATCAACACATAATCATCCATACATATGATTATCATAAAAAGAGCTTAATCACTATACATCTAGGAATGAATCAATACCAAATCAAAGCAAATGAACAAACATACATATATTAGCATAAGTGTTGGGTTACAATACTCCCAAATGGGTTATACATCAATAGAAATACAAGAGATAAGTAAATGAAGAAATAACCCTTGAAGACAAGCCTCCAATAGGTCTCCCTTGCTATGAAACTCCCTTGGCTCGGTTTTGACACCCAAGCCTCTCCTATCTTTGCATCTCTACTCTCCATGGAAGGCTTTCCATGTCCCCCATGGAAGGCTTGGAGTTGCTCTCTCTCTTTTGTGATGATCAATCCAAGAAAAGTGTTTCTTGGAGCAAAGTTGGGTGGTGCACACTTTTGAAAGAGAGGAAATAGTGATGTGTATATAGTGAGAAGTGTATAGGGCAAGAATGGGGATCAAAATATCCCAAAATATCTGAAAATCCTCTTGAGTCGGCCAGTTGGGCGAGCTCAGACACCCTGGAAGGCGAGCTTCTACCCGCCGTCGGAAGTCGCCGCATGGAAAATGGACATTTCCCGCGAGCTTGAACCTTCTGGACGGCTGGCTTCTTCCCGCTGCATGAAGTCGCCGTCTCCCGGCGGGTTTGGACGTTCTGGAACGCGGGAAAGAAGCCGCTGAACCAAGCTTGTGAGCTTGCATGGCCATGGAGTTTGGAGGATTTGGTGGAGAGTGGAACCTTTGCATGGGAGGCTCAAAGTGGGTCCATCGTGACCGGGAGAAGATCGGATACCGATCTGGGTGGAGAACGGCCGGAAAAACCATCGGAAAATGGCCGGAATAGGTCAGGTTGAAGTCGGGTCACGACCGGGTCGAACGCGGGTCGAACACGGGTCGGGTCGCCCGGCTGCAGCTTGAAGACGACGTGACGTCATCCAGACGTCACGCTGATGCGCGCCCATGACAAAACGACGCCGTTTCTCTGCTGACGTGGCGCTGGTGCTGTGCCTTGCACGGATAATTACAATATGCACCCCTGATCTTCTCCATATTCACAGAATATTCAGTATTTTCCCGAATATTTCACTTTGACCCCTGATTCTCCACAATGACATATTTGCCCCTGAATTTCCCTGTTTTCTTCCATTTAGGTTTAAACACCCACTCTGAGGGATATTTACCTACACATAGCTAAAACACATATTATATACACAAAAGTGCTCGGAAACGAACACAAAAGCTAGGAATAGGGAGCGCTAAATGTGAACATTTGGAGCGCTATCAGGTAGATATTGCATATAGGACTTTGTTTGCTTATTTAGCTATGTTGTATGCATGTCATCTAGCAAAATGATATCTAGGAATGTCTAACATGTTCATCCATGCCTAGAAAAGCTTAAATGTCTAACCTTGCATTTTAGCATCTTGAATATTGCATATATTCACCTTAGGTTGTTTTATCTCTTCACTTTAGAGACAAGTCTTGTATTTACCATTTTGGTAGTTTGCAAGCAATATAATGGACTAGATTCAGTTTTGAAGGCCTGCGGGTAGTAGTGGTAGATTAGTAACCGTGTGAGGTTTGACGTGGTCAACCTAGGTTGTAATTGCCATTACAATTAGTGGATTGAGGTTCGTGTGTGGCGCACATAACAGCCCGTGGTTTTTCCCGTGAGGGTTTCCACGTAAAAATCGAGTGTTGTTCAATTTCCACTTTATTACACTTGATTTTATTTTATGACTAGTTACGGTTTTTTCTTAATATTGATTAATCGTAAAAAGTTGGTAATTGTCCGATTAAAATCTATTCACCCCCCCCCCCTCTAGATTATTTTAGACACGATATATATATTTTCAACTGGTATCAGAGCAGGTTCCTTAACATAATTAGGAGATCCATTGCTCTTGATAGTGTCTCTTACATTTGTTTGATTTCCTTTGTGTCTTGTGTGTTTAGCTTGTTTGTGTGCATTCATATCATTCTCACCTAAACACAATGAGTGGAAATGGAATTAGAGGCGAAGGTGCCTCTAGCACAAGACCCCCCTTGCTCACCTGGGTCAATTACGTATCATGGAAGGGCAAAATGGAAGCATATGTGTGCCAAATTCATGACCGGGCATGGATGGCGATTGAAGATGGGTACACACCACCTATGATGACTCCTAAGGGAGGTGGAGAGGATGTTCCCAAGCTAAAGGCACAGTGGACCCCCCAAGAGTTTGAGGCTTCAAAATGGAGCAACAAAGCCATGCACGCAATCCTATGTGCCATGGATGACAACCAATACAAACTCATTCAAACTACAGGGATAACAAAGAAAGCTTAGGACATATTAGAGACGGCTCATGAAGGAACTGAGGTGGTTAAGGACTCCAAGCTCCAAGTCCTCCAAACATAATTTGAGACTATAATGATGGAGGAGGATGAGTGCTTCAATGACTTCCAAGTTAAGCTTATGGATATTGTGAATCAAAGTCACCAACTTGGTGACCCTTACTCGAATAGAAGGATCAAACAAAAGATAATGAGATCACTTCCCAAAAGGTTTGAATCCAAAGTGACCGCCTTGGAAGAAAATAGTGACTACTCAAGGATGAAGCCAAGTGAAGTAATTAGAAGGCTCTTGGCCTATGAATCTAGGAAAGGTCCTACATATACACCTCCAAAGAAGCAAAAAAGTCTTGCCTTGAAGAGCATCAAGGTAGAGAAGGATGAAGAAGACTCGGATGAAGAAGACTCGGATGAAGAAATTACTTTGATGGCAAAGAAGTTCAAGCAATTTATGAGATTTGAGAAGAAAGGTTTTGGCTCAAAGGGAAAGTTTATGAAGAAGAAGGCTGCTTTCAAGAAAGTAGAGCAATCTCAAGAGAAAGACCACAAGAAAGGTGTCCAATGGTATGAATGTAGTGGCTTTGGACATATTGCTCCGGAATGTGCAAATTTGAAGTAAAAGAAAGGAAAGGCCATGGCGATTACTTGGAGTGATAGTGATGACCTAGAAGATGAAGACAAGTCTTCGGATGATGAGGAAGACCAAGTTGCCAACTTCATTGCTTTCTCATCCTCTCATAATAGCAATGAAGTTATAAGTGATAAAGAAGAGGAAGAGGACAAGCAAGAAGAAGTCGATAAAAATGACTCAAATGGTGGGAGCAACTTCTCAATGTCTAATTTTGAGTTTGATGAAGAGATGGACTATGATGACTTCATGAGATTTTTTGAGAACTCAAGATTAAGGAAGAAAAAGGAGATACAAAAGTTGAAAGGGGAGAAGCTCGAATTGACTTCCAAAGTGACTCATTTAAGCAAGGAAATAAGTAAAGCAAAAGAGATGGAATAAGTGTTAAAGATGGAGTTAGTCTTGGCCAAGAAGAATGAAGAAAGCTTGAGGAAAGAGCTCATGGAAGCAAAAGAGTTAATTGCTAAGATGACTTCCAGAACCGAGAAGCTTGACAAGATGCTATCTTGTGGGAAGAGTCCTAGTGACAAGAAGGGGTTACGATATATGGAAGAAATGGAAGCCACATCCTTGAAGAAGACAACATTTGTCAAGAGCAAAGATGTTAAAAATGCTCAAACCCCTCAACAAAGAAATATGAATCTCGTGTAAATGAAGGGAAATTTTATGGCTTAAAGGAGCTTTTAAGCCACTCTTCTAATTCCTCTTGGGTTATTTCCGATCGGATCTTGCCAGGGGTTGGTGCATTGTTGACGAGAATACGCTGTTTGATAGAAGTTAAAGAATTCGCTGTTTGAAAGGTAACTTGATCTAGATGCGGAGTCTCATTTGCACTTAATGGTACAACTTAACCAAGTGGGTTAAAGTTGGTGAATCCTCCAAGCAAGCACAAACAAGGATTCCAACTAGAGTTCCATAACCAAGACCCTTACAACCAAGACCTCCACAACAAAGGATCCCACAAGCTCAACATGGGGTCTTTCATGCTCAACCTAGAAGACATGCCAACTTGACTCAACCACAAAGGAGAAAGTTGCCTCAACATCCAAGAGCAACTCAAAGTAGAAGGAGGCCACAAATGCTTGCACAAGGCTATGGTATGAACTCCTATTTTACTCTTACTTGCCATTTTTGTGGAATTGAAGGTCACATTAGGCCAAATTGCTTTAAGTATATTAAATTATGTAGAAGAGAAAGCATGATTGAGAAAAATATGCTTCGAAGAGCCACAATGCATGCACCTAGGAAACTTCAAGCTAATTGACCAATGGCTCCTAGGAATGACCATGTTTCACCTAGGATGAATAGAAATGATGAATATTATTGCTATATGGCCTAAGTTGCCTTAAAAGCAAATGCCTCTAACACTTGGTACCTTGATAGTGGGTGTTCTAGGTGAAAAGAAATACGGTGTGTTCTAAATATGTTATCTAGAGGGGGGGGGGGGGGGGGGGGGGGGGGTGAATAGATTTTAACTATTATTACCCAATTTTCGCATGCAAGTTAATTTTACGAAAATGCCCCTACTAGTCAAAAATACAAGCAAGTGAATATAGTGCGGAATTTAAATAACACTTGATGTATACGTGGAAACCCAACCATTGGGAAAAACCACGGGCTGTATAGTGCGCCACACTCGGAACTCGAAATCACTAATTGAAATGAAGTTTACAACCTATGTAGACCTCGTCTAACACTCCGGTTTGTAACCCCTCACTTCTACCCAGCGGGCCTTTATTAGCAACCCTATTCCAATTTGCTTGAGGCCTAAGCACTCTTAGCCTCAAGACTTACTTCTCAATGAAGAGAAACAACCTAAGTGAATATGTATGAATATTCAAAATGCAAATTAGAGCTAGGTTACTCTATATGCTTATCTAGGATAGTGATTTTGCAATTAAAACAATCCTAGATATAAATGGCTAGATGACATGTCAAACAGCTTAGTTAATCAAGATTAATTAAAAACCTAATTAGCTATCACAATCAACACTCAATCATTTTCATCACACATAATCTCTAACTTGTATCTAGCATATAATCAAAAGCATACAAGTAATTAAAGAGATGTATTAATATGAAAAACACTAAAGTAATATGAAATTAGTGAAGAACATACCAAATAAGATGTGATGATTCAAAACCATGCATGGATCAATTCTATGAAGGCATAGAAGATCAAATATGAAATTTGATGCAAAAGGGATTTGATTTGAGTGTTTAAAGTTGAGTTCTTGATTTGATTTTTTCTCAAAAATCTCTCTTGAAAGTTTAGGGTTCTAAGGTCTCAAAAGAACTTAATCAGAGAATGAGAAAATAAGATATTTATAGACATTAAGAATTGGGCATGTGAAAAGACAATTTTGCCCCTGAAACGCACCGTTCGACGGTTTCAATTGGCGGCCAGGCCCCCGATCACGACCGCCGAATTGAGCCCGTGAAGAACAGAGCATCAACGGCGGTTTCATTCGGCGGTTTCGTGACCGCCGATCCAACCGCCGAATTAGACCGAGAGATTAAAATCGATCAGGTATGAACGGCGGTCGTGACCGCCGATCTTGACCGCATAATTGCTTCAGACCAATCTGGACTGAAACGGCGGTTTCATTCGGCGGCCAGGCCGCCAATCATAACCGCTGATCACCAACAATGGTGAAAACCAAGGAGAAGCCAAGGGCATTCTCCGTGGGTGGTCTTCGCGCAAAACCAAGCACATATACGTGTGAGCGCGGACGTTTCTGAACACTATTGGGAAACGAATTACCAAGCACATATACACACAACAAGATATAAAACAAAGTGCTAGTGTGTAAAGTGACATGTGAAGAGTATGCACACAAATGCAAGTATGCTAAGTGTGTGTGTGCTTACTAAATCTCTTCAAAGAAAACCAAGCACAAGAGATTATACCTTTGGCGTGCTTGTATCTTGAGGTCATGGAAGGGCCTTTGATCTTCAACCTTAAACACTTAGACTACCCTTACATTCAAAACCCCAACATGTGGTTTGACCACGAAATAAGCCAATCAACAAAACGGGAATCCTTACACTAGGCACATGACCGGAAACAAGAGTTTATTTAAAACTCTTGTGATGGAGGATGGTGGGTTTGTCACCTTTGGTGATGGATCTAAGAAAAAGTTCATAGGGAAATGTAATATAGCTATTCCCGGTTTACCCTCCTTGCCCAATGCTCTCTATGTTGATGGCTTGCAAGCCAATCTCATTAGTATATCACATTTAAGTGATGAAGGGCTTTCGGTTATGTTTGGCAAAGTTGATTGCTCTATTCTTAAGGAAAATGGGCAAGTGTTGTTGAAAGGCAAGAGATCAAGTGACAATTGCTATTGTCTTGAGTCTAATCTCATCTCTTGTAACTTGTCTACTAGTGAGCAAATTGAGGTGTGGCACCAAAGACTAGGCCATATGAACCATAGGGACTTGAAAGTCCTTGATAGGTTCAATGTTGTTAGAGGCTTTCCCAAGCTTAGGAAAAAGGTTGAGGGAGTTTGTAGACCTTATCAACAAGGGAAACAAACCAAAAGTGTGCACAAGAAAAGCAAATACCTTTCCACCAAAGAGCCATTGGAGCTCCTCCACATGGACCTTATGGGTCCTATTCAAACCGAAAGCTTAGGTGGTAGAAGGTACATTCTTGTTGTGGTTGATGACTTCTCTAGGTTTATATACTTCTCTAGGTTTACATGGACTTACTTCCTTAGAGAAACGTTTGAAGGCTTTGAGAAATTCAAATTGTTTTGTGTCAAAATGAGAAATGAGAAAACTTCTCACATTAAAAGCATTAAGAAAATTAGAAGTGATCATGGGAAAGAATTTGAAAATGCTAGCTTAGAAAATTTTTGCAATAACTCAGGCATTTCCCATGAATTTTTGGCCCCTAGGACTCCTCAATAAAATGGTGTTGTTGAGAGAAAGAATAGAGTCCTCCAAGAGATGGCCCGAGTGATGTTGCTTAGCAACAAAGTCCCTAGAAATCTTTGGGCCGAAGCCATCAATACGGCTTGTTACATAGGAATAGAGTGTTCCTTAGGCCCGGGACTAAACAAACATCCTATGAGTTATGGAAGGGTAGGAAACCCAATGTTAGCTACTTTCATATCTTTTGAAGCAAGTGCTATATACTTAATGACCATGATCAACTTGGCAAGTTTGATGCCAAGAGTGATGAGGGTATTTTTATTGGATATGCACTTAATAGCAAGGCCTATAGAGTCTTTAATCTTAAGACTCGAAGTGTTATGGAATCATCAAATGTGGTCTTTGATGATTGTAGGCTAAAACATGATGACCATGAGGAGGATGTTTGTGAGATGGATGACCTTCCTTTGGAGGAAAGTGGTAAGACTTCAAGTGGTGTGAAGTCAAACCAAGATGAAGAGGATGATTTGCCTCTTAATAGAGTTCCTCCTTTGGACTCTAATAAACCCGCTCATTGGGTTAGAAAAATCCATGACAAAGATGATATCATTGGAGATGTTAGAGAGGGTGTTAGGACTAGGTGTCAAATAGCTAATCAAATTAGCTATACTTGCTACACCTCTCAAATAGAACCCAAAAAGATTGATAAAGCCTTGGACGATGAGTTTTGGGTTCTTGCCATGCAAGAAGAGCTAAACCAATTTGAGAGAAATGAGGTTTGGACTCTTGTTCCTAGACCTAGAAACACTAATGTCATAGGCACTAAATGGGTGTTTAGGAACAAATCCGATGAGGATGGCAACATTGTGCGAAACAAGGCAAGGCTTATTGCACAAGGATACTCACAAATTGATGGTATTGACTTTGAGGAGACTTTTGCTCCCGTTGCCCGTCTTGAGTTCAAAAGGCTTCTCTTATCCACTTCTTATGTGTACAAGTTCAAATTACACCAAATGGATATCAAGAGTGCCTTCCTCAATGACTTATTGCATGAGAAAGTGTTTGTTGAGCAACCTAAGGGGTTTGTAGATACACACCACCCCTCTCATGTCTATCGCCTCAAGAAGGCTCTATATGGGTTGAAACAAGCACCGAGGGCTTGGTATGAGCGCCTCACTCTTTATCTTGTTGACAATGGCTACTCTAGAGGTAGTGTTGACAAGACATTGTTCATCAAGTGCAATAAAGATGAGTTATTCATAGCTCAAATTTATGTTGATGATATTGTTTTTTGTTCTACCAACAACTTGAAAGTTCAACAATTTGTTGATGTCATGTCTCATGAGTTTGAGATGAGCATGGTTGGTGAACTAAATTACTTCATAGGCTTGCAAATCAAGCAAATGCATGATGAGATCTTCATATCCCAAGCTAAGTATGCTAAGAGCCTAGTGAAGAAGTTTGGCCTTGAGAATGCCAAACATTGTGACACACCTATGAGCACAACCTTGAAACTTAGCAAAGATGCTAGTGGAAAGGATGTTGAACAAAGTCTATATCGTGACACGATAGGTACCTTGCTTTACTTGACCGCAAGTAGACCCGATATTTGTTTTAGTGTGGGTGTTTGTGCTAGGTACCAAGCTAATCCCAAAGAATCTCACCTTGTTGCGGTGAAGAGGATCATTCGGTTAGTGAATGGTACCTCAAATCATGGGATTTGGTACTCCTTTGACATTAATCCAAGTCTTGTTGGATTTAGTGATGCCGATTGGGTGAGAAATTGTGATGATAGGAAGAGTACATCGGGCGGTTACTTCTTCCTTGGGAACAATTTGGTTTCTTGGTTTTGCAAGATGCAAAACTCAATTTCCCTATCCACGGCCGAGGTGGAATACATTGCCGCCGGTAGTACTTGCACTCAATTGATGTGGATGAAACAAATGCTAGCCGATTATGGCTTGGAGCAAGGTACTCTTACTTTATTTTGTGATAACATGAGTGCCATAAACATTTCTAAGAATCCCGTCCAACATTCTAGGACAAAGCACATTGACATTAGATACCATTTCATTAGAGAGCTAGTTGAGAGCAAAATCATTGCATTGAAACATGTGGGAACAAATGACCAACTAGCAGACTTGTTTACAAAACCCTTAGACACTCTTAGATTTGGGAACCTTAGCAAGTCTATTGAGGTTTGTCACTTAGGTTGAAATGGTATGTCTTGACCTCATTTGGGGAGCTCAAGCAAAGAGAGCAAAGTTGCATGATCATGCATTGTGCTACATTAATATATTTTATGTCTCTTATTTAATTGCTTGAGATGATTGTTTGTACATGCTTATATGTATTTTCTTAATAAGTGTGCTACATTGCCTTGCCTGCAATCCATGTCAGATTTATGCTCAAACATGCATTTTTGGAATAAGAGATGTACTTTGGGAGTACTTTTTTGAATGACCTATAATTGATCTCCATGACATGATGATTCTTTCTAATGACATGCTCAAGATGAAAAATGTGAAATTTTTGATTGCTAAATCTTAAATGCAAATATGTGTGTAAAAGCAACATTGAGACTCAAATAAATAAGGATCTTAAAATCCATTGTCTCTCTTTCTTTATTTGTAGAACAAGGCTACTATCATACGGGTATCTCACCCGGAAAAATCAAATAGGGTGCAAAGTCACTCATGTCTTGTTTTACCTATAAAGTTGGATATAGTTGCTCTTTAAAATTAAAATGCTTAAACTCTATATCCTTGCTTTGCCATGACAAAGGGTGAAATTGGTTTGAATTCTTTTAGGAAACCTTTGTTGTTTGCTTTGCCAAATACCATTGCTTTTGAACTTTTATGCAACATGACTTGCATGCAATGCATCTTTGTCACACATCTTTTTCTTATCATAAAACTCCTTGAATCTCTCTTACTTGATTAAGTTGCATAAAGTTGCTTATATGATTATGCATATGTGATTGTGCTACAAGCTCTCCTTGCTAAAAGCTTACCTATTAGGGGAGACTCCCTTTGCCTATCTTATGACAAAAAGGGGGAGTAAGGTTAGGGAGATTATGTGATTATGTGCCATTCTTGGCATTGCATTTAGGGGGAGTTGAGAGAGAGTAACTCATGTTGGGAGATTGCATTTAGGGGGAGTTGCATTGCATTGCATGATTACATCTTTTTTTATTGTACTATTTTATTTCCTTGATCGGCTTTGCAATTACTCTTGTTATAAGCACCTCTCACACACTTGGTCTTGTAAGGTATATTTCTTGTTGATTGTGTATAGGTTGGTATTTTTCTACAAGCTTGGAATTGACTTGAAGATGTTCAAGACATAGTCTAGGAGCTTTATTGTAATGTAGAAAAATTTTGTTGACCAACAATTTTCTTTGTTTTTTGAGAGGATGCTATGTGAGTGTTGATTTTGTCACGAAATAACCAAAGAGGGAGATTATAAGTGACTCACTTTTGATTGGCTCATTTCATTGACAAAACCACAATGGGGTTCAAATATGTAAGGGTAGTTTAGGATTGAAGTAATCCTCCTCAAATGTCAAAGGACCTCATTGTGGACATCATGAGCTTCAAGGAAGGTAGTTTACTTGTCTTGACTCTTAATTGAAGAGAATTAGATTGCACACACACACATCTCATGCATTTACACTTCTTGTACCATGTTGTGTTTCTTGTTGGTGTATATTCTCTTTTCATGCATGATCATTCTAGTGTAATTTATTTGATCATTGCCATGGCTTTTGGCCTTGAAAATTGCATGATTTTGTACCTCTGACCGCTCCCATGACCGCTGTGATTTTTCACAGCGGTAGAGACAGCAGTTCATGAACAGTGTCGTCCGCTCCCATTACCGCTGCTGTGACCATTGTCAATTTTTGCAGCGGTTG
Source organism: Acer yangbiense (assembly GCA_008009225.1). Classification (NCBI taxonomy): domain Eukaryota; kingdom Viridiplantae; phylum Streptophyta; class Magnoliopsida; order Sapindales; family Sapindaceae; genus Acer; species Acer yangbiense. Next base: position 36,469,198 of record CM017768.1, read on the forward strand.
GCTTGACAGTGTGTACTGCTGTCGTGACCACTGTGGCTTCACAGTGATACCGACAGTGGTCGATAGTTGGTGCGTTTTTTAAACGGTGTCTTTTCATCTTCTCACTCTCACTTCTATAAATACATCCTTTTCTTTAGGCTATTTTAAAGTTTTGAGTTTCAAATCAACTAGAGAGAGTTTTTAGAGTGACTTCAAAGAAAAGCAACCAAGATTTGATCTTTCCTAATCAAAACCAAAAACCCATCATCCTTTCATGGTTTATTCATCATCTAGCATCTTCTAGGTATGATTTCTCATGGGTTTTCTTCATTACTCACATGACTTGCAGTTAGAACATCATTTACATCTTTTTATATGTTCTTGCTTTACAAGATAGTTCTTTTATTACTTGATTGTTTCAAGATTGCTTCTTTATGACTTGAATAGTTTAAAGATAGATTCTTTATTGTGTTTTGTGAGTTGTTTGTGGTAGATATTGCATATAGGACTTTGTTTGCTTATTTAGCTATGTTATATGCATGTCATCTAGCAAAATGATATCTAGGATTGTCTAACATGTTCATCCATGCCTAGATAAGCTTAAATGTCTAACCTTGCATTTTAGCATCTTGAATATTGCATATATTCACCTTAGGTTGTTTTATCTCTTCACTTTATAGACAAGTCTTGTATTTACCATTTTGGTAGTTTGCAAGCAATGAACTAGATTCAGTTTTGAAGGCCTGCGGGTAGTAGTGGTAGATTAGTAACCGTGTGAGGTTTGACGTGGTCAACCTAGGTTGTAATTGCCATTACAATTAGTGAATTGAGATTCGTGTGTGGCGCACATAACAGCCCGTGGTTTTTCCTGTGAGGGTTTCCATGTAAAAATCGAGTGTTGTTCAATTTCTGCTTTATTACACTTGATTTTATTTTATGACTAGTTAGGGGTTTTTCTTAATATTGATTAATCGCAAAAAGTTGATAATTGTCCGATTAAAATCTATTCCCCCCCTAGATTATTTTAGAAACGATATATATATTTTCAATAGTTGCTTTGGGGTTTGATCGACGAAGACTGTCGAGTGACCATAAGGGGGGTATCGAACATTAGGCTTGTATGATAAGGTTTCTTCATGAAAGAAAATAAAAATAAACACTCGGTGTGTATGATAAATATATCTAGAGGGGGTGAATAGATTTTAACTATTATTAGAGGAAATAGAGGGAAATAGCACTAAATTGAATTGGTTTTGTGGTAATATCACCAAGTTAATAATTCTATGTTTAATAGCACCAAAGTATAGAGATGGACAAAAATGCCCTTCCTTTCTTCTTTTTCTCCTTTCTTCTTTCTTCTTTCTTCTTGCTGAAGAAAAAAGAAGCTCTCTCTCTCTCTCTCACTTGTCTCTCTCAAACGGTGGCCTTGATTTCTTCCTTCTTCTTTGGAGAAAAACGAAGCCATCTATTTCATCTTTACGTTGACCTCACATGTGAGAAAACTGTTCTGAGCTAAATAATTTTCAAGACCTAGCGACGACAGGCGACGGTGGTTCTTGTTCGACGATGGTGGTTTGCGAGACGGAGAAGAGACGACACTGACATGTGAGAAAACTGTTATAAGCTAAATAATTTTGTTGTCTTCACAGTTATATTGTTATTATATGGTTACCATAAGTAGGATATTGCAAGTTTTCAAGTTCTTTATCTTTGTGTTTCAGCTCTGCTTGAAGCTGCAAGAAAAATTAATTTCTCAGATATCTCAAATCAAATAGCATCTGAAATTGCGTCGGGAAGGTATAGCTTTTTTGGATATTCTTTTGTATATTTCTGCTCTGGTTTAAAAGTATTTCAACACATGCTCCTACATTTTCAAGTTAAGGAAAGTTTAATACATCGATAAACCAATTTCAGCCTTGTGAGATTAAGAAAAATAATAGTAAACAGAAGAAAAAATGTCTGCTGGGTTCTATAATAATGTAATTAGTTGCTTCCTAACTCTTGATGCCTGAAGGAATGTTCTGTAGTTGTGATATTTAATGTGCTCTAGTTGTCAATTTCCTTAAAGGGGTTGGCAATCACCGGTATTAATGATAGAAGATATTGAAATCGTATTCCAACCGATGAATCTAGGTGAGTTTTATCACAACCATTTTGATCAAATTCCCATGATATTGGAAATTTTTTGTCTATTTCTTATCATCTAGTATTATTTTTAGATTTGCCCATAAATAAAGTGCCAGTGTTTTAGATTCTTTGTTATTTCCAGAAGACACCACAGCTTTGCTAGCTGGATTATGCTTTGAAAATTTGTGCATTATGTGTTAATTATATAAATGATGGTTGTGAGATTTGTGTATTTGGTACAAGGTAAGTTTCACCTTTACATAGTTCTTGTTTCCTTAATATGGTATTTTGGTGGTTATGATGTTTATTTCTATAATTATCAGGCATACAGGGGATTTGAATTCTAGCTTTGTCTCTGCAGGCATATATATACGAGTCAAGCTATCACGATGGCAATGGTAGTTCCAACAACTTGAGACGACACACAATACAATAGTTGATCAAGAGTCAAGACATGGCGATGTAAAAGATGGTTTGTAGTGAGACTTACCAAGCATGTTTAAGCTGACTTGTTAGCACATTCACTAGATTAAATGCTTACTGTGTATTATGTGAACATTAATTTTTCAATGGACATTGCTTGGAAATCTAAAATTTGTTTGACTGTCTGTCCAATTGGAAGTGTATACTATATAATGATGTTAGCTTAAAAGTTTAGCTCCCAGATTTAGTCTACATGTTGTTTCTTTTGTTCAATATCATTATTGGTTTTTCCCTTGACTTTTAGCTTTCTTAACAGTTAACATGTTTATGATTAATTTGTGTATTCTTGTTCCTTGTAATAAGCATATGGATAAAATCTTGTTTCTTTCTTAAAACTGTTAATTTGATAAGATACATTATAAATATCCATTGTAAGGAAGTACATAGTTGTGTTTGGCAATGTATAAAAAGTAAATAAAAAAAGGTAGAGAAAAATATATGAAGTTGTGTTTGGCAATGTATAGAATGTCTATAAGTGTCTTAAAGAGAACTACGGTACTAAGCAGGAAGACATCATCCTTTATGGTCAATTTGATGCTTCATAAAGAAAACCATGCTTGGTGTAATTGTAGATATTGAGATTTATTGGGAAGAAAGCTAGCAGTGTCATGCTCATTTATGTCTCAAAATGGTCCACTTTTTCAAATTGACTACATTTGAGTTTGAGTTTATTATGTGGAACAATCGAATTATGTTGACGAGTTTGGGAGCATTAAAACCAGATATTCATTTGTCTGGCTTCATTCCATTAAGTTTTTTTTCTTTTTATCAAAATTTACCTAAAATTAACCCAATAAGTTTGGAAACTTACTGGTCAATACTTTGGAAACCAGATATCGAAGAAATTGGAACATAAGTCTCGGCTAAACTTCCAGTAAGTCTCGGTTAATATGTAATAAGTCTTGGGTCATTAGTCGAGATTTATTACATGTTAACCGAGACTTATTGGAAGATAACCGAGACTTACTGGAAGTTAGCCGAGACTTATTGAAAGTTTGGAAAGTTACTAGAATCAAGAATTTGGAAACCAGATATTGAAGAATTTGGAACATAAGTCTCAGCTACACAGTAATAAGTCTCGGGTCATTAGCCGAGACTTATTACGTATTAACCGAGACTTATTGGAAGTTAGCCGAGACTTAATGGAAGTTAGCCGAGACTTATTGAAAGTTTGGAAACTTGGATACCGAACTTATTACATCATAGCTGAGACATAACACACGTTTACCCGAGACTAACTGTGAGAAATTTGAAAAAAAAAAAAAAAAACCATCCTAAAGACCTTTTCACTCACATATTAAATAAACTTTTTTTTTTTTTTTAATTTGATGAAACTTATTTTAACTATAATTTATATGTATCCACAGCCGAGACTTATATTAAATAGACTTACTGTCAAATATAGCAGGAAAAATTAACTTGAAAGGAAATCTATGAAGCAGCAGACGCAAGAATGTAACTACTGTCAAATATATTAAATAGACTTTAACATTGCGTAAATTAATCACTAATACACTTGTAGAATTCCAGAAGCCATGCATATACATAATACATGTCCATATGTTCCTCAGTTACCAATTTGCTGCCAAATTTTCTCTATTACGCATGAATCGGTGTGTGATTCTAGCAACTACATACAATACAAAGAAATGTTATCAAATGTAAGAAATACAACAATTAAATAATCATGAGCATCAAAACCAACTTAGCATTTGTATGAGCCATTTTTTCCCAAAGCAAAATCTAAAAATAACGAAGATGCCGAAAAACTATAACCTCTAGCGAGCTTAAACTAGTTGTGTGTACTTATGCAAGGGTAATTCTCGTCAGATAAGGTCCTTTCAACCATTTTGTGGGTCGATTGGCTGTTTTTTCTTTTGCTATTCCCAGATTTTCTTAGTACAGTTCGCTGCATTATCCTTATAGGAATGCCACCCAAGTCGAAGTCTTCCTTCAAAGATTTGGTTAAAAACCGGAGATCTGTATCGGATAGTTCGGTCTTTCGGCTCAAGAAGGCAACAAATGTGGGAGGCCGAGCCTTCACTTGGGTAAAATTTGATTCTATGACAACATATCTGACAAGAAGTACACAATTAGATCCAATTGTGAATAGATAAAATACAAATGCATTAAGAGTTATCATGTAGTGTTGATTATGTCACAATAAGTCTTGTGATAGAAGATCTAGATAGGATTCTACCCTCTAATCCAGCCACCGGAAACAAAAGGCATGATTAAAAAGTAAAACATAAAAGCTTATTAAAGTGATTAATTACACATGTTTTCCCCCACCACTAACTATAGCACAAAAATAACTACATTAAGATTGTAATTCCAAAATGCATTAAAAAGCTTTCCAGAAAGAAAAGATTATCAAATAACAGCGTGATGAAGTATGAAAGAACGTCACGGCAAGACTACGATAAATCAAATTACAAATAAATTGTGTCATTATCGAGTTCATCTGCTTCCCATTTCAATAATTCAATGCCATAAACTTCAATTAACTAGTCGTATTCAATTAATAAAAATTTATTTCTCTCAAAAATCCAGCCAATAATGAACGCTCATATTGACAAGAACTTGTCTCTCCATTTTTGTTATCAAACACTTGCAACCTTAACGAGAGAGAGAGAGAGAGAGAGAGATGATAAAAAAAGGATTAAGGAAAAGGAATATTACCTCCTCTTCAAGCAGATAGGGCAGATTGTAAATTGATAAAAGAGAACTAAATTGCTCCACTAGCTTCTCTTCTTTAATGCTGGACCAGGTATGTTGAGGCGGCGCAAACATAAGTACTGTTAGAACATCACCTGCAGATGGAAGCATTCCTTTGCAATTACTTTGATCGAAATCACACAAAAATAGTTCATCTATTTTTAACAGTAATTTTCACATACCCTTGGTGTTCATGCTATTGGTAGTATAATACTTCAATAAACTTGACAGAAACAGAGCACACTATAAATCAAAGACACTAAACACAAGATTTCAATTCTTCAAAAGACATTTTTCTTTCAACTTGTTGTTGTTGTGGTGTGAGAATGACTCAAAAAAATGTTTATATAATGATTATTTCGGAAGAGTCATGACAAATTAGGACCCAATGTGAGAGGATTAACACTGGGTCATGTTCATCTTCTCCACCACACATATCCCAAACCAGTAGAAAAGATAAAAATATCCTAACCTAGAAATCAAACCTTAGAAACTAAAATAGTAGCTCTAACAACAGTCAAACACTTCCAACCACAAATCAAACATAAATCAACATCTAATCTTAGACCAAACATGTCCAATAGACAATTTGAAGAATAACAACCAACATACCTTCACTTTCTCGTCAATTTCTTCTATTTCACAGAGAATTTCAAGTTCGTCGTCGTCGTCGGCTTCTCCGATTCGTCGTCGCCGTCCCTTTTCCGATTCGTCAATGTCAACGATGATGGTGGGTCTGGTGGCTCTCTCTTCAGACAGTGAAAAGGAATTGAAAAAAAAATCCCAACAAATTCAAAGCTCAGGTGTATATTAGGGGCAAATCTGGCAGAGCACAATAATGGGTGCTATTTCCACAACAACTAATAACTTGGTGACATTTCCACAAATGGCCTTGAAAATAGTGCTATATAAAAAAAGAGCTCCTATTATTACCCAATTTTCGCATGCAAGTCAATTTTACGAAAATGCCACTACTAGTCAAAAATACAAGCAAGTGTAATATAGTGCGGAATTTAAATAACACTTGATGTATACGTGGAAACCCAACCACTGGGAAAAACCACGGGCTGTTTAGTGCGCCACACTCGGACCTCGAAATCCACTAATCGAAATGGAGTTTACAACCTATGTAGACCTCGTCTAACACTCCGGTCAATAACCCCACACTTCTACCACTCGGGCCTTTAAAAGTGGCTATATTCCAGTTGCTTGAGGCCTAAGCAACCTTAGCCTCAAGACTTAATTCTCTAAGAAGAGATTATGCAACCTATGTGAATATGTATAAATAATCAAATAACAAACAAGGCTAGGTAACCTTAGATGCTTATCTAGGATGATGATATAATCAATTTAAATCAATCATAGATATCAATTGCTAAATGACATGTCAAATAGCTTAGCTAATCAAGATTAATCAAAAACCTAATTAGCTATCACAAAACAACACTCAATCAATTCATCACAATTAATTCTCTATTCTTGTATTTATCATATGATCAAAAACATACAAGTAATTAAAAGAGAATATGTTTGATTAGTAAAATACTAAAATAAGATGAAATTAATCAAAATCTTACCAAGCATGTTGTAATGATTCAAACCCAATCATAGATGAATGCAAGATGAACTTTGATGCAAAAAGAATTTGATTTGAGTGTTTAAAGGTGAGTTCTTGATTTGATTTTTTCTCAAAAATCTCTCTTTGAAGTTTAGGGTTCTAATGACTCAAAGAACTTGATCAGAGAATGAGAAAGTAAGATATTTATAGACATCAAGAATTGGGCATGTGAAAAGACAAGTTTGCCCCTGAAACGCACGATCGGCGGTTTCAATCGGCGGCCAGGCCGCCGATCATGACCGCCGAATTGAGCCCGTGAAGAACAGAGCATCAACTGCGGTTTCATTTGACGGTTTCGTGACCGCCGATCCAACCGCCGAATCAAACCCGAGAGATTAAAATCGATCAGGTATGAACGGCGGTTTTGAACGGCGGTCGTGACCGCCGATCGTGACCACAGAATTGCTTCAGACCTTTCTAGACTGAAACGGCGGTTTCATTCGGCGACCGGGCCGCCGATCATAACCGCCGATCACCAACAATGGTGAAAACCAAGGAGAAGCCAAGGGCATTCTCCGTGGGCGGTCTTCGCGTAAAACCAAGCACACATACGTGTGAGCGCGGATGTTTCTGAACACTATCGGGAAGCGAATTACTAAGCACATATACACACAACAAGATATAAAACAAAGTGCTAGTGTGTAAAGTGACATGTGAAGAGTATGCACACAAATGCAAGTATGCTAAGTGTGTGTGTGCTTACTAAATCTCTTCAAAGAAAAAACAAGCACAAGAAATTATACCTTTGGCGTGCTTGTCCCTTGAGGTCTTGAAAGGGCCTTCGAGCTTGAAGTTCAAACATCTAAACTACCCTTACATTATCAACCCCAAACTGTGGTTTGTCCACGAAATAAGCCAATCAATATATGGGAATCCTTACAATCTCCCCATTTGGCTATTTCGTGACAAAACCACCACTCATATTGATTCCTCACAACATAATAGAAACTACGGGTCTACTATGATTTTCTACTTTACAAAGAGATATGTAAAAAATAATCTTGAAGTCTTCAATCTCAAGTAGAACAATCAATCCTTGAAAGCAAAGTTTCTATTCTTTCCAATTCAAGTAAAAAGTGAGATGAATAAAGTGAGAATAAAAACAAGCATTTGCATTCTAAGAATTTAAGAACAACTACAACATCATGCAATAATTGTGAATGCAATGCTCCCCCTCAATGGGTTACTCCCCCTCAATGTATTGTCTCCCCAACATGCATAATTGCAACTCCCCTTACCACCATTCTACTCCCCCATTTTGTCATGATATAGGCAAAGGAGTAGTCCCCAACCGGGTCACTTAGCAAAGAGAGACGATAGCATTCAAGTCATTTGCATAATCATAAAATGCACTTTATGCAACTCTATCAAATGGAGAGAAACAAGGAGATTTATTTTAGAATAAATGTGTGAATCAAAACATGCTTTGCATACAAGACATGTAGCATTCAAGTCCAAAATACAATGGTATTTGGCAAAGCGAATGACAAAGGTTTCTAATAAGAATTCAAACCAATTTCACCAATGTCATGAGAGAAGCAAGGATATAGAGTTTTCATTGATTTTAATATATGAGCAACTATATCCATCTTTATAAGCCAAACATGTCATGAGCAACTTTGCACCCTATTTGATTTTTCCGGGAATGAAACCCGTATGATAGTAGACATGTTTAACAAATAAAGAAAGAGAGACAATTTGGAATATAAAATCCATCGAACGGATACAAGATCCTTTATTCATTTTGAGTCTCATAAGCTTTTTCACACAAGTTTTGCATTTAAAAATTGCAATCATCAATTCATGCTTTTTCATTTGAGCATGTCATATGAATTTCATGCTTTTTCATTTGACATTAGCATGTTATAAAAACAACTCATGCTTTTCAATTTTTAAGCATGTCATTAAGAATCATCATGTCATGGAGATAACTATAGGTCATTCATATCATACTTCCTATGTAAATCTCATAGTCCAAAAATGCATGTTTGAACATAAATATGACATGGATTGTAGTCAAGCATGGTTCACACTTATTGAATTGAAAACATATATACATATGTGCAACCAAGCTTACTCAAGCAATTGACAAAGAAGCATAAGATTTTTCAAATATTTGCATGCAACAAGTATGCATAAGCTCTCTTTGCTTGAGTTCCCCATATGGGGTCAATATCATCCTTCATCAAAGAAGGTCATGAGGTCCTATGGACCTCCCAAGTCCATTTGACTTGGTTGAACCTATTTGAGACTTGTTAGTCTCATAGCAAGCGGGTTCATTTTTCCTTATCCACATAGATATGACATTTTTCTTCCTAGTGGACAATGGTTCAAGAGTACTAGAAATAATAGGATCATGAACATGAATATTTTCCTTCCTATAGCATGCATTCTAGCTCATGTCATTCTCTTTTCAATCATGCTTTTGATTCTACATAATTTAATGAAATGAAAGCAATTTGGTCTAATGTGACCATCAATACCATAAAAGTGACATGTAGGGATAAATTTAGAATTCATACCATGTCCTTGTGCATGCATAGGAGCCTTCCCGTGACTTTGTGGTTGAGCGGGTTCAAATCTTCTTTGTTGTTGAACCGGTCTCGCTTGCTTCCTTAATCCATTTTGCATGATTGGCCTCTTTCCTTGATGAATATGAGCTTGAGGGAAGTTTGGTTGAGGAACTTTTTGAGCTTGAGGTTGTCTCCTAGGAGCTTCCTTCACATGTGCACTCCTTGAGCATTGTCCTAGATCGATTTTCTTCCTAGGTGTGTGCACCGGTGAGGCTTCATTCTTGCCCAAACTCTTGACAAAGATGGTCTTGGTTGGAGTAGTGATCTCCTTGCTTATTTCATACCTAATACCTCTCTTGTCACAAGGGTTCTTTCCACTACAAAGAATGTGGTCAAGTTTCTTGGTGCTTGTAGTCATCCTAGTCAATGACTCTATAGCTTCAACAAGCTGTCTCTTTAACCCTTCTTCATTCCTCTTAGACATAGCTAGCTCATCCCTTAGCTTGTCTGCAATCTTCTTGGATGCCTCCACTTGTTTACTTAAGTGGTCATTATGTGTTGAAAGTTCTAGATTTTCATCCTCTAAAATCTTCAATTTTCTATTGTTCTTCTCCAATGAACTATCACACTTGATTATAAAGTCATTCACATCCATTTTCTCTACACTTCCATTTGTAGAGTTAGATGAGGAGTCATCTTCACTTGAGTTATCTCCTCCACTCTCCATCTCACCTATGGAGTCATTTCCCTCATTTAGACCTTCACATTGGTCTCTTGAGTCAATGAGAGCCATATCCCAATGAGTAGCTTCGCCTATCACCTCTAGAGCTACTTTTTCATCTTTTTATTCTATGGGATCACTAGTCAAGGCTTTCTTACCAACAACTTTATCTTCTACACAAGTGGCCCCAAATGCCGTGTAGTCGATGGTAAGCTCATCATCACTTGATGACTTGTCTCCCTTTCCGGAGTCATCACTTTCGCTCCAAGTGGCGGCCATCACTTTTGCCATCTTGTTCTTCAAGTTCCCACAATCGGGTGAGATGTGACCTATACCACCACACTCATAGCATTGGACCCCTTTCTTTTCACTCTTCTCTTGTCTAGGCTCAAAATTCTTGAAGGGAGCCTTTTTCTTCAAGTCTTGGCCTTTGGATCCAAAGTCTTTCTTCTCGAACTTGACGAATTTCTTGAATCTTCTAAGCAACAATGCCATGTCTTCGTCCGAGTCACCCTTTTCCTCATTCACAACCTTGGAAGCATTCAAAGCAATTCCTTTTTGCTTTTTAGGAGGTGAAATGCTAGGAGCCTTCCTAGATTCATAGGCGAGGAGTCTTCCAATAACCTCGCTCGGCTTCATGTCCTTATAGGTTGCTATTTTCCTCTAAAGCCGTCACCTTTGATTCAAACCTAGCAGGGAGAGACCTCATAATTTTCTGCTTAACTCTCCTATCTGAATAAGGATCACTGAGTTGATGGCTTTGATTCACAATATCCATCAACTTGACTTTAAAGTCATTGAAGCACTCGTCCTCCTCCATCTTAAACAACTCGAATTGCGTTTGAAGGACTTGTAGCTTGGAATCCTTAAACACATCGGTTCCTTCATGTGCAACCTCTAGGATATCCCATGTCTCCTTGGCTATCCTAGTGTTCTGAATCAGTTTGTACTGATTTTCATCCACTGCACATAGAAGAGCATGCCATGCCTTCCTATTCCATTTTGAAGTCTCAAACTCTTCAGGTGACCACTGAGCCTTAGGCTTGAGTACTTCTTCTCCACCACCCGTAGGAGTCATCATAGGAGGTGCATACCCATCTTCAATAGCCATCCATGCCCTATCATGGATTTGGTACACGTACGCTTCCATCTTGCCTTTCCATGAGGCATAATTCACATTGGTGAGGAGAGGAGGTCGTGTACTTGACGCACCCTCATGGTTGCCACTGTATCCACTCATTGTATGTAATGAATGAATTCAAATGAATGCAAAATGTATGAATGAGCACAAATCACACAAATGCAAAACACACATAAAATGAGCTAGGATCACCTAAATATATCTAGGAACCCGCTCTGATACCAATTGAAAGAAAATAACAATAAACGCTCGGTGTGTATGATAAATATATCTAGAGGGGGGGGGGGGGTGAATAGATTTTAACTATTATTACCCAATTTTCGCATGCAAGTCAATTTTACGAAAATGCCCCTACTAGTCAAAAATACAAGCAAGTGTAATATAGTGCGGAATTTAAATAACACTTGATGTATACGTGGAAACCCAACCACTGGGAAAAACCACGGGCTGTTTAGTGCGCCACACTCTGACCTAGAAATCCACTAATCGAAATGGAGTTTACAACCTATGTAGACCTCATCTAACACTCCGGTCAATAACCCCACACTTCTACCACTCGGGCCTTTAAAAGTGGCTCTACTCCAATTGCTTGAGGCCTAAGCAACCTTAGCCTCAAGACTTAATTCTCTAAGAAGAGATTATGCAACCTATGTGAATATGTATAAATATTCAAATAACAAACAAGGCTAGGTAACCTTAGATGCTTATCTAGGATGATGATATAATCAATTTAAATCAATCCTAGATATCAATTGCTAAATGACATGTCAAATAGCTTAGCTAATCAAGATTAATCAAAAACCTAATTAGCTATCACAAAACATAACTCAATCAATTCATCACAATTAATTCTCTATTCTTGTACTTATCATAGGATCAAAAACATACAAGTAATTAAAAGAGAATATGCTTGATTAGTAAAATACTAAAATAAGATGAAATTAATCAAAATCTTACCAAGCATGTTGTGATGATTCAAACCTGTAAGGTTCCCATTTGTTGATTGGCTCATTTCGTGGACAAACCACATGTTGGGGTTCTTTGTAAGGGTAGCCTAGGTATCGGGTTTATTGTTCGAAGCCCTTTGAAGACCTCGTATTGATAAGCACCGAAGGTATATTTCTTTGTGCTTACTTGTCTTGAAGAGATAGTTGCACACACTTACAACTAATGCATTTGTTTAATACTTGTATGTTGTGTGTCTTATTTTTGTGCATTAATGTTCATTAACATCTCTTCTTGCATGTTAGTTTGATTGCATCTTGCATATCCAATTGCCTTGTCATGCTTAGACTTAGGATTGCATTTTTGCATTGGGCGCTCCCAAAAGCGCTCTACAGAAGCGCTGTACGAACAGCGCCCATTGAGCGCTGTTCAGACCTGATCGATTTAATTCGGTCGCTGTTCGGTCACTGTACAGGCGCTGTACAAAGCGCTCTACGTACAGCGCCACTCTGTTTTTCCGTGAGAACATAGTTGGGGCACTGTACAAGCACTGTACAAGAGGCGCTCTACGTACAGCGCCCAAGGCAAATATGAGGCCAACTTATCAAAACGACCACACCTTGTTTTGGCCCCCTATATATATGCCTCTTTGACTTTAGGTCAATTACAAGAGTTCATATTCAGATTCCATACTTAGGATATTTTTCAAAGAGAAGAAAAATTCTAAAGAACTCATTTTTAGTTTACTCAAACACTTTTTCATGATCATCAATCATCATCTAGCATCATCCTTGATCATCTAGATGACATCTTGCATGGATTCTTCATTATACTTTGCTTGGTAAGCTTTTCACTTATATCTTACATATTTTGTGTTTCTCTTAACAAGCAATCTCAATTAATTACTTGTATGTTATTTTATATACTTTGAATACAAGTTTGAGATTAGTATGATGTATGTTTGAGAAGTTGTATTGTGATAGCTAATTAGGTTTTGTGCTTAATCTTGATTAGCTAAACTATTTGATTGAACATGTCATTTAGTTTTTAATATCTAGGATTGTTCTAATTGCATATTAATCATCTTAGGTAAGCATATAGGGTTTCCCTTGCTCTATGTTGCATTTGAATATTCATATATTCACTTAGGGTTTATTCTCTTCATTGAGAAAGTAAGTCTTGTGTGTAGCTTCCGGGATTAGGTTGCTTAGATCGTAAGCAAATTGGACTAGGTTCACTCATACTGGGATTAGGTAGGTGTGTGATTACTTATGGGATTAGGTTGTAATCGTTTTACACATTTAGTGGATTCGAGGTTCGAGTGTGGCTTACTTACTAGCCCGTGGTTTTTCCCGTGAGGGTTTCCATGTAAAAATCAAATCTTATTTAATTTTCGCATTTTATACTTGATTTGTTGCTTTATCTAGTTAGGGGTAAATTCGTAATTTTGACTTAATACGAAAAATTGGGTAATAAGCTTAAAATCTATTCACCTCACCTCTAGATAGTTTTATACACACCGTGCTATAATTTGTTTCAAAACCTAATCATAGATGAATGCAAGATGAACTTTGATGCAAAAAGGATTTGATTTAAGTGTTTAAAGGTGAGTTCTTGATTTGATTTTTTCTCAAAAATCTCTCTTTGAAGTTTAGGGTTCTAATGACTCAAAGAACTTGATCAGAGAATGAGAAAGTAAGATATTTATAGACATCAAGAATTGGGCATGTAAAATGACAAGTTTGCCCCTGAAACGCACCGATCGGTGGTTTCAATCGGCGGCCCGGCCAGGCCACCGATCACGACCGCCGAATTGAGCCCGTGAAGAACAGAGCATGAATGGCGGTTTCATTCGGCGGTTTCGTGACCACCGATCCAACCGTCGAATCAAACCCGAGAGATTAAAATCAATCATGTATGAACGGCGGTTTCGAAGGGCGGTCGTGACCGCAAAATTGCTTCAGACCTTTCTAGACTGAAACTGCGGTTTCATTCGGCGGCGAGGCCGCCGATCATAACCGCCGATCACCAACAATGGTGAAAACCAAGGAGAAGCCAAGAGCATTCTCCGTGGGCAGTCTTCGCGTAAAACCAAGCACACATACGTGTGAGCGCGGACGTTTCCGAACACTATCGGGAAACGAATTACTATGCATATATACACACAACAAGATATAAAACAAAGTGCTAGTGTGTAAAGTGACATGTGAAGAGTATGCACACAAATGCAAGTATGCTAAGCGTGTGTGTGCTTACTAAATCTCTTCAAAGAAAAACCCAAGCACAAGAAATTATACATTTGGCGTGCTTGTCCCTTGAGGTCTTGAAAGGGCCTTCAAGCTTGAAGTTCAAACATCTAAACTACCCTTACATTATCAACCCCAAACTGTGGTTTGTCCACGAAATAAGCCAATCAATATATGGGAATCCTTACAATTCATGTCCTTTCAAGGTCATTGGTCCCTAGGGTTTCGCTAGGGCTAGCATGGCGATTTCTCATGATAGGTGCATTTATCGAATTGAAAATTTTTTAATTGGTACCTTTTGGGTTTCGAGATATGCAAACGTCTTTTCGAGTGATGTCAGTTGAAGAGACATGTCCTTTCATTTCGTGACACATGTCTAATGGTTTTAGTATAAATCATGAAAAAACCTTTCTTCTCATCATTTTTGAACCAGAGTATTTCACTCTTATTTTCGTTTCAGTAATGTTTCCAAGTGTGATGTTGAGTTTCTTTAAGCTTTTCCAACCAGCTTCCAACGTCTTCCCAGTTTCCCTATTCATTTCCAGTAGGCCTTTTGCTTTTTACTTTCGTTTTCTAATTTTGATTCCACTTGATTGCGTTTGCTTATTTTCCAGAATTTTTGCTTCGTTTTTGCTTGTTTGACCTTCAAACTTTTTTTTTGAATTTCTCTTGTGTTTTGATTTGTATTTTATAACTTATAGTTTAGAAAACTTGTTTGTGTGATTTCTGTAAGAAATAGAGCCTTGGATGATGATGTCGACCTTATAAGATTTCGAAGATTTCGACCGATATGCCCTGTTTATTTCAATAGGTGTTCGATATAGGTAGGTCAGACAATCTTTTTAGAAAGTCGGTTGGTCATTTTTCTAAATGGTCTAGGTCGAGTAGATATTCTTTTGTAGTTGTGATCGCCTGTTTAAGTAACTCGATCTCTTCTCGCTAAAGTTGGGTTTTGTTTTTTCGACAGCGTTTGGAGCTATGTCGAGTCAAAGCAATGACTCTTCGAACCCATCATTGGAGAAAATGATCGATGACTACAAAGGCGATTCAAGCGAGGTCGACCTTGAGCAATCTGACGCGACTTCTGGGTCGAGTGATCACGGTGGGGTATCTATTGCTAGGCCCACTACTGATATAGGAGTGGGTGAGGTAGGTGTAAACCTGCCAAATACTTTGGTAGTAAGTCGCCTGGCGATGCCTGGCAAGCTAAATATGGAGCCAGCAACGACCTCCGAGAGTGAGGCGGGTCGATTTCTGGTTGAGAATCCTGCCTCAAGGATGACATATCAGGATGTAAAGAATCTGGAATTTGAACTGGGGGTTCCAGACTCAGTGAGATTGTGAGCCGTGATGCCTTTCGAGCGTGCTGATTGGTTGATCAAAGGTTGGACATGTTTCTAACATATTCCTTTTAAGATAGTTCTTAGGTTTCCGATTTCGCCGCTAGCTCGACAACTACTCAACTTTTTGATATTGCTCCGAGCCAATTGATGCCAAATAGGTGGAGGATATTGCTATCACTCGTGGTTTTGATCGAGAGGAGGAATTTGAGTTTCACTTTCAATAATTTCTTGTATACGTATTAGTTGAAGGAACATGATATTGGCTGTGGGAGGTACATGATTACTGCTAAACATCGTAAGGGTCATCTTATCACAAAACTCACCTCTAGGGATCCGAACTGGAAGCCAAAGTATTTCTTCGCTCAGGGGGATTTGGTCGAGGGTGTTAGATCGACTTGGAACAATGCTAGTGGGTGCTCCGATATATTTTTTGTGTTCATATCGTGATATCTCTAACTCTTTCTTTCATTTCAGTGGGGCTTGACGGGAAAGCTAAGTCGATACAGGGAGTGGACAATCTTTTGAGGGCATAGAGGATTCTTGCAATAGATCCAATGGAGAGGAGTTAGAGGAAATTGCTCGAGGAGGGCAGTTTGATTAACAGCTCGTTGTGGAGTCAAACAACATTTGCTCGATCAGGTAACCCCTATCCTCGTGTAGAAGATTTGGTTAAGTACGCTTGGATAAGGCACGGGTTCTCTTGTGTGGTACTAAATTTCTCGAACCCGTTACTGACGCTGAGCGAGCTTTCGTTGCAACGACGATGTCAAACTTGAAACTCTCTTTCGAAAAAGCTTTGAAGAGGCAGATGGAGAGGCTTGAGAAGAGGAAAGGAAAGATAGATGCGGTCATGTCTTCCACTCCGTCGGTTGTCCCTACGGAGGTCATCGACTAGCTTGAATCACTTAACCCGGCAGTTGAGAAGTTGAAGAAGCGTTCTTATCAAGAAGAGGTCTTTAACGACATCGTGGCCAGGTTTCCAGTGGATGCTTGCCTTTACTCTGACCCTGGTCCGATGTTAAAAGAAGTCGACTAGCTCCTTTTTCCTGAAGATAAGGCTCGCCTCAACAAAATGGGAGCCTCTCGACTTGTCGACTGGGGTTTGACATGCGATTTTTAGGTTTTTGGTTGTTTTTAAGTTTTATCGTTTGTTTGTAATGTCGAACTAATTTTGTTTTCTCCCCACAGGCTCTTCAATCTCAGTTTTTTTTTTGGAAAGATGTAAAAAATCTTTCCAAGAAGGTTGCCTCTCTGTCATCCTCGAACTCAAAGCTGAAGAAGGAAGTTGAAGAGACCAAAACTGCGGTAAAGAAGGCTTTGAAGGAGGCGAGCGACAAGCTTGTTGAAGCTGAGGAGGAAAATGCTCAACTGAGAGCTTCGCTTAAGTCTAGCGAGGAGAAAGTTTCTCAGACTAACGAGATGCTCGCAGATGCGATAGAGAGGCTTGACAAGGCCGCTGATGAGGTTGTAATCCAAACCAGAGGCATGTTGATGCAACAATACCTGTTGGGTGAGATTGACACTTTGGATGCTACTAAAGACATCAAGATTTGGGAGCAGTGGAAGGAGTTGAAAGAGCTCGAAGATGAAGCAGAGGACGTCTAGCCCAATGAGCAGTCTGATACCGCTGGTCAAGTTAGCAAGGATAACACTGATGCTGATCCCCCCAAGTCCCCCACTGTCTAATAATATTTATATTTTTGCGAAGTATATTTTGGTCGAAGGGGTGGACAGTATATTGCCCCCTTTGACTTGTTGTAATATGTTTTTTCTTCATGATCCCTGGACATCTTTGATTTTTATCGCAGTGAAATGGTAATGTTTTGACAAGTGACTTTGCTCAATGTTCGAGTAACTTTCTAACACTTACTCGATTTACAGCTTCGATAATTAACATGGTTGTTTGAAAATAATCGAACGAATTCAAATAATATGACAACTAGAATAAATGGTCAAACAATCTCAATATGGTAATTCTTGTAGAATGAATATATACAGATCAAATAATAAGCTAAAATAAAATCGATCGATAGCGAATAAAAGATTTGAAAATAGTATTGGTTTGACATAGAGCTTTTTTACATGAGTTTTGATGATAGCTATTGCTCGACATAGAGCTTTGTTTGTTTGATCGTTGGTGAGTAATCCATCCTTCCCCCAGTGTAAGTGCGCTTGACTTCAGTCAAGTGGGCTTGTACTTAGGACATCGAATTAAGTGATCGTTGAATGCACGATAGCTGTGTCGAACCATTCTGAAACATATGATAATTTCCAACACTATTGTCTACAACTCGCTTGAGCTTTTCTAATTGACAACTTAAGTGAGGATTTTATTTCATTAAGCTACTCTTTGTTGGTATTCCGCTAACCTGAGCAAGGCTTTGTCCCTTTTTTCATCAAGCAAGTCGAGCTCCAGATTTAGTAAGGATTTATTTTTATCTTTACCTAGGTATTCGACTCTTGCTGTGTTCACTGTTTGCTCAATTGGTATAACTGCCTCTGCCCCGAAAGCAAGTGAAAAGGTGGTTGCCCCAGTCAAAGTTCGAGCTATCGTGCGATACAACCAGAGTACCTCAAGTAGTTTATCTGCCCATAATCCCTTAGCAGCCTTGAGCTTCTTTTTTCAGGGTGCCCATGATAGTTTTGTTCGTTGATTCAGCCTGGCCATTTGACTATGGGTATCATGGGGTGGAAAAATAGATTTTGATCCCCCATTCCTCATAGAAGCTTTAGAAATCGAACGAAATGAATTGGGGGCCGTTATCTGTCACGATCTCCTTTGGCACTCCATACTTGCATATAATATTTTTCCAAAGAAATTTTTTTACCTGGATATTTTTTATGCTTTTGTATGATTCTGCCTCGACCCACTTCGTGAAGTAATCTGTCATTGCTAGAACATATACTTTACCGCTTTTGGTCGAAAGTGGGAGTTTCCCTACGATATCCATCCCCCATTTCATAAAAGGTCATGGGGATAATATCGAGTTGAGCCTCTCCGGATGTAGATGAGATATTTGTGCGTGTCGCTGACACTTGTGACATTTTCTTACAAACTCAAAAGTATCGGATCTCATGGTCAACCAGTAATACCCTGTTGTAATTGCTCAATGCGCCAAGCTTCTTGATCCGGAGTCGTTTCCGCATTTCCCAGCGTGCAAATCTTCTAGGATTGATTTGGCCTTCAAAGCATTTACGCACAACAGGTATGTTCCTGCAAAAGATCGTTTGTATAATTTACCTTGTATTATACTGAATTTGGTTGCTTTAACACGAACCCTTTTGGCCTCGTTTTTGTTTGATGGGAGTTTATCATTCTCGAGGTATTCGACTATTAGAGAGGTCCAGTTTGTTCTCGAGTCAATGGTCGATACTTCCGTTAGTGTTATGTCTTTCCATACTGTTGGCCACAACAGATATACAATTGGGATCATTCTGCTTGACTTCGCTTGCATTGTCTAGCCAAGATTGGCTAGGGAGTCTACCTGTGCATTGTCTGCTCGAGGAATTTGGTTGATCTTGAATTCCTCAAAACTAGACTTGACTTCTTGTACGAGGTCGAGGTAGGCAGTCATTTTCGGATCCTTTGCTTCGTACGATCCCTGTATCTGTCGTACAATTAACTATGAATCGCTACTAACCTTGATTTTCCTTACTGCTAAACTCCTGGCCAGCATGAGTCTTGCGATAAGTGCTTCGTATTCAGCTTCGTTGTTGGTCACTTTAAACCCGCAGCTTATCGCTTGCTCGACTACGACCTCTTCTGGTGATTTGAGGACTATTCCCAGTTCACTTCCCCTGATATTGCTCGATCCGTCAACCATCAGCTCCCACGTTCCTTGGGTTTTATTGTCGACCAAGTGTATCGTTTCCTTTTTGACATGTTCTAACAAGTTAGGGGAGAAATCATTTACAAAATCAGCTAGTACCTGGGCCTTTATAGAGGTTCTTGGTTAATACGAGATATCATGTTCGCTTAATTCCACTGCCCATTAGGTCAACCTTCCGAACAACTCTAGCTTGTGGAGAATATTTTTCAGTGGCTATGTCGTGAGGACGACTATTGGGTGGTATTGGAAATAAGGTCGTAGCTTCTTTGCGGCTGTTATAAGGGCGAGTGCCAGCTTCTCGAGTTGGCTATATCGAGTCTCTACATCAAGTAGCGACCTGCTCACATAATATACAGGAGATTGTTTACCTTCATCTTCCTTACGAGTACAGCGTTAACGACTATCTGTCACATGGCTAAGTACACAAAGAACGTCTCTCCATCGACCGGTTTAGACAGCAAAGGTGGAGTGGTGAGATAGACTTTCAACTCTTGTAACGCCTTCTTGCATTCCTTTGTCCACTCGAAATTTTTATTCTTTTTTAATGTTTCGAAGAATCTGTGGCATCTCTCGGAGGATTTAGAGATAAATCGACCTAAGGCCGCTATGTGTCATGTTAACTTTTGTACGTCTTTGATGCGTTTGGGAGACTCGATCCCTAAGATCGACTGAATTTGTTGTGGGTTTGCTTTGATCCCTCTCTGTGTCACCAGATATCCTAGGAACTTTCCTGACGAAACACCAAAAGCACATTTAGTAGGATTAAGTTTCATGTGATACATGTCAAGTACTTCGAATGATTGCCTCAAATGTTCGAGGTGTTGATCTGCTACGAGCGACTTAACCAACATGTCATCGATGTACACCTCTATCACATCTCCTAACATCTCTGCGAACATTTTGTTCACTAACCGCTGATAGGTTGCGCCTGCATTTTTAAAGCCAAATGGCATTACCTTGTAACATAATATACCTTGTTGGGTCACAAACGCTATTTTTTCTTGGTCGTCTGGGTGCATGAGAATCTGGTTGTAGCCTAAAAAGGCATCCATGAAACTCAATAACTCGTGTCCTGTTGTAGCATCAACCAGCATGTATATGTGGGGTAGTGGGAAGGAGTCATTCGGGCATGCCTTGTTCAAGTCAGTGAAGTCGATGCAGACTCTCCACTTCCCGTTTTTCTTCTTCACCACAACCACATTGGCTAGCCAGTCGGGATAATGAACCTCCCTCACTGACCCTATGTCGATTAGATTCTAGATCTCGTTGTTAATCACCTTGTTCCGTTCGGGGGTGAACTTCCTTCTTTTTGCTTCACCGGTCGATGTTCTGGGTCGACTAGGAGTCGATGAACCATGACCTCGGGGTGGATCCCAACCATGTCGGCATGCGACCATGCAAATGAGTCGTGATGTTGTTTCAAGAATTCGATCAACTTTCCTCTAATTACTGGTTCAAGCCTCGAGCTTATTTGAACCTTGTGCTCTGGGATGTCGGGATTTATCTGGATCTCGTCAAGTTCTTCTACTTGAGATTTATCTGGGTCGAGCTTTGGTCTAGGCTTCTATAATTGTTATAACTCGTGTTTTTTTTTCTCCTTTAGACTCATTTGATAGAACTCCCTGGACGTTTTCTGTTCTCCTTTAATCTCTCGAACACTCCACTTTGTGAGGAAGCGTATCGTTTGGTGGAGGGTCAAAGGAACCACTCGTAACTCATGGATCCATGGTCGGCCCACTATAACGTTGTAAGTCGAAAGACAGTCGAGTACTAAGAACTTGGTTTGCAGGTTCACACCCTTTACGTACACCGGTAAAACAATCTCACCTATCATGTTTTTCGCTTCTCCACTAAAACCTATCATAGTGGCTAAGCGTCGATTAATTCCTGATTCGTCTATCTGCATTTCTCTCAGAGCACTTAAAAAAAGGATATTAGTCAAACTACTATTGTCAACTAGACAACATTTGATTAAATAGTTTGCAATAAATAGTGAAATGACAAGTGCATTGTGGTGGGGTGAGAATAAATTAGAGCTATCAGTTGCATTAAACGAAATTACCATATCGACCAAATGATCGTTTTTATGGAAAGGTCTCACCTCCGTGTTTGATACCTGTCAAGTGTGTTTCCTGGCGGAAGAGTGCGAAACTCCACTCACTTCGGATCTGCCCGATATGACATTGACGGTTCGTTCGAGCCAAGGAGGAGCTGGTGGTGAGTTCTTTCCTTTATCTTTCAGTCGTTCGTCTCGTTGCGCAAATGTTGCTTTTCCTTTGTCAATCAAGAACTCTTTGAGTCGTCCCTATTTCAGTAATTCGGCCACTTCAAGTTTCAACATGATGCATTCTTTTGTGCGATGTCAATGATCGCCATGGAACTCACACCATCTGTTCGAATCCCTGTGTTCTGGAGGCGAAGTCATTTTTGCAGGCCACCTCACAGAACTTCCCATGCTTATGAGGATGTTTACCACCTCCGATGGTTTGATATTCATGGTATACTCAGGGACTCTTGTCCTTTGCCTGCCATTTTTCTGTCTATTGTCGGTTCGAGAAGGTCTATCGTATGGCCTTCTTCTCTCGTATATCTGTCCCGAGTCACAGGCATTTCGTCGATCATCTGACCTTCTGTCCACTTGTTGATCGCGCATATAATCCCTTTAAGTTTGAAACTGAGGTTGATAATTCGCCTCATCCTCTTCCCATTTAATTTAGGCCTATGCCTTATCAAGCACGTCTTCCATCGTTCAACAAGGGTATTTAGTGAGCTCCTTGTACAGGTCCGAGTCGTGCTGTAGTCCTTTCCTGAAAGCAAAAATCACAATTACAGGGTTACAGTTAGGAATCGATACCTTTTCTCTGTTAAACCTACCAACATAGTCTCGAAGTCATTCCCCTCTTCGTTGGGTGACTGTGTAAAGAACGTCTGATAGTTTCTCCAGCTTCCTATTGCTCGCAAATTGCTTGACGAAGGTAACCATCAATTGTGCGAATGAGCTTATTGAGACATTTGGTAGGTTTGTGTACCATTGGAGTGCTGAGCCTGTGAGACTTAATCTGAATCCCTTGCACATGCATGCTTCCCTTTGATCCCTTGGGATCGCTGAGGTGAACATCCGCTGCTTGTACTGTGCGATATGGTCATCTGGATCGGTCGTCCCATCGTACTACTTCATATTGGGGAAGTTGAACTTCCTTGGCATTTCCATGAGCGCGATTTCATCCACGAAGGGAGAATCGGCGAAACTGTTTGCGACGCTTCGCTTGATAGGAGCGGGTACCCCTGGGATCCTCTAGATCATCGCCTCCATTTTCGTGAACCTGCGAACTACCTTAGGGTCAGAAAAAAGAAGTTTCGATTTTACCAAATCGTTTTTCAGCTGGTCCGAATCTCTCTAAGTCACATATGGGGTCGATAGAGTTGCTGGATTGGCTTCTGCATCCGTCACCAATATAGGCTCATTGAGATCAATGATGGGTGGATCCGGTTGTGACCTCATGGGTTGTTTTTCCCTTCGCCTTGTACTTTGTTCCGGATCTCCATCTTGCTCTCGCGTCCAATCCTCAATCTGGTCATTGTTCTGCATTGGTTGCGCATTGTTCGAGGGCATGTCTAGCTCATCTTGCAATTCCTGGTTCTTGGCTCGAACTTCCGTATTTTCCTTCTCGAGGTTCTACTAAAATATTGTATGTAGATATCCTTTTTGAAAAATTAACAATCATAACTTAGATAATTAAGATCTTGAATACACATACACTCTTATAACTGGACAAACATGTAGTAAAATCTCAATAAATTGATGTTCGATAAATTAATAATCTCATTTAAATAATAAAATCTTCTAGTGTCAACTCGGGTCAAAGGACTAAAACAATAACCTCGCTAAATGCATAAGATAATAATTTTTGAAAAATCATTTAAGGACCAACGAATATATAAATTAATAATTGGTTAATTACATAAATTAAATAGCACATAAAAGTTCATAATATATTTAATGAACTTTTTTGCTTATAACTTATCTTTTCTCAATTTAGCTCATCTCAAATAATGCATCTAGAGTCATTTGTATTTTCTCTATACCTAAACTAAACTAAACATCATCCTTAATTTTTTGCAATGCATGCACCACATTTGATTTTTTTAAAATTTTTTTTTTCATTTTTGTAGCAAGTAGTTATTTATAGGTACTACTGCTTGAAAGGCTTCTTTTGGAGAAACCATTGATAAAACACAATTGTCATCTAGATCATGATCATTATCGGTAGACTATTAATTACCTGTTAAATAATTTCTTAATCAGTAGGTAATTTCTTCGGTGTGTCATTTTCACTAAGATAATTCAAAAGATGCTCAACATCCATCATATTTTATAGTCTCCGATCCCAATAATATTATTTTATAGGAGTTTTACTTTACATAAAATATTATACTTCTGTCACATTAAAGACTTTGAAAAATAAACGGTACTTGTCTAAAAAGAAAGAAGAGCTGTGAAACCATTATATAGAATCTTTTCCATGTATATTGAGATTTTTATAGTTTTTTCTTGTGTGTGAAAGGTGCAGATGCTTTGTTCTCCGTGTGTACATAATTGCTGCTTTGTGGAATCTTAATATCAATGAAAAGAGACCACATGTTTGATAAAGTAATTCCACACATGGGACCATACAGAATTTTCTCTTTTTGTTTAATCTTTTTGGCATTGCAAAGCACTTTATATATATAAATTAATCGTATCTATAATTAAATTGTGGAGCCGATTGCTGAATCGTGGGTGACTTTTAAAACTTTCATTGATGTGGTAAGTAGGAAGATAAGAGTTTAGTGGGGTATCCTGTACATTTTTGGTATATAATGTTACAGAGTGAATTCTCTAAGGTTAAAATTAATGGAATTATCAGTTTTTAAAAAAGTTTATTTTGAGTTTAAAACAGCAAATCTCAAGTAAGTTGGGTATAATTTGTTCAAAATTTTATATATTTTTTATTGAAGCTATCCAATGGAATTAATAGTCATATATGCATAAGTTTAGACATTATAAATTTATAATTGGATGAAGTACATACCATACCATGACAAAGTTACAAAAAACTTTATAAAACAAAAAAACCAAAAAAAAAAACAAAAACTAAAGGGTTGTTTGTTTTTTTTATATGAAAACTGAATAGTCTTGAATTTTACTAAACTGAATATTAACTGAAACCTGAATCTAAATGACATTGTTTTTTTTTTTTTTTGGTTTTTTTAATCACATCTGAAAAGAATGTCATATTGTTTTTTTTTTTTTTTTTTTTAAGATTAAATTATTTTAAAATAGGTCATTTGACATTTATATCCTTATTACTATTAATTGTTATGTATTTTTCAATTTTTCCTTTTATGATACAAACAAATAAATAAAAATAATTTAACAAATCCTAAACCAATTTTATATAATAATGATAAGAAATTATTCATGATTAATATTTGAAAATAATAGTTTTTTTTATTTTTTATAAAAGAAATATGATAAATAATGATTTAAAATGGATTTGATTTTAAAAAATATATAAAAAAAAATTGGAGGTTCAACGATGGTGTGGAAAGTGACAATGTGATTAATGTTTTTTTTTTTTATTTAAAAAAAAAAGCTTGTCATAAGTAATATGTAAAAAGAAATAAATTTGTATAATATAAAATTATGATAAAATTTGAAATATATTGTATTTAGGAGGATAATCTTGGAAAAAAAATATATTAAATGCAATATAGTGATTTGGAATTAAGTTAAAAGAAATGCTATTGACATTCCATTAATTATTTGTTTACACTCTATTTTAATTTTTTTTTATTAATGATAATTTTAACCTGAATTAAAATTGCTAAATAAGATAAGAAAGTTCTAAAGACACTCCAAACAATTTTATTTTTTTTTGTTAAAAAGAAAATTCTATATTTAGTATTTATTTTTTTTCCTCTTTTATGTTTTTTTTTTCATGTTTTACAAACCCTAAAATATCTTCTTTTTTTTCAAAATATTTTTTTTCTCACATACCATCAAACCCTTCATTATTATTATCACAAGTTTTATATATCTATATCCAGTCTTTCTATTATCAGTTTGAACTGATATAAGATATATCAATTCCTTACATGTGGATCGTTAGATTTAAAAGATGCTTTGACAAGTGCATCCAGCCAAGTCAAAGCATTTAAATCCAATGGTCCACATATAAGGAACTGATATATCTTATATCAATTCGAACTAATAATAGAAAAATTGTATCTATATCTATCTATATATATATATATATATCAGATTTTCTATTATCAGTTCGTCCTGACAATAAATATATCAGGACGAAGAATGTGTACCACTAGATTTACATACTTTGACTCAAAGTGTATGAACTTGTCAAAACTTCTCCATAATCTGTGGTCCACATTCTTTACCCTGATATATTTATTGTCAGGATGAACTAACAATAGAAAAATTGATATATATATAATTTCCAGTTTTCCGATTCAACAAATTTGAAATCAGCTTCTTTTTTTTTTTTTTTTTCAAATACCACCCACGTTCAATCATCACCATCATAGAATATATATATATATATATATATATATATATATATATATATATATATATATATATATATATATATATATATATATTCTTTTTTCCAGTATAATTTGTTTTACTCAACTTAAAATCCAAAAGAGAAAAACAAATATTATTTTCCTATTTTCATAGTTTAATCTCTTTATTGTTTCGATCTCCTCACTTTTGTTTAGTTTTATTCTCTGTTTTATTTTCATTTGATTACTTCATATCTCTTTTTTCAAATATTCTAAAGAGTTGTATAAAAAAAAATGAAGTGTCTTTAGAATATGAGTGCTAAAAGATAAAAGGGATAATTTTATTATAAGAAAAAAAAAAAAAAAAGTCTTTAATTTTTTTTTTTAAATTTAAATTTTTAGAATGAAGTTTCTTTAGAAATGAAGTGTAAAAAGAAAAACATTGGATTGTAATGAAAAACTCTCTTAGGAGGGTGTATTCAATTAGGATTATTGAGGACATTTAAAAACATTTTTTAAGTGACAGATTTTCATGTATTTATAATGATTTGTTTAGACATCCACCTCAGACTTTTATGGATTTGTTTAGATATCTATCTCAGACTTTTATGGATTTATTTAGACATCCATGGACTTTCATGGATTTATTTAGACATCCATGGTATCTCTGACTTTCATTATAAATGGAGAATTATACCACTATATGGCCCAATAACACAATCTATATACTCAACCAATCTATACATTCAAAAAGAAAAACAAATTATTACTTGAAAAAATCCCAACTTAATACTAGTAACAATGAATTTGGGCCACAAATTAAATAGTTACCCTACCATATGTTTGCTCCTCTGAGTTTTTGAAGTGGTCTTTGTTTCCTAATTGTATTAATTTTAGGTGATTTTGTTGGAACATAGAAGCCTCAAATTATATAGTTACCCTACCTTATGTTTGCTCCTCTAAGTTTTTGAAGTGGTCATTGTTTTGTGTATGTTATGTTAAAACCATAAGAAAATGAGTACACAGTTTAAATGTTATGTTGGTTTAATATGTCATGTGCATATGTCGTTTAAGTCTAGTAGATTTTCTTGTTTTCTACTTGTTATTAATAAACATGTACTTTAGGTTGTTGAAGTTTATTTAATTTCAATTCTTTGTTTGTTTGTTAGGTGAATGGATGAACACTTCAGCCGGAATGGCTTTTGCACCACATGTGATATCCGTTGAAATTGGAGAGGTATATTGCATTCCTTCCAATTTATGATACAATTAAAATATTAATGGCGTTGCAGTTTTTGTTCATTGGTTTGTGGTTTGTGTTCAAGGTGGCATAATTATATTGACATGTGTATTGTATGAGGCTTGTTTTCTTTTTGAACTCGATTTTTTTTTTCCTTTTTAATTCACAGAACATACTGGAAATGGAAGCTTATTATTCTCAACGAGACAAAAAGGTAGAGCCTCCGACAGGCATCATGCATTGGTTTTTTTCATTTTTACATATTAGTGCTTTTCGTTTCTATTTTGAGAGAGAGAGGGCAAAATCCACCAAAATCTTTAGGGAAAAGGCTAGACATGTTATGACATTTGATATTTATATCTCTCACCATCAAGTCCACCAAAATCCATCAAAATCCATGACCTAAGAAAATCATTTAAAATCTAGTCCTAATTAAATACACCTTGATTCTTGTAGACTTTTAAAGTCCCAATTCAATACACCTGGATTTGGAAGGATTCTTTAAAAGTCCATAGAAATCCTAATTGAATACCACTGGATTCATATGGACTCTTTTAAAGTCTTTAAATGTCCAAATTGAATACATCAGGATTTATAATGTCTTTAAATGTCCTCAAGAATCGTATTTGAATACACCCCCCTTAAGTTAAAAGTCAGGATTTGTTACTTTTTATTTTAAGTTGTTTTTTGGTATTTTTTTAAGTTTGTTTGACCACTTAAAAAAATAAACAAAACAACTTTATTAATTCAATTCAGATCCATTAAGTTTTAAGTGGAAAAAACAAATAACCCCTAAGTTAACATTGAGCATTGAAAAATTGAACTAAAATCATATTCATTATTTAAATGCAAAAAAAAAAAAAAAAGAAATGCTTTCAATTAAGTTTTTGAGTTATATAGCACTAGTCATTGGAAAAACAGGAGAAAATGAATTTAACGGCTATGCAAGGCCTACATACTTGCCTCATATTGCTGTGATTTTTGTTTTTTGAAAACTTTGTTGCAGTGATTTCAGTATCAAATTAATGAGATTTTTTTTTTAACTGTTATAATATTTTGGAATCAGGTGTGTGATGGGTTTATTCGAACACACAATTCTTTAGAAGTGGTGTGATGGGTTTATCACCGACATCTTCTAGTTAGTATATATATATATATATATATATATTTTGTTGAAAATTCTTCTTGTTAAAGAGTCCTCTCGTTTGCTCTCTTCTAGAAGAAACCAGACGTGGAGGTAGCCTTCCGCTAGGACGATTTCTCCATCATTAGGAGTAGATTTCTCTAGATTTCTTTCCTATTCTCTTCTATCCTGTCCATCCACTGTAAGTATCGTCTCTTTACTTCTCTCCATTGCCTGTAGATCCTCTTAATTTTACTTTCCACTGTGCAGAGGTGCTTTTGCTGTAGATTTCTTTCCTATTCTCCTCTAACTTGTTCACCCACTATAAGTATTGTCTCTCTGTAAATTTCCGCCGATTGTAGTTAATCTTTAGCCTACTATCTCTTTATGGACTCAGCCGAATTGGCAAAACTTTGTGCCAAGCTTTCAATTTCAGACGTGGATGGGCCAATTCGACAGGTGTCAGGGGAAATAAAGAGTGAAGGTCTCAAAGATGTAGACCACTGCTTAGTTGGGAAAGTTTTAGCAGGGAAAAGAGTAAATCGAGAAGCTTTTAAGAAGGTAATCGAACAACTATGGAGTCCGATTGGCAGCGCTGAGATTGAAGCAATTGGGGACAACACCTTTATGTTTTTCTTTCCAAGCTTGGAAGTCCGATCATTGATTTGGTCGAGGGGACCTTGGCACTTTGATCGAAATCTTATTGTTCTGGAGAAACCAACGGGTACTGGTGACATATCGAAATTATCCTTTCATATGGTGGAATTCTGGGTCCAAATACACAATCTTCCCCTCATGTGTATGAATCGACGTATGGCAAGATATTTAGCAGAACAAATAGGAACAGTAGTGGAGCTACCAGCTGATTCCAGGGAATGTTGGGGACGCTTTATCAGAGTTAAGGTACGAATTGATATTTCCAAACCCTTATTGAGATGTCTGAGACTTAATTTGGATGATTCTGGGGAGGTTACCACAGCGATACTCTTGTACGAAAGACTGCCAGAATTTTGTTATGCTTGCGGTATAATTGGCCACGGCTTAAGAGATTGTCCTGATGACGATGCTAGACTGGAAGCATTGGAAGGTGTATCTACCAAATATGGATCTTGGTTAAGAGCTGCATCAGTTGAACAATCAAAAAACAGGAATTCAAGAAATGAAAAGAAACCAAATGACATTCCACCTTCGAGTTATCAAGAGAACCAGACTGCAAAGAATTCAGATACTAATAGACCGAGCGAGCAATATAGCATTGACCATGAAAGAACCCAACAGCTGTTAACTGCATTAGTACCTATGAGTAACACCACAGAGGATGATAATAGGGGACTCAAGTTGGGTTTGTTGGCAGGTTCGACTCCAAATCCATCTCAGGCTGCAAGTACTAAACACCTAATGACTGCTCCTAATGTTGTTGCTCAAAATTTGGGGGGTACCGAAAATGTAATGGGTAGAGATATGGAGATGATAGATTCTGAAAATATATGTTCTCATGCAAAAGATTTACAAGCTGATGATCTAGAACACGACGGCATTTCGGGGAAGACTGGATTTAGGAAATGGAAACGAATAGCAAGATCAAAACTTCATGTTTCTGATCAAACTTCAAAGCCTCCTCTCACTGATGGGAATTCAGATGAACAGAACTCCCCTAGGCCTGCAGTTCCAAAATCCCCCCTCAAAAGTGGGACTGTTGGAGGTGAAAAAAGGAAGGAGTTGTCTATCTCACCTGATAAGCCTCCAGATGCTAAGAAGAAAAAGGAGGTTGGTCTTATGGAGCCTAATTTTCTAACGGCGAAGCCTGGGAACCAGGCCCGCCGAGAACAATGAGTGTCCTATGTTGGAATGTACGGGGGATGGGGAACCCCCGTACATTCATGGCCCTGAAAAAGGTAGTTCGTAAACACCTCCCCACTCTAATTTTTCTTTGTGAAACAAAACTACATAATGGTGTAGATAAAATAAAGAACCAGTTGGGATTTTCTGGAGGTATTCAAGTAAGTAGCACAGGGCGAAGTGGAGGTCTTTTCTTACTATGGAAGGGAGATTGGGATGTTACAATTCTATCCATGTCTGCAGGCCATATAGATGCTTGTGTTCGAATGGAGAATGGATTTCTTTGGCGCTTTACTGGATTTTACGGTAATCCCAACTCTTCTCTCTGAAAGACCTCTTGGGACCTTCTTCGCAGACTCAGGGAGGTGAATAACTTGCCATGGGTTTGTGGAGGAGATTTCAATGAGACATTATACTCGAATGAAAAAATAGAAGGATCCAATACGTCTGTGGTGAATTCTGCAAACTTTCAGTTAGCTGTGGACGATTGTGAACTCATCGATCTGGGATATACAGGCCCAAAATTCACTTGGAATAATAAGAGAGAGGGTGATGATAATATCCAGGAACGTTTAGAAAGATTTTTAGCAAATCAGTTCTGGCGAGATATGTTTACAAATTCCGCTGTTCAACATCTGGGCTTTAATTTCTCAGATCATCGTCCCATTCTATTAACTCTAGGTGGTAAGATGAAAATAGCAGTGAAATCAGAGAGGAGATTTAGATTTGAGCCTTTTTGGCTCAAAGATGAAGATTGTACCAAGGTGGTGGAGTCGGTTTGGAAAGGGAGCAGTCAATCTCGATCCATCCGTGATTTTCGAATCAAGCTTAATAAGTGTGCGATTGAATTGACCGACTGGAGTCTGGGAAAGTTCGGACATCTTAGAAAGAGAATGGGTGAAAAACAAAAGGAACTGGAAGATTTATATGGCAAGAGTAATGAAAGCGGGATAATGTCGAGGATTAAAACGGTGGAAAGGGATCTTGAGGGACTGCTGGCGAAGGATGAAATTTACTGGCGACAACGAAGTCGTGAAGATTGGCTAGCTGCGGGAGACCGCAATTCTAAATATTTTCATGCTCGAGCCTCGACTAGAAGGGCCAAAAACACTATATCTAGATTGTATACAGAAGAGAGGCACTTTCTGGAAGAAGAAAATGATATAGCTGCAGCTATTAGTCAATACTTTTCCACCATATTTAAATCTTCCAATCCTACATCTGCTGATCTGGCGAAAGTCACTGAAAGTATTGACAAAACTCTAACTGAAGATATGCAGAGGGTCTTAATGTATACATTTAGAGCTGAAGAAATTAAGACAGCAATCTTTCAGTTAGGATCTACAAAAGCTCCCGGTCCGGATGGATTCCATGCTCTTTTTTTCCAAAAATTTTGGAGATTCATGGAAACAGATGTTGTA
Organism: Acer yangbiense; assembly: GCA_008009225.1. NCBI lineage: Eukaryota > Viridiplantae > Streptophyta > Magnoliopsida > Sapindales > Sapindaceae > Acer > Acer yangbiense. The sequence goes on from CM017768.1 coordinate 36,501,049, forward strand.
ACGATCTGCCTCCAAGTTCTAAATAGGGAAGCTTTAATTAAGGACTTCAACAGTACAAACATCGTCCTGATTCCAAAGAAAAAACATCCAGAATATCTAACAGACTTCCATCCAATAAGCCTTTGCAGTGTCTTTTACAAAATTATTACCAAAGTACTTGCGAATAGACTGAAAATGATTCTTCCAGAGCTTATTTCCTTCAATCAATCTGCCTTTGTTCTTGGAAGGATTATATTTGATAATGTCATGACATCTTTTGAGATTCTTCATTCGGTCAGCTGCAAGAAGCTTGGACGAAAAGGTTTAATGGCCTTGAAGCTTGATATGAGCAAGGCCTATGATCGTTTGGAATGGGTATTTTTGTGTGCAATATTGGAAAGAATGCACTTCCCTCGGAATTGGGTGGACCTTGTATTAGATTGTGTTTCCACTTCGAGGTTATCTTTTGTATTAAATGGTAAGATTATGGGTAATGTTATTCCTTCAAAGGGTTTACGTCAAGGATGCCCACTTTCACCATATTTATTTATTCTTTGTGCTGAATCTTTATATAGTCTTATTCGGAAACATGAAAGGGATGGAAGGATGCTGGGTATAAGATGTTGTAGGGGCAGTCCCCTCATCAGTCATTTATTTTTTGCAGATGATAGCATCCTATTCAGCAAAGCTTCTATTGAAAGTGGTATCTATCTCAAAGAAATCCTTCATGTCTATGAAAAGGCCTCAGGCCAGCAAGTTAATTTACAGAAATCAGGTATAACTTTTAGCCCTAATGTAACTATTGATCTCCGTTTGGCCATTTTAGAGTTGTTCAGAATTCCTGATAGAAATACCCACGATCGCTATCTTGGGCTACCCACTCTCGTGGGTAGAAACAAAAAGAAGACTTTTTATGAAATCAAGGAGAAAGTTTGGAGAACACTTCGTAGCTGGAAAGGAAATGTATTCTCTTTGGGTGGGAAAGAAATTCTTATAAAAGCAATAGCACAAGCTATTCCTACCTATATAATGAGTGTCTTTCAAATTCCATCCAGCTTGTGTAAAGATTTGAATGCTATGACTTCCAGGTTTTGGTGGGGCACCAAGGATGGTAAATGGAAAATTAGTTGGATCAAATGGGAAACGTTATGCCTTCCCAAATCCTACGGTGGCTTGGGATTTCGAGATCTGTCAGCCTTTAACCAAGCTCTACTGGCCAAGCAAGCTTGGAGGATACTCTTATATCCTGACTCCTTAGCAGCACAGGTCCTAAAAGCCAAATATTTCAGAAGGGATGACTTTCTCCAAGCGTCTCTTAAACCTGGCTGCTCTTATTTATGGAGAAGTATCCTGTGGGGTAGAGAAATTATTCGCAAAGGTATCCGCTGGCAGGTTGGAAATGGTGAGAAAATTGGGGTGTTTACGGATCCTTGGCTTCCAAGACCTATTTATTTTAAACCTATTTCTTTTAAACCTATTTCTTGTTGCACTGATAATAATCTACTTGTGGCTGACCTGATTGACTCTGATAGGGGATGCCGGAACCAGTCTTTGCTGCAGCAACATTTTTTGCCGTTGGACAGAGAAATCATCCAGTCAATTCCTCTGAGTATGCGAGGCGGACGGGACAGTTTAATATGGCATTATGACAAAAGAGGTCAGTATTTGGTTAAAAGTGGTTATCATTTAGCTTTAATGAATAAAATTACAGCATCCTCTTCTTCTTCTTTATTGAATCAAAAATGGTGGACGACTCTTTGGTCTCTATATATCCCTCCGAAGATTAAAATCTTTATTTGGAGGGCTTGTTTGAATGCTCTTCCATCTTTTGTCAATCTTTGTAAACGTAATATTATAAATGAGTCCAATTGTTCTCAGTGTGATGCATCTGCTGAATCTATTGAACATACTCTGTTCTGGTGCAAAAAGGCTAGACAAATATGGAGCAATACTATATTTGGGGAGATAATTTCTCAATTCAAGAATCTTCCTACCTTAGATGTCTTATCTGGGATCCTCTCTATAATCAACCGTTTTGAATTAGAATGTGTGTGTGTGATCCTTTGGAGTATTTGGTGGAATCGGAATATCATCATTCATAAAGGTGTTCCTAAGAATGCTGTAGACCTTGTGGCTTGGGCTCTAGATTTTTTGAGTGAATTTCAAGGGACTCACAGAGCCTTGTCTGCAGCTGTTATTCATCCGAAAGTTACCCGTAATACAGGTTGGTGCCCCCCTCCTATCAACACTCTTAAATTGAATACAGATGCATCTATTCGTGATGGTGTTCCTTTTATTGGTTTAGGTGCTGTTATTAGAAATCACAAAGGGGAAATTGTTGCTGCTATCTCTAAACCTTTTCAGGGCTCTTTTAGTGCTGAAATAGGGGAATTCCTTGCCCTCCGTGAAGGTCTTCTCCTTGCCACAAGACTTAATCTAACGCTGCAGTTTGCAGAAGTGGATGCTGTTATGGTTGCCAAAGGTGTCAATGACTCTGATATTATAAATTGTAATGCTAAATATATTGTAAATGATATTAAGGCTCTTTTAAAAGAGGTGGGTGGTTGTGTGTGTCATGCTATTTCCAGAAATGGAAATACTTTGGCACATGTCTTTGCCTCTATGGCCTTCTCATACAGGAAGGAGCTTTCTTGGCTCAATGCCATCTAGTGTTGTATTTCTCCTGTTGCTGTTGTAGATAGTCTTTCCTTCAAAAAAAATAAAAAATAAATAAATAAATAAATAAATAAATTAATGATTGTATTTAATTTTCTCCTCTGTTAAATTGATCTACCATTTGTTTAACCGACTTTTTAATTAATATCCAACTCATCTACCATCCTGACAATTTGACCCCAATAATTACCACCACCCTTTTACATTTAATCTAGAGTTGAAAATGCATGTCAACTCACTAAATCAGGCTTTGGCTATGATACTAATCAGATATATGTGTTGTACCGTGCAACACTTGAAAAAGTTAACAAAATAAATAATAAAATATAGGACTAATTGCACAAACGTCCCCTGAGTTTAGGTATAATTGTATGTATATGGAATTTTTACCCATAATTGCACAAACATCCCCTGTAATTAGTTGACTTCGTTAAATCTAACCATTGTCCACAATTTTAACCAAAAAATGACTAAAGTGCCCCTAGTTACCTATTTTATTATTAATTATATATATACTTTATTTTTTTTTGACAATTTATATATATACTTAAAATAATAATTTTATACAATACTTAATTTATTTATTTAACAATTTTTATAATCCATTTTTTAATCCATTTTTTACATTTTTATAATCCATTTTTTTAAATAAATAAATTAAGTATTATATATAATTATTATTTTTAAGTATATATATAATTATTTTTTTAAGTATATATATAAATTGTCAAAAAAAAAGAGTATATATATAATTAATTATAAAATAGGTAACTAGGGGCACTTTAATCATTTTTTGGTTAAAATTGTGGTCAATGGTTAGATTTAACGAAGTCAACTAATTACAGGGGATGTTTGTGCAATTATGGGTAAAAATTCCATATACATGCAATTATACCTAAACTCAGGGGATGTTTGTGCAATTAGTCCTAAAATATATATTAGTGGATGACAGCCCAAAAAAGCAACCGGTTTCAACCGGTTGTTGCAGGTTTAATATATTATATATATATTAATATAATTATATTACATAATAATTAATAAAAAATAAATATATTAAAAATAATTAGTAAGATATGAAAAATATTTTATTTACTACTTGAAATGAAATAAATAAAATAAAATAAAAAATTAGAAAATTTGAATTTCAAGAACGAGTTCAATGTAAATTGAACGAGTTTAGCGTTCATCTTTACGTTAAACTTGTTCGGTGAACAAGTGAACGTAAATATATTTTTTAATTGTTTTGTTATAAAATAATTTATTAAATTTACGATGAATTGTTCATCTAACAAGTTTAACGTTAGGATAAACGTTAAACCTTGGTCATGAACAAGTTCATCATAACGTTAAACTTGTTCGCTGAACAAGTCAACGTAAATCTATTTTTTAATTTATTTGTTAAAAATAAGTTATTAAATTTAAGAAAATTTTTGATGAACAAGTTCAACGTAGGTTGAACGAGTTTAACGTTCATCCTAACATTAAACTTGTTCTGTGAACAATTCATCGTAAACCTCGGTCATGAACAAGTTCAACGTAGGTTGAACGAGTTTAACGTTCATCCTAACGTTAAACTTGTTTGGTGAACAATTCATCGTAAACCTCGGTCATGAACAAGATCAATGTAGGTTGAACAAGTTTAACGTTCATCCTAACGTTAAACTTGTTCATTGAACAAGTCAACGTAAATCTAATTTTTTAATTTTTTTTTGTTAAAAAATAAGTTATTAAATTTATAAATTTAAGAAAATTTTTGATGAACAAGTTCAACGTAGGTTGAACGAGTTTAACATTCATCCTAACGTAAACTTGTTCGGTGAACAATTCATCGTAAACCTCGGTCATGAACAAGATCAACGTAGGTTGAACAAGTCAACGTAAATCTATTTAAAAAAATTTTTTTGTTAAAAAATAAGTTATTAAATTTATAAATTTGAGAAAATTTTTAATGAACAAGTTCAACGTAAGTTGAACGAGTTTAACGTTCATCCTAACGTTAAACTTGTTCGGTGAACAATTCATCGTAAACCTCAGTCATGAACAATTTCAACGTAGGTTGAACAAGTTTAACGTTCTTCCTAACATTAAACTTGTTCATTGAACAAGTCAACGTAAATCTATTGTTTAAATTTTTTTTGTTAAAAAATAAGTTATTAAATTTATAAATTGAAGAAAATTTTTGATGAACAAGTTTAATGTAGGTTGAACGAGTTTAACGTTTATCCTAACGTTAAACTTGTTCATTGAACAAGTCAACGTAAATCTATTTTTTAAATTGTTTTTGTTAAAAAAGAAGTTATTAAATTTATAAATTTAAGAAAATTTTTGATGAACAAGTTCAATGTAGGTTGAACGAGTTTAACGTTCATTCTAACGTTAAACTTGTTCAGTGAATAATTCATCGTAAACTTTGGTCATGAACAAGATCAACGTAGATTGAATAAGTTTAACGTTCATCCTAACGTTAAACTTGTTCATTGAACAAGTCAACGTAAATCTATTTTAAAAATTAAAAAAAAAAAAAAAAAAAGTTATTAATTATAAATTTAAGAAAATTTTTAATGAACAAATTCAATGTAGGTTGAACGAGTTTAACGTTCATCCTAATGTTAAACTTGTTCGGTGAATAAGTCAACGTAAACCACATGATGAACAAGTTCAACGTTAGTTGAACAAGTTTAACGTTTGTCCTAACGTTAAACTTGTTCGGTGAACAAGTCAACGTAATTCTTCATAAAAATTATTTTTTATAAAAAAATTAATGAAATTTATCATGAACAAGTTCAACGTAGGTTGAACGAGTTTAACGTTCATGCTAACGTTAAACTTGTTCGGTGAACAAGTCAATGTAAACCTGAAATTTAGAACAAGTTCAACATTGGTTGAACGAGTTTAACGTTTGTCCTAACGTTAAACTTGTTTGGTGAACAAGTTCAATGTAATTCTTCATAAAAATTATTTTTTTATAAAAAAATTAATGAAATTTATGAAAATTCTAAATCGCGTCGAGGCGACCTTGGGGTGACCTTGATGAGGTCGACCTAAGGTCGCCTGTTTATAAACGATGTCGTTCTATTTGGATGGCTAGATGGATTTTTGAGTGATAAGGGCGACCTTGGAGAGAGCTGAGTGAGCACGCCCTAGGGTCGCTCACCTCTCAGTTTCTTGGATGGTTTTTTACCTGATAAGGGCGACCTCGGGCAGTTCTGCGTGAGCTCTCCTTGTGGTCGCTACCCTCTCGGTTTCTTTGATGGATTATTATAATGCAACCAAACATTTCAAATCAAAATCAAAAATTATATATAAACATCTATAAGTACAATTCGTATTATCTACTAAATTATTAATAGAATTCATATAATTTACTAAAATTTTGGCCATTTATACAATTGTTAGAATTTTGTTTTTTTTTTGTTTTTTGTTTTTTTTTAAGTTGACACCATTATCGGTCACACTAAACACAACCCAAAATTCAACAACCCTCCCACTCCAGGGGAGGTATCTCCATGCAAATTTCATGAATTATATTTGTGAAGTTCATTTTGAAGATTTCAACCACTAAGGTAGGATAATGGACCCTTGGTATCATAAATCAGTTTTAGAATTTCATTATTCATTTATTTCGATTTAAAATAAATTTACTAATAATAATATTACAATGCAAATATTATATGAAACATAAGGCTTATGTTATATATAAAATTCAACTCTCTTAATAGAAAACTATAATAGAAACCAAATGTGATTTTTTTTTTTTTCCCTTTCATTTTTTATACGATTCACCCATTTTTAATAATGCTTCATAATTAAATAATAATAATAAAAACTAGTTCTAGTATTTTATTTTTTTTTATTAATAATTTTGTTCCAAAACAGTGTCAATTTGGCTATCGGCTTCTCCGCCTAGGCAGTCTAGATGCTAAGCGCCAGTCTACCGTATGACTAGTTACACTTGTTTATTATTATTGAATTTTTTTTAATTTTAATTACCAAGTCCATTGTTAGAGAAAAAAAAAATGCTAATTTCAATACATTATAAAAGTCAATGATTTTTTGAATATATTTAGATTTATTTGGAATTATTAAAAGTATGAATTAAATACACCTAGATTTTAATGGAATCTTTAAAAATCTAAATTGGATACCATTAATTAATCTGAATTTAAAACACCCTCACCCAAACTTTTGAATTCTTTTAAATTTTAACAAATTCTAGATTGAATATACCCTTAGTGAAAAATCATGAATTTTGTTCAATTCAGACCCATTAAATTTGAATGAAAAAAAAAATGAACCCTTTGAAACATATTTAAGGTTTCTTCTTGAGAATTTTCGGTACATTTAAAATTGCTTCTTGAGCAAATTCACATTTTTGATAAATGTCTAAAGGAGCACAAACTTGGAAACATGTAATTATCTCATTTACGTCCATGAGTTGTATATTTAATCAGCTATCACCAAAATTCTTAGCAGTATTAACAATAATATTACTACTAACTTGCCTATTAAAATTATGAGCATGTTTACACCACATTGATGCAGCTTGGTAGTTGGTACGATCATAATACCCCCATAATACCCCAAATGAATTGAAATTGTCCGCTTTGCACATACAAATCCAACAATTAAGTCGATGTTTACACCCACTAAGCATGCAATAATAATTGTTAAAACATAATTAACTATTACTGTAAGGTTCCCATTTGTTGATTGGCTTATTTCGTGGACAAACCACATATTGGGGTTCTTTGTAAGGGTAGCCTAGGTATCGGGTTTATTGTTCGAAGCCTGTAAGGATTCCCATTCCTTGATTGGCTTATTTCGTAGACAAACCACAATTGGGGTTTTTGTAAGGGTAGATTAGGCTCTCAAGACCTCAAGAGAAGAAGCACCAAAGGTATATTTCTTGTGCTTGCTTTACTTTGAAGAGATGTAGTTGCACACACACACAACACTTGCATAATTCTTACTTGTATGTTGTGTTTGCAGTTTATGTGCATCATTGGGTATTTAAATCTCTCTTCTTGCATCTTGTGATTATAATGGCATATCTAGTTAGGCTTAGGATGCATTTCTTTTGACCCTTGCACTTTTGTTTGTGTGCTTAAGGGAGTGTGTGCGTTGGTCGTCACCAGCGCAACTAGTCCAGTGGACTGCCGCTGGTCTGCACCGGCGCACTCCTCCAGCGCAACTCCTCCAGTAGGTTGTCGCTGTTGGTGCACTGGTCGTCACCAGCGCAAGCACCACCAGCGCATCTCGTCCAGAATGTTGCCGCTGGTCTTGCGCCCTTGAGGTGCACCACTCGTCGAGCGCCCTTGCCAGTTAAAGGGCGTGCGCTGGTGAGTTGCGCTGGTCGTCCAGCGCAGCTGACGGGAATCTAAAGCGTTTTTTTCAAAACGACGCCACTTTGTACTGATCTCCTATATATATGTGGCTTTCTTCCTTAGGTCGTTTTTTATGAGTTCAAAAGCCATTTTTACTAAGCATATTTTTCTTCAAGAGAAATTTCACCAAGAACTCATTTTTATTCACTCAAACATCATTCCATGAGCATCAATCTTCATCTAGCATCCTTCTTGAGCATCTAGATAGCTTATTTCATGGATTCTTCAACATACTTTGCTTGGTAAGGTTTTCACTTGTATCTTACATATTTTGTGTCTTTCTTTCCAAGCTATCTCTTTTATTACTTGTATATCATGGATTTATCTTTTAAATGCAAGTTAGAGATTAGTATGTTGAATGTTTGAGAGTTGTATTGTGATAGCTTCTAGGTTTTTTATAAATCTTGTGTTGCTAAGCTTTTTGACATGTCACTTAGTTTTTGATATCTAGGATTGTTTTTCTTGACATATCATCATCCTAGGTAAGCATATAGAGTTGCCTTGCTCTTGTTGCATTTTTGAGTATTTCATATATTCACATAGGTTGTAACTCTCTTCATTGAGAAGTAAGTCTTGTGTAGCTTCCGGGATTAGGTTGCATAAATCACAAGCAATTGGACTAGGTTCGCTTATACCGGGATTAGGTTGTAATTGGTTTACACATTTAGTGGATTCGAGGTTCGAGTGTGGCTTACTTACTAGCCCGTGGTTTTTCCCGTGAGGGTTTCCACGTAAATATTTTGTGTCATTTATATTTCCGCACTTTTACACTTGATATTTTATATTGTCTAGTTTGAGACATTTTCGTAATATTGACTTGTATGCGAAAATTGGGTAAAATTGTTTAAAATCTATTCACCCCCCCTCTAGATAATATATTTCACACCGAGTATTAGTTTCAAAGCCCTTTGAAGACCTCGTGTTGATAAGCACCGAAGGTATATTTCTTTGTGCTTACTTGTCTTGAAGAGATAGTTGCACACACTCACAACTCATGCATATGTTTAATACTTGTATGTTGTGTGTCTTATTTTTGTGCATTAATGTTCATTAACATCTCTTCTTGCATGTTAGTTTGATTGCATCTTGCATATCCAATTGCATTGTCATGCTTAGACTTAGGATTGCATTTTTGCATTGGGCGCTCCCAAAAGCGCTCTACAGAAGCGCTGTACGAACAGCGCCCATTGAGCGCTGTTCAGACCTGATCGATTTAATTCAGTCACTGTTGGGTCGCTGTACAAAGCGTTGTACAAAGCGCTCTACGTACAGCGCCACTCTGTTTTCCCGTGAGAACAGAGTAGGGGTGCTGTACAAGAGGCGCTCTACGTACAGCGCCCAAGGCAATATTGAGGCAAACTTATCAAAACGACCACACCTTGTTTTGGCCCCCTATATGTATGCCTCTTTGACTTTAGGTCAATAACAAGAGTTCATATTCAGATTCCATACTTAGGATATTTTTCAAAGAGAAGAAAAATTCCAAAGAACTCATTTTTAGATTACTCAAACACTTTTTCATGATCATCAATCATCATCTAGCATCATCCTTGATCATCTAGATGACATCTTGCATGGATTCTTCATCATACTTTGCTTGGTAAGCTTTTCACTAATATCTTACATATTTTGTGTTTCTCTTAACAAGCAATCTCAATTAATTACTTGTATGTTATTTTATATACTTTGAATACAAGTTTGAGATTAGTATGATGTATGTTTGAGAAGTTGTATTGTGATAGCTAATTAGGTTTTGTGCTTAATCTTGATTAGCTAAACTATTTGATTTGACATGTCATTTAGTTTTGATATCTAGGATTGCTCTAATTGCATATTAATCATCTTAGATAAGCATATAGGGTTTCCCTTGCTCTATGTTGCATTTTGGATATTCATATATTCACTTAGGGTTGTTATTCTCTTCATAGAGAAAGTAAGTCTTGTGTGTAGCATCCGGGATTAGGTTGCTTAGATCGCAAGCAAATTGGACTAGGTTCACTCATACCGGGATTAGGTAGGTGTGTGATTACTTTCGGGATTAGGTTGTAATCGTTTTACACATTTAGTGGATTCGAGGTTCGAGTGTGGCTTACTTACTAGCCCGTGGTTTTTCCCGTGAGGGTTTCCACGTAAAAATCAAGTCTTATTTAATTTCTGCATTTTATACTTGATTTATTGCTTTATCTATTTAGGGGTAATTTCGTAATTTGGACTAACACGAAAAATTGGGTAAAAAGCTTAAAATCTCTTCCCCCCCCCCCCCCCCTCTAGATAGTTTTATACACACCGTGCTATAATTTATTTCAATTGGTATCAGAGCGGGTTCCTAGACATACATAGGTGATCCTTGCTTATTTTGGTGTGTTTTGCATTTTGTGTGATTTTTGATCATTCATATATTTGCATTCATTTCATTCATTCATAAACACTATGAGTGGAAACGGTGGAAATGGTGGTGGCCACGAAGGTGCTTCTAGCACAAGGCCTCCACTTCTTACCGGTTTGAACTATTCCCAATGGAAAGGGAAGATGGAATCCTACATATGCCAAATTCATGACCGTGCATGGATGTCGGTGGAAGACGGATATGATCTACCTAAGATGACTCCCGGTGGTGGAGGAGAAGAAGTTTTGAAGCCTAAGGCGCAATGGAACGCGCAAGAGTTTGAGGCTTCTAAGTGGAATAGGAAGGCTATGCATGCCATCATGTGTGCAATGGATGAGAATCAGTACAAGCTTATTCAGAATACTCAGATTGCAAAAGTGGCATGGGACATCCTTCTAGTTGCACATGAGGGAACCGAGGTGGTGAAGGAGTCCAAGCTTCAAGTCCTCCAAACTCAATTTGAGCTACTTAGGATGGGAGAGGATGAATGCTTCAATGACTTCGAAATCAAATTGATGGACATTGTAAATCAAAGCCATCAACTCGGAGACCCGTATTCGGATAGGAGAGTCAAGCAAAAAATTATGAGATCTCTCCCCGATAGGTTTGAATCAAAGGTGACGGCCATAGAAGAAAATAGTGGCTACATGGATATGAAGCCAAGTGAGGTGATTGAACGTCTCCTTGTATATGAGTCTAGGAAGGCTCCTAGCACCACTAATCCTCCTAAAAAGTCTAAAGGAATAGCTTTGAAAGCATCTAAGGATGCAAAGGAGGCAAAGCATGACTCGGATGAAGACCTTGCCTTATTCGTGAAAAGGTTTAATAAGGTTATGGGGTTCAAGAAGAAGAAGGGATTTGGGTCAAGAGGACAAGACTTGAAGAAAAAAGGTTCCTTCAAGAAGTTTGAGCCTAGACAAGAGAGGACCGAAAGGAAAGGGGTCTGATGCTTTGAATGTGGTGGGATTGGTCACTTTGCCCCCGAATGTGCTAATCACAATGAAAAGAAGAAGGACAAAGTGATGGCCGCCACTTGGAGTGGGAGTAGTGATGGCTCCAATGAGGAAGATGAGTCTTCAAGTGAAGAAGAGCTCATGGCTAACTTCCTAGCTTTTGCCTCGTCTCACAAGAGCAAAAGTGCTAGTGAGAGAGAGGAAATGAGTCAAGAGGAAATTGACTCTAGTGAAGAAGAAAGTGACTCCTCTTCTAATTCCATAAAGAAATTTGTGGAGTAAAAGGTGCTTGCTAAATACCATGCCGAGTTCAATGATTTAGCAATTAAAAGCACAAGAAAGATTGAGAGGTTGAGAGAAGAGAACCTTGAACTTTCGGCTCACAATGACCACTTAAGTGAACAAGTGGAAAGATTGAAGAGGAGAGAGGATAAGTTAATTGAGGAGTTAGACTTATCCAAGAGAAGTGAAGAAGGCTTGAAGAGGGAACTTGTAGAAGTTAAAGGGTCCTTGGCTAGGATAGGTTCTAGCACCAAGAAGCTTGATCATTTACTTGGTGTTGGAAAGAGTCCAAGTGACAAGAGAGGTCTCGGGTTTGAAGATGATATGGAGACTTCCACTTCCAAGAAGACCATTTTTGTTAAGAGTTTGGGGAGTAAAGAAGCTTCATTGGTGCAAGCTCCTAAGAAGAAATTAGAAGTAGGACAATGCTCAAATGCACAAGTGAAGATGGGGCCAAGAAGGCAACCTCAAGCTCAACCCCCTAGGGTCCCTCAAGCCAACATTCCTCCATAAATGGCTCACAAAGGAAAGAGACCTATCATGCAACCTCAAGCTTGGAAGCAACCTAGACCGGTTCAACAACGAAGATGGATTGAACCCACTTATCCACAAAGACATGGACAAGCTCCCATACATGCACAAAGACGAGGTATGATTCCTTTTTTCATCCCTATTTGTCAATTTTGTGGTTGTGATGGTCATATTAGACCAAATTGCTTTCAATATATTAAAATGTGTAGAACACGAAGCATGATAGAAAAGAGAAAGAATAGAGCCAAGATGCATGTTCCTAGGAATAACAATATTGATTTGCATGATCCTAGGAATAGTAGAGCACATGTACCAAAGACCACTAAGAAAGCTAAAATTGTTGCTAAGTGGATTAGAAAGAATAAAAATGTTTGCCATGTTGCACAAATAGCCTTGAAGGCAAATTCTTCTAATTTTTGGTATTTGGATAGTGGGTGCTCTAGGCACATGACGGGAAACAAGAGTTTCTTCGAGACTCTTGTTATGGAGGAAGGTGGAAATGTCACTTTTGGTGATGGATCCAAAAGAAATGTTGTAGGGAAAGGAACCATTTCCGTTCCCGGATTACCCTCTTTATCCAATGCTTTATTTGTTGATGGCTTGAAAGCCAATTTAATAAGCATTTCACATCTTAGTGATGAAGGATATTCCGTCTTGTTTTCCAAAGATTATTGCTCTATCCTAAAACCCGATGGACAAACCTTGTTGAAAGGCATGAGATCTAGCAACAATTGTTATTGTCTTGAAGCTAGTATTGTATCTAATCATGTGTCCATGGATGAGCAAATTGAGTTGTGGCATGAAAGACTTGGCCACATGAACTTTAGGGATCTATGGACCCTTGGAAAGTTCAATTGTGTGCGTGGCCTCCCTAAGCTTGGGAAGAAAGCCAATGGTGTTTGTGGACCTTGCCAACAAGGAAAGCAAACTAAAAGCATGCACAAAAATGGTAAGTATCTCACCACCAAGGAGCCTCTTGAGCTTCTCTACCTGGACCTCATGGGTCCCATGCAAACCAAAAGTTTGGGTGGAAAGAGATACATTTTTGTTTGTGTTGATGATTTCTCTAGGTTCACATGGACATATTTTCTTAGAGAAAAATCCGAAACTTTTGATAAGTTTAAAATGCTTTGTAATAAAATACAAAATGAGATGAATTCTAATATTAAAAGCATAAAACGGATTAGAAGTGACCATGGGAGGGAATTTGAGAATGCCTCATTTGAAAGCTATTCAATAGCTTAGGCATTTCCCATTGAAACAAATTAACGCATGGTGTGTATAAAACTATCTAGAGGGGGGGTGAATAGATTTTACGCTTTTTACCCAATTTTTCGTGTTAGTCAAAATTACGAAATTACCCCTAAATAGATAAAGCAATAAATCAAGTAAAATATGCGGAAATTAAATAACACTTGATTTTTACGTGGAAACCCTCACGGGAAAAACCACGGGCTATGTAAGTAAGCCACACTCGAACCTCGAATCCACTAAATGTGTAAACGATTACAACCTAATCCCGGAAGTAATCACACACCTACCTAATCCCGGTATGAGTGAACCTAGTCCAATTTGCTTGCGTTCTAAGCAACCTAATCCCGGATGCTACACACAAGACTTACTTTCTCTATGAAGAGAATACAACCCTAAGTGAATATATGTAAATATCCAAAATGCAACATAGAGCAAGGGAAACCCTATATGCTTATCTAAGATGATTAATATGCAATTAGAACAATCCTAGATATCAAAACTAAATGACATGTCAATTAGTTTAGCTAATCAAGATTAAGCACAAAACCTAATTAGCTATCACAATACAACTTCTCAAACATACATCATACTAATCTCAAACTTGTATTCAAAGTATATAAAATAACATACAAGTAATTAATTGAGATTGCTAGATAAGAGAAACACAAAACATGTAAGATATTAGTGAAAAGCTTACCAAGCAAAGTATGATGAAGATTCCATGCAAGATGACATCTAGATGATCTAAGATGATGCTAGATGATGATTGATGATCATGAAAAAGTGTTTGAGTAATCAAAAATTGAGTTCTTGGAATTTTTCTTCTCTTTGAAAAATATCCTAATTATGAATTCTGAATATGAACTCTCTTAATTGACCTAAAGTCAAAGTGGCATATATATTGGGGGCCAAATCAAAGTGTGGTCGTTTAAGTAAGTTTCAAAGAAACGCGCCGATCGGCGGTTTCAATCGGCGGCCAGGCCACCGATTATGACCGCCGAATTGAGCTCGTGAAAAACAGAGCAAAAACGGCGGTTCATTCGGCAGTTTCATGACCGTCGATTCCAACCGCCGAATCAAAACAGAGAGATTTAAATCAATCAGGTATGAACGGCGGTTTCGAACAGCGGTTTCGTGACCGCCGATTCAACCGCCGAATTAGACTGAGAGATAAATCAATCAGGTCTTGAAACGGTGGTTTCGAACGGCGGTCGTGACCGCCGATCTCAACCGTAGAAATGCTTCAGACCAATCTGGATTGAAACGGCGGTTTCATTCGGCGGCCAGGCCGCCGATCACCTAGATAGGTGAAAACCAAGGAGAAGCCAAGGGCATTCTCCATAGGCGGTCCTTGCGCTAAACCAAGCACATTCTAGTGCATGCGCGGACGTTTCCGAAAGTTATCGGGAAACGAATTACACAACAACATGACACAATTACACACAACAAAATATAATAAATAAGTGCAAGTGTGAAATGTGACAAATGAAGAGAATGCACACAAATGCAATGAATGTTAAGTGTGTGTGTGTGCAACTAATCTCTTCAAAGAAAAGTAAGCACATAGAAATTTACCTTCGGTGCTTATCAACACGAGGTCTTCAAAGGGCTTCGAACAAGAAGACCGATACTTAGGCTACCCTTACAAAGAACCCCAACATGTGGTTGTCCACGAAATGAGCCAATCAACAAATGGGAACCTTACACCCATGAGTTCTCGGCTCCTAGGACACCTCAACAAAATGGAGTTGTTGAGAGGAAGAATAGGGTCCTTCAAGAGATGGCCCGTGTGATGTTGCTTAGCAACAATGTCCCTAGGAACCTATGGGCCGAAGCCGTCAATACGGCTTGCTATATAGGGAATCATGTTTTCCTAAGGCCCGGTACTAGAAATACCTCCTATGAGTTATGGAAAGGCAAGAGGCCAAATGTTAGCTACTTCCACACTTTTGGAAGCAAATGCTACATTTTGAATGACCGTGATCAACTTGGCAAATTCGATGCTAAGAGTGATGAGGGTATTTTTATTGGCTATGCCTTGAATAGTAGAGCCTATAGAGTTTTCAATTTAAAAACTCTAAGTGTTATGGAATCATCCAATGTCGTATTTGATGATACTAGGCTCAAGTCAAATGATCATGAGGAGGAGGTTATTTTTAGTGATGTTTCTCCTTTGGAGAGGGTTGTGGTGACTCCCAATGTTGGGACATCTAATGAAAATGATGAAGTCACACAACCCACTACTAGAGTCCCTCTCTTGGACTCTAATGAACCCGCTCCATGGGTTAGAAGACTCCATAACAAAGAGGATGTTATTAGAGATGTAAATGAGGGTGTTAAGACTAGACGTCAACTTACTAATCTTATTAGCTACACATGGTACACCTCTCAAATTGAACCCAAAAAGGTTGAAGAAGCCTTAAATGATGAATTTTGGGTTCTTGCCATGCAAGAAGAGCTAAACCAATTCGAAAGAAATGAGGTTTGGACTCTAGTTCCTAGGCCTAAGACCACTAATGTCATAGGCACTAAATGGATATTTAAGAACAAATCCGATGAGGATGGCAACATAGTGCGGAACAAGGCTAGACTTGTAGCACAAGGGTACTCTCAAATTGAGGGTATTGACTTTGAGGAGACATTTGCTCCCGTTGCCCGTTTAGAGTCCATTAGGCTTCTCTTGTCCATTTCTTGTGTGCACAAGTTCAAATTGCACCAAATGGATGTCAAGAGTGCCTTCATCAATGGCTTCTTGCAAGAGGAAGTGTTTATTGAACAACCCAAGGGGTTTGTGGATGCACACCACCCTAACCATGTCTATCGCCTCAAGAAGGCACTATATGGGTTGAAACAAGCACCGAGGGCTTGGTATGAGCGCCTCACTCAATTTCTTGTTGACAATGACTACACAAGAGGTAGTGTTGACAATGTTAGGATTATGCTCAATAGCAAGAGTGTAATGTTGTAATTAACAATCTTTTTCATATTAATAAAGTGATTTCTGGTTTAACAAATCTTATAGCATTTATAGTTTAATATTATAATTGTCAAAGTAAATAATCATAAGGTCTAAAGACTATGAGAAAAGAAGAATTGTTCGTACATCTGGATATGTATGTGGTAGACACAATTCTTTAGTTAGTCTTGAATATTGTTCACAACTTAAGTTAAAGGTTGGGCACCTTTATCTTGTTAAAGTTGTAGAATTCTTTTGCTAGCATTTGAGTGGGATCAAATGAGATATGATGAGTCTAAAATCATCGGAGTGTCTTCGAGCAAAAGAATCTAGTGCACTGGGTGCATTGAACTGGAACACAATGAAAAGCTTTATCTAGAACCGTCAATAGATAATAGTCTTTTCATTATCAGGACAATCGGAGAGTCTATCTTAATCCCGAGATAAATGATGGACTTATAGTTGCAAGTGGTATCATTTGAGTTATCAATGAGTACGATTATATCGCATAGTCTATCCTCGATAGTTTGGTGATATTCATTTGTTAATCGATAGAGGACTTCATTTATAGATATGGACATCGTGGCTCCATTTATTAAATGAGAGTATAATATTATCATATGGATGTTTTGAGGTAATTGGATATTAAATCTCAACGTTGAGTTTTCGGTAGTGTCTATTGAAAACATGGCTTCTGGACAAGTCAAAATATCCAAGTTCAAAACGTGGTCATATGAGTAAATATGGTAACTTGGAGAGTTATAAGCGGTCTATGAACTCTTGGTGATTACTGATATTAATCACGAGGATACACTATCTCCAACATGATTGTCTAGGGTATGAATGAGGAACATCTTCCTTTTCTATCTTTATTTAAGAGTTCAGTTTTAGCTCTTTAGTGGAATGAGTTAAAATTAATGGATCGGACCTAAGTGAATCATTTGTTGATTGTGATTAGGTTATGTCTATTGAAGCTTAAATTTAGATGGCCCGCCAAGATCCCCAATCCACACGGACTTGCATGGATCACTTGATATATTCTACTGGACCAATTTATGGGTCCATTTAGAATTGCATTTAATATATTAAGAATATAATTTGCACATTATTTATTTAGTGGGATGCACAATTATATTAATATATTAATGAAATGCATGTGGGCTTGTTTCTTTTATTAAGAATGGATTTGGTTCACATGTGGGCTTTTTATTTAAAGTCCAATGGATTAAATGAAATAAGGAAATAATATATGGCCCATTTATTTTAAGTGGGGCGGCAAAGGTGAATAAATTAACCTAATATATTATTTTGTTTCATTGTTTAATTAAATAAGAATTAATTAATTTATTAATTAATTGTTTAATTAAGAAACAAATCTTTTCTGATTAGGAAATATGATTCCTAGAGTTATACTATTGGTAGTAGTATACTAAAATTAAAAGACTTGTTTGATAAGAAAATAAATAATTAATTTTATTTATTTAATCAAATAAGAAGTCTTTTTATTTAGTCAAATAAAAGAATAAAATATCTATGAGTTGGATTAGGGTTTGAAGTCTTAAACTACATGTGAATTTGGGTACAACACAAAGTCCTCTTTTGTAGAGGAAATTGCGGCAACCCTAGTGTTCCTACATGAAGGATTTCGGCAACCCTAATAGAAAGGAGGAAGCAAATTTAGGCCACCTATATATTCACATGTATAGAATTCGGCCACGATATGGTTTATTGATTGAGACAATTTTCTTCTTCTTCTTAATTCATAGAGAGTATTATTTTTATTCTACTAAAACATAAAAGAGTGAATAGATTATTCTTTGATGGTACACTAATTGCTTGTTCATCAATAAGCTTGTGTGTACAACATCGATTTAGGTTCACGCGAGTTTCGATCATTAGATTGAGAACTCAAAAGTGACCGGAATAATCTTAGTCTTCTTTTGATTGTTTTGTGACTAACAAAAGAAAAAGAAAAGTTTGTTTGTCCATTCTCAGGTTTGCAATTCAAAGAAAAAGGGAGACCACGCTCCACGCTCCTAGGTGATTCACGTTCGTGCTAGGATTGAAGATCTTGCGGATTACCATCGACGTAAGTCAATCGGATCACGCGACAAAAGGTATGATATCTTTTGTTGATTATATGTATGTTTAATTAATTAAAGGGTTAAGGTTCATAAAAAAGGAAAAATTTTAAAACATACTAAAACTACTTTTAGTCTTGCTTCCGCTGCGTGTACTACGGTATTTTTCCCTACAGACAAGACCTTGTTCATCAAGAGAAACAAAGATGAGTTATTTATAGCTTAAATCTATGTTGATGACATTGTATTTGGCTCCACCAATAACACCAAGGTCCAACAATTTGTTGATGTCATGTCTCATGAATTTGAGATGAGTCTTGTTGGTGAGCTTAGTTATTTCCTAGGTTTGCAAATTAGGCAATTAGATGATGGGATTTTCATAACCCAAGCCAAATATGCCAAAAACCTAGTGAAGAAGTTTGGTTTAGAGAATGCCAAACATTGTAATACACCCATGAGTACCACTTTGAAGCTAAGCAAGGATGCTAGTGGTAAAAGTGTGGAACAAACGTTATATCGTGGCATGATAGGTAGCTTGCTCTATTTGACCGCAAGTAGGCCCGATATCTCCTTTAGTATGGGTGTGTGTGCTAGGTACCAAGCGGATCCTAAGGAGTCTCATCTCTCTTCCGTAAAGAGAATCATTCGCTATGTGAATGGGACATCCAACTATGGGATTTGGTACTCTTTTGACACTAATGCTAGTCTTGTAGGCTTTAGTGATGCGGATTGGGCAGGAAATTGTGATGATAGAAAGAGCACATCAGGCGGTTGCTTCTTCTAGGCAACAACTTGGTGTCTTGGTTTTGCAAGAAGCAAAACTCGATTTCCTTGTCCACGGCCGAGGCCGAATACATAGCCGCAGGGAGTGGATGCACACAACTCCTATGGATGAAGCAAATGCTAGTAGACTACGGATTCAACCAAGGTACTCTCACTCTCTTTTGTGATAACATGAGTGCTATTAATATTTCCAAGAATCCGGTACAACATTCTAGAACTAAGCATATTGACATCCGCCATCACTTCATTAGAGAGCTTGTTGAAAATAAATGCATAGTACTTGAACATGTAAGTACTAATGATCAACTTGCGGACCTATTTGCTAAACCCTTAGATGCTACTCGATTTAAAACTCTTAGTAGATCTATTGGGATATGTCTTGTGGAGTGATGTGATTCATGATTGACCCCATATGGGGAACTCAAGCAAAGAGAGCTATTTTGCATTCTTGTCACTTGCAAAAAATTTGAAATAACTTATGCCTCTTCTTTTAATTGTTTGAGTAAGCTTGGTTGCACATATGTATATATGTTTTCAATTGAATAAGTGTGAACCTTGCTTGTTTTCAATCCATGTCATATTTATGTTCAAACATGCATTTTTGGACTAGGAGATGTATATAGGAAGTATGATTTGAATGACCTATGATTATCTCCATGACATGATGATTCTTTAATAACATGCTAATGTCAAATGAAAAAGCATGAAATTCATATAACATGCTCACATGAAAAGCATGAATTGATGATTGCATATTCTTAAAATGCAAAACCATGTGTGAAAGCTTATGAGACTCAAAATGAATAAAGGATCTTGTATCCATTCAAAGGAATTTATATTCCAAATGTCTCTCTTTCTTTATTCGTTGACCATGGCTACTATCATACGGATATCTTATCCGGAAAAATCAAAAAGGGTGCAAAGTCGCTCATGCCATGTTTCACTTATAAAGTTGGATATAGTTTCTCTTAAATTGAAATCAATTTATTCTATATCCTTGCTTTACTCATGACTTTGGTGAAATTGGTTTGAATTCCTTTTAGAAACCTTTGTCATTTGCTTTGCCAAATACCATTGTATTTTGGACTTGAATGCTACATGTCTTGTATGCAAAGCATGTTTGATTCACACATTTTCTTTCAAAATAAATCTCCTTGTTTCTCTTCAATTAATTGAGGTGCATAACGTGACTTATATATATATGCAAATATCTTGCATGCTTTTATCTCTCGTTGCTATGAGTGACCCGGTTGGGGACTACTCCTTTGTCTATATCATGACAAAAAGGGGGAGTAGGATATGGTACGGGGAGATGCAAATTGGTGTTGCAATTGTGCACTTTGGGGAGTTAACACATTGAGGGGGAGTAACCCGTTGAGGGGGAGCATTGCATTCACATACATTTCATAATGTTGTGCCCAAACTTTTAAAATGCAAATACTTGTTTTTGTTCTCACTTAATTCATCTCACTTTTTACTTGTATTGGAAATGTTAGAAACTTTCTTTTCAGGGCTTGATTATTCTACAAGAGATTGAAGACTTGAAGTTTATTTTCTTATCTCTTTGTATTGTAGAAAATCTATATTATCCCGTTGTTTCTAGTTTAATGTGAGGAATCAATGTGAGTGGTGGTTTTGTCACGAAATAGCCAAAGGGGGAGATTGTAAGGTTCTCATTTGTTGATTGGCTTATTTCGTGGACAAACCACATATTGGGGTTCTTTGTAAGGGTAGCCTAGGTATCGGGTTTATTGTTCGAAGCCCTTTGAAGACCTCGTGTTGATAAGCACCGAAGGTATATTTCTTTGTGCTTACTTGTCTTGAAGAGATAGTTGCACACACTCACAACTCATGCATATGTTTAATACTTGTATGTTGTGTGTCTTATTTTTGTGCATTAATGTTCATTAACATCTCTTCTTGCATGTTAGTTTGATTGCATCTTGCATATCCAATTGCATTGTCATGCTTAGACTTAGGATTGCATTTTTGCATTGGGCGCTCCCAAAAGCGCTCTACAGAAGCGCTGTACGAACAGCGCCCATTGAGCGCTGTTCAGACCTGATCGATTTAATTCAGTCGCTGTTGGGTCGCTGTACAGGCGCTGTACAAAGCGCTGTACAAAGCGCTCTACGTACAGCGCCACTCTGTTTTCCCGTGAGAACAGAGTAGGGGCGCTGTACAAGCGATGTACAAGAGGCGCTCTACGTACAGCGCCCAAGGCAATATTGAGGCAAACTTATCAAAACGACCACACCTTGTTTTGGCCCCCTATATGTATGCCTCTTTGACTTTAGGTCAATAACAAGAGTTCATATTCAGATTCCATACTTAGGATGTTTTTCAAAGAGAAGAAAAATTCCAAAGAACTCATTTTTAGATTACTCAAACACTTTTTCATGATCATCAATCATCATCTAGCATCATCCTTGATCATCTAGATGACATCTTGCATGGATTCTTCATCATACTTTGCTTGGTAAGCTTTTCACTAATATCTTACATATTTTGTGTTTCTCTTAACAAGCAATCTCAATTAATTACTTGTATGTTATTTTATATACTTTGAATACAAGTTTGAGATTAGTATGATGTATGTTTGAGAAGTTGTATTGTGATAGCTAATTAGGTTTTGTGCTTAATCTTGATTAGCTAAACTATTTGATTTGACATGTCATTTAGTTTTGATATCTAGGATTACTCTAATTGCATATTAATCATCTTAGATAAGCATATAGGGTTTCCCTTGCTCTATGTTACATTTTGGATATTCATATATTCACTTATGGTTGTTATTCTCTTCATAGAGAAAGTAAGTCTTGTGTGTAGCATCCGGGATTAGGTTGTTTAGATCGCAAGCAAATTGGACTAGGTTCACTCATACCGGGATTAGGTAGGTGTGTGATTACTTCCGGGATTAGGTTGTAATCGTTTTACACATTTAATGGATTCGAGGTTTGAGTGTGGCTTACTTACTAGCCCGTGGTTTTTCCCGTGAGGGTTTCCACGTAAAAATCAAGTCTTATTTAATTTCCGCATTTTATACTTGATTTATTGCTTTATCTATTTAGGGGTAATTTCGTAATTTGGACTAACACGAAAAATTGGGTAAAAAGCTTAAAATCTATTCAACCCCCCCCCCCCCCCCCCCCCCCCCCCCCCCCCCCCTCTAGATAGTTTTATACACACCGTGCTATAATTTGTTTCAATTACCATTCTGCTATTCCATGTACACAGAATGTATCCATTTCAAGAACATAAAAAAGTAAAAAATAAAAAATAAAAAAACAAAGAGAACACCCAACATATATTATGTTTTTATGCTACTACATAGTTTTTTTCCTCAGAATCTCAACTTCTCTTCACCAATATGTAAGTTAGTCCATTACATTGAAGCAGAATAGTAATTAATTAAACAAAAATTGTTGTTTCTTCTACTGACCATTCTTATCATGAACAAAAAAACTATTTCCTATTCCAATTCCCACCAAACCACCTCCATCCACAAAATATGTGCACGCCATACTATCTGACCATACATATGCACATTGCTAGATCCCAAGGCTTTAGGCCACGGATACACATTCGTAAGTTTGTCTTTAATAAGCTCCTGTAACGCAAAAAGAAAAAGGAAAAAAGAAGTTTAGAAAGCATTACAAAATTTTTAAAACAAATGATAAAAAAATCAAAACCAATGACCTCGGATATTATCAATTTCAAAAGAAACAAAATCTTCAACAAAAACAAAACAAAAGAACAGATCATGACAACCATAACCTCTCATCCTTTGTAATAAAATTGAAACACTTCTTTTATAAGTGTTAAAGGCAAAAAGTAAAATAAGCTTGCAAACACTTCAAATCAACTATATAGTCAAGCTTACACATATGCAACAATACAACATGAGAAAAACAAAATTAACCAAATAAAACATTATAAAGATTTAAAGATAAATTAACCAAATTATCAATGTTGGACTGAGAAAAGGAGAAAAACAAAAGCAAGCTAAGCAAAGAGGTACCCAAATTGAATTGGATATAGTCACAATTATTGAAATTATGCTTAATATATATGCAACAAATTTATTAAAATTCATAAAAATACTTGACTTATAAACTTATTGCAAATAGTATGTTTAATGAATTAATAGTAAATTTAGTAAATATTTCAATAGATAATTTGCAAAACATAAATACATATTAGTAATTTATTCATTATCATGTTTAAGAGTTTTGATTTTTCCCCAAATTGTTAATAAGGTGATGGTATAATTCTGGGTCCAACGACGGCAAGTCATTCAAGTAGTTATACCTACCAACCAAAAAGAAAACAGTAAAATCATGTGAGATATAAGTAACTACAATGGAGATATCAAATACATAATAAAAGTAATTACATAACAAAACTGGCTTGATATTGCATACGATAGAACTACTTAGCATAAATTATCAGGCACAACCCTATGGATAATGAGGGGAATAGAAACGAAAAACAAAAATGAGCCATCAGCTATACAGAAAGCAGTATGAAATGCATAACATAGGCTGCAAAGCCCATGATTGATCAAACTAATTAAACCAACCTCAATGACATCTCCATGAGTAAATATTAGAATTGAACGATATTTGTGATGTCATTGGCTTTTAATTAAAAGTAATTACCAGCTAAATATTGAATCTCTTACGGTTATATAAAAGTTTGAGTCAAATCTATTCTCACATGAGGGGTTTGGGGTTTTGATTTACATGAGCTGTATTAAAAAAAAACAATTTTTTTATAAATAATTCTTTTTTATAGCAACATCAATGTCACCTTCAAAATAACAGATGATATTAGGCAGTGCCCCAGGGAAGATTAAATTTCAAATGCAAAATTCAATTAGTGTAAAAAAGGAAAAAGAATCATATTCCTCAATTACTCACAAGCAAAACCATACAAATTCAACTGAATATGAGTACATTTTAGAAATAAAGAACCCATCAATTTCCATTCAGAAAGCAAAGAAGTCCCATAAAACTAATTTCAATATCAAAAAATACATTATATTGTAGAAAAAAAATATGACTTTTAAAGGAATCACTACTTTGATTATCACATGCAGCAGACATGTTAGACAAGAAAAGAAGATAAAACAAGAAATACACATCTTCATTCTTCAAGCAATCTCTATCAATCTAAATTGGCACAATTCAGAGAAAACAAATTGCTAGACACACAAAACAATGCCGCCATTAAAGTTCCAAGTTCCAACCGATCATAAACTTATCTACCAGCATTCAAGTTCATGCACCACCAAAACAACCCATTATCCAGAACCAACAAAAAGTCTGTAGAGTTCTGATAAAGAGACATTCCAACACCCCACAAATGAGAATAGACAATTACCCATATCAGATCTCCATTGACACCAAAACATGAAGAACAAGGAAGAAGAATTCATCAAAATTGAATGCCACACCCACCTCAATGAAAATGAAACCGGTGAGGCAAATCCAATTCATTGACAAAATTTTCCCTCTTATTAAAAAAATAAAATAAAAATTGACAAAGATCCACCATCTACAAAAGCAATATGCAATAGACCTTTCTTCATTTCCCTCAAAAGACAACCCAGAAATGATACACATACATATATCAGCCCACAAAACCAAAACAGAAACAAAACAAGAGCAATTTAAAAACAAAGAGAAGAGAAGAAAAGAAAAAACTCACAGAGTTGCAAACAGAAAATTCAGCATCCTGTTCTTTTTCATCCATGTCTCCCCTCCAACACTGCCTTGAAGTTGTTTCTCTTCCATTTTCATCAACTTCAAGCCCATTTTCATTAGAATACCATTAATGATAAATAAGGTACAAGTTAAATATAAAACTTAAATTCACAGATACTAAACCCTAATATACAAAGCCCACATAATCAAAAAGATTAAAAAAAAAAAAAAAAAGTATATGAACAAGAACACTATTCTTGAAATTGAACAAAAAATAATTACCAAAAAATTACCTTCTCATTTTTGGAATTCGATGACCTAGGGCTCATTTGAATCAGACCCAAACCTTGGTCAGATGAACCACCTATAAACACTGTCCCAAAACCTAAAACTAACTTAACAACACAAACAACAGAGGATGTGGGCAAAAATTTGAAGCAAACTAAGGAAGGGAAAGCGTACCATGTTCTGTAGTGGGTCCATCGCCGAATCCGACCTACTCTCCCACGCATCGCCGTCGCCATTGAAGCCCTTAAGGACTGGCTCCACACCTACCAGTTGAAGAAAGAAGAAGAAGGACCAATGACACCTAGCTTAGATCTTCTTCGTTCGAAACCAAGGGATCGGTTTCGGGTCTTATTAGTGGATGATCTTGCTCTGAAACCGATCCAAAGAAAACAAAATTATACAAAGAAAACAAACTAAGTTGTATCGGTTACTGAAAAAGATTCAATCTTGATGCTCTACTTAAATGCCAACACTGATTTGTGGCTTCAGAAATATCTCAATGCACTATTAATTTATCTTAGTAGGTGGTGTAAAGAAAATAAAATTATAGACAGAAAAATATTTATACAAAACCCTAATCTTCAAACTAAAGAACTATAAATTACCTTTCACTTTTGGATTTCCATGATTGAGATGCACCCAAATCGACCCACCAACAAACCGAGATTGATCACCAGACACCAAACCCAGAGCACGAGACGATCTATAGAGAAAGAGAGAGAAATAGAAACCTAGATGGAGAATGAGAAGGAGAGGAAGGGTTCGAATGAGATGAGAGGTAGGGTTCGAATGAGGGTTTGAATGAGAGGAGAGAGAGGCAGAGTGTTTTGTTTGAGACAGAGGCACAGTGTTTTGTTTGAGTTAGAAACCGGTCTAAAAGGTTGTGGGTGAAATTTTCTTTTCTTATTTCCTATTTTAACCGGTTGAATTTTTTTACAAGTGGTGTTGTATGGTACAACGCAAGTTCTTACTTGTACCGTAGCAAGCCCCCAATATGTTAAAAACACACACACATGAATTTATTAAATGTTGAAATTAAAAAGTTAAGTTACAAATTGAAGTCAATATAGCCTAATATATTATCAAAAAGTATGACTATCTTATTGGGAGATTAAATTCCAATAACGTTACAAGATTCCTTAAATACAGTATAACCTCGATAAATTAATAACCTCGATTAAATAATATTTTTGACCGGTCCCGACTTGGGACCAATATGGTAAACTAATAATTCGCTAAATTTATAAGATAATACATTAAAAAAAAAATCATTTAGGTCTCACTTGATATATAAATTAATAATCTCCTTATACATCAAAATTATATATATACATGACTTAATTAGGAGGCCTTTGTAAAATATGACTCCAATGTTATTTGTTTCTTCTTGAAATTGATGTCTCATTGGACCTCATCTCTAACTTTTCTTAATGCATTAGGAAGCTCTGGTGTAGTGTTCTCATATTGCAAGAGAAAATTATGCAATGTGATTGTTTCTTTGAGTGCATTTTTGCACGAGATAGGCTCCAGTACAAAACTAGCGTCTTCAACTTCATCTTCTTTGTCATTTGCCATGACGTTCTCAACAATTTGCTCGTCACTCAACAACTCTAAAGTTTCCTTGTTTTCTCCTAGGAAGTTCAAAAGGTACTCAACATTATCCATTGTATCACAATACTTCAACTAGCTCTTTCATTAGAACATGCAATTGTGGAACGCCTCCATCATCTGAGTGTTGATCCGAATTCTCTAAAGCCACGTTATCCATAGACCTAATTTTACAATTTCGAAAACAATTTGTAGTAGTACTTGCTTGAACATATGTTGTCCAAGCCGAGATTTCAAGATTCATTGCATCTTAAACATTTATCTTCTTTGGATTTGGGATCCCAATTTCATAACCCTCCAAAAGATTTCGATAAAATCGATGACAATAAGGCATCTTGAAAGCTCGTATGATCCTCGCATCACAAGGCTGAATCTTTGATGTTGTGTTAGGTGGCAAGAAAAACAATTCAATATTTTTCAAACCTTAAATAGTTTTTGGATGAGTGGGACAATTATAAACAAGCAAGAGAACTTTTCCACCATCCATTTTTCTATCAAGTTGTCGAACATATTCTTGGAATAAAATCCCAATCATCCATACTCGTTTGTTGGCATGATGAAATTTCCCTTAAGTAGTAGTGAAATATACCTAGAGGGGGGGTGAATAGGTATAGGCTCCAAATTCTTCCAATTTAAAAATAATGCGGAATATATCAATGAAAATACACACTTGATTATATTTGACAAATTAATTGATTTCACTTATACAAGAGTTAATCAATTTACAAGATATGCAATCAATGAAAGATATGGAAGATAAAGAAAAGTAAAAGCAAAAATGAACACAAGTGTTTTTACGTGGTAAAACCTCAAAGAGAAAACATCCACGGGTTGATACCACAACCACCGGCAAAGCAATCCACTATGTGAAAAAGGACTTACACACTCAAGCTATCACTCATGATATCCGCTCAAGCTATCAACTCCTAATCTACCCTCGGGCTAGTGAATCACCAAGCCTACTTCCTATCCGAGATGTGTCCTACACCTCTAGAAAGCAACTTCCTATCCAAGACGCTCACGTCTCTAGGAAGATTCCTTTGCTTAGCTATCTAGATCCAATGATCCTAGTCAAGCTTCTCTAGCTCAACCATCCGGAGTATAAAAACTCCTAGCTAAGACTTTTGCTTGCCTATCCGGATCCTCCCGACCCTAGACAAGACTTCCTTGCTCTATCCACAAAGCTTCACTCACTTTGCTAGAGACTTCAACCTAATGCAAGGCTATGATCTAGGTGATGCAAATGATGCACACACAATCAAATTAAGCTAGATGATCAATCAAGCTCAATGTACATGTTCAATGATAGTCTAGAATATGCTTTCAACAATCAATCACAAAAGTATCTAGAAATCAAGACATGCAAATCAATAAGAACAAGGTATGAATATTCAATATATCACACTAAAAACCTAGTTCTTAGATCATGAAATAAAACATAGAAAATAACATGAAGCACATCACACATACATTTTCTAGAATCAATTTCATGATAAATCAAGTTTAGCACATATATGTTCAAGACAAATCACAAAGCTAAATCTCAATTAACAAATGATCAAACAACCCTAGCATGTGATCTAACATACTTCTCAACAAATTTCATCAATCAAATAGTAAGAATCAAGAGATGATCAAAGATGAAATTGAAAAAGAAGAAGTTGAAACAAACATACTGACCACGGACTGAAAATGGATCAACTGAGAAAAATGGCGAAGTCAGATGCCTCTGGAAATGCTTGGGTTTTGTAGCTCTCTTCAAGACCAACAATTTTGGTTTTTGAATCGATTGATTTCGAGTTCGTATGAGAGAGATATGATCAAAATAAGAAAACGAAAAATGAGAGAATTCTACAGAATTTCGTGAGTGTTCTTCAAAAATTCTACAAATGTTTGGAGGGAATGAAATGGGTTTAAAAGGAAGAGAGAGAGAGATTTTTCGAGCGAATCAGAGTGTGCCACGTCACCTCCCCATGGGGGGCACGTGGGCCACACGGGAGCAGAGGGCTCCCTTGGCCGTGGGGCCCACGGCCTCCCACACGGGCAGGCCTTGTGGCCACACGTGCTCCTGACTTCTCTTGCGCGCTCCTTTGGTTCTTCAGCCCATATCTTGGGCATCCGAACTCCGATTTCGAATCCGTTTTTGGATTACAAACCATGACTCCCTCACGCACGACTACAACTATACAACTTTGAAACATGGTTGAGAAATCATCTCAGAATCTGACGATGAAGTCAACATAACAAATGAGAACGAAAAGTAGCATAGTCAACTTGTCTGGACTCGAAACCTTATGAATGAGTAACCGAAACGACCGGAACTCAATAAGGAATTAAATAAGAACATGTTCAAGTCCTAAACACAAAATACACAAACAAATAAACACATATTCACACAAGCATGCCATATCAAAGAGATAGTCACAAAGCATGCAATTCCACAATGTTTGTCTATACAAGATCAATGCATGAGCATACTATGAGATGTGTGAATGTGTTATACCAAATGTTTGAACCAAGATGCAGGGACACACATGTATGAATTGTGTGTGTGTGCGCTAACGCCTTGCAAGAGGATAGAAGTCAAGATTTACCTTTGACGTTTTTCACCTCTTGAAGACGACTTTTGCACTAAAAGTTGCTCTTCATTTTTTAAGCTTCCTTTCTTCAAAGAATGTCCTAAGCAACAACTAATACATACATAGAGTGTTTTGCAATGGAATCAAGCCAATACAAATAGTGAACCTTACACATGATACTCACAGTTCATACTGCTCAAGTTCACATTCTTGGAACACTGTAGTTTAGCATGCTTGCCAATGAACCATAAAGGAATTTTCTCATAACTATTCTTATTATAGCAAATAACAATTGTAAGCCTTTCCTTGTCTTGTTTTTTACCTTTAAGTTGCTTTGTTGCAAGAGAATGATCTGCTTGTAGTGTATAAAACATTCATGTTTCATCCATATTGAAAACATCTTTCATGGGAAATTGATATAGTTTCGCTCTTATGGACCGCAAATTGCTCTCTAGGTGCTTCATATAAACTGATCTGCTTTCACCAAAATGATGATACATCTTGATGCCATGTCTTGATTTGAAGCACTTGAGCCAACCTTAAGAAAAATGGAATTTTGATGTATCTACAGGGTACATCTTTTGTAGAAACTCATTTGCCTTCTCCGTGATTAGTTCTCCGGTCATATTCACACGTGCTTGGTATTGAACAAACCACTCATCGAGAGCCTTGTTTAGCTCTAGCTAGTAGACGCCACGGCTAGGCATGAGCTCCTTAGTTTTATGGACGCAGACTCTGGGTACAACAAAATTAGTATGCATGAACCGGATGAGGAAAAGACATCCTTCACAACTGATCAAGGGTTATACTATTACACTATCATGCCGTTCGGTTTGAAAAACACGGGTGTAACATACAAAAGGCTGGTAAATAAGATGTTATCTCCTAAATCGGCAGGAGTATGAAGGTGTATGTCGATGACATGTTAACCAAAAGCATTACCGCCGAAAGGCATGCCTTTGACCTATGGGAAACATTCGATGCACTAGGGAAATACAAGATGAAGCTTAACCCGAACAAGTGTGTCTTTGGGGTACCCTCAGGAAGATTCCTCGGATTCCAGGTGCATCAACGAGGAATTGAGTTTAATCAAGAAAAAACCAAGGCCCTCGTAGACATGAATTCTCCGAGGACGTTGAAGGATATACAAAGGCTAATCGAATGCTTAGCATCGTGGAACAGATTCATAACAGATCAATCGATAATTGCATCCCGTTTTTTCGGGCAATTAAAAAAGGCAAGGGGGTCGAGTGGAATGAGGAGTGCGAAATGGTGTTCCAACAAATCAAAGATTTTCTCGAGAAAGCCCCAATACTATCAAAACAGAAGCTCGGGGAAACACTATACTTGTACCTATCGGTGACACTCGTGGCAACAAGCTCCATGCTAGTCAAATTAGAAAAAGGTATCCATAAGCTGGTTTATTACACAAGCAAAGCATTACTCTCGGTCGAAACCATATACTCTCCAACGGAGAAGATGAGCCTAGAATTGATCATAGTGGCAAAAGGCCCTACTTTCAGGCTTACAAGATTAAGGTGTATACCAACTACCCAATGAAACAAATTCTACAAAAACCAAAAGTATCGGGCAGACTGACTAAATGGGCTATAGAGCTGAGTGAATTCGACAACACCTACACCTCCAAAGCATCAATGAAAGGTCAAGCCATAGCGAACTTCGTAGCCGAATTAACTTAACAAGATGTCGAAGTAGAAAGGATGATGGAAGAAAAAGCTGAAAACCTTTCCAGTGGAAGCTATGTAAGTCACTCAGCGAAAAAGATAGTTTTAAATTAATAAAAACAAATTAAGAACGATAGGTTTCAAAAATTTTCTATCGTCTTCATAGGACCTTTTGTATATACATGAATATGAGGAAGAGATTTGTTTTCATACCTTTGAAAAACACTCCTTCGTTTTCTTTTCGATCCAATACCACTAAGCCTTTCTGGCTATGTCCCGCGATCTAGCAACTGTGTGTATGGGCATGTCACAGATTCCGGGAGCGGTTGAATGGAGGCTTGAGGGAACCGGAAGACAACACCTTGCTTCCTACTTGAAGAATTCGGCCAACCCTAAATGAGAGAAAAAAAAACTTTTTTCTTTTTTCCTCTATAGTTGTCGCCCACCTCTGCTCTCCGTAGGGTTCCGAATAGCTTCTTTTTCCTGACAAATATATCTTATATACTAGGAACCTAGGGTTTAGTAATCCAAGTTAAAATAGGATTATAAATCCTTTTTTAATTATTACTTTTACTAGAGTTTGAACCTTTGACTTATTTAGAGTAAATAAAAATAATCACTTATTATTTTATTGCTCTTGTCAAGGTTAGAAACTGAAACCTCCATATGACAATTAATAATTCTTAATTATTAATATGTCAATTAAATAATCATATTATTTAATAATATTTAATTCAACAATTAAATAATATATTAATTAAATAATCACATCATTTAATTAATTCTCAAAATATATTTAAGTTACTTTCGTAACATAATTAATTGGACCATCCAATTCTCCGTGAGTCTTGTTACTATCAATCATATAGGGCTAGCAAGGGGGCCTAATGGATCCACAGTTTTGAGCTCCAACAATACTTAGAAAAAATTAATTAAACTCTTTAATTAATATTTCACAATTATTAACCTTGGAGTTATTCTACTAAAAACCCAAGGTTGTACTCTTGTAACTGTAGATGTTTTTCATAACCAATTTATCAGTGTTCGTTCATATAGCTATTACATATGGCATTATCCTCCACAAGTAATTCATAATTAGAGCTAGGTCATAAAGTCTGTTATACCTCTCTAATTATATCTTTTCCTTTAAGTACCATTGATTCTCTTGAATGATTATATCATTTATTCCTTTACGGAAGAAGGAGAGCGCTCTTAATCATTCAAGCCCCGAATCAACCCTTAAGGGAACTGCTTATCTACTTCTGACAAAAAGGAGTGGATTCCACTATTACATACATACCTTCCCAGCCACAAGCCAAACTGTGATTTCAAGATACGAAGATATTGATCGAGAATGATATTTTGATCTAACCCATGGTAAATTAAAAACCACGATCTAACTTGAACGAGTCAGTAAGACACTCAGGATTTAGATTACCCATATATAGCCATCATTAGTCGATATATATGAATCTTTTCAACTAACAGATCTTAGTAACAGATTCATATAGATCGTGGCCCAGTCCTATATGATCACATCATATAAGGTGTCTCCATTCTCATAACACCATATGAGAAGTCTAGGATAAGACCACCGTACAATACGGAATGGATCGCAGCTGTAGATTAACCACAAATAAAGTACCCAACTTTATTTGCTTTCTACGGACTATTTAGATTGCATGTCTCAAACTAAATTGTCTGTATATGACATTCATATACTTAGTTTGAGATTACATCTAGCAATCTTGGATGTTTGCATTTATAATATAAGCATATGAATTAATATATTTAAATGAAATAACTACTTATTTTATTATTGAATTTATAACATTTACATATTACAAGCTTTAGGGCATAAATCCCAACAAGCTACATATAGATGGTTCAACGAACACGCATGGCAATGGGACAGGAATAGTAATGTCTACCTTAGAAAGAGATATGGTTGAATGTGCCCTACATTTTGACTTTACAGCAACCAACAACCAGGCCAAATATGAAGCCTTACTTGTAGGATTGAGGATGTGTAGCCTTAGGCGCCAATGAAGTAAAGGTTTTTAATGATTCTCAAATAGTAGTTAACCAAGTTTTGGACGAATACCAAGCCAAAGACGAGAGCATGATTGCTTACTTGGACATAGCAAAAGGGCTTCTAGGCCGATTCAAAGCTTTCAGAATCACCTAGATACCCTGAGAGGAGAACGAAAAAGCAAATGCTTTGTCCAAATTAGCTTCGACGACAACCAATATATGGCCAAAAACCGTTCTGGTAGCACATCTGTCTCGACCAAGCATTAACAAACAAGAAGAGCTACTCATAGGGGAAATCGAAAGCGGAGAAAATAATTGGAAGACTCCTATCAGAGACCACATTGAAAGGGGTGTCCTTCCGGAAGATCCCATAGAGGCAATATGGGTCAGATATAGAGCAACCCGGTACATAATAATCGGGGGGGCGGGGAGCTCTACAGGAAGGGATTTTTGAAAATACTACAGAGGTGTATCGGGCCTATCGAAGCAAGAAAAATCTTGAAAAGCTTTCACAGTGGAGTCTGTAGAAATCACACCGGGGGTAAGAGCTTAGCACACAAAACCCTCAAAAAGGGTTTCTATTGGCCGGCCCTATTCCCTAACTCACAAAAGGTTTATGAAAGTTGTGAGACCTTGATACTCGCTTTTTCCGTCGTTAAGAAATTGCAAGGATCAAAAGATTAATTCATTTAAAAAGGGGTTTCCTACGCAATGTGCTCTAAACTAGCAAAAGACTAGTAAAGCGGTAAGCGAGGGTATCGTTCCGCAGGGAGGTGTGATTCGTCAACCATATCAAGTTCTAGAGCTTATTGTAAGCATGTAAATAGAATGCGGAAAGGTAAGAATGATGTGTGTGAAATGTATGTACAATGCGGTGTGTGTGTATAGAAAGTGAAAATGAAAATAAATAAAAACAAAGAGAACATGGAAGGGTGAGAATGATGTTTAAAGTGATAAATAAAATGGTGGATAGGAGAGATGCATGAAAATGGCCACACAAGGTTCAACAAGTTCACCATACATAAGTGCACAAATAGTTGGTTGTTAGACATTAAGGACATCCAATTTTAGTTAAGGGTTCGTTCTTGCCTCAATCCGATTTATACCCACTCATAGAGCTAACGGTTGAAGAGTGTGCCGAGAACCTCTCAAACACGAAACCGCACCCAACATATGTGAACCGATTCTACAAACAAAACTACATTGAGCCCCAATGATTGCTTCGTAATGTAAAATGGCAACGTGAAAGTCTAATGAGTGTGGAAAGAGTGATTGTATCTCCGACCATAACTCACCTAGAGCCCCTAGCATGAGAAATAGCCAAAGACCAATAATTGTAACTCTAACCATGACTCACCTAGAGCCCCTAGAGTGAGAAATAGCTAAAGTCCAATTGTTTACAAGAACAATGAACCAAACCCTTCTAATATGACAATTTATAGGTTCACCCACTCTTCCTAGCTAATTAGTCAAAACTATGCCCGGAGAGCCCCTCCAAAAGCACAATCCTAACTCTAATTCACTCAAACCAATTCATGACATGCAATTTCGACCTTCCAAAGACATACATACACAAATGGGATATTTGATTACAACTACTCCTACAATTAAGTTAATCTACTCCTAATCCCATCCATGAACACATATCAATTTCCAATCATCAACAAACATGCATTTCAAGATAAGAGATATATTCAACTACAATCAAGAATGAATCAAAACACAAATTGGATATAAAAACAACCATTATATATATTGAGCACAAATATAAGTTTACAAATATTCCCAAGTGGGGATTACACATTCAAGAAAACAAGAAATACAAAGAGAATGAGATAAAAGAGACAACCCTTGAAGAAAACCTCCTCCAAGTCCTCCATGAAACCCTAGCTCGAAATTGGTCCAAAGACCCTCCTTTCTCCTTGCAATCTACTCCTAAATGGGTGGATGATGGGTAGAAGATGAAGTGGGGAGCATCCATGGAGGAAAAACCTCCATGGATGCTCTAGAAAGCTTCTCTCTCTCTTATTAGGTGAAGAAGATGAAGATGAAGAAGAAGAGGAAGTGGTGGGAAGTGTGGATTCTGAAAGAATGAGGCAAAAAGGGTGTTTATATAGTGTTGGGAGTTTTAGGGCTGAAATGGGGATGAATTGACGAGTTTGCCCCTCTCATTTCGCCCAAAATCGGCCTCTCGCTGGGCGATCGGCGGTTTAATCGGCGGCCTGGCCGCAGATTCCAACCGCAGAATGGAAAAGTGACATTCTGGAATTGATCGGCGGTTGAGCTGTGGCCGCTGAATTTACTTCTGGACTCACTGATGTTGATCGGCGGTTTCAATTCTGCGGCCTGGCCGCAGATGTTGACCGCCGAATTTGGATTTTTCTACCCTTCATCCGTAAGCTGCTGGAATGCCGAGGGGGTTCTGCCGCAGTCTCGTTGTCGCATTCTATCTCGACGACGGATCAACCGTGGGTACGGCTAGGCTTAGATCACGTCGTTGTCTGTGTCGACGGAGAGGCACGACACTCAATATATACTCCATTTGATCCGTTTTTGGCTCATTTTGCTTCCCTAACGTTCATTTATGCTCAAACACCTATTGTAGGGAATATGTACCTACACATAGCTCAAACAAAACATTATATACAAAAATACGCTCGAAAGCGAGACAAACAATCGGAAATGGGGGACCTCAAATAGGTATTAAATAGTCCGATCAGACCTGCCAAAGGATCGCCAACGATTATCGACAACCGCTAGAATGGCTAAGGAGCCTTACATCCTTATGGTCATTTTCCATGTGGGGACTCGATCTGAACGGCTAAGGAGCTTTCAAAACGATGTTGACCAGAACAAAAGGCGGACCAAAATATGCAATCATAATAGTGGATTACTTCACCAAATGGGTGGAAGCTGAGTAACTGAGGCCAATACGACGAGTTTTTTCAAAAAGAACATTTTGTTTAGGTTTGGAATTCCAGATGTCATCATGTAAGTCGTGCAACGGAAAAAAGATAAAGATTGATCGATAGGTTTTAAAAATTTTATTGTATTTGGACCTTTTTGTATACACAAATATGAGGATGGATTTGTTTTCATACATTTGAAGAACTCTCCTTCGTTTTCTTTTTGATCCTTCACCACTAAGCCTTCCGAGCTATGTCCCGCGATCTAGCAACTATGTGTGTGGGCACATCACGAATTCCGGGAGTAGTTGAATGGAGGCTTGAGAGATCAGGAAGACAACCCCTTGTCCCCTTTGATGAGTTCAGCCAAGCTAGGGCAAGAAGAAACAAAATTTCCTTTTTTCTTTTTCCTTCCTATGTTGCCGCACCTCTCTCTCTCTTTTTAGGTTTTCAATTATTTTGTTTTTCCTGATAAGTATATCTTATATACCATGATCCTATCCTAGGGTTTAGTAAACTAAGTCAAAATAGGATTATAAATCCTTTTAAATTCGGTCACCACTAGGTGTTGAACCTTTGACCTCTTTAGAGTAAATAAAAATAATCTCTTATTATTTTATTCTTTTGCTCTTGTTAAGGTTCGAACTTGAAATCTCCAAATAACAATTAATAATTCTTAATTATTAATATGTCAATTAAATAATCATATTATTTAATTATATTTAATTAATCAATTAAATAATCATATCATTTAATTAATTCCCATAATATATCTAAGTTACTTTCGTAACATAATTAATTGGACCATCTAATTTTCCATGAGCCTTGTTACTATTAATCGTAAAGGGCTAGCAAGTGGACCCAATGGACCCACAATTTTGAGCTCCAATAATACTTAGAAAAATTAATTAATATTTAATGATTATTAACCTCGGAGTTATTCCACTAAAAACCCAAGGTTGTACTCTCATAACTGTAAATGTATTACACAACTAAATTATCAGTGTCCATCAATATAGCTATTACATATGGTATGATCATCCACAAGTAGTTCATAATTAGAGCTAGGTCATAAAGTCCGTTATACCTCTCTAATTATATCCTTTCCTTTAACTACCATTGATTCTCCAATGAACAATTATATCCTTCATTCCTTTACGGAAAAAGGAGAGCGATCTTAATCGTTCAAGTCCCGAATCAACCCTTAAGGGAACTACTCATCTACTTCTCGCAAGAAGGAGTGGATTCCTCTATTGTGTGTATACCTTCCCAGCCATAAGCCAAACCATGATTCCAAGATACGGAGTTATTGATCGGGAATGCTACTCCGATCTCACCCATGGTATGTCAAGAAACACGATCTAACTTGAAGGAGTCAGTAAGACACTCAGGATTTAGATCACCCATATACAGTCATCATTTGTCGATAGATATGAATCTTTTCAACTAACAGGTCTTAATGATAGATTTATATAGATCGTGGCCCAGTCTTATATGATCACATCATATAAGGTGCCTTTATTCTCATATCACCATATAAGTAATCTAGGATAAGACCACCGTATATTACGGAATGGACTACAGCTGTAGATTAGCCACAAATAAAGTACCCAACTTTATTTGCTCTCTACGGACTCTTTAGATTGCATGTCTCAAAACGAATACCTCTGTATATGACATTCATATACTCAGTTTGAGATTACATCTAGCAATCTTGGATGTTAGCACATATGATATAAGCGTATGAGTCATATTTATTGAATAAAATAACTACTTCTTTTATTAATGGATTTATAACATTTACAAATCACAAGCTTTAGTTACAAATTACAAGCTTTAGGACAAAAATCCCAACATGTCAAACTTCCAAGATCAAGAACTACTACGCCACTCCCGCTCATCCACAAACCAATAAGCATATTAATGTCGTGAACAAGATAATAAAACACAACTTGAAAGCCAAACTAACCGCCAAGAAGGGGAAAAAGGCCGACAAGCTCCATGAAGTGCTATGGGCATATCGGATAATGGAGAGGAGCTCAATAGGATAGACGCCCTACTCACTGGCCTTCGGTACCAAAGTAGTCATCCCCGTGGAAGTCACTTTCACTTCTCCAAGGGTCCAGCTACACCAGCCCAAGCATAATGTGGAAATATTAAGATTAAACCTGGCTGAACTGGAAGAAAGGAGAGATTTGACTCTTGTAAGAAACGCAACGTACCAGTAGAGAGCAGCCATGTACTATAATTCCCACGTTCGAGGTAGAAAATTCCAACTCCAGGATCTGGTGTTGAAGAGAGTGACCCCATGAACCAACAATCGAGCAGCGGGTTCTTTAGCCGATAAATGGGAATGACCTTACCAAATAGTCGGGAAAGTAGGACATGGAACATATTCTCTTACCCAAAGAGAGTAGGGGGGTGGGAACTGCCACTGCCATGCAACGCATAATACTTGAAGACCTATTACACATTTACACATGGCAGAATATTCAATTGTTTACTTAAATTCAGTTATTTGTTAAGGATCTTTTCACATCATTTTCTAACAATTTAGTGTCTTAGTATTGTTAATCTGCAGCTCCATCAATAAAACCCAAAAGGGATTCAAAATCATTAAGGCAAGAACAATGTTCAAACAATTTTAAACCATCTTTGTTAAAAAAGATAAAGTCGCAGCTTTGACACCCACCATTGTGGGGTGAAAGTGCTAGAAAAGCTAGTGTAGACCCGGCGTGCTTGCCGAACTGACTAGATGCATATAAAACACTTTCAGCAATCTGGCCACCCCGAAGATGTCGGCCAAGCCGGAAAAACACTCGGGTATGCCATCGGGGAAAACCTGGTGATATGCGTCTGCCTGTGTTAGTACCACACCAACGATTTGGTAAATCCTTGTAATAGACAAAACCAACAGACGTCCTTGGTGACTTGTTTACATGGGAATGTTAGGATTATGCTCAATAGCAAGAGTGTAATATTGTAATTGACAATCTTTTCATATTAATAAAGTGATTTCTGGTTTAACAAATCTTATAGCATTTATAGTTTAATATTATAATTGTCAAAGTAAATAATCATAAGGTCAAAAGACTATGAGAAAAGAAGAATTGTTCATACATCTGGATATGTATGAGGTAGACACAATTCTTTAGTTAGTCTTGAATAATGTTCACAACTTAAGTTAAAGGTTGGGCACCTTTATCTTGTTAAAGTTGTAGAATTCTTTTACTAGCATTTGAGTGGGATCAAATGTGTTATGATGAGTCTAAAATCATCGGAGGGTCTTCGAGTAAAAGAATCTAGTGCACTGGGTGCATTGAACTGGATCACAATGAAATACTTTATCTAGAACCGTCAATAGATAATAGTCTTTTCATTATCAGGACAATCGGAGAGTCTATCTTAATCCTGAGATAAATGATGGACTTATGGTTGCAAGTGTTATCATTTGAGTTATCAATGAGTACGATTATATAACATAGTCTATCCTCGATAGTTTGGTGGTATTCATTTGTTAATCGATAGAGGACTTCATTTATAGATATGGACATCGTGGCTCCATTTATTAAATGAGAGTAGAATATTATCATATGGATGTTTTGAGGTATTGGATATTGAATCTTAACGTTAAGTTTTCAATAGAGTCTATTGAAACATGGCTTCTAGACAAGTCAAAATATCCAAGTTCAAAATGTGGTCATATGAGTAAATATGGTAACTTGGAGAGTTATAGGCGGTCTATGAGCTCTTGGCGATTACTGATATTCTTCACGAGGATACACCATCTCCAATAAGATTGTATAGGGTACGAATGAGAAATATTTACTTATTCTATCTTTATTTAAGAGTTCAATTTTAGCTCTTTAGTGCAATGAGTTAAAATTAATAGATCGGACCTAAGTGAATCATTTGTTGATTGTGATTAGGTTATGTCTATTGAAGCTTAAATTTAGATAGCCCGCCAAGATCCCCAATCCACACGGACTTGCATGGATCACTTGATATATTCTACCAGACCAATTTATGGGTCCATCTAGAATTGTATTTAATATATTAAGAATATAATTTGCACATTATTTATTTAATGGGCTGATCAATTATATTAATATATTAATGAAAGGTATGTGAGCTTGTTTCTTTTTGTAAGAATGGGTCTGGTTCACATGTGGGCTTTTTAATTAAAGTCTAATGGATTAAATAAAATAAGAAAATAATAATAGGCCCATGTATATGGTATGGGCGGCAAGACTAGAATAATAGTCTAAAATATTATTTTATTTTATTGATTGATTAAATGAAAATTAATTAATTTATTAGTTAATCATTTAATTAAAAATCAAAATCTTTTTCTGACTAGGAAATATGTTTCTTAGTAGTATACTATTGTGGTAGTATAATTAAAATAAAAGACTTTATTTGGTAAGTAGATAAATAAGGGATTTATTTATCTAGTCAAATAAGGAAGTCTTTTATATAGTCACAAATACACTAAGGAGTTGGATTAGTGTTTGGAATTCTAAGAAAATCTACCTAGGGTTAGGATTTAAGTCAAAAGACAAATCCTACATGATAAAGGATTTCGGCCGCAATATATGAGATATATATGGCAATTGGCCGGATATATATATATATATATATATATATATATATATATATATATATATATATATATATATATTTATATGTGGCATGCAGTATTGGATATATATATATATGTTGATTTATATACATTATAGGTGGCATGCAAATATATGTATGATATACATGTAAGTTATTTAAGTGCAGAATTTGGTTAATAAATATATATTTAAGGAAAGTGCAGAATTCGGCTCACTTATATAATATAAGGAAAGAAGAATTCGGTGCACTTTAGGATTTATATATATATTAATAGGAAAGTGAATTCGGGCACAAAATATAGATATGAGGCAAGAGAGTTTCGTTAACAACACATTATTTTATGTGAATAGAATTCGGCAACCCTAATAGTTTTTCTAGAGATTTATTTTTCTATTGCTTGAAAAATAAAAGCTATCTCTTAGACTAATGTGATAATCGGCCAGGAGGAAAAGAGAGAAAAGTTTGTTCTTATTTTTGATAGTGCACTAGTAACTTTTATATCAAAAGGTTTTGTGCACAATTTAGAATAAGGTTCACGCGAGTTTCGATCTAACGATTGTGAATTCAAAAGTGACCGAAACATTCTTTGTAGCCTCTTGGAATTTATTGTGACTAACAAAAGAAAAAGAAAAAGTTTTGTTAATCCATCCTCAGGTATACAATTCAAAGAGAAGGGAGACCACACTCTTAGGTGATTCACGTTCGTGATTGGATTGGAAGATCTTGCGGATTACCATCGACGCAATGTCAATCGGATCACGCGACAAAGGTATGATATCTTTAGTATTATATGTTAATTAATTAAAGGGTTAAGGTTCAACTTATGGAAAAATTTTAAACTATACTAAAACTGATTTTAGTCTCGCTTCCGCTGCATGACCGTATTTTTTCCCTACAGGGAAAACATGGTAAAATAGGGCAAGGATCCTAGAACACTATTTTGCTACAGATAAAAAACGATCGGGAATTATCCTGAGCAAGTAACTAGGGCACCGACCGAAAACGATCACAAATGTGAAAAAGGTAAATTGATATTCAATTATTCAGAAATTAGCCCGAGCGAGAGACCGGGCCACCAACCGAAGAAAAAAAAAACGTCCAGATAAACAAGTTGGGAAAAAGCGCAAAACCAAGAATATTCCATTGACGAAGGCCTAAAACGACAATTATGTACATCAAGAACCCCAAAGTGGGTAAAAAAAATAGATTCTAAGGAAGTAGCCGATGATCCTTAGATTGAACCGGAGGATCTTGAGATCCAGGATGGTTAGAGGTACCCGAAGGATCATCCTTATACTCCAAGAGAAGATCATTAAAAGTAAACCATATGATGTCATCAGGCTCATCGACTATATACTAACTATAATCCTGACCCGGCACGGGACCAATATCGGCCTCTTTAGCCAAAACGCCTACCCTGTTGCTGGCATAAAAAATGGAGAAGCTGGACTCTGACAGGAGCTCCTTGTGCATAGGAAGCAGTTCCTTATTCATGGATCGACAGTAAGTTCGCCACTGCATCCTTCGGTCTTTGACCACTTCAAGTGCGTCCTTCTTATGCCTCTC
Source organism: Acer yangbiense (assembly GCA_008009225.1). Lineage (NCBI taxonomy): Eukaryota > Viridiplantae > Streptophyta > Magnoliopsida > Sapindales > Sapindaceae > Acer > Acer yangbiense. The sequence goes on from CM017768.1 coordinate 36,543,311, forward strand.
AATAGATGCATTCCATTTGTGCAAAGATCTGGGGTAGCTTGGTCTTTCTGCCCGAAAAAGTGATAAGCAGTAACAAAACCTCGTTGAAGCTCTCACGGCATCACGGCATCATAAGAATGAGACCTCTTGAAACGATCAACGTCTTGCAACTCCAGATCCATCTTGGATTCCCTAGACAATATCTCCATTGAGATCCTCTGATGACTCAAGTCCTCAACCATCCGATCAAAATTCTCTTTAGCTTCTTCAGCCCTTTTCTTGGCCTAAAGCATCGTATCTTACGTAGTAGCCAAAGTCTTCTTCAAAGATTTGGACTCCTCATCGGCATGGGAAACTCTCTACTTGGCCTTATGTTGGGCCATCTGAGCTTTCTCTAATTCCGAACGAAAGAAAAAAAGCTCTTCGTCCTTCTAAACAAGAACACCCTCCAGACGGGTGACCTTCTTTTGACTCTCGTTTGTGAAGTTGTAAGCGCCAGCCAGCTTAAATATCATCTAAAAAAAATGTGTCAACATCTAAATAGCCAACTCAATAAAAGCATAAAGGAGTGAAGAAGATACTTACGAAAACACTGTTGTTGAAAACATATTGAAGCCTCTCAGAAAAGTGATGAATTTTCTCCCGGTTCTAGTCGCCACTTTCGATATAAGCTTGATCGCCTGTCATGGCCATCATCATGTTAGTTGGGGGAATTAGATTCCTCGCATGTAGACTTGGCCCAACCAAAGTGTTGGTAGCAATCGGGGCCGATTCAGGATCCACGCTCTCAGGCAACTGGCTGGACCCTTCACTTAAAGGGGTCGCTCTTGGAAACCCGTCAAAAGCGGCATTCGATAAAGCCACCTCCCCCTATTGGTTATCTTTCTCAGGCATAGGGTCAGCAGCAAGAACAGGGACAGAACCAACTCGACCATCCTCGTCAGTATGTTCATTAGCTAACTCAACAATAGGTGCATTAGACTCTTTCCATCGATCAGCCGGACTAATTTCTTCATCTAAGGAAGAGTCAACGTACGTAAGATCCCTGGGAACTTTATGAGTAGACTTAGACGAACGACTGATAGCCTTTCTCTTCTCTAAGTCACCCTCGGGGTCTTCCGGATGATCGATCTTTATCCCCCCAACAACAAGTTCATCCCCTTGATAGACCTCAACTGGATCTGAGGCCTCACCTATCTTTCTTTTCCCTTTTCTCCCCGCGGAGACATTCATGTTCGCCCTTCTTTTGGCCGGGCGAGGAGTAACCTAATATGTCTCAACAGACGCCTGAACTTTAGAATCATTTGGTTCAGGGACTTCGTCTTCATCCGGCTCATAGGTATGGGTCACTAATTTTTTGCTTTGCAGTGGAGTAATCCCCAGAGCACCCTGGTTGGCAGCATGCTTCTAGCTGACCTCGTCCATTTCCTTCCCTTTGCAAGCTTGCATATCGCAAACCACGTTCGAATCAAAGACTGTATGGAAAGGATCAGGTAAAAACAAAATTCATTATGGACTAAAGTAGATAAGGAAATGATAAAAATACTCATGGCATTTTCGGTTGAAAGAAATGGCAATGAAGAGCCAAACCCTAATCATCTCTTCCTCGTTGAATAGATGAGGTCGGCCTCTCTTCTCCAGCTTTGTGGCAGTGGCCTTGCCCGGATGATTAATCTCCCCATTATCAAACATAGAAGGTGCCTTAGACCAAGTATCTAGGGAGACAAAGTATCTGGGCACGATGCTCCTAACGAGCTCGCTCTCAATATTATTAGGCATGAATTGGCCCCATTTGCTAGTCACAAAGAACTAGCTATTCTTCCACCGCTTGTTCGAATAATGGAACCTCCAAATAAAACCCTTATTATCCTTGTCAATCGAAGTCTTTATCGACTCGGTGGTAAAAGCTCCAGCAAGGATCCAATTCTTTGGGTTGGTCGAGCAAAGGGAATAGGTGCCCCCTCATCACCAGACGTCCCGAGCGTATATAAATGGCATATTTTCCTAGGAGTCGAGGGTGACCGACCCATTTCGACCCATAACCTCCACAGATATAGGAGAATCCTATAAAAGTTAGGGTAAGTTGGGCTGGAGCGATTTGAGCATCAGCAAGAAATCTGGCAATGAAAGGTTGGAGAGAAAGAGTGATTCCACTGCTCAACATCGACCTATAAATGACGACAGCTCCAGCAGGAGGATTCCAGATTGCCTTATCTCTAACGGGCAGGATTTGGATTGACTCAGGGATATCGAACCTCCATCTATATTGGCCGATCTCACCTTCACCAACCACGTTTGGTTTAAAATTGAAAGGGCTTATTCGCTTAGTGGAAAACCTAATCAAACCTCTGCAGTGTTCCTTTTTGACCTCTCGCATCAAGACTGTTTGAGAAGGAATCTTGGGTTCCTTCGCCAGAACAATTTCTTTTACAGCCAAAGATTTGCTGCCTTGTCTAGTCATATCTTGGGAAGTGCACATGGAAGAAAAGCAAAGGTTAGTATCTATAGACCGATATTAGGGATGAGCGAGAGAATAATCAACATTAAGAGGAATAGGTCGATATGGTCTCATTAACCTTTCTATCCTTTCAACGTTTTCTCTATCCCTAATTTTCACATCCCTAATTAGAAGGCTAACCAAATGAATACAAGTAAAAGGATCCATGAAAAAATCACCGAATACTTCAAGAAAGAGCTAAGAAATGCTTGAAAGAACGAACTAAAGAAATGTGAGGTGGTTTAAAGCTTGAGTAAACTTGAGAGTCTACGTTTATGCCCTGGTTCTTTTGAGAATAAGTAGAGTTTAGAAGTGAGTAAAGAAGATATAGAGGTTTTGGATTTTTATAATGGGCAAGAGGAACCCTTGCAAGCACTGATGTCACTTTATAAGCTGGAAATTCGAAAGACATGGGTGATGTGATTGAGACGATTGCACACACCTGCATCAATCACACCCACTGGAGAAAAGACACGCGTCAAACATAGAGAACTTCTAGCCTCCAAAAGCATCGCCATCAGCAATCCAATTGTCAGGGTGATCGAATGTTTTGTGGCTCGCATTTAAGCTTCGCAATTAAGGCATTAAAAAAGCATTAATGAGTAAAGCGACAAAATTCACAAGGCCTTTAATCAAATACCCACGCCAAGAGAATCAGCCATTAAGGGACTAGAAGGATCTCACTGACCAAAACACCCGACTCAGGCATTTGAGGGGGTATTATTGTATGTGAATTTTTTAACAGCCAACACGTCATCAAAATTAACAAGAATATTAGAGAAGGTATGCACCACGTCATCAAAAGTTGTATGATCATCCAATCTGAGTAGAAGCTGAAATGTACAAACGTGGTTAAATTGTCTAAAGCATATCTAGAGGGGGGTGAATAGGTTTTTACGCCTTTTTCAATCCCTTAAAACAAACTCAAGTTTGTCCCTCAAGGTAGCTTACATTACAACACATAAACCATATAAACAAGTATAGACAAGATAAGCATATGATCATTAAAGCATTGTCCATACATCAACAAAAATCAAGAGGAAGAATAACAATAAAAACTTCTCAATAAAGAATACTTGTATATCAAATAATATCCAATGTGTTACAAGTATGAAACAAATTACTATTATACACAAATGAATCAATATACAATATACAAAAGAATTATATACATAACTAAGATCAAAATGTTTTGCTTACATATCACACTTAACAAAATCTTGTTTCCAAATACATCACAAGTGAATATTGAGCAACAAGGTTAAAACATACATATATACATATATGAGAGAGAGAGATAGAAAGAATTAACACAAGAGATTTTTTAACGTGGTAAAACCTCTAAGGAGGAAACATCCACGGGTCGAACTACAACCATTGGGAACTATATATATTGGATTATAGATTAGAAATTCCTCAAAAGTGACCAACCTAAGATCAACTCTCTATTGGAGTATATGTCTATCCAATCCCTATTGAAAGATGTGAAATCCCTCAATGATGCAAAACCACCATAAATTGGAGTCCATACCAAACCAACATCATTGGAAGATTAGAAATTCCTCAAGAGTGCATACACATCCTATGTACCACTCTCTATTGGAGTCTATGTCTAACCAAACGCCCGGGCCTACCAATATTGTAGCCAACTCCCTATCCAAGGTACTCATGCCTCTAGAGAGCCTCCAATGCATAGCTATCTGGACCTTCCCGATCCTAACCATGACTTCTTGCTTGGTTATCCGGACCTCTTGTCCTAACCAAGACTTCCTTGCTTGACTATCCGGACACCTTGTCCTAGTCAAGACTTCATGCCTTTTACAAGGACTTCCTAGTGTGATCAAATGAATACAAATGATGCTAACAAGCAATTCAACATAGAACATGTGATCAATACATTCCATGGAAACTAGACTTAAATCATGTGAGAACACAAGACAAATAATCCAGATGCAAAACTTGAATTAAAACCTAGAGCATGTGAAAACATCTAACACATATAGCTCCTAGTTTTATTCACACATCTAACACTTGAATCAATCATATACATGAAGCACATATTCAAGATATTACAAACATACACATAAATGCAAGAATCACAAAATGTATTCAATGAATATTCTAGTTAAAGATTTAGAGCAAGGATATAATGAATAGTCAATTAAATCCTATTAGGCTCTAAATACAAAAACACAAGTGCTAATCCTAGATTTATTCAATAAGAGGATCTAAGCACATGTTAAGGTTATTGATCATAAAATGCATCAATCAAATCACAAATAACCATAGATATCAAACTAATCACAATACAATACTCAAACATGTGAAAAACCTAGAATCCTAAAAAACTAGTTCACATATGTGTCTAATTAAACTTTGATTAGGTTTGATTATGAAGCTATCTTTCTCAATAGCATTCATCATACATACACATACATATAGAAGAAGAAAGCCCAAGGTAATTGAAGGTTATAAAAGAAGAAAACACAAAGATAAGACAACTACCTTTGATTCACGAGCTGATTAGGTTTTGAAGGTGAAGCCACCAGAAAACTCGATCAAATAGCTGCCAAATCACTTGGAAAAGGTAGAGGACTCGATTACAAAACTTCTCCAACTTGAATCACTCAATTCCAACTTCGTATGAGAAAGTTATGGTGTTTGGAAAGTGAGAAAAAGTTGAGAGAAAATTTTGCACATAAGATTTTCTAATTTTTCTTCTTGAAATGAATGGGAGGGGAAAAAAAGGATATTTAAATGAAATGTAGAGAGGGAAAGAAGCAACAAATCAGAGGCTGCCACCTCAGCTGGCCATGAGTGGCGCGTGAGCCTCATGGGGCAGAGAGGCTACTGGGCCGTGAGGCTCACAGCCTCCTCACGCGCCTTTCCTTGCTTGGTAGTTGGCCAAGCTTGCTTCCCTTGCGCTCCTCTCGCGTTCTTCAGCCATATTATGCCTCCGAACTCCAAATTTGAATCCGTCTTCAGATTACGAATCCTGACTCCCACATGCACAAGGATGACTATGAAACTTTGACAAAAGATTGAGAATTCGACTCGATACACAAGGACGAAGACAACTCAACGAATGAGAACGTAAAGTAGTGTAGCTTCCTAATTTGGAGTCGAAACCTAATGGATGAGTAACCAAAATGACCAAGACTCAATAAAGAATCATATAAGATCACGTTCAACTCCAAAATCAATAAAAATGGAAACAAATAAACACCAAGTCACACACGTATACCATTTCCTAGACATAGTCCTAGAACATACAATTTCACAATGTTTGTCAATTTGAAACTAATGCATGTGCATACATTACCAAGTGTGTAAGAGTGTTATACCAATGGTGTACAACTATGCAGGGACACAAATGAATGCCATGTGTGTGTGCCTATGCCTTGTAAGAGGAATGAGGTCAATTATACATTTGATGAGCAATGAAGCTTATTCCCCTTTTCAAGACACCATCTTGCATGAACTGTAACTGAGTCTTTCTTTGAAACTTTGAATCATCATATCTATGACCACTAATCAATACAAGATAAACAATGTTTTGATATGGAATATATGCCAACACAAACCAAAAACCAAACAAAAGCTCCGCCAGGCGCATGAGTAACATCATTCTAAAGAGGATGGCTCGGCCAGAAGATGACCTCGCCAAATAATAAATTTCGGTTGGCCAGTCGATCCCCCTATTAAAGATTATTCGCCCGAGTCAAGGCTCAATGCGCATCATTAATACCTGGCAACCCCTAAAAGGAATCCCACCAGGATACAAGGGTCAAGAATCACACTTCAACAAGGAAACAACTGTATCTACTTCAAAAGGAATCAGAGCTCAAATCAAGCACAATGTCAACCACATTTATCACAGGATAAACATCAAACAAGAAAGAGATCAAGACAAACACAAAGATATAGGGATTCTATGAGTCAACAACTTACGCGTCAAGTTTAGGGTTACAAAATAAATAAATAAATGTATAAATATGACCTATTTTTCCATTCGCACGAGGGATTATTCATAAGAAACAGATACCAAAAGAGAGATAGGTTGAGTGTGTAACCTATTTTTACATAGTGAAACCATTTCAACTCGTCATCGTCGGCAACCGTGATTTTTTTCCCTCTTTCGGGGGTTTTTCCACGTAAAATTGCGTCTTCCTTTTGTATTATTTCATTTCCTACCATTAGCAAATTACAAACAACATCGTTGGCTTGCTGATTCATCACCTAACGAAAAATCACTGTCAACAGTAACAATTTCACCTTGTATAAAACAATGCTATTATTTGTTCGTAAAGAAAAGTAAAACAATTATTTAAGCTTCTAATTAAATTATAAATTTATAATGTAAGTTTCTTTGTTTTTATTTAACAATTTGTTTTTAGAGTACTAACAAAATCATTTATTTACTTGGTCAAATTATATCCAATAATATATATATATATATATATATAAAGAAACCTGTTGAAAATGTTTCAAATTTTTTTACCCTAATAAAAGATATTAATTTCAAATTTTAATAATATCAATTAGATTTGCTTTTATCCAATCTAATAGTAATTATTAAGTCCAATAATGTTATTGTTTCAGTAAGGTATTACAACCCATTATTAAATAATCTAAATCTTTAAAAAAAAAAAATAAAAAAAGATCAATCTAACTTAAAAATGAAAAATTAATGTTGAATCCCAATTCGACTATTTTATTGCTTTACATTCTCAAAATAAATAAATAAATAAATAAATAAATTAAATTAAAAAAATTTGTAAAAAGAAATATCTTGAAATAGGAAAATAACACCCACAGAAAGAAGAAAGGGACGGAGACAAAAGATGTCATTAAAAATACAGAAAAAAGTCACGCATAGGCTACCATTATGCTACCATATAAGATATAACCTTACTTTTCCGGAGACATCGAAGCCCACCAAAGAAAAACTAAATAAATCTGTTTTCAAAAATAAGAAAAACAGAACACAGCCTCTCTCTCTCTCTTATCTTCAAAACTGTTCTCTCTCTATGTCTGTCCATGTTATGGATAGAATTGTAGTGGTTTTGGTCATGTTTTTGACTTTAATGTTGGGAGTTTTGAGCTCATCAAGGCAGCTGATAAGTCCATCTCAGTTGGAGATGTTTGTGGATGAGATTCAAGATATGCCTCGAATCCAAGGTTTTCATGTTGCCAATGGTGTTTTCAAATCCAAGTCACTCAAGATTGGCATGTTCAAGAAACATTGGGTAACAATTTATTTTTATTTTTTCCTTTTTTCTCTTCCAATATTGATTCTTAATTTTTTTATTTTTTTTCGCAATATTACTTTCTTGGTTCTCTACTTTGCTGGTGTAGATAGTTTCTAGGAGAGGTACATACCATATTATTAATAAAAAATGTGTTTAGGAGTGATTTTTGGTATAAAAAGTACTATTTTTAATTATTATTTTTTTTTAAAAATAATACACTATTACTTAAATTCAGCATTTTTTTTATAGGGAGGACTCGAACCTTCAAGGTGCAGGTGTGAGGGGTTTACCACTGGACTAACTTCATATTGTCCTATTTTTAATTAGTTAACATTGGTTTCTGTGTTAAATACATAGATATATAAGTAAGCAAATAATTAATTCAAAAGATATATATATTTTCATAAAGTTGAGGTTTCCTTCAAATTTGGTTTTAATTATATTGGGTGTTTTAAAACAATATATTCTGAGTTAACTTACTAGTAGTACAAGGTCGCATGTGCAATTAGATATAATCTAATAATCTCTAATATTAATACTTCAGCAAAAAAAAGAGAGAGAAATTCGAAACTAACCATCTGAAACATTAAACTTTTGTTAATAACCACTTTTGAAACTTTAATTGTTAATAACCACTTTTTTAAAAAAAATTCAGTGTAGTACCGTAAATTACAAGATTACCCTTGAAATTAGTTTTCTTTTTTAAAACCTTGAAACTTGAAATCATGACTAAATTGAAAATATCCAAACTTCAAATCATGACTAAATTGAAATCCCCAAACTTGAAATCATGCCTAAATTGCAAATATTGAAACTTGAAATCTAGACTAAATTGAAATTAGACTTAGGTTTTTTTTTCCCCTTTTTCTTCTTCCTTTTCTTCTTCCTTACATTCAATTAGGTTTAGGTTTTTTTGATTTTGCTTTTTTGTTGCAGACCACGTCCCCGGTCGCCGGAGATCGCAGCACGGAGCCGCCGAACGTCGCCTGGACCGGCGACCCTCACGACCAGCGGCGCACGAAGGCTTCGCCTGGTCGTCGCACGAACCAGCGCCGCTGGTTCGTGCGACGACCAGGCGAAGCCTTCGTGCGCCGCTGGTCGTGAGGGTCGCCGGTCCAGGCGACGTTCGGCGGCTCCGTGTTGCGATCTCCGGCGACCGACGACGACTCCGGCGACGGGCGACGAGATGGAGAGGAGAAAAGAGGGAGATGATCGGGAGAGAGTGCAGAGGAGAGAGAGGAGAAAGAGAGAAAAAAAGGAGAGAGAGAGAGTTTTGGGGAGGTTTTTATATGAGGGGTTTTCAGTAATTTCTCAAAAAAGTGGTTATAAACAATTAAAACTTCGTTTGTGGTTAAAAACAAATTTCCTATAATATTTGTGGTCATTTGTGACAATTTCCACAAAAAAAAAATCTCTAATATTGATGGCAAATGTTTGGGTTCCTTCGAGGTGTTTTTGCCTTTTGTGCTTGTTCTAGTACACGTAAAGAAATTTAACAAGAACATACTAAAAAATGAAAAAAAAGAAAAAATAAGTATATTTGTTGTTCTCGAAACAATATTGATTACGGAAGTAGCAGGGAATCCCAAATCCCAATCATATATACACTTTATAAAATGCATTATGCACATGAAAGAATGTTAGGTAGGATTCTGTTCATCTAGCTTCATTATAATTTGTTAGATTAAAGATCATTAAACTAGTCAGTTGATCTTGACAATAAATATATCAGGACGAAAAATATGGACCACAGATTATGGAGAAGTTTTGACAACAGTATACACTTTGAGTCAAAGTATGTAAATCTAGTTGTCCACATTCTTCATTATGATATATTTGTTGTCAGAACGAACTGATAATAGAAAATCTGATTAGACTATATTCAATTATATAAACACAATTTAATCACTATTAAGTTTCACTAACAGTAAGAAAATACCCTATTAGTATTGTATAGTTAGCAAGAGAAAAGTTGATTAGAAATCATTTTGATTATGAACTTGTCTAGTAGCAGCCTCCACTAGCTAGAAAAGAAAGCAATCCATTTTTTGGTGGATTCATTCTATTAACAATTATTATTTTCTTTTACAGAAATTCCACAGAGATCTGCCTCCAACCCCGGTGTATGCCTACGGTACATCAATGCACACTGCAACCGTGCCAGGTCCGACGATTGAGGCCATCCATGGCATCGATACCTACATGACGTGGCAAAATCACCTCCCTTCAAAACACATACTTCCTTGGGATCCAACCATTCCAACTGCCATCCCATTCACCAAGAAGGGAATCCCTACCGTGGTGCACCTCCAAGGAGGCATCCATGAACCCGAGAGCGATGGAAACTCAAACTCATGGTTCACCGCTGGATTCAAGGAAAAGGGACCCACTTGGACAAAAAAAATGTATCACTACCGTAACATGCAACAGCCTGGCAATCTATGGTAGTATGGTACCATGATCATGCCATGGGCTTGACACGTGTCAACCCCTGGCTGGCTTGATTGGATCCTACATCATCCGCCATCATGATGTGGAGGCCCCACTTGGACTCCCCAACGGTGATGAGTTCGATCGACCGTTGACTGTCTTTGATCGTAGCTTTCTCAAAGATGGTTCCATATACATGAATTCCACCGGAAACAATCCCAATATACATCCACAGTGGCAGCCTGAGTATTTTGGTGACACAATCATTGTAAATGGAAAAGCGTGGCCGCATATGACAGTACGACGTCGTAAATACAGGTTTCGTATAATAAACGCAAGCAATGCAAGATTTTTTCGATTTTACTTCACAAACGGTTTAGATTTTATTCATGTGGCGGCTGATTCGACGTATCTTGGAAGGCCTGTGATGACCAATGAGACCCTTCTGGCCCCATCCGAAATTGCTGACGTGGTCATTGACTTTTCAAAGTCAAAATCTGATTTTGCTATTCTTGCAAACAATGCACAATATCCTTACCCATCCGGTGACCCGGTCAATGATGCTAATGGTAGGGTCATGAAATTTTTGATCAAGAGAAAACGAGAGTTTGACACTTGGCGTGTACCCAATAAGTTGATTAAATATCCGTCTCCGGATATGTCCATTGCATCACAGACACGCTACATTGCTATGTACGAGTACACCAGTGCCATTGATGAGCCCACTCACCTCTACATCAATGGAAAATCATATGATGAATCAGTGACCGAGACACCTAAGGCCGGGACTAGTGAGGTGTGGAACATGATCAATCTGACGGAGGATAATCACCCGTTGCATATTCATTTAGGGTTGTTTGTGGTGATGGATCAGACGGAGCTAGTGAAAGCAGAGGAGTTCAAGTCCTGCATGACGAGATTCAATGACGCTGTCAAGTGCCAAATAAGCAAGCATACACATGGCAAGAGATTGGAGGTGCCGGCGCATGAGAAGGGATGGAAGAACGTGTACAAGATGACACCCGGATACGTAACAAAAATACTAGTGAGATTTTCTTACATACATTCGAATGCATCATACACATTTGATCCAACCGCGGAGCCTGGCTATGTGTACCATTGCCACGTAAGTACATTTTTTTTTTTTCCAAGAGTTCTACCTTAATAGATGAGATCAAATGCTATATGCGAAATAAAAAATTTATTTTCTCACTATTTATTTTTTCATACTTCATAGGTTATCTAATGTGACATTAACTCTTCAAATATGCAGATTTTGGATCATGAAGACAATGTGATGATGAGGCCTCTCAAGTTAGTCAAGTGAGAAGGCTGATCGCGATGTAACAAAAAATGGTTATTATAATCACAGAATTAGCCATAAATTTGAACTAGGATGAGTTAATATCAATTGTAACAAAAGAATTCGCAATGGATTGAATTCAATGTTTAAATTATATATATATATATATATATATATATATATATATATATATATATGATTGCTCTGTTGAATAATAACTCAAGATTAATTTGGAATTGTTTTTTTTTTTTTTTTTTTTTTATGTTTCTTTTTTAAAACATTACACCATTACATAAATCGAGGGTTTTTCTGTGCAGGGGGAAGACTCGAACCCACAACCTCATGGTGCATGTATAAGATGTTTTACCACCGAACCAACATTATCTCATAAAAAAAAATCATGTTAAAGCAACTAGAACATTGATACTAGCATTATTATTATTATTATTATTATTATTTTAAACTAGTTTATGGCTTTTTATGCAATGTTACATAGATGTTAACATAACATTTTTTTTTTTTTTTTAATAATAAGACTTTGGAAATGAGTTGTTTATTTGGTAAACCTGTTTTCAAAATATTGCAAATTTTCAAAATGAATTTACATGTGATTATTGTTTAGTAATCTTGATTTTAATTCGTTAATAAAAATAGTAATACTACACATCCCACCATTTCCATCACAACACACGTGGTAGCTGAGGTGTCACTTGGTGAATAGACACATATTAATTAGTGAGCGAATACATGGGTAAGAGAGATAAGTACCAATTAATATGTGTCCACTTACCAAGTGACACCTTAACTGCCGAATCATGATCCTTTTCTTGGTCCTTGTTTTTCCTTGGCATTTTTCAAGTGCAATTAAAACACCAAGTTGCATGAGAGAGAAAAAAGTAATCAAATCTTGACCATGTGTTTTTTATTTTGCTTAGGTGTCATTAGATTATGAAAAGTCAAGGAAAAACAAGACAAGGAGAGGATCCTAATCCTCAACTACTACGTGTGTTAGGATGAAAATGATGGGATTGTAGGTTGGATGTTTAGCATTATTGTAATAAAAATGATTAATTCGGAAACAAATGTATCTTTCTAGTTGAAGTATCATTTAGTTGGAAAAAGTGATGCAAAAGAGCATAATTAATAGGGTAGTGTTAACCGGTGCCCTTAGGGCACATGTTAACAACCAATTTATTTCCATATATAGAAATAAACATACATATTAATGACTGTATTTATTATCTTATTACAATAAATGTAGTAACTATTTTCATTTTATAATAATAAAATGGTTGTTAACTTGTGCCCTAAGGGTGCGTTTGGCACCTGGATGGGACAGAACAGGACGGGATGGGACAGGACAGAACAGCTATTCCGTATTCTGTTTGGAATGCTTAGGACAGAACTGTTAACTGTACTGTTATGCGTTTGGTATGGTTGGGACAGGATGGGATAAGAGGTTCTGTAAGGTCTCAGTTTATTGATTGACTTATTTCATGGACAAACCACATTTAGGGTTATTGTAAGGGTAGCTTAGGCTCTCAAGACCTCAAGAGAAGAAGCCCCAAAGGTAAATTTCTAAGTGCTTGCTTTGCTTTGAAGAGATTTAGTTGCACACACACATTCCATGCATATCCATAATTTGTGTATAATGTGTCTTTATATGTGTGCATTCATGTTTATATAATATCTCTTCTTACATATTTTGTTGATTGCATCTAGTGGTTCAAATGCCATGTCATAATTAGAACTAGGATGCATTGTGTAAGTATGGGCGATGTTCACCCGCCCTACAGGCGCTCTACGTACAGCGCCCAAAAGGGGCTCAGAGCAAATTTGCTCTTACCCGCTGTACACCCGCTCTACGTAGAGCGGGTGAACAGTGGTGCCACTGGTTGATTTTTTTTCAACTTTTGGTTCGCCCAAAATCCGCTTTACGTAGAGCAGGTGAAGGGCGGCTCTCCAAACCCGAGAGTAAACACCCTAGGTCACTTGGATTCCGCCCTACGTAGGGCGGTCACAAAGAACATTGTTCTTCATTTCCTAGGTGGACCGCTGTACACCCGCCCTACGTAGAGTAGGTGAACAGCGATCAAGGCAAATTTTAGGGAAACTTATCAAAACGACTTCACTTCATTTTGACTTCCTATATATATGCCTCTTTCATTTTAGGTTGAGTTAGAGAGTTCAAAATCACATTTTTACTTAGCATATTTTTCCAAGAGAAAATTTTCACTAAAGAACTCACATTTGTTTACTCAAACACTTTTCCATAATCATCAATCATCATCTAGCATCATCCTTGATCATCTAAATATCATTTTGCATGGATTTTTCAACACACTTTGCTTGGTAAGTTTTTCACTTATATCTTACATATTTTGTGTCTTTCTTTACAAGCAATCTCATTTATCACTTGTATGTCATTCATATATATTTTAGATACAAGTTTGAGATTAGTGGATTGATTGTTTAAGAGTTGTATTATGATAGCTATCTAGGTTTTCATAATCTATGTTTAGCTAAATTTTTTGACATGTCATTTAGCTCTTGATATCTAGGATTGTATTTATTGTTATATCATCATCCTAGATAAGCATATAGGGTTACCTAGCTCTTGTTGCATATTGAGTATTTCATATATTCACTTAGGTTGTATTATCTCTTCATTGAAAATTAAGACTTGTGTAGCTTTCAGGATTAGGTTGCGTAAATCATAAGCAATTGGACTAGGTTCACTTATACCGGGATTAGGTAGTGGTTGTGAATTATACTGGGATTAGGTTGTATTCATTTTACCATTAGTGGATTCAAGATTCGAGTGTGGCGCACTTACCAGCCCGTGGTTTTTCCCATGAGGGTTTCCATGTAAATATCAAGTGTTATTTAAATTCCGCACATATTACACTTATTATATAAATTGACTAGTTAGGGGCATTTTCGTAATCTTGACCATACATGAAAATTGGGTAAAATCGGTTAAAATCTATTCAACCCCCCTCTAGATAATATTATACACACCTATAATTTGTTTCAATTGGTATCAGAGTGGGTTCCTAGGTATACTTAGGTGATCCTTGCTCATTTTAGTATGTTTTGCATTTTGTGTGATTTTTGATCATTCATACATTTGCATTCATTTCATTCCTTTATAAACACTATGAGTGGAAATGGTGGAAATGGTGGTGGCAACGAGGGTGCTTCTAGCATAAGGCCTCCACTTCTTATTGGGCTGAATTATGCCTCTTGGAAAGGCAAGATGGAGTCGTACATATGTCAAATCCATGACCGGGCTTCGATGGCGGTTGAAGACGGCTACATATCACCCATGATGACTCCTACGGGTGGAGGAGAGGATATGCTCAAGCCAAAAGCGCAATGGAACACGCAAGAGTTTGAGTCATCAAAATGGAATAGGAAGGCAATGCATGCCATCATATGTGCAATGGATGAGAATCAATATAAGTTGATTCAAAACACTAGGATAGCTAATGAGGCATGGGACATGCTAGAGATTGTACATGAGGGAACCGAAGTTGTAAAGGACTCGAAGCTTCAAGTTCTCCAAACGCAATTCGAATTGCTTAGGATGGATGAGAACGAATGCTTCAACGACTTCGAAGTAAGGTTGATGGACATTGTGAACCAAAGTCATCAACTTGGTGACCCATACTCGGATAGGAGGATCAAGCAAAAGATTATGAGATCACTTCCCGAGAGGTTTGAGTCTAAGGTGATGGCTTTAGAGGAGAATAGAACATACAAGGATATGAAGCCGAGTGAGGTGATTGGAAGACTTCTAGCTTATGAGTCTAGGAAGGGTCCTACCTCCACACCTCCTAAAAAGCAAAAGGGAATTGTTTTGAAAGCCTCGAAAGATGAGAAGGAGGAGAATGATTACTCGGACGAAGAAATGGCTTTATTGATGAGAAGGTTCAAGAAATTCTACAAGTCCAAGAAGAAAGGTTTTGGATCCAAAGGCCAAGACTTGAAGAAAAATACTTCCTTCAAGAAGTTTAAGCCTAGGCAAGAGAAGACCGAAAAAAAAGAGGTATAATGTTATGAGTGTGGTGGCATAGGACATTTTGCCCCCGATTGTGCTAATCACGTTATCAAGAAGAAAGGGAAAGTGATGGCCGCCACATGGAGTGAGAGTGATGACTCTAATGAAGGAGATGAGTCTTCGGATGATGAAGAACTCATGGCTAACTTCATAGCCTTTACCTCTTCTCACAAGAGCAAAAGTGCTAGTGAAGAAGAGAATGAGAATCAAGTGGAAATTGACTCAAGTGATGATTGCTCTTCATCACAATCCACAAATTGTAATGTGGATAGGATGGATCTCAAATACTACATTGAGAAATTTGAGAGTTCAAGGTTAAAGAACAAGAGAGAAATTAAAAGATTAAAGGAAGAAAACTTAGAACTCTCAACATAAGTTGACCACTTAAGTGAAGAAGTGGTGAGAACCATGAAGAGTGAAGATAAGCTAAGAAAGGAATTATACTGATCTAAGAGGAGTGAAAAAGGGTTGAAGAGGGAGCTTGAAGATGCTAGAGAGTTGATGGCCAAGATGGACTCTAGCACTAAAAAGCTTGATCACATGTTAGATGTTGGAAAGAGGCCAAGTGACAAAAGGGGTCTTGGGTATGAAGATGGCAAGGAGATCTCAACCTCTAATAAGACCGTGTTTGTCAAGAGCTTGGGCAGCAAAGAAGCTTCACTAATGCAAACTCCTAGGAAGAAAATTGATCTAGGACAATGTTCAAATAGTGCACAAGTGAAGGTGGTGCCAAGAAGGCAACCTTAAGCTTAACCTACAAGAGCTCTTCAAGCTAACTTTCCTCAACATATGGCTCACAAAGGAAAGGGACCAATCGTGCAAGATCAACCTTGGAAGCAAGCTAGACCGGTTCAACAACGAAAATGGATTGAACCTACTCAACCACAAAGACATGGGAAAGCTCCTATGTATGCACAAGAACATGGTATGATTCCTTATTTTATTCCTACATTTCATTTTTGTGGTTTTGATGGTCATATTAGACCAAGATGCTTTCGTTATATTAAAATGTGTAAAACTGGAAGCATGATTGAGAAGAAAAAGAATAGAGCCATGATGCATGTTTTTAGGAATGAGAAGATTGATTTGCATGATCCTAGGACATCTAGAGCCCATGTACCAAAGACCACTAGGAAAGAAAATGTTTTACCTAGGTGGATTAGAAAGAATGAAAATGTTTGCCATGTTGCTCATATTGCCTTAAAGGCTAATTCTTCTAATTTTTGGTATTTAGATAGTGAGTGCTCTAGGCACATGACGGGAAACAAGAGTTTCTTCGAAACTCTTGTCATGGAGGAAGGAGGATGTGTCACCTTTGGTGATGGATCCAAAAAGAGAGTTGTAGGGAAAGGAACCATTTCCGTTCCCGGATTACCCTCCTTATCCAATGCTTTGTATGTTGATGGCTTGAAAGCCAATTTGATAAGCATTTCTCATCTTAGTGATGAAAGATATTCTGTCTTGTTTAGTAAAAATGATTGCTCTGTCATAAAGCCCGATGGACAAACCTTGTTGAAAGGTATGAGATCTAGCGACAATTGCTATTGTCTTGAAGCTAGAATAGTCTCAAACAATGTGTTCATGGATGAGCAAATTGAGTTGTGGCATGAAAGACTTGGCCACATGAACTTTCGGGATTTACGAATCCTAGGTAAGTTCAATTGTGTGCGTGGCCTTCCCAAGCTTGGGAAGTAAGCCAATGGTGTTTGTGGACCTTGCCAACAAGGAAAACAAACCAAAAGCATGCACAAAAAGGGCAAGTATCTCTCCACCAAGGAGCCTCTAGAGTTTCTCCACATGGATCTCATGGGTCCTATGCAAACCGAAAGTTTAGGTGGAAAGAAATATATTTTTGTTTGTGTAGATGATTTCTCTAGGTTCACATGGACATGTTTCCTTAGAAAAAAATCCGAAACTTTTGACAAGTTTAAAATGCTTTGTACTAAAATTCAAAATGAAATGAACTCAAACATTAAAAGCATTAAACGGATTAGGAGTGACCATGGAAGGGAGTTTGAGAATGCCTACTTTGAAAGCTATTACAATA
The DNA here is from genome assembly GCA_008009225.1 of Acer yangbiense. NCBI lineage: Eukaryota > Viridiplantae > Streptophyta > Magnoliopsida > Sapindales > Sapindaceae > Acer > Acer yangbiense. The sequence continues at coordinate 36,560,882 of CM017768.1, forward strand.
GCTTAGGCATCTCCCATGAGTTTTCGGCTCCTAGGACACCTTAACAAAATGAAGTTGTTGAGAGGAAAAATAGGGTCCTGCAAGAGATGGCCCGTGTGATATTGCTTAGCAATAATGTCCCTAAGAACCTATGAGCTGAAGCCGTCAATACGACCTGCTATGTAAGAAATAGAGTTTTCCTAAGGCCCGGTATTAGGCAAACCTCTTATGAGTTATGGAAAGGTAGAAAGTCAAATGTTAGCTACTTCCACTCTTTTAGAAGCAAATGCTACATTTTAAATTATCGTGATCAACTTGGCAAATTTGATGCTAAGAGTGATAAGGGTATCTTTATTGGCTATGCCTTCAATAGTAGAGCCTATAGAGTTTTCAACTTGAAGATTCGAACCGTCATGGAATCATCCAATGTTGTCATTGATGATACAAGGCTCAAGTCTAATGACCATGAAGAGGAGGTTGCTTTAGATGATGACTCTTGAAACTAATACGAATAAATGCTCGGTGTGTATGATAAATATATCTAGAGGGGGGTGAATAGATTTTAAGCTTTATTACCCAATTTTCGCATGCAAGTCAATATTACGAAAATACCCCTACTAGTCAAAAATACAAGCAAGTGTAATATAGTGCGGAATTTAAATAACACTTGATGTATACGTGAAAACCCAACCACTGGGAAAAAACCACGGGCTGTTTAGTGCGCCACACTCGAACCTCGAAATCTACTAATTGAAATGGAGTTTACAACCTATGTAGACCTCGTCTAACACTCCGGTCAATAACCCCCCACTTTTACCACTCGGGCCTTTAAAAGTGGCTCTAGTCCAATTGCTTGAGGCCTAAGCAATCTTAGCCTCAAGACTTAATTCTCAATGAAGAGATTATGCAACCTATGTAAATATGTATAAATATTCAAATAACAAACAAGGCTAGGGAACCTTAGATGCTTATCTAGGATGATGATATAATCAATTAAATCAACCCTAGATATCAATAGCTAAATGATATGTCAAATAGCTTAGCTAATCAAGATTAATCAAAAACCTAATTAGCTATCACAATACAACACTCAATCAATTCATCACAATTAATTCTCTATTCTTGTATTTATCATATGATCAAAAACATACAAGTAAATTAAAAGAGAATAGCTTGATAGTAAAAATACTAAAATGAGATGAACTTAATCAAAATCTTACCAAGCAAGTTGTGATGATGCAAACCCATTCATGAATGAATGCAAGATGAACTTTGATGCACAAAGGAATGTATTTGAGTGTTTAAATGAGCAAACTTGGTTGCTTTTTCTCTTAAAATCTCTCTTTAAAATATAGGGTTCTTGATAATTAAAGAGTCATGTTCAGAACAAGAGAAAGTGAGATATTTATAGGCATGAAAAACAGAGCATGTGAAAAGACAAGTTTACCCCTGAAAACGCACGATCGACGGTTTCATTCGGTGGCCAGGCCACCGTTTACAACCATAGAATTGAACTCGAGAAGAACAGGGGAACAACGGCGGTTTCAATTGGTGGTTTCGAAACCGCCGAACCAACCACAGAATCAAACCCGAGAAATAAATCAATCAGGTATGATTGGCGGTTTCAAACGGCGGTCGGTGGTCACCGATCGTAACCGCATAATCACTCCAAACCTTTCTGGACTGAAACGACAGTTTCAATTCGGCGGCCAGGTCGCCGATCAAACTGTCGATTCACCAGTAATGGTGAATCTAAAGGAGAAGCCAAGAGCATTCCCCTTAAACGGTCTTCGCGCAAAACAAAGCACACATTCGTGCAAGCGTGGACGTTTCCGAACATATTCGGGAAACGGATTACACAACACACAAACACAATAAGATACATCAAACAAAGTGCAAGAGTGAAATGTGTCATGTGAAGAGAATACACATAAGTACAAGTATGCTAAGTGTGTGTGTGCTAACTAAATCTCTTCAAAGAAAAACTAAGCACTAGAGATTATACCTTTGGCGTGCTTGTCCCTTGAGGTCTTGAAAGGGCTTTCGAGCTTGAAGTTCAATCACCTAAACTACCCTTACACAATCAACCCCAACATGTGATTTGTCCACGAAATAGGCCAATCAAGATATGGGAATCCTTACAATCTCCCCCTTTGGCTATTTCGTGACAAAACCACCACTCACATTGATTCCTCACAAAATAATAGAAACTATGGGTCTACAATGATTTTCTACTTTACGAAGAGATATATAAAAAATAATCTTGAAGTCTTCAATCTCTTGTAGAACAATCAATTCCTGAAAGCAAAGTTTCTATACTTTCCAATACAAGTAAAATGTGAGATTAATCAAGTGAGAGCATAAACAAGCATTTGCATTCTAGAAATTTAAGTACAACAACAACATCATGTAATGTATGATGAATGCAATGCTCCCCCTCAATGTATTGTCTCCCCAACATGCACAATTGCTACCACAATTTGCAACTCCCCTTACCACCATTCTACTCCCCATTTTTGTCATGATATAGGCAAATGAGTAGTCCCCAACCGGGTCACTTAGCAAAGAGAGATAGTAACATACTATACACTTGCATAATCATATAAGCCACTTTATACAACTCAATCAATTGGAGAGAAACAAGGAGATTTATTTAAAATAAATGTGTGAATCAAAACATGCTTTGCATACAAGACATGTAACATTCAAGTCCAAAATACAATGGTATTTGGCAAAGCAAATGACAAAGGTTTCTAATAAGAATTCAAACCAATTTCACCAATGTCATGAGAGAAGCAAGGATATAAAGTTTTCGTTGATTTTAATTTATGAGCAACTATATCCATCTTTATAAGCCAAACATGTCATGAGCAACTTTGCACTCTATTTGATTTTTCCGGGAATGAAACCCGTATGATAGTAGACATGTTCAACAAATAAAGAAGGAGAGACATTTGGATTTTAAAATCCTTTGAACGGATACAAGATCCTTTATTCATTGAGTCTCATAAGCTTTTTCACACAAGATTTGCATTTTAGAATATGCAATCATCAATTCATGCTTTTTCATTTGAGCATGTCATATGAATTTCATGCTTTTCAATATTCATTAGCATGTTATTAAAACTCATGCTTTTCAATTTTGAAGCATGTCATTAAGAATCATCATGTCATGGAGATAACTATAGGTCATTCAAATCATACTTCCTATGTAAATCTCCTAGTCCAAAAATGCATGTTTGAACATAAATATGACATGGATTGTAAACAAGCATGGTTCACACTTATTGAATTGAAAACATATATACAAATGTGCAACCAAGCTTACTTAAGCAATAAACAAATAAGCATAAGATTTTTCAAATATTTGCATGCAACAAGTATGCATAAGCTCTCTTTGCTTGAGTTCCCCATATGGGGTTAATCACCATCCTTCATCAATGAAGGTCATGAGGTCCTATAGACCTCCCAAGTCCATTTGACTTGGTTGAACCTATTTGAGACTTGTTAGTCTCGTAGCAAGCGGGTTCAGTTTTTCTTATCCACATAGATATGACATTTTTCTTCTTAGTGGTCAATGGTTCAAGAGTTCTAGAAATAATAGGATCATGAACATGAATTTTTTCTTTCCTATTAACATGCACTCTAGCTCTTGTCATTCTCTTTTCAATCATGCTTTTGAATCTACATAATTTAATGAAATGAAAGTAATTTGGTTTAATGTGACCATCAATACCACAAAAGTGACATGTAGAGATGAATTTAGAAATCATACCATGTCCTTGAGCATGCATAGGAGCCTTCCCATGACTTTGTGGTTGAGTGGGTTCAAATCTTCTTTGTTGTTGAACCGGTCTAGCTTGCTTCCATGGTTCATTTTGCATGATTGGCCTCTTCCCTTGAAGAATTTGAGCTTGAGGGAAGTTAGGTTGAGGAACTTTTTGAGCTTGAGGTTGTCTCCTTGGAGCTTCCTTCACTTGTGCACTTCTTGAACATTGTCCTAGATCAATTTTCTTCCTAGGAGTGTGCATCGGCGAGGCTTCTATCTTGCCCAAACTCTTGACAAAGACGGTCTTGGTTGGAGTAGTGATCTCCTTGCTTTCTTCATACCCAATACCTCTCTTGTCACAAGGGTTCTTTCCACTACTAAGAATGTGGTCAAGCTTCTTGGTGCTTGTAGTCATCCTAGTCAATGACTCTTTAGCTTCATGAAGCTCTCTCTTCAACCCTTCTTCATTCCTCTTAGACATAGCTAGCTCATCCCTTAGCTTGTCTTCAATCATCTTGGATGTTTCCACTTGCTTACTCAAGTGGTCATTGTGTGTTGAAAGCTCTAGATTTTCATCCTCTAAAATCTTCAACTTTCTATTGTTCTTCTTCAATGAACTTTCACACTTGACTATAAAGTCTTGAACATCCATTTTCTCTACACTTCCATTTATAGAGTTAGATGAGGAGTTATCTTCACTTGAGTTATCTCCTCCACTCTCCTTCTCATTTATGGAGTCATTTCCCTCATTAAGACCTTCACCTTGGTCTCTTGAGTCAATGAGAGCCATATCCCAATGAGTAGCTACACTTATCTCCTCTAGAGCTACTTCTTCATCTTTTTCTTCTATGGGATCACTTGTCAAGGCTTTCTTACCAACAACTTTATCTTCTACACAAGTGGCCCCAAATCCCGTGTAGTCGATGGTAAGCTCATCATCACTTGATGACTTGTCTCCCTTTCCGGAGTCATCACTTTCACTCCAAGTGGCGGCCATCACTTTTGCCATCTTATTCTTTAAATTCCCACAATCGGGTGAGATGTGTCCTATACCGCCACACTTATAGCATTGGACCCCTTTCTTTTCACTTTTCTCTTGCCTAGGCTCAAAACTCTTGAGGGGAGCCTTTTTCTTCAAGTCTTGGCCTTTGGATCCAAATCCTTTCTTCTCGAACTTGACAAATTTCTTGAATTTTCTAAGCATCAAAGCCATGTCTTCATCCGAGTCACATTTTTCCTCCTTCTCAACCTTGGAAGCTTTCAAAGCAATCTCTTTTTGCTTTTTAGGAGGTGAAATACTAGGAGCCTTCTTAGATTTATAGGCAAGGAGTCTTCCAATTACCTCACTCGGCTTTATATCCTTATATCTACTGTTTTCTTCTAAAGCTGTCACTTTTGCTTCAAACCTAGCGAGGAGAAACCTCATGATTTTTTGCTTGACTCTCCTATTCATATAAAGATCACTGAGTTGATGGCTTTGATTGACAATATCCATCAACTTGACTTCAAAGTCATTGAAGCATTCGTCCTCCTCCATCTTGAGCAACTCAAATTGCGTTTGAAGGACTTGAAGCTTGGAATCCTTGACAACATCGGTTCCTTCATGTGCAACCTCTAGAATATCCCATGCCTCCTTGGCTATCCTAGTGTTCTGAATCACTTTGTACTGATTTTCATCCACTGCACATAGAAGAGCGTGCCAAGCCTTCCTATTCCATTTTGAAGTCTCAAACTCTTCAATGGACCACTGAGCCTTAGGCTTGAGTACTTTTTCTCCACCACCCGTGGGAGTCATCTTATGAGCCACATACCCATCTTCAATTGCCATCCATGCCCGATCATGGATTTGACACAAGTATGCTTCCATCTTGCCTTTCCATGAGGCATAATTCACATCGGTGAGGAGAGGAGGTCGTGTACTTGACGCACCCTCATGGTTGCCACCGTATCCACTCATTGTATATAATGAATGAATTCAAATGAATGCAAAATGTATGAATGAGCAAAAATCACACAAATGCAAAACACACCAAAAATGAGCTAGGATCACCTAAGTATATCTAGGAACCCGCTTTGATACCAATTGAAACTAATACGAATAAACGCTCGGTGTGTATGATAAATATATCTAGAGGGGGGTGAATAGATTTTAAGCTTTATTACCCAATTTTCACATGCAAGTCAATATTATGAAAATGCCCCTACTAGTCAAAAATACAAGCAAGTGTAATATAGTGCGAAATTTAAATAACACTTGATGTATACGTGGAAACCCAATCACTGGGAAAAAACCACGGGCTGTTTAGTGCGCCACACTCGAACCTTGAAATCCACTAATTGAAATGGAGTTTACAACCTATGTAGACATCGTCTAACACTCCGGTCAATAACCCTCCACTTCTACCACTCGGGCCTTTAAAAGTGGCTCTAGTCCAATTACTTGAGGCCTAAGCAATCTTAACCTCAAGACTTAATTCTCAATGAAGAGATTATGCAACCCTTGTGAATATGTATAAATATTCAAATAACAAACAAGGCTAGGGAACCTTAGATGCTTATCTAGGATGATGATATAATCAATTAAATCAACCCTAGATATCAATAGCTAAATGACATGTTAAATAGCTTAGCTAATCAAGATTAATCAAAAACATAATTAGCTATCACAATACAACACTCAATCAATTCATCACAATTAATTCTCTATTCTTGTATTTATCATATGATCAAAAACATACAAGTAAATTAAAAGAGAATAGCTTGATAGTAAAAATACTAAAATGAGATGAACTTAATCAAAATCTTACCAAGCAAGTTGTGATGATGCAAACCCATTCATGGATGAATGCAAGATGAACTTTGATGCACAAAGGAATGTATTTGAGTGTTTAAATGAGCAAACTTGGTTGCTTTTTCTCTCAAAATCTCTCTTTAAAATATAGGGTTCTTGATAATCAAAGAGTCATGTTCAGAACAAGAGAAAGTGAGATATTTATAGGCATGAAAAACAGAGCATGTGAAAAGACAAGTTTGCCCCTGAAAACGCACGATCGGCGGTTTCATTCGGCGGCCAGGCCGCCGTTTACAATCGCCGAATTGAACCCGAGAAGAACAGGGGAACAACGGCGGTTTCAATTGGCGGTTTCGAAACCGTCGAACCAACCGCAGAATAAAACTCGAGAAATAAATCAATCAGGTATGATCGGCGGTTTCGAACGGCGGTTGGTGGCACCAATCGTAACCGTAGAATCACTCCAAACCTTTCTGGACTGAAATGACGGTTTTAATTCGGCGGCCAGGCCACCGATCAAACCACCGATTCACCAGTAATGGTGAATCTAAATGAGAAGCCAAGAGCATTCCCCTTAAGCGGTATTCGAGCAAAACCGAGCACACATTCGTGCAAGCGTGGACGTTTCCGAACATATTCGGGAAATGGATTACACAACACACAAACACAACAAGATACATCAAACTAAGTGCAAGAGTGAAATGTGTCATTTGAAGAGAATACACACAAGTACAAGTATGCTAATTGTGTGTATGCTAACTAAATCTCTTCAAAGAAAAACTAAGCACTATAAATTATACCTTTGGCGTGCTTGTCCCTTGAGGTCTTGAAAGGGCCTTCGAGCTTGAAGTTTAATCACCTAAACTACCCTTATACAATCAACCCCAACATGTAGTTTGTCCACGAAATAAGCCAATCAAGATATGGGAATCCTTACAACTCTCCCTTAGAGAAGGTTGTGGAGACTCCTAATGTTGGGATGTCTAACCTTGATGAAGAGACCACTCAACCTCTTGATAGAGTTCCTCTCGTGGACTCTAATGAACCCGCTCCATAGGTTAGAAGACTCCATAAAAAAGATGATGTTATAGGAGATGTGAATGAGGGTGTAAGGATTAGGCGTCAAATTGCTAATCTCATTAGCTTTACATGCTACACCTCTCAAATTGAACCCAAAAAGGTTGATGAAGCCTGGAATGATGAATTTTGGGTTCTTGCCATGCAAGAAGAGCTAAACCAATTTGAAATGAATGAATGAGATTTGGACTCTAGTTTCTAGGCCTAAAAGCACACATGTCATAGGCACCAAGTGGATTTATAGGAACAAATCCGATGAGAACGGCAACATAGTGCGGAACAAGGCTAGACTTGTAGCACAAGGGTACTCTTAAATTGAGGGTATCAACTTTGAGGAGACATTTGCTCCCGTTGCCCGTTTAGAGTCCATTAGGCTTCTCTTGTCCATTTCTTGTGTGCACAAGTTCAAATTGCACCAAATGGACGTCAAGAGTGCCTTCCTCAATGGCTTCTTGCAAGAGGAAGTATTTGTTGAACGACCCAAGGGGTTTGTGGATGCTCACCCCCCCAACCATGTCTATCGCCTCAAGAAGGCTCTTTATAGGTTAAAACAAGCACCAAGGGCTTGGTATGAGCACCTCACTCAATTTCTTATTGACAATAACTACACAAGGGGTAGTGTTGACAAGACTCTATTCATCAAGAAAGACAAGGATAAGCTCTTTATAGCTCAAATCTATGTTGATGATATAGTGTTTGGCTCCACCAATAACACCAAGGTCCAACAATTTGTTGATGTTATGTCTTATGAATTTGAGATGAGTCTTGTTGGTGAGCTAAGTTACTTCCTAGGTTTGCAAATTAGGCAATTGAATGACGGGATTTTTATAACCTAAGCCAAATATGCTAAGAACCTAGTGAAGAAGTTTGGTCTTGAAAATGCCAAACATTGTGATACACCCATGAGTACCACTTTGAAGCTAAGCAAGGATGCTAGTGGTAAAAGTGTGGAACAAACTCTATATTGGGGCATGATTGGAAGCTTGCTTTATTTGACCGCAAGTAGGCCCGATATATCCTTTAGTGTGGGTATGTGTGCTAGGTACCAATCAGATCCTAAGGAGTCCCATCTCTCTTCGGTTAAGAGAATCATTTACTATGTGAAGGGACATCTAACTACGGGATTTGATACTCTTTTGACACTAATGCTAGTCTTGTAAGCTTTAGTGTTGCGGATTGGGTAGGAAATTGTGATGATAGGAAAAGCACATTGGGCGGTTGCTTTTTCCTAGGCAACAACTTGGTGTCTTGGTTTTGCAAGAAGCAAAACTCGATTTCCTTGTCCACGGCCGAGGCCGAGTACATAGCGGCGGGGAATGGATGCACATAACTCCTATAAATGAAGCAAATACTAGTCGACTACGGATTCAACCAAGGTACACTCACCCTCTTTTATGACAATATGAGTGCTATTAATATTTCCAAGAATCCGGTACAACACTCTAGGGCTAAGCATATTGACATCCGCCATCATTTCATTAGAGAGCTTGTTGAAAATAAATGCATAGTACTTGAATATGTAGGTACTAATGATCAACTTGCGGACTTATTTACTAAACCCTTAGATGCTACTCGATTTAAAACACTTAGTAGATCTATTAGGATATGTCTTGTGGAGTGATGTGTTTTGGCAATTGACCCCATATGGGGAACTCAAGCAAAGAGAGCTATTTTACATACTTGTCACTTGCAAAAATTTGAAATATCTTATACTTCCTTTTTTAATTGCTTGAGTAAGCTTGGTTGCACATTTGTATATATGTTGAAAGTATACAAACGTAGTTAAATTGCTTAAGGCATACCTAGAGAGGGGGGGGGGGTGAATAGGTTTTTACACCTTTTTTCAATCCCTTGAACAAACTTTCATTTGTCCCTCAAGGTAGCCTTACACACAACAAAATAAACCAAGAAAGACATACATAGACAATATGAGAATATAATAATGTGAACAATGTCAATGTATATCATCTAGTTGTATGAGGTATAAGAACAAATAAACACAACAATAAAGAATACTTGTATTTCAATAGATGGTTAATGAGTTACAAGAGTGATCAAATATCACTATACAAAAATTACAATATACAAAAGAATCATATATACAAAAATGATCAAAAGAATGAATCCATAAATCACACTTTACAAATACTTGCTTCACTATATATCACAAGTGAATAATATGAAACAAGATAATAACATACATAAATAAAATATAAAAGATAGAGATAGGAAGAATTAACACAAGAGATTTTTTAACGTGGTAAAACCTCCAAGGAGGAAACATCCACGGGTTCAAATACAACCATTAGGGTACTATATATATTGGATGATAAAAATAGAGAATCCACAAAGTGACCAATCTTTAGCTCACCCAACCTAGTGGAGTCTAAGTCTACCCAACCCTATTGGAAAGTATGAAATCCCTCAATGATGCGGAACCACCATATATTGGACAACACACAAAACCAACATCAATGGAAGATTAGAAATTCCTCAAGAGTGCATATACCTCCCGTGTACCCCGCTCTTTTGGAGTCTATGTCTAACCATACGCCTAGGCCTACCAATATAATAGCCAACTCCCTATCCAAGGCACTCATGCCTCTAGGGAGCCTCCCATGCATGACTATCCGAGTCCTCCCGACTCTAGCCATGACTTCTTGCTTACCTATCCGAGTCATCCCGACTCTAGACAAGTCTTCTTGCTTGGCTATCCGAGTCATCCCGACTCTAGCCAAGACTTCATGCCTTTTACAAGGACTTCCTAGTGTGATCATGTGAATGCAAATGAAGCAAACAACCAATTCAACATAGAACATGTGATCAATACATTCCATGGTACAAATAGACCTAAACATGTGATATCACAAGTAATAAAAGTCTAGATGCAAAATACAAGAATAAAACCTAAAGCATGTGTAAACACTAAACACATAAGCTCAAAGTCTCATTCACACATACAACACTTGAACAAAATATATTCATGAAGTACAAGTTCAAGATGCTATCAACATGCAATAAAATGCTAGATACATGAGATTCAATCAATCAATATTCTAGCCAAAAATATAGAGCAAGGATTTAAGATGTAAATCAATTAAACCCTAGATTGCTCTAAAACACATACAAATACAATAATCCTAGATATCATCAATCAAAGGATCAAATCAAATCTCAAGGTCATTTATCACAAAATTGATTCAATCAAGTCACAAACAACCTAAGATATCAACCTAATCACAATACAACTCACAATCATGTGAAAAACCTAGAATCATGGAAACTAGTTCACAAATGTCTCTAAATAGACTTTTGATTAGGATTGATTGTGAAGCTATCTTTCTCAATAGCATTCACCAAACATACAAGTATATATAGATGAAGAAACCCCAAGCAAATTGAAGGTTATAAAAGAAGAAATCCCAAAGATTAGACCAATACCTTGGATTCACGAGCTGGTTCTATTTTTTGTGTAGAACCACCAGAAAATCGATCAAACAGCTGCCAAACCACTTGGAAAAGGTAGAGGACTCGATTAGGAACGATCTCCAACTTGAATCACTCAATTCTGACTCCGTATGAAGAAGTTATGGTGTTTGGAAGGTGAGAAAATTGGGAGAAAAATTCTGACTGGATTTTTGCAATTTTTCTTCTTAGAAATGAAATGGAGGGAATGGAAGGAATTTAAAAGGAGGAGAGAGAGAGATTTTTCGGGCCAATCAGAGGTGGCCACATCACCCAGCCCGTGGGGGGCACGTGGGCCACACGGGACCAGAGGGGTCCTCTGGCCGTGGGTCCCACGGCTCCCACACGGCTTGGGCCACGTGACCTCTTGGCCATGCTCTCCTCTCGCGCGTTCCCTCACGTTCTTCAACCATATCTTGGGCATCCGAACTCCGATTTCGAATCCGTTTTTGGATTACGAACCATGACTCCCTCACGCACGACGACGATGACTACACAACTTTGAAAAATGGTTGAGAAATCATCTCGGAAAACGACAATGAAGTCAACTCAACTAATGAGAACGAAAAGTAGCGTAGCTACATCGTTTGGACTCGAAACAAAATGAATGAGTAACCAAAACGACCGGAACTCAATAAGAGATCATAATAGAGCATATTCAAGTCCAAATACAAAAATACGGAAACATACAAACACAAAGACACACACATATGCTATTTCCTAGACATAGTCCTAGAACATGCAATAAGCAAAGTTTGTCAAGATAGTATAAATGCATGAGCATATATTATCAAGTGTGTGAAAGTGATATATAAATGATGTTTAACCATGAAGGAACACACAAGGATGCCATATGTGTGTGTGTGCCTAGCCTTGTAAGAGATATGAGGTCTTATATTACCTTTGATGATCAATGAAGCATATATCTCTTTGAAGCCGGCATTTTGCATGAATTGTGGCCAAGACTTTCTTTGTCTTCATAAATCTTCAACATATGGACCACTAAACATTACAAAAGAAACACGTTTTGATATGGAATACATGCCAACACAAACTATAAACCTAACAATCTCCCCCTTTGGCAAATTCCATGTCAAAACCCCTAAACATATACTAAAACAATTACAAAGAAAATTTGGTCACAATGAGTACAATGAGTTACACATATAGACACAAATTAAAACAACAAGTCTTAAACTTTATCTTGGTCTTCTCTTGATATCACCTAAAATAAACTTGAAAGCACAAGAATATCCAAGAGACAACACATATGGCAATATACAATCTTAGGCAAGAAAATAAAAACATTTAAGTTTAAATGGATCATGTATGCTCCCCCTTAATACATACTATCCAACAAAGCATTCTTAGCCAAGATTCAAGAAAAAAAAATATTACATGCCATAAAGTTCAAACTTGATACCAAATATACTAAAACAAAAAAAATAAAATGAGACTAAGCATGCTAGATATCTCCCACATCTCTCATATTTCTCCCCCTTTTTGACATGATATGAAGCCAAAGGGAAAGAGTAAGAAAATATACCTCAAGGAACTCTCTAGCCACTTGTGCCACCAAGGAAAGTATTACAGTTTGATGATCTCACATAGTGCTTTGTTGTAGTTGCTTTTCCTTCCAATTATTTGATCCTCTCATCTTGTACAACAATTTTGGCACTAAGATCTTCAATCTTCCTTTGTGACGCCTCAATCAATCTTCGTGACTCTTCAACCTCAATCTTCAATTGCATAGCCCAACTTGGAAGTGTAGGTGAGCAAGGAATATGGCTAGAATCAAGAGATTCACTAAATAGCCTAAAAGTATCACAAGACTTTCCTTTTTCCTTGTATGACATGCTTGTCACACAGTTCTCACTTAACTTTTCTAAGGGAGGAAGTATCACATCATCATCAAGAGTCTTCACTCCTTTAGCTAAGCACAATTGAGTAATAAATCCCGGAAAAGCTAATTTCTTATCCAATCGACTTGTGCAAGCCGCAATCTCAATTTGTTCCACAAGCAATTCACCAAGATTTATAGGTTTGTTAGTCACCAAGGCATACACAATCTTGATTTTATCTCTATTAAGCTCGGAAGCATTAGTAGAAACAACAAGATTGGAGCAAACGAACAAATGCCAAAAAGCACTTACTTTGGTTAGCTCGCCTTGTCTAATAAAAGCACGTTTCCCCCACATAAAATTAACATCACCACAAAGAGTTTTACCCATTAAATCAAGGTTTTCCAAGACATCAACATCAACATCAAGGAAATCTGACTCAATATCATAGGGCAAGTCTAGAAATTCATTCAACTTCCTAGCACAAACTCTAAAAACAACTTTCCTTATGTTCAAAATGGCACTAGTCACGGTAGAACTTTCTTTGTAAACATGATAAAATTCTCTAACCATGGTCTCATTAGAAACTCCTAACATGTCAATCCAAGAACCCCAATTTCTATCCATAAGCACCTTATAAACATAAGAACCATCACAAGAGTTCAAATCTATACCTCTTTCTTGAATGATCTTCTTACAACCAAATATTCCCAAATACTTCACATTGTTGGCTTTGGAAACCTTGGAAGAAAGTGAAGGTTTAGACTTGTCAATGGGAATAGAAGAAACGTTACCACCAACCTTCTTCACTTTACCCATGATCTTGTAACACAAAAACACTAAAAACAAAAAGTGAGAGGAAACATAGAAACAAATTAGTAACCAATAAACATATACAAAGGCAAAACATTATATTCAACAAATCATCATGCATATAAGAATTTATCATAGCATCTCCATGATTTATCAAAAATAAGAATAATGCCAACAAACAACAACCTTGAAGAACATGTGAACATGTCATAAAAGAGAACAAAAATTTAGTATATTATGCTCCCCCTTGACAAGTGCCTCATCTAAAATCAAGATAGACAAATGTTCACAAAAATCACCACACAATCACATCACAAGCAATTTTATTAGATTTGCAAATAAGCTTCACATATCTAAGAGAGTTACATCAAGATTTTCAATCAATCTCATATGTCTTCAAAAATTGCTAAAGTATCAAAATACTAAATAAGCAAAAGTGAGTGTGTGAAGATTTTGCTTTAAGTATATGAAAAGAAATAGTTTGATAATCAAGCATGCAAACAATTTCAACATCTATTCATCTTAGGCCTTTCCATAAAAAGGTCAAATCGGTTATCATCCGAAATTTTGCTTATAAAGAGAATAGATATCAACATGTGAGCGTGTGTGTGCATGTGGCTCGTCAACCCATTTCTATTTGTCAACCCGAGCTCATTTGATTATTCAACTATACTCCATAAGCCTTTTTTTTTTTTTTTAGACTTGAATCAAATTTTTTTATTTTTTTATTTTATGATTCAATTCAACACTTCTTTGATTTTTCTAACAAAAATATATACTCCTCATGACGGCTTTCACTCATCACAATGGCGTAGCCCTTTCCTACATTGGGCGGCTGCACAACCAAGGTGTGTAGCCCTTTCCATGAGGGTGCTCGTTGAGTTCTATGTTGCCGAAGCAAATGGATACCAACCATTGGTCATTTTTAAATGTACTAGTCCTTAGGACTTCAAGGTGTATCCAAAGCTAACATTAATCAAGCTCAACATACTTAACAAGACATACAAGAGAAGCAAAGTGCATTTTTGAAACCAAAATTTAAGGCTTAAAAGCACATGATCAAGAAGCAAGTAAAGAGACTTACTTAAGATCTCTACTTCTCAAGAGAGTAGCTATCAAAGAATATGAAGCTCACATTATTCAAAAATTAGCCACTCAACAATCATACAAATAATAACACACATCATGAATAAGATCAATGTGAACACTTATCACCAAAAGATCTTAAACTAGCAAATGTCAAAGAGGACCATATAAACACTATACTAGTTCTCAATTATGACATGCTTCATGAATGTGATACAAACAATGAGTTGATAGATGAAAAATCAAGTAAGTAAGCAATATGATATAGAGATACCTTCGCAAGCTATTTTCATCAAATACAATGCCTTCACCCTTTTTATGAGTCCTCTTGGCTTGTAAGTCCTCATGACTACAAGTTATAGGTGTGTCGATTCCAAGAGACTAAAGACAATGCAATCCAACTCAAACAACAAAAAAATGACTTTCTCTAAAAGCCTTAACATAATTGTTGAAAGTAATACAATAACGCTCGGTGTGTATGATAAATATATCTAGAGGGGGGGTGAATAGATTTTAACTATTATTACCCAATTTTCGCATGCAAGTCAATTTTATGAAAATGCCCCTACTAGTCAAAAATACAAGCAAGTATAATATAGTGCGGAATTTAAATAACACTTGATGTATACGTGGAAACCCAACCACTGGGAAAAACCACGGGCTGTTTAGTGCGCCACACTCGGACCTCGAAATCCACTAATCGAAATGGAGTTTACAACCTATGTAGACATTGTCTAACACTCCGGTCAATAACCCCCCACTTCTACCACTCGGGCCTTTAAAAGTGGCTCTAGTCCAATTACTTGAGGCCTAAGCAACCTTAGCATTAAGACTTAATTCTCTATGAAGAGATTATGCAACCTAAGTGAATATGTGTAAATATTCAAATAACAAACAAGGCTAGGTAACCTTAGATGCTTATCTAGGATGATGATATAATCAATTTAAATCAACCCTAGATATCAATTGCTAAATAACATGTCAAATAGCTTAGCTAATCAAGATTAATCAAAAACCTAATTAGCTATCACAAAACAACACTCAATCAATTCATCACAATCAATTTTCTTTTCTTATATTTAGCATATGATCTAAAACATACAAGTAATTTAAAAGAGATGGCTTAATAATAAAAATACTAAAATAAGATGAAATTAATCAAAATCTTACCAAGCAAGTTGTGATGATGCAAACCCATGCATGGAAGCATTCTATATAGACATAGAAGATGCAATATGAAATTTGATGCAAAAAGGATTTGATTTGAGTGGTTAAAGATGATCAAAGATGAGTTCTTGATTAAAAATCTCTCTTTGAAAAAACTCTCAATTGACAATATGATTTTTGAGTCATTAGTTTGACCTAAGAATAAAGAGGCATATTTATAAGAGGTCAAAATGAAGTGAGGTCGTTTTGAAAAGAAAATGCCGATTTTCTTCTAGGTCGCCATTTGTACAAATGGCGACCTCATGGCGACCTAGTGTAAAACTTCATGGTCACCATTTGTCTCAGGGCGACCTCGTGGCGACCTCATACCTGATTGGTTTTTTCAAGTATAACATTATGTCGCCATGGTGACATCACCAAAGGGCGACACCAACAAATAGCGACAATGCCCTGTTTCCACTTTGTGCACAATATGCAAGTGTGCAAAGTGGTGAATCCTAAGGAGAAGCCAAGGGCATTCTCCGAAGGTAATCTTTACGCAAGACAAGCACACCAACGTGCATGCGCGGACGTTTCCGAACCATCTTCGGGAAACGAATTATACCACACTTAAAGCTAACATACATGAAGTGCAAGTGTGAGAATTGAATGCATCCTAATGCCTAACATGTCATGGCATTATCATAGAACAAGATGCAATTAAATAAACATTCATGAAGAGATATTCAACAATTATGAATGCACACATATGAAAACACACAACATATAAGTATAAGAAATATGCATGAGTTGTGAGTGTGTGCAACTATGATCTCTTCAAAACATGTAAGCACTAGAATTTACCTTTGGTGCTTCTTCTCTTGAGGTCTTGAAAGGGCCATTGAACTTTTACCAATTCTTAAGCTACCCTTACAACATGCCTCATATGTGGTTTGTCCACGAAATAAGCCAATCAATAATTGGGAATCCTTACAATCTCCCCCTTTGGCTATTTCGTGACAAAACCACCACTCACATTGATTCCTCACATTGATTCCTCACAACATAATAGAAACTACGGGTCTACAATGATTTTCTACTTTACAAAGAGATATATAAAAATAATCTTGAAGTCTTCAATCTCTTGTAGAACAATCAATCCCTGAAAGTAAAGTTTCTAAACTTTCCAATACAAGTAAAAAGTGAGATGAATCAAGTGAGAGCATAAATAAGCATTTGCATTCTAAGAATTTAAGTACAACTACAACATCATGCAATAATTGTGAATGCAATGCTCCCCCTCAATGGGTTACTCCCCCTCAATGTATTGTCTCCCCAACATGCATAATTGCTACCATAATTTGCTACTCCCCTTACCACCATTCTACTCCCCCTTTTTGTCATGATATAGGCAAAGGAGTAGTCCCTAACCGGGTCATTTAGCAAAGAGAGATAGTAGCATACTATATACTTGCATAATCATATAATCCACTTTATGCAACTCAATCAATTGGAGAGAAACAAAGAGATTTATTTAAAATAAATGTGTGAATCAAAATATGCTTTGCATACAAGACATGTAGCATTCAGGTCCAAAATACAATGGTATTTGACAAAGCAAATGACAAAGGTTTCTAAAAAGAATTCAAACCAGTTTCACCAATGTCATGAGAGAAGCAAGGATATAGAGTTTTCATTGATTTTAATTTATGAGCAACTATATCCATCTTTATAAGCGAAACATGGCATGAGCGACTTTGCACCCTATTCGTTTTTTCCGGGAATGAAACCCGTATGATAGTAGACATGTTCAACAAATAAAGAAAGAGAGACATTTGGAATTATTCCTTTGAATGGATACAAGATCCTTTATTCATTTTGAACCTCATAAGCTTTCACACAAGTTTTGCATTTTAAGAATATGCAATCATCAATTCATGCTTTTCATGTGAGCATGTTATATGAATTTCATGCTTTTTCATTTGACATTAGCATGTTATAAAAGAATCATCATGTCATGGAGATAACCATAGGTCATTCAAATCATACTTCCTATATACATCTCCTAGTCCAAAAATGCATGTTTGAACATAAATATGACATGTATTGTAAGCAAGTATGGTTCACACTTATTGAATTGAAAACATATATACATATGTGCAACCAAGCTTACTCAAGCAATCAACAAAGAAGGATAAGATTTTCTCAAATATTTGCATGCATCAAGTATGCAATAGCTCTCTTTGCTTGAGTTCCCCATATGGGGTCAATATCATCCTTCATCAATGAAGGTCATGAGGTCCTATAGACCTCCCAAGTCCATTTGACTTGGTTGAACCTATTTGAGACTTGTTAGTCTCATAGCAAGCGGGTTCATTTTTTCTTATCCACATAGAAATGACATTTTTCTTCTTAGTGGTCAATGGTTCAAGAGTTCTAGAAATAATAGGATCATGAACATGAATTTTTTCTTTCCTATTAACATGCATTCTAGCTCTTGTCATTCTCTTCTCAATCATGCATTTGAATCTACATAATTTAATGAAATGAAAGTAATTTGGTCTAATGTGACCATCAATACCACAAAAGTGACATGTAGGGATGAATTTAGAAATCATACCATGTCCTTGAGCATGTATATGAGCCTTCCCATGACTTTGTGGTTGAGTAGGTTCAAATCTTCTTTGTTGTTGAACCGGTCTAGCTTGCTTCCATGGTTCATTTTGCATGATTGGCCTCTTCCCTTGAAGAATTTGAGCTTGAGGGAAGTTAGGTTAAGGAACTATTTGAGCTTGAGGTTATCTCCTTAGAGCTTCCTTCACTTATGCACTTCTTGAACATTGTCCTAGATCAATTTTCTTCCTAGGAGTGTGCATCGGCGAGGCTTCTATCTTGTCCAAACTCTTAACAAAGACGGTCTTGGTTGGAGTAGTGATCTCCTTGCTTTCTTCATACCCAATACCTCTCTTGTCACAAGGGTTATTTCCACTACCAAGCATGTGGTTAAGCTTCTTGGTGCTTGAGGTCATTCGAGTCAATGACTCTTTAGCTTCATCAAGCTCCCTATTTAACCCTTCTTCATTCCTCCTAGACATAGCTAGCTCATCCCTTAGCTTGTCTTCAATCATCTTGGATGTTTCCACTTGTTTACTTAAGTGGTCATTGTGTGTTGAAAGTTCTAGATTTTCATCCTCTAAAATCTTCAATTTTCTATTGTTCTTCTTTAATGAACTTTCACACTTGACTATAAAGTCATGAACATCCATTTTCTCTACATTTCCATTTGTAGAGTTAGATGAGGAGTCATCTACACTAGAGCTATCTCCTCCACTCTTCATCTCCCCTATGGAGTCATTTCCCTCATTTAGACATTCACCTTGGTCTCTTGAGTTGATGAGAGTCATATCCCAATGAGTAGCTACACCTATCACCTCTAGAGCTACTTCTTCATCTTTTTCTTCTATGGGATCACAAGTCAAGTCATTATTACCAACAACTTTATCTTCTATACAAGTGGCCCCAAATGCCGTGTAGTCGATGGTAAGCTCATCATCACTTGATGACTTGTCTCCCTTTCCGGAGTCATCACTAATAACACTCCAAGTGGTAGTTATCACCTTTTCCATCTTCTTGTTTAGGCAATTAACAAAATTGGAGGCGAGGTGTCCTGCACCAACACACTCATAGCATTGAACCTCTTTCTTTTCGGTCTTCTCTTGCCCAGGCTTAAACTTGTTGAAGGAACCCTTTTTCCTCAAATTTTGGCCTTTGGATTCAATGCCCTTCTTCTCGAACTTGGTAAACTTCTTGAACCTTTTTAGTAATAATGCTATGTCTTCGTCCGAGTCATCTTCAACCTCCTTCCATGAGGAGTAAATATCGTCGGTGAGCAATGGTGGCCTCACGCTCGACGCTTTCTCTTTGCTCATCCCGAAACCACTCATAGTGTTTGGATGAATGCAAATGAGATGAATGCAAAATGTATGAATAAATCAAAAAATCACATAAGATGCAAAACACACCAAAATGAGCAAGGATCACCTATGTATGTCTAGGAACCCGCTCTGATACCAATTGAACGTAATACAATAACGCTCGGTGTGTATGATAAATATATCTATAGGGGGGTGAATAGATTTTAACTATTATTACCCAATTTTCGTATGCAAGTCAATTTTACAAAAATGCCCCTACTAGTCAAAAATACAAGCAAGTGTAATATAGTGCGGAATTTAAATAACACTTGATGTATACGTGGAAACCCAACCACTGGGAAAAACCACGGGCTGTTTAGTGCGCCACACTCAGACCTCGAAATCCACTAATCGAAATGGAGTTTACAACCTATGTAGACATTGTCTAACACTCCGGTCAATAACTCCCCACTTCTACCACTCGGGCCTTTAAAAGTGGCTCTAGTCCTACATCTCTTCAAAGCAAAGTAAGCACTAGAATTTTACCTTTGGTGCTTCTTCTCTTGAGGTCTTGAGAGCTTAATCTACCCTTACAAAAACCCCAAATGTGGTTCGTCTACGAAATAAGCCAATCAATAAACTAAGACCTTACAATCTCCCCCTTTGGCTATTTCATGACAAAACCACCACTCACATAGATCCTAAAAACATAATTGAAGCTACAGGATAGCAATGAAATTCTACATTACAAAGAGATAAGAAAAATAACTTCAAGTCATCAATCTCTTGTAGAATATCAAACCTTCAAAACAAAAAGATTACACTTCCAAAGCAAGTGTATGTAAGGTGATCATGTGAAGTAAAAACAAGCATTTGCATTATAGAATTTTTCAATTAAGAAAACCTGCAACATTATGAAATGAATGTGCAATGCAATGCTCCCCCTCAATGGGTTACTCCCCCTCAAAGAATGGTCTCCCCAACATGCACAATTGCCACTACAATTTGCAACTCCCCTTACCACATCCTACTCCCCCTTTTTGTCATGATATAGGCAAGGGAGTAGTCCCCAACTGGGTCACTTCTAACAAAGAGAGATAGTAGCATACAAGATATTTGCATAATCATATAAGTCACTTTATGCATCTCAATTAATTGGAGAGAAACAAGGAGTTTTATTTAAAGAAAATGTGTGAATCAAACATGTTTTGCATACAAGACATGTAGCATTCAAGTCCAAAATACAATGGTATTTGGCAAAGCAAATGACAAAGGTTTCTAATAAGAATTCAAACCAATTTCACCATTGTCATGGGAGAAGCAAGGATATAGAGATTTTATTGTTTTCAATATAAAAGCAACTATATCCAACTTTATAAGCGAAACATGGCATGAGCGACTTTGCACCCTATTTGATTTTTCCAGGTGAGAAACCCGTATGATAGTAGCCATGTTCAACTAATAAAGAAAGAGAGACATTTGGAATTAAATTCCTTTGAACGGATACAAGATCATTTCTTCATTTTGAGTCTCATAAGCTTTTTCACACAAGTTTTGCATTTTAAGAATATACAATCATCAATTCATGCTTTTTCATTTGAGCATGTTATATGAATTTCATGCTTTTTCATTTGACATTAGCATGTTATACAAGAATCATCATGTCATGGAGATAACTATAGGTCATTCAAATCATACTTCCTATGTAGATCTCCTAGTCCAAAAATGCATGTTTGAACATAAATATGACATGCATTGAAAATAAAGCATGGTTCACACTTATTGTATTGAAAGCATATATACATATGCACAACCAAGCTTACTCAAGCAATTAAAAAAGGAAGCATAAGATATTACGAATTTTTTGCAAGTGACAAGTATGCAAAATAGCTCTCTTTGCTTGAGTTCCCCATATGGGGTCAATCACCAAAACACATCACTCCACAAGACATATCCCAATAAATCTACTAAGTATTTTAAATCTAGTAGCATCTAAGGGTTTAGTAAATAAGTCCGCAAGTTGATCATTGGTACCTACATGTTCAAGTACTATGCATTTATTTTCAACAAGCTCTATAATGAAATATTGGCAGATGTCAATATGCTTAGTTCTGGAATGTTGCACTGGATTCTTGGAAATATTAATGGCACTCATATTATCACAAAAGAGAGTGGGTGTACCTTGGTTGAATCCGTAGTCTACTAGCATTTGCTTCATCCATAGGAGTTGTGTGCATCCACTCCCAGCGGCTATGTATTCGGCCTCGGCCGTGGACAAGGAAATCGAGTTTTGCTTCTTGCAAAACCAAGACACCAAGTTGTTGCCTAGAAAGAAGCAACCACCCAATGTGCTCTTCCTATCATCACAATTTCCTGCCCAATCCGCATCACTAAAGTCTACAAGACTAGCATTAGTGTCAAAAGAGTACCAAATCCCATAGTTGGATGTCCCATTCACATAGGGAATGATTCTCTTAACAGAGGAGAGATGGGACTCCTTAGGATCCACTTGGTACCTAACACACACACCCACACTAAAAGAGATATCGGGCCTACTTGCGGTCAAATAAAGCAAGCTACCAATCATGCCACGATATAACGTTTGTTCCACACTTTTACCACTAGCATCCTTGCTTAGCTTCAAAGTGGTACTCATGGGTGTATTACAATGTTTGACATTTTCTAGACCAAACTTCTTCACTAGGTTTTTGGCATATTTAGCTTGGGTTATAAAAATCCCATCATTTAATTACCTAATTTGCAAACCTAGGAAGTAACTAAGCTCACCAATAAGACTCATCTCAAATTCATGAGACATGACATCAACAAATTGTTGGACTTTGGTGTTGTTGGTTGAGCCAAATACAATGCCATCAACATATATTTGAGCTATAAATAACTTATCTTTGTTTCTCTTGATGAACAAGGTCTTGTCAACACTACCTCTTGTGTAGTCATTGTCAACAAGAAATTGAGTGAGGCGCTCATACCAAGCCCTCGGTGCTTGTTTCAACCCATACAAAGCCTTTTTGAGGCGATAGACATGGTTGGGGTGGTGTGCATCCACAAACCCCTTGGGTTGTTCAACAAACACTTCCTCTTGCAAGAAGCCATTGAGAAAGGCACTTTTGACATCCATTTGGTGTAATTTGAACTTGTGAATACACAAGATAGACAAGAGAAGCCTAATGGACTCTAAACTGGCAACGGGAGCAAATGTCTCCTCAAAGTCGATACCCTCAATTTGAGAGTACCCTTGTGCTACAAGTCTAGCCTTGTTCCGCACTATGTTGCCATCCTCATCAGATTTGTTCCTATAAATCCACTTAGTGCCTATTACATGTGTGCTTTTAGGCCTAGGAACTAAAGTCCAAACCTCATTCCTTTCGAATTGGTTTAGCTCTTCTTGTATGGCAAGAACCCAAAATTCATCATTTAAGGCTTCATCAACCTTTTTGGGTTCTATTTGAGAGGTGTAGCATGTGTAGCTAATTAGATTACCTATTTGACGCCTAGTCCTAACACCCTCATTAACCTCTCTAATGATATCATTCTTATCGTGGAGTTGTCTAACCCATGGAGCGGGTTCTTTAGAGTTCAAGAGAGGAACTCTATCAATAGGTTATGTGTCCTCATAATCACCATTGGACGTCCCAACATTGGGAGTCTCCACAACCTTCTCCAAAGGAGAATCATCATCTAAAACTACCTCCTTCTCATGGTTACTAAACTTAAGCCTTTCATCATCAAATACAACATTTGATGATTCCATGACACTTAGAGTCTTTAAATTAAAAACTCTATAGGCTCTACTATTTAAGGCATAGCCAATAAAGATACCCTCATCACTCTTAGCATCAAATTTGCCAAGTTGATCACAGTCATTTAAAATGTAGCATTTGCTTCCAAAGGAGTGGAAGTAGCTAACATTTGGCCTTTTACCTTTCCATAGCTCATAGGAGGTATTTCTAGTTCCGGGCCTTAGGAAAACTTTATTTCCTATATAGCAAGCCGTATTGACGGCTTCGGCCCATAGGTTCCTAGGGACATTATTGCTAAGCAACATCACACGGGCCGTCTCTTGAAGGACCCTATTCTTCCTCTCAACAACTCCATTTTGTTGAGGTGTCCTAGGAGCCGAAAACTCATGGGAGATGCCTAGACCATTACAATAGGTTTCAAATGTGGCATTCTCAAATTCCCTCCCATGGTCACTTCTAATCCGTTTTATGCTTTTAATGTTAGAGTTCATTTCATTTTGAATTTTATTACAAAGCATTTTAAACTTATCAAAAGTTTCAGATTTTTCTCTAAGAAAATATGTCCATGTGAACCTAGAGAAATCATCAACACAAACAAAGATATATCTCTTTCCACCTAAACTCTCGGTTTGCATAGGACCCATTAGATCCATGTGGAGAAGCTCTAGGGGCTCCTTAGTGGAGAGATACTTGCCCTTTTTGTGCATGCTTTTGGTTTGTTTTCCTTGTTGGCAAGGTCCACAAACACCATTGGCTTTCTTCCCAAGCTTAGGGAGGCTACGCACACAATTGAACTTTCCAAGGGTTCATAAATCCCGAAAGTTCATGTGGCCAAGTCTTTCACGCCACAACTCAATTTGCTCATCCATGGACACATTGTTTGAGACTATACTAGCTTCAAGACAATAGCAATTGTCGCTAGATCTCATACCTTTCAACAAGGTTTGTTCATCAAGCTTTAGGATAAAGCAATCATTTTTACTAAACATGACGGAATATCCTTCATCACTAAGATGAGAAATGCTTATCAAATTGGCTTTCAAGCCATCAACAAACAAAGCATTAGATAAGGGGGGTAATCCGGGAACGGAAATGGTTCATTTCCTTACAACTTTCTTTTTGGATCCATCACCAAAAGTGACATATCCTCCTTCCTCCATAGCAAGAGTCTCGAAGAAACTCTTGTTTCCCGTCATGTGCTTAGAGCACCCACTATCTAAATACCAAAAATTAGAAGAATTTGCCTTCAAGGCTATTTGAGCAACATGGCAAACATTTTCATTCTTTTTAATCCACCTAGAAACAATATTAGCTTTCTTAGTGGTCTTTGGTACATGGGCTATAGTTATCCTAGGATCATACACATCAATTTTATCATTCCTAGGAACATGCAACTTGGCTCCCTTCTTTCTCTTTTCAATCATGCTTGGTGTTTTACACATTTTAATATATCGAAAACAATTTGGTCTAATATGACCATCAAATCCACAAAAATGACATGTAGGAATAAAATAAGGAATCATACCTTGTCCTTGTGCATGCATGGGAGCTTGTCCATGTCTTTGTGGTTGAGTGGGTTCAATCCATCTTCATTGTTGAACTGGCCTAGCTTGCTTCCTAGCTTGAGGTTGCATGATTGGCTTTCCTTTGTGAGCCAATTGTTGAGGAATGTTGGCTTAAGGGACCCTAGTGGGTTGAGCTTGAGGTTGCCTTCTTGGCACCAACTTCACTTGTGCATTACTTGAACATTATCCTAGTTCTAATTTCTTCCTAGGAGTTTGCACCAATGAAGCTTCTTCATACCCCAAACTCTTGACAAACATGGTCTTGTTAGAGGTTGAGATCTTATTGCCATCTTCATACCCAAGACCCTTCTTGTCACACGGATTCTTTCCAACACTAAGCAAATGATCAAGCTTTTGAGTGCTAGAGGTCATCCTAGTCATAGACTCTTTTACTTCTTCAAGCTCCCTCTTTAGACTTTCTTCATTCCTGCTAGATAAGTCTAAATCCTTTCTTAGCTTATCTTCTACCTTCTTGGACTTTTCCACTTGTTCACTTAAGTGGTCATTATGAGATAAAAGCTCAAGATTCTCTTCTCTCAACATCTTGATCTTTTTCGTGGTTTTCATCTCTAAGCTTTTGAACTCCGCGTAATGTTCAACAACAACCTTTCTCTCCATATATCCATTTGTGGAGTGAGTTGAGGAGTCATCCTCACTTGAGTCATTTTCCTCTTGACTCTCTTCCTCTTCTTCACTTCTACCTTGGATCTTGTGAGAAGAGGCAAAAGCTATGAAGTTAGCCACTTCATCATCCGAAGTTTCATCTTCTTCATTGGAGTCATCACTACTCTCACTCCATGTGGCGGCCATCACTTTACCTTTCTTCTTATCATTGTGATTAGCACATTCGGGGGCAAAATGACCTATACCACCACATTCATAACATCGGACCCCTTTCCTTTCGGTCTTCTCTTGCCTAGGCTCAAACTTATTGTAGGAACCCTTTTTCTTGAAGTTTTAACCTTTGGAACCAAAGTCCTTTTTCCCGAACTTCATAACCTTCTTGAATCTCTTCACAAATAATGCAAGGTCTTTGTCCGAGTCCTTCTTTGCCTATTTTTCATCCTTAGAGGCTTTCAAAGCAATTCCTTTTTGCTTTTTAGGAGGTGTGGAGATCGGACCCTTCCTAGACTCATAAGCTAGAAGTCTCCCAATCACCTCACTCGGTTTCATATCCTTATATCCACTATTTTCTTCTATAGCCGTTACCTTAGATTCAAACCTATCGGGGAGAGATCTCATAATCTTTTGCTTGATTCTCCTATCTGAGTAAAGGTCACCAAGTTGATGACTTTGGTTGACTATATCCATCAACTTGATCTCGAAATCATTAAAGCACTCATTCTCCTCCATCTTAAGCATCTCGAATTGAGTTTGGAGGACTTGAAGCTTAGAGTCCTTCACCACTTCGGTTCCCTCATGTGCAATCTCTAGGATGTCCCATGCCTCCTTAGCTATCCTAGTATTTTGAATCAATTTATATTGATTTTCGTCCATTGCACATAGGATGGCATGCATCGCCTTCCTATTCCATTTTGATGCCTCAAACTCTTACGCGTTCCATTGCGCCTTAGGCTTGAGCACATCTTCTCCTCCACCCGTAGGAGTCATCATGGGAGATGTGTAGCCGTCTTCAACCGCCATCCAAGCCCGGTCATGGATTTGACATATGTACGACTCCATCTTGCCTTTCCAAGAGGCATAATTCAACCCGGTAAGAAGCGGAGGCCTTGTGCTAGAAGCACCCTCATTGCCACTACCATTTCCACCGTTTCCACTCATAGTGTTTATAAATGAATGAAATGAATGCAAATGTATGAATAATCAAAAATCACACAACATGCAAAACACACCAAAATAAGCAAGGATCACCTAAGTATATCTAGGAACCCACTCTGATACTAATTGAAAGTTCTCACAGTGTTTTAAATATTAATCTAGAGATTGGGGGGGGTGCTGATACTAATTGAAAGTTCTCACAGTGTTTTAAATATTAATCTAGAGATTGGGGGGGGGGGGGGGGGGGGGGGGGGGGGGGGGGGGGGGGGGGGGGGGGGGGGTGAATAGATTTTAATCGATTTTACCAAATTTTCGCATACAAGTCAATTTTACGAAAATGCCCCTAACTAGTCAAATAGACATACAAGTGTAATATGGTGCGGAATGTAAATAACACTTGATGTTTACGTGGAAACCCTCACGGGAAATACCACGGGCTACTAAGTGAGCCACACTCGAACCTCGAATCCACTAAATGTGTAAACCGATTACAACCTAATCCTGGTAAGTAATCACACACCTACCTAATCCCGGTATGAGTGAACCTAGTCCAATTGCTTGTGATTTACGCAACCTAATCCCAGAAGCTACACAAGTCTTACTTCTCAATGAAGAGATAAAGATCCTATGTGAATATATGAAATATACAAAATGCAATAAAGAGCTAGGGAACCCTATATGCTTATCTAGGATGACAATATGGCAATTAAAATAATCCTAGATATTAATAGCTAAATGACATATCAAAAAGCTTAGCTAATCAAGATTAAGCAAAAACCTAATTAGCTATCACAATACAACTTCTCAAACAATCAATACACTAATCTCAATCTTGTATCCAAAATATATATGAAAATCATACAAGAAATAAATGAGATTGCTTAATAAGAAAAGACACAAAATATGTAAGATATTAGTGAAAAACTTACCAAGCAAAGTGTGTTGAAGAATCCATGCAAAATGATATCTAAATGATCAAGTATGATGCTAGATGATGATTGATGATCATGGAAAAGTGTTTGAGTAATCAAAGGTGAGTTCTTTTGTGAAATTTTCCTCTTGGAAAAATATGCTAAGTAAAAATTGATTTTGAACTCTCTAAAAAACAACCTAAAAACATAGAGTCATATATATAGGGGACTTAAGTGAAGTGAGGTCGTTTTGAAAAAACGCACCAGAAAATGCACTGTGCGCTGGTGAGCTGCGCTGGAGGACCTGTGCACGACCAAAATTTGCACTAGGCGTTGGTCGACCAGCGCAGGACAAGGGCGCAACACCAGCGATAGAACACTGGGCTTTTTATGCTGGTGTGCTTGCGCTGGACGACCAGCGCACGACCAGCGACAGACCACTGGGCGATCTACGCTGGTGTGCTGCGCTGGTCTAGCGCATGAAGATCAGCGCACAACCTTTTTTCTTCACACTCAAATGCATTTTATGCAAGAGTAAGCAAGTGAAGGAGATTGCATCCAAAAGCCTAAAATGATATGTTATTATAATCACGAGATGCAATCAATACTTATGCAAGAAGATAGATTAAATAATCAATAATGCACACATAATACAAACACAACATTCAAGAAAGGAATTATGCAAGTGTTGTGTGTGTGTGCAACTATATCTCTTCAAAGCAAAGTAAGCACTAGAATTTTACCTTTGGTGCTTCTTCTCTTGAGGTCTTGAGAGCCTAATCTACCCTTACAAAAACCCCAAATATGGTTCGTCTACAAAATAAGCCAATCAATAAACTGAGACCTTACAAACACCATCATCCCATAACTCTTTTAATTCATCTATCAATGGTAACCGTGTGTTTTGAAAATCTTGACAAGGACAACGAGTCTTATCATCACCGTCTAAGTGATGTTTTAGCAACGTTAATGAATGATTTAACACCATATTTGTATTCTTTACATAACCTATTAATACTGGTCAGTGATTTTCTCCTTTATTTCATCCCATGTTCTCAAAGATGCTGGAGGCAGTGTCAACAACCATGTCTTCGCCTCATCCTTTAATGCATGTGGAATGCATCTCATGCGCAGCTAGTCTTCTGTTATCCTATGGTTGGGTAAGGACTGTATTGCTGTATAAAACTCTCTAAAGAATAGAAGTACATCTTCATCTGGTAAACCTCGGAACACAGGCAGCTGGTTGTAATGGCTACTTCTCAGTTCATAGTTCCTAGCTGTAGGTTTTAACACAATACACAAGGGATGGTTGCTCACCACCGGCCTACTGTAATCCTTCATAGTTCTGATAGGCTCTGGTTCATAAACCGGATTTGGGACAAGGTTGGGCATCGGATCAGGCTCCTGGTTGAGCCTTTCTTGGTTCTGAATTTCCTCGTCTTCCATTGTTTGATTTCTGATGCGATGGATGTTATCGTTCAAAGGTAACAATTCTCCCTGTTGAGATCTTCTACCTTGCATCTACTGTCAGCACCTGAAACAAGAAAAGACAAGTAACAAGTCAACTGTAAAAAGAAAGAAAGAAATAAAAAATCTAAAAAAGCTAAAAATTAATGACTCGACTACCTAAACTTAAAGTAAACCTATTAACTAAAACTAAAACTAGAAATAACCAATAAATTCACTAGTTCCCCGGCAGCGGCGCCAAAAACTTGATGTGTAAAATCGTGTTATAAAAACCTAACTCACAAGTGCACGAATCGTGAGATAAGTACAGTGATAAGTAGGGATCGTTCCCACGAGGAAAAATGATTTACCAATTAAACTAGTTCTAATTCAAGCTAAGCAATTAAAAGTAACCAAGAGATTTGAGATTGATTGATTGATGATTGATTAAAACTAAATTAAACTAAGAAAACAATTAAAAAGAATATGTGAATGTGATCAAAAAGTGAGAGGACTAGGTCATCAATGCTCCCCAACTATGTTTACTCAATGCTTTGAATTGACTTTGATAAAAGATGTAACTCAAGTTAAGGATTCGTTCTTATCTTATTTATGATTGTTACCGTATGATCCTGGGATGAATCAAGTGTTCTTAATCATAATTTACCCATAGATCAATGGCGCAAACTACAACCGAAAACCCATTAAGTGCAAGAACTAATGAACCAAAACCTACTTGCATAGATCAATGCTAAGATCAATTTTACCCATTCAATTGAATATTAATTAAGGTTACGTGTAGATCAACACTCCAAACTTAATTGTTTAATTATCAAAACCCTAAATTCATGCCAACGTATGATCATGCATTAACACAAATAAAGAATTAAGATTTAAAATGAATTGAATGAATCAAAACTTGAATTAATGGAAATATAGTCAATTCTAACAAAGAGTATTCATAGACGTTCACATTGACTCCCTAATATGGAGTTAGTTACACATATTAGAAACAAAAAGACAAGAGTAAGAGATGATAAAACCCATTGAAAAGCTTCAACAAATTCTTCAAATCTTCGATGTTGAAATCTCTTTCGTCTTCGAATCTTCTATGCGTAAGATGAATGAGGGAATTTGTGTGACGAATTGTGAGAAGGTGAGGTGTTGAATGTCTGAAAGTGCATGTCCAAGAAGAGAGAGAGCAGCCTTAAAGACGTCATAACATATATATAGGCCTCCTCAACCCAGACGTGAAAAGATTCCTTAGTCACGACAACATCGCTAAACCGCTGCCATGACCACAGCAGTAAGGCAGCGGTTTTGACGATACACGGGAAAACACTGTGGCTACGACAGCACTTGGGCAGCGGTATCGGCAGCAGTGTCTACTATTTTTAGACCACTGCTGCATCGCTGCTAATTAATTGGGAGCGATCTTGACAGCATTTTGCATATTTGCACGAAAGCCCCTGAAGTCTTCAAAATAGCACTTTCTTGCCTGAATTTCTTCAATTTATTCATCTGAATCCAAAATCCTGAAAAAGCTCACACACACACATTAAATCCCAAAAAGACTCGAGAAACAAACAAATGACTGGCGGAATGGGGATCAAAAACATATACAATAAATGACCGACCTATCTTTTGCTAGCCCTCGAGCAAAACTAAAACAAAACAAAACCTAAAAACCTAAAAACAAAACAAAAAGAACTAAGCTACTTCCGTAGGGAACACGATAGCATTGAGCGTATGCTACAAGCCTTTAAACCTCTAGGTCTCCCTAGAGGAGGAGTTTTGTCTCCTGAGGGTTTACAGCTATGACACCCACAAACATATCTTGCGAAAACCGGTCATCAAAATACCGCAATATGTGCCCATGTTGAGACAATGCATGCAAAAGCCAATAAGTAAAGACTAATATTAAGTCACAAGTCTGAAAACATTGCTCAATTTTAATAGAAAAGCCCAAGCTCAAAACATTCTAGCTTCCAGGACACATCATCAAAAGGCCATAGATATAATTCGTCTCGACTCTAATTCTCACAGGATTTCTTTCATTAGCGTTCTCAGAACCTAGGTTAAAATCACTTATCAAGCATATGCGATGGAATTTATGCACAAGAAATTCAAATTATTCGCATATGAATGTAACATTGAAAGAACGCTTGATTTGTATGCAAAAGATCTTATGAAAAGAATCAAACATTATGAACAAGATAAACACACATCACAAATCTACTATCATAGCAAGGATAACCAGCAGATCAAATAGACTTCATTCATGTTGTAATGGGGCCATTGGGCGAGGGCTAAGAAAGAACGGAAAATTGAAATTCAAAGAACCTAGGATCAAACCATGAGAGTCTTCTGTTACCTTTACGGCTTCACACAAATCTCGTGGTCTCCTTTTCAAGTGGAATGTCACCACTTATTAATTAATTCCTCAGAATTCTCCTTTCTCCCTTTGCCAACTCCTTTGAGTAGACTCAAACGTGTAGTTTTGTTTTTTTTTTTTTTTGAATAACATAAATACAACCATTGGATTACCTTCAGCTTCACAACTTTTGGATTGAATGCAGCTCTTTGCTTCCTTGACTTTAGCAATAATACATGCACACAGTTACGTGCAAAAATTCGTACCTCCACTTCACCTTCTCAAAGTATGATCCCAAGTTATAAGGTATGGCTAAATCATTGGCTAAGTTGGGTTTCAGTTAATGTGGTGAAAAAGAAAAAGGCTATCAGTGTTTGGCTTCAAACAGGGCTATGGAGCACACACATATAGGTAGGAAATATTTAAGGCCTTTTAAGTAGCTAAAGCACACATAGTCTATATCACTTCCACTGGTTCGACTTACTCAAGAACAAAATGCAACATGTGAAATCTTTTATGATGATCGTTCTATAATGCTCAATGTACAACCTATAGAGATCGAATCTAATGCTAAGACCCTACTGAGTGTTTAAAGAGTAGAAACAACAAGACCCTCATAGTATGTCATTTATGTACGCTTTTTGGCTTAGTGAACTCACAGGGGTAGTCTCCACTATTAATCATGGCAATTCAACTCAGCATTCTATCTACCATCACATCAAGAGCATGTCATAAGTTTTGAAAAACATGCAATGCATTACCCTAAATGGCAAGATGTTAGTGATTGATTAATGCACATCATCTCTAAGGCACGCACCGAAGTGTCTCGTCTCGACAGACGTAAGAGCGATAGACTCTCAAAACAAAAAAAAAAAATTTGACTCAGAAACATATGACACACCCCCAAACCTAAATCCTATATTGTCCTCAATGTATAACATCAAAGCACAAGACAAAACGGATAAAGACACGGAAGAGTAATCATGACACAAAATAAAGCAAAAGAAACAAAAGTCATAATAAACTAAATCCACAAAAATAAACCTGAAATCCAAAATTCTAAAGGAAAAAGAAAATAACGAAAATAAAAGAAAACAAATAAAAGAAAACATATCCGTTTGTAGACTCAGGACCGTCTACAGTGCCTCTATCTGCCATCACATCACTGTTGGCTTGGGCCAGGCCCAGTTCTGTCATCTACTTGTTGAGGCTGGCCTGGGCGGACTGTGGCTGCACGGATTTCATCAATCGATATCTCCAAGGTGTCCAGACGGGAGTAAATATCATTCCTCAATCCTGCTATCCCCGAATCTACATAGTCCTTCATCGAAGACAGCATGTACTCCACCCACTCAGGTCGCTGTTGGGACGAACTGGCACCTAACTCAGAGGGCTACTCCGGGAACTGCTGTGGCGGGTCCTCCATCTGCTCCGGCTCATCATCGCCCTGACCAGCCTGACGCCTTTTCCGCCCAGGTAACTCACCAATCAGGTGAAGCCCACGCATGCTAGCTTGAGTGTTCCATATGGCAAGTGATAGTGGCCTTTTCGGCTCTGTTGTCTCATCCCTAGCGTCGTCATCCACTAATAACCCAGCGGCGGAGCACATGGCCGTGATCAATCACGGGAATATCATAGTCGCTCCTATCAGTCGCCCAACACCCCGGATCTCCTTCTTAATGAAGGTTGCCACATCATAGTATCTACCCATCCTAATAGCATACAACACCTGAGATACCTCCTTGAAAATCTCCCCAGTATGACTAGATGGCTTAAAAGAGGCCGAGACAAATAAGTTCCAAAAGGCAATATCCAAATGCAAGTCACCCCTCTTAAGCTCTTGCCCATTCCATCCTGCTCCGCCCTCTCTGCGAAGTGCACAGCATAACTCGTACCTGCGGGGGTACGCTTCCTGATCCTCATGTGGTGGTAAGCCATAGTATTCTCTAATTGCTTCCACAGAAATCACCACAGGCACTCCTCTGACCACAACTACACTATGTGTCCCGAACTGTGCATCCACCATATTCGCATAGAACTCCCTGACTAGGGTATTGAAAGTTCTCAAAATACTCGAGGCGTGTTCTTTATAAAGCTAGAGGGGGGGGGGGGGGGGTGAATAGATTTTAACTAATATTACCCAATTTTCGCATGCAAGTCAATTTTACGAAAATGCCCCTACTAGTCAAAAATACATACAAGTGTAATATAGTGCGGAATTTAAATAACACTTGATGTATACGTGGAAACCCAACCACTGGGAAAAACCACGGGCTGTATAGTGCGCCACACTCGGAACTCGAAATCACTAATTGAAATGAAGTTTACAACCTATGTAGACCTCGTCTAACATTCCGGTCTGTAACCCCTCACTTCTACCCAGCGGGCCTTTATTAGCAACCCTATTCCAATTTGCTTGAGGCCTAAGCACTCTTAGCCTCAAGACTTACTTCTCTATGAAGAGAAACAACCTATGTGAATATATATATGAATATTCAAATAACAAACAAGGCTAGGTAACCTTAGATGCTTATCTAGGATGATGATATAATCAATTTAATCAACCCTAGATATCAATTGCTAAATGACATGTCAAATAGCTTAGCTAATCAAGATTAATTAAAAACCTAATTAGCTATCACAAACAACACTCAATTAATTTTCATCACAAATAATCTCTAACTTGTATCTAGCATATAATCAAAAGCATACAAGTAATTAAAGAGATGTATTAATATGAAAAACACTAAAGTAATATGAAATTAGTGAAGAACATACCAAATAAGATGTGATGATTCAAAACCATGCATGGATCAATTCTATGAAGGCATAGAAGATCAAATATGAAATTTGATGCAAAAGGGGTTTGATTTGAGTGTTTAAAGATAGGTTCTTGATATGATTTTTTCTCAAAAATCTCTCTTGAAAGATTAGGGTTCTAATTGCTCAAGAAGCTTATTCAGAGATTGAGAAAACAAGATATTTATAGACATCAAGAATTGGGCATGTGAAAAGACACTTTTGCCCCTGAAACGCACCGTTCGGCGGTTTCAATCGGCGGCCAGGCCGCCGATGACGACCGCCGAATTGAGCTCGTGAAGAACAGAGCATTAACGGCGGTTTCATTCGGCGGTATCGTGACCGCCGATACAACCGCCGAATCAAACCCGAGAGATTAAAATCGATCAGGTATGAACGGCGGTTTCGAACGGCGGTCGTGACCGCCGATCTTGACCGCATAATTGCTTCAGACCAATCTGGACTGAAACGGCGGTTTCATTCGGTGGCCAGGCCGCCGATCATAACCGCCGATCACCAACAATGGTGAAAACCAAGGAGAAGCCAAGGGCATTCTCCATAGGCGGTCTTCGCGCGAAACCAAGCACTAATTAGTGCAAGCGCGGACGTTTCCGAACAATATCGGGAAACGAATTATAAGGCACATATACACACAACAAGATATATCAACCAAAGTGTTAGAGTGTAAAGTGACATGTGAAGAGATGCACATAAAAATAAGCAAGTATGCAATCATAGCAAGAATGCTAAGTGAGTGTGTGCTACTAAATCTCTTCAAAGAAAAACAAGCACAAGAGATTATACCTTTGGCGTGCTTGTATCTTGAGGTCATGGAAGGGCTTTTGATCTTCAACACTAAACACTAGACTACCCTTACATACAAAACCCCAACATGTGGTTTGACCACGAAATAAGCCAATCAACAAAACGGGAATCCTTACAGGTAATATTAGCATTACAGGGCCTACGCACATAACCGGCCCATCCTTTGGCCTCAACAGTAGCAGGGATAGGTGTCTCCTCCAATTCTTCCACAGCTATTCCCCTTTCCAAAATGAAATTCTGGACCTTCTTCAATCTTCTCCTTGTATTCTGGATGTCCTTTGAATTTACTGCTCAACCGGCCTCTTATCTCTTCTTCTGCTGGGATCCGAAGGAACATGGCCTCCTCGGACAATTGTCCTTGCCATAACTGCAAAGAAAATAACAATGAAGCACGTAATCAGACAAAAATGGATAGTGACTAGTCAACAAAAAAAATTCAGCAGCAATCCGGCAGTAAAATCAATAAACCCAGGTGCCTACATTGCAGAGATATCATCACTTTGCATTCAGCACATCACAACACAGTAAGATTATAGAATAACAATTATTTGACAATATCAAACACAATTTCGTGTGCAATTGTTACACTATTCCATTGAAAATTATCAAAACACACTTCCACCTATTGCCTAATCCCTATGCATTCATCAAACAATACATGCAATGGACTAAATTCGTCCCAAATCCAACAATCCCCAAATTTCGGTCCTATAACCCTAAATAATTCAATTGAAAGCAAATATGGGAGAAAGGAGAGGGAACGCACAATTAAAGGCAAAATACAAATCATAATCAACGTACAATAGGTTAGAAGCACATACCTGGAAGTTGTGTGTGACCGGAATGAAGAAGAGAAGAAGAGGGAAGAAAGAAATTTAAGAGAAATTCACTGACATGACTCATCAAAACAATGCATTTATAATTAGGGCACGACCGCTGCCATTACCGCTACCATAGGCACAGCGGTTGGGCAGCGGTCCACTCCTATTGGCCGTCCAAATGGCAGAGTGGAACGCACCGTTTCACTTTTAGTACCGCTGCCATTACCGCTGCCATAGGCGCAGCGGTTGGGCAGCGGTTTGCCCAATTTGAACGCTCCCAATTGTTAGGCAGCGGTACAAAAACAGTAGGTACCGCTGCCATACCGCTCCTCCTTTATCCCCAACGGTTGGGCAGCGGTATGCCCAGTAATAACCGCTCCCAATTATTTGGCAGCGTTTTGAGGACAGAATGCAGCGCTGCCCATACCGCTGCTATTGCGCTGTGCATCTGACAGCGGTCAACCTGACACATATATATATATATATATATATATATATATATATATATATATATATATATATTTAACAATGAACAACAACACCCCCAAACCTTCTTGAAAGCAAGGGGAAACACTAATTAAAGACACGACAAAAGCAAAATGGAAAGAACATACCTAGGTGGGTTGCCTCCCACCGAGCGCTTTATTTAACGTCTAGGCAAGACGCACAGAGGTCTTACAGCTCTTGAAGCACGAAAGACCAAACAAACACAACCTCGGACATGCTGAAGTATGGCTTAAGCCTCTGATCCTTAACTTTTAATACACCGCCGTTCTGAAGATTCTGAATTTCAACAGCTCCATACGGAAACACCTGAGTTACTCTAATTGGTCCAGCCCACTTCGATTTCAGCTTTCCTGGAAACAACTTCAAACGCGATTGGTACAACAAAACTAGCATTCCTGGATGAAACTCTTTCCGAAGGATTTTGTTGTCATGTAACTTCTTTGTCCTTTCTTTGTAGATCTTCGCATTCTTATATGCATTGTTCCGGAGCTCCTCAAGTTCACTCATTTGCAAGCTTCTTTCCTCCCCTGCCTTGTCCAAGTTGAAGTTCAGCTTCTTTAGGGCCCAATAGGCGTTGTGTTCCAACTCTACCGGGAGATGGCATGCCTTGCCATAGACTATCCTATACGGGCTCATACCTATGGGAGTTTTGTAGGCTGTTATGTATGCCTATAATGCATCATTCAACTTGAGTGACCAAT
Source organism: Acer yangbiense (assembly GCA_008009225.1). Classification (NCBI taxonomy): domain Eukaryota; kingdom Viridiplantae; phylum Streptophyta; class Magnoliopsida; order Sapindales; family Sapindaceae; genus Acer; species Acer yangbiense. The sequence goes on from CM017768.1 coordinate 36,598,252, forward strand.
CCTTTCGATTTGGCTACACTGTCTTCTCTAGTACTTGCTTAATCTACCTGTTACTTACCTCAACTTGTCCTGAGGTCTGCGGATGGTATGGGGTTGCCACCTTGTGCTTGACACTATACTTCTTCATTAATGAGGTAAATACCTTGTTACAAAAATGGCTCCCTCCATCACTTATGATTGCCCGAGGTGTCCCGAATCTGGTGAATATGTTCTCCTTGACAAACTTTACCACCACCTGACTATCATTCGTCTTGGTTGCGACTGCCTCAATCCACTTTGAGACATAATCTACAACAACCAAGATGTACAAAAACCCGTGCGAGGATGGGAAGGGTCCGATGAAATTAATCCCCCACACGTCAAATATTTCCACTACTAGCTGGCTTGAAAGCGGCATCTCATCTCTTTTGCCAATATTCCCCGTTCTCTGGCACCTGTCACAAGAAGTACAGAATGTGTAAGCATCTTTAAACAAAGAAGTCCAGAAGAAACCTGATTGGAGAACTTTCAGAGCAGTCTTCTTGGCACTAAAGTGCCCTCCACAACTGAGGCTGTGGCAGAATTTTAAGACATCTTGCTGCTCTTCTTTAGGGACACATCTTCTAATGATCTGATCAGCGCCATATTTAAACAGGTATGGCTCGTCCCAAAAGTATTGCCTAGTGATGGAGATGAATCTTATCTTTGCTTGCGAGTTCAGGTCAGCTGGTATGATGCCATTTGCAAGGTAATTCACGATGTCTGCACCCAAGGATCATTGACTCCTAAAGCCATCAGCTGTTCATCTGGAAAATTCTCATTGATTGGCACAAGTTTCGTGCTTTCCCCCACATTCTCATCCTCCACTAATTGAGAAAGGTGATCGGCTACCACATTCTCGCTGCCCTTCTTATCCCCGATTTCCAAATCAAACTCTTGCAACAAAAGGATCCACCGGAGTAATCTCGGTTTCGTTTCCTTTTTTGTTAGTAAATATTTCAAAGCAGCATGATCAGAATAAACAATGACCTTAGATCCAATTAAATATTGACGAAATTTTTCTAAGGCACCAACAACTGCAAGCAATTCTTTTTCAGTAGTGGAGTAATTTAATTGTGCATCATTCAAAGTGCGACTAGTGTAGTAAATAACATGTGGAACTTTATCTACTCGCTGTCCTAAAACAACACCTAGAGCATAGTCTGATGCATCACACATTAATTCAAATGGTAAAGACCAATCAGGAGGCATAATAATAGAAGTAGATGTTAATTTATCTTTCAGAGATTCAAAAGCATGCAAACATTCATCATTGAAAACAAATGTAGAATCCTTGGTCAAGAGGTTACATAGGGGGCGACTAATCTTTGAAAAATCTTTTATAAAACGCCTATAAAAACCTGCATGACCAAGAAAACTCCTCACACCCTTCACCGAAGTGGGAGGTGGGAGTTTTGCAATTACTTCAATTTTAGCTCTATCTACTTCTATGCCTTTATCAGATATCACATGTCCTAGCACTATTCCAGATTTCACCATAAAGTGACTTTTCTCCTAACTAAGAGTTAAATTGGTCTCAGTGCATCTTTTCAAAACACTAGTTAAGTTATCAAGGCAGTGGTTAAAAGAATTACCAAAAACAAAAAAATCATCCATAAATACCTTAATATACTTCTCTAACATGTTAGAGAAAATAGACATCATGCATCTCTGGAAGGTGGCAGGGGCGTTGCACAGCCCAAAAGGCATTCTTCGGTAAGCAAAGGTCCCGAAGGGGCATGTGAACGTCGTCTTCTCTTGGTCTTCTAGAGCTATGGCAATTTGATTGTATCCTGAAAATCCATCCAAGAAGCAATAATAAGCATGTCCCGCCAAACGCTCAAGCATCTGATCAATGAACGGCAAAGGAAAGTGATCATTTTTAGTTGCCGTGTTGAGCTTGCGGTAATCTATGCACACTCTCCATCCCGTTGTCTTCCTTGTAGGAATCAACTCATTGTTCTCATTAGCTATCACCGTTATCCTAGACTTCTTTGGCACAACATGGACCGGACTCACCCATTTACTGTCAGATATAGGATATATAATACCCACCTTAAGTAGCTTTAGGACCTCTTCCTTCACGACCTCTTTCAAGTTTGGGTTAAGTCTTCGTTGAGCCTCTTTAGACGGCTTCATACCTTCTTCTGTGATGCATACAGGTGGTAGGGCTTATTCCCTTAATGTCCGCTATGGTCCATCCAATGGCGGCCTTATGCTCTTGTAGCACCTTCAACAGTCTCTCTTCTTTTTCCGCCTCTAAGTCAGAGGCTATGATCACTGGCAGAGTATCATTCGCCCCTAAGAAGGCATATTTGAGGTTAGAAGGAAGTTGTTTAAGTTCTAATACAAGGGGAGAACTCACAGATGGGATTAACGACTTGTTGATCTCATCTTCTATTTCATCACTTACTTCCTCAATGTCAGAATCTTCTTTTGAAACCTCACCCTGTTGAATTTCTTCATCATCTTCTATTGCATCACAAATCCAATCTAGTAGTTCTTCAGATATTTCTCCAGTCAACTCATCTTGTACTGCTGAATTCACCACTTCAATTGAATTACATTCAACTGAGTAACAATCATCTGCTGCTTCGGGGAACTTAAGAGACTCAAAGACTTTAAACTCTACTGTTTCATCTAACACAGTCATCGTTAGCTTTCCATTCTGGACATCTATAAAAGTCTTTGCAGTTGCCATAAAAGGTCTCCCCAAAAGGATAGGTTTGCAGTTTCTATCTTTAGCTCCTTCATCCATGTCTAGGACAACAAAGTCAGCAGGAATGATGAGATTATCTACCTGCACTAATACATCTTCAACATAACCCCTAGGGTATCTAACAGAACCATAAGCCAACACAAGTGACATAGATATCTTCTTCAGGTCATTCAATCCCAGTTGCTCATAGATATAGTAGGGCATCAAATTAATACTGGCTCCTAAATCTAACATGGCTCTCTCCAAAGTGGTACCTCCTATAGTGATGTTGATGCAAAAACTACCTGGATCTTATAATTTCGGCAGCAACGACTTTTGAAGGACTGCATTAGCACTTCTAGTCATGAATTCTTGATGATTCTCCCCAAATCTTGTCTTGTATGTATGAAGGCTCTTGAAGAACTTGGCATATGCTGGCATCTTCTGAATCATTTCCAATAAGGGCAAATTGACATTGACTTTCGAAAGAATGTCATATATGTCTTTGTATGATTTCTCCAACCTGCTCTTTTGCAACCTCCCTAGGAATGGAATTGGAGGAATGTATGGATTGGCTGACTTCTGGAGGAGCGGTGAAACCTTGGATTTTTCCACCACTATTTCTTCCTCCTGGGGCATGTTGTTATCTTTTGAAGGCCCTGAAATAGTAGCAAATTTATCAGAAAGTTCAGCAGGTCTATTATCAGTTAGAACCTTACCATTTCGAAGGACTATCATAGCCTTTGCTTGCTCAGTGAAACTTGGAAATTTCCCCTGTTCCATCTTTTGTTGAGCTTCAGCTAATTGCCTAACTTGGGTTTCTGTCTTCCTTAGTGAAGCATGAATGTTCTGAAATTGTACCTCATTCTTTTGATTCATTTGCTGGATTTGTTGCATTTGTTGTTGCATTTGTTGCTGCATATGTACAAGCATGTCTTCTATTGATGGCTTCTTAGGTTGGGATTCGGCATTTTGTTGAGCCCCGGCGTTAAATTGCCTTTGATTTCCATCGTTGTTGCCCCATTGGTTCCCAGTGCCTTGAGTATTGTTGCCCCATTGGTTCCCAGAACTCTGATTATTGTTTGACCATGAAAGTTTTGGGTGATTTCTCCAACCTGGATTGTAAGTGTTGGAGTATGGGTCATTCCGTGGCCTAGGATTAAAGTTGTTCATGGCTTGAACTTCTTCTTTTTCTTCTCTAGATCCAGAACATCCTGCTTGGTGTTCTCCCATAAACACTTTTTGTTGCCAACTCTTCATTTGCCCCATATCAGTAGCTAAAGCATCCATCTTCTTTATTATTTGTGTCATTTGAATAGAGTTTTCTGTATTGGCATCCATTGTATAGATTCCCTTCTTTCTCCTAGAATTCTTGTGACGGGAATTCTGAGCTAATTTCTCAAAGATAAAATATACCTCCTCAGGTTTTTTGTCATACATGGAACCTCCACAAGCATTGTTCACTAGAAGACCTGATACTTCCGTTAGACCATCATAAAACCACTGACAGAGTTGATTTGTAAGAAATCCGTGCTGAGGACAATCTCTGGTGTACTTCTTGAAACGCTCCCATGCCTCATAAAAAGACTCGTTGTCTTGTTGGTAGAAACTTGAAATCTTTGCTCTGATTTCACTGGTCTTCTGAGGTGCATAATACTCTCTAAAGAACAGAAGTACATCTTCATCTGGCAAACCTCCGAACACAGGCAGCTGGTTGTAATGGCTACTTCTCAGTTCATAGTTCCTAGCTGCAGGTTCTAGCACAATGCACAAGGGATGGTTGCTCACCATCGGCCTACTGTAATCCTTCATAGTTCTGATAGGCTCTGGTTCATAAACCGGATTCGGGACAAGGTTGGGCATTGGATCAGGCTTCTGGTTGAGCCTTTCTTGGTTCTGAATTTCCTCGTCTTCCATTGTAAGAAAAGACAAGTAACAAGTCGACTGTAAAAAGAAAGAAAGAAAGAAAGAAAAAATCTAAAAAAGCTAAAAATTAATGACTCGACTACCTAAACTAAAAGTAAACCTATTAACTAAAACTAAAACTAGAAATAACCAATAAATTCACTAGTTCCCCGGCAACGGCGCTAAAAACTTGATTTGTAAAATCGTGTTATAAAAACCTAACTCGCAAGTGCACGAATCGTGAGATAAGTACAGTGACAAGTAGGGATCGTTCCCACGAGGAAAAGTGATTTACCAATTAAACTAGTTCTAATTCAAGCTAAGCAATTAAAAGTAACCAAGAGATTTGAGATTGATTGATTGATAATTGATTAAAACTAAATTAAACTAAGAAAACAATTAAAAAGAATATGTGAATGTGATCAAAAAGTGAGAGGACTAGGTCATCAATGCTGCCCAACTATGTTTACTCAATGCTTTGAATTGACTTTGATAAAAGATGTAACTCAAGTTAAGGATTCGTTCTTATCTTATTTATGATTGTTACCGTATGATCCTGGGATGAATCAAGTGTTCTTAATCATAATTTACCCATAGATTAATGGCGCAAACTACAACCGAGAACCCATTAAGTGCAAGAACTAATGAACCAAAACCTACTTGCATAGATCAATGTTAAGATCAGTTTTACCCCATTCAATTGAATATTAATTAAGGTTACGTGTAGATCAACACTCCAAACTTAATTGTTTAATTATCAAAACCCTAAATTCATGCCAACGTTTGATCATGCATTAACACAAATAAAGAATTAAGATTTAGAATGAATTGAAAGAATCGAAACTTGAATTAATGGAAATATAGTCAATTCTAACAAAGAGTATTCATAGAGGTTCACATTGATTCCCTAGTATGGAGTTAGTTACACATATTAGAAACAAAAAGACAAGAGAAAGAGATGATAAAACCCATTGAAAAGCTTCAACAAATTCTTCAAATCTTCGATGTTGAAATCTCCTTCGTCTTCGAATCTTCTATGCGTAAAATGAATGAGGGAATTTGTGTGATGAATTGTGAGAAGGTGAGGTGTTGAATGTCTGAAAGTGTAGGTCCAAGAAGAGAGAGAGCAGCCCTAAAGACTTCATAACATATATATAGGCCTCCTCAACCCAGACGTGAAAAGATTCCTTAGTCACGACAACATCGCTAAACCGCTGCCATGACCGCTGCGGTAAGGCAGCGGTTTTGACGATACACGGGAAAACGATGTGGCTTCGGTAGCGCTTGGGCAACGGCAGCGGCATCGGCAGCGGTGTCTACTATTTTTAAACCGCTGCTGCATCGCTGCTAATTAATTGGGAGCAATCTTGACAGCATTTTGCATATTTGCACGAAAGCCCCTGAAGTCTTCAAAATAGCACTTTCTTGCCTGAATTTCTTCAATTTATTCATCTGGATCTAAAATCCTGAAAAAGCTCACACACACACATTAAATCCCAAAAAGACTCGAGAAACAAACAAATGACTGGCGGAATGGGGATAAAAAACATATACAATAAATGATCGATCACCTATTTGGCAACCAAATTCAACTCCTATCCATTTTTAAGTCCTGCTAAAAGCATTATAATTAATATGATTAACTAAAAACTATAACGCTAACTAAACATAAATGGCTAAATAAATTTTTCGTAATAAAGAAGATAAAATATCATTATGGCTATGGCTAAAGAATATGCAAAACCCATATTAAAATACCAAAAAAGTAAGAAACATATTTGCAACAAGGTTAATACAATATAACAATATTTATTGAGCATATTTAAAGTTACTTCTTATTTAAGATCAACTAGATATTGTTTGCTGCCTCTATTATGAAATTCACCTTCACACTTGTAACATAGCAATTTAGGCTATTCAATTCAATGAAATAATTGTATTGAATTAAAACTGCTATTTTTGTAATTTATTTGGAACATATATATTAAAACGGCTATTGAATTCAAGTAAAAAAAAAATGTTATTGAAAACTGTTATCATTTTGAACAAAGACTGTCAGGTTTGGAAAAGATTATTTCCTTGGTATATAGCAAGTTGTAAGTTCCTCATTTTTTATTGGCTTATTTCGGTGACAAACCACATTTGTGGTTATGTTGTAAAGGTAGCTTAGGCGCTTAATTGTTGGTGATCAAGCTCAACAAAGGTCCTCTCAAGACCTCAAGATGATAAACACTTCAAAGGTAAAACACTTGTGTTTATTTTCTTTGAAGAGACTTAGTTGCACACACACATAACTCATGCATTTCAATACTTCTTGTATGTTGTGTGTTTTATGTATGTGCATTCATGTTCTTGAACTCTCTTCGTGCATGTTTTAATTGATTGCATCTTGTTTGATAATTGCTATGACATATTAGGCATTAGGATGCATTTTGGTATAGGAGGCGCAGTTAGGTGGCTGTTCGTACAACGTCCACTTGAAGACCTGTAGCATTTTGGTCTCAGGCGCTGTACAGTTGCCCTTCGTATGGTGCCACACTTGACGCAATTTTTCAGGCGATGTTCAGTCGCTATACGAAGCCCCGTACATACAGTGACTGTATAGCGACCATCAAAAACCCGAGAGCAACATTTTCCAAGTCGCTCCCAAGTTGCCCAAAGTCGCCCCTATGTACAACGATTTTTGGAAAACTTGTTTTTCATTTCCAGGTGAGTTGCTGTACGGTCGCCCTACGTACTGTGACCAGTACAACAACTAAGGCAAATTTTGTGCCACTTAGTCAAAACGATGTAGCTTCATGTTGACATCATATATATATGCCTCTATCTCATTTAGGTCGTTTCTAAGAGTTCAAAATCACATTTTTAACTTAGAACATTTTCCAAGAGAGAAAATCATCCAAGAACTCATCTTTCACTCAAAATCATTTCCATTTGCATCAAACATAATCTAGTATCTTCTAGGATCATCTAGAATGTATCTTTGCATGGGTCTTCTTTAACACACATGACTTGGTAAGTTGAACACCATCTTCATTCATTTTAGTGTTCCTATACTTATCAATTAATCTCATTAATTACTTGTATACATCTAGATCATACTTTATATATAAGATTGAGATTTTTGTGTTGATTGATTGAGTGTTGTATTGTGATAATTATTGCTCTAGGATTGACTTTTAATCTTATATAGCTAAGTTTTATATGACATGTAGCCACATGATATTTAGGATTGATTGACATGCTCATGCATGATTTTATAAGCATTAAATGTGTTAATCTAGCATTTATGCATTGATATTCACATAGGTTGTGTGCTTTTCAGTGTGACTAAGAAGCTTAGTGCACAAGCAAGTAGGTCTAGAATCACTATTAAGGGCCCATTGGGTAGAGTGGAAGGGTTAGTGACCAAGTATGGTTTGACGTGTGGTCAACCTAAGTTGTAAACTTTCATTTAAGTAGTGGATTTGAGGACCGTGTGTGGCTAGCATAATAGCCCGTAAGTTTTTCCCACTTGTAGGTTTCTCACGTAAATCAATCAACGAGTAATTTATTGTTTTCCACACTTATAATTAAGTTGATTGTATTTTGCTTAGATTGAGTTTTTTTTATTGAATATTGACTAATCAAGAAAAATCGGTAATTAACTTGATTAATACCTATTCACACCCCCCCCCCCCCCCCCCCCCCCCCCCTTCGTAGGTATATTTAGACACACAGTACTAAATTGAAGAACAAAGTCATTAAACAGTGATCTCTAATGTAAAAAATGATACATATTATAAAACAAAAAACATTAAAAAAAAAAAAAAAAAAGCAGCACATCTAACAATTCAAACTTTGTTGTGTTTAAATAAAAGTAAAATGTAACTTAGCTTATCACAAATTTGCAAGAACACATATGCAAAGAGACAACCAAAATACTTATTCATATGAAGATAGCAAAACTATTCATAAATAAAATAAAACTAAGCAATCAACATACAGTGATTGTTCAACAAAATGAAACTAAGTTAAATGTCTTCTTAAGTAAGGGAATATATAATTCTATTCATGTGGGACAAGTGTTGGGATTTATGCCCTAAAGCTTGTAAATTGTAAATGTTATAAATCCATTAATAAAAGAAGTAGTATTTTCCTTCAATAAATATGACTCATACGTTTATATCATATGTGCAAAACATCCAAGATTGCTAGATGTAAATCTCTAACTAAGTATATGAATGTCATATACAGAAGAATTCGGTTTGATACGTGCAATCTAAAAAGTCCTTAAAAAGCAAATAAAGTTGGGTACTTTATTTGTGGTTAATCTACAGCTGCTGTTCATTCCGTAATGTACAGTGGTCTTATCCTAGACTACTCATACGGTGATATGAGAATGGAGACACCATATATGATGTGATCATATAGGACTGGGCCACGATCTATATGAATCTATCACCAAGATACGTTTCATGTAGAGATTCATACATATATATATATATTGACAAATGATGGATGTATATGGGTGATTTAAATCCTGAGTATCTTACTGACTCCTCCAAGTTAGATTGTGTTTCTTGACATACCATGGGTGAGATCATAGTAGCATTCCCGATCAATAACCCCATATCATAGAATCACGGTTTGGCTTGTGGCTGGGAAGGTATGCACGCAATAGAGGAATCTACTCCTTCTTGCGAGAAGTAGAGAAGTAGTTTCCTTAAGGGTTGATTCGGGACTACTTCTTCCGTAAAGGAATGGAGGATATAATTGTTCATTAAAGAATCAATGGTACTTAAAGGAAAAGATATAATTAGAGAGTTGTAACGGACTTTATGACCTAGCTCTAATTATGAATTACTTGTAGATGATCATACCATATGAAATAATTATATCGATGGAAACTTATATTTTGGTTGTGTAAAACATTTATAGTTACAAGAGTGCATCCTCAGGTTTTTAGTGGAATAACTCCGAGGTTAATAATTGTGAAATATTAATTAAAGAGTTTAATTAATTTTTCTAAGAATTATTAGAGCTCAAAAATGTGGGTCCATTAGGTCCCCTTTCTAGCCCTTTACGCTTATTGGTAACAAGGCTCACGGTGAATTGGATGATCCAATTAATTATATTAGGAAAGTAATTTTAATTATTCTAGGAATTAATTAAATGATATGATTATTTAATTAATAAATTATTTAATTGATTAATTAAATATAATTAAATAATATGATTATTTAATTGGCAAATTAATAATTAAGAATTATTAATGGTTAATTGGAGGTTACAGGTTCGAACTTCGAACCTTGACAAATGCAAATGAATAAAATAATAGAGATTATTTTATTTACTTTAAAGAAGTCAAGGGTTCAAGTTCCAGCGACAACAAAAAGATTAATATAAGATTTATAATCCTATCTAAACTTAGTCACTTAAACCCTAGTCTCTTGATAATATATAAAAGATAATATTAGGAAACAAAATAACGTAACCCTAATATATATATATATATATATAGAGAGAGAGAGAGAGAGAGAGAGAGAGAGAGAGAGAGAGAGAGAGAGAGAGAGAGAGAGAGAGAGAGGTGCGGCAAGGAGAAGAAAAAGAAAAGAAAAATTAAACTTTCTTTTTTGCTCAAGCTTGTGTCGAACCCTAGCAAGAAGACAAGGTGTTGTCTTCTACATCTTGGCAACCTCCATTGAAGTACTCCCAGAATCCGTGACGTGCCCACCCACAGTTGCTAGATCGCGGGTCTAAAAATATATATACTAAAGTGTCTAAATAAACCTAGAAGTGGGGTGAATAGGTTTTAACCAAATTAATCGCCAGTTATTTCGGTTAGTCAATATTAATTGCAAACACCCCTAATCTCTAATACTAATCATCATGTAAAATAAGTGCGGAAATAATCTAAATGACACAATGATTTGTTTTACGTGAGAAAACCTCAAAAGGGTAAAAAAAAAAACTCATGGGCATAATTGCCAATCGAACCCTCAAATCCAATATTTGCAAATACGATTACAATCCAGGTTGACCGCATCACACCTATATTGAAAATACCTACAAGGTTATACTAAACAACCTAGGAGGGGGGGATGAATAGTTTGACACTCTAATTTTAAAAACTCTTTCGTGACTTATGTCAAAACCTTGGTGAGCGTACAAATTAACCTTTAACAAGATTGTTATGAGAAAACAATTAACATAAGTATGCTCAATTCACCACCCTTAGTCTACAAAACAATGTATCTCATATACAAGTATATTCAATGAAGAGCAAATTCCATAAGTTGTACTTTGAATATTACAATGTAAGTACACTAAATAGAACTTTATAACTTGATATAGAATATCATAAGATACAATGTTCAAACACTTACAAGATACGAGAAGCAAATGTTGATTCAACAAATAATGTGTGCATCTCTTTCTTTATCAATAACTTGTTTACAAGAATGTGAGGAAATGAAGATCTTAAACAAGTTATATTGATCATACATACAAATATAAAGAAATAGAAATAAAGACATTTGACATATTGATTTTTACGTGGTAAACCTCCGAAGAGGAAACATCCACAAGTTGAATCCACAACCACCGGCAAGCAATCCACTATGATGAAAAGGACTTACACACTCAAGGCTATCAACACATGATATCCACCCTACGCTATCAACTCCTAGTCTACCCTCGGGCCTAGTGAATCATCTAGCCTACTTCCTATCCGAGATGTGTCCTACACCTCTAGGAAGCAACTTCCTATCCAAGACGCTCACGTCTCTAGGAAGATTCCTTGCTTGCCTAACCTGATCCTCCCGATCCTAGACAAGACTTCTTGTTTAGCCATCCGGATCACAAAGATCCTAGTTAAGCTTCCCTAGCTTAACTATCCGGAGTATCACACTCCTAGCTAAGACTTAACGCTCAAGTTGAAGCTTCACCCACTCCAAGATGAGACCTCCACCTTTTGCAAGGCAAATGATCTAAGTGATGCAAATGATGCAAACACATGCAATATAGAATATATGATCAATACATCCTATGGAAACTAGAAATAATCAATGAGCACATAATATATGTTTTTCTAGTTTATGATCCAAAACATGACACCACGCAAAATGATGCATGAACATATGAAATGTATGGATAAAGTACACTCCATAAAGACCTAGACATAGGCAACAAAGTTCACAAAACAAAGTAGTCTATACCTTAAACATGAATAAAAAATCTAGAGCATGCAAAACACCTAAAACATGCCAAATCCTAGATTCTGTTCATGTTACTAAAGCTTGAAAACAAAGCATGATCATTAAGCATATATTCAAGACATTAGAACACAAAAAACAAAAATGCTAGAATCACAAGATATGATCAATGAATATTCTAGCAAGTACTTAAAGCAAATATATACACAATAATCAATTAAATCCTAATTAGCTCTTAATACAAAATCAAATGTGCTAATCCTAGATTTGTTCAATTAAAGGATCCAAGCACATGCTAAGGTTATTAATCATAAAATAAATCAATCAAGTAATATTAATCTAAGCACAATACAACTCTCAATCATGTGAAAAAATAGAATAATAGAAAACTAGTTCACACTTGTCTCTAATTAGACTTGATTAGCTTTGATTATGAAACTATCTTTCTCAATAGAATTCACCATACATACACATACATATAGAAGAAGAAAACCCTAGGTAATTGAAGATCAAAAAAGATGAAATCATAAAGTTTAGTTCAATACCTAAGAATCCTGTGCAGTTTCGGTTTTGAGTAACGAACCACCACAAAACGTGATCAAAAAGCTGCAAACCTTTTTGGAGAAGCTAGGGGACTTTATTATGAAGATTCTCCAACTTGAATCACTCAATTCGGAGTCCGAATGAGAAAGTTATGGTGTTTAGAAGTTGAGAAAGTTGGAGAGAAAATTCTGCACTTCTCTTTTTCAAATTTTCTTCTTGGAATGAAATGGGAGGGAAACGAGATATTTAAAAGGGATGAAAGAGAGGGATTTTAGGACCAATTAGGGGCTGCCACCTCACCACCCCGTGAGGGGCGTGTGAGCCTCACAGTGGCAGAGAGGTGGTGAGCTCGTGAGCCTCCCGTGAGCCTTACGGCAGCACCCTAAATGGCCTTTGGCCATTTTATGCCTCCCTCGCGTTCTTTAGCTGTATTCGGGCATCCGAACTCTGAATTCGAATCTATTTTGGGATTACGAACCATGACTCCCTCATGCACAAGGAAAACTATAAAACTTTGACAAAAAGGTTGGGAATTCGACTCGGTATACAACGACGAAGACAACTCAACGAATGAGAATGAAAAGTAGCGTAGCTTCCTAGTTTGGACTCGAAACCTAATGGATGAGTAACTGAAATGACCGGGACTTAATAAGGAATCATATGAGATCATGTTCAAGTCCAAAACAAAAGAAACACAAACAAATAAACACAAAGTCACATAGGTATACCATTTCCTACAGATAGTCCTACAACATGCAATTTCACAATGTTTGTCAATTTGAAACTAATGCATGTGCATACTTTGTCAAGTGTGTGAATGTGTTATATCAATGGTGTACAACTATGCAGGGACACATATGAATGCCATTTCTGTGTGTGCCTTAAGGCCTTGCAAGAGGAATGAGGTCTAAATATACCTTTGATGCTTTCTTCTCTAAAAGGCTTCACTTTGCTTGATATGTTGCCCAATTTCCTTGAAGCTTGTTAAACCATGAATCCTAGACAACTAATCATTACAAAGAAAATGTTGTTTTGATATAAAATAGTGCCAACACAATTCAAAATCCTAACAATCTCCCCCTTTGGCAAATTCTATGTCAGAACACCTGTACAAATACTAAAACATACAACATGAAGATTGGTCACAAAAACTCACCCTCACATTACAATGAGTTAATTCACCTAGACTAATCTTTTACAAGTCTTGAACTTCTTCACTTGAGCTTCTCTTGATATTAACGAAAGTTAGATTGTGTGTCATTTAAATCACTTTGTCAAACAATATTTATAAGAACCTCACAAAGCCCTAAATGGTTTAAAAAGCACAAGTATGGCGGTAAGTGGGGTGTCGTCCACAAGGATCGAAGTTAACTAAAACTAGTTGATACTTAAGCAATATTAATGCGATAAAAGTAAATGGTTGATGTTGTGAAATGTGAATGAGCATACAACTTAAAACTAAACTAGGAATGCGAACTAAAATGGAATGCGAATGGAATGAAAGATATATAAGATGGAAACCAAGGTGTTGACGGACTCGTATGCGAACATTTGGGCAAATGTAACAAACTCGTAAATAAGCACGTTTTAACGAATGTAACCAACCTAGGGTGTATAGAGTTGGCTTTCTATCTCTAGTAAGGGGCCAACCTATGGTGTACAGCGAATGCCTCCTACTAGTGATTAATCCCTCCTAAGAAACCAACCTAGGGTGTATAGTGTTAGTTGCTCATTTAGGATTCTAACAATGAAAGCTCGTTCATCTATCAAGTGCTCAACCTGTTACTAATGTAGCTGTAAGGACCTCTATTTTGTGATTGGCTTATTTCATGACATACCACATTGGGGATGATTGTGTAATGGGTAGCTTAGGTCATCTTGATGATTATCAAGGTAAGCTTCCAAGCATCCCGGTAACTTCAAGATCAAGAGCTTCAAAAGGTATATCACTTGACCTTGATTCTTGAAGAGATTAGGTGCACATACACACTTGCATGCATCTTTATCTATCTTGCATTTGTTACCATGCATGTGTGTTTCTTTGATTCGTGCATCTATGTCATTTAGCACACACACACTTTCATTGCATTTATGTCTCTCTTAATTATGTGCTTATATGCTTTATCATCACACTTATGCATTTTCATATATTGCATATCTTTTATGTGTCACATGCTTGGTGATTATTCATGATGTTATCCATTCCCATGCATGTTTTTTTTATTGCATCTTGTTCATTGAAATGCCATGATATGTTTAGACATTAGGATGCAAAGCCATGAATTCTATTCATGCATGTTTTAATTGATTGCATCTTGTTCAATGACAATGCCATGCATGTTAGGCATTAGGATGCATTCACATCCCACACTTGCACTTCATGTATGTTAGTCTTAAGTGTGGTGTAATTCGTTTCCATTTGTGTGATCGGAAACGTCCGCGCTTGCACGATGGTGTGCATGTCTTAGCGCGATGGTTGACTACTTGAGAAGGTCTCATTCTTCTCTTGGATAAGTGTTAGATTTGGTTTGGTTAGTTGGAGTAAAGTGTCTAGTTTCAAAAGATTGGATTTCAAAGATTTAAATGTTTTTCAAAACTGACCTTTGTATGGTCTTGTGGCCATAACTTTTTATAAAAAGATTGAAATTGAGTTTTGTAACATTATGGACAAACTAGACACCCATACCTTTCTAACGGTATATTATTCGTAATATTTCATGACCGTTTGGATTGGTTTTGAAATCTCTAAAGTGACCACTAGAACAGGGCTTCAGAGCTGTTATCCGAATCTAATCTTTGGTCACTCAAACGACCATAACCTTTTCTATAGTAATCCAAATCATGTTTTGTTAATTGGAGTAGAAAGTAGACATCCATACCTTTCTAACGATATATTATACGAAAGGTTTCGATGTCGTTTGGTCATGTTTTGAGTCGCTTGAAAATCAAGCTTTGTGCTGTGACGCTTTGCCGCGGTTCAAGTGCCGCGTTTGGTGATAGCGGCATGCTAGCGACAGTAATTTCCGTGGTCCAAGTGCCGTCTTGGATGGCCGCGGCACCTACACTGCGGCAAGCCTGATTCCCGACCCTATTTCATAATTTGGCCATATCTCACTCATTTGGAGTCCGATTTGGCTCATTTTTGTTGGGTAAGTCACGAAATTTATAGGGCTATTATCTTAGCACTATAAATACATATTTTTCTCTCATTTGTATTCAAGGAAACAAAAGATACAAATCCATAGAGAGAGATTAAGAGTTTCCTAGATAGAGAAAGCTTCAAGAAAGCTTCTTTAACTCTTCAAACCCAAACCCATGTGCATCTAACATCTTTCATGCATCAATCTTCATTGGTCTTCTTGGTTTCTTAACTTGGTAAGTAGAACAAACTATAGGGAAAAATACGGTCAACGCAGCGGAAGCGAGACTAAAATCAAGGTTTTAGTATAGTTTAAAAATTTTCCTTTGATGACCTTAACCCTTAAATTAATTAAACATATATATATACTATTAAAAGTATAATACCTTTTGTCGCATGATCCGATTGACTTGCGTCGATGGTAATCCGCAAGATCTTCCAATCCTATCACGAACGTGAATCACCTATGAACGTAGTCTCCCTTTTCTTTGAATTGCGTACCTGAGGATGGAAAAACAAAATCTCTTTTTCTTTTCGTTAGTCACAAAACGTCCAAAAGACAACAAAGATTATACCAGTCACTTTTGAGTTCTCAATCTAATGATCGAAACTCACGTGAACCTTATTCGAAGCTGTACACAAAAGCCTATTGATGTATAAGCTATTAGTGTACTATCGAAATAGAATAATCTCTTCTCTCTTATGTCTTGGTCGAAATCTACACACACTAATCACTAGAGTAGGATTTATTTTCTAAGCAAAAGAAATAATTCTCAAGCCAAGAGAGAGAGAGAGGGGTGGCCGAATTCCATCTCTTCCCTTATATAGGGTGACCGAAATTCCACTCCCAATTTTTCTAGGGTTGCTTCATCCTCTAGTGTAGGAGATTGTAGGTGACCGAAATCCTCACTCCAAGAGGATTTAGGTTTTACCAAAACTCCTATCACTCTTGAGAGTCCAAACCCAAATCCAACTCTATAGTGTAGTATTAAATTATGACTATATTAAAAGACTTCCTAATTTGATTGGATAAATAAATCTTTTATTTATCTAATTACCAAATTAAGTCTTTTAATTTTAGTATACTACTACCAATAGTATAATTCTAGGAAACATATTTCCTGATCAGAAAAAGATTTTGAATCTTAATTAAATAATTAATTAATAAATTAATTAATTCTCATTTAATCAAACAATAAAATAAAATAGTATATTAGACTAATATATTAGCCTTGCCGCCCCACATACTCATATATGGGCCAAATATTATTTTCTTATTTTATTTAATCAATTAGACTTTAAATAAAAAGCCCACATGTAAACCAGACCCATTCTTTAAAAGAAACAAGCCCACATACCTTTCATTTGAAACAAATTATAGCACGGTGTGTATAAAACTATCTAGAGGGGGGGTGAATAGATTTTAAGCTTTTTACCCAATTTTTCGTGATAGTCAAAATTACAAAATTACGAAATTACCCCTAAATAGATAAAGCAATAAATCAAGTAAAATATGCGGAAATTAAATAACACTTGATTTTTACGTGGAAACCCTCACGGGAAAAACCACGGGCTAGTAAGTAAGCCACACTCGAACCTCGAATCCACTAAATGTGTAAAACGATTACAACCTAATCCCGGAAGTAATCACACACCTACCTAATCCCGGTATGAGTGAACCTAGTCCAATTTGCTTGCGTTCTAAGCAACCTAATCCCGGATGCTACACACAAGACTTACTTTCTCTATGAAGAGAATACAACCCTAAGTGAATATATGAATATCCAAATGCAACATAGAGCAAGGGAAACCCTATATGCTTATCTAAGATGATTAATATGCAATTAGAACAATCCTAGATATCAAAACTAAATAACATGTCAAATAGTTTAGCTAATCAAGATTAAGCACAAAACTTAATTAGCTATCACAAAACAACTTCTCAAACATACATCATACTAATCTCAAACTTGTATTCAAAGTATATAAAATAACATACAAGTAATTAATTGAGATTGCTAGCTAAGAGAAACACAAAATATGTAAGATATTAGTGAAAAGCTTACCAAGCAAAGTATGATGAAGAATCCATGCAAGATGACATCTAGAAGATCAAGGATGATGCTAGATGATGATTGATGATCATGAAAAAGTGTTTGAGTAATAAAAAATGAGTTATTGGAATTTTTCTTCTCTTTGAAAAATATCCTAAGTATGAATTCTGAATATGAACTCTCTTTTTTGACCTAAAGACAAAATGGCATATATATAGGGGGCCAAAACAAAGTGTGGTCGTTTAAGTAAGTTTCAAAGAAACGCGCCGATCGGCGGTTTAGATCGGCGGCCAGGCCGCCGATCATGACCGCCGAATTGAGCTCGTGAAGAACAGAGCATAAACGGCGGTTCATTCGGCGGTTTCGTGACCGCCGATTCCAACCGCCGAATCAAAACAGAGAGATTAAAATCAACCAGGTATGAACGGCGGTTTTGAAAGGCGGTTTCGTGACCGCCGATTCAACCGCCGAAATAGACTGAGAGAAAAATCAATCAGGTCTTGAATCGGCGGTTTCGAACGGCGGTCGTGACCGCCGATCTTAACCGCAGAAATGCTTCAGACCAATCTGGACTGAAACGGCGGTTTCATTCGGCGGCCAGGCTGCCGATCATAACCGCCGATCACCTAGAAAGGTGAAAACCAAGGAGAAGCCAAGGGCATTCTCCATAGGCGGTCCTCGCGCTAAACCAAGCACATTCTAGTGCATGCGCGGACGTTTCCGAAAGTTATCGGGAAACGAATTACACGACAACATGACACACAACAAAATATGATAAATAAGTGCAAGTGTGAAATGTGACAAGTGAAGAGAATGCACTCATATGCAATGAATGTTAAGTGTGTGTGTGCAACTAATCTCTTCAAAGAAAAGTAAGCACATAGAAATTTACCTTCGGTGCTTATCAACACGAGGTCTTCAAAGGGCTTCGAACAATAAGACCGATACTTAGGCTACCCTTACAAAGAACCCCCACATGTGGTTGTCCACGAAATGAGCCAATCAACAAATGGGAACCTTACAATCTCCCCCTTTGGCTATTTCGTGACAAAACCACCACTCACATTGATTCCTCACAAAGAAATAGAAACTACGGGACAACTATGATATTCTACAACACAAAGAGATAAGAAAATAAAACTTCAAGTCTTCAATCTCTTGTAGAATAATCAAGCCCTGTAAATAAGATTTCTATGTTTTCCAATACAAGTGAAATGTGAGATTAATCAAGTGATATCAAAACAAGCATTTGCATTTTTAGAATTTAGGCACAACATTACAAAATATATGCAATGTATGATAAATGCAATGCTCCCCCTCAAAGGGTTACTCCCCCTCAATGTGTTATCTCCCCAATGTGAACAATTGCAACACCAATTTGCATCTCCCCTTACCATATACTACTCCCCCTTTTTGTCATGATATAGGCAAAGGAGTAGTCCCCAACCGGGTCACTCATAGTAACGAGAGATAGTAGCATGCAAGATTTGCATAATTAATATAAGTCACTTTATGCATCTCAATTTAATCGGAGAGAAACAAGGAGATTTATTTGAGAGAAAATGTGTGAATCAAACATGCTTTGCATACAAGACATGTAGCATTCAAGTCCAAAATACAATGGTATTTAGCAAAGCAAATGACAAAGGTTTCTAATAGGAATTCAAACCAATTTCACCAATGTCATGAGTAAAGCAAGGATATAGAATACATTGATTTCAATATAAGAGCAACTATATCCAACTTTATAAGCGAAACATGGCATGAGCAACTTTGCACCCTTTTTGATTTTTCCGGATAAGATATCCGTATGATAGTAGCCATGTTCAACCAATAAAAAAAGAGAGACATTTGGAATATAAATTCCTTTGAACGGATACAAGATCCTTTATTCATTTTGAGTCTCATAAGCTTTCACACAAGTTTTGCATTTTTAAGAATATGCAATCATCAATTCATGCTTTTCATGTGAGCATGTTATATGAATTTCATACTTTTTCATTTGACATTAGCATGTTATTAAAGAATCATCATGTCATGGAGATAATTATAGGTCATTCAAATCATACTTCCTATATACATCTCCTAGTCCAAAAATGCATGTTTGAACATAAATATGACATGGATTGTAAACAAGCAAGGTTCACACTTATTGAATTGAAAACATATATACATATGTGCAACCAAGCTTACTCAAGCAATTAAAAGAAGAGGCATAAGATATTTCAAATTTTTTGCAAGTGACAAGAATGCAAACTAGCTCTCTTTGCTTGAGTTCCCCATATGGGGTTAATCATAGAACATCACTCCACAAGACATATCCCAATAGATCTACTAAGAGTTTTTAATCGAGTAGCATCTAAGGGTTTAGTAAATAAGTCCGCAAGTTGATCATTAGTACCTACATGTTCAAGTACTATGCATTTATTTTCAACAAGCTCTCTAATGAAGTGATGGCGGATGTCAATATGCTTAGTTCTAGAATGTTGTACCGGATTCTTGGAAATATTAATAGCACTCATGTTATCACAAAAGAGAGTGAGAGTACCTTGGTTGAATCCGTAGTCTACTAGCATTTGCTTCATCCATAGGAGTTGTGTGCATCCACTCCCCGCGGCTATGTACTCGGCCTCGGCCGTGGACAAGGAAATCGAGTTTTGCTTCTTGCAAAACCAAGACACCAAGTTGTTGCCTAGGAAGAAGCAACCGCCCGATGTGCTTTTCCTATCATCACAATTTCCTGCCCAATCCGCATCACTAAAGCCTACAAGACTAGCATTAGTGTTAAAAGAGTACCGAATCCCATAGTTAGATGTCCCATTCACATAGCGAATGATTCTCTTTACGAAAGAGAGATGGGACTCCTTAGGATCCGCTTGGTACCTAGCACACACACCCACACTAAAAGAAATATCGGGCCTACTTGCGGTTAAATAAAGCAAGCTACCTATCATGCCCCGATATAGAGTTTGTTCCACACTTTTACCACTAGCATCCTTGCTTAGCTTCAAAGTGGTACTCATGGGTGTATCACAATGTTTGGCATTCTCTAAACCAAACTTCTTCACTAGGTTTTTGGCATATTTGGCTTGGGTTATGAAAATCCCATCATCTAATTGCCTAATTTGCAAGCCTAGGAAGTAACTAAGCTCACCAACAAGACTCATCTCAAATTCATGAGACATGACATCAACAAATTGTTGGACCTTGGTGTTGTTGGTGGAGCCAAATACAATGTCATCAACATAGATTTGAGCTATAAATAACTCATCTTTGTTTCTCTTGATGAACAAGGTCTTGTCAACACTACCTCTTATGTAGTCATTGTCAACAAGAAATTGAGTGAGGCGCTCATACCAAGCCCTCGGTGCTTGTTTCAACCCATATAGTGCCTTCTTGAGGCGATAGACATGGTTGGGGTGGTGTGCATCCACAAACCCCTTGGGTTGTTCAACAAACACTTCCTCTTGCAAGAAGCCATTGAGGAAGGCACTCTTGACATCCATTTGGTGCAATTGAACTTGTGCACACAAGAAATGGACAAGAGAAGCCTAATAGACTCTAAACGGGCAACGGGAGCAAATGTCTCCTCAAAGTCAATACCCTCAATTTGAGAGTACCCTTGTGCTACAAGTCTAGCCTTGTTCCGCACTATGTTGCCATCCTCATCGGATTTGTTCCTAAATATCCATTTAGTGCCTATGACATTAGTGGTCTTAGGCCTAGGAACTAGAGTCCAAACCTCATTCCTTTCGAATTGGTTTAGCTCTTCTTGCATGGCAAGAACCCAAAATTCATCATTTAAGGCTTCTTCAACCTTTTTGGGTTCAATTTGAGAGGTGTAACATGTGTAGCTAATAAGATTAGCAAGTTGACGTCGAGTCCTAACACCCTCATTTACATCTCCAATAACATCCTCTTTGTTATGGAGTCTTCTAACCCATGGAGCGGGTTCATTAGAGTCCAAGAGTGGGACTCTAGTAGTGGGTTGTGTGACTTCATCATTTTCATTAGATGTCCCAACATTGGGAGTCACCACAACCCTCTCCAAAGGAGAAACATCACTAAAAACAACCTCCTCCTCATGATCATTAGACTTGAGCCTAGTATCATCAAATACGACATTGGATGATTCCATAACACTTAGAGTTTTTAAATTGAAAACTCTATAGGCTCTACTATTCAAGGCATAGCCAATGAAAATACCCTCATCACTCTTAGCATCGAATTTGCCAAGTTGATCACGGTCATTTAAAATGTAGCATTTGCTTCCAAAAGTGTGGAAGTAGCTAACATTTGGCCTCTTGCCTTTCCATAACTCATATGAGGTATTTCTAGTACCGGGCTTTAGGAAAACACGATTCCCTATATAGCAAGCCGTATTGACCGCTTTGGCCCATAGGTTCCTAGGGACATTGTTGCTAAGCAACATCACACGGGCCATCTCTTGAAGGACCCTATTCTTCCTCTCAACAACTCCATTTTGTTGAGGTGTCCTAGGAGCCGACAACTCATGGGAGATGCCTAAGCTATTGCAATAGCTTTCAAATGAGGCATTCTCAAATTCCCTCCCATGGTCACTTCTAATCCGTTTTATGCTTTTAATATTATAATTCATTTCATTTTGTATTTTATTACAAAGCATTTTAAACTTATCAAAAGTTTCGGATTTTTCTCTAAGAAAATATGTCCATGTGAACCTAGAGAAATCATCAACACATACAAAAATGTATCTCTTTCCACCCAAACTTTCGGTTTGCATAGGACCCATGAGGTCCATGTGGAGAAGCTCAAGAGGCTCCTTGGTGGTGAGATACTTACCCTTTTTGTGCATGCTTTTAGTTTGCTTTCCTTGTTGGCAAGGTCCACAAACACCATTGGCTTTCTTCCCAAGCTTAGGGAGGCCACGCACACAATTGAACTTTCCAAGGGTCCGTAGATCCCTAAAGTTCATATGGCCAAGTCTTTCATGCCACAACTCAATTTGCTCATCCATGGACACATGATTAGATACAATACTAGCTTCAAGACAATAACAATTGTCGCTAGATCTCATGCCCTTCAACAAGGTTTGTCCATCGGGTTTTAGGATAGAGCAATAATCTTTAGAAAACAAGACGGAATATCCTCCATCACTAAGATGTGAAATGCTTATTAAATTGGCTTTCAAGCCATCAACAAATAAAGCATTGGATAAGGAGGGTAATCCGGGAACGGAAATGGTTCATTTCCCTACAACATTTCTTTTGGATCCATCACCAAAAGTGACATTTCCACCTTCCTCCATAACAAGAGTCTCGAAGAAACTCTTGTTTCCCGTCATATGCCTAGAGCACCCACTATCCAAATACCAAAAATTAGAAGAATTTGCCTTCAAGGCTATTTATGCAACATGGCAAACATTTTCATTCTTTCTAATCCACTTAGCAGCAATTTTAGCTTTCTTAGTGGTCTTTGGTACATGGGCTCTAGATGTCCTAGGATCATGTAAAATAAAATTATCATTCCTAGGAACATGCATCTTGGCTCTATTCTTTCTCTTTTCAATCATGCTTCGTGTTCTACACATTTTAATATATTGAAAGCAATTTGGTCTAATATGACCATCACAACCACAAAAGTGACAAATAGGGATGAAAAAAGGAATCATACCTTGTCTTTGTGCACGTATGGGAGCTCGTCCATGTCTTTGTGGATAAGTGGGTTCAATCCATCTTCGTTGTTGAACCGGTCTAGGTTGCTTCCAAGCTTGAGGTTGCATGATTGGTCTCTTTCCTTTGTGAGCCAATTGTTGAGGAATGTTGGCTTGAGGGACCCTAGGGGGTTGAGCTTGAGGTTGCCTTCTTGGCCCCATCTTCACTTGTGCATTAGAGCATTGTCCTACTTCTAATTTCTTCCTAGGAGCTTGCACAAATGAAGTTTCTTCTTTCTTCAAGCTCTTGACAAACACGGTCTTGTTAGAGGTAGAGATCTTCTTGTCATCTTCATACCCAAGACCCCTCTTGTCACATGGACTCTTTCCAACACCAAGCATATGGTCAAGCTTCTTGGTGCTAGAATCTATCCTAGCCAATGACCTTTTAACTTCTACAAGTTCCCTCTTCAAACCTTCTTCACTTCTCTTGGATAAGTCTAACTCCTCAATTAACTTATCCTCTCTCCTCTTCAATCTTTCCACTTGTTCACTTAAGTGGTCATTGTGAGCCGAAAGTTCAAGGTTCTCTTCTTTCAACCTCTCAATCTTTCTTGTGCTTTTAATTGCTAAATCATTGAACTCTGCATGGTATTTAGCAAGCACCTTTTGCTCCACAAATTTCTTTATGGACTTAGAAGAGGAGTCACTTTCTTCTTCACTTGAGTCATTTTCCTCTTGACTCATTTCCTCTCTCTCACTAGCACTTTTGCTTTTATGGGAGGAGGCAAAAGCTAGGAGATTAGCCATGAGCTCTTCATCACTTGAAGACTCATCTCCCTCAATGGAGTCATCACTACTCTCACTCCAAGTGGCGGCCATCACTTTGCTCTTCTTCTTTTCATTGTGATTAGCACATTCGGGGGCAAAGTGACCAATCCCACCACATTCAAAGCATCGGACCCCTTTCCTTTCGGTCCTCTCTTGTCTAGGCTCAAACTTCTTGAATGAACCTTTTTTCTTCAAATCTTGTCCTCTTGACCCAAATCCCTTCTTCTTCTTGAACCCCATAACCTTATTAAACCTTTTCACGAATAAGGCAAGGTCTTCATCCGAGTCATGCTTTGCCTCCTTTGCATCCTTAGATGCTTTCAAAGCTATTCCTTTAGACTTTTTAGGAGAAGTAGTGGTGCTAGGAGCCTTCCTAAACTCATATGCAAGGAGACGTCCAATCACCTCACTTGGCTTCATATCCATGTAGCCACTATTTTCTTCTATGGCCGTCACCTTTGATTCAAACCTATCGGGGAGAGATCTCATAATTTTTTGCTTGACTCTACTATCCGAATACGGGTCTCCGAGTTGATGACTTTGATTTACAATGTCCATCAATTTGATTTCAAAGTCATTGAAGCATTCATCCTCTCCCATCCTAAGTAGCTCAAATTGAGTTTGGAGGACTTGAAGCTTGGACTCCTTCACCACCTCGGTTCCCTCATGTGCAACTTGAAGGATGTCCCATGCCACTTTTGCAATCTGAGTATTCTGAATAAGCTTGTATTGATTCTCATCCATTGCACACATGATGGCATGCATAGCCTTCCTATTCCACTTAGAAGCCTCAAACTCTTGCGCGTTCCATTGCGCCTTAGGCTTCAAAACTTCTTCTCCTCCACCACCGGGAGTGATCATGGGTAGATCATATCCGTCTTCCACCGCCATCCATGCACGGTCATGAATTTGGCATATGTAGGATTTCATCTTCCCTTTCCATTGGGAATAATTTAAACCGGTAAGAAGTGGAGGCCTTGTGCTTGAAGCACCTTCGTGGCCACCACCATTTCCACCGTTTCCACTCATAGTGTTTATGAATGAATGAAATGAATGCAAATGTATGAATGATCAAAAATCACACAAAATGCAAAACACACCAAAAAAGCAAGGATCACCTATGTATGTCTAGGAACCCGCTCTGATACCAATTGAAACAAATTATAGCACGGTGTGTATAAAACTATCTAGAGGGGGGGTGAATAGATTTTAAGCTTTTTACCCAATTTTTCGTGATAGTCAAAATTACGAAATTACCTCTAAATAGATAAAGCAATAAATCAAGTAAAATATGCGAAAATTAAATAACACTTGATTTTTACGTGGAAACCCTCACGGGAAAAACCACGGGCTAGTAAGTAAGCCACACTCGAACCTCGAATCCACTAAATGTGTAAAACGATTACAACCTAATCCCGGAAGTAATCACACACCTACCTAATCCCGGTATGAGTGAACCTAGTCCAATTTGCTTGCGTTCTAAGCAACCTAATCCCGGATGCTACACACAAGACTTACTTTCTCTATGAAGAGAATACAACCCTAAGTGAATATATGAATATCCAAATGCAACATAGAGCAAGGGAAACCCTATATGCTTATCTAAGATGATTAATATGCAATTAGAACAATCCTAGATATCAAAACTAAATGACATGTCAAATAGTTTAGCTAATCAAGATTAAGCACAAAACTTAATTAGCTATCACAAAACAACTTCTCAAACATACATCATACTAATCTCAAATTTGTATTCAAAGTATATAAAATAACATACAAGTAATTAATTGAGATTGCTAGCTAAGAGAAACACAAAATATGTAAGATATTAGTGAAAAGCTTACCAAGCAAAGTATGATGAAGAATCCATGCAAGATGACATCTAGAAGATCAAGGATGATGCTAGATGATGATTGATGATCATGAAAAAGTGTTTGAGTAATAAAAAATGAGTTCTTGGAATTTTTCTTCTCTTTGAAAAAAATACTAAGTATGAATTCTGAATATGAACTCTCTTTTTTGACCTAAAGACAAAATGGCATATATATAGGGGGCCAAAACAAAGTGTGGTCGTATAAGTAAGTTTCAAAGAAACGCGCCGATCGGCGGTTTAGATCGGGGGCCAGGCTGCCGATCATGACCGCCGAATTGAGCTCGTGAAGAACAGAGCATAAACGGCGGTTCAATCGGCGGTTTCGTGACCGTCGATTCCAACCGCCGAATCAAAACAGAGAGATTAAAATCAACCAGGTATGAACGGCGGTTTCGAACGGCGGTTTCGTGACCGCCGATTCAACCGCCGAAATAGACTGAGAGAAAAATCAATCAGGTCTTGAATCGGCGGTTTCGAACGGCGGTCGTGACCGCCGATCTTAACTGCAGAAATGCTTCAGACCAATCTGGACTGAAACGGCGGTTTCATTCGGCGGCCAGGCCGCCGATCATAACCGCCGATCACCTAGAAAGGTGAAAACCAAGGAGAAGCCAAGGCTATTCTCCATAGGCGGTCCTCGCGCTAAACCAAGCACTTTCTAGTGTATGCGCGGACGTTTCCAAAAGTTATCGGGAAACGAATTACACGACAACATGACACACAACAAAATATGATAAATAAGTGCAAGTGTGAAATGTGACAAGTGAAGAGAATGCACTCATATGCAATGAATGTTAAGTGTGTGTGTGCAACTAATCTCTTCAAAGAAAAGTAAGCACATAGAAATTTACCTTCGGTGCTTATCAACACGAGGTCTTCAAAGGGCTTCGAACAATAAGACCGATAATTAGGCTACCCTTACAAAGAACCCCAACATGTGGTTGTCCACGAAATGAGCCAATCAACAAATGGGAACCTTACATCATTAATATGTTAATATAATTTAACAGCCCATTAAATAATTAATGTGCAAATTATATTCTTAATATATTAAGTACAATTCTAGATGGACCCATAAATTGGTCCAGTAGAATATATCAAGTGATCCATGCAAGTCCGTGTGGATTGGGGATCTTGGCGGGCTATCTAAATTTAAGCTTCAATAAACATAACCTAATCACAATCAACAAATGATTCACTTAGGTCCGATCCATTAATTTTAACTCATTCCACTAAAGAGCTAAAATTGAACTCTTAAATAAAGATAGAATAAGAAGATGTTCCTCATTCATACCCTAGACAATCACATTGGAGATGGTGTATCCTCGTGATTAATATCAGTAATCGCCAAGAGTTCATAGACCGCCTATAACTCTCCAAGTTACCATATTTACTCATATGACCACGTTTTGAACTTGGATACTTTGACTTGTCCAGAAGCCATGTTTTCAATAGTCGCTATCGAAAACTCAACGTTGAGATTTAATATCCAATTACCTCAAAACATCCATATGATGATATTATACTCACATTTAATAAATGGAGCCACGATGTCCATATCTATAAATAAAGTCCTCTATCGATTAGCAAATGAATACCACCAAACTATCGAGGATAGACTATACTATATAATCGTACTCATTGATAACTCAAATGATATCACTTGCAACCATAAGTCCATCATTTATCTCAGGATTAAGATAGACTCTCTGATTGTCCTGATAATAAAAAGACTTTTATTTACTGACGGTTATAGATAAAGTATTTCATTGTGATCCTGTTCAATGCACCCAGTGTACTAGATTCTTTTACTCGAAGACCCTCCGATGATTTTAGACTCATCATAACTCATTTGATCCCACTCAAATGCTAGCAAAAGAATTCTACAACTTTAACAAGGTAAAGGTGCCCAACCTTTAACTTAAGTTGTGAACATTATTCAAGACTAACTAAAGAATTGTGTCTACCTCATACATATCCAGATGTACGAACAATTCTTCTTCGCTCATAGTCTTTTGACCTTATGATTATTTACTTTGACAATTATAATATTAAACTATAAATGCTATAAGATTTGTTAAACCAGAAATCACTTTATTAATATGAAAAGATTGTCAATTACAATATTACACTCTTGCTATTGAGCATAATCCTAACAATCTCCCACTTGCCCTATAGCAAATGTGTCATATCTCTCATGCCCATGTTCTCTAGGTGCCCATCGAAACTCTTCTGAGGTAGAGCCTTTGTGAAGGGATCTGCTAGATTTTTTGCTGACGCGATTTTGGTAATCGTCACGTCACCCCTTTGAACAATCTCCCTTAAAAGATGATACTTTCTTTCAATGTGTTTTCCTCTCTTGTGACTTCTTGGTTCTTTCGAATTAGCCATTGATTCACTGTTGTCACAATAGATAGTGATCTGCTTATTCGCACTAGGAACCACTTCCAAGTCAATCAAGAATTGGCGGAGCAAAACAGCCTCTTTGGCAGCCTCGCATGTAGCAACATACTCAGCTTCCATGGTGGAATCAGCAATACAAGATTGCTTGATACTCCTCCATATGACTGCTCCTCCTCCAATAGTAAACACAGCTCCTGGTATGGATTTTCTGGAGTCAGAATCTGATTGGAAATCAAAATCTGTATACCCAACGGGAATTAAATCCCCTCCAAAGTATACAAGCATATTATCTCTCGTTCTCTTGAGATACTTGAAAATATGCTTGACTGCCGTCCAGTGATCAGGACCAGGTTTCGATTGAAACCTGTTAACTATGCCAACAGCAAAACAAATATCTGGTCTGTAAGGATTCCCATTCTTTGATTGGCTTATTTCGTGGACAAACCACGTGTTGGGGTTTATTATGTAAGGGTAGTTTAGGTGATTGAACTTTAAGCTCGAAGACTCTTTCAAGACCTCAAGGGATAAGCACGCCAAAGGTATAATCTCTTGTGCTTGGTTTTCTTTGAAGAGATTTAGATTGCACACACACACTTAGCTTTCTTGCATTTGTGTGCATACTCTTCACATGTCACATTTCACACTTGCACTTTGATGTTGTATCTTGTTGTGTGTATTTGTGTCTTGTAATTCGTTTCCCGATAGTATTCGGAAACGTCCACGCATGCACTAGAATGTGCTTGGTTTTGCGCAAAGACCGCATATGGAGAATGCCATTGGCTTTTCCTTGGTTTTCACCTTTGTTGGTGATCGGCGGTTATGATCGGCGGCCTGGCCGCCGAATGAAACCGCCGTTTGCTTCCAGAAGTGTCTGGAGCAATTCTACGGTTACGATCGGCGGTTACGAAACCATCATTCATACCTGATCGATTTAATCTCTCGGGTTGATTCAGTGGTTGGATCGGCGGTTACCAAACCGCTGAATGAAACCGCCGTTGTTCCCCTGTTCTTCTCGGGTTCAATTCGGTGGTTATAATCGGTGGCCTGGCCGCCGATTGAAACCACCGATCGGTGCATTTTAGGGGCAAACTTGTCTTTTCACATGCCCTGTTCTTGATGTCTATAAATATCACACTTTCTCATTTTCTGAATTAATGTTCTTTAACTCTAAGAACCCTAAACTTCAAAGAGAGATATTTGAGAGAAAATCAAATCAATAACACTTTTTTTTAACACTCAAAAACCATTCTCATATGCATCAAATTATCATCTAAGCATTTTCTAGCATAGTTAGGATGCTTGCTTGCATGGGTTTTGGTCAACACACTTTCTTTGGTAAGTTATTCACTTTTATCATATATAATTAGTGTTTTATTTATCATTGACATCTCTTATATTATTTGTATGCTCTTAGAATATATTCTAGACACAAAATAGAGATTGTTGTGTTGACATGATTGAGTGTTGTATTTTGATAGCTATCTAGGTTTTCATAATCTATGTTTAGCTAAGCTATTTGACATGTCATCTAGCTTTTAATATCTAGGATTGAATTTATTGCAAAATCATCATTCTAGATAAGCATATAGAGTAACCTAGCTCTAAATTGCATTTTGGATATTTATATATATTCACTTAGGTTGTAATCTCTTCTTAGAGAATTAAGTCTTGTGTTGCTATCGGGATTAAGTAGCTTAAATCACAAGCAATCGGACTAGGTCCACTTATACCGGGATTAGGTAGTTATGATGATTATTGATTGGGATTAGATCATTAAACCGGGATTAGGTTGTAATCATTTCAATTAGTGGATTCAAGGTTCGTGTGTGGCGCACATAAAAGCCCGTGGTTTTTCCCGTGAGGGTTTCCATGTAAATATCTTGTGTCATTTATAATTCTGCACTTATTACACTTGATATTTATATTGACTAGTTAGGGGCATTTTTGTAATCTTGACATACATGCGAAAATTGGGTAATAACGATTAAAATCTATTCACCCCCCTCTAGATAGTTTTATACACACAGTGTAATATTTGTTTCATGGTCTAGTGCAGAGCATTGCATACATGAGACTTCCAACTGCCGAGGCATATGGAACTCTACTCATGAATTGCTCTTCATGCTCATTCTTAAGAACTTGTTCCTTAGAAAGTTTGATTCCATGTCTGAAAGGTAACATACCTTTCTTGGAATCCTGCATGGAAAACCTAGACAAGATTTTGTCTATGTATGAAGTTTGGGATAATGCAATCATTTTATTCTTTCGATCCCTTATTACTTGGATACCTAGAATAAAACTTGTTTCTCCTAAGTCCTTCATATCAAATTGTTTTGCTAACCATTCTTTTACTGATGTCAATATGCCTACATCGTTTCCAATGAGTAGTATATCATCAACATAAAGAATTAGGAAAACCAACTTGTCGCCCTTAATCCTTTTGTATACATACGGTTCGTCAAGATTCTGAATAAATCCAAAACCTTTCACAGCTTGATCAAACCTTATGTTCTAGGATCTGGATGCTTGCTTTAATCCATATATGGATTTCTGCAACTTGCATACCTTTTCCATTTGGCCTTTTTCAATGAATCCTTCTGGTTGCATCATATAGATGCTTTCGTCAAGACTCTTCCATTAAGGAAAGCTGTCTTGACGTCCATTTGCCAAATCTCTAGATCTAAATATGCTGCAATGGATAAGAGTATCCTAATGGATTTAAGCATGGCCACAGGAGAGAAGGTTTCCTCGTAATCGATACCTTCTTTCTGTGTATAACCTTTAGCTACCAATCTAGCTTTAAAGGTTTCCACATTTCCATCCATACCTCTTTTCCTCTTGTATACCCACTTGCACCCAATGGGTTTTATCCCTCTAGGCAAGTCTACAAGGGACCAGACTTTGTTATCGAACATGGATTCAATCTCAGATTGCATTGCCTTTTGCCAATGGCGATTATCAACATCCTCCATTGCTTTCTTATATGTGTAGGGATCATCATCGTTCGGGAGATTCTCCACTGATTCTCCCAGACTGATGTATCTTTTGGGTTGTGTACTAACCCTCCCACTACGACGAGGAATGGTAGGTTGTTGATTTTGTGTTGGATTGGAACTTACAATTGGGTTAGGTTGTGTAACCTCTCGTGGAATTGTATCTCCTGGCATCTCATTTAGGATAATTCTACTTCTAGGTACAAAATCATTCATATAGTCCTTTTCCAGAAATTTAGCATTTGTCGAAACAAATACTTTAAGATCTGAAGGACTATGGAAATAATATCCTTTTGTTTCTTTTGGATACCCTACAAATATGCATGTTTCCGAACGGGACTCCATCTTTTCAGTCTTTCCTTTTAACACATGCGTAGGACAACCAAATATCCTTAAGTGTTGTAAACTAGGCTTGCGCCCAGTCCATAACTCATGCGGTGTTTGAAGAACAGACTTAGATGGTACATCATTTAGAATGTATATTGCAGTTTGTAAAGCATATCCCCAAAAAGAAATAGGAAGTGTTGAATAACTCAACATAGACCTAACCATGTCTAAAAGAGTTCTATTTCTCCTTTCTGCTACCCCATTCTGTTGAGGTGTACCTGGTGCAGAAAACTGAGAAACTATCCCATTATCAATAAGATATTGCTGAAACTCACCAGATAGATATTCTCCACCACGATTAGATCTCAAGATTTTTATGTGTTTCTTAAGCTGATTTTCTACTTCAGCTTTGAATGTTTTGAACATGTCAAAAGCATCCGACTTATGTCGCATGAGATACATATAGCCAAATCTCGAGTAATCATCTGTGAAGGTGATGAAGTACTCATATCCACCTCTAGCTTGAATGCTCATAGGACCACATACATCAGTGTGTATTAATCCTAAACATTCAGTGGCTCTTGTGCCTTTGGCCGAGAACGACCTTTTGATCATCTTACCTTCCAAACAAGATTCACAAGTTGGTAGATCATCAACCTTTAAGTCACTTAAAGGTCCGTCACTTACCAATCTTTTAATCCTATTAAGGTTAATATGACCTACGCGTAAATGCCATAGGTAGGTTTCATCTATTGATAATTTTACTCTTTTATGATTAGGTTCCGTTAATTCTGTGTCTAACGAGTGAGAGATAATTCTATGCAAAAAGTATAGACCATTTTCCAATGTACCTTCGCAAATAATTTTGTCATTCTTACTAATAATAAAAACTTTATTACAAGTAACCGAATATCCAAATTTATTTAAACAAGAAACTGAAATTAAATTCCTCTTGAATTGAGGTACATAATAAACGTCTATTAAATCTAAATGTCTTCTAGAATCCAAGTAAACTCTAATATCTCCCATTGCACCTGCAGACACTAACGTTCCGTTGCCCAAGCGCAAATTGATTTCATTCTTATTCAGCCTTCTCCTTTCTTGGAACCCCTACAAGGAATAACAAACATGATTAGTGGCTCCAGAGTCTATGATCCAAGAATCTGTAGAATCTGTAGAATCTGCCAGAAAACATGTTTCAAGATAATTAACATTACCTTCTTCCTTTTTATTCTGGGACTTTGGGTAATTTCTTTTCCAATGTCCCTTTTCACCAAAAAGGAAGCATTTCCCTTTGATCTTGGTTACTTTCTTGGTCTCCTTTTTGGTAGGCCCAAGTTGCTTTTTCTTCTGTTGTTTCTTGACCTTCTGACGGGTCTTAACAGTAGCAACTTTACCAACCATATGAATCTCTTGACCTTTGCTTTTCACAAGGATCTTTTCAGCACATTGAACATCTTGCATCAGGCCTTGCAATGTGTATTCCTTTTTGTTCAAAGTGTAGTCCAATTTGAATTGATCAAAGGAATCTGACAGTGAGTTGACAACCATATCAATTTTTGTCTCACCATCTATCTCAGCGCCATTTAGTTCAGCAATGTTGAGATGTGCTATGACTTTCATCATGTGATCCTTCACAGCCTGTCCAGGTTTCATCCTAAGATTCATAAAAGCAGTCACTGCCTCTCTTTTAGTCGTCTTGGACCTCATAGCAAACATCTCCTCTAGAGACATCATTATATCAGCAGCAGACTCCATTCCTTCATGCTGCTGTTGCAACACGTCGGAGATAGTAGCCATAATGTAACATTTGGCCATATCATCTGAAGTCTTCCACTACTCATACTCATCTCTTTGCATTATACTAGATTCATTATTAGGAGCAGGTGGTTTAGGAGTAGTCAGAACAAACTTATGTTTTTCACTTTGCAGCAACAACCCAATTTTCCTTTTCCATGTGACATAATTATCTCCAGTTAAAGTGTTATCTTTCAGGATGTTCATAAGTGATGGGGTCATGATTTCTGAATAAAACAAAAATATATATGAGTAAATAATCATGATAAAGCACTTTCGAATATTTATCTTGATTTAAATAAATAACTCAATCATAAAAATTCAACGGTGATCTAACACCCATAAATGTTACGCCTCCTTTGGGAGTTCGCGCCATTTACTAGTTAGATTAGGTCCCACCTAATTGTTAACATAACAACCAGCGTTAACAATTTTAGCCTTGCAATTTTACTGACAAGAACTCTTGGGAGGATATCAATAAAATTACATTGAGTGTGTTACCAAGATATCGACCCTCAATATTTTCTCTCACGAAAATCCCTCCTTGGGGAGTAGATCTCGTTTGAGTCAATTGTCTAGTCTATCCTTGTAAGGAAGTACGTTGCTAAATTCCATTCATGGACGACCCTTGGGGGGATTACCAATAAATAATAAAGCTCAACTAACCTTAGAGGCCATAAGTGTTACAAAACACCTTCTCCCACTCAATTATTTAAGGCGTGTGATTAAATCCCATAGAATGATTTACCAAGTTATCTAGATGCCAATTTAGATACCTAAATCATTCAATGCATGTTCATACCAAAAGAGATATATGAGTGGCACTCCTATTCTATATGACATGTTATCATACAATAACAAATATTGTAATATTTATGCAAAAATAAATAGCCACAATTTTGGTCCATCCTAGAAAAACAAGTAAATTACATTTGTTTGAAATATATAAACCCTAACTTGGCGATCAAGTCTTCAAGCGGCCATCACTCGCGTGTACCTTGGCTGCCCCTCCCATGGGTGTGTGCAAGCACCCAGCCCCCATGGGCAGCCGTGCGCCCCATACCACAACAAAAACGCAGCTGCTTGCTTTTATGCTCGCAGCTTGTTGTTTTGGTGCGCACGGTGTAGGTTTGGTTTCGGTTGCTTCCTTTTTCTGCTTCCAATTCTTCAACTCTTTGAATTTTCGAAAATTGAATATATTACAGCAGGTATTACATAATAAATTACTGCAGTAATTTTTTTTTTTTTTTTTAAACATTGCAGTAAATTTAATACAATAAAAACTGCACTGTTACAATACACAAAAAAAATCTGCAGTATTTTAATACAATAAAAAAATTGCAGTAATATTGATACAATAAAAAGAAACCTAGCAACTACCAAGAAGGAACTTGTGACGATAATAGGCCACCCTTCTTGTTACAATTCCGAAACAAAAAATACATTGAAATTCTAGGACCAAAATTGAGCAATAACAATTCACTTTATAACAACATATATAAATCCATACATTCCACATGTAATTATATATGAGAATACCTAGAGTGTCATCTCTTTCTAAAACATGCATAATCACAATAAAAAGAAATAGATTCACGTATATATACGTTAATTAATCAAAGGGTACAACCAAGGCTCTGATACCAATTGTAGGGAAAAATACGGTCAACGCAGCGGAAGCGAGACTAAAATCAAGGTTTTAGTATAGTTTAAAAATTTTCCTTTGATGAACCTTAACTCTTAAATTAATTAAACATATATATATACTATTAAAAGTAGAATACCTTTTGTCGCGTGATCCGATTGGCTTGCGTCGATGGTAATCCGCAAGATCTTCCAATCCTATCACGAACGTGAATCACCTAGGAGCGTGGTCTCCCTTTTCTTTGAATTGTGTACCTGAGGATGGAAAAACAAAATCTCTTTTTCTTTTTGTTAGTCACAAAATGTCCAAAAGACAACAAAGATTATTCCAGTCACTTTTGAGTTCTCAATCTAATGATCGAAACTCACGTGAACCTTATTCGAAGCTGTACACAAAAGCCTATTGATGTATAAGCTATTAGTGTACTATCGAAATAGAATAATCTCTTCTCTCTTATGTCTTGGTCGAAATCTACACACACTAATCACTAGAGTAGGATTTATTTTCTAAGCAAAAGAAATAATTCTCAAGCCAAGAGAGAGAGAGGGGTGGCCGAATTCCATCTCTTCCCTTATATAGGGTGACCGAAATTCCACTCCCAATTTTTCTAGGGTTGCTGCATCCTCTAGTGTAGGAGATTGTAGGTGACCGAAATCCTCACTCCAAGAGGATTTAGGTTTTACCAAAACTCCTATCACTCTTGAGAATCCAAACCCTAATCCAACTCTATAGTGTAGTATTAAATTATGACTATATTAAAAGACTTCCTAATTTGATTGGATAAATAAATCTTTTATTTATCTAATTACCAAATTAAGTCTTTTACTTTTAGTATACTACTACCAATAGTATAATTCTAGGAAACATATTTCCTGATCAGAAAAAGATTTTGATTCTTAATTAAATAATTAATTAATTAATTAATTAATTCTCATTTAATCAAACAATAAAATAAAATAGTATATTAGATTAATATATTAGCCTTGCCGCCCCACATACTCATATATGGGCCAAATATTATTTTCTTATTTTATTTAATCCATTAGACTTTAAATAAAAAGCCCACATGTAAACCAGACCCATTCTTTAAAAGAAACAAGCTCACATACCTTTCATTAATATATTAATATAATTTAACAGCCCATTAAATAATTAATGTGCAAATTATATTCTTAATATATTAAGTACAATTCTAGATGGACCCATAAATTGGTCCGGTAGAATATATCAAGTGATCCATGCAAGTCCGTGTGGATTGGGGATCTTGGCGGGCTATCTAAATTTAAGCTTCAATAAACATAACCTAATCACAATCAACAAATGATTCACTTAGGTCCGATCCATTAATTTTAACTCATTCCACTAAATAGCTAAAATTGAACTCTTAAATAAAGATAGAATAAGAAGATGTTCCTCATTCATACCCTAGACAATCATATTGGAGATGGTGTATCCTCGTGATTAATATCAGTAATCGCCAAAAGTTCATAGACCGCCTATAACTCTCCAAGTTACCATATTTACTCATATGACCACGTTTTGAACTTAGATACTTTGACTTGTCCAAAAGCCATGTTTTCAATAGTCGCTATCAAAAACTCAACGTTGAGATTTAATATCCAATTACCTCAAAACATCCATATGATGATATTATACTCACATTTAATAAATGGAGCCACGATGTCCATATCTATAAATAAAGTCCTCTATCGATTAGCAAATGAATACCACCAAACTATCGAGGATAGACTATACTATATAATCGTACTCATTGATAACTCAAATGATATCACTTGCAACCATAAGTCCATCATTTATCTCAGGATTAAGATAGACTCTCTGATTGTCCTGATAATAAAAAGACTTTTATCTACTGACGGTTATAGATAAAGTATTTCATTGTGATCCTGTTCAATGCACCCAGTGCACTAGATTCTTTTACTCGAAGACCCTCCGATGATTTTAGACTCATCATAACTCATTTGATCCCACTCAAATTCTAGCAAAAGAATTCTACAACTTTAACAAGGTAAAGGTGCCCAACCTTTAACTTAAGTTGTGAACATTATTCAAGACTAACTAAAGAATTGTGTCTACCTCATACATATCCAGATGTACGAACAATTCTTCTTTGCTCATAGTCTTTTGACCTTATGATTATTTACTTTGACAATTATAATATTAAACTATAAATGCTATAAGATTTGTTAAACCAGAAATCACTTTATTAATATGAAAAGATTGTCAATTACAATATTACACTCTTGCTATTGAGCATAATCCTAACACAAACACCATATATTCATTTATTGTTCTATCTTAGTCAAGACTTGTCTTTGATTGCTTAGTTTAGCAAATCTTCACTCTTATTGCATATTTTGTGAAGTTATGACATGATTGGGTTTGTATTTTGATAGCTTAATTGATTAGGTCATTTTTGCCTAAAAAGCTAAGTCATAAACATTCTTATGTGATTTATTGATGACTAGGTTGATAGATTGTCTTTTAATCAACTAGTTAAGCTTTTGAATGTTTATGTGTTGTTTGTGATAGCTAGCATTTAGGACCATTTTGCCCTCTAGCTAAGTCTATATGCATTGCATTTAGACATTGATGTGTAGGACTCCTTGATTGCATTGGTTAATTACATATTTATAGTCATTGCCATGATTATTGACAACTTGTGTTGATTTGGCTTTGTTTGTTGACAATTAGGTTGTTAGAAATCTCTACAACTAATTGAGACCTCATGTATGTGCATGTAGGCTTTGTTGATAACTAGGATGTTGATTTGCATTATAACATCTAGTTAAGCATATGGTGTTTAGTCTAGCACTCATTGCATTTGTGCATCATTGTGATATACACTTAGACTTTTTATTCTCTTCAATAGTCAAAGTCTTGTGGCTTCTAGGTGAAGTTGCACAAGCATTGTACTAGCTCCTCTGTAAAAGGCCTGCGGGTAGATTAGGAGGTGCTCACTTGAGAGTGTAACCTTCTCTTCATATAGAGGTTGTCTAGGGTTGGTCTAGGTTTGCTATAAAAGGCCTACGGGTAGTAGTGGTGGGTTAGTAACCGAGAATGGTTGAGGTCAACCTAGGTTGTAAACATCATTACATGTAGTGGATTCGAGGATCGAGTGTGGCTAGCTGAATAGCTCGTGGTTTTTCCTTATTGAAGGTTTCCACTTAAAAATCAAGTGTTCTTTACTTTCCGCATTTTTACTTGATTTTTATTGTTTGTTGCATTGGGTTTTATATGTTAATATTGACTAATCGAAAAATTGGTAATAATCGAGTAACAACCCATTCACCCCCCCTCTAGGTTGTATTTAGACACACGTGAGTATATATTTTCAGTAGCCAACCTAGGGTGTCTAATGAAGGCTTCTAATCCCCTCACAAGTGCTGACCTATGGTGTATAGTGACGGATACCCGTTCGAGGTTAGATTAAGAACAAGGTTATCGAGCCGGGATTATGAAAATCCCTTCCATTCAGTAAAGCAAAAAATAACCAAATAGGGTGTATACCTAGCTGTCTAC
This sequence comes from Acer yangbiense, assembly GCA_008009225.1. Classification (NCBI taxonomy): domain Eukaryota; kingdom Viridiplantae; phylum Streptophyta; class Magnoliopsida; order Sapindales; family Sapindaceae; genus Acer; species Acer yangbiense. Next base: position 36,636,849 of record CM017768.1, read on the forward strand.
ACAAATAGAATCCAAAGAATACTTGCAAAGAGAGTGTATCCAAGACAAGCAAATCAAAGGAAAACCATTCATACTCTTGAATAGAACAATGAAAGATATAAAAATATATGAAATATAGTTTATATACAAAAGCCCAATATTCAACAAACTAATCCATCAACACCTTAGTGGGGATTTAGCTACTCATTACAACAATGAAAATAAGAGAAAGGATGGAGAAACAACTCTTGGAGATCATATCCTTCCTTGAAGTTCCCTTCAATCCCTAGCTCCCTTGAAGTTGAGTAGAAAGTGTATGAAAATGAGAAAAAATGAATTCCTAGATTTAGATTTGATGAAATCTATTTTTCTAAGTGTAAAAAGCTTCTTAAAACGTTCCTAACACTTTCTATATATAGTCCTCCGAAAAAAAGGTTACAAAATAGCCTTAAAAAGACATCTGGTGCGTGCGGAGTGTGGGTGGATTGCAGTTTAGGGACCCACACTCACCCGCACTTTATCAATTTCTTCTTTCTTTGGACTCCCAGATCTGGATTAGAGTGCGGGTGAAGTGTAGTTGGATGACCTGCACTCACCCGCACTTTATCAGTTCTGTAAATCTCAACTACCGGGTCTGGTGATCGCGCTACAAATGTTCACATTTAGCGCCCCCTTACTTGGTTTTTGTAATAATTTTCCGTGCATTTTTAGGGGTTTAATATTGTAAATATGTGTTTTCAGGTAAGTACGGCGTTTTGAAGGCATTTGGGTCCGAAATGAGGAAAAGAAGGCAAAAAAGGCAAAAAAGGCAAAGAACCAGAGCATGCCCTGTTCCCGCTGGTTCAGACATCAAAGCCCGCGGGAAAGTTCCAGCGAAAGGAACCAGCGGGAAAGAAAATAGAGCCCCGCAGATTCATTTCCCCTGCCCTGCGGATTCATTTCCCTTGCCTTGCGGGAAAGTGCTAGCTGAAGGAAGCCACGGGTTGAGTCAAAACCACATCCGGCGACTTCAATTCTTCTATTCCGCGGGCATAAACCCGCCAACCAAAGCTGTGGAAGCACATCAGCGGTTTCAGACCAGTCTTCCGGAGAGACAATTCCCGTGGATGGAATCTGCGAGAACAGAGGAAGATTAGCCGCGGGTTCATTCCACAAGAAAGAAGCCGCAGAACATACCCGCGGGAGACTCTCACAAGCTGCAAGTGGATGGAATCCAGCCACTTCATACTCACTTTCCATCCCTTTTACATTTTTAACCTTGGTTGTGGACAAAAGGACCCTTGCTTGTCTTTGAAAGGTCTCCCCTTTATTGTAATTTTCCATCCAATTTTACTTCTCAAAATATAACAAGTAGAAAGATAATAGAAATGAATGAATAGATATTTTTCTCTTAGAAAAGAAAAACCAAGTTAGTTGTTCTTGGCAATTCTCTAGGTAGCCAAAAACCACCTTGATATCTTAGTATAGATTATTTTAAGTTGCCATAGAAGAAGTTGTTGCTTTGATTGCAAAAGGGAGTCATTTCCATTTCACAAGAGTTATCATTTGGTGATGTTTCCTTCAATTGTATTTCTTAGTTGCTTTAATTCTATGAGTAGCTAAATCCTCCTTGTTAGGAGATTAGATGTAATTCTTGTAATTAACTTTACTATATAATCAATCATGTTTATTTCACCCCTCAAGTTATGTATGTGCTTATTATTCTATTATGATTGGTAGTTGCAACCACCAATCTTTCATTGAATGCACAAGCAAATTGAGGAACTTTTATGCATTAAAGACCATTTATGTATGATCCTTTTTATGCCATCTAAGTTGTAAAGATTGCTATCTTATGAATCTTTATCAATATTCTTTAGTAGACTTCCTTTAATCACTAACCTAACTCTAGGTTGTTGTTAAAGTTGAGGAACTAAGGCCTTAGAATTTGACATGAATCGATGCATGATAGGGATTTTGTGATTAATCTTAATGAATGATTGATTAGCTAGTAAGTTGTTACTTGAATGAATCTATCTCCTAACAATCTTTTAATCTAGAATTTAAACCCAATAGTTGTAACCAATTTCCTTAATCAATTCCAAACTTAGCATAGTTAATGTGTTGATCATCTTAGTTAATTGAACAAACATTAGTTAAAGTGAACTTTAGTGTTATTAACTTTTATTCTGAGTAAGTGTAAATTGCTAATCCTCCGTGGGAACGATAACCCTTACTCTGAACACTACACTCGTTTAACGACTTGTGCACTTGAAAAAAGGGTGAAACACCTGCGCGCCCCTTTAGAATAACCATAGTAGAATAGCGTAATTTGTAGTAGTATTTGTAGAATCGGTCCGGGCGCATCAAGGTTTATGGCTCTGCTTCCAGGGACAGCTTTTGCGCATTCTTTGAACATTAGTTAGTGTAATTGTCGTTATTTGTATTTAGGATTCTATTTTGAGCACTTAACCTTTTGGTAGTTTCTTTTTAGCGTGATTTCAGGTTACTTGTTACACTTGATGCACGAAAGATGATCTTTGGGAAGTCCGCTCGAACCTTTTATCGAAAATATTGATCGCATAGCTAGGCTATCGTCAATGACAGACAATCCTAGAGGACTATCCGACCTTGAGAGCGATTCAGTCTCTTCTAGCAGTTCATCAGCCGGATCAGAGCAAGCACATAATCAACGGATGATGAAGGAATTCTCATTGTCTACCGTTGGATCACATCCTTCAGCTGTATTGCTAGATGATGCCCAGAGGAACTATGAGCTGAAAAATTTGCACTACAACACACTCCCACACTTTGGTGGTACCCTCGGTGAAGATTGCCTTCAATTCATGAAGGAATACTATAATGTGGTGACCACATTCCCACTTAGGAATCTGATAGAAGATCACTTACGGATGAGATGTTTTTCATATTGTATGAGAGATGATGGCATTACCGGCAGGATCACTTACCACATGGAGCGGTGTAGAGTAGAAATTTTTTGCCAAGTACTTTCCCTCATGGAGGACTAAGGAAATACGGAGTATGATAGCTGATTTCTAAGAAAGGGAAGGCGATGCATTTCATGAATCATGGGGTAGATTCAAGCTACTTTTAGCACAATGCCCTCACCACGAGTATACTTTAGTATCACAGGTTCAGTCATTCTATGATGGATTGACCGGGCTCTCACAAGCGATAGTTGACAACGCATATGGAGGAGCGATGCGAGAGAAGACGGCACAGTACATATTTGATAAGTATGAAATGTTTGAGCATAATTCCCAGCAGAGGAACACTCGAGGTAGTCGAGGGGGAGTGAGCACGGAAATGGCAAGCCAAATGAGTGATATGAGTAAGAAAATTGAGACACTCATGAGTAGGTTTGGGAACCAACCTATGATAGCAGATCAGGTTTTTGTTAAGGAAAACTGTGGTATGGACATGTATCCCGTGATTGAGCTAGTGCTACCAAGGAAGGAAGGAAGGAAGGAAGGAATACAAGTGGTGTATCCACCACGTTAGTCAAGACAGTTGGATGATCCTTTCTCCAACATGTAAGGTTCCCATTTGTTGATTGGCTTATTTCGTAGTCAAACCACATGTTGGGGTTCTTTGTAAGGGTAGCTTAGGTGTTGGTGTTATTGCTCAAAGCCCTTTGAAGACCTCATTTTGATAAACACCAAAGGTAAAACTCTAAGTGCTTACTTGTCTTGAAGAGATAGTTGCACACACTCACAACTCATGCATATGGTTAAATCTTGTATGTTGTGGTTCTTATTGTTGTGCATTAATGTTCATTAACATCTCTTCTTGCATGTTTATTTTGATTTCATCTTGTATGTCCAATGCCATCCCATGCATAGACTTAGGATTCATACATAGTGAAAGACGCTGTACAAAGCGTTGTTCGTACAGCGCCCATCAAAGCGTTGTATAGACCTGATCGATTTAAATCGGTCGCTATTGGGTCGCTGTACAAAGCGCTGTACGTATAGCGCCGCTCTATTTTCCCGAGAGAACAGAGTTGGGGCGCTGTACAAAGGCGCCCTATGAACAGCGCCCAAGGCAAAAACAAGGCAACTTATTCAAAACGACAACACTTTGATTTGGCCCCCTATATATATGCTACTTTGACTTTTGATCAATTAAGAGAGTTCATATTCAGATTTCATACTTAGGATATTTTTCAAAAACAAGAAAAATTCCAATAACTCATTTTGGATTACTCAAACACCATTTCATGATCATCAATTATCATCTAGCATCATCTTTGATCATCTAGATGTCTTTTTGCATGGATTCTTCATCACACTTTGCTTGGTAAGCTTTTCACTAATATCTTACATATTTTGTGTTTTTCTTAACAAGCAATCTCAATTTATTACTTGTATGTTATTTATATATATTTTGGATACAAGATTGAGATTAGTGTATTGAATGTTTGAGAAGTTGTATTGTGATAGCTAATTAGGTTTTTGCTTAATCTTGATTAGCTAAGCTATTTGACATGTCATTTAGTTTTAATATCTATGATTGTTCTAATTGCAAATTCATCATCTTAGATAAGCATATAGGGTTTCCCTTACTCTATGTTGCATTTGGATATTCATATATTCACTTAGGGTGTTAATCTCTTTATTGAGAACATAAGTCTTGTGTGTAGCATCCAGGATTAGGTTGCTTAGATCGTATGCATTCGAACTAGGTTCACTTATACCGGGATTAGGTAAGTGTGTGATTACTTCCGGGATTAGGTTGTAATTTTATCACATTTAGTGGATTCGAGGTTCGTATGTGGCTCACAAAATAGCCCGTGGTTTTTTCCCGTGAGGGTTTCCACGTAAATCAAGTGTGATTTACATTCTGCATCATATTACACTTGTATGTCTTTTTGACTAGTTAGGGGCATTTTCGTAAAATTGACTTGTTAGGGGCATTTTCGTAAAATTGACTTGTATGCGAAAATTGGGTAATAACGATTAAAATCTATTCACCCCCCTCTAGATTAATATTTAACACACTGTGAGAACTTTCACAACACATACAATCCCGGATGGGCCAAGCATCTGAACTTGAATTACGGGAACAACCATTGTTTGAATCCCCCTTTGCCTCAACACAACAACTGGTATCCACCTCAGGGACACCAACCAAGACCACAACAGAGTACGTAACTGTGGAAGGTAAAGGAAAATTTACCTTGGCGCCAACAGGGCAAGAGAGATGGTGAGTATAAGCCCACTGACCAGTATCGCCACAATGATTCTAACCGCACAAGAATTACCTCTATGGAAGGGGTGGTCAAGACGTTAGAAAGACAAATAGGGCAGTATGCTGAAGTTAGTAAGAGGAAGGAACCGGGGAAGCTCCCAAGTCAATCTGAGCAAGCCAAGGCAGCCACAGTGCTCAGAAATGGTAAGGTACTTTCTAACCCATCTCTAGCTAAAATCTCTGATATTCCTATTAATGTTTCAGCAGACAGGGAAGTATCTAGTAGGAAGGATTTTGATACCCAAGTAGGGATAGGAACAAGTAGAGGTCCGGAGTTAGGTCAAAAGGACACTTCCAGGATACACAAATCTCTGAACCCCTATGTGCCTCCAATTCCATTTCCGGGAAGGCTTCAGAAGACGAAGTTGGATCAAGCTTTCCGGGAGATATACGACATTCTGTTAAAAGTGAATGTGACCTTCCCCCTACTTGAAGTCATTGAAAAGATGCACGCATACACCAAGTTCTTCAAGGAGCTTAACTCAAAGACGCAAAAGAAAGAATTTATGGAGAAGATAGTGATCTCCAAGGAAGCAAGTGCAGCCATGGAAACGGCATTGCCACCTAAGTTGAAGGATCCAGGAAGTTTCATCATTACCGTATCAGTCGGTGAAACTCGGAAGGAGAAGGCGATGTTAGACTTAGGGACTTCAATCAATCTAATGCCTCACGCATTGTTTAAGGATTTAGGGTTAAAGGGATTGAAACCAACTACCATGTAATTGATTTTAGCCGACCGCTCAGTAAGACATCCAATAAGAGTGGTCGAGGACGTTTTGGTCAGGGTGGGAGAATTGATAATCCCAGCTGATTTTGTTATTTTGGAAATGGAGAGTGACTCATCTAAGGCTAGGGAGATGCCGATATTGCTCGGATGACCCTTCATGTTGATGACTCGCTTTTCATGTCGTTACCAAATTGCGAATTATCAAAAAGATATTTATAAATGAATTCTTATGCAATATACTTTAAGTTTTGAAAACTAGTAAAGTGGTAAGCTTAAGATTCGTTCCACAGGGATTAGGTTAGATTAATCGATTTGCTATCTAATCTAAGTTAGATTAATCGATTTGCTATTTAATCTTCCTTGGCGGTGTCCCGGCTACTTGCTTAGGCTAATTTTCGACCATCTTGAACTTCACCCTATTTAGGCAGTATGAATGAAGTTCTTTTTGATTATAAACTGTTGATAATCTTGCTCGAATCTTGCATTCCCTGATTTCTCGCTCTTTGCTAGTGGACTGGTTGGTGTCTCGGCTATTTGCTCGAGCTGATATCCGACCGTCTTGATTTTGGCCGAGTAGTGTTCTGGAATCCTTGTCCCATTGTACCTTGTTTTCCCATGTAAACAAGTCACCAAGGACGTCTTCCGGTTTTGTCTGTTACAAGGGTTTAACGAATCTTTAGTGTAGTACTACTAACACAGCCGAACGCATCTCACCAGGTTTCCTTGATGGCGTACCCGAGTGTTTTTCCGACGTAACAGACATCTTTGGGTGGCCGGATTGCTGACAGTGCTTTATATGCACCTAATCATTTCGGCAGGCGTGCTAGGTCTTAAGACTTTGCTTCTCAACCTCTCGGGCACCTTTACCCATCATGGCGGGTGTCAGCATTGTGAGTTTATCTTTGATAATAATGATGATTATGAATATTTGAACATTGTTCTTGACTTTGCAATCCTAAATCCTTTGGTATTTTTATTGATGGAGCTGCAATTTAACAATACTAAAATGCTAAAAATAGTTTAAAAAGCTAGGAACAATTGTAAGCTAAAACTTTGCAATCCTAAATCCTTTGGTATTTTTATTGATGGAGCTGAAATTTAACAATACCAAAATGCTAAAAATAGTTTAAAAAGCTAGGAACAATTGTAAGCTAAAACTAAATTCAAACAAGCAAATCGTTTCCCTTAAGGGTTGTGGATCTTTAGACACTGTGCATTGCATGACCGAGGTAGCTCACGCCTTCATGGTCAGCCAACCTTACTCCCAGTTTGATGGTTTTGAGAGGGTCTTTTGCTATCGAGCGCCACTGCTATGGTTGGTTCATCCGCTCTTTTTGGCCTCTTTGCTTTCTGTTGCTGAAGACATTCATTTTCGAGTTTATTGCACTATGAAGATGATTTCTTCTTTGTTGGCTGGTCTTTCTCATAGACCAGGCTTCTTTTGGCTGATCTTTCTTATAAATCAAGTTTTTTTTTTCTTCGGCTGGTCTTTCTCATTTTGACAGTTGATGGAGTGATGCTAGTTAGTAATTGACTGATGTAATCGTGGTTTGGAGTTTTACTGACATGTTCGATTAAGAAGCTTTGGAAAGCAATCTTATCTAGGCTGAACCTGATGAATTTTCTACTACATAAAAGTTTGTACATCCTAGGGGGAATTGCATAAACATCCGCCGATGTTTGATAAAATTACATCGATATGACAATTTTGAACATATATACACAAACTTCCCCTAATATTTGAAAAATATTGCACAAATATCCTCTTCCGTTAGATGGGATTCGTTAACTCTTAATAGTTGTGGGCATTTCGGTCTTTTTGACCAAATAAAAAAAATTTAATTTTTTAATTTTTTAAAATTATATAAACTTAAAAAAAAAAAAAAAAAGAATAGAGATGGATGGAGAATCTACATCTCTCCATCTTATTGAAGATGGAAATCTTCTCTATCTCTGACGAGATGGAGCAAATCTCTTTATCTCATCGAAGATGGAAATCTGCTCCATTTCTGATGAGATGGAGTAGATCTCTCCATCTCCGACGAGATGGAGCACTGTGCCATCTTGTCGGAGTAGAGGATTGCCGCTCAATCTCTAATGAGATGAAGCTCCACCGCTCTATCTTGTCAAGGATGGAGATCTGTTCCACTCTGATGATATGGAGCACATCCATCTCATCAGAGATGGAGTGGTATTTCTAAATGATTTATTATTATTATTATTTTTTTTTACTTATTTATCTTGTTTATTAGTTTATTTAAAATAAAAATAAATGATATTTTAGACTTTTTACACCTTTGGTATCAAAGAAAGTTTGCGAGTATATATTCAAAACTGCCATATCCGTGCCATTTTATAAGACCTCAAAGATGTTTGTGCGATTCCCCGTAATCCGAATTATCATACCGTAAGGTTGAAGCAATAGCAGGCCTAATATGGGCCAACAGTTAAACTGATAAGACCCAATGAGGACCAAGAACATGGTAGGGGCAAAAGTGAAAACCATCAATTTAACAGCACCGAGCGCGGAGTATATTATCCACTCTCAGTCAAACGCAACAGCGCCGCAAAAAAAAAAAAAAAAAAAATTTGCGCCAAAATGATGGCGCTCCACATCAGCCGTCCATTTCCATCACTCCCCATTCCCTATCCGTCCTCCGCCAAATCCCGACCGTCCGTCAAGCCGAAGATTTCCTGTTTCGTCCCTCACCACAACCACTCAAGCAAGGTCAGTTTCGGTTCCTTCAAAACCTTTTGAATTCTTTTTTAAGGTCTCTGATGGGAGTGGATTCAGTGTAGGAAGGAGTACACTAGCGTTATGATAGTCCCGACCGGAGTGGGGGCCACCATCGGTGGATTCGCCGGCGACGCCCTGCCCGTTGCTCGCGCCCTATCATCCGTCGTCGATTGCCTCATCACTCACCCTAACGTAACTTCAGTTTTTTTTTACATAAATAAAAAAGATTTGAGTTTGCATTAAAACGACGTCGTTTTTAGCGTTTTGATCACTGTGAACAGGTTCTCAATGCTGCAATGCTGTACTGGCCGATGCCGAATGTGTTGTATGTTGAAGGCTACGCTCTCGACCGGTTCGCTGAAGGCTTCTGGGGTTTAAAGCCGGTTCACCAAAACAAGGTGTTGGTTCAAAATGCTTATTTTATAATGCTTTCACTGTATATTATTAGATGATGAACTTATTGAAATTTTGAGATGAGGCAGGTAGGATTGGTTCTTGATGCCGGAATAGAGGAAGAGCTTCGAATCCGGCATTTGCAAGTGACTGATGCAGCTAGGGCTTCCCTTGGATTGCCTGTTGTGGAATGCATTGTCACCGAATCCCCGTTGAAGGTAGATCATTAAATTTAGTGGGGAGAGGTTAGTCTGTTGTTTACTAGTAGTCCTGTATGTGATAGATTTTAAAATATGTGAATATGAGATCATCATGCACCATATTCGGTTATCAAACTCGAAAATAATTGTTGTATGGATAAATATTAGCACTACTTCCATTTTCTTTGCAATAGAAAATTATTGAATTCATTTGAAATCGTTTAAAATACTGTTTGTTCTTGGTTATATCTTTGTCCCACTATGGGAAACAGAAATGAATTAGTGACAATCGAGCATTATTTTTGACAGATGAAGTTTAAAGAAACCTGAATTTCTCTTCCATTTGCAAAATGCTTGAAAATGAACTAGTTTTACAGGTGGAAAAGTGGGTCGATCCAAAAACAGGACAATCAACGGGGAGGATTAGAAACCCTGATTCACTACTGCGAGCTGTGCAGACTTTGATTAACCAAGCACAAGTAAATGCTATTGCAGTTGTCGGATGCTTTCCTGATGATGATGTTGACGACATTGATGATTATCGGCAAGGAATGGTAAGTCATATTAAAGTATTGCAATTCGAGGATGAAGGGCTGTTTTCAGATTATTTTATAGAACTTTCAGATTCGAGTGTCATCAGAATGAGGAGAGATGCTGATGCAGTTTATCTTTTATTGCCTCCTTTCCCCTTCACACTTCATGTTATCCTCGTAGATGATCGTATTACATCACCAGTAATTAAACATTCTCACTGTAGTTACAGTTATATAACAGGGGTTTTCCTTCTTTATATATAATGCCATTTAAGTTAGTTCTTGTATCGTTACTTAATATCAAGTTCTGAATTATTTTCATAACTTGGTGTTCTTAGTTATGATTATTGTGAATCTTTGAAACTTTGAAGTGCAATGAAGAGCCTTATCTTAAACTTCTTCTCACAGACTATTCAAGTTGTAGAATAAGGATGCATATATGTGGTTTTCATTGTTGAAACTTAAATGTGTCCAGCATAGTTACTCCGGAGGCTATTTTTGTATTATTTTGTTGCATAAAATTTATTTCATGTTCCCCTTTGTATCCTTGTGTTGCAGGGAATAGATATATTGGCAGGAGTAGAAGCAGTTATAAGCCATCTATTGGTAAAGGAATTTCAGATTCCTTGTGCACATGCTCCTGCAATGTTGCCACCTCCCTTGACCCAATACCTCAGCCCAAAATCGGCGGCCGAGGAGGTTTGTTATTCATAAGAAAACAAAGAACTTATTGTCTCTGAGATTTAGGAGTGAATGTCTCTTTTTCTCTTCTCTCTCTATGCATGTGTTCGTATTCAATATAATGAGCCTATATTCCTATCAACTGTTGTGGTTAGAAATCCTGGATAGGAGCATCTGCATGGATCAGTATATTCAAATTGAATGTTCTATGAGCGCAAGTGCCAAACCATATTTAATGGTTGGAACTGCATGATGTTTTGAGGAGCTTAAAATTGAGAAACAGTGTGATAGTGTGCATAAGAATTCCTCTATCTGGTATCAAATATTTAATAGTAGAATTGTGGTGGTTGTTCCTTTTTTTTTTTTTGTTTTTTTTGTTTTTTTTGTTTTTTTTTTAAATGATTTCAGTCTAGTCATGAGACAAGACTTATTTTGTGTAATTGCTTCTTACATAAGTCAATATCTTTTGTTTGCTTTCAATATATTGTTTCTTCTTTCTTCTTTTCTGTTTTAGTTAATAATAAAACTATTGATGTGTTTTGGGGGTTAGAGACTTCAGGAACCCTAATTCTGGATAAAAAGGTTATTAGAGGTGTATAACTTGTGACTTATATATTTCAACATCAAATATTAATGAAAAATATGGTATGGGTCTGCCTAGGGTCCAATATTAGCTTTTGCAACTATTAGTTTTTGCATGGCAATGAGATTTGCAAATTTAGAACAGTATCATTTAAAATGTGACAAGTTCCCTGAGGTGAAAAGTTCCCTGAGGTGAAGGGTTCTCTGATTTAACATGAGATGAAACAGAGTGACTGAATCAACAGGCACAGTATAATGAGTATGGCATGCATTTGCAAATTATGTCTTCATTGACTTGAATAACATGCTGGTGGCTTCTTCATTGAAATTAATACTTCATGAAGTAAATAATCAATAGAGTTCTCTCTTATTGCTTTTACATATATTCTTTGATCTGGTATCAGGTAACATTTACTTACATAAAGTAGATGAAAATTTTGCCATTTAAGTTGTGAATATCCTGGGGAAATGCTAGTTTAGCACAATGGAGATGTGCAGATCAAGATTGAAGCTTTACACCAGCCAACCAGGTGTAAAGAGGCAATATCATTTGTTGATATTTGTTAGTTATGTTTTCTGTTATGAGCTTAGGTGTGTGCTGGTTGTTTTTCTTAGTGGTTTAGAATAAGTGGACTGTGTAAAGATGTTACCAGACCTTATCTCTTATCTCTAGGTTGTTTCTCTTTATTTAAACTCCTAGTCTATCTCTATCTCTAAGGAAGAGGTAGTTAGGTGCTGTATCTTGTATTTAAGGATTGAGAGGCAGCAGGAATAAAATAAGAAGAATAATTATCTCATTCAATTAATTCTTCATGGTATCAGAGCTATGTTCTGAATCCTACACCCCATGAAAATTATTTCCGGGATGACTACCAACTCATCCTCTTCTATCTCTTCAAGCTCCGAACCTTCTACCTCAATCAATAATGGAGGTTCTGGAAATGGAGGTTCCGAGCATCCCCATCCTACCCATATGTCCATTACTAGTCATAAACTAAATGGACACAATTACTTACCTTGGTCCCAATCCGTGATGATGTTCATCTGTGGAAAGGGGAAAGATGACTTTGTCACCGGCATTGCCGAGTCACCAGGAGTTGAATTACCAGCTTACAAGCAGTGGAAGACAGATAACAGTATGGTAATGTCTTGGCTCATTAATTCAATGACCAATGACATCGGAGAGAATTTCCTATTGTATGGGATAGCCAAGGAAATCTGGGATGTTGCCAGAGATACGTATTCCAGTAGTGACAACATGGCTGAACTATTTGGAATCGAAAGCATACTCCATGACCTTCGTCAAGGAGATTGCACAGTCACTCAATACTACAACAACCTGACTCGACACTGGCAGCAACTAGATATGTTCGAGAAGTATACATGGGCTTGCACCAAAGATGGCTCGTTATATAAGGAAATCATTGAATAGAAGAGGGTGTTCAAATTCCTATTAGGTTTGAATCAAAATCTTGATGAAGTAAGAGGAAGGGTTCTAGGTACGAAACCATTACCCAAGATCCGTGAAGTGTTCTCCGAAATGAGAAGAGAGGAAAGTCGGAAGAAAATTATGATGGGAACCAAGGTGAAACCTGAGAATGGACCTTCATCCCTTGAAGGGTCTGCTCTTGCCATCTGAACAGCTGGTCAGTATGGTGACAACCGGCAAAGAAGAGGGAGGCCATGGTGTGATCATTGTAAAAAACCTGGTCACATCAAGGAGAAGTGTTGGAAGATTCATGGCAAACCGGTTGACTGGAAACCAGCACATGAAAGAGAAAGTTGAGGGAACATGGTTGACACAGACATAAACCTCGACCCAAGTCCATTTAGCAAGGAACAGATGGAGGTACTAAAGAAACTATTCCAGCAGCCGACTCAAACTACTATTGGAAGTGGGTCTCTAGCACAAAAAGGTAATTTCCTAATTGCCCTTAATGTGAGGAAGAAGAATCCCAGTCATTGTTGGATTGTGGATTCTGGCGCATCAGACCATATGACAGGTAACAGACAATTGTTTCATGAATTCAGACCTTGCATGGGTAACTATACAGTGCGTATAGCAGATGGTTCTCTGTCAAAAGTGGCTGGGACCGGCTCTGTAGTGATTTCAGGGAGAATAATTCATAATTTTGTGTTATTAGTTCCTATCTTGGACCTTAATTTACTATCTATAAGTAAATTTACACAGGAACAAAATAGTGTTGCTAAATTTCTCCCTAATTGTTGTGTTTTTCAGGACTCGGTTTCGGGGATGACGATTGGCAGTGCTAAGGTATGTTCATGGCTCTACATCTTAGAAGCATACTATAATCCAGATAAACAAAACCTTGCCACCAAAGTTGTCCCTCACCAAACCGAACATGTGTCCCTTAAAAGTCAATCCAGTCACGAGTCTAGGTCCAGTAAGGATAATGAAATAATGATGTGGCACTACCGCCTTGGGCATCCAAATTTTATGTATCTTGGGAAAATATTTCCGTCTTTGTTTAGTAATAAAAATCCTAGTTCTTTTCAATGTGATATTTGTCAATTTGCTAAACACAGTCGCCAATTTTTACCTAATCATTACTATAAATCCTCTCAACCTTTCTCCATGATTCACAGTGATGTTTGGGGCCCTTCTCGGGTCAACAACATCACTGGAGCTCGATGGTTTGTTTCATTTATAGACGACCATACTCGGATTACGTGGATCTTTCTTATGAAAGAAAAGTTTGAGGTGTGTCAACTATTTCAGAACTTCAATTGAATGATCCGGACACAATTTAAAACTAGAATTCAAGTTCTTCGCACCGACAATGGTAAAGAATTTTTTAATTCAATCCTAGGAAATTACTTGTTAGGTGAAGGGATCATTCATCAAAGTTCCTGTGTCAACACTCCAAAGCAAAATGGAGTATCTGAGCGGAAAAATAGGCTCCTTCTAGAGGTAGCCCGCTCACTTCTGTTTTCCACACACATGCCAAATCAATTTTGGGGTGAGGCAGTTTTAACTGCCGCCTATCTCATCAACAGATTACCATCTAAGACTCTTAGGTTTCAGACTCCATGTCAACTTCTTTTGAAATCCTATCCAAACACTCATCTTATCTCTCATCTTCCTACTAGGATTTTTGGGTGTTCTGTATTTGTTCACAATCATCATTTAAATAAAAGCAAACTTGACCCAAAGTCTATGAAGTGTGTGTTTACTGGATACTCGCCTACACAGAAGGGATATAAGTGTTTTTATCCAGACAATAGGCAAGTTTTTATTTCAATTGATGTGACTTTTCATGAAAATCAGCCTTATTATCCGAAAAATCAAATTCAAAGGGGGGATAAGAGTCAAAGTGATAGGAGTTATGAATTTGATTTTTTCAAACCTCCAGAGTTGAGTCCTAGTCCATCACAAACACTAGAGTTCAGTCATATTCCATCTCAAATTCTAGAATCAAGCCAGCATTCTTCACCTGATCAAACTGAACAAACCCAACAACCTGATCAACATGAGACACATTCTAATATTGAATTTTTCCAAACCATATCTGATCCTCACTCACATATTATCCATTCCAAACTTGATCAAAATTTAAATATTCAAAAGAATCAACAAACTTCAGCCTCACACAGTCCTCAACAAAAAGAAAACCTCACATCAACCAAAAGTCCTAACCGGAACCCAACACATTCCCAACCAATTGACACCCAAAATACCATTGTCTATACTAGGAGGAATAAACCTAACAAGGTGACAGAGCTCTTGACCCATCTCAGTTCTGACCAAGACTCGGTACCTTCTCAACCAGTCCAGAATTCTAACAATGAAGCTGAAATCGTGCCAGCAACCAAAGAATCAGAGGAAATCAGTTCACAACCCACTACGGATAAGGAAGAGAAGTCAGAACGGGAATTGCCGATTGCTCTAAGGAAAGGGATAAGGGAATGCAGAAATCATCCTTTATATCCTATCAGCAATTATGTGTCATATGAGGGGCTGTCATCAGGTTTTTACTCTTTCATTGCTAATGTTTCTGAAATTCAGGTTCCTAAAGATGTACATGAAGCCCTAAGAAGTCCTGAGTGGAAGAAGGCAGTATGTGAAGAGATGAATGCCCTAGAAAAGAACAAAACTTGGGATTTGTCTGCATTGCCGAGTGGAAAAAGAACTGGGGTGCAAGTGGATTTTCACTGTGAAGCACAAATCTGATGGCAGTGTTGAGTGATATAAAGCCTGGCTTGTTGCCAAAGGCTTCACACAGTCATATGGCATCAATTACCAGGAGACGTTTGCTCCGGTGGCAAAGTTGAACACAATTCGGGTCCTATTATCTCTAGCGGCAAGTTTGGACTGGGCGTTGCATCAATTGGATGTAAAAAACGCCTTTCTCAATGGCGATCTCGAGGAGGAGGTGTATATGGAGGTGCCTCTCAGTTTTGACACATACAACAGCCGAAACAAAGTATGTAAGCTCAGGAAGTCTTTGTATGGACTTAAGCAGTCCCCGAGAGCTTGGTTTGAACGATTCACAAAAGTGGTGAAGACATGTGGGTATTTCTAATGTCAAACAGACCACACTTTGTTTGTTAAGGAGTTAGGAAATGGAGGTTTAACTGTGTTGATAGTCTATGTGGATGACATCATTCTCACAGGGAATAACGAGGAGGAAATACGAAAATTGAAGAAGTTCCTAGCTCTAGAATTCGAAATCAAGGATCTTGGAAGACTTAAATATTTCCTAGGCATGGAAATTGCTAGGTCACGAAAGGGGTTGTCGGTGTCTCAAAGAAAATACACGCTAGATTTGTTGAAAGAGACCGGGATGATGGGTTGCAAACCAGCTGACACACTGATGGATTACACTACTAAGCTGGGATCAGTTGAAGGCAATACACTAGTTGATAAAGGGAGATATCAAAGTTTGGTTGGTAAATTGATTTACCTCTCTCATACCAGACCCGATATCGGCTTCGTAGTGAGCTGTGTAAGTCAGTTCATGAATTGCCCAACTGAAGAGCATATGAAGGCCGTCTATCGGATACTAAGGTACTTGAAGATGACACCGGGCAGAGGTTTATTTTTCAAAAAAGGCACGAGACATGTGGAGATGTTTACAGACGCGGACTGGGCTGGGTCAACGGTGGACCGAAGATCCACTTCAGGTTACTGCACTTATGTGTGGGGAAATTTAGTAACCTGGAGGAGTAAGAAGCAGTCAGTTGTCTCTAGAAGTAGTGCAGAGGCAGAGTTCAGATCAATGTCTCTTGGCATTTGTGAAGGTATGTGGTTGAGAAGACTTCTAATGGAGCTGAAAGTACCTATTGATGGACCAATGAAACTGTTTTGCGATAACCAGGTAGCTATACTTATAGCCAAGAACCCGGTTCACCATGACAGAACAAAGCATGTTGAAATCGACAGACATTTCATCAAAGAAAAGCTTGATGAACGAACTGTCAATCTAATCTACACTCCAACAAAATTTCAAATTGCAGATATTCTAACAAAAGCTCTTCCTAGGACGGATTTCGAAAACATGTGTTACAAGCTGGGAATAATTAATATTTACAACCCAACTTGAGGGGGGGTGTTGATATTTGTTAGTTATGTTTTCTGTTATGAGCTTAGGTGTGCGCTGGTTGTTTTTCTTAGTGGTTTAGAATAAGTGGTCTGTGTAAAGATGTTACCAGACCTTATCTCTTATCTCTAGGTTGTTTCTCTTTATTTAAACTCCTAGTCTATCTCTATCTCTAAGGAAGAGGTAGTTAGGTGCTGTATCTTGTATTTAAGGTTTGAGAGGCAGCAGGAATAAAATAAGAAGAATAATTATCTCATTCAATTAATTCTTCATCAATTTTTTGGTATTCTGATAAAAATAAGGTCTTTTGTTTGTCCAAACCCCAGCCCCCCCCCCCCCCCCCCCCCCCCCCCCCAAAAAAAAAAAACAAACATAAAAAAGAAAGGTGAAAAGGGAGCCAAACTGAACTAAGTACATGACTTGATAATTATAATCAATGTTCTGCCCGTTTTCATCTGATTGTGCATGCCTAACCTGTATTTTGTTTAATTGTTTCTTTATATTTTGTTCATTAAGCGTGCTCTCTATCTCATATGTAGTCATTTCTGAATTCGTTTGTACAGATAGGATATACATTTTTGCCATGTGTTCTTGCTGGGCTAAGTAATGCACCACAGTACTTGATCAAGAACTCTGAGTCCTTGGAGAAGAGTTGCATATTGGCCAGTGATGTTGACAGTGTTATTCTTCCTATAGATGCCTGTGGAGGAGATGGTGTTCTTGCTTTTGCAACAAGAAAAAGAAACAAGGTGCATGTTATGACATTAACCTATCATGCTTTTCTCTGTTTCCTAATAAGAGGTGTCTGGTAGAGCATGCGGGAGATAGCATTTAGGTTTCTTAGTCACTTGGTTCAATGAATCATCTCTTAATTTTAACCATGATGAATTTGTATTTTAGCTACTAGTATCTTGTACAAAAGATACTGATGTTATTCTTTTTTTTTTTTTCTTTTTCTTTTCTTCCCCCAGCCGCTTATAATTGTTGTGGAGGAAAATGAAACAGTTCTCAACGATACTCCAGATAAACTTGGGATTGAAGTGGTATGCATAAATTTATTTACTTAACCTTTTATCCTGATTTCTCTTATATTCATGCTTTAGTTTTTCAGACACAGCACATTAAAAGAACCTCTTTGTGGTATCTTGCCAAGAGTGTAAATAAAACTTAAGCCAGAAAATGAAATATAATAATACTATTTTTTTGTTTTTAATGAGTTGCCCTTTAACTACTATGAAGAAGAAATTTCACCTGTTATTAGAGGTTTCTTTTTGAGTGAATCAGCTAGAAATATTAAAATACTATTTGCTCAATTATCTCTTCCCCCTCTTTTGTAAAGCTTGATGTTTGACCACTCCTAAAGTGACACTCGCAATCGTACGAGGCCGAGAATGTAGTACAATAACAAGTCAAGTTCGTTCCCACGAAGACTGAGTGATTGATTACCGAAATTGATTAACCAAATTGTTAGTCAAACAATCAATAAGAGATGATTTTCAGATTTAAATTCTATGATTAAGCTAAATTATACTACTCAAACAACTTCAAACTAAGATTGTAAAATAATAACAAACAAAGATATCGAATGTAACAATATGAGATAATATGCTAAGACTAGAATCCACCTCACCGTCTCCTATTTAAGCCCTAGACTCACCTAAATATCCTAATTGTGCAAATGTGAATTGTAGACTCGTGCACCCAACAATAATCTCTACTCTCGATCGAGTTATAGAGTTTACATCCAAACATACCGAAAGCCTATCTCTTGATGACCCCAGAATATATGCATGAATTCATTAAGAATTTTGGCACACTCAAAAGAGCCCTATACTCTAGCCTCGCGTATGTCTACTTTACTAGAGATGCATAGAAGACATTTCATCTAACACGTTGTGTGTGCCTCCCCTCGGTTCATAGCACACAACTAAATATCATTCAAAAGGAGATCAATCTAATGAAAGCATTAAATACTCAAAAATATCCATACAAAACATAAGCACACATGAATAAATTAAGTAGTATATATATATAAAGTCAAGGGATGGGTTTCATCAAGCCTTAGCACTAAAAATATAGCTCATGTGACAAGATAAAGCCATACAACATATATAAGCAAATAAATACATGGCTCTACAATAAAAATGAATGAGAAAGAGTTGTAGAGAAAACTGTGTGGAGAGCTTTCTCTTCTTCTTGGCTCTTCTTCTCCTTCGATGGTTCTTCAGCCCTATTTTGCCCAAAAATAAGAAGTGATGATGGATGTGGTCAAAAGATGTGGTGGATGTGTAGGATTTTATGGAAAGGTGGAATCATGGTAGTTTTCTTAGGAAGGGAATGGTGATGTAAGAGGAATATCTAAAGATGATGTCTTGGTGAATATTCTTGGGTATAGAGTGGTTAGCTAGGTCTAAAAATAGCAGAGGGTTATATAGGGAAATAAATTAGGTCAGGGGCAAGGAGGTAAATTCCTGAAATTAAACCTTTTCTGGGCAAAGAGGCGACTTGGAGAGTTGCTAAGCCAAGAGGATAGTGACCTTGGGGTGGCGACCTGGTTGGGATCGCCTTGAGGTCGCGTTTTGCTCTGTCCGATGAGGCTAAACCTGAGAGGATAGCGACCTTGGGGCGATCTGGTTGGGCTCGCCTTGAGGTCGCTTTCTTGTCTAGTGGAGTGGGTCTTGAGCTGAAAGAATAGCGACCTTGGGGCGACTTTGTTGGGCTCGCCGCTCGCCTTGAGGTCGCTTTCTTGTCTGGTGGAGAATTTCTTGAGCCGAAAGGATAGCGACCTTGGGGCGACTTAGTAGAGGTCGCCCTGAGGTCACTTTTGTGTCTATTTTGGCCTCTTGAGCATTTTCTGCTTCACTTCAGCTCCATCAAAGACCATTAAGCTCCAAATCTAACTTAACTTGTACAACTCATTTAAATGGTTAAAAACACAGTTTTACCCGAGAAACGAACACAAAAAGACAGGAATATGGGGCTACAAATAGTGTAGAAGTGAAGCAATCAATGTCCAGCTTGTACATTTCACAAACAAAGATATTGTATGCACTCAGGAAAAGTAACTACTGTTTTGCTTTGTATAATCACTGAAAATAATGTGGATTATGAACTTTTCTACCCAATAAACAAATGATATATTAATAGTGTCCTTAATCAGTCATGAAGATCTTAGTGATTGCTTCAATATCTCACCTATGCAGATCAAGGTCGCAAACTATTGGGAAGCAATAGGTGTTATTGCAGCTCATAAGGCTGGAATCAACCCAAATTCTCTGCGAAGAAACAGAATTAACAACCTTAGATGCACTTCTGTTACGCTTGCCGCCACACCCATCACCTAATTATAAAGTATGGTTACTGTTTTCCTTCAATTTCTATTTCTTACAAATAAGCTATGTTATTAGCATTCAAAACTCATCATTCTTTGATTCATTTCTTTCTTTCTTTCTTTTGTCCTTTTTAGGGTGTAAGGTTGAAATACCTTATTTTGTGCCTCCATGTTTGTTCAAAAAAGGTGTTTTGTGTGTCCCTAGTGTCATGTGAAATGTACTGATAAGAGAAATTGATTGGAGGGCCGGTGAAACATGAAAATTAGAAATGTTGAAACGGAATTGATACCAAATCAAACATTATACGATGGTTGAAAAATCTTTTGTTTTTGGTTAATAGAGTTCTTCAAAACTTTGAAAACAGCAAGTCAATGCTCAACTTTGTCACATTGGTTCAGTCCAATTTAGGTGCAGTAATCAACTTGTTATGATTAGAAAAATTGAATGGGGCTGATGATGCAACCATTGCATCAGTCGGCTTTATGAACTTGATGACGTTTGTCTGACGCTGTTGCTATTCAAGCACAGAAAAGGCTGTAGATTTTCAATTTTGTACAGGTGCACCTGCTTTGAACTAACTTCTTCCTCTTTGAAATTGTACATCTGTGATTCGGGATCAAAACACATTTTATAGGTGAAATCAACTTGTTATGATCAGAAAAATTGAACAGTCAGCTTTAGATGAACTTGACTAGGCTTATAATAAGGTTTATTATTATTATTATTATTTATTATTATTTTTTTTTTATTGCCTAAATTAAAGGCAGAGGGTTGTTTTTGAAAAACATGCAATTTTGGTAGTTGTAAAACAACCAGTTAATGATGGTATGATAATAAAAGCATGCAATTTGGTAGTTGTGATGTGAAGTGAAACGATAGGGAAATCATGCAATTTGGTAGTTGACAAACAAATATTCAAGGGCCTAGGGAGATTGGAGTCTGGAGAGTGTCTGTTAGCATGTTTTTTGGAAAATAATTTGTTTTTTTTCTTCTTAAGACTAGACTTATACTAGTTTTGGGTTGTTGGGCTTATTCCATATTTTCTATTGTTTTTTTATTAAAAAAAAAAAGTGTTTTATTGAGAATAAAATTAGGTAACTGTATTTTGCAGAACAATTATTTATGGGTGTTGATATTGCCACTCATAAAACTAATTAGTACGTCCATATTTTATTAAAAAATTTAATTATAAAAATATCCTAATATAAATTTACCAATAAGACAAATTACTTTAATTAAAATAAACTAAACATTATGTAAACTCATTAATTATACCCATATCTTCAACTATATATATATTTTTTTCTATAACCCTAACTTATGATAAACTCTAATTTTTATGATAAATCCTAATTAAACCATAATTTTATTTCAAATATCAAACTTTTTCATTGTCACTCGACTATTATATGATAAAGTAATGGAAAAAGAATTTTTAAAGGACTTTGATCATACAGACGTAGGTATTATTTTACTTTATTTTTGTCTTTATTTTTTATTTTTATTTTTTTATGTCTGGTTATGAATTCTATCGATAATTAATATATATATATATATACAGTCTTTCTATTATCAGTTCGAACTGACAAAAGTTATATCAGTTCCTTGTATGTGGGCTACTGGATTTAAATACTTTGACTGACAAGTGCATACAACCAAGTTAAAGTATTTAAATCCAGTGGTTCACATGCAAATAACTGATATAACTTTTGTCAGTTCGAACTGATAATAGAATTTATATATATATATATATATATATATATATATATATTAAAGATAGCAGTAGATAAGAGAATCCGTGATATAGTTGTAGAACTATTATTTATGGGTGTTGATATTGCCACCTATAAAACTAATTAGTACACTCATATTTTACTAAAAATTTTAATATTATAAAAATATCATAATAGAAATTTACCAATAAGGATAAATTACTTTAATTAAAATAAACTAAATATTATGTACAATCGTTAATTACACCCATATCTTTAACTATATATATATATTTTCATAACCCTAACTTATGGTAAACTCTAATTTTTATAATAAACCCTAATTAAACTACAATTTTATTTTAAATATCAAACTTTCTCATCATCACATGATTATTATATAACAAAGTAATGGAAAAAGAAATTTCAGAGGACTTTGATCATACAAATGTGGGTATTATTTTACTTTTATTTTTGTCTTTCTTTTATGTCTTGTCATGAACTCTATCGATAAACAATATATATATATTTAAAGATAGTTGTAGATAAGAGAATTTTAGATTGAAAATCTCTTGACCCCATATACAATCCAATTTAACATCTCTCCTTTCATAAAGCTCCTATATTCAAGACATTTTCAAAAGTGAAATGAACTATCATTATAAGAGGATTTGATTTTAAAAATAATATGATTTTTATTTTTATTTTTATTTTTTTATAAATTGGATGTATTAATAATTTATGAGGGTTTATAAATAAAATGTATTAAAATGAATATATTCATTTCAATAAGGGTATTATTGGCATTAAAATGGGTTGTTATAGTAATATTTATTTTTTAAATAATTTTTGACATAAGTGTATTTATCAAAATTGGTGTACTAATTAGTTTTATGGGTGGCAATATCCGTACCCATTATTTATTTATGGTTCATTTTGATAACACTTTTTTTTTTGTTGATAAATCACGTCTTTATATAAGATGAATTTCATCGAATTTCCATACTCTTTAATTGAAATATAGACTTATTATTATTATTATTATTATTATTATTTTTATATTTTTTTATAATTTTTTTTTCTTTGAAATATAGACTTATTCTTATGTTTTAAAATTGTGTCAAAAACCTTTTGAAGGGGGATGTCTTCATATTTGAAATAATCGGAATAAATAGTTGTAGTACTTGAAAAAATTTCAAATTTTATTCATCGGTAGATTTCAATGACTTTATCATCCACAAAAAAATTCAGATCAAAATTTATTCAAATAGATGTGATTCAATGGTGGTCCTTACTGAAATTAAAATAAGAGATCTTTTATGAGAGACTCGTTAATATATAACCATTACTCCTTTGCACAATCAAGGTGATTTTGAAAATTATAAGGTGTTTTATTTTATTTTTATTATTTTTTATAACTATTATAGTATTTAGGGATTGGGCGAGCGGCATGATTCGGACCAATCTTGTTATTATAAGGTGTTTTTGGAATTGAATGAAGGGATTTTCAATGGAAAGTAGAAGGTTATTTTTGAGTCAATGAGTCAAATTTATGGGGGATTTATGCAATTGGAGACATTTTTATATATATAAGAGCATCTCCATCAATTTCCCTTGGAGACCCCTTTAAATAAGAGTTGATGTTATTGTAAGGGGCCATTAAGGCAGTATGTGTTCCAACAATACTCCCTTAAAAACAAATTACTCAATGAATAATAAATGTTGTTGGGATTGAAAAGTTAAATATCTTGTGCTTTTCAAAAAATACAATAAATTTAAATATGTGGAGCCCACGGGGGGTGGGGGCGCTGAAGCCATCCTTTAATTAAGGGAGTGAACTCTTCCGAAACACATTTAAATGAGCCTTTAAGGGACCTATTGGAGTTGCAAAAATATAACTTCTCCCTTAATTAAGCTAAGTGGGGTTTCCAAGGAAGATCGTTGGAGATGCTCTAATCCCCTTGAAATTAGTCATTAAAGCTCTTATTATTATTATTATTATTATTGAAAGCTCTTTTCAAATCTCCTAAAATTTGACAGAATCCTCGATTACAAGGAAAATCACATATAAAAATAATAAATTAATGATATGATATACGAACATAAATTAGACTTCAAGTAAATGTATTAAAAGTAGGGCTAGGCTTGGTCCGGTTTCAATTAGGACCGGACCAAACCAAAAATTTCGGTCTTTTAAAAAACTGAACCAACTTGGATCAATCCCTGTTTTCAAATCATACCAAACCAAATTATATTGGTTCGGTTCAGTCCGGTTCGATCTAGCGGTAATATGTGCGGAATATTAAATAACACTTGATATTTACGTGAAAACCCTCAAGGAAAAAACCACGGGCTGTTTTGTGAGCTACACATGAACCTCGAATCTACTAAATATGATAAACGATTACAACCTAATCTCGGTATATAATCACACACCTACCTAATCCCGGTATAAGTGAACTTAGTCTAATTGCTTGTGATTTATGTAACATAATCCCGGAAGCTACACAAGTCTTACTTCTCAATGAAGAGATAAAATGTCCTATGTGAATACAAGATGATATTCAAAGAGCAAATAAAGCTAGGGAACCTTAGATGTTTATCTAGGATGCTAAAATGACAATTAATACAACCCTAGATATCAATAGCTAAATGACATGTCAAAAAGCTTAGCTAAACATACATTATGAAAACCTAGATAGCTATTACAATATAACACTCAATCAATTCAACACAAACAATTCTTTATTCTTGTATCTAGTATATGATCTAAAACATATAAGTGAATAAAGAGATGGCTTGTTAAGAAAGTCACTAAAATTAGATGAAGTTAGTAAAAATCTTAACAAGCAAGTTGTGATGATGCAAAACCATGCATGGATGATGCAAGATGTTCTTTGATGTAAAAAGGAATGTCTTTGAGTGTTTAAATGAGAGTTCTTTAGTGAAATTTTTCTCTTGGAAAAATATGTTAAGTAAAAAAGTGATTTGGAACTCTCTAAAAACGACCTAAGATGAAAGAGGCATATATATAGTGTGTCCAAGTGAAGTGTGGTTGTTTTGAAAAGTTGGCAGAAAAATTGCCTTGACCGCTGTTCACCCACTCTACGTAGGGCGGGTGTACAGTGATTCACTTGGGTTTGCAAAGAACATGTTCTTCATGACCGCCCTACGTAGGGCGGATTCCAGGTGACCTAGGGGTGGTTGCTCTCGGGTTTTGAGAGACGCCCTTCACCCGCTCTACGTAAAGCGGGTTTTGGGCGGACCAAAAGTTGATAAAAAATCAACCAGTGGCACCGCTATTCACCCGCTCTACGAAGAGCGGGTAAGAGCAATTTTGCTCTTTTCCCTTTTGGGTCGCTGTTCGTAGAGCGCCTGTAGGGCGGGTGAACAGCGCCCATACATACACAATGCATCCTAAAGTTCTATCATGACATGGTTTCTAATCCTAAGATGCAATCAATAAAATATGCAAGAAGAGATATTATATAAACATGAATGCACACATATCAAGACACACAAAATACACAAAGTATGGATATGCATGGAATGTGTGTGTGTGCAACTACATCTCTTCAAAGCAAAGCAAGCACTAAGAAATTTACCTTTGGTGCTTCTTCTCTTGAGGTCTTGAGAGCCTAAGCTACCCTTACATTTCAAACCCCAACATGTGGTTTGTCCACGAAATAAGCCAATCAATGAATGAAAATCCTTACAATCTCTCTCTTTGGTTATTTTGTGACAAAACCACCACTCACATTGATACTCACAATTAAATAGAAGCTACGGGATAGCGAAGATAATCTACATTACAAAGAGATAAGAAAATAAAACTTCAAGTCTTCAATCTCTTGTAGAATTATCAAACCTTCAAAACAAAAAGATTACACTTCCAAAGCAAGTGTATGTGAGGCGATCATGTGAAGTTTAAAACAAGCATTTGCATTAAAAAAAAATTAAGTACAACATCATGCAATGTATGTGAATGCAATGCTCTCCCTCATTGGGTTACTCCCCCTCAATATGTAATCTCCCCAATATGTACATTTTCTACTTTCAATTAGCAACTCCCCTTACCACTTCTACTCCCCCTTTTTATCATAATATAGGCAAAGGAGTAGTCCCCAACCGGGTCACTTCTAACAAAGAGAGATAGCAGCATACAAGATATTTGCATAATCATATAAGTCACTTTATGCATATCAATTAATTGGAGAGAAACAAGGAGATTTATTTAAAGAAAATGTGTGAATCAAACATGCTTTGCATATAAGACATGTAGCATTCAAGTCCAAAATACAATGGTATTTGGCAAAGCAAATGACAAAGGTTTCTAATAAGAATTCAAACCAATTTCACTATTGTCATGAGAAAAGCAAGGATATAGAGATTTCATTGATTTCAAATTAGGAGCAACTATATCCAACTTTATAAGCGAAACATGGCATAAGCGACTTTGCACCCTATTTGATTTTTCCGGGTGAGAAACCCGTATGATAGTAGCCATGTTTAACTAATAAAGAAAGAGAGATATTTGGAATTAAATTCCTTTGAACGGATACAAGATCCTTTATTCATTTTGAGTCTTATAAGTTTTTTCACACAAGTTTTGCATTTTAAGAATATGCAATCATCAATTCATGCTTTTTCATTTGAGCATGTTATATGAATTTCATGCTTTTTAATTTGACATTAGCATGTTATACAAGAATCATCATGTCATGGAGATAACTATAGGTCATTCAAATCATACTTCCTATGTAGATCTCCTAGTCCAAAAATGCATGTTTGAACATAAATATGACATGGATTGTAAACAAGCAAGGTTCACACTTATTGAATTGAAAACATATATACATATGTGCAACCAAGCTTGCTCAAGCAATTAAAAGAAGAAGCATAAGATATTTCAAATTTTTACAAGTGACAAGAATGCAAAATAGCTCTATTTGCTTGAGTTCCTCATATGGGGTCAATCACCAAAACACATCACTCCACAAGACATATCCCAATAGATCTACTAAGTGTTTTAAATCGAGTAGCATCTAAGGGTTTAGTAAATAAGTCCGCAAGTTGATCATTAGTACCTACATGTTCAAGTACTATTCATTTATTTTCAACAAGCTCTCTAATGAAATAATGGCGGATGTCAATATGCTTAGTCCTAGAGTGTTGTACCGGATTCTTGGAAATATTAATAGCATTCATATTATCATAAAAGAGGGTGAGTGTACCTTGGTTGAATCCATAGTCGACTAGCATTTGCTTCATCCATAGGAGTTGTGTGCATCCACTCCCCGCTGCTATGTACTTTGCCTCGGCCGTGGACAAGGAAATCGAGTTTTGTTTCTTGCAAAACCAAGACACCAAGTTGTTGCCTAAGAAGAAGCAACCGCCCGATGTGCTTTTCCTATCATCACAATTTCCTGCCCAATCCGCATCACTAAAGCCTACAAGACTAGCATTAGTGTCAAAAGAGTACCAAATCCCGTAGTTGGATGTCCCATTCACATAGCAAATGATTCTCTTAATCGAAGAGAGATGGGACTCCTTAGGATCCGATTGGTACCTAGCACACACACCCACACTAAAGGATATATCATGCCTACTTGCGGTCAAATAAAGCAAGCTTCCAATCATGCCTCGATATAGAGTTTATTCTACACTTTTTCCACTAGCATTATTGCTTAACTTTAAAGTGGTACTCATGGGTGTATCACAATGTTTGGCATTTTCAAGACCAAACTTCTTCACTAGGTTTTTGGCATATTTGGCTTGGGTTATAAAGATCCCATCATTTAATTGCCTAATTTGCAAACCTAGGAAGTAACTTAGCTCACCAACAAGACTCATCTCAAACTCATGAGACATAACATCAACAAATTGTTGGACCTTGGTGTTGTTGGTGGAGCCAAATACAATGTCATCAACATAGATTTGAGCTATAAATAATTCATCTTTGTTTCTCTTGATGAACAAGGTTTTTTCAACACTACCCCTTGTGTAGTCATTGTCAACAAGAAATTGAATGAGGTGCTCATACCAAGCCCTCGGTGCCTATTTCAACCCATAAAGTGCCTTTTTTAGGCGATAGACATAGTTGGGGTAGTGAGCATCCACAAACCCCTTAAGTTGTTCAACAAACTTCCTCTTGCAAGAAGCCATTGAGGAAGGCACTCTTGACGTCCATTTGGTGCAATTTGAACTTGTGCACACAAGAAATGGACAATAGAAGCCTAATAGACTCTAAGCGGGCAACGGGAGCAAATGTCTCCTCAAAGTCGATACCCTCAATTTGAGAGTACCCTTGTGTAACAAGTCTAGCCTTGTTATGCACTATGTTGCCATCCTCATCGGATTTGTTCCTATATATCCATTTTGTGCCTATGACATTAGTGGTCTTAGGCCTAGGAACTAGAGTTCAAACCTCATTCCTTTTGAATTGGTTTAGCTCGTCTTGCATGGTAAGAACCCAAAATTCCTCATTTCAGGCTTCATCAACCTTTTTAGGTTTTATTTGAGAGGTGTAGCATATAAAACTAATGAGATTAGCTATTTGACGCCTAGTCATAACACCCTTATTAACCTCTCCAATGATGTCATCTTTGTCATGGAGTTTCCTAACCCATGGAGCGGGTTCTTTAGAGTTCAAGAGAGGAACTCTATTAATAGGTTGTGTGTTATCATCACCAAGATTAGACTTCCCAACATTAGGAGTCACCACAACTTTGTCCAAGGGAGAGCCATTACCAAAAATAACCTCCCCCTCATGATCATTAGACTTAAGCCTTGTATCATCAATGACAACATTAGATGATTCCATAACACTTTGAGTCTTCAAATTGAAAACTCTATAGGCTCTACTATTTAAGGCATACCCAATAAAGATACCCTCATCACTCTTAGCATCAAATTTTCCAAGTTGATCACGGTAATTTAAAATGTAGCATTTACTTCCAAAGGAGTGGAAGTAGCTAACATTTGGCTTTTTACCTTTCCATAACTCATAGGAGGTATTCCTAGTTCCGAGCCTTAGGAAAACTCTATTTACTATATAGCAAGCCGTATTGATGGCTTCGGCCCATAGGTTCCTAGGCACATTGTTGCTAAGCAACATTACATGGGGCATTTCTTGAAGGGCCTTATTTTTCTTCTCAACAACTCCATTTTGTTGAGGTGTCCTAGGAGCCGAAAACACATGGGAGATGCCTAAGCCATTACAATAGGTTTCCAAGGTGGCATTCTAAAAATTCCCTCCCATGGTCACTTCTAATCCGTTTTATACTTTTAATGTTTGAGTTCATTTCATTTTGAATTTTATTACAAAGCATTTTAAACTTATCAAAAGTTTCGGATTTTTCTCTAAGAAAATATGTCCATGTGAATCTAGAGAAATCATCAACACAAACAAAAATGTATCTCTTTCCACCTAAGCTCTCGGTTTGCATAGGACCCATGAGATCCATGTGGAGAAGCTCTAGAGGCTCATTGGTAGAGAGATACTTGCCCTTTTTGTGCATGCTTTTGGTTTGTTTTCCTTGTTGGCAAGGTCCATAAACACCATTGGCTTTCTTCCCAAGCTTAGGGAGGCCACGCACACAATTGAACTTTCCAAGGGTTCATAAATCCTTAAAGTTCATGTGGCCAAGTCTTTCATGCCACAACTCAATTTGCTCATCCATGGACATATTGTTTGAGACTATTCTAGCTTCAAGACAATAGCAATTATTGCTAGATCTCATACCTTTCAACAAGGTTTATCCATCGGGCTTTAGGATAGAGCAATCATTTTTACTAAATAAGACGGAATATCCTTCATCACTAAAATGAGAAATGCTTATTAAATTGACTTTCAAGCCATCAACATATAAAGCATTGGATAAGGAGGGTAATCCGGGAACGAAAATGGTTCCTTTCCCTACGACTCTCTTTTTAGATCCATCACCAAAGGTGACACATCCTCCTTCCTCCATGACAAGAGTCTCAAAGAAACTCTTGTTTCCAGTCATGTGCCTAAAGCACCCACTATCTAAGTACCAAAAATTAGAAGAATTAGCCTTTAAGGCAATTTGAGCAACATGACGAACATTTTCATTCTTTCTAATCCACCTAGGTAGAACATTTTCTTTCCTAGTGGTCTTTGGTACATGGGCTCTAGATGTCCTAGGATCATGCATATCAATCTTATCATTCCTAGGAACATGCATCATGGCTCTATTCTTTTTCTTCTCAATCATGCTTCTAGTTTTACACATTTTAATATAACGAAAGCATCTTGGTCTAATATGACCATTAAAACCACAAAAATGACATGTAGGAATAAAATAAGGAATCATATCTTGTCCTTGTGCATACATAGGAGCTTTCCCATGTCTTTGTGGTTAAGAAGGTTCAATCCATCTTTGTTGTTGAACCGGTCTAGCTTGCTTTCGAGGTTTAGCTTGCATGATTGGTTCTTTTCCTTTGTGAGCCATATGTTGAGGAATGTTAGCTTGAAGAACTCTTGTGGTATGAGCTTGAGATAGTCTTCTTGGAGCCACCTTCACTTGTGCACTATGTGAGCATTGTCCTAGATCAATCTTCTTTCTAGGAGTTTGCACCGGTGAAGCTTCATTCTTGCTCAAGCTCTTGACAAATATGGTCTTGTTAGAGGTTGAGATCTCCTTACCATCTTCATACCTAAGACCCCTCTTGTCACACGGATTCTTTCCAACACTAAGCATATGATCAAGCTTTAGGGTGCTAGAGGCCATCCTAGTCGAAGATCCTTTTGCTTCTTCAAGCTCCCTTTTTAGTCCTTCTTCATTCCTCCTAGACAAAGCTAGCTCATTTCTTAGCTTGTCTTCAATCTTCTTGGATCTTTCCACTTGTTCACTTAAGTGGTCATTATGGGATGAAAGTTCAAGATTCTCTTCTCTCAATCTTTGAATCTTTCTCGTGCTCTTGATTGCTAAGTCATTAAATTCGGCATGGTATTTAGCAAGCACCTTTTTCTCCACATATCCATTTATGGAGTTAGATAAGGAATCACTTTCTTCTTCACTTGAGTCATTTTCCTCTTGACTCCCTTCCTCTTTTTCACTAGAACTTTTGCTCTTGTTGATCGCGCTACAAATGTTCACATTTAGCGCCCCCTTACTTGGCTTTTGTAATCATTTCCTATGCATTTTTAGGGGTTTAATATTGTAAATATGTGTTTTCAGGTAAGTACGGCGTTTCGAAGGCATTTGGGTCCGAAATGAGGAAAAGAAGGCAAAAAAGGCAGAGAACCAGAGCATGCCCTGTTCCCGTGGGTTCATACATCAAATCCCATGGGAAAGAAAACAAAGACCTGCGGGTTCATCTCCCTTGCCCTGCGGGAAAGAGCCAGTTGAAGGAAGCCGCGGGCGGCGTCAAAACCACATCCGGTGACTTCAATTCTTCTGTTCCGCGGGAATTAACCTGCCAACCAAAGCTGCGAAAGCACATCAATGGTTTCAGACTAGCCCTTCAGAGAGACAATTTCCACGGACGGAATCCGTGAGAGTAGAGGAAGATCAGCCGCGGGTTCATTCCACGAGAAAGAAGTCGCGGAACATACCTGCGGGAGACTCTCACGAGCTGCAAGTGGATGGAATCCAACCAATTCATACTCACTTTCCATCCCTTTTACATTTTTAGCCTTGGTTATGGACAATAGGACCCTTGTTTGTCTTTGAAAGGCCTCCCCTTTATTGTATTTTCCCATCCAATGTTACTTCTCTAAGGAGTTAGAGGCACACAACCATGAGGGACACACTAGTGAAAAGATAGATTTAGATATTTTTCTCTTAGAAAAGAAAAGATAGTTAGTTTTCTTGGCTACTTTCTTGGCAACCAAACACCGTTTTGGTACCTTAGAGTAAATTACTTCAAGTTGCCATAGAAGAAGTTGTTGCTTGGATTGCAAAAGGGAGTCATTTCCATTTCACAAGAGTTATCACTTGGTGATGTTTCCTTCAATTGTATTTCTTAGTTGCTTTAATTCTATGAGTAGCTAAATCCTCTTTGTTAGGGGATTAGATATAATCATTGTAATTAACCTTATTATATAATTGATCAAGCCAAATTTGGTATGATTTTATACCTCATTCCCGTCTCTTTATGCTTGATTCTTGGGCATGTCCCCGTATTTAATAGTGTTAAATTGAGCATTTCAGGTTTATTTAGGTATCAAGGGCTTTTGTGAAAAAGTTGTGAAGTTTGGTTCAAAAGGTGAACAAGTTGGCAAAACAGGGCATTGTCGCCACAAACGTCTCCACTTGTGTCGCCATGGCGACAGGGAGTCTTATTCAATGGAAAAATCAATCAGGTGTCATCGCCACTTTACATATGGCGACACAGAAGAGAAGCAATCGTCGCCACTTATCGTCGCCACTTGGGAAGTGGCGACACTGGAATGTCGCCACAAGTGTCGCCATGGTGACAGAAGGATTTTTCAAAGCATCAGAGTTGTCGCTACTTGTGTCGCCACTTTCAATGTGGCGAAAAAGATGAAGAAAGTGGCGACATATGAATCTCAAAAAGCATAACCGTCTGTCGCCACTTATGTCGCCATGACAAGTGGCGACACCTTGCCACATCAGATTTTCCAGCGATTATCAGTACATTTTCATGGCCACTATATATATTCCTCTTCTTCCAAACTTGAGCAACACACCATACTTAGAGAGCTCAAAATTTCTACTAAATCTAACCCTAGTTTCTCTTCCATTACTCACCTTTCAACCTCCTCCATCCTCTAATCTTGAACTATCTCTACCATCCAAAACCTCAACACAATGTCTGGATTCCTTCACCCAAATCATTCATCTCTTTCCATTTTCTCCATTTCCATACCTTTGTCACTTACCATTAGACACCCACTATCTAGACACTTCATCTTCTACCACTCTTTACACTAGGAGCATCAAGGGAAATGAAGGAGCAAGCTCTAAAGAAGGAGGCCTAAGGGTGATTTCCTTAACTATTACTTTCTATTCTTTTGATTGTAACTATGTGTAGCTAAACCCCTAATTTAGGGGATAAATTTGAGGAATTTGTGGATATGGGTATTTGCTAAACTATTTGTAATTGAATCTCTATTTGTTTCCTTTTCACTTTATATTTAGATTCTATGCTTATTGTGATTTGCATTGTATATCACTAGTAGATCATAATATTGTGTGGGATAATTTGTTGTGAAACCAATCTTGGATTGACACCCTTGATTGGTTGAAGAACTTAGTGATTAGGATGGATTAGTGGTGGGTATATCAACCACATTAATCCAAACCTTGATTTGTACCTTGTAAGGATTCCCATATCTTGATTGGCTTATTTCGTGGACAAACCACGTGTTGAGGATTGTATGTAAGAGTAGCTTAAGTGATTCATTATCAAGCCCAAGACCCTTTCAAGTCCTCAAGGTTGTCAAGCACTCCAAAGGTATACTTCTACTGCTTAACTTTCTTTGAAGAGATTTAGAAGCACACACACACTTTGCATTCTTACAATTGTGTGCATTCTCTTCATATGTCACATTACACACTAGCACTTTGATTGTTATATCTTGTTGTGTGTTAAGGGTTTGGTAATTCATTTCCCGACATTGTTCGGCAACGTCCGTGCATGCACTAGAATGTGCTTGATTTTGCGCGAAGACCGCCAACGGAGAATGTCCTTGGCTACTCCTTGGTTTTCACCTCTGTTGGTGATCAGCGGTTATGATCGGTGGCCTAGCCGCCGAATGAAACCGCCGTTTGCGTCTAGAAGTGTCTGGAGCAATTCTGCGGTTACGATCGGCGGCCACGACCGCCGTTCAAAACCGCCGTTCATACCTGATCGATTTAATCTCTCGGGTTTGATTCTGCGGTTTAATCGGTAGTTTCAAAACTGCCGAATGAAACCACTGTTAATGCTCTGTTCTTCTCGGGCTCAATTCGGCGGTTGTAATCGGTGGCCTGGCTGCCGATTGAAACTGCCGATCTGTGCGTTTCAGGGGCAAACTTGTTTTTTCACATGCCTTGTTCTTGATGTCTATAAATATCACACTTTCTCATTTTCTGAATAATGTTCTTTAACTCTAAGAACCCTAAACTTCAAAGAGAGACATTTGAGAGAAAATCAAATCAAGAACATATTTTTAACATTCAAAAACCATTCTCATATGCATCAAAATATCATCTAGCATTTTCTAGCATAGTTAGGATGCTTGCTTGCATGGGTTTTGGTCAACACACATTCTTTGGTAAGTTCTTCACTATTATCATATATAATTAGTGTTTTATTTATCATTGACATCTCTTATATTATTTGTATGCTCTTAGAATATATTCTAGATACAAAATAGAGATTGTTGTGTTGACATGATTGAGTGTTGTATTTTGATAGCTATATCTAGGTTGTTTAATCTTTGATTAGCTAAGCTTTATGATATGTCATTTAGCTCTTGATATCTAGGATTGAATTATTTGAAAAATCATCATCCTAGATAAGCATATAGGGTTACCTAGCTTTAATTGCATTTTTGGATATTTTATATATTCACTTAGGTTGTATTATCTCTTCTTAGAGAATTAAGTCTTGTGTTGTGACCGGGATTAGGTTACTTAATTCGTAAGCAATTGGACTAGGTCCACTTATACCGGGATTAGGTAGTTGTAATGATTATTGATCGGGATTAGATCATTAAACCGGGATTAGGTTGTAATCATTTCAATTAGTGGATTCGAGGTTCGTGTGTGGCGTACATAACAACCTGTGGTTTTTCCCGTGAGGGTTTCCACGTAAATATCAAGTGTTATTTACATTCCGCAGCATATTACACTTATTATATTATTGTGACTAGTTAGGGGTATTTTCGTAATATTGACATACATGCGAAAATTGGGTAATAACGATTAAAATATATTCACCCCCCTCTAGATAGTTTTGTACACACCATGCATTATTTGTTTCAATTGGTATCAGGGCAGGTTCTTAGATATACGTAGGTGATCCTAACTCATTTTTGGTGTATTTTGCATTGTGTGTGATTTTTGATTTATTCATACATTTTGCATTCATCTCCTTTGCATTCATCCAAACACTATGAGTGGTTTCGAGATGAGCAAAGAGGGAGCGTCGAGCGTGAGGCCACCGTTGCTCACCGGCGATAATTACTCCTCATGGAAAGGGAAGGGGAAGATGGAAGCATACTTATGCCAAATCCATGATAGGGCATGGATGCCGGTTGAAGATGGATATGCTCCACCGAAGATTACTCCAATGGATGGAGGAGAAGAAGTGCTTAAGCCTAAGGCACAGTGGGACGCGTAAGAATTTGTTGATTCCATGTGGAACAACAAAGCCATACATGCCATACGTTGCGCAGTCGATGAGAATCAATATAAGTTGATTCAAATTACTAGGATAGCCAAAGTAGCATGGGACATCCTACAAGTTGCTCATGAAGGCACCGAGGTTGTCAAGGACTCAAAGCTTCAAGTCCTTCAAACTCAGTTTGAGACCATTAAGATGGAAGAGCACGAGCAATTCAATGACTTCCAAGTGAGACTAATGGATATTGTGAACCAAAGTCACCAACTCAGTGATCCTTACTCGGATAGAAGAATAAAGCAAAAGATCATGCGATCACTTCCCGAGAGGTTCGAACCCAAAGTGACGGCTTTAGAAGAAAATGACACCAACAAGGAAATGAAGCCGAGTGAAGTCATCGGAAGACTTCTAGCCTATGAATCAAGAAAGACTACCACCTCACCTCCTAAAAAGAAAAAGAATCTAGCCTTGAAATCTTCCAAGGTGGAAGAGGAGGAAGATGACTCAAAGGAAGACATGGCACTCATTGCCAAGGGATTCAAGAAGTTCTTGAATCTACAAAAGAGTGGTTATGGCTCAAAAGGGGATGACTTCAAGAAGAAGAAGACCACCATCAAGAATGTCAAGCCAAATCATGAGATTTCTTCAAGAGAGAAGATTCAATGCTACGAATGTGGAGGATTCGGGCATTTCTCCAAGGAATGTGCAAACTTGGAAGATGGAAGAGAAGGAAAGGAAATTGCCGCCACTTCAAGTGATAGTGATGAAGAGGTTGTGGCAAAATTTTTGGCTTTAGGTAGCTCTCACAAGCGGGACAACAAAGTGAAAGTTGTTGAAGAAAGTCCCTCGAGCTTAAATGATTGTGAGAACAACTATTTTGCCTTTCTGATCTCCTACAAGGAAGAAGAGACGCCACTTCAAGTGATAGTGATGAAGAGGTTGTGGCAAATTTTTTGGCTTTAGGTAGCTCTCACAAGCGGGACAACAAAGTGAAAGTTGTTAAAGAAAGTCCCTCGAGCTTAAATGATTGTGAGAACAACTATTTTGCCTTTCCGATCTCCTACAATGAAGAAGAGAATGAGAGTCAAGAAGAAATTGACTCTAGTGAAGATGACTCTTCATCTAACTCCACACATGGATATGTGGAGAAAAAGTTTCTAGATGAATACCTCACTGAGTTTAAAAGCTTAGCAATGAAGACCAAGGAAAAGACTTAAAAATTGAGAGAAGAGAATCTAGACCTTTTAGCTCATATTGACCACTTAAGTGAACAAGTGGAAAGATCCAAGAAGATTGAAGACAAGCTAAAAGATGAGCTAGCTTTGTCTAACAGGAATGAAGAAGGGTTGAAAAGGGAGCTTAAAGATGCTAGAGAGTTAATGGCTAAGATGGACTCTAGTACGGAAAAACTCAACCACTTGTTAAATATTGGAAAAAGCCCTTATGACAAGAGAGGTCTTGGCTTTGACGATAGTAAGGAGACCTCCACTCCTATCAAGACCATGTTTGTTAAGAGCTTAGGCAAGAAAGAGACTTCACCGGTGTAAACTCCTAGGAAGAAGATTGATCTAGGTCAATGCTCTCATAGTGCACAATTGAAGGTAGCTTCAAGAAGACAACCCCAAGCTCAAAAAGTTCCTCATACTAACTTCCCTTAACCTTAAATCCATCAAGGGAAGAGACCAATCATACAAACTCAACCGAGGAAGCAACCAAGTCTTGGTCAACAACAAAGGAGGAGAGATCCTATCCAACTATTAAGACAACCACAAAGACAT
The DNA here is from genome assembly GCA_008009225.1 of Acer yangbiense. Classification (NCBI taxonomy): domain Eukaryota; kingdom Viridiplantae; phylum Streptophyta; class Magnoliopsida; order Sapindales; family Sapindaceae; genus Acer; species Acer yangbiense. The sequence continues at coordinate 36,673,631 of CM017768.1, forward strand.
AGGAAGGCTCCTATGCATGCACAAGGACATGGTATGATTCCTAACTTTATCCCTACATGTCATTTTTATGGTATTGATGGTCATATTAGACCAAAGTGCTTTCAATACATTAAAATGTGTAGAGTTAAAAACATGATTGAAAAGAAGAAGGCCAGAGCTAGTATGCATGCTCATAGGAAGGAAGAAATTCATTTACATGATCCTATGACATCTAGATCTCTAGAACCTTTGACCACTAGGAAGAAAATTGTTTCACCTAAGTGGATTAGAAAAGATGAACCCGCTTGCTATAAGACAAACTTGTCTCTAATAGGTTCAACTAAGTCCAATGGACTTAGTAGGTCCATAGGACCTCATAACCTTCTTTGATGAAGGATGGTGATTGACCCCATATGGGGAACTCAAGCAAAGAGAGCTATTTTGCATACTTGTCACTTACAAAAATTTGAATTATCTTATGCTTCCTTTTTAATTGCTTGAGTAAGCTTGGTTGCATATATGTATATATGTTTTCAATTCAATAAGTGTGAACCATGCTTGTTTACAATCCATGTCATATTTATGTCCAAACATGCATTTTTGGACTAGGAGATCTACATAGGAAGTATGATTTGAATGACCTATAGTTATCTCCATGACATGATGATTCTTTTATAACATGTTAATGTCAAATGAAAAAGCATGATGAAATTCATATAACATGCTCAAATGAAAAAGCATGAATTGATGATTGTATATTCTTAAAATGCAAAACTTGTGTGAAAAAGCTTATGAGACTCAAAATGAATAAAGGATCTTGTATCCGTTCAAAGGAATTTAAATTCCAAATGTCTCTATTTCTTTATTGGTTGAACATGGCTACTATCATACAGATATACTATCCGGAAAAATCGAATAGGGTGCAAAGTCACTCATGCCATGTTTCGCTTATAAAGTTGGATATAGTTGTTCTTAAATTGAAATCAATGAAATCTCTATACCTTTGCTTTACTCATGACAATGGTGAAATTGGTTTGAATTCTTATTTGAAATCTTTGTTATTTGCTTTGCCAAATACCATTGTATTTTGGACTTGGATGCTACATGTCTTGTATGCAAAGCATGTTTGATTCACACATTTTTTTTAAATAAATCTCCTTGTTTCTCTCTAATTAATTGAGATGCATAAAGTGACTTATATGATTATGCAAATATCTTGTATGCTACTATCTCTCTTTGCTAAAAGTGACCCGATTGGGGACTACTCATTTGCCTATATCATGACAAAAAGAGGGAGTAGAATGGTGGTAAGGGGAGTTGCTAATTGTAGTAGCAATTGTGCATGTTGGGGAGATACATTAAGGGGGAGTAACCCGTTGAGGGGGAGCATTGCATACACATACATTGCATAATGTTGTGCTTAAATTCTTAAATGCAAATGCTTGCTTTATTCCCACTTGATAATCTCACATACTCTTGCTTTGGAAAGTATAATCTTTTGTTTGAAGGGTTAATAGTTCTACAAGATATTGAAGACTTGAAGTTTTTTATATTTTTATATCTCTTTGTAATGTAGAATATCTTTGTTATCCTGTAGATTCAATTATGTTTGTGAGGATCAATGTGAGAGGTGGTTTTGTCACGAAATAGCCAAAAAGGGAGATTGTAAGGATTCCCATATCTTGATTGGCTTATTTCGTGGACAAACAACGTGTTGGGGATTGTATGTAAGGGTAGCTTAAGTGATTCATTATCAAGCTCAAGACCCTTTCAAGTAGACCTGGCACGGTTCCGGTTGGAACCGCCGGAACCGGCCGGAACCGGAACCAGAAAAACCGGAACCGAAACCGGTTTTTCGGTTCCGGTTCTTGAACCGGAACCTGAACCGGCGGAGACCGGTTCCGGTTCCGGTTCAAGAGTTTGGTCGAACCGGCGGTTCGAACCGGATTGGAACCGGCGGTTCCGGTTCCGGTTCGAACCGCCGGTTCGCACAATAATTTTTTTTTTTTTTTTTTTTTTTCTATAAATACCACCCCCATTCATTTTTCCTCACACCAATTTCTTCTGAATTCTCTAATTCTAATTTCTCTCCAATGAGAGAATAGAAAAAATTTACCTTAAAAAAAAAATTTGCGGTAAAATTGTTTTATATATGCCTTAAACTTTGAAAGGCCATAACTTTGTGCTCGGATGTCCGAATCAGGTAATTTTTTTTTTGAAATCACATAGAACGATGCAAGGAATGCGATGGGAGCAAGTCCAGAGGGCTTGTGGCCACTTTTCGAGCCCTAAAAACCCCTTTTTCATAAAAAAAAAAGTGTTTTTAAGTGTTGTGTCTATTTCGAACCTCGTTTAAACCTAGTAAGAAACCTTTTCCTCCCGATCCCACACCACATCTGTGCCCGTCTTGGTCCGGAGAATTACTTTAACATCAGGCCTTGTGTAAATGGACACGTTTTTAAAAAATCCTTTATACTACTTATAGTTTTTGTTTGATATATTATACAAGTATTGAATGTGGCTTTAGTGGCTAGTTTAGTTTGTGTTTTTCTTTTGCAACCATGGTTCAAGCATCCATAAGAACCCATAAATTGTCATTTGTAATTTTATTTTATAATTTTATTTTGTAATTTAATTTAATTTTGTAATTTGTCATTTATATATTTTATTTTATTAGAGAAGTTTTTTTTTTTTTTTTTTTTTTTTTTTAAAAAAAAAAAAAAAAAAAAAAAAAAAAAAAAAAAAAAAAAAAAAAGGTTCAAAACCGCCGGTTCCAATGGAACCGGAACCGGAACCGGCGGTTCCGGAACCGAAATCGGAACCGGCATATAGCGGTTCCGGTTTCGGTTCCATCAAACCGCGGAACCTGAACCGCCGGTTCCGAATTGGAACCGGAACCGGAACCGGACCGGAACCGTGTCACCACTACTTTCAAGTCTTCAAGGTTGTCAAGCACTCCAAAGGTATACTTCTAGTGCTTAACTTTCTTTGAAGAGATTTAGAAGCACACACACACTTTGCATTCTTACAATTGTGTGCATTCTCTTCATATGTCACATTACACACTAGCACTTTGATTGTTATATCTTGTTGTGTGTTATGGGTCTGGTAATTCGTTGCTCGACATTGTTCGGAAACGTCCGCGTATGCACTAGAATGTGCTTGATTTAATCTCTCGGGTTTGATTCTGCGGTTTAATCGGTGGTTTTGAAACCGCCGAATGAAACCGCCGTTAATGCTCTGTTCTTCTCGGGCTCAATTCAGCGGTTGTAATCGGCGGCCTGGCCGCCGATTACAACCGTCGATTGGTGCGTTTCAGGGGCAAACTTGTCTTTTCACATGCCCTGTTCTTGATGTTTATAAATATCACACTTTCTCATTTTCTGAATAATGTTCTTTAACTCTAAGAACCCTAAACTTCAAAGAGAGACATTTGAGAGAAAATCAAATCAAGAACACATTTTTAACACTCAAAAACCATTCTCATATGCATCAAAATATCATCTAGCATTTTCTAGCATAGTTAGGATGCTTGCTTGCATGCATGGGTTTTGGTTAACACACATTCTTTGGTAAGTTCTTCACTATTATCATATATAATTAGTGTTTTATTTATCATTGACATCTCTTATATTATTTGTATGCTCTTAGAATATATTCTAGATACAAAATAGAGATTGTTGTGTTGACATGATTGAATGTTGTATTTGGATAGCTATATCTAGGTTGTTTAATCTTTGATTAGCTAAGCTTTATGACATGTCATTTAGCTCTTGATATCTAGGATTGAATTATTTGAAAAATCATCATCTTAGATAAGCATATAGGGTTACCTAGCTCTAATTGCATTTTTGGATATTTCATATATTCACTTAGGTTGTATTATCTCTTCTTAGAGAATTAAGTCTTGTGTTGTGACCGGGATTAGGTTACTTAATTCGCAAGCAATTGGACTATGTCCACTTATACTGGGATTATGTAGTTGTGATGATTATTGATCGGGATTAGAACATTAAATCGGGATTAGGTTGTAATCATTTCAATTAGTGGATTCGAGGTTCGTGTGAGGCGCACATAACAGCCCGTGGTTTTTCCTGTGAGGGTTTCCACGTAAATATCAAGTGTTATTTACATTCCACACCATATTACACTTGTTATATTATTGTGACTAGTTAGGGGCATTTTCCTAATATTGATGTAAGGATTCTCATATCTTGATTGGCTTATTTCGTGGACAAACCACATGTTGGGGTTTTTTGTGTAAGGGTAGTTTAGGTGATTGAACTTCAAGCTTGAAGGCCCTTTCAAGACATCAAGGGACAAGCACACGAAAGGTATAATCTTTAGTGCTTGGTTTTCTTTGAAGAGACTTAGAATGCACACACACACTTAGTATACTTGAATTTGTGTGCATACTCTTCACATGTCACTTTACACACTAGCACTTTGATAGATATCTTGTTGTGTGTATATGTGCTTAGTAATTCTTTTCCCGATAGTGTTCGAAAACATCCGCGCATGCACTAGAATGTGCTTGTTTTTACGCGAAGACCACCCACGGAGAATGCACTTGGCTCCTCCTTGGTTTTCACCTCTGTTGGTGATCGGTGGTTATGATCAGCGGCCTGGCCGCCGAATGAAACCGCAGTTTGTGTCCAGAAGTGTCTGGAGCAATTTTACGGTCAAGATCTGCGGTCATGACCGCTGTTCAAAACCGCCGATCATACCTGATTGATTTAATCTCTCGGGTTTGATTCGGCGGTTGGATCGGCGGTTGTGAAACCGCCGAATGAAACCACCGTTGATGCTCTGTTCTTCACGGGCTCAATTTGACGATCGTGATTGGCGGCCTGGCCGCGGATTGAAACCGCTGATTGGTGCGTTTCAGGGGCAAAATTATCTTTTCACATGCCCTGTTCTTGATGTCTATAAATATCTCACTTTCTCATTATCTGATTAAGTTCTTTTACTTCTTAGAACCCTAAACTTAAAAAAGAGACATTTAAGAGAAAATCAAATCAAGAACTTACCTTTAAACACTCAAATCAAATCCTTTTTACATCAAATTTCATATTGCATCTTCTATGACTATATAGAATGCATCAATGATTGGGTTTGCATCATCACAACTTGCTTGGTAAGATTTTGATTAAGTTCATCTTATTTTAGTATTTTACTATCAAGCTATTCTCTTTTAATTTACTTGTATGTTTTTGATCATATGATAAATACAAGAATAGAGAATTAATTGTGATGAATTGATTGAGTGTTGTATTGTGATAGCTAATTAGGTTTTTGCTTAATCTTGATTAGCTAAGCTATTTGATATGTCATTTAGCTCTTGATATCTAGGATTGATTTAATTGATTATATCATCATCCTAGATAAGCATCTAAGGTTCCCTAGCCTTGTTTGTCATTTGAATATTCATACATATTCACATAGGTTGCATAATCTCTTCATTGAGAATTAAGTCTTGAGGCTAAGATTGCTTAGGTCTCAAGCAATTGGACTAGAGCCACTTTTAAAGGCCCGCGTGGTAGAAGTGGGAGGTTATTAACCGGAGTGTTAGACGAGGTCTACATAGGTTGTAAACTCCATTTCAATTAGTGGATTTCGAGGTTCGAGTGTGGCATACTATACAGCCCGTGGTTTTTCCCAGTGGTTGGGTTTCCACGTATACATCAAGTGTTATTTTAATTCCGTACTATATTACACTTGTTTGTCTTTTTGACTAGTAGTGGCATTTTCGTAAAATTGACTTGCATGCGAAAATTGGGTAATAAAGCTTAAAATCTATTCTCCCCATTCTAGATATAGTTTTATACACACCGAGCGTTTATTCGTTCCTTTCAATTGGTATCAGATCGAGTTCCTAGATATACTTAGGTGATCCTAGCTCATTTTTGGTGTGTTTTGCATTTGTGTGTTTTTTGCTCATTCATACATTTTGCATTCATTTCATTCATTCATTACATACAATGAGTGGATACGGTGGCAACCATGAGGGTGCGTCAAGTACACGACCTCCTCTCCTCACCGGTGTGAATTATGCCTCATGGAAAGGCAAGATGGAAGCATACTTGTGTCAAATCCATGATAGGGCATGGATGGCAATTGAAGATGGGTATGTGGCTCCTAAGAAGACTCCCATGGGTGGTGGAGAAGAAGTACTTAAGCCTAAGGCTCAGTGGTCCACATAAGAGTTTGAGACTTTAAAATGGAATAGGAAGGCATGGCACGCTCTTCTATGTGCAGTGGATGAAAATCAGTACAAACTGATTCAGAACACTAGGATATCTAAGGAGGCATGGGATATTTTAGAGGTTGCACATGAAGGAACCGATGTTGTCAAGGATTCCAAGCTTCAAGTCCTTCAAATGCAATTTGAGTTGCTCAAGATGGAGGAGGACGAATGCTTCAATGACTTTAAAGTCAAGTTGATGGATATTGTCAATCAAAGCCATCAACTCGGTGATCCTTATTCAGATAGGAGAGTCAAGCAGAAAATTATTAGGTCTGTCCCCGCTAGGTTTGAAGCAAAAGTGACGGCTTTAGAAGAGAATTATGGTTATAAAGACATGAAGCCGAGCGAGGTAATTGGAAGACTCCCCGCCTATGAATTTAGGAAGGCTTCAAGTAGTTCACCTCCTAAAAAGCAAAAAGGGATTGCTTTGAAAGCTTCCAAGGTTGAGAAGGAGGAAAAAGGTGACTCGGATGAAGGCATGGCTTTGATGCTTAGAAAATTCAAGAAATTTGTCAAGTTCGAGAAGAAAGGATTTGGATCCAAAGGCTAAGACTTGAAGAAAAATGCTCCCTTCAAGAGTTTTAAGTCTAGGCAAGAGAAGAGTGAAAAGAAAGGGGTCCAATGCTATGAGTGTGGCAGTATAGGACACATCTCACCTGATTGTGGGAATTTGAAGAACAAGATGGCAAAAGTGATGGCCGCCACTTGGAGTGAATGTGATGACTCCGGAGAGGGAGACAAGTCATCAAGTGATGATGAGCTTACCATCGACTACACGACATTTGGGGCCACTTGTGTAGAAGATAAAGTTGTTGCTAAGAATGCCTTGACTAGTGATCCCATAGAAGAAAAAGATGAAGAAGTAGCTCTAGAGGAGATATGTGTAGCTACTCATTGGGACATGGCTCTCATTGACTCAAGAGACCAAGGTGAAGGTCTTAATGAGGGAAATGACTCTATAAGTGAGAAGGAGAGTGGAGGAGATAACTCAAGTGAAGATGACTCCTCATCTAACTCTACAAATGGAAATGTAGAGAAAATGGATGTTCATGACTTTATAGTCAAGTGTGAAAGTTCATTGAAGAAGAACAATAGAAAGTTGAAGATTTTAGAGGATGAAAATCTGGAGCTTTCAACACACAATGACCACTTGAGTAAGCAAGTGGAAACATCCAAGATGATTGAAGACAAGCTAAAGGATGAGCTAGCTATGTCTAAGAGGAATGAATAAGGGTTGAAGAGAGAGCTTGATGAAGCTAAAGAGTCATTGACTAGGATGACTACAAGCATCAAGAAGCTTGACCACATTCTTGGTAGTGGAAAGAACCCTTGTGACAAGAGAGGTATTGGGTATGAAGATAGTAAGGAGATCACTACTCCAACCAAGACCGTCTTTGTTAAGAGTTTGGGCAAGATAGAAGCCTCGCCGGTGCACACTCCTAGGAAGAAAATTGATCTAGGACAATGTTCAAGAAGTGCACAAGTGAAGGAAGCTCCAAGAAGACAACCTCAAGCTCAACACATTAGAGTCTCTCAAGTCAATATTCCTCATCAAATGACTCTAAATGGAAAGAGGCCAATCATGCAAAATGAACCAAGGAAGCAAGCTAGACCGGTTCAACAACAAAGAAGGATTGAACCCACTCAACCACAAAGACATGGGAAGGATCCTATGCATGCACAAGGACATGGTATGATTTATAAATTCATGCCTACATGTCACTTTTGTGGTATTGATGGTCACATTAGACCAAATTGCTTTCATTTCATTAAATTATATAGATTCAAAAGCATGATTGAAAAGAGAATGACAAGAGCTAGAATGCATGTTAATAGGAAAAAAAAATTCATGTTCATGATCCTATAATTTCTAGAACTCTTGAACCATTGTCCACTAGGAAGGAAAATGTCATATCTATGTGGATAAGAAAAAATGAACCCACTTGCTACGAGACTAACAAGTCTCAAATAGGTTCAACCAAGTCAAATGGACTTGGGAGGTCTATAGGACCTCATGACCTTCATTGATGAAGGATGGTGATTGACCCCATATGGGGAACTCAAGCAAAGAGAGCTAATGCATACTTGTTGCATGCAAATATTTGAAAAATCTTATGCTTCTTTGTTGATTGCTTGAGTAAGCTTGGTTGCACATATGTATATATGTTTTCAATTCGATAAGTGTGAACCTTGCTTGTCTACAATCCATGTCATATTTATGTTCAAACATGCATTTTTGGACTAGGAGATTTACATAGGAAGTATGATATGAATGACCTATAGTTATCTACATGATATGATGATTCTTTTATAACATGCTAATGACATATGAAAAGCATGAAATTCAAATGATATGCTCAAATGAAAAAGCATGATTTGATGATTGCATATTTTTAAAATGCAAAACTTGTGTGAAAAAACTTATGAGACTCAAAATGAATAAAGGATCTTGTATCCGTTCAAAGGAAGTTAAATTCCAAATGTCTCTCTTTCTTTATTAGTTGAACATGCCTATTATCATATGGGTATCATTCCCGAAAAAAATCAAATAGGGTGCAAAGTCGCTCATGCCATGTTTCGCTTATAAAGTTGGATATAGTTGCTCATTTTTTAAAATCAATGAAATCTCTATATCCTTGCTTTTCTCATGACAATGGTGAAATTGGTTTGAATTCTTATTAGAAACCTTTGTCGTTTGCTTTGCCAAATACCATTGTATTTTGGACTTGAATGCTACATGTCTTGTATGCAAAGCATTTTTATTTCACACATTTTATCAAAATAAATCTCCTTGTTTCTCTCCAATTAATTGAGTTGCATAAAGTGGCTTATATGATTATGCAAGTATATAGTATGTTACTATCTCTCTTTGCTAAGTGACCCGGTTGGGGACTACTCCTTTGCCTATATCATGACAAAAAGGGGGAGTAGAATGGTGGTAAGAGGAGTTGCAAATTGTGGTAGCAATTGTGCATGTTAGGGAGACAATACATTGAGGGGGAGTAACCCTTTGAGGGGGAGCATTGCATTCATCAAACATTGCATGATGTTGTTGTTGTACTTAAATTTCTAGAATGCAAATGCTTGTTTATGCTCTCACTTGATTAATCTCACATTTTACTTGTATTGGAAAGTATAGAAACTTTGCTTTCAAGGATTGATTGTTCTACAAGAGATTGAAGACTTCAAGATTATTTTTATATATTTCTTTGTAAAGTAGAAAATCATTGTAGACCCGTAGTTTCTATTATGTTGTGAGGAATCAATGTGAGTGGTGGTTTTGTCACGAAATAGCCAAATGGGGAGATTGTAAGGATTCCCATATCTTGATTGACTTATTTCGTGGATAAACCACATGTTGGGGTTTATTGTGTAAGGGTAGTTTAGGTGATTGAACTTCAAGCTCGAAGGCCCTTTCAAGACCTCAAGGGACAAGCACGCCAAAGGTATAATCTTTGGTGCTTGGTTTTCTTTGAAGAGACTTAGAATGCACACACACACTTAGTATACTTGCATTTGTGTGCATACTCTTCACATGTCACTTTACACACTAGCACTTTGATTGATATCTTGTTGTATGTATATGTGCTTAGTAATTCATTTCCCGATAGTGCTCGGAAACGTCTGTGCATGCACTAGAATGTGCTTGGTTTTTGCGCGAAGACCGCCCACGGAGAATGTACTTGGCTTCTCCTTGGTTTTGACCCCTGTTGGTGATCGACGGTTATGATCGGCGGCCTGGCTGCCGAATGAAACCGCCGTTTGTGTCTAGAAGTGTCTGGAGCAATTCTGCGGTCAAGATCGGCGGTCATGACCGCCGTTCGAAACCTGATCGATTTAATCTCTCAGGTTTGATTCGGCGGTTGCGAAACCACCGAATGAAACCGCCGTTGATGCTTTATTCTTCACGGGCTCAATTCGGCGGTCGTGATCGGCGGCCTGGCCACCGATTGAAACCACCGATCGGTGCGTTTCAGGGGCAAAATTGTCTTTTCACATGCCCTGTTCTTGATGTCTATAAATATCTCACTTTCTCATTATCTGATTAAGTTCTTTTACTCCTTAGAACCCTAAACTTAAAAGAGAGATATTTGAGAGAAAATCAAATCAAGAACTTACCTTTAAACACTCAAATCAAATCCTTTTTGCATCAAATTTCATGTTGCATCTTCTATGACTATATAGAATGAATCCATGATTGGGTTTGCATCATCACAACTTGCTTGGTAAGATTTTGATTAAGTTCATCTTATTTTAGTATTTTACAATCAAGCTATTCTCTTTTAATTTACTTGTATGTTTTCGATCATATGATAAATACAAGAATAGGGAATTAATTGTGATGAATTGATTGGGTGTTGTATTGTGATAGCTAATTAGGTTTTTGTTTAATCTTGATTAGCTAAGCTATTTGACATGTCATTTAGCTCTTGATATCTAGGATTGATTTAATTGATTATATCATCATCCTAGATAAGCATCTAAGATTCCCTAGCCTTGTTTGTCATTTGAATATTCATACATATTCACATATGTTGCATAATCTCTTCATTGAGAATTAAGTCTTGAGGCTAAGATTGCTTAGGCTTCAAGCAATTGGACTAGAGCCACTTTTAAAGGCCCGTGTGGTAGAAGTGGGGGGTTATTGGCCAGAGTGTTAGACGAGGTCTACATAGGTTGTAAACTCCATTTCAATTAGTGGATTTCGAGGTTCGAGTGTGGCGCACTATACAGCCCGTGGTTTTTCCCAGTGGTTGGGTTTCCACGTATACATCAAGTGTTATTTAAATTCCACATTATATTACACTTGTTTGTCTTTTTGACTAGTAGGGGCATTTTTGTAAAATTGACTTGCATGCGAAAATTGGGTAATAAAGCTTAAAATCTATTCACCCCCCTCTAGATATAGTTTTATACACACCGAGCGTTTATTCGTTTCTTTCAATTGACATACATGCGAAAATTGGGTAATAACGATTAAAATCTATTCACACCGTGCATTATTTGTTTCATACCTAACTAATCTCACCTTGACACCCTTTCCTTAATCGGTTAGGCATTGAGGTGAGAAGATGTTGAGTGTTCATAGTAATGACCTCAACACACTTTAGAAAACAAATGGCTAGCATTTATGAGATTGGTTATTATTGAGTTTTGAAAGCATTACCTAGATTCATGAGTAACTCAATCTATTCCCTAACTTCCATTAATTATTTTTATCACTTATCTTATCAAGATTGTTGAGTCTTCTATTTTTCATATCACTTTTGTATGTTTATTTTAATTGCATTTTCATGGGTTGGAAAACCCAAATAACTATCCATTTTCAATGATTTATTTTATTGCTTTAGATTAGTCAATTGATCCAATACATCCTCCATCTCCCTGTGAAACGAGCTTTGCTTACCACTTGCTTAGAAATATTATTTTTAAGGATTTTTAAGTGGTTAAAATACGGTTTTCAAAAGAACATCAATATTGTATTTTGTTGAGTACCAAAATGACCTCATCAATAATCAATCTTATTAACTTTCCTTTCTCAAGTTATGTATGTGATCTTTCATTCATTTATGAGTGGTGGTTGCAACAACCACTCTATCAATTGATGCACAATAAACTTGATGAACTTGTATGCAATTAAGACCATTGATGCATGTGCCTCTTATGCCATCTATGTTGTAGAGATTACTAACCTGTGAATCTTTATTAACACCTTGAGTAAATCTCTTTTAATCACTCTCCTAATCTTGGATTGTGATTAAAGTTGAGGATTTAATGCCTTATAATTTCACATGAATAGATGCGTGTTAGAGTTTTGGTGTTTGAGCTTAATAATGATTGATTAGCTAATATGTTGTTACTTGATTTAATCTATCCCCTATCAATCTTTTAATCTAGAATTTAAACCCAATAGTTGTAACCAATTTCCTTAATCAATTCCAAACTTAGCATAGTTAATGTGTTGATCATCTTAGTTTATTGAAGTAACATTGGTTAGATTGAACTTTAGTGTTATTAACTTTTATTCTAAGTAAGTGTAAATTGCTAATCCTCCGTGGGAACGATAACCCTTACTCTGAACACTATACTTGTTTAATGACTTGTATGATTGCAAAGAGTAAAGGACTCGCGCATCCCTTTAGTAGGACCGAGGTAGGATAGAGTAAATTGTAGTGGGATTTGTAGAACCGGTCCGGACGCGTCACTTGTGAGAGGAGGCAAAAGCTATGAAATTAGCCATGAGATCTTCATCACCCGAAGACTCATCTCCCTCATTGGAGTCAAGTCATCACTACTTCCACTCCAAATGGCAGCCATCACTTTACCCTTCTTCTTGTCATTGTGATTAGCACATTCAGGGGCAAAGTGACCTATCCCACCATACTCAACGCATCGGACCCCTTTCAGTTCGTTCCTCTCTTGCCTAGGCTCAAACTTCTTGAAGGGACCCTTTTTCTTCAAGTCTTGACCTTTTGAACCAAAGCCCTTCTTCCCAAACTTCATAACCTTATTGAACATTTTCACAAATAAGGCAAGATCTTCATTCGAGTCAATCTTCTTATCCTCATTTTCTTCCTTAGAAGCTTTTAAATCAATTCATTTATGCTTTTTCGGAGGAGTAGAGCTAGGAGCTTTCCTAGACTCGTAGGTAAGGAGTCTTCCAATAACCTCGCTTGGCTTCATGTCCTTATATCCACTATTTTCTTCTAAAGCCGTCACCTTTTATTCGAACCTATCGGGGAGAGATCTCATGATTTTTTGCTTGACTCTCCTATCCGAATATGGGTCTCCGAGTTGGTGGCTTTGATTAACGATATCCATCAATTTGATTTCGAAATCATTAAAGCATTCATCCTCTCCCATCCTTAGTAACTCAAATTGAGTTTGGAGGACTGATGAGCTGTCATTGTTACTCAACAAAATGATTGTTTTAAAATGTGTTCATGCTGAAAACCGATTTCACCACTTAGATGTAAAATTAGTAAAGTGGCAAGTATGATTCGTTCCACAGGGAATTAGAGTGATTAGTTGAATAAATTAACAATTCCTATATGCGATAAAACAAAACATAAGCAATGGATGGTTGAATGGTTTGTTAAGCAATCAAACATACATGTAAAATAAACCTAACAAACCTAATAAAATAAGATAGAAATCTAGATAAGAGATATATGGAATTAACAATTAAGAGAATTGATAAGGAATTAATGGGATCACAAGTGGATTACGGGAAGTGCTTCTCAAGCTACCTTAGTGAACCAACCTCACAAATGTTAACCAATTGATTTATAGAATGTGTTTAGACCATTACTATGAACCCTAAACAACTTCCCATTGCAATGCCAAACCGATTAAAGAGAGGAGGTCACGACGGGATCGGTTTGTTACAATTAACGGTTTAGATAATCGCAGTTGATATACCCTCCGACAATCTATCCTAGTCACTATGTTCTCAATCCATCAAGGTTGTCAATCCAATCAAGATTATATAACAAATTATCTTAAACAAGAGTATAATCAACTAGTAGCATACATGTTAATTATATAATGCATAGAATCTAGTTATAAAATGAATAGAACACAAATAGAGATTAAATATATATTAGCTTAAGCAAAACCCAATCCACATGTTCTTACATCAAAACCCTAGAAAAAGGGGTTTAATTACACATATTACAATCAAAGGGAAGGCAAGTAAAAGATTAGGAAATCACCATTGGGTCTCCTTTTGTAAGCTTGATCTTTTCCTTGCCTTTGATGCTCCTTGTGAAAAGAGTGGATGATGAGGATGTGTCTAGATAAGTGGAGTCAAATGGGAAGTGACTATGGAGATATGTGGAGAAGATGGGAAGAAATGAATGATTTGGGGAAGGTAATCTAGATATTTAGCTTAGGTAGGAGAGAAGTGGAGGGATTAGGAATGGTAAAAATGAGGTTTCTTGGTTGCTATGAATGGCCAAGAGTTGTTTAAAAGAGGAAAATAGTGATGAATTTAAGGGTTTTCATTTTAGGTCACGGGTGGTAAATTACCAAAACATCCCCTAACCATGGCAAATTACCATTTAGTCCATAAGAGGGGTGCAACTTGTAAATTTCACACCCAATCATATTTGAACAGCGAAGAGGTCGCTACTTCTCAAATGGTGACAGATCCGGTGACGAAAATGGCGACATCAATTAGGTGCCAAAACAACTCCTTGTCGCCATGGCGACATTGAACGAGAAGTGGCGACAATTTTCAAGGGATTGTCGCCATTTAGGAGTGGTGGATACAGTAATGGCGACATATGGAGATTTGGGGATTGGAGATTTCGGCCGTTGTATGAGCCGAGAGGATAGCAAACAAGAAGGCATCATCATGGCCGTTCGTTTGGAGAAGAAATCGGTCGGAGATAGGTGCAAAAAGGCCTCTTTTAGGAGACTGAAACAGCCTAGGGTCTTGAAGCTTGGTTGGCCATCAATGGCTGCTTTGCTCGTAAGAAAGAAGAAGAACTGTTGAAGTTATGTGGGTGCACTCAGCAGCTAACAGGGGTGCGTGCAGCAGCTTCTTCTTTGTCTTATATAGGGCGCAATTAGAAGTGAGGTGGGGTGCAATAGGCTCATGACTTTGACCATCTTTGCGGTGCGCTTAGGAATGGCCTGGGGTGCGCTTAGAAGCCCAAGCCCACCTCTAAAAACGCACAGCATCACTAAGTGACGTGGCGTGCTGTTGCTGGCTTGCCTAGCGAATTGAAATTAGGCCCCTGATCTCTTCCATATCTTTGATAACTTCAATCTTCCTTCAATAATTACATGTTTGCCCCTATTTCTCCAATATTACTTCAATGCCCCTGATCTTTGTAATTTCCTGAAAACACTTAATTTATACCATTAAATCACAGGATAATGCTCGAGAATCAAGCATAAAGAGAAGGAAGTGAGGGCCAAAATCGTACCAATTTTGGTCCGATCAAATACCCCCAAACCTATCTTTTGCTCGTCCTCGAGCAAAACAAAAATAAGCACACATGGACATGTTTCAACTATCAAACAATCAACAATAAAGCACCGACTCTTTGTAAAAGACTCAAAAAGTCAAGATTCGACTTGCAAAACCAAAAGCGAAGAGATTTAACCAACGTTGTGCTCATTAGGAAATAGTGCATGTAAGAGATGCTAAATGAAGATTAAAATCATGTCACTCTAAGTAAACATTGCACGCAACGCGATCCTACATTCAAAATGCTAAAGCTTTAAGACTAGAGTGCCATTAGGAAAAGAATGTAATTCACCTCGACATCTAATCCTCACCGTATTTTCTCATTTTCGCACAGATTCCTAGGCTTCACTTACAATCTGCATATGAGTTTATGTTCAAGATATCAAATATAATTGCACATGTTCATTTAAAAACACAATTTCTGAAAATTTGTCTCATGAATGGAATTGAAAGCCATGAACTGAAAAGAACATGTATCAACCAAAATTTTCAAAGTATACATCCCTAAAGATCAAATAGGTCTTTAATTTGGTTGTAATGGGGCCTAAGATGAACGGTGAGTCAATAAATGGGAAGAATTGATAACAAATCACCCAAAGGTCACACTAAGGCATACATTCTATATTAAGTACATTTTGCTCATTACAACTTGCATATTCCACACTTTGGCTTCCAGGCTTACAATTTACTTTGTGCAATTTTCTACTCTTAATTTTCATTGAGTAGCTCATTTAATTCCACATAATTGATCTAGGCACTTAGTGCCTCATTCATCTTTTTCTTTTCTTTCTTTTGCATTGCTTTTCTTTTCTTTTCTTTTCAAACATTGCATTTCATATTTTTAATGTGTTTGCACATACATACTTGCCTAGGTACACACCTTACAATTTAATACACCTCATAGCTTACATTCAACTCCTAAGCCTTAGCAAACCATTTGGTATAAGGTAAGCTAATGTATAGGCTATATGGTTTATGTTGATTTGGTTCATGAATGAAAAGCTTAATTGTGTTTGGCTTCAAATGGGCAATGGAGCACACACATAGTGGGATTGGAAGTATTTCGGCCAATTTGGTGGTTTTCACATGCATTGCCTAAAATCATCTCTAAAAGTTTGTCCACAAAGTCAATTAAGGCATCCATAAGCAGTCCATATGTTCTATGGCAAACAACATTTAAGTGCGAATGAGACATTTTAAATATGCATAACATGTGTGTTTGAATGAGTGTATAAAGAGTGAAAACTTTCCCTCAAAATAAGCTTTTTAGGCTGTGTTTGTGAATCTCACGGGAAGTCTCCACTATTAATTCCTAACCTTCAAGCATAATTGAATATTCACTCTAACATCAAGAGAAAAGAACTAGCACGCTTTGCTCAATGCAACCCTAAATGAGCCACACATGAACCTCGAATCCACTAAATGTGATAAACGATTACAACCTAATCCCGGTATATAATCACACACCTACCTAATCCCGGTATAAGTGAACCTAATCCAATTGCTTGTGATTTATGCAACCTAATCCCGGAAGCTACACAAGTCTTACTTCTCAATGAAGAGATAAAATGTCCTATGTGAATACAAGATGATATTCAAAGAGCAAATAAAGCTAGGGAACCTTAGATGCTTATCTAGGATGCTAAAATGACAATTAATACAACCTTAGATATCAATAGCTAAATGACATGTCAAAAAGCTTAGCTAAACATACATTATGAAAACCTAGATAGCTATCACAATACAACACTCAATCAATTCATCACAAACAATTCTCTATTTTTGTGTCTAGTAAATGATCTAAAACATACAAGTGAATAAAGAGATGGCTTGTTAAGAAAGTCACTAAAATTAGATGAAGTTAGTAAAAATCTTACCAAGCAAGTTGTGATGATGCAAGATGTTCTTTGATGCATAAAGGAATGTCTTTGAGTGTTTAAAGAAGAGTTCTTTAGTGAAATATTTCTTTTGGAAAAATATGCTAAGAAAAAAAGTGATTTTGAACTCTCTAAAAACGACCTAAAATGAAAGAGGCATATATATAGTGTGTCCAAGTGAAGTGTGATCGTTTTGAAAAGCTGGCAGAAAAATTGCCTTGACCGTTGTTCACCCGCTCTACGTAGGGTGGGTGTACAGCGGTTCACCTGGGTTGTTAGGATTATGCTCAATAGCAAGAGTGTAATATTGTTTTTGACAATCTTTTCATATTAATAAAGTGATTTCTGATTTAAACAAATTTTATACCATTTATAGATTGAATATTATAATTGTCAAAAGTAAATAATCATAAGGTCAAAAGACTATGAGAAAAGAAGAATTGTTCGTACATCTGGATATGTATAAGGTAGACACAATTCTTTAGTTAGTCTTGAATAATGTTCACAACTTAAGTTAAAGGTTGGGCACCTTTATCTTGTTAAAGTTGTAGAATTATTTTGCTAGCATTTGAGTAGGATCAAATGAGTTATGATGAGTCTGAAATCATCGGAGGGTCTTCGAGTAAAAGAATCTAGTGCACTGGGTGCATTGAACTTGATCACAATGAAATACTTTATCTAGAACCGTCTGAAAGAAAATAACAATAAACGCTCGGTGTGTATGATAAATATATCTAAGGGGGGGGGGGGGGGGGGGGGGGGGGGGGGGGGGGGGGGGGGGGGGGGGGGGTGAATAGATTTTAACTATTATTACCCAATTTTCGCATACAAGTCAATTTTACAAAAATGCCCCTACTAGTCAAAAATACAAGCAAGTGTAATATAGTGCGGAATTTAAATAACACTTGATGTATACGTGGAAACCCAACCACTGGGAAAAACCACGGGCTGTTTAGTGCGCCACACTCGGACCTCGAAATCCACTAATCGAAATAGAGTTTACAACCTATGTAGACCTTGTCTAACACTCTGGTCAATAACCCCCCACTTCTACCACTCGGGCCTTTAAAAGTGGCTCTAGTCCTAATTGCTTGAGGCCTAAGCAATCTTAGCCTCAAGACTTAATTCTCAATGAAGAGATTATACAACCTATGTGAATATATATGAATATTCAAATAACAAACAAGGCTAGGTAACCTTAGATGCTTATCTAGGATGATGAGATAATCAATTTAAATCAACCCTAGATATCAATTGCTAAATGACATATCAAATAGCTTAGCTAATCAAGATTAATCAACAACCTAATTAGCTATCACAAAACAACACTCAATCAATTCATCACAATTAATTCTCTATTCTTGTATTTATCATATGATCAAAAACATACAAGTAATTAAAAGAGAATATGCTTGATTAGTAAAATACTAAAATAAGATGAAATTAATCAAAATCTTACCAAGCATGTTGTGATGATGCAAACCCAATCATAGATGAATGCAAGATGAACTTTGATGCAAAAAGGATTTGATTTGAGTGTTTAAAGGTGAGTTCTTGATTTGATTTTTTCTCAAAAATCTCTCTTTGAAGTTTAGGGTTCTAATAACTCAAAGAACTTAATCAGAGAATGAGAAAGTAAGATATTTATAGACATCAAGAATTGGGCATGTGAAAAGACAAGTTTGCCCCTGAAACGCACCGTTCGACAGTTTCAATCAGTGGCCAGGCCACCGATCACGACCGTCGAATTGAGCCCGTGAAGAACAGAGCATCAACGGCGGTTTCGTTCGGCGGTTTCGTGACTGTCGATCCAACCGCCGAATCAAACCCGAGAGATTAAAATCGATTAGGTATGAACGGCGATTTCGAACGGCGGTCGTGACCGTCGATCGTGACCGCAGAATTGCTTCAGACCTTTCTAGACTGAAACGGCGGTTTCATTCGACGGCCAGGCCGCCGATCATAACCGTCGATCACCAACAATGGTGAAAACCAAGGAGAAGCCAAGGGCATTCTCTGTGGGTGGTCTTCGCGTAAAACCAAGCACACATACGTGTGAGCGCGGACGTTTCCGAACACTATCGGGAAACAAATTACTAAGCACATATACACACAACAAGATATAAAACAAAGTGCTAGTGTGTGAAGTGACATGAGAAGAGTATGCACACAAATGCAAGTATGCTAAGTGTGTGTGTGCTTACTAAATCTCTTCAAAGAAAAAACCAAGCACAAGAAATTATACCTTTGGCGTGCTTGTCCCTTGAGGTCTTGAAAGGGCCTTCGAGCTTGAAGTTCAAACATCTAAACTACCCTTACATTATCAACCCCAAACTGTGGTTTGTCCACAAAATAAGCCTATCAATATATGGGAATCCTTACACCGTCAATAGATAATAGTCTTTTCATTATCAGGATAATTGGAGAGTCTATCTTAATCCTGAGATAAATGATGGACTTATGGTTGCAAGTGGTATCATTTGAGTTATCAATGAGTACGATTATATAGCATAGTCTATCCTCGATAGTTTGGTGATATTCATTTGTTAATCAATAGAGGACTTCATTTATAGATATGGACATCGTGGCTCCATTTATTAAATGAGAGTAGAATATCATCATATGGATGTTTTGAGGTATTGGATATTGAATCTTAACGTTAAGTTTTCGATAGAGTCTATTGAAACATGGCTTCTGGACAAGTCAAAATATCCAAGTTCAAAATGTAGTCATATGAGTAAATATGGTAACTTGGAGAGCTATAGGCGGTCTATGAGCTCTTGGCGATTACTGATATTCTTCACGAGGATACACCATCTCCTTAATATTGTCTAGGGTATGAATGAGAATCATTTACTTATTCCATCTTTATTTAAGAGTGCAATTTTAGTTCTTTAGTGGAATGAACTAAAATTAATAGATTGAACCTAAGTGAATCATTTGTTGATTGTGATTGGGTTATGTCTATTGGAGCTTAAATTTAGATAGGCCCGCCAAGACCCCCAATCCACACGGACTTGCATGGATCACTTGATATATTCTACCGGACCAATTTATGGGTCCATCTAGAATTGTATTTAATATATTAAGAATATAATTTGTACATTATTTATTTAATGGGCTGATCAATTATATTAATATATTAATGAAAGGCATGTGGGCTTGTTTCTTTTAGTAAGAATGGGTCTGGTTCACATGTGGGCCTTTTATTAAGGTCCAATGGATTTAATAAAATAGAAAAACAATATATAGATATATTAAGATATATGGCACATGGCCGAGATATATTTATGATATTATATTGTTTTATTTTTATTATTTGATTAAATGGAAATTAATTAATTGATTAATTAATTATTTAATTAAAAATCAAAATCTTTTTCTGACTAGAAAATATGTTTCTTAGTAGTATACTATTGTGGTAGTATAAATAAAATAAAAGACTTTATTTGGTAAGTAGATAAATAAGGGATTTATTTATCTAGTCAAATAAGGAAGTCTTTTATATAGTCACAAATACACTAAAGAGTTGGATTAGGGTTTGGAATTCTAAGGAAATCTACCTAGAGTTAGGATTTAGGTCAAAAGGAAAAAATCTTATTTGGTAGAGGAATTCGGTCACCCTAATTGTGATATGCAAGTTGAAATCTAAGATATATATATTATATATGCAAGTTTAATTCGGGCAGCTATATATAATATATATGGAAGTTGAATTCACGTGCAGCTATATATAGCAATATATGCAAATTGATTTAAGGCAGATATATATATAAATAATATATTACTATTTCTTTTATTTTTCGGATTAATTTTACGTCTTCATTATTAAAATATCTTTGACCATTCTTACTAAGTTTATTGTAAAGTGGCATGACTAAGATGCTTAGATTAGGTATAAACTTTCTACTATAATTTAATAAGCCTAAAAACTTTTGTAGTTCTTTGGTCTCTTCTATTTTATCAGGGAAATTCAATATTTTAGTGGTTATGTGTGGTTGGAGTTCTATTTTTCCTTTATCTATTTTTAGTCCTAAGAAATCAATTTTGTTTTTAAATAATTCGATTTTCTGTTTAGAAAGTATAATATTATTAACTTTACATAAATCAAGGACTTTATGAACATGTGCTATGTGAATATATCTATTATTACTAAAAACAAGAATATCATCGATATAGACTACACAAAAACTGGAAAACTTTTTAAAAATTCTATCCATCCTAGCTTGAAATACTTGAGGTGCATTTTTGAATCCAAATGGCATTACAAGCCACTCAAAATGTCCTTTTGAACAACGAAAAGCTGTCCAAGGGATAGATTCTTTATCTAGTTTTATTTGCCAAAAACCGCTTTTACAATCGAATTTGGAGAACCATGTTGCTTTTTGTATACAATTTACTAATTCGTCTTTGTTGGGAAGCTTATAGCTATTTCTTAAAGTATTATCATTTAATCTTTTATAATTAATGACCATTCGACTTTTTCCTCTTTTTTGCTCACTATGGTTACTAACGATAAAAGCTGGGCTTCTATGTCTACTGGTGCTTTCTCTTATTACTCCTAGTTCAAAGAGTTCTTTAATATGCATATTGCATTCTTTTCTGTCTTCTAAACTATAGGCTAGATCTTGAGTTATTATAGTAATGTCTGGATTTATTATTTCTAACTTATATATTTCTGTAGAGTTTTCATTTTGCGGGTTATCACCAATAATTTTTGTTCTTTCTAAAGCTTCTACTTTATTTTTTACATCTATAGGCCAACTTTTTTCTTTTGGGTTCTCGTTGTTAGATTCTACTCTAGAGATTATACAAATATCTTCAGTATAACTTTCCATTAGATATTCGTCTATTTCTTCATAACTTAAAATTTGATCGGATTCTAATTCTAAATTTACTATCGAATCTTCCAGTAAAGAATCAAAATATTCTATATTTACTGGTTTTTCTATATTATTTATTTTCTTTATATAAGGAAGGTTATTGGTTTCTAACTTTGGTTGTATAAAGGTGGATTTTTTAAAGAAATTCACACCATTTGGTGTTATTAACATGCTTCCATTATTTCCTAATATAAAGTTTAATCCTAAAATGAACTTATAGTTACTTACATGTTTTGATACTAAAGTCTGGGGTAGGTTATGTACTTCTCCATTAATCCTAATTGGTATATTAATTATACATTCAGTTATTTGTAATAATGATCCATTAAACTGTCTTAATCCTACTTCTGTTCCTAACTTAGTTCTAAACTCTTCTGGGGCTAAACTCTCATGTATAATACAGTTATTTGCGCCTGTATCTATCATAGCTTTAGCACAGATTCTTTTGGATTTATAGAGAATTTCTACATATATTAATATGAGTTCACTTCTTGCTCGATTTACTTCTTCTCTTTCTATGCATTTGTTACAATAATATAATTCTTCCTTTTTATAACCTTTATAGAATTCTTTACAGCATTCTTTGCAATTTTTTCCTAAAAAGGAAACTACTTCTTCTAACATATTAATACTGTCTTCTGTTCCTGATGTATCATTTTCAAATTGTTCTTCTGGTCCTGATCCTAAACTAGACTCCTCTTCTTCGTCTAACATTAATGCTTCGTAATCTTCATATTCTTCATCTTCTAATATGAGTACAGTATCCTCATCAAATAATTCTTCTGTATTGAATACTTCTTCTAGGTCTTCTAAATAGTCTTCTATTTCTATAGTATTTACTTTACTGGTCTTAGCTTCAGGACAATTGGGTTTGATATGCCCTATTTTTCCACATAAATAACATTTGCAATCTTTGTGATTTTTCTTTCTAAAAATTCTTTTTCCTTTTTTAAAAGCTTTTTGGATTTTTTGCTTATTATTAGCATAATTATAAAATTTTCTTTTATAGGGTTTTTTATACTTATCTTTCTTGTAGTTTTTAATTTTTCTGGTTTTATTTTTATTAAATCTATCATATTTATGCTTGTATTTTTTTGTCTTTCCACAACCTAATGTAGGTACTTCATACAAATCTACACACATTCTACTAAATTGTTGTTGTGCTTGTCTTCTAAGTTTTTCTTCATCACATAAATCTCTAATTCTTTGTCTAACAAATTCTACTGCTGGTATTAAAGAAATTTGCCAAAATAATCCTTCTGCTTTTCTACTTTTAAACCATTCAGTTAGATCTTTATAAAGTTTTTCTCCTATTTTTCCAAGTAACTTTGTTACAAATTTCATTAATAGTTCTTCATCATAAGGTCTTCCTATTTGACTCCAATATTTATAGAAGATATCTACATAGTAATCAAAATAGTGTAAATCACATATTTTTAGTTGTTCTAAACTTCTTATAGCTCTAATCTGCTTTTGGACATCATCTACTTCTTCCATTGAAGATCCTAGGACACATTTTCTAATTGCGTCGATAAAACTTAAGACTGTTATGTTTATTTCAAATTCATCTAATTCTACTTTCTTTATATCATCCTTTTTCATGTATTCTCTCCATCCTAAATAAATTTGTTTTTCATTATATCCTAATGTGCTTTCTAGATAAACTAATATTTATAATCTACTATATTATTTAATGCTTCCATAGCATGTCTAATTAAATTTCCTTCCCATTCACTAAATATTTTTTTCCATTCACTAGGTCTATGTCCTTGTAGGCTTAAGATTAATATATCCTTTGCTTCTGGTTCTTTTCTCCAGCTTTCTAATTTAGTTTTAGCTCTATAAACTCTTTATGTGTCTTTTATATCTCTATATTGTTCCTTTGTATCTTTTATTCCTCTATTTTCTAAATATTCATCTATTCTGGGTTTAGAAAATCCTTCTGTATCCGGGACATTTGTTCCACTTCCACTACCTGTTTCTAAAGTTCTAGGTTTTTCTTCTTCACCTACAAATATTTCTTCTTCTAGATATATTATATTTAATAAATCATTTCTTAGATTTTCAAAATCTAATTTTTCTAATAAAATATTATCTACATCTTTGTCTTCAAGTTCTATATTATTGCAAAGTTCTTTGAATACTTCTTCGTTTAGGTAATTATTAGGATTACTAAAAATTAAATCTATTATTTGTTCTTTATTAGTATTTAGGGTTTTAACTCTATCTATGCTTTGTTCTAATCTTAACATATTGATTTCGTCTTCGGAATCATCTTCTGTTATAGATATATTACCTTGGTTTTTATAATTACTAAATCTTTGGAACGTTTGATCTTTATTATCAGTATAAATTTTACTACTTTCTGGTAATTCTACTAACTGGGTTTTTAATTCTGGTAATTTCCATTCTAATCCCTGTAATTCGCTTTTATTAAGTCTTTTAAGGACTTGCATTTGTACATATTCACTATGAAAATGTTCAACTATGCTTTTGTTAATGAACTTGAACTTTTTATGATATTTATTATAACATCTTCCTAAAACAAATAGTTTTATTCTTAAATTTTTATATTCTGCATCCATGTTAAAACCTTTTGTTTGTATGCTTAATTTTATCTTACTACAAAATTCTTTTATGTCTATGTCTATGTCAGGGAGACATCCTACTACGGCTACTTTATTTCTGAGATCTACTTCAGCGGTTGCTAGCTGAGCTTGTTCATGATCGTTAAATCTATCATCATAAAGATACAAATGGGCTTTAGTGTCTAATCCAGCTCTAGTCTGGCTGAGTACTCCAATAATTACTACACCTAAATGTATAGCTGAGTATCCATTTTTCTTTATTTGTTTAGCACTTGAGGGCTTATTAATGTAATTTCTTCTCTTTTATTAACTACTCCAATTGTAAATTCATCTTTGTATACATACAAGCTGCTTTTAAAGCTATCTAATATTCCTTCTTGATATAGATTCTTTTTCCGAACTTGTCTAAATCCTACTTCAAGCATTTTATTAACATCTTCCTCTTGGATTAAATCTTCTGTTTTTTCAATTATTTCTTTTCCTTTATTACTATAATTTAGGATATTTCTAACTCTACTGGCTACTAGTATTTTTAAGCTAGATGTTCTTGCTAGTTCCATTTTTGTTAAAGAGATTAACTTTTGGTCCTAAAATGTCTTGAATTTCTACTTTTGGGTGGCCAGGAGAAGATTGTGCGTCTTGCTTTTTCTCTATTAGATCTATTCTTTTAGCTAACCAGGCTATATGGTTTGGATCTACTTGGTTATGTATTATTTTAATATTACTTTCTAATTCTTCTATTCGCTCTAAAGCTTTAATTAATAGCTTTATTATGGTATTACACTGTCCTTGGGTGACTGTATTACTTTCTAAGTTAAAAACTTTATCACTTATGCTTATTGGTAAATTATTGGGAGCTTCTATTGTTAATTCGTTAAGGATTTTTTCTAATTGGTTCATTCAGTAAGTCTTTTTATCTATGATCTTAATTCTTGCTGAGTCTGCTTTATATTTTCTATTTCTAAGCTGAGGCTAGTAACTAGACTTTTTATTTCTAATTCTACAGGTTTAGGAGTTTTTTGTTCTATTAAATTAGTTAATTCTAATATTTCCTTTTTGCTAGGAAATCTTTTTATAGTATTATTAAAGTCTCCTATTAATTCTTTTACGTAATCTAAATTCTTTCTTAGTGTATTTATTTTACTATTTTCAAAGAAGCTTGCTAGATCAGTAATATTCTTATTAGTCTTGTCTATATTTTCTTCTAGGCTTTGACCTAAATTGATTATTAAGTCTACGATAAAATTTTGTTGACTATTACTAGTGTGTGGGATATGCTTGTACTGGTTATCTAAGTGCTCTATGTTACAATTAATTTTAATATTATTATGTAGATTTACCTTTGTTTTTCTTAATCCTGCTATTTCGAGATCTTAATATTCTAATCTTTTAAAGTTCATATATACGGTTGGATCCTTCTAGTGTCTATTTCAAGTTTTTTGGCATTTATTTCTATTAAACTTATGAGGTTTCTTCTTGCTAATAATAATTTTTCTAAGATTAAAATTTCTCTAGATGGTTCTCTATTTTTTATTAACAAGTAATTAAAAATTAATTCGGCTTCGTAGAAGTTTAACCTTCTTAAATATGCACTAAAATGATCTAAAGGTCCAAAAAAGTAAATATTAAGAAAGCAGTAGTTTAAATACATTAAAACTTTCTATTGCAACTTTCGTTACAGCTTTTGTATTCAAGTACTCTGTTAAAGCTTTTTATTGAGCTAGATTAAAGGGTTCCTTTGCTACACAGGGCTTCTAGATGTATCTTCCAACGATTTTCTTGAATTTTAACTTCTTCTATTCTATCTAGGATAGCTTGTTTTGCTTCTTCGCTTTTAGCTCTTTTTAGTCTCCTTTTGTTTACGTTTATTATTCTTTGTTCTAAGTTAAGAGTTTCTCTGAACCACTCCTTTCATTGACTTATAGGTACTTCTCTATTCATTAATAATTAATATCGAGGCTTGTCTGAACTAAATTAAGACAATTTGAACAATGAATACTTATACTAGATTATCTCAATTATAACTTTAATAATAACACATGTTACGGAAACTACTAAAAGAAAGCAATTCTTGCAAAATACTACTAAAGTTAAAAAGTACAATAATAACTAAAGACAATAAGTGTACAATAGTAAGACAATAAGTACAATAGTAACTAAATCTTATCTAAAACGTATACCAATCAAACAAAAACGTTTGCTACAACACAATCAGCAAAAAGGACAATAGATACAAAGCTAACAAAGATAGCATGTAATATAGGCAGTTGTATAGTATTTATGAAGATTCAGATGTTGTAATTTGAAGTCTGCCTTTTTGTAACTACTTACACAAGCAAAATATTAAATTTAAAGGTAACTAGGCTCTGATACCAAACTGAAAAAGGTATGCAATCTATAGAGAAACTCAAACAGGCCTTTTAAGATCCCATGGTTTCCATTTAAACAAAACGAATTTTCAAATACCCCTAAAGTCTACTATTGCCTTTCCAAACAGGACTTACCCATGTAGACCACCAAGGAGTGTTTCTAAAAATCATAAAATTTTGTTTTCATAAGAACGGGATCTCTACTAGGTACTTTTATAGAAAAAGTTCCTTTAGAGTTGCAAAACAATTTTTCAAATCTTTATTAGGACCGGGTTACTCTAGAAATTTAATACTTTTCTTATGCTTTCGTTAACCTAGCAAGACTTCCTAGTGTTGAAACAGTTAAATAAAAACTGGAAAAGGAGTAAAGTAGAGAGATAAAATGAAAGACCTTACTTGAAAATATTCACAGCTTTATTGATTGCTAGTGATGAGATTGAAAATATTACAAGAGAGAGTGAGAGTGTTTCTTGAAAGCTCTAAATTTGCTCGTGTTTTACAAATGAGAGCAAAGCCTAATTTATACAAAAGTTTACAGAGAAAAGGCCAAAACATACGGCCAACTATTAGTATTTTAGAAAAAGTAAGTCTGACAAGAAACTTATCGCTACATGTTTTTACTGTTCATGTTTTTACTGTTCATGTTGTCAGTCTTATCTTCAAGCTTGTCGATCTTGTCGATCTTGTCTTTTTATCTTCTGATTCTGACTCTTCAGACTCTGACTTTGATCTTATCATCTTATCTTCTGGCTTTGGCGATTGCTATCTTAGCTTCTTATCTTGCTTTTGACTATCTTTGTCTTTTTCTACCGACACTTTGTTATACTAGCTTCATGCTTATGTGTCCAAATTATGGTAGGCTTCTTCATCGAACTGTTCATCTATTTCTTCTTCAGTGAGAAATTCTCTTAACCTGTCTTCCTCCTCTTCCTAGATTTCTCTTAGGTAGTCATCTGTTTCTGGGCTAAGGAATATCCATGGAATAGGGTATTACATGACATCGTGACTCCTTATGAAGATTGACATGTGAGGAGTCTGTCCGATTAGCTTTGGCCTGGATGAATTTACACAAGTAAAATATTTCTGGGCTCTGTATCGTTGAAGATGTTCAAGACATATGTCCTGACCATAATCATGAGGATAATCTTCTCGTATAAATTCAACAGGGAAATTGTATGGTACGATCACTATGAAGTGATAAGCTGGTAAATAGTTTGACAACCGGTAAGGCTGGTTGACAATCCATTCACAGGGGACTAAATCAATGTCAAGACAAAACCATGCTTTCCTCCAAACATCCTGATTGATTGTTGAAGCTTTTCAGGAAGAAAGGAGATTTTTAAAATATTTGTTGCATGAATCCCGTCAATAATACCATAGCTAAATAGCTCTTCAATACTAACTTTATCGGCAAAATCCAGGATTTCAAATTCTAATGGAAAAATATTTAAATTTATTTGGGCTGAAACAAACTTAAATACGACTTGGTTATTTATCTTTTTCTCTTGTAAAAATGTAGTCATACCCTCAGGTAATCCTACACCTATGGCTAAAAACTTTTGGATTTTGAGAAAACGTTTTAAATGTATATTTTGTGCTATACCAAAAATGGTTTGCTTTATATCTACAGGAAGCTTTTATATTGCTTTAAGAAGATTTTTAGCTTGATCCCTCATTAGAGTAATATTTATAATATCAAGGGGCTTTTCTATAGAATTTGCCTCCTCATCAGCTTCTGTATTATTCTTTTGGCTTGTTATGCTAATTCTTCAGAGTTGTTCCGCTAGCTGTTCAGCTTCTTCTAATTTTTGCTTTAGTACTGTATTTTCAGCTTGGATTTTTTCTAAAAGATCATGCATACTCTTTTTACAGCTTTCTAGCTCTTCTGATATTCTATGATTTGCTTCATTTATCGTTTTGAAATGATTCATGAAGCTAATCACTTGGTTACGATCATAAATAATTCCATTGAATTCTAAAATTGGTTCAAAGCCATCTTGGTTTTGTAAAAACATATTTAAGGATCTAGTGGCTTCTTCTAATGAGTAAAAACCTTTAAAACTAGGATTTGGAAAATCTTCAACATACATAGCAGTTTCTTGCCATGTTGAATAAATTCCAACTTTTCTTCCTCTATAAACTACATAACAAGAAAACTTGTTATTTTCTACAAAGTATTGGCTTAAAACATTTAATGAATTTAAAAATCCTTTATTATCATTTCTAAAAAACCAAATATTGTTGAGCAAAGCTTGTTGAGGTTCAGTAAGCTTATCTTTTAGTTGATTCAAAGGTTGAAAAGGAACTCCAGGGTTATTGCTTATTGTAAAAGGTCCTATGTTAAGCTTTTTTGCACTACTGCTTTGAGTTGGGAAAGTAAAGCTTTTTTGAAGATTCTTTGAACTTCCAGCCATATTTCCTGCATTTAAAAATTAAATATTTTTTAGTCTAGATAATATATCAGCTATAGTATTATCCTTTCCACTAATATGTTCAAATTCTGCTTTATATCCTCTACCCGTTAATGTTTCTAAGAAACTTATCCATCTTTTGCTTATGAACGAGTTTTTCTTTTCAAAATTCTTCCTTTGTACTTTTTTATAAAATTCTACTATATTATGACAATCTGTTCTGATAGTAAATGAGTCATTTTGGATATATATATGAAAATTATTTAGAGTGTTTATTATACCTAATAGTTCTAATTCAGTACTTGACTTTCTACTCTCAGGTTCTGTAAACTTGCCACTAGAATACATTGCTATTTCTTCAGTATCTTTAGGGCTTCCTTTAATGGGTTTTTGAATGAGAATTCCAGCCCATCCTATGCTATTAGCATCTGTTTGAATTATTTTATAGTAGCTATCAATTGGGAGAGCTATTGGTCCTAAATTTTTTATATATCTATATTATATATTATGCAAGGATATCGGAATATACATATATAATATATTGTGCAAACAGAACTAGAGATATATAATATGTATTGTGCAAGAATATCGCTATATATATATATATTTTTACAAGTGACTTGCGGCCAAAAAAAATATATATAGATAATATATTCAGCAACCTTAATAGTTTTCAACTAGAGATTTATTTTTCTATTGCTTGAAAAATAATAGCTATCTCTTAAGACTAAGTGTGATTTCGGCCAAGAGAGAAAAGTAGGAAGAATTATTTTTATTTCGATAGTGCACTAGTAGCTTATACATCAATAGGTTTTGTGCACAATTTCGAATATGGTCACGCGAGTTTCGATCATTAGATTGAGAATTCAAAAGTGACCGGAACATTCTTCATTGTCTCTTGGAAGTTTTGTGACTAACGAAAAAGAAAAGATTTTGTTATCCATCCTCAGGTACACAATTCAAAGAGAAGGGAGACCACACTCCTAGATGATTCATGTTCGTGATTGGATTGGAAGATCTTACGGATTACCATCGACGCAATGTCAATCGGATCACGTGACAAAGGTATGATATCTTTAGTATTATATGTTAATTAATTAGAGGGTTAAGGTTCAAATTATGGAAAAATTTTAAACTATACTAAAACCGATTTTAGTCTCGCTTTCGCTGCGTGCAACGTATTTTTCCCTACAATGTTTGCGAAGAACATATTCTTCGTGACCGCCCTAAGTAGGGCGGATTCTAGGCGACCTATGGGCGGTTGCTCTCGGGTTTTGAGAGCCGCCCTTCACCTGCTCTACGTACAGCAGTTTTTGGACGGACCAAAAGTTGATAAAAAATCAACCAGTGGGCAGTTGCTCTCGGGTTTTGAGAGCCGCCCTTCACCTGCTTTACGTAGAGGAGTTTTTGGGCGGACCAAAAGTTGATAAAAAATCAACCAGTGGCATCGCTGTTCACCCGCTCTACCAAGAGCGGGTGTACAGCGGGTAAGAGCAATTTTGCTCTTTCCCCTTTTGGGCCGCTGTTCGTTGAGCGCCTATAGGGCGGTTGAACAGCGCCCATACATACACAATGCATCCTAAAGTTCTATCATGACATGGTTTCTAGTCCTAAGATGCAATCAATAAAATATGCAAGAAGAGATATTATATAAACATGAATGCACACATATCAAGACACATAAAATACACAAAGTATGGATATGCATGGAATGTGTGTGTGTGCAACTACATCTCTTCAAAACAAAGCAAGCACTAAGAAATTTACCTTTGGTGCTTCTTCTCTTGAGGTCTTGAGAGCCTAAGCTACCCTTACATTTCAAACCCCAACATGTGGTTTGTCCAAGAAATAAGCCAATCAATGAATGGGAATCCTTATAGAGTGTATCTCTTGTATATTGATTTTCACATGTATTGACTCATACTATACAATTGCTATATCGTTTCAAGTGTACAATTCATTCTTGTTATCCGCATATCTTGAAGTTGGAAGAGATTTGAGCCTATATCTATTCCCCCCCCCCCCCCCTCTAGGTATATAATACACTATTGCTTAAGGGAATTTCAAATGTATTTGACACTTAGGTTTTTAGAATCTTTCTACAACTAATTGAGACCTCATGTATGTGTATGTAGGCTTGTTTGATAATTAGGTTGTTATATTTCTATTTAAGCATATATTGTTTAGTCTAGCACTCATTGCATTTGTGCATCTTTGTCATATTCACTTAGACTTTTAATTCTCTTCATGAGTCAAAGTTTTGTGGCTTCTAAGTGAAGTTGCACAAGCAAGTGAAGTTATATATGCCTACACTTCAAGGTGTTCGAAGTTTATCTTCTTTATGCGTACAGGTTTAGCGGGAGAAACATGCAACGGAGGGAACAACCGGATACCCGACCGAAGAAGAAAATTATAAGAATCCTAAACATGGAAGACTCTTCAACCAGATCCGGTGTTGGTTCATCTCAACGTTGTGAACTGGACACTTACTTTGAAACTAGGTTCAACATAGCCCATTAAGGGGACTTCCGAGAAGTTGATATGCTTTTGTGGTGGAAGAACCATATCAAGAGTTATCCAATATTGTCCCAACTAGCACGGGAAGTACTCATCATTCATGTGTCTACTGTTTATGTAAGTTCCTCATATTTTGATTGGCTTATTTCGTTAACAAACCACATTTGGGATTTAAATGTGTAAGGATAGACTAGGCCTTTATTGTGCTTGATCAAGCTTCAAAGGCACGCTCAAGAGCACTTCAAAGGTATATCACTTGTGCTTAACTCCTTGAAGAGAACTAGTTGCACACACACACACACACACACACACACACACACACACACACACTTCTTCATGCATGCTTTTCTCATCTTGCATTTATGTATCAATTCTAGTATGTGTACTTCTTTACACTTTTCACATGTGCACTTGATTGTTAGATCTAAGTGTGGTTTTGTGTGTTGTAATTCATTTATTGATGTTTGATCGGAAACGTCCGCGCTTGCATGATGGTGTGCTTGTCTTAGTGCATTGTGTGACCACTAGAGAGGTTCATTTACCTACTCTTGGGTTGGTCTTGGGTTACATGGTCTTATACCATGAGTTTCAGCAATCTTGTTGCTATCCAAATCTGACCCTTGGTCACTCAAATGACCATATCTCTTTCTACAGATATTGAATCTTCATTCCATAAAGAGGAGAAAAATTAGACTTCTGTACCTTTCCAACGGTATATCATATGAAAGGCTTCGATGTCGTTTGGTCATGTTTTGGGTCGCTCAAAACTAGAGCAGTTGCGTTGTAGCATTTTTTTCCCAAGAACAAAGAGACCTGCCTTCCAAATCGCTTTTTCAAGTCAATTTTGGCACCCTTACTCATGAGCAAAGCGACCTTGAAACTAGGTCGCCTTCAAGTCGCTTTTTGTCACTAGAAATAAGATTTTCTTATCTAAAACGTTGTAACTTCATTTATGGCTCCTATATATATGTTGTCTTCTCTCTTGTTAGTTTTTTAAGAGTTAAAAATCACATCTTTGAAAAAGAGAGTGTTTCCCAAGAAAGAAAGACTCCCAAGAACTCACCTTTACTCAACCAAACACATTCCCATGAGCATCTAGCATCATT
Source organism: Acer yangbiense (assembly GCA_008009225.1). Classification (NCBI taxonomy): domain Eukaryota; kingdom Viridiplantae; phylum Streptophyta; class Magnoliopsida; order Sapindales; family Sapindaceae; genus Acer; species Acer yangbiense. Next base: position 36,706,588 of record CM017768.1, read on the forward strand.
CTAGCATCATCCAAGCATGGGTCTTCCTTGTTTATTTGACTAGGTAATTTGAACATGTTATAGAACTTCTTGTTTCATCTTTTGTTCATGTTTGACTAGAATTAGCATTTATTTTGTGATTAAATGCTTGACTCTATTACTTAATGTTGTTTCTAGCATGCTTGAGTCTTTGTTAGTCGGTTGAGATGTGTTATTTGTTGATAGCTTGCATCTAGGTCTATATTGCCCTTTTAGCTAAATCTTCATGCTTTGCCTTTAGATACTGATATCTAGGATTGTGTTCAACTTTCCATTATTGAATCTCTAGATAAGCATTTAGTGTAGCCTACTATTAATTGCATTTTGGATATTGTTATATATTCACATAGGTTGTTTTCTCTTCATTGAGTGTTAATCCTTGTGGCTAAATGGATTAGTGCACAAGCAATTGGTCTAGAACCACTATAAAAAGCTTGCGGGTAGTAGTGATGGGTTAGTGACCAAGAATGGTGTGACTAGAGGTCAACCTAGGTTGTAAACGTTATTACATATAGTGGATTTGAGAACCGTGTGTGTGGCTAGATGGATAGCCCGCGAGTTTTGCCTAGTTGGAGGGTTTCTCACGTAAATCAATCCTTGTGTTTTTATTGTTTTACACACATTCATTTTTGTTTGTTTGATTGCTAGTTCATAGCAAAGTTGTTGAAATTGATTAAGTTGAAAAGTTGGTAATTAATCAATTAAAACCTATTCGCCCCCTAGGTTACTTTAGACACATAATTTATATTTTCAATTGGTATCAGAGCGGGTTCCTAAACTTAAATAGGAGATCCTTGCTTTTGGTGTGTTTTGCATTTGTTTGTTTTTTATTGTTACATACATTTGCATTTATCTCATTCGTACACTCAAATATTATGAGTGGATGGTTGATGAGGTCATTTTGTACTCTTCAAAACAATGTTTTATTTGATCAATTGAAAACCATGTTTTAACCACTTAGGAATCCTCTTAGGATGTAAATTTTAGTAAATGGTAAGCAAAGATTCATTCCCTAGGGAATTGGAGTAATACGTTAGATTGATTGACTAATCTATAATGCAATAAAGTAAATCATGATAAATTGATAGTTGTGTGGTTTGATAAACGACCAAACATGCAAGTAAAGTAAATGTAACAAAATGTGATAGGACAAATAGAATGCTCAACAATCTTGATAAGAGTAATGAATGTAAACAATTAAGAGAGCTACTAAGGAATTGATGGAGTTGCAAGTGAATTATGGGCAATGCTTTTCAAGCCACTTTAATGGACCAATTGACACGTCCTAACCGGGTCTCTAATTTCACTATGATGTATTCTAAATTACCACGGTTATATTACTGGACGCGCGAGTGCTTCACCCTTTGCAATTGTACAAGTTGTTAAACTAGTATAGTGTACAAAGTAAGGGTATCGATCCCACAGGGAAATCAAAGATCGGTCTATGCTAGAATTAGTGAGTCTTGATTAAATTAAACTAATGCGATTTTAATGTTTACAAATGAAGAGCTAAGATGCTAGGGAATATATAAATTTAGTAATGATGCACCACAAATAACCACTTTTATGCAATAATGATCGAATCATCAGTGTTGTTCCATTTATACAATCGGCACTCTCAACAATTCACTTAATATATCATCTAAGTTTAGATTTATCATTAGTGAATGTAAGTTTTGGAACTAAGATTGATAGAGTGAATTCTTAGGATATTGTATGAACAAACACACTCTAGTCAAGGATTATTAGATGACCACACTCAATTCAACATTAAGAATTTAGTATTTCATCATTCTAAGATAACCACCTCCATGCTTCTAGGTTTATGATATATAAGGCATTATTTCATCAATTCAAGCATACAACACAAGTGATTCATATGAGAAAAAGTGGTAATAAGTGGATTGCATCATTACTTTCATAAATTCCCCAACATAAGTGGTTAGTTACACATGATGATTAAGTATAGCATAAGAATGAAGAAAAGGAAGAAATACTACCCTTGAAGTCTTGACCAATTCCAAGGCAAACCTCTCCTTCCTCCACAACAAATACAACCCAATTGATCACTAATAACTCTCAAGAGACTGTTTGAAATAGTATTTTACTAAAATTCGTATCTTTAGCTACTAAGATTACAAGTGATAAGCTTCCTAAGACAATGAACTTGAAATTTCCCTTAAGTAGTAGCAAAATATACCTAGAGGGGGGGGGGGGGGGGGGGGTGAATAGGTATAGGCTCCAAATTCTTCCAATTTAAAATTAATGCGGAATATAACAAAGAAAATGCACACTTGATTAGATTTAGCAAATGAATTGATTTCACTAATACAAGAGTTAATCAATTTACAAGATATGCAATCAATGTAAGATATGGAAGATAAAGAAAAGTAAAAACAAAAATGAACACAAGTGTTTTTACGTGGTAAAACCTCAAAGACGAAACATCCACGGGTTGATACCACAACCACCAGCGAAGCAATCCACTATGTGAAAAAGGACTTACACACTCAAGCTATCAACTCATGATATCCGCTCAAGCTATCAACTCCTAATCTACCCTCGGGCTAGTGAATCACAAAGCCTACTTCCTATCCGAGATGTATCCCACACCTCTAGAAAGCAACTTCCTATCCAAGACGCTCACGTCTCTAGGAAGATTTCTTGCTTGCCTATCCGGATCCTCCCGACCCTAGACAAGACTCCCTTGCTTGATTATCCGAGTCCTCCCAACTCTAATCAAGACTTCCTTGCTCTATCCATAAAGCTTCACTCACTTTGCTAGAGACTTCAACCTAATGCAAGGCTATGATCTAAAGTGATGCAAATGATGCAAACACAATCAAATTAAGCTAGATGATCAATCAAGCAAAATGTACATGTTCAATGACAATCTAGAGTATGCTTTCAACACACAATCACAAAATTATCTAGAAATCAAGACATGTAAATCAATAAGAACAAGGTATGAATATTCAATATATCACACTAAAAATCTAGTTCTTAGATCAAGAAATAAAACCTAGAAAATAATATGAGACACATCATATATACATTTTCTAGAATCAATTTCAATCAAAATCAAGTTTAGCACTTATATGTTCAAGAGAAAAATCCAAAGCTAAAACTCAATTGACAAATGATCAAACCCCCCTAGCATATGATCTAACATACTTCTCAACAAATTTCATCAATCAAATAGTAAGAATCAAGAGATGATCAAAGATGAAATTGAAAAAGAAGAAGTTGAACAAACAACATAGACCTCGTACTGAAGATCAAGCTGCTGGGAACAATGACAAAGTCAGCTCCCTCTGGAAATGCTTGGGGTTTGTAGCTCTTCTCAAGACCAACAATTTTGGCTCTTGAATCGATTGATTTTGAGTTCGTATGAGAAAGATATGATCAAACTACTAAAACTAAAATGTGAAGAAATTCTGCAGAATTTTAAAAGTGTTCTTCAAGATCTTCAACAAGTGTGGAGGGAAGGAGAAGAGTTTAAAAAGAGGAGAGAGAGAGAGATTTATTGGGCAAATCAGCACATGCCACATCACCACCCAGTGGGGGGTACATGGGCCTCACAGGAGCAGAGAGCTTCTCTGGCCGTGGGGCCCACGGCCTCCCTCACGGCTTGGGCCAAGTGGCCTCAACGGACCTCTCTCGCGTGCTCCCTCGGTTCTTCAGCCGTATCTTGGGCATCCAAACTCCGATTTTGAATCTGTTTTTGGATTACGAACCGTGTCTCCCTCATGCATGACGAAGACTACAAAACTTTGAAAAATGATTGAGAAATCATCTCGGAAAATGACGATGAAGTCAACTCAAAGAATGAGAACGAAAAGTAGCGTAGCTACATTGTTTGGACTCGAAACCTTATGAATGAGTAACCGAAATGACTGGAACTCAATAAGGTATCAAATAAGAACATGTTCAAGTCCAAAACACAAAATACACAAACAAATAAACACATATTCACACAAGCATGCCATATCAAAGAGATAGTCACAAAGCATGCAATTCCACAATGTTTGTCTATACAAGATCAATGCATGAGCATACTATGAGATGTGTGAATGTGTTATACCAAATGTTTGAACCATGATGTAGGGATACACATGTATGAATTGTGTGTGTGTGCGCTAACGCCTTGCAAGAGGATAGAAGTCAAGATATACCTTTGACGCTTTTCACCTCTTGAAGACGACCTTTGCACTAGACGTTGCTCTTCACCATTTAAGCTTCCTTTCTTCAAAGAATATCCTAAGCAACAACTAATACAAATATAGAGTGTTTTGCAATGGAATCAAGCCAATACAAATCATGAACCTTACAAAACTATTCTATGATGCAATAGCCAAGAACTACCAAGAACTATTACTATCCTATTTTTGTCACCCTTTTTTCAGCAGCAGCAGGAAGTATATATATCTCTCCCCTCAAATTAGGCAAGGAATGCCCAATTTGTCATTGGACGTGCCTCCGGCGGGTTCCTTCCACGGCTTCAAGCTCACCGCTCAAACCCGCAGCGGCTTCTGGCATCCTTCTCAGCGGCTTCTTTCTCGTTGGAATGAACTCACCGTGGTTTATGGCGAATTATCGATGGTTTCCTTCCAGCTAGAATGAATTCGCCACGGTTTTTGGCGACTTCAGACCTTCGGGATGGCAGTAATGGTCTCGCTGCTTGAACCCGCTAGAAATAAATTGTCGAGTTCAGGCCCTCTGGCTGGCGGCTCATGTCTAGCCATGTCTTTCTGTGACTTTGTACCGTGGCTTCGTGCCGCGGGCTTTGTCCCGCCATAACTTCTTCCCATGGTTTTGCTCCTCTTTTTACAACTTTGATGCAAACACCATCCTGGATGGTCATATTGTCTGAACTTTAACAAAAACACACGTTATGCACACAAAAGTGCTCAGAGACGAACACATAAGGTATGGAAAGGAGGCGCTAAATGTGAACATTTATAGCGCGATCAAACCCCTAAACCTATCTTTTGCTAGTCCTCGAGCAAAACAAAGAAAGAAAGATTAATACTGCTACATAAATGGTAACAATTAAACTAATCCATTTTCATAGGAAACACGATGGCATTTAGCATGTGCCACTTGCCTTTTAAACATCTAGGTGCCCCTAATAGGAGGAGTGTAGTCTCCTTAGGGTTTACCAGATACGATACCCACAAACGCAACTCTGTAATCTACTACTGAGAAGTTACCTTATATATACAAACAAAACTTCATGCAAGCTAAGCGTTCTCAATCAGGACTAATAAAATTCCACTTAGTCATAACAACACACAATACTTGTATGCCAATACTTGGGATGTTTTTGGTCCAAGAATCAGTAAACTATCTGCCTAGGGTGAATTCGCCTTGACTTCTATTTCTCATAGATTCATCTCTTTCTTCTCTTAGAGTCCTAGGTTATCTCTCTTCAACCACATGCGAAATTGAGTTAAGTAAATAAAATTCGAATATAACGCTTGTGAATAAATACAATAACTCACTTGTGCAGTGTCAGGTCTCATGAATGAATTGATAACCATGAACATGGAGAGAACATGTTTGACTAGTATTCCCAAGCTAGACCCCTCACAGATCCACTAGGGCTTTCCTTGGTTGTATTGGGGCCATGGGTGATTGTGATGAGTGGAATGAATTTGATGGAATCCTAAAGTGTTGATCAACTTTTCAATCACATTCTACTAGCTCATTACTCATATGTCTACAAGCGTCTAGGCTAAGATTAACAATTTGATAATGTGCTAATGGGTATTCACTATGAGTATTCAATCAATTAGGTACTATTGCTTTAAGTGTTTACTTTGACACCTTTATAATGTAGCCTCTCTCTTGCACATTTTCTATTATCGTCTGAGTATACGCTATTTACAAATTGAGCTAATCAATTGCATTTATAACTTATGCAAAATTATGATCAACAACTAAAGATTTCGTGTGAATGATGTGTATGATATATGTGGTGATGAACTGAATGGTTCGTGTTTGGCCTCAAATTTGGCAATTGGAGCACACATTCATAAGGACAGTGTTTGGGTAATGAGGTTGAACATACATGCCTAGGATCATCTCTATCAGACTTTCTAACAAGGGAATACAAGTTGCACAAGCAGTCCACAATATTTCCTGTTCAATGGCAATCAATACTAGTGCATATGAATGAGATCTCAATGCATCCTATATTTAAATAGTGCTTTTTAAGAGTAGAATGGATTATACCCTCTCAATTGATCACAACAGCTCGATGCCTCACATGGGTAGTCTCCACAATTCCCCTAAGAACAACAGTCTAAGGTTCCTTTACCTAAACATCCGAAAATTGGCACTGTACAAGTATATTTATAGTGGTGCAACAGCTTAGATGGCATGCATATTAGTCAAAACTTAGATTCCAAGCAAGTATGAAATGCTTCCATTGGCATATATAAGTAACAACTCACAAAACTAATTTTTTCAAAATTGTTACAAAGATTTGAAATTTTTTCCAACAAGTCTACCTAATACATATATACCACATAATATAAACATATGCTATAAAAATACTACAAAAATTGTGCCACACCCCCAAACCTAAACCAAACATTGCCCTCAATGTCTTTGCGGACACGGTTAGTTGGAGTTTAGATATAGTGACAACAAAAAAATTAACAAGATAAAATTTAGATCTAATTAAACTATCAACAAACAAACAAACATGTATCATGGGTATGATAGAATGGAATACCTTCAAAGCTTGCCGCGGTTTCGATCATGCGGTTCATTGCACTATGCACGAAGTTTCACAGTTCTGGCAAGTTTAGCTAGATATGGTTGGCGGGCAATTACCCGCTGCATGAAGCCGCGGTGAGCTTCTTTCCATTCCCGCGGGTTGTGTCTTCTGTTCGACGGGAATAGTCCAGCGGCACTAATCCGCCGAACTCGTAACCTTGCACACCATCATCTGCTATTTTTTATTTATTTTCTCCTGCATAGCATAATCACTACAACCCAAATCACATGCAAGTGCTTGATACACACAACGACATATATATATATATATATATATATACTAAAATACGTAAACGACAAATAGGTAAGAAATTTGTACCTAGGTGGGGTGCCTTCCACCAAGCGCGAGATTTTCCGTCTAGGCAAGACGCATGAGAGCTCTACGGCTCTTTAAGCCCTACCTGTTCCAATATCCTAACTTCATCCGCTCCTTGCAAATATGGCTTCACTCGATGTCCATTTACCTTGAATGTATCCCCGTTTTTCTCATTCAGTAGCTCGACGGCTCCATATAGGAATATTTGGAGAATCCTATACGACCCATACCATCTCGATCTGAGCTTTCCTGGAAATAGCTTCAACCTAGTGTTAAACAGGAGGACCAACATACCCGGGCACAAATCCTTAAGGACTATGCTCTTATCATGCATTCTCTTGGTCTTTTCTATGTAAATCTTGGCATTCTCATATGCTTCATCTCTAAGTTCCTGGAGCTTATTCAGTTGGAGTTTACGTTCTTCCCCTGCCGCATCCATATCAAAGTTCAGCTTCTGGAGTGCCCAGTAAGCATTGTGCTCTAATTCCACTGGCAGATGGCAAGCTTTCCCAAAAATCAAACGGTAGGGTGTCATCCCAATTGGAGTTTTGAAAGCAGTTCTGTAGGCCCATAAGGCTTCATTCAACTTGAACGACCAATCTTTCCTGCTTGTGTTCACAGTCTTTTCAAGGATTTGCTTGATGTGTCTGTTACTGACTTATACCTGACCGGAGGTCTGAGGATGGTAGGGTGTTGCAACCTTATGATTCACACTATATTTCTTCAACAGTGTGTCGAATACCTTGTTGTAAAAATGACTACCCCCATCACTTATGATGGCACGTGGAGTCCCGAACCTGGAGAAAATCGTGCCCCTTAAAAACTTCGCAACTACCTTACTGTCATTGGTCTTCATGGCTATGGCTTCAATCCATTTAGAAACGTAGTCCATGACTACCAGGATGTAGCTGTATTCGTCCGATGGTGGGAATGGTCCCATGAAGTCGATTCCCCAGACATCGAAAATCTCCACTACCATTTGGCCTGACTGTGGCATCTCATTCCTTTTTCCAATGTTCCCTGTTCTCTAACATCGGTCACACCGTAAACAGAAGTGGTAAGCATGTTATCCAGTAGAATCCGGAGTGAAGAACCTTCATTGCCGTCTTTCTAGAACTGTAGTGGCCTCCGCATTGAAGTTCATGGCAGAACTTTAGGATATCTAACTGTTCACTTTCTGGTATACATCTCCTAATGATCTGGTCCACCCCATGATTGAACAAGTATGGGTTGTTCCAAAAATACTGTCTTGCATTGAAAACAAATCTCTTTTTCCCTTGACTTGTCATGCCTACTGGCAAAATCTTGTTTGTGAGGTAGTTGACTATATCAGCATACCATGGCTCTGTGTCGCTTAATTTCAAAAGCTGCTCATCTGGAAAACTATCTCTTAGTGGAAGAGTGTCCTCTTCTACATATGACTCTAACATTAGTCTACTCAAGTGGTCTGCTACCACGTTCTCGCTCCCTTTCTTGTCTCTGATCTCTAAATTGAATTCCTATAACAGAAGGATCCATCGAATAAGTCTAGGCTTGGCATCCTTCTTCTGGAGGAGATATCAGAGTGTTGAGTGATCAGTGAATACAATTACTTTTGCTCCAATCAGATATGATCTGAACTTTTCTAGTGCAAAAATAACTGCTAGCAACTCCTTTTCGGTAGTAGAGTAGTTCATCTGTGCGTCATTCAGGGTCCTTGAAGCGTAGTATATGGCATGTAGAATTTTGTCAACCATCTGACCTAGTACTGCTCCAATAGCATAGTCAGAAGCGTCACACATCAGCTCAAAAGGCAAACTCCAATCAGGTGGTCTCATTATGGGAGCTGTGGTCAACAATTCCTAGAGCTCCTTAAATGCTACCATACACTTCTCATCAAAATCGAACTCTATCTCTTTTTGAAGTAGTCGACACAGGGGTCTCGAAATCTTCAAAAAGTCCTTGATAAACCTTCGATAAAACCCTGCATGTCCCAAGAATGCTTGTATTTCTCTAACTGATCTTGGGAACTGTAAACTCTTCATAACGTCGATTTTTGCCTTATCTACTTTAATACCTCTTCCCGAAATAATGTGCCCTAGCACAATTCCTTCCTTTACCATGAAGTGACTTTTCTCCCAGTTCAATACCAAATGAGCTTGCTTACAACTTGCTAACACTGAAGATAGGTTTCTCAAACAGTCACTAAAAGAATTTCCCATCAATGAAATGTCGTCCATGAAGATCTCTATTATGCCTTCCACCATATCCGAAAATATAGATGTCATGCACCTCTAAAATGTACCTGGGGCATTACATAGCCCAAATGGCATCTGTCGGTAGGCGAATGTACCAAAAGGACATGTAAATGTGGTTTTCTCTTGATCTTCTGGAGCGATAGCAATCTGATTATATTTGGAGTATTCTTCCAGAAAGCAGTAATGACTGTGACCTGCCAGACTTTCCAACATCTGATCAATGAATGGTAGAGGGAAATAATCCTTCTTAGTAGTTGTATTAAGCTTCCTGTAATCAATGCATACCCGCCAACCTGTCTGAACCCTTTGTGGCACCAACTCATTGTCTTTATTTTGCACCACAGTCAACCCAGACTTCTTAGGCACTACATGAATAGGGCTAACCCACTCGCTGTCTGAAATGGGGTAAATGATCCCATTCTCTAACAACTTGAGGATTTCCTTCTTGACTACCTCCTTCATGATTGGATTTAGCCTTCGCTACCCTTCAATAGTTGGCTTGGAACCCTCCTCAAGAAATATTTTATGCATACACGTGGTAGGGCTAATTCCTTTCAAGTCATCCAACGACCACCATATTGCCTCTCTGTAGTATCTCAACACATTGATCAATTCTTTCTCTTCCTCTGGTTGCAAGTCTGATGCAATGATCATCGGAAGTGTCTCATTTTTCCTAAGGAAAGCATACTTCAAGATAGATGGCAGTGGCTTGAGTTTTAAGATAGGTGGGGGAGTTGTGCTTGTCTGCTCATCCCACAGAATGTGCTCCCCGGTTTCCTTGTCTTCCACTGTGGTGCTAGCCCATACTAACATTTCTACCCAGTCAGTTTCTTAACTCTTTTCTCTTTCATAGTCTTCAGAAGCCATAGAGTCACAGATATTCTTCTCAGAGAATTCAGCCACTAACACATCTTCAATGGCATTTTCCAATTCCTGGAGTGAACAATTATATACTATATAGACTCAATGTTAACAAGACCACTGGAGCAGTGAATTCTATTACTACCTAAGATGCCTTAATTATCCTAATTATTTATTAATATTTATAATATTTACTATAATTGTGTGTGTGTGTGTGTGTGTGTGTGTCAACATGCACATAAACTAGACCTGGCACGGTTCTGGTTGGAACCGTCGGAACTAGAACCGGAAAAACCAGAACTAGAACTGAATTTTTGGTTCCGGTTCAAGAACCGGAGTAGACTTAGACTGGTTCTGGTTCTGGTTCTGGTTCTATGGTTCGGTTGAACCGCCGGTCCGGATTGGAACCGGCGGTTCCGGTTCGGTTCGAACCGGCGGTTCGACGAATTAAAAAATAAAATTTTTTTTTTTTTTTTTGTTGGGCTGCCGTTGGAGCCCAACGGTCGTGGCCCAATGGTCTGCTGACGTCAGCAGGCCGTTGGGGTCCAACGGCTACCCCTGTTTTGAATTTTTTTTTTTTTTTTCTTTTCTATAAATAACCCCCCCACGCACCCCCCCCCCTCATTTTTCCTCACTCCAATTTCTTCTCAATTCTCTCTAATTTCTCTCCAACACTCTCAACTCTCAAGTGATAAGTCTCTCAATCTCCAAGTTTCCAAGGTTTTTAATATTTATTTCATTTTTTAATTATTTTATTTGAAATTAATTTTATTTCCAATTTGCAATTTATTTTATTTGCAATTTATTTTATTTTCAATTAATTTTATATCCAATTAATTTTATTTGCAATTAATTTTATTTCTAAATTCCAATATATTTTATTTTCAATTAATTTTATATCCAATTTATTTTATTTGCAATTTATTTTATTTTCAATTAATTTTATTTGCAATTTATCTTATTTCCAATTTATTTAATTTCCAATTAGTCAATTATTCTCCCAAATTTATTTTTAAATGGCAAGTGGAAGTGGAAGGGGTTACGACTGTGACAGTCCAGTCGATCCTAGGCGTTCGATTTCGATGAAAGGTAAGGGTACTATGATCAATAATCTCGATCATAACAACCCCACCTATCACGAATATCTGCAACGTCGGACCTATGCTGAAGACCTAGGCCTAAATATTCCTAATCCCCCTCTTATAATTTCTGAACCGATCCCAATGACACCACCCCCAATTTGACAAGTCAGTCAGAAAATATGCCTGATATTGATACACCTCCAGATTTTGGTTTTGATACACCGGAAGGGGATCTAGAAAGGGAGGAAGATCTGATACACAAGCAGAGCAAATCTGATCTCTTCGTCAAACATATGAAGAAAATTAGGAATGAAGATGGAAGCATTACAGTAGCTTGCAATTACTGCAACAAAGTATATAAATGGAGCAGATCCGGAGGATATGGCACTTATTGGAAGCATATTGAAGCCAAACATCCAGACGCAGTGACCAGAATGAGGTCACAAACACAAATTCCCAGGTACGCTACTCCTAACCAATAATTATTTCGTTATAATGATGAACAAAATAGAGAAGAATTAGCTAGGATGGTAGCAGTAGAACATTTATCATTCAGTTTTGGTGAGAGGGTTGGCTTTATTAACTATTGTCGACGAGCATTAAACCCTGCTGCATGCCGTGTCCCTAGATCCACGCTCACACAAACACTTGAAAAAATTTATGTGAGAGACAAAAAAAAGTTAGAAAAATATTGTGAAAAATATAATGGTCGTGTTACCGTATGTGCCGACATATGGACTGACCATTGGCAAACGCATTCATACTTGGGTGTCACTTGCCATTTTATAGATAATGCATGGACAATCCAAAAAAGAATTCTTGCTTTTAGAGTTTTTGATGATTCACACAATGCTCAAAATATTTTTAGACAGCTTAGAATTATTTTTTCAGAGTATAATATTGAAAACAAAATTTTTGCAATTGGTTTTGATAATGCTTCTGCCAATACCGCTGCTATTCCACTTTTAATTGATTTATGCAAACCCTTTCTTGGTGGTACATTTTTTCATCAAAGATGTGCATGCCATGTTTTAAATATATGTGTTCAAAAAGGATTAGAAACTCTTCAATGTTTTATTGAACCTATTAAAAAAGCCCTAATGTTTTTATGGAGAAATCCTTCTACAATGAAAGCATGGGCAAGATATTGTAAATAAAATGGTAGACGTGCCATTAAATTTGCTCGTGATGTTCCAACACGTTGGAATTCTACTTATAAATTGCTTGCTCAAAGTTATGAGTATAGAGATTTATTAGTTTCTTTTATTCAATTTCATGTTCCTAACATTCAACTTTTTGAAGCTCATTGGGATACTTGTTACAATGTTTTCAATTTGTTAAAAGTTTTTCATAATGCTACACAAAATTTATCTAAAATTTATTTTCCTACAACACATTTATTTGTTATTGAGAGTATTAATATTGCTGGTGCATTTTTTTATTGTGAATCTGACCAAACAATAAAGGAAGCCGTTAGTGCTATGAAGCAAAAATGGTTAAATTATTATACGGATTTTCCAAATATTTATTTGATTGCTATGGTTTTTGATCCACGACACAAATTACAATCTTTGTCTTATTATCTAGACGGTTATTATGGCAAAGAAGGTTTAAATATTGAATATGATGTTGAAGCATGTTGTGGTAGAGTTAAGAAATTATTGTATGATTTATATGATGAATATGTTACATTTTATGGATCCGGTATTTCGAACGTAGATGTTACACGAACAAAAACTGCATCTCAGCCTCCATCATCCTCCTCTGGATTTATGAATTTAGGGTATAGTATGTTCTCAAAAAAAAAACAAAAAACCAAGATGTTCTTCATCAAGCTCCGATTCGCATGCCGAGCTTGAATCTTATCTAGCTTCTTCTTGTGAGTTTCCTGAAGAATTTGAGCTCTTAAAATATTGGAATGATGCTACAAAGTACTATCCAATTATGGCTATGATAGCCAAAAATATTTTTTCAACACCGGTTTCTACTGTGGCGGTGGAACAAGAGTTCAGCACCAGGGGGAATATCTTGGATGAAAAACGTTCGTGCTTGACTCCAAAAGCACTACAGATGCAGGTTTGTGTTGACGACTGGACGAAAGCGGAATACAGACAACAAGAAATCCAACAAGAACCAACATACGATTTCTTTAAAGAGGACGAACCCGAAGCGGGCGAAGGCTCCGGAGCAAGCTGAGCAGCGGAACCGTAAATCTGTAATAAAAGGTATGAGAACTACGTGGCCTTTGATTCCTCTAAACCCCCCTAAGAGGATACGTAGGCAACTTAATTGTGGTAAAAATTAAGTGCAAGGCTAATAACTTTACATTTTTTTTTTAGTTTTATTTTATTTTAATTTAATTTTGTAATTTGTCATTTATTTATTTTATGTTATTTTTGAAATTTGGGTGACTCAATTTCCAAATACCCAATGAAATGCAAATTGTAATTTTGTTTACTTTTATTTTAATTTAATTTTGTAATTTGTAATTTGTTTATTTTATTTTTTTTTCGGTTGGATACTCGGATGACGATGATCTAACTTCCAACATCCAATGAACTTATGAACCCAATGAATTTTATTTTGTAATTTGTCATTTATATATTTTATTTTATTCAATTACAATCTACAACTTATAAGTTACAAGTTAGAACTTAGAAAGATTTTTTTTTTGTTTGTTAAAGAAAAGAAAAAAAAAAAAAAAAATTCCCGGTTCAAAACCGTCGGTTCCTGTAGAACCGGAACCGGAACCGGAACCGCCGGTTCCGGAACCGGTATAAACCGGTTTCGGTTCCGGTTCCGGTTCCACTAAACCTTGGAACTGGAACCGCCGGTTCCGAACCGGAATCGGAACCGGAACCAGAACCGGCCAGGAACCATGCCACCACTAACATAAACACGTTATCCAACAATCAAAATCAAAATCACAAGTTAATTCACATATCATCGATTTCATCTTAATTCTGACTAACCTATCATCCTAGCATGCACATGTCTAGAGATATTTTCTAATGATTTCTCCCTTCTATTCCTTAAAATTTTAACAGCCTAACATCACCATATGATCAAGATAGAATAGAGAAGGAGAGATGACTTGCAAACCAAGTAAAGAACTAGTATCTTAAGAGTACCTTGGTTGAGGATCAAGATTAGCAAGGATGTTTTAGTTGAGAGTTCAAGTTGAAAGGTAGAATACCAACCCAAAAGATTGCACATTTACCCTTAAAAACCATCTTTGAAGGCAGCAGCGGGTTTGTGCAGCGAGTTTAATCCCGCTGCACTAGCTCGCGACACAAAGCACCCTTCTTCTGTAATAGACCCGCTGCGGTTTTGTCCCTTTTGCCCCGCGGGACATGTCCCGCCACACAAGGTCACGGTACAATCCTTCCATACCTGGCGAGATTGTTTGTTCCTCCATGGTGGTTTTGTGCCCACCGAACCTGGTCTCGCTACAAAGTCATCAAGTCACTGCGGGTTTGTTCCTTCTAGAAGGCGGCTTATGTCCCGCCAGACTATGCCGCGGAGATACTCCAATTTCCTTCGGTGAGTTTGTGCCCTCTGGTCGGCGGGATAAGTCTAGCTACAAGAATTCGCGTCAGAGATAACTTCGTCACCGCATGTTTGTTCCTTCTGCCTGGCGGCATATGTCCCGCCAGGACTAAACTCGCGGTAACCCGACCCTAGTTCCTTGGCTCCTCTCTCTCTAATTAGAAACGTCCGACCTGCACGATTCACTTCACATACACACAATATATACAACCCTAGCTCAATGCTCGGGAAAATTACACACATAATTGACATAATTACTCATTGGAATCCAAGGTTGTGGCCAAATGACCCCAAACCTAATTACTTGTTCTTAATTAATAACTACAACCAAATAAGTAAAACATTTCATATCCGACCTTGATCTTCGGGTCATCCACCTGCACACACACAATATTCATTAAACCGTTCACATATTTAAATGTGAGCGAGATGTGCTCGTGCTTCCATACTCAAAACAAGGTGTAGGAGGGCGACGTAACAAACTAAAGGACATGTGTGCCTTAGGGACGCACATTTCCAAACCTGGTGTGGATTTCACTTGAGGTGGGGAAGATTCCTTGTATGTGTCCTTTCGGACCCATATTTGCCTTGGTCTCCCCACGAGCCTCCTAGGTGACACATTCCTAGTATTACAGAACTCGTGATATCTCATGCAATTGGGCCTTTTGTGCCCTTGAGTTCCGCAATAGTAACAAGTTGGGGAGTAGAAATTACCTCCATGGTTGTCATCTCTTGCCATGGTGTTGAGGTTGTGGATGGAACGCTTCCTTGCCGGACAAGTCGTGTTTAAGTCATCCACCATATCTTGTACCTCTATTTCCTTCATTAGATCAAAAATCCTATCTTGCATCTTTTGTGTAGATGTGGTATAGGCTTATTTCAAATCAGATATGAGTTTCATAACCTCCGCAAGATATCCCATATGTTCCTCCTTCTCTTGATTTAGCTGATCAACTCTCATTAACAACCTCTTATTTTGGTCAATCAATTCTTCCTTCTTCCTCGCTTCAGAATCATTCCAAGGCAAGGCAAACCTCTCCTTCCTTGCTTCAGAATCATTCCAATGAAGAAAAGGAATAAATACTACCCTTGAAGTCTTGACCAATTCCAAGGCAAACCTCTCCTTCCTCAACAACAAATACAACCCAATTGATCACTAATAACTCTCAAGAGAATATTTGAAATAGTATTTTACTAAAATTCGTATCTTTAGCTACTAAGATTACAAGTGATAAGCTTCCTAAGACAATAAACTATTCTATGATGTAATAGCCAAGAACTACCAATAACTATTACTATCCTATTTTTGTCACCCTTTTTTCAGCAGCAGCAGGAAGTATATATATCTCTCCCCTCAAATTAGGCAAGGAATGCCCAATTTATCCTTGGACGTGCCTTCGGCGGGTTCCTTCCGCGGCTTCAAGCTCGCTGCTCAAACCCGCTAAGGCTTCTGGCATCCTTCTCAGTGGCTTATTTCCCGCTGGAATGAACTCGTCGCTGTTTATGGTGAATTATCGACGGTTTCCTTCCCGCTGGAATGAACTCGCCGCGGTTTCTAGCGACTTCAAACCTTTAGGACGACGGCAATGGTCTCGCTGCTTGAACCCGCCAGAAATAAATTGGCGAGTTCAGGCCCTCTAGCTGGTGGCTCATGTCTAGCCGTGTCTTTCTGCGACTTTGTACCGCAGCTTCGTGCCGCAGGCTTTGTCCCGCCACAACTTCTTCCCATGGTTTTGCTCATCTTTTTACAACTTTGATGCAAACACCATCCTGGATGGTCATATTGTCTGAACTTTAACAAAAACACACGTTATGCACACAAAAGTGCTCAGAGACGAACACAAAAGGTAAGGAAAGGAGGCGCTAAATGTGAACATTTATAGCGCGATCACTAATCTCTTATATGTCAACCATTTGTATTCTTAGATGTGTTTAGGTTATCACTATGAACCTTAAATATTTTCCCACCAAAATGCCTAACTAATTAAGGAAAAGGGGTCAAGGTGGGATTGGTTTATTACAAATCAAGGTTAGATTATTGTGGTTGATATACCCTCCAATAATCTATCTTATTCACTATGTTCCTAATCAATCAAGGGTGTCAATCCAATATTGATTACATAACAAATTATCCTAAACAAGAGTATAATCAACTAGTGGGTATACAATGCCAATCATATAATGAGTAGGATCTAGTTATCAAGTAAATAGAATACAAATAGAGATTCAAATACAATAGCTTCAACAAAACACAAATCCAAATGTTCTTCACATCTATCCCCTAGATTAGGGGTTTAGTTACACATAGTTACAATCAATAAGCAAGAAAGTAATGGATAAGGAAATCACAATTGGGCCTCCTTCTTTAATGCTTGCTCCTTCCTTTCCTTAGATGCTCCTGGTGCAAAGAGAGGGAGATGAGGATGTGTCTAGATGGGTGGATGTCTAATGGTGAGTGACAAAGGTATTGGGATGTAGAGAATGGGAAGAGAGGAATGGTTGGGGTGAAGTAATCAAGATTTGGTGTTGAGTTTTTGGATGGAAAAGGTAGTACAAGATTAGAAATAGAGGAAGTTGAATGTGGGAAGTATGGAGAAGAATGCTAGGGCTAAAACTCTGTATATTCATGCTCAGAAAATGCTTGGATCCCTCTTCAACTTGGAAGAGAAGAAGATATATAGTGGCTTTTGGACTTGTACTATTAACTGCTAGAAATGCTGATGTGGCAGGGTGTCGCGGTATGTTGTCACTTTAGCGACACCACCGCGGCAAACGATTACACATTCTGAGATTCGATTGTCACGGTCATTCTCATATTTTTCACGGTTATGACGACAACGACATTGGAAAGGCGACAAAGAGATCTGAGATTTCTGAGAGTGGTCGCTGTTTGGTCATATGACGACACTTCACATCCACTCCATACCTGATTGATTTTCAGGATTTCATCTCCTCTGTCGCATTTTGGCTCGGAGCGACATCCCACCGCGACACCATACTTGATTGATTTTTAGGATTTAAATATCTCTGTCACGTTTTGGTCGTCACAGCGACAGCACCGTGACAACTCTTTGCTTGAGTCTGTAGTGCTTCATGCCTTCTGTCATCGTGTGCTCAAGGCGACACCATCAAAGGGCGACGATGCCCTATTTCTCATACTTTAATTGCACTTTTGGTACCAAATCCATCTCTTCTTCACAAATGCCCTTGTGGCATAAATAAACCTGAAACATTTTATTAACGCCGTTAAATCATGGGGAAATGCCCGAGAATTAAGCATAAAGAGAAGGAAATGATGGCCAAAATCATACAAATTTTGGTTCGATCAATGGCAATGGAAACGAGGGAGCTTCAAGCACAAGATCCCATTTGCTCACATGGGTGAACTATGCCTCAAGGAAAGGCAAGACGGAGTCCTACGTTTGCCAAATACTTGACCGAGCATGGATGGCAATATAAGATGGCTACACTCCACCAACTATGACCTCTAAGGGTGAAAATGAAGTCTTCATGCCTAAGTCACAATAGAGCACTCAAGAGTTCAAAGCCTCCAAGTGGAACAATAAGGCAATGCATGCCATCCTTTGTGCCATGAACGACAATCAATACAAGTTCATCCAAACTACTAGAATTGTGAAAATATATACTCGCGTGTGTCTAAACAACCTAGAGGGGGAGGGAGGGAGGAGGGAGGAGGGAGGAGGGAGGAGGGGGGGGGGGGGGGGTGAATTGGTTGTTAATCGATTATTACCAATTTTTCGATTAGTCAAAATTAATCACTATTAACCCAATTCAATAAACAATAAAAATCAAGTAAAAGTGCGGAAATTAAAAAACACTTGATTTTTACATGGAAACCCTCAACAGGGAAAAAACCACGGGCTGTTATGTGTGCCACACACGAACCTCGAATCCACTAATTGCAATGGTGTTTACAACTTAGGTTGACCTCAACCTCTCACGGTCTGTAACCTACCACTACCACTACCACCCGTAGGCCTTTAAAAGCGAACCTAGTCTAATTTGCTTGAGCACTACACACCGGTAGTCACAAGACTTAACTCTCAATGAAGAGATCAATAACCTATGTGAATATATGACAATATCCAAAATGCAAATAATGCTAGGCTACAGTAAATGCTTAACTAGATGTTATAATGCAAATCAACACTCTAGTTATCAACAATGCCTACATGCACATACATGATGACTCAATTAGATGCAAAAAGACTCTAGCAACCTAATTGTCAAAAAACAAAACCAATTCAACATATGTTGTCAATAATCATTTGAAGAACAAAAAAACATGCAATTAACTAATGCAATCAAGGAATTGTCAATCAAAAGCCAATCAACACAAGATGTCAATGAACATGGCAAGGACAATAAATATGCAATTAAGAAGTCCTACACATCAATGTCTAAATGAAAATCATATAGACTTAGCTAGAGGGCAAAATGATCCTAAATGCTACCTATCAACAAACAACACATCTCAACCAAAAATCAAAGTCTTAAACATGCTAAGAATAACATTAAGCAAGGAGACATGCATTTAATTAACAAATAAATGCTAAACCTAGGCATACATATCATAAGAATGAAATTAGAAGTTCTAGGACATGTAGAAGTTACCTAGTCAAAGAAAACAAGAAAGCCCATGCTTGGAAGATGCCAGAAAGATGCTAGATGCTCATGGGAAGTGATTTGGTTAAGTAAATGTGAGTTCTTGGGAGATTCTCTCTCTAGGGTTTGAGTTTCTCTCTCTAATATCTGATTTTGAGCTCATAAAAATGAGCTAGGAAGAAGATGGTACTTATATAGGAGCCCTAGATGAAGTGGTGCCGTTTTGATAAAAACTACCCAGTTCCCGTCAAGTGCGGTGGTTGAGTAGCGCACCACACTAGCGCACTCTCTTTGCCCTGCAAGTGCGCTGGACGAGCTGTGCAAGCGAGGGGCGCACGACCAGCGGCAAACCTCTGGACAAGTTGCGCTGGATATCAGCATTGGTCATGTGCATTAGGAGTAGCGCACTACGCGGGTATTGCGCGGGTAAGGGGACCAGCGCACTGTGCTATGCAACAATTCAAGCATAAAAAATTGTGCAAGTGTGAAGAGTGAAAATAACATGCATGGAAATAGATGGAATCATGAGTATTCACCAAGCATGTGACACACAACAAATATGCAATATATGAAGATGCATAAGTGTGATGATAAAGCATATAAACACACAATTAAGATAAACACAAATGCAATCATAAAAAAATGCAATATGAAAGTGTATGTGTGCAACTAATCTCTTCAATAAGGGTTAAGCACAAGTGATTATACCTTCAATGAGCTCTTGTGCTTGAGAGCTTGAACTCCAAATAAACTTGATCACGAGCAAGGAAGCCCTAACTACCCTTACATTTTAAACCCCCAAAATGTGGTTTGTCATGAAATAAGCCAATCGAAATTAAGGAACTTACAAATTGCAAATGAGGCATGGGAGATTCTAGAGACAGCTCATGCACGAACCGAGGTGGTTAAGAATTCCAAGCTCCAAGTCCTCCAAACTCTATTTGAGATAATTAGGATGGAGGAGCATAAGTGCTTTAATGACTTCCAAGTGAAGTTCATGGACATAGTGAACCAAACTCATCAACTTGGTGACCCATACTTGGATAAGAGGATCAAGCAAAAGATCATGAGGTCACTTCCCGAGAGGTTTGAATCCAAAGTGACGGCTTTAGAAGAAAATAGTGACTATAAGACTATGAAGCCGAGTGAAGTGATTGGAAGGTTTCTACCTTATGAGTCTAGGAAGGTTCTGAAATTCCCTTAAGTAATAGTGTAAAATATACCTAAAGAGGGGGGGGGGGGGGGGGGGGGGGTGAATAGGTATAGGCCCAAATCTCATTTCATAATAAAAATAATGCGGAATATAACAAAAAATATGCACACTTGCTAAGATTTGACAAATGAATTGATTTAACTAAAGCAAGAGTAAATCAATATACAAGATATGCAATCAACGTAAGATATGGAAGATAAAGAAAAGTAAAGCGAAAAATTGACACAATGATTTTTACGTGGTAAAACCTCAAAGAGGAAACATCCACAAGTTGATACCACAACCACTAGCAAAGCAATCCACTATATGAAAAGGACTTACACACTTAAGCTATTAACACATGATATCCGCTCAAGCTATCACCTCCTAGTCTACCCACATGGCTAGTGAACAACCAAGCTTACTTCCTATCCAAGATGTGTCCTACACCTTTAGGAAGCAACTTCCTATCCAAGACGCTCACGTCTCTAGGAAGATTTATTGCTTGTCTATCTGGATCCTCCCGACCCTAGATAAAACTCCTTGCTTGACTATCCGAGTCCTCCCGATAAACTCAAGTTGATAGCATACTCTTATCCTCACATTACAAAGAGATTCCTAGACTAAAAAGTCTTCAATTCTTCATGAGTCTTCAAGAATTCCTCTTTGGTCTTCAAAGTACCTATGAGAGAAAATAGCAAACCAAACAAGTGATCTTCTCTAACGAAGAATGGTGAGATATTTTACCAAAAAACAAATATAAAAGACAAAAGTTCTCACAGTGTGTAAACTATTAATCTAGAGGGGGGTGAATAGATTTTAACTAATTTTACCCAATTTTCGTTTAAGGACAAGATTACGAAAATACCACTAATAGTCAACAAAATATAGCAAGTGTAATATTGTGCGGAAATTAAAACAACACTTGATATTTATGTGGAAACCCTCACGGGAAAAACCACGGGCTGTTAAGTGAGCCACACCCGAACCTCGAATCCACTAAATGTGATGAAATTACAACCTAATCCCGAAAGTAATCACACACCTACCTAATTCCGGTATAAGTGAACCTAGTCCGATTGCTTGCGAAATAAGCAACCTAATCCCAATCACAACACAAGACTTAATTCTCTCAAAAGAGATTAACACCCTAAGTGAATATATGAATATTCAAATGCAACATAGAGCAAGGGAAACCCTATATGCTTATCTAAGATGATGAATTTGCAATTAGAACAATCCTAGATATTAAAAACTAAATGACATGTCAATTAGCTTAGATAATCATAGATTATAGAAACCTAGATATCTATCACAAAACAACACTCAATCAAATCAACACAACAATCTCTATCTTGAATATTAGAATTCAATCTAAGAACAATCAAGTAATAAAAGAGGTGCCATAATAAATAAAACACTAATTATATATGATAATAGTGAAAATCTTACCAAAGCAAGTGTGATGATAAAAGACCCATGCAAGCAAGCATCCTAGATATGCTAGAGAATGCTAGATGAACTTTGAAGCAAATGGATTTTGGTTTGAGTGTTTAAATGAGCAAACTTGGTTGCTTTCTCTCTTAAAAATCTCTATTTTAAAAGTAGGGTTCTTGATGATTAAAGAGTCACATTCAGAACAAGAGAAAGTGATGTATTTATAGGCATGAAAAACAGAGCATGTGAAAAGACAAGTTTGCCCCTGAAACGCACCGATCGACGGTTTCAATCGGCAGCCAGGCCACCGATCATAACCACCGAATTGAACCCGAGAAGAACAGGGGAACAACGGCGGTTTCATTCGGCGGTTTCGTGACCGCCGATCTAACCGCCGAATCAAACCGAGAGATTAAATCAATCAGGTATGAACATCGGTTTCATTCGGCGGTTTTGAAACTGCCGATTCAACCGCCGAATCAAACCGAGAGATAAAATCAATCAAGTATTGAACGGCGGTTTCGAACAGCAGTTGTGACCGCCGATCGTAACCGCAGAATTGCTCTAGACACTTCTGGAAGCAAACGACGGTTTCGTTCGGTAGCCAAGCCGCCGATCATAACCGCTGATCACCAACATAGGTGAAAACCAAGGAGAAGCCAAGGGCATTCTCCGTAGGCAGTCTTCGTGCAAAACCAAGCACATTCTAGTGCATGCGCGGACATTTCCGAATACTATCGGGAAACGAATTACAAGACACAAATCCACACAACAAAATATAACATATAAGTGCAAGTGTGAAATGTGACATGTGAAGAGAAAGCACACAAATGCAAGAATGCTAAGTGAGTGTGTGCAACCTAAATCTCTTCAAAGAAAACCAAGCACTAGAGTTATACCTTTGGCGTGCTTGTCCCTTGATGACTTATGAAGGGTCTTCGAGCTTGAAGATCAATCACCTAAACTACCCTTACACAATAATCCCAACACGTGGTTTGTCCAAGAAATAAGCCAATCAAAGAATGGGAATCCTTACAATCTCCCCATTTGGCTATTTCGTGACAAAACCACCACTCACATTGATCCTCACAAACATAATTGAATCTTTGGGATAACAAAGATATTCTACATTACAAAGAGATATAAGAAAATATAAAAGAAAACTTCAAGTCTTCAATCTCTTGTAGAACTATCAACCCTTCAAAACAAAAGATTATACTTTCCAAAGCAAGAGTATGTGAGATGATCAAGTGAGAATAAAACAAGCATTTGCATTTAAGAAATTAGGTACAACATCATGCAATGTATGTGTATGCAATGCTCCCCCTCAACGGGTTACTCCCCCTCAATGAATATTCTCCCCAATAAGCATAATTGCCACTTCAATTTACAACTCCCCTTACCACAATCTACTCCCCCTTTTTGTCATGATATAGGCAAAGGAGTAGTCCCCAACCGGGTCACTCTTAGCAAAGAGAGATAGTAGCATGCAAGATGTTTGCATAATAATATAAGTCACTTTATGCATCCCAAATTAATTGAAGAGAAACAAGGAGATTTATTTGAAAGAAAATGTGTGAAACAAACATGCTTTGCATACAAGACATGTAGCATTCAAGTCCAAAATACAATGGTATTTGGCAAAGCAAATGACAAAGGTTTCTAATAAGAATTCAAACCAATTTCACCATTGTCATGAGAAAAGCAAGGATATAGAGAATTCATTGATTTTAATATAAAGAGCAACTATATCCAACTTTATAAGCGAAACATGGCATGAGCGACTTTGCACCCTATTTGATTTTTCCGGGTGAGAAACCCGTATGATAGTAGCCATGTTCAACTAATAAAGAAATAGAGACATTTGGAATTTAAATTCCTTTGAACGGATACAAGATCCTTTATTCATTTTAAGTCTCATAAGTATTTCACACAAGTTTTGCATTTTAAGAATATGCAATCATCAATTCATGCTTTTTCATTTGAGCATGTTATATGAATTTCATGCTTTTTCATTTGACATTAGCATGTTATAAAAGAATCATCATGTCATGGAGATAACTATAGGTCATTCAAATCATACTTCCTATGTACATCTCCTAGTCCAAAAATGCATGTTTGAACATAAATATGATATGGATTGTAAACAAGCAAGGTTCACACTTATTGAAATGAAAACATATATACATATGTGCAACCAAGCTTACTCAAGCAATTAAAAGAAGAGGCATAAGTTATTTCAATATTTTTGCAAGTTACAAGAATGCAAAATAGCTCTCTTTGCTTGAGTTCCCCATATGGGATCAATCACAAAACTCATCACTCCACAAGACATATCCCAATAGATCTACTTAGTGTTTTAAATCGAGTAGCATCTAAGGGTTTAGTAAATAGGTCCACAAGTTGATCATTAGTACCTATATGTTCAAGTACTATGCATTTATTTTCAACAAGCTCTTTAATGAAATGATGGCGGATGTCAATATGCTTAGTTCTAGAATGTTGCACCGGATTCTTAGAAATATTAATGGCACTCATGTTATCACAAAAGAGAGTGAGTGTACCTTGGTTGAATCCGTAGTCTACTGGCATTTGCTTCATCCATAGGAGTTGTGTGCATCCACTCCCCGCGGTTATGTACTCGGCCTCGGCCGTGGACAAGGAAATTGAGTTTTGCTTCTTGCAAAACCAAGACACCAAGTTGTTGCCTAGGAAGAAGCAACCGCCTGATGTGCTTTTCCTATCATCACAATTTCCTGCCCAATCCGCATCACTAAAGCCTACAAGATTAGCATTAGTGTCAAAAGAGTACCAAATCCCATAGTTGGATGTCCCATTCACATAGTGAATGATTCTCTTTACAGAAGAGAGATGGGACTCCTTGGGGACCGCTTGGCACCTAGCACACACACCCACACTAAAAGAGATATCGGGCCTACTTGCAGTTAAATAAAGCAAGCTACCAATCATGCCACGATATAACGTTTATTCCACACTTTTACCATTAGCATCCTTGCTTAGCTTCAAAGTGGTACTCATGTGTGTATCACAATGTTTGGCATTTTCAAGACCAAACTTCTTCACTAGATTTTTACCATATTTGGCTTGGGTTATGAAAATCCCATCATCTAATTGCCTAATTTGCAAACCTAGGAAGTAACTAAGCTCACCAACAAGACTCATCTCAAATTCATGAGACATGACATCAACAAATTATTAGACCTTGGTGTTGTTGGTGGAACCAAAAACTATATCATCAACATATATTTGAGCTATAAAAAGTTCATCGTTGTCTTTCTTGATGAATAGTGTCTTATCAACACTACCCCTTGTGTAGTTATTGTCAACAAGAAATTGAGTGAGGCGCTCATACCAAGCCCTCGGTGTTTGTTTCAACCCATATAGAGCCTTCTTGAGGCTATAGACATGGTTAGGGTGGTGTGCATCCATAAACCCCTTGGGTTGTTCAACAAACACTTCCTCTTGCAAGAAGCCATTAAAGAAGGCACTCTTAACGTCTATTTGGTGCAATTTGAACTTGTGCACACAAGAGATGGACAAGAGAAGCCTAATGGACTCTAAATGGGCAACGGGAGCAAAAGTCTCATCAAAGTCGATACCTTCAATTTGAGAGTATCCTTGTGCTACAAGTCTAGCCTTGTTCCGCACTATGTTGCCATCCTCATCGGATTTGTTCCTATAAATCCACTTAGTGCCTATCACATGAGCGTTTTTAGGCCTAGGAACTAGAGTCCAAACCTCATTCCTTTCGAATTGGTTTAGCTCTTCTTGCACGGCAAGAACCCAAAATTCATCATTTAAGGCTTCATCAACCTTTTTGGGTTCAATTTGAGAGGTGTAGCATGTAAAGCTAATGAGATTATCTATTTGACGCCTAGTCCTAACACCCTCATTCACATCTCCAATAACATCCTCTTTGTTATGGAGTCTTCTAACCCATGGAGCGGGTTCATTAGAGTCCAAGAGAGGGACTCTAGTAAGAGGTTGTGTGACCTCATTATTGTCATTGGATGTCCCAACATTGGGAGTCACCACAACCCTCTCTAAAGGAGAGTCATCATCTAAAACTTCCTCCTCCTCATGGTCATTAGACTTGAGCCTTGTATCATCAATAACAACATTCGATGATTCCATGACGGTTCGAGTCTTCAAGTTGAAAACTCTATAGGCTCTACTATTCAAGGCATAGCCAATAAAGATACCCTCATCACTCTTAGCATCAAACTTGCCAAGTTGATCACGGTTATTTAAAATGTAGCATTTGCTTCCAAATGTGTGGAAGTAGCTAACATTTGGCTTCCTACCCTTCCATAACTCATAGGAGGTGTTTCTAGATCCGAGCCTTAGGAAAACACGATTCCCTATATAGCAAGCCGTATTGACGGCTTCGGCCCATAGGTTCCTAGGGACATTGTTGCTAAGCAACATCACACGGGCCATCTCTTGAAGGACCCTATTCTTCCTCTCAACAACTCCATTTTGTTGAGGTGTCCTAGGAGCCGAGAACTCATGGGAGATGCCTAAGCTATTGCAATAGCTTTCAAAAGAGGCATTTTCAAATTCCCTCCCATGGTCACTTCTAATCCATTTAATGCTTTTAATGTTAGAATTCATTTCATTTTGTATTTTAGTACAAAGCATCTTCAACTTATCAAAAGTTTTGGATTTTTCTCTAAGAAAATATGTCCATGTAAATCTAGAGAAATCATCAACACAAACAAAAATGTATCTCTTTCCACCTAAACTCTCGGTTTGCATAGGACCCATGAGATCCATGTGGAGAAGCTCTAGGGGCTCCTTGGTGGAGAGATACTTGCCCTTTTTGTGCATGCTCTTGGTTTGTTTTCCTTGTTGGCAAGGTCCACAAATTCCATTGGCTTTCTTCCCAAGCTTAGGGAGGCCACGCACACAATTGAACTTTCTAAGGGTTCTAAAATCCCTAAAGTTCATGTGGCCAAGTCTTTCATGCCACAACTCTATTTGCTCATCCATGGACACATTGTTTAAGACTATTCTAGCTTCAAGACAATAGCAATTGTCGCTAGATCTCATACCTTTCAACAAGGTTTGTCCATCGGGCTTTAGGATCGAGCAATCACTTTTACTAAACATGACGGAATATCGTTCATCACTTAGATGTGAAATGCTTATTAAATTGCCTTTCAAGCCATCAACAAATAAAGTATCGGATAAGGAGGGTAATCTGGGAACGGAAATGGTTCCTTTCCCTACAACTTTCTTTTTGAATCAATCACCAAAAGTGACATATCCTCCTTCCTCCATAACAAGAGTCTCGAAGAAACTCTTGTTTCCCGTCATGTGCCTAGAGCACCCACTATCTAAATACCAAAAATTAGAAGAATTTGCCTTCAAGGCTATTTGAGCAACATGGCAAACATTTTCATTCTTTCTAATCCACCTAGAAACAATCTTAGTTTTCTTAGTGGCCTTTGGTACATGGGCTCTAGATGTTCTAGGATCATGCATAACAATATCATCATTCCTAGGAACATGCATCATGGCTCTTTTCTTTTTCTTCTCAATCATGCTTCTAGTTTTGCACATTTTAATATACCGAAAGCAATGTGGTCTAATATGACCATCAAATCCACAAAAGTGACATATAGGAGTAAAATAAGGAATCATACCTTGTCCTTGTCTTTGTGGATGAATGGGTTCAATCCATCTTCGTTAATGAACCGGTCTAGATTGCTTCCTAGCTTGAGGTAGCATGATTGGTCTCTTTCCTTTGTGAGTCAATTGTGGAGGAATGTTGGCTTGAAGGACCCTAGAGGGTTGAGCTTGAGGTTGCCTTATTGGCACCATCTTCACTTGTGCATTTGAACATTGTCCTAGTTCTAACTTCTTCCTAGGAATTTGCACCAATGAAGCTTCTTCTTTCCTCAAACTCTTGACAAACACGGTCTTGTTAGAGGTTGAGATCTTCTTGCCATCTTCATACCCAAGACCCCTTTTGTCACACGGACTCTTTCCAACACCAAGTATATGATCAAGTTTCTTGGTGCTAGAATCCATCCTAGCTAAAGATTCTAAAGCTTCATCAAGCTCCCTCTTTAAACCTTCTTCATTCCTCTTAGATAAGACTAACTCCTCTCTTTGCTTATCTTCCATCTTCTTGAATTTTTCCACTTGTTCACTTAAGTGGTCATTATGAGATGAAAGCTCAAGATTTTCTTCTCTCAACATCTTGATCTTTCTTGTGCTCTTGATTGCTAAATCATTAAACTCGGCATGGTATTTAGCAAGCACCTTTTTCTCCACAAATCCATTTATGGAGTTAGAGGAGGAATCACTTTCTTCTTCACTTGAGTCATTTTCCTCTTGACTCTCTTCCTCTCTTTCACTAGCACTTTTGCTTTTATGGGAGGATGCAAAAGCTAGGAGGTTAGCCATGAGCTCTTCATCACTTGAAGACTCATCTCCCTCATTGGAGTCATCACTACTACCACTCCATATGGCGGCCATCACTTTACCCTTCTTCTTGTCATTGTGATTAGCACATTCAGGGGCAAAGTGACCTATGCCACCACACTCGAAGCATCGGACCCCTTTCCTTTCGGTCATTTCTTGCCTAGGTTCAAACTTCTTGAAAGGACCCTTTTTCTTTAAATCTTGACCTTTTGATCCAAATCCCTTTCTCCTAAACTTCATAACCTTGTTGAACCTTTTTACAAACAAGGCAAGGTTTTCATCCGAGTCAATCTTCTTTGCCTCTTTTTCATCCTTGGAAGCTTTTAAAGCAATTCCTTTTTGCTTTTTAGGAGGTGTAGAGCTAGGAGCCTTCCTAGACTTATAAGCGAGAAGTCTTCCAATAACCTCGCTCGGCTTCATGTCCATATATCCACTATTTTCTTCTATAGCCGTCACCTTTGATTCGAACCTATCGGGGAGAGATCTCATGATTTTCTGCTTGATTCTCCTATCCGAATACGGGTCTCTGAGTTGGTGACTTTGATTAACGATATCCATCAATTTGATTTCAAAATCATTGAAGCATTCATCCTCTCCCATCCTAAGTAACTCGAATTGAGTTTGGAGGACTTGAAGCTTGGATTCCTTCACCACCTTGGTTCCTTCATGTGCAACTTGTAAGATATCCTAAGCCACTTTCGCGATTTGAGTGTTCTGAATAAGCTTATACTGATTTTCATCCATTGCACAAAGTATGGCGTGCATCACCTTCCTATTCAACTTTGAAGCCTCATACTCTTACGGACTCCATTGCGCTTTAGGCTTCAATACTTCTTCTCCTCCACCATCGGGAGTAATCTTGGGTAGATTATATCCATCTTCCACCGCCATCCACGCACGGTCATGAATTTGACATATGTAGGATTCCATCTTCCCTTTCCATTGGGAATAGTTCAACCCGGTAAGAAGTTGAGGCCTTGTGCTTAAGGCACCCTCGTTGCCACCACCATTTCTACCGTTTCCACTCATAGTGTTTATGAATGAATGAAATGAATGCAAATGTATGAATGATCAAAAATCACACAAAATGCAAAACACATCGAAGTGAGAAAGGATCACCTAATTATATTTAGGAACCCGCTCTGATACCAATTGAAAGTTCTCACGGTATGTAAACTATTAATTTAGAGGGGGGGGGGGGGGGGTGAATAGATTTTAACTAATTTTACCCAATTTTCGTTTAAGGACAAGATTACAAAAATACCCATAATAGTCAATAAAATATAGCAAGTGTAATATTGTGCGGAAATTAAAACAACACTTGATATTTATGTGGAAACCCTCACGGGAAAAACCACGGGCTGTTAAGTGAGCCACACCCGAACCTTGAATCCACTAAATGTGATGAAATTACAACCTAATCCTGGAAGTAATCACACACCTACCTAATCCCGGTATAAGTGAACCTAGTCCGATTGCTTGAGAAATAAGCAACCTAATCCCGGTCATAACACAAGACTTAATTCTCTAAAAAGAGATTAACACCCTAAGTGAATATATGAATATTCAAATGCAACATAGAGCAAGGGAAACCCTATATGCTTATCTAAGATGATGAATTTGCAATTAGAACAATCCTAGATATAAAAAACTAAATGACATGTCAATTAGCTTAGATAATCATAGATTATAGAAACCTAGATATCTATCACAAAACAACACTCAATCAAATCAACACAACAATCTTTATCTTGAATATTAGAATTCAATCTAAGAACAATCAAGTAATAAAAGAGATGCCATAATAAATAAAACACTAATTATATATGATAATAGTGAAAATCTTACCAAAGCAAGTGTGATGATAAAAGACCCATGCAAGCAAGCATCCTAGATATGCTAGAGAATGCTAAATGAACTTTGATGCAAATGGATTTTGGTTTGAGTGTTTAAATGAGCAAACTTGGTTGCTTTCTCTCTTAAAAATCACTCTTTTAAAAGTAGGGTTCTTGATGATTAAAGAGTCACATTTAGAACAAGAGAAAGTGATGTATTTATAGGCATGAAAAACAGAGCGTGTGAAAAGACAAGTTTGCCCCTAAAATGCACCGATCGGCGGTTTCAATCGGTGGCCAGGCCGCCGATTATAACCGCCGAATTGAACCCGAGAAGAACAGGGGAACAACGGTGGTTTCATTCGGCGGTTTCGTGACTACCGATCTAACCGCCGAATCAAACCGAGAGATTAAATCAATTAGGTATGAACGGCGGTTTCATTCGGCGGTTTCGAAACCGCCGATTCAACCACCGAATCAAACCAAGAGATAAAATCAATCAGGTCTTGAACGGCGGTCGTGACCGCTGATCGTAACCGTAGAATTGCTCCAGACACTTCTGGAAGCAAACGGCGATTTGATTTGGCGGCCAGGCCGCCGATCATAACCGCCGATCAACAACATAAGTGAAAACCAAGGAGAAGCCAAGGGCATTCTCCGTAGGCGGTCTTCGCGCAAAACCAAGCACATTCTAGTGCATGCACGGACGTTTCCGAATACTATAGGGAAACGAATTACAAGACACAAATCCACACAACAAAATATAACATATATGTGCAAGTGTGAAATGTGACATGTGAAGAGAAAGCACACAAATGCAAGAATGCTAAGTGAGTGTGTGCAATCTAAATCTCTTCAAAGAAAACCAAGCACTAGAGTTATACCTTTGGCGTGCTTGTCCCTTGAGGACTTGTGAAGGGTCTTCGAGCTTGAAGATCAATCACCTAAACTACCCTTACACAATAATCCCAACACGTGGTTTGTCCACGAAATAAGCCAATCAAAGAATGAGAATCCTTACAGAAGACATCCCTTATCTCATCCAAAAATGCATTATCTCAAGTGAATAACATTTTTCATATTAAAGCATTCCCTTAGTCCCCCTAAGATTTAAATCTCCCTAAGGACCGACCTTCCTTAACATTATCAAGAAATAATTCTTTCTCCCCCTTAAGACAAGAATTCTCCTCCTTAAGACAAAGTCTCCATAAGAGCACAAAGAGGTACAAGACTCACACATGGTGTGAGGTATACAATTTTCTCCCCTATATCAAACATGGATTCCTCCATATCCAACATGGTGAGGTATACAATTTCTCCCCCTTTTTGTCAAGGAATAGATAAAGGATACAAGATATAAAGAACGAGATATTAAGCAAACAAATCGTATAGAAAGCGAAGTTGAATAAACTAAAGCTCCCCTTTAACATATGCTCCACATATTGTCACCAAGTAGATTTGTTCACAAGGGATTCACACATTCACACATTCAAGCAATAAGAGAAATTATTTCATCACTTTTCAAAGTCCAAGAGAGAATCATAGATTTTCATTAATCTCTCAAAAATATTCTCACATTGCTAATGAATCAAGCACATAAGCAAAATGTGTGTGTGTGAATGCTTCTCACATATGTAGTAGGAGTAATTGTGACATCAACATGTAAACAATTTCCACACCTATCCATCTAAAGCATTTCCAAAAATAGGTCAAACCGATATTCATCCGGGTTTTTGCTTTAAAAGAATAGTGAAAATAAATATAAACGTGTCCTAAAGTAATCTAGAGGGGGGGTGAATAGATTTTAAACATTTTTTACCCAATTTTCGATATTAGTCAAAATTACGAAAATGCCCCAATCTAGTCAATATACAAAAACAAGTATACAAGTGCGGAAATTAAAGGACACATAATATTTACGTGGAAACCCACACGGGGAAAAACCACGGGCTGTTATGTGCGCCACACGAGAACCTCGAATCCACTATTTGCAAATACGATTACAATTTAGGTTGACCACATCACACCTAAAATTACTAATCCGTCTTTGCTACCCGCGGGCCTTTAATAGTGACTCTAGTCCCTTGCTTGCAAACTACCTAATAGGTAAATACAAGACTTGTCTCTAAAGTGAAGAGATAGCACAACCTAAGGTGAATATGTGAAATACTCAAGATGCTAAAAATGCAAGGTTAGACATTCAAGCTTATCTAGGCATGGATGAACATGTTAGACATTCCTAGATATCATATCACTAGATGACATGCATATAACAACACTAAATAAGCAACCAAAATCCTATATGCATTATCTATCACAAAACAACTCACAAACCACAATAAAACAAACTTGAAACTAAGTCAAGTCATAAAGATGCAATCTTGAATCAATTCAAGTAATAAAAAAGCTATCTTGTAAAGCAAGAACATAAAGATATGAGAATGATATTCTAGATACAAGTCATGTGAGCAAAACTAACAACCCTAAATGAAATCAACCTAGAATCATGCTAGAAGATGAATGAAAGATGCAAGATGGAGGGTGTTTGTGTTTTGGAACCTTAAAGATGAAGTCTTGATGCCTTGAAGTGGAAGATGCTCAAGAAGCTCTCAAATGTGTAATTTTTGCTCTAGAAAACGAGCCAAGGCAAACAAGACACATATATATGAGATCCAAATGAAGTGATGTCGTTTTGAAGAAAACGATTCAGCTTCTTCACGGGCAACCGCTGCGCGTACCGCTCAAGAGGCAACATGCCTGGGCAGCAGTACATCAAGCGTGAAGACACTGATCTGGCTCGCTGCGGAGGACCGCTGGCCAGGCACATGCCTAGGGGGCGGTCTAGGCCGCCGTAAAGCACAGATAGTGCATCAGCTCAAGTTTTGAGCGCCCCAAAATATGACCAAACAACATCGAAACCTTTCGAATAATATATCGTTGGAAAGGTATGGAAGTCTACTTTCTACTCCAATTAACAAAACATGATTTGGATAAATGTAGAAAAAGATATGGTCATTTGAGTGACCAAAGGTCAGATTCGGATAACAGCTGTGATGCCCTGTTTTAGTGGTCACTTTGGAAATTTCAAAACCAATCCAAACGGTCATGAAATATTACGAATAATATACCGTTGGAAAGGTATGGGTGTCTAGTTTGTCCAGAATTTTACAAAACTCAATTTAAATCTTTTGATAAAAATTTATGGTCACAAGACCATACAAAGGTCGGTTTTGAAAAACGTTTAAAACATTGAAATCCAATCTTTTTAAACTAGACACATTACTCCAAATAACCAAACTGAATCTAACACTTATCCAAGAGAAGAATGAGTCCTTCTCAAGTGGTCAACCATCACGCTAAGACATGCACACCATCGTGCAAGTGTGGACATTTCCGATCACACAAACGGAAACGAATTACACAGCACTTAAGACAAACATACATGAAGTGCAAGTGTGGGAAGTGACAAGAGGATGCAACCTAGAGTCTAGCATGGCATGGCAATTATCAAACAAGGATGCAATCAACAAAACATGCAACCAATGTGAGTGTGTGCAACTACATCTCTTCAAAATAGAGTTAAGTCAAGAGAGCTACCTTTCTTGAAGCTCTTGATCACACAATGAGGTTTTCTTCCATTCTAAGCTACCCTTACATATAGAACCCCATTGTGATTTTGCCAACGAAATACGCCAATCAAAAGTGAGGCACATACAAATAGTTATCAACATTTGAGCGTGTGTGTGCATGTGGCTTGTTTTCCCGTTTCTATTTGTCAACCCGAGCTTTTCACAATTCTCAACTATACACCAATAAGCCTTTTATTTTTCATTTCTTTTAGGCTTAGAATCAAAGATATATATATATATTTTTTTAATGATTCTTTTCAACACTTCTTTGATTTTTCTAACAAAAACATATATACCTCATGTCGGCTTTCACTCATCACAATGGCGTAGCCCTTTCCTACATTAAGCGGCTGCACAACCAAGGTGTGTAGCCCTTTCCATGAGGGCGCTCGTTGAATACTATGTAGTGCCGAAGCAAAATGGATACATACCAAAGGTCATCTATCATGTACTAAGCAATAGACTTTTAGATGCATCCATAATCTACACATATCCAACCACATATACTCAAAAGCTAAAACATATAAGAGAAGCATTAGTGCATTTTTCAAAAAAAAATTCAAGCTCAAGTGCATGATCTAGAAACAATAAAAGATACTTGTTTAAGATCATTACTTTTCAAGTGAGTAGCTCTCAAAGATAATGATAATCAAATAAAGTTTTGCTTATCAAGCCACTCATAATCACGCAAAGACATCAATCAACACAAATCATGCCAATGGACATTCTAAGAGTTTTAAACCTCTCTTTGTCCAAGGGCTCAGTGAACAAGTCCGCAAGTTGATTTTTAGTAGGCATATGCTCTAAAGTAATAATAGAATGTTCAACTAGGTCTCTAATGAAATGATGCCTAATGTCTATGTGCTTTGTGCGGAGTGTTGAACTGGATTTTTAGAGATGTTAATGGCACTTAAGTTATCACAATAAAGTGTCATTTTTCCTTGTTCTATCTCATAATTCTTAAGGATTTGTTTCATCCAAAGTAATTGTGTGCATGCACTTCCGGCCGCAATGTACTCGGCTTCGGAAGAAGAAAGGGAAACCAAATTTTGTTTCTTACTTGACCAAGAAACCAAGTTATTACCAACATAAAAGCAACCACCGGATGTGCTTTTATGATCATCTATGTTTCCCGCCCAATCGGCATCATAATAGCCTACTAGGATATCATTGGTGTCAAAAGAATAGAATAGACCAAGACTATGAGTCCCTTTGACATACCTAATAATCCTCTTGACGGCTTTTAAGTGAGATTCCTTAGGATTTGCTTGGAATCTTGCACACAAGCCAACACTAAAGCATATGTCCGGTCTACTAACCATTAGGTAAAGTAGACTACCAATCATGCTTCTATAAAGGCTTTGGTCAACACTTTTCCTTTTTTCATCTTTGTCAAGTTTTAGAGTAGTACTCATGGGTGTCTCAAAATCTTTTCCATTTTCTAGGCCAAATCTCTTAACAAGGTTTTTAGCATATTTAGATTGGTTCAACATTATGCCCATGCTAGTTTGCTTTACTTGCATTCCGAGAAAATAATTCAACTCACCCACCATACTCATTTCAAATTCACTTGACATAACACTAACAAATTCATCAACCTTGGTTTTATTAGTAGACCCAAAAACAATGTCATCAACATATATTTGTGCAACAAAAATATCATTATCATGATGTTTGATAAACAATGTTCTATCAATGCCACCTCTTATATAATGGTTGTCAATAAGATATTGAGTCAACCTATCATACCAAGCTCTTGGAGCTTGCTTAAGGCCATAGAGAGCCTTTTTCAATTTAAACACATGATTAGGAGAGTGTGGGTCTACAAAACCCTTAGGAAAGCACTTTTGACATCCATTTGAAACAATTTAAATTTTTTAATGCATGCAATGGACAACAAAAGTCTAATGGACTCGAGACGAGCAATCGGGGCAAACGTCTCATCAAAGTCTACACCCTCCACTTGAGTGTAACCTTGAGCCACTAGTCTAACTTTATTCCTCACTATCTTGCCACTTTCATCGGTTTTATTCCTATAAACCCATTTAGTGCCAATTACATTTATGTCTTTAGGTCTAGGAACCAAGGACCACACTTCATTCCTCTCAAATTGATTAAGTTCATCTTACATAGCCCCAACCCAATATTCATCAACAATTGCTTCATTAATATTTTTGAGTTCAATTTGAGAAGTGTAGCAAGCATATGAAATTTGGTTAGCAATTTGATTTCTAGTTCTAACTCCTTCATTCAAATCACCTATGATGTCTTCTTGATAGTGTAAGTTTCTAAGTCTAGGGTGAGAAAGTTCAACAACTTGGTCATTTTGTTGATTATCATTTAAAGCATTTTCTAACCCTTGACTTTCAACTTCAACACGACTATCATTTTCATCATCTTGACTAGAAACACTACTAGCCACATCAATAGGTGTTTTAGTGTCATTCAACATGTTTTCTTTAGGTTCATTGACACCATTATCATCACACAAATTAAGCATGCTAAGATCATCTATCTTCATATTGATAGACTCCATGATAGTCTTAGTAGTCAAGTTAAAGACTCTATATGCACAACTATTAATAGCATACCTAAGAAAGAGACCAACATCACTTTTAGCATCAAACTTTCCTAAGTGATCTCTATCATTCAAAATATAACACTTACTCCCAAAAGTGTGGAAGTAACTTACATTGGGTTTCTTACCCTTCCATAGCTCATAGGACGTTTGTTTTGTGCCGGGCCTCCTAAAAACACGATTAGACACATAACAAATGGTATTGACTGCCTCAACCCATAAGTTTCTAGGGACTTTCTTGCTATTGAGCATGACCCTAGCCATCTCTTGCAAGACTCGATTTTTCCACTCAACAATACCATTTTGTTGAGGAGTTCTAGGTGCGGAGAACTCATGAGAAATCCCTAAACCATCACAAAACTCACTAAATTTAGCATTTTCAAATTCCGTCCCATGATCACTCCTAATGCGACATATTTTCTTGATATCAAGACCTTTTTCATTTTGAACTTGATTACAAAACTTTTTAAAGTAATCAAAAGCCTCGGTCTTGTTTCTAAGAAAATAAACCCAAGTAAACTTAGAGAGATCATCAACGCATACAAAAATGTACTTTTTGTCATTGATGCTCTCGGTTTGGATTGGCCCAGTTAGGTCCATGTGCACAAGTTCTAAAGGTCTCTTGGTAGCTATGTAATAATTCTTCTTATGAGACACTTTGGTTTGCTAACCTAATTGGCAAGGTTCACAAACCACCTCAAGCTTTTTACCAAGATTAGGAAGACCTCTAACAATGCTATGTTTTTCAAGCTTTTTCAAGTCTTTAAAATTCATGTGACCCAAATGTTGATGCCACAAATCAAGTTTGTTGCACTCATGTGCCATGTTGCAAGTTAAAGGATCTATCTCAAGACAATAACAATTGTCTATAGACCTTTTAACTCTTAGGACAACATTGCTCTTTTTATCAATTATAGTGCACACATCTTTGTTAAAGCTAACTTCTTTAAAAATTTTACACAAGTGAGTAATACTTATCAAGTTAGCTTGTAACCCATCAACATACAAAGTATTGTGAAGTTTAGGCAATCCGGGGATATAAATTGTTCCCTTGCCAAGAACTTGCTTTTTGGTACCATCACCAAAAGTGAACCAACCTCCATCCTTTAAAACAATATTCTTAAAGAACTCTTTGTTCCTGGTCATGTTCCTATAGCAACTGCTATCTAGGTACCAAGAATAGGAGGAGTTGGCCCTTGAAGCATATTGTGCAACATGACATTTAGATGTGTCTTTTCTAATCCACACATTTTTCACAACATACCTCTCACTCTTACTTCTAACATGCTTTGACTCAATGTTAGGTTTTTTAACATGCACCTTGACCTCATTGGTCACATTTTCAAAAATATCAAGCAAAACATTATCAACTTTCTTATGCATAGTAGAGTGAGGCACAACACAAGATTTAACAAGCAAGTCATCAACAACATCCTTCACAACATGCTTTTCCAAGGTCTTCCTAAGTCTATTTCTATATCCATACATGGATGATTGCCTAGGTCCATTCAAAGACATATCATGAAAAGCATTATCAAGTTTGCATTTCCGAATATATTCAAAACATCTGGGTCGAATATGTCCTACCATATTACAATGATGACAAATAGGAATAAATTTGAGAAATTTACCATATGCATTTGCTTCCAACTCCTTTGAACTTCTTATAATTTTTCCTCTTTGATGTGCAACCCTTGATGCTCAACCTCTTGCATTTGAGGTTGTTGCTCCTTGATGTTTTTGTTATTGAGTTTTTCCATTAAACATCCTTGTTGATGAAAAGGCACCTCCGGTAGCTTTCATAGCTTTACCTTGAGTGAGTGTACCTACATTTGTTTCAATGCTTGCTTTGTCAAAAGTAGATTTGTTAGTAGAAGGAGTTTCCTTCTCGGTTATATAACCCAAACCTCTTTTATCACTAGGATGCTTTCCACTTTTAATGAGGGTTTCAATCTTGTTAGAACTAGATGACATCTTGTTAATCATCTTATTAGCCTCATCAAGTTTCTCACTAAGCACCCTATTTTTAATGGCATATTTTTCTACCATGTCATCACTAAACATAACATCTTTTCTTGATTTATTAAGCCATTGTTCATACTTTTTCTCTTGATTTAAGTGCTCACTAATTTTGGCTTTAAGCATGTTTTCTAGCCTTTTAGCAGTAACAAGAGAACTATCCATTTGCTCAATTTCTTGCTTCAAGATGCTAAGTCTATCATTGCTATCTTTTAGATTCAATTCTAGACTTAGGATCTTGTCTTTAAGATCATTGAATTCTTTTGAGCCAAGACCATGATTATCAAGCTTCTTATTGAGGGACACATTGACTTTAGAC
The DNA here is from genome assembly GCA_008009225.1 of Acer yangbiense. NCBI lineage: Eukaryota > Viridiplantae > Streptophyta > Magnoliopsida > Sapindales > Sapindaceae > Acer > Acer yangbiense. The sequence continues at coordinate 36,745,525 of CM017768.1, forward strand.
AAGTGTTCATTTTCAAGAATAAGATCATTGATCTTTTTCTCATCCAAGTCAATATGTTCAACAAAAAAAGCCACAAAGGAACACACTTCCTTAATCATGATTATCACAAATAAAACACAAACACTATAAAGAAAGGATCAATCTAAGTGCGTTTAGACACCCGCTCTGATACCAAATGAAATTCCCTTAAGTAATAGTGTAAAATATACCTAGAGGGGGAGGGGGAGGGGGAGGGGGAGGGGGGGTGGGGGGTGAATAGGTATAGGCCCAAATCTCTTTTGATATTTAAAATAATGCGGAATATAACAAAGAATATGCACACTTCCTAAGATTTGACAAATGAATTGATTTAACTAAAGCAAGAGTAAATCAATATACAAGATATGCAATCAATGTAAGATATGGAAGACAAAGAAAAGTATAGAGAAAAATTGACACAATAATTTTTACGTGGTAAAACCTCAAAGAGGAAACATCCACGGGTTGATACCACAACCACCGGCAAAGCAATCCACTATATGAAAAGGACTTACACACTCAAGCTATCAACACATGATATCCGCTCAAGCTATCACCTCCTAGTCTACCCACATGGCTAGTGAACAACCAAGCCTACTTCCTATCTAAGACGTGTCCTACACCTCTAGGAAGCAACTTCCTATCCAAGACGCTCATATCTTTAGGAAGATTTCTTGCTTGTCTATCCAGATCCTCCCGACCCTAGACAAGACTCCTTGCTTGACTATTTGAGTCCTCCCGACTCTAATCAAGACTTCTTTGCTCTATCCACAAAGTTTCACTTACTTTGCTAGAGACTTCAACCTTATACAAGGCAATGATCTAAGTGATGCAAATGATGCAAACACAATCAAATAAAGCTAGATGATCAATCAAGCTAAATGTACATGCTTAGTGATAAACTAGAATTATGCTTTCAACACACAATCACAAATCTATCTAGAAATCAAAGCATGTGAATCAATAAGAACAAGATATGAATATTCAATATATCACACAAAAATCTTAGTTCTTAGATGATGAAATTAAACCTAGAAAATGTCATTAGGCACAACATATATGATATTTCTAGAATCAATTTCAAGATAGGTCAAGTTTAGCAATATATGTTCAATTGAAATCAAATGGCTAAAACTCAAGCAAACACTCAATCATAAAACCCTAGCATATGTACTAGCATTCTTCTCAACATATTTCATCAATCAAATAGAAAGAATAAAAGAGATGATCAAAAGAAATTGAAAGAAGAACAAGTAACACATACAAAGTTGAACCACGTACTGAAATCAGACCACTGGGAAACATGACGAAGTCAACTGCCTCTGAAAATACTTGAGTTTGTAGCTCTCGTGGAGACCAACATTTTTGGCTTTTGGATCACTCGATTTCGAGTTCGTATGAAAAAGTTATGAACGAAATAAGAACACTAAAATCATGGAGAATTCTGCAGAATTTTCTTTTCTAAATTTTCTTCAAGTTGTGTTTGGAGGGAAAGAAAATCATATTTAAATGATTCAAGGACGGAACATCACCCATCCCCGTGTGGGGCGCATGGGCCACATGAGACCAGAGGGGTGCTCTGGCCGTGGGTCCCACGGCCTCCACACGTGGTGGCCAATACATGGCCTTTTGCCATGCTAACCTCTCGCACGCTCCTCTCACGTTCTTCAGCCGTATTCGGGCATCCGAACTCCAATTTCGAATCCGTTTTTGGATTACGAATCCTGACTCCGTCACACACAACAATGACTACAAAAAGTTGACAAATGGTTGAGAGATCATCTCGGAAAACGACGACGAAGTCAACTCAACGAATGAGAATGCAAAGCAGCGTAGCTACATCATTTGGACTCGAAACCTTATGAATGAGTAACCGAAATGACCGGGACTCAATATGGAATCAAATAAGAACATGTTCAAGTCCAAAATATAAGAAACATAAACATATAAATACAATGTCACACAAGTATGCCATATCTACGCGATAGTCATAAAACATGCAATTCTACAATGTTTGTCTATAAGAGACCAATGCATGTGCATACTTAAATGTGTGTGAATGTATTATACTAAATATTTGCACAACGATGCAGGGACACACATATATGAATTGTGTGTGTGTGCGCTAACGCCTTGCAAGAGGATAGAAGTCTAAGTATACCTTTGACGCTTTCACCTCTTGAAGACAATATTTGCACTAGACGTTGCTCTTCAACTTTGAAGCTTCTTTTCTTCCAAGAACATCCTAAGCAACACCTATTACTAATATAGAGCATTTTGCAATGGAATCAAACCAATACAAATCATGAACCTTACAGGTTCTTACCTCCACACCTCCTAAGAAGCAAAAGGGAAAAGCTTTGAAGGCTTCCAAGATTAAGAAGGAGGAAGATGATGATTCGGATGAGACATGGCCGTGATGGTGAAGAGATTCAAGAAGTTTGTGAAGTTCTAAATAAAGGTTTTGGATCTAAAGGCCAAGATTTGAAGAAAAAGACTCCTTTCAAGAAGTTCGAACCAAGTCAAGAAAAGAACAATAGAAAGGGCATTCAATGTTTTAAGTGTGGTGGCATAGGACATATCTCTCCCGATTGTGGAAATCTAAAGAACAAGAAAAAGGGAAAGGCAATGGCCGCCACTTGTAGTGATTGTGATGATTTGGAAGAGAAAGAAGAATATTCGGATGATAAAGATCATGTGGCAAACTTCATAGCTTTTGCATCCTCTCACAAGAGCAAAGAAGAAGTTGATGGTGAAGAGGAAGAGAAACAAATGGAAGATGACTCAAGCAATGCCGATTCCTCTTCCCACTCCACAAATGGAAATGTGGAAAACATGGATCTTGAGGACTTCATTAATCACTTCCAAAGCTCTAGGTTAAAGTGTAAAAAGGAGATTCAAAGATTGAAGGGGGAAAACGTTGAGCTTACAACTAAGGTGACTTACTTGAGTGAGGAAGTTGTAAGATACAAGGAGGTTGAAGTTAAGTTGAGAGAAGAGGTGGCTAAAGCATAGAATCTACTTGTTAGTATGACCTTAAGTAAAGAGAAGCTTGAAGGGATGATAAATGATATGAAGATTCCAACTGACAAGAATTCCTTTGAGCTTGTAAGAGTGTTAAAATGCACCGTTTTGAGCTCATAATTCCTTTGAGCTGTGTTGAGCGATATGGCTGATGGTTGTGCATCCACGGTGGGTATTGCGTAATCCTTCATAAACCATTGTACCGCGGGTGGGTTTGGTTCTTCCATAGTCATGTTATTGTCGGAAGGAGATGAACCACTTCCTAACTCAAAAACTATTGGTCGAATGTCACTATCCCTTCTTACCCTAGCAATCCGGTCGATGTACTCACTACTTGGAAACAACGGTCCTCGTAATGATCTCCAACCTTGCATACAACTGATTTACACCTGAAATAAAAACAGGATTTTCAAGTAAGTTCAAAGAACAAATTTTAAACTACAAGTACCGATTACACTATCAATTATAAGAGCACTTTCAAAACTAAAATAGAGTCCGCTACAACTAAATTAAGATTCCCTGGCAGCGGTGCCAAGATTTTTGACGCACTCCGAGTGTACCTCTAAAAACTAATTGAAAAGAATACGGTGTGATCTAAATATTAATCTAGAGGGGGGGTGAATAGATTTTAACTATTATTACCCAATTTTCGCATGCAAGTCAATTTTACGAAAATGCCCCTACTAGTCAAAAATACATACAAGTGTAATATAGTGCGGAATTTAAATAACACTTGATGTATACGTGGAAACCCAACCACTGGGAAAAACCACGGGCTGTATAGTGCGCCACACTCGGAACTCGAAATCACTAATTGAAATGAAGTTTACAACCTATGTAGACCTCGTCTAACACTCCGGTTTGTAACCCCTCACTTCTACCCAGCGGGCCTTTATTAGCAACCCTATTCCAATTTGCTTGAGGCCTAAGCACTCTTAGCCTCAAGACTTACTTCTCAATGAAGAGAAACAACCTATGTGAATATATATGAATATTCAAATAACAAACAAGGCTAGGTAACCTTAGATGCTTATCTAGGATGATGATATAATCAATTTAATCAACCCTAGATATCAATTGCTAAATGGCATGTCAAATAGCTTAGCTAATCAAGATTAAGCAAAAACCTAATTAGCTATCACAATCAACACTCAATCATTTTCATCACAAATAATCTCTAACTTGTATCTAGCATATAATCAAAAGCATACAAGTAATTAAAGAGATGTATTAATATGAAAAACACTAAAGTAATATGAAATTAGTGAAGAACATACCAAATAAGATGTGATGATTCAAAACCATGCATGGATCAATTCTATGAAGGCATAGAATATCAAATATGAAATTTGATGCAAAAGGGATTTGATTTGAGTGTTTAAAGTTGAGTTCTTGATTTGATTTTTTCTCAAAAATCTCTCTTGAATGTTTAGGGTTCTAAGGTCTCTAAGAACTTGATCAGAGAATGAGAAAATAAGATATTTATAGACATCAAGAATTGGGCATGTGAAAAGATAATTTTGCCCCTGAAACGCACCGTTCGGCGGTTTCAATCGGCGGCCAGGCCGCCGATGACGACCACCGAATTGAGCTCGTGAAGAACAGAGCATCAACGGCGGTTTCATTCGGCGGTTTCGTGACCGCCGAATCAAACCCGAGGGATTAAAATCGATCAGGTATGAACGGCGGTTTAGAACGGCGGTCGTGACCGCCGATCTGGACCGCATAATTGCTTCAGACCAATCTGGACTGAAACGGTGGTTTCAATCGGCGGCCAGGCCACCGATCATAACCGCTGATCACCAACAATGGTGAAAACCAAGGAGAAGCCAAGGGCATTCTCCATAGGCGGTCTTCGCGCGAAACCAAGCACTCATTAGTGCAAGCGCGGACGTTTCCGAACAATGTCGGGAAACGAATTATAAAGCACATATACACACAACAAGATATATCAACCAAAGTGCTAGTGTGTAAAGTGACATGTGAAGAGATGCACATAAAAATAAACAAATATGCAATCATAGCAAGAATGCTAAGTGTTTGTGTGCTACTAATTCTCTTCAAAGAAAACCAAGCACAAGAGATTATACCTTTGGCGTGGTCATGGAAGGGCCTTTGATCTTCAACATTAATCACTTAGACTACCCTTACATTCAAAACCCCAACATGTGGTTTGACCACGAAATAAGCCAATCAACAAAACGGGAATCCTTACAATCTCCCCCTTTGGCTATTTCGTGACAAAACCACCACTCACATTGATTCCTCACAACAAAATAAACCTATGGGTCAATGAAGATTTTCTACAATACAAAGAGATATATAAAAATAAAACTTGAAGACTTCAATCTCTTGTAGAGCAATCATTCCCTGAAATAAGGTTTCTAAGCTTTCCAAAACAAGAAAAGGTGAGATGAATCAAGTAAGATTAAAACAAGCATTTGCATATTTAAAAAATTAAGCACAACATCATGTTGTTTTATGTATGCAATGCTCCCCCTCAAAGGGTTACTCCCCCTCAATATATATTCTCCCCAATGTGCACCAATTGCTACAACAATTTGCACCTCCCGTTACCACATTCTACTCCCCCTTTTTGTCATGATATAGGCAAAGAAGTAGTCCCCAATCGGGTCACTTAAGGCAAAGAGAGATAGTAGCATTCTAGTATATGCATAATCAATATAAGTCACTTTATGCAATCTCAATTAATCGAAGAGAAACGAGGAGATTTATTAGATAAAATGTGTGAAACAAAATGCTTTGCATACAAGACATATAGCATTCAAGTCCAAAATACCATGGTATTTGGCAAAGCAAATGACAAAGGTTTCTAATAGGAATTCAAACCAATTTCACCATTGTCATGAGAGAAGCAAGGATATAGAAATTTCATTGATTTCAATTTAAGAACAACTATATCCAACTTTATAAGCTAAACATGTCATGAGCAACTTTGCACCCTATTTGATTTTTCCGGGAATGAAACCCGTATGATAGTAGACATGTTCAACCAATAAAGAAAGAGAGACATTTGGATTGTAAAATCCTTGAATGGATACTAGATCCTTTTTCATTTGAGTCTCATAAGCTTTTTTTTTTTTTTTTTTTCACACAAGTTTTTGCATTTAAGAACGCAATTATCAATTCATGCTTTTTCATTTGAGCATGTACATGAATTTCATGCTTTTCATAAGACATTAGCATGTTATAAAAGAATCATCATGTCATGGAGATAATCATAGGTCATTCAAATCATACTTCCTACATACATCTCCTAGTCCAAAAATGCATGTTTGAACATAAATATGACATGGATTGTAAACAAGCACGGTTCACACTTATTGAATTGAAAACATATATACATATGTGCAACCAAGCTTACTCAAGCAATCAACCAAGAAGCATAAGATTTTTCAAATTTTTTGCAAGTGACAAGAATGCAAAAATAGCTCTCTTTGCTTGAGTTCCCCATATGGGGTTAGCATCATCCTTCATTAATGAAGGGCATGAGGTCCTATGGACCTACCAAGTCCATTGGACTTAGTTGAACCTATTTGAGACTTGTTAGTCTCGTAGCAAACGGGTTCATTTTTCCTTATCCACATAGATATGACATTTTTCTTCCTAGTGGACAAAGGTTGCATGTCATTCACTAACCTAGGATTATTGACAAAGGATTTCCTCTTAGCCTCTTTTTCTCTATCATGCTATTAATCCTACAATGCTTAATGTACTTAAAGCACTTAGGCCTAATATGCCCATAAACACCACAATAATGACAAGTTGGTACAAAGTAAGAATTCATACCATATCCGTGTGAAGTCATTGGAGACTTATCATGCATTTGATGTCTCCTTTGGTGTTGAGCCGGTTCATGTCTTCTATTTGGTTGAACCGGAATGGGTTGCCTCCTTGGATGAGGTAGCATGTTTTGCCTCTTTTCATAGTGAGTCATTTGTTGAGGAGAGTTGACTCGAGAGGCTCTAATCCGTTGAGCTTGGGGTTGTCTTGCTTTCACCACCTTCACTTGTGCATTTTTCGAACATTGTCCTAGTTCTAACTTCTTCCTAGGAGTTTGCACCGGTGACGCTTCTATCTTACCCAAACTCTTCACAAAGACGGTCTTCTTAGGAATAGAGCAATCCTTGCTCACTTCGAATCCAAGACCTCTTTTGTCACAAGGGCTTTTTCCTACACCAAGTATGTTGTCAAGCTTCTTGGTGCTTGTGGTCATTCTAGTCAATGACTCTTTGGCTTCAACAAGCTCTCTCTTCAAACCCTCTTCATTCCTCTTAGACAAAGCTAGCTCATCTTTTAGCTTGTCTTCTTCCACCATGGATCTTACCACTTCATCATTCAAGTGATCAACTTGTGTTGAAAGCCTAAGTAGTTCTTCCTTTAACCTTTGAATCTCTTTTTCATTCTTTAACTTAGAGTTTTCAAAACTTTCAAAGTTGTCCTTAAGATCCATTTTCTCCACTTGCTTCTTTAGGAGGTCATTGTATGTTGTAAGCTCTAGATTTTCTTCCTCTAAAATCCTTAGAAATCTATCTTTCTTCTTCATGGAGCTTTCAACATTGACTATAAAGTCATGCATATCCATATTCTCTACATTTCCATTTGTAGAGTTAGATAAGGAGTCATCTCCACTAGTGTCATCTTCTAGACTCTCCTCCTCTCCTATGGATCCAATATCCTCATCAAGACCTTCACCTTGATCTCTTGAGTCAATAAGTGCCATATCCCAATGTGAAGCAACAACTATCTCCTCTAGAGCTACTTCTTCGACTTTCTCTTCTATGGGATCACTAGCAACGGAATTCTTACCAACAACTTCATTTTCTTCACAAGTGGCACCCAATGCCTTGAAGTTATTGATAAGCTCATCATCACTTGATGACTTATCTCTCTCTCCGGAGTCATCACTTTCACTCCAAATGGCGGCCATCATTTTTTCTCTCTTGTTCTTCAAATTCCCACAATCTAGTGAGATATGACCTATGCCACCACACTCATAGCATTAGATCCCTTTCCTTTCGCTATTCTCTTGCCTATGCTCAACCTTCTTGAAAGGAACCCTTTTCTTCAATTCTTGCCTTTTGGATGCATGACCCTTCTTCTCGAATTTTACAAACTTCTTGAATTTTCTATTTAAAAGTGCCATGTCTTCATCCGAGTCATCCTTGTCCTCCTTCTCAACCTTGGTAGCTCTCAAAGCAATCCCTTTTTGCTTCTTTGAATGAGTGGAGCTAGGACCCTTCCTAGACTCGTAGGCGAGAAGTCTACCTATTACCTCGCTCGGCTTCATGTCCTTAAAATCACTGTTTTCTTCTAAAGCCGTCACCTTAGACTCAAACCTCTCGGGAAGCGATCTCATTATCTTTTGCTTGATCCTTCTATCCGAGTAAGGGTCACCAAGTTGATGACTTTGGTTGACAATGTCCATCAACCTAATCTCGAAGTCGTTGAAGCACTCATTCTCCTCCATCCTAAGTGTCTCAAATTGAGTTTGGAGGACTTGAAGTTTGGAGTCCTTCACTACTTCGGTTCCCTCGTGTGCAACCTCTAAGATGTCCCATGCCTCCTTGGCTATCTTAGTGTTCTGAATCAGTTTGTACTAATTTTCGTCCACTGCACATATAAGGGCGTGCCATGCCTTTTGATTCCACTTGGACAACTCAAACTCGGGTTGTGTCCACTGTGCCTTAGGCTTGAGCACTTCTTCTCCTCCACCTGTGGGAGTCATCACAGGAGGCGAATATCCATCTTCAATGGCCATCCATGCCCTATCATGGATTTGACACACATATGCCTCCATCTTCCCTTTCCATTAGGAGTAATTTATGCCAGTGATAAGGGGTGGCCTTACGCTCGAAGCACCCTCATTTGTACCACCGATTCCACTCATAGTGTATAATGAATGGATGAAATGAATGCAAAATGTATGAATGATCAAAGAATCACACAAATGCAAAACACACCAAAATGAGCTAGGATCACCTATGTATGTCTAGGAACCCGCTCTGATACCAATTGAAAAGAATACGGTGTGATCTAAATATTAATCTAGAGGGGGGGTGAATAGATTTTAACTATTATTACCCAATTTTCGCATGCAAGTCAATTTTACGAAAATGCCCATACTAGTCAAAAATACATACAAGTGTAATATAGTGCGGAATTTAAATAACACTTGATGTATACGTGGAAACCCAACCACTGGGAAAAACCACGGGCTGTATAGTGCGCCACACTCAGAACTCGAAATCACTAATTGAAATGAAGTTTACAACCTATGTAGACCTCGTCTAACACTCCGGTCTGTTACCCCTCACTTCTACCCAGCGGGCCTTTATTAGCAACCCTATTCCAATTTGCTTGAGGCCTAAGCACTCTTAGCCTCAAGACTTACTTCTCAATGAAGAGAAACAACCTATGTGAATATATATGAATATTCAAATAACAAACAAGGCTAGGTAACCTTAGATGCTTGTCTAGGATGATGATATAATCAATTTAATCAACCCTAGATATCAATTGCTAAATGACATGTCAAATAGCTTAGCTAATCAAGATTAAGCAAAAACCTAATTAGCTATCACAATCAACACTCAATCATTTTCATCACAAATAATCTCTAACTTGTATCTAGCATATAATCAAAAGCATACAAGTAATTAAAGAGATGTATTAATATGAAAAACACTAAAGTAATATGAAATTAGTGAAGAACATACCAAATAAGATGTGATGATTCAAAACCATGCATGGATCAATTCTATGAAGGCATAAAAGATCAAATATGAAATTTGATGCAAAAGGGATTTGATTTGAGTGTTTAAAGTTGAGTTCTTGATTTGATTTTTTCTCAAAAATCTCTCTTGAATGTTTAGGGTTCTAAGGTCTCTAAGAACTTGATCAGAGAATGAGAAAATAAGATATTTATAGACATCAAGAATTAGGCATGTGAAAAGACAATTTTGCCCCTGAAACGCACCGTTCGGCGGTTTCAATCGGCGGCCAGGCCGCCGATGACGACCGCCGAATTGAGCTCGTAAAGAACAGAGCATCAACGGTGGTTTCATTCGGCGGTTTCGTGACCGCCGATCCCACCGCTGAATCAAACCCGAGGGATTAAAATCGATCAGGTATGAACGGCGGTTTAGAACTGCGGTCGTGACCGCCGATCTGGACCGCATAATTGCTTCAGACCAATCTGGACTAAAACGGCGGTTTCAATCGGCGGCCAGGCCGCCGATCATAACCGCCGAACACCAATAATGGTGAAAACCAAGGAGAAGCCAAGGGCATTCTCCATAGGCGGTCTTCGCGCGAAACCAAGCACTCATTAGTGCAAGCGCGGACGTTTCCAAACAATGTCGGGGAACGAATTATAAAGCACATATACACACAACAAGATATATCAACCAAAGTGCTAGTGTGTAAATTGACATGTGAAGAGATGCACATAAAAATAAGCAAATATGCAATCATAGCAAGAATGCTAAGTGTGTGTGTGCTACTAATTCTCTTCAAAGAAAACCAAGCACAAGAGATTATACCTTTGGCGTGCTTGTATCTTGAGGTCATGGAAGGGCCTTTGATCTTCAACATTAATCACTTAGACTACCCTTACATTCAAAACCCCAACATGTGGTTTGACCACGAAATAAGCCAATCAACAAAACGGGAATCCTTACACTAATGGTACACACAAATGTAAATGAGACGAGTGTGTGAGTCTACAACCTTCCGCAAGTGTACGGATCGCTAAATTGTAAAGTGGACACAATTAAGGGTTATCGTTCCCACAAGGAAATAAACGGTAGTGGCACTAAAAGGTTTTAAAAGTTACTTATATCTAAGTGAATCTAGAGATTAACAAATTCTAAAATTAAGGTATTGAGAAAGATATTTAAAACAAATGAGATACAAGGGAAAACGATAGAACATAGTGTTAACTAAGGTCATCCATCAATATAACTTAAAAACTATTCATCAATCTAGTATGTGGCCCTAATTTAATTAATCTTTAATAAAGAGAATCAACATCTACTCACCCTAAGATGTCAAAGGATGGTTAGAGAGGATTACTTAATTCCATGAGGGCTAGTGAAATTAATGAACATAGGCATGAACAATTAATAAACACTACAAAGAAAAGTGAAGGATTGTAGTTACGTTTGGTTCAAACACATTTATTTCTATCCAACCACTTAATATCATATTAAATGCTCACTTGCAAGGAAATCTTGCGTTAAATGTAATGGTCATACATTGATTGCACATACATAAACAAGATAGGATGAATATAAATAGCAATTTGATTTATATCAAAGTTAACAACTCATGAGCATCAGTCCCTTACATCTCAAGGAATTTAGCTACACATGATTTTATCTACAACAAAAGATAAAGAAAGAGAGGAAGTGATACAACCCATAAGCTTGGATGAAAGTCCTTGACTTTGATTACACAACTTCTTCTTCAATCTCCTCCAAAAGAGTTTCAAGATCCAATCTAAAACTAAGAAACTATTTTTGTTCTACAAAGATGAAAATATCTAAAAAGATATCTATTATCTCTAAGTCTAAGTCTAAAGATGATATTTAGGTTAATATAGTTATTATCTATATATAGTGGTTGTAAAAATCAAGTTGATTTCAGAGGTGGCCGCCTTTGACGAGCGAGATCTGTGAGAATGAACTCGTAGATTTATCTCGCAGATTTCACTTCTGCTGGAATGATGTAGCAGATTTATCTCGCAGCTGGCTCTGGGAACTTCTCAGATCTAGAATCTGTGAGATGGAACTCACAGATTTTAACTCGCAGCTCTGATCTGCTGGACTGGTCTCACGGATGTAACTAGCAGGCTCGTCTGAACTGGATCTGTGACTTATTTCTACGAGTATGTACTCGTAGATTCTTCTCGCAGTCTCGTCTGGACCAAATATAGAAATATGTTCTGCGAGGTTGTTCTAGCAGCTTGAAGTCACAATGCACTCTAGGTGACTTCTACGAGTTGGTTTTGCGAGCATGAACTCTCAGATTCTTCTTTTCTTCCAAAAACACCCCTTTTCACACTAATTTCCCAACTTGGGCCAAAGTTACCTTGGAAGAGGAAAATACCTGAAAACACTTAATTAACACTATTAAACACTTAAAACATCTCAAAAATGATTGGAAATGGGAGGAATTAGGCGCTCAAAACATATACATATTTAGAGCGATCAACGCTACCGTTTGGGTTAATAGTTGGTAGGGAGAGGTTAGGTTGGTGGTTGCAGTTATAATGATCCCTTGCCTAGCCGCGCCATTAATCACTCTACACAAAGATTCCTGGATTTGTTGGAATGTGTCTGGAGCGATGCCAATAGGTGCATCTGTGAAAATTATCATACCCCTGCCGTCAGCGTTGGCATCTGTGGGACCGGAGGAGATAACACTTTGATTGGTGTCAATGTGGTATGGGGATCAACTCCCATCCCTACCGTTGGACATGTCTATCTCCCACATGTTTCTAGGGTTATTTGAGTCCTGGTATTGAAACTTACCCCCCTTTTTCTAGTGTCAATTGTTGACGGTGATTTTTTGATTAAGTAAAATCTACCACACGTCACACAAACAATTACGTATTAATGTGTCGATTAAAGAACAATATTGAAAAGAAAGCATGCAAACACACAATTTTACATGGAAAACCCAAAGAGGGAAAAAACCACGGGTGCCGGAGACGGCGAGAACAAGTGCACTATGAACTTTTTAATTACACACTCATTCTCTCTCGAATACTTGCAACTATCTTAGTCGTAACCCTATTATGGTGTTTTGAGGCTCTATTTATACAAGCATAGAAACCCTAATTTTTACTGTACAAGTTAGAGGTGGTTAATGTGGTTTAATCGAACTCTAACTTGTAGGAGTCGCCTTGATCTTTTTTCCAATTCTGCATCTTGTACGCTTTTATGAATCCTTGTTGTATTTTTACTTTGCTTCTTATAAGGAAGGTTGTTTCCTTACCAGAGTGTTCTTTTAGATGCCTTATTTAACAGAAGGACCTTTTTCTCTCCTTATTCGAGTCGTGGATGTATTAAATACGACATCGCTCACATGTGGCTTATTAGCCATCTGTTTTACCCGACCAGGTATTGTTTTCCCGATCGGTTATTTATTCCCGACCAATGTAGTTAACTCGATCAGACCATCTTAACACGATCGTTGTTGTTACCCCGATTGTGTGATTTTGGCCCGACCATTTGGACTGCCCTAACTGGATGTGGGAGTTATTTGGTAGTGATCGTGATGGACTTTCTTCCTAGTTTCGACTTCTGGTGACGTGGAGTGCCTGTCAACCATATTTCTTGGTTTTCATGCTGATTTGTCACCTTTTCGAATTTTACCAATAACACACTTCATCATGTTGCTTGTTCTCTTTAATGCAAATGCTTATATTTATTTTTTCACTTGATCACCTCACATGCACTTGTCTTGGAAGGTGTATCTATCTTGTTTTGTAGGTGATTAGGTGGTCGTCGGCGCCCTACCAAAAATATTTTTTTTCCTCTATTTTATTTATCTTGCAAATGCAATGAGTCAAAGGAATAGTATAGCAAGTAAGCAAGGGTAGTTCCCATAGAGAGGTGGTATCCGTATAACTGTCTCTAGCTAAAGCATTATTGAAAGTGAGGTAAATAGAACATGGAAGCGGTGAGAATGGTATGTGTGAAGTGTATGCATAATGCGGATGGTGTGTGAGTTGTGAATAAAACTAAACTAAATTAAAATACACTAAGGATAGAAATGTAACCGGGTGCTTGCCTTTCTAAAACTAACTAAAGTGGGAATCAATTACTCTACAAAGCAATTAAAAGAGGCAAGGCAATTAAACTACAAAGCATTTTGTAAGGATTCCCATTCTTTGATTGGCTTATTTCGTGGACAAACCACGTGTTGGGGTTTATTGTGTAAGGGTAGTTTAGGTGATTGAACTTTAAGCTTGAAGACCCTTTCAAGACCTCAAGGGATAAGCACGCCAAAGGTATAATCTCTTGTGCTTGGTTTTCTTTGAAGAGATTTAGATTGCACACACACACTTAGCTTTCTTGCATTTGTGTGCATACTCTTCACATGTCACATTTCACACTTTCACTTTGATGTTGTATCTTGTTATGTGTATTTGTGTCTTGTAATTCATTTCCTGATAGTATTCGGAAACGTCTGCGCATACACTAGAATGTGCTTGGTTTTACGCGAAGACCGCCTACGGAGAATGCCCTTGGTTTCTCCTTGGTTTTCACCTTTGTTGGTGATCGGCGGTTATGATCGGCAGCCTGGCCGCCGAATGAAACCGCTGTTTGCTTCCAGAAGTGTTTTGAGCAATTCTACGGTTATGATCGGCGGTTACGAAACCACCGTTCATACCTAATCGATTTAATCTCTCGGGTTGATTCGGAGGTTGGATCGGCGGTTACGAAACTGCCGAATGAAACCGTAGTTGTTCCCCTGTTCTTCTCGGGTTCAATTCGGCGGTTATAATCGGTGGCCTGGCCACCGATTAAAACCACCAATCGGTGCGTTTCAGGGGCAAACTTGTCTTTTCACATGCCCTGTTCTTGATGTCTATAAATATCACACTTTCTCATTTTCTGAATTAATGTTCTTTAACTCTAAGAACCCTAAACTTCAAAGAGAGATATTTGAGAGAAAATCAAATCAAGAACATTTTTTTTAACACTCAAAAACCATTCTCATATGCATCAAATTATCATCTAAGCATTTTCTAGCATAGTTAGGATGCTTGCTTGCATGGGTTTTGGTCAACACACTTTCTTTGGTAAGTTATTCACTATTATCATATATAATTAGTGTTTCATTTATCATTGACATCTCTTATATTATTTGTATGCTCTTAGAATATATTCTAGATACAAAATAGAGATTGTTGTGTTGACATGATTGAGTGTTGTATTTTGATAGCTATCTAGGTTTTCATAATCTATGTTTAGCTAAGCTATTTGACATGTCATCTAGCTTTTAATATCTAGGATTGAATTTATTGCAAAATCATCATTCTAGATAAGCATATAGAGTAACCTAGCTCTAAATTGCATTTTGGATATTTTATATATTCACTTAGGTTGTAATCTCTTCTTAGAGAATTAAGTCTTGTGTTGCTATCGGGATTAGGTAGCTTAAATCACAAGCAATCGGACTAGGTCCACTTATACCGGGATTAGGTAGTTGTGATGATTATTGATCGAGATTAGATCATTAAACCGGGATTAGGTTGTAATCATTTCAATTAGTGGATTCGAGGTTCGTGTGTGGCGCACATAAAAGCCAGTGGTTTTTCCCGTGAGGGTTTCCACGTAAATATCTTGTGTCATTTATAATTCCGCACTTATTACACTTGATATTTATATTGACTAGTTAGGGGCATTTTCGTAATATTGACATACATGCAAAAATTGGGTAATGACGATTAAAATCTATTCACCCCCCTCTAGATTAATATTAGATCACACCGTTAATTTGTTTCAATTCTCTTGAGGTCTTGAGAGGGCCTTGGTTGTGTAAAACACCAACCAGGAAAGCAAATAAACTAAAGGCAAAACACCCTAGCTACGAAAATAAATGTGGCTTGGAGAGATGCAAGATAGTGATTATAATAGGTACATAAGTTCGCCAAACATACAAGCAAGTCTCGTTGATCATAAACATTCAAGCACCATTCAACTCGGTTTCAAGGGCTAGTTCACTCGATTAAGGATTCCGAAACCAAATCATCTATTATTATGAATCATTTGTTTATTAAGGAATACCGAAATCCATTCATCACTCACCCAAAATTATGGAGTGAGCAATTGTGTCTCTTGGTCAAAGACCCATTAAGCACAAGAACACCAAACAACCTAATCTAGCATAATCATTCATAAATCAAGTTCCCTCCATTCAAGAGTTAATAATCAAGATCCATTCACAATTAATCAATTAGAACCAAGAAGTACTCTTTCACTCTAATCAATCCATACATATCGATTCCCTTTCATCACCAACATGCAAACAAGAGTGAGACTCTACTTTTACACTACATCATTGTTTTAATATAAAGTCTCACTTATGCAAAACACATCAATTTCTACTCATTCACCAACATACATGTCAAGAAAAGAGAGATATAGCAAAGCTCAAAGAATAGAGTCAAGATCCAAATCGAATCTAAGTAAAGACCATACATAAGTGTTGGGCTACAAATATTCCCTATTGGGGATTATACATCAAAGAAATAGAAAATAAAACAAAGAGAAGAGTTTAGAGATAACCAAGATCTTTTGTTTTGTAAAAGTTGGTAAAATGTATAAAATGTAAAGTGAGATGAGATAGGATTAGATCAGATATTTTATAGATCAACAAGTAGGTGTATTTATAGTGGTTGAAGGTTAGGGCATTAATTGGGGTTGAAAAGTCAAGTTTGCCCTTAAAAAGTAGATATAGGTTGTCGACATAGATCTGTGAGGTCGAACTCACAGATTTAACTCGCAGAAAATCAGCTACTTCACACTGCTACGTTTAACTCGCAGATTTAACTAGCGGAAGGGTCTGGAATTGATCCGCGACTTACTTCTGCGAGGACAAACTCGTAGATCCATCTAGCAGATTGTTTTGACACTTCTTCCTTGCAGATTCATCTAGCGGAAGGCTCTGGAAAGGATCTGCGACTTCATTATGCGAGGACAAACTCGCAGTTCCATCTACCAGTGATGACAAACTCATAGTTTCAACTCACGGTGCCATCTAGCAGATTTTTCTGCTCCGCGCAACAATCACTCACATAGGCGTAACTTCTTCTAGAAAGCCTGGAATCGTGATCGTAAAGTTCTGTGAAAACTAGACTCCTGGGCCTTTCCGAAAAGATATAGCTCGACACCCAGTTCAATCCGAGGAGAGAAATATGGCTTTTGGAAGTTAGGCAATCTCCATAAGCCATCTCAATTTTTGCTCTTTTTCCTCCTTTTTGCCTACAAACCTTCATTTTAGGCTTAAACACCTAACTTTAGAGAAATGAACCTACACAAGGCTAAAACACATATTAAATACACAAAAGTGCTCGAAACCAAGCATAAAAGGTAGGAAATAGGAGCCTAAAATAGGTATATAAATGTACCGATCAAATACCCCCAAACCTAACTTTTGCTCATCCTCGAGCAAAACTAAAAACAAAAAACAAAACTAACTAAAAATAATATTAAAAAAAACAGTTAAAGGCAGTAAACAAGTAAAAACTAATTAGTCTGCTTTCATGGGAGAAACGATTGCACTTAGCATGTGCCACAAGCCTTTTAAACCCCTAGGTGTCCCTAGTAGGAGGAGTATAGTCTCCTGAGGGTTTGCCAATACGTTACCCACAAACGCAATTCAACAAAGCAAAACATGTGATGCCACCTTAAACATACCAAGCAAAAACTACATACATGCTAAAATCTCTATATTAAGACTAAAAATATGCCGTTTAAATCAATATATCACGCAATGCATGTATGCCAATACAAAAGATGTTTTCGGTTTACAAAACAACAAAACTCAAATGCCCGGGCTAGAATTCGCCTCGACTTCTAATCCTCAGCGGATTACACTCATATTTTCTCTAAGAACCTAGGTGATAACACTCATCAACATATGCGAAATGGAGTTTGGGTATATGGAATCAAAATATATTTGCATATTCATATAATTAGAAAGAACGTTCATATAAGTGCAAAGGATCTCATGAACAAATTAAATATTAAGAACATAGATAGAGCACATGCAACTTCACAATTAAGCAAGCATTACCAAGAGATCCGCTAGGTCTTTTTCGGTTGTAATGGGGCCATGGGTGTAGACTAAGAAAGAATGGGAAAAGGAAAACAAAATACCTAAGACCATATCATGGGATTACTAAACATACTCAATGCAATCTCGACATCGCAACCATAAATTGTATCATTGGATTGCTGACCATCTACAATGAAATCTCTACATCCTCAAGTCAATCTATTACAAGTATGTATCTAGGTTTCCCTTTATTTTCTATTTCATACTCTTTTTTTCTTTTTAGTATATATTCAATTTTCTTTTATGTTATTTTCTTTTGAATGACTATACACATAAATTTTGATGCTTACATTCAAGCCTTAATACATGCAACTACACTTTACAATTTAACCTAAAAAACTCATTAGTTTCTTTCCAAAATTTGTTGTAATTACAACGCACCCCAATAATCTCTAACATCATATCACCATATAGTCCAAGCTAATTAGGTATGGTTTCTTTATAGACACTTGGTTGTAAGTTCGGGTGATGAAAGAAAAAGCTATGTGTTTGGTTTCAAATTGGCTATTGGAGCACACACATAGGGTAGGAATTAGTGTTTAGGCCATTTTGTAGTTTAAGTACACATTGCCTAGCATCACTTGTCAAGGATCAACCAACGAAAAAGCAAAGCAAACAACATGTGATATCATAAAATGATTGTTCTTTAACATCCAATGCAAAATCCTATAGAGATCAATCTATACAATAAAGAACAAGATAAGTGTTTAAGAGTAGAAACGAAATACACCCTCTAATATGAACGTTAAAGCACAAAATTCTCACAAGGGTAGTCTCCACTATTCTCCTAAGCTAAACAAGCAAAGAGTTTTATCCACTTCAACATCAAAAGATTGGCACTGTACACACAAATTTAAGTGATGCAACAATTATAGATGGCATGAATGCTAGTCAAAACATAGAGCGAAAAGCATACATGACATATCTCTATCGGAACGTAAAATATTACCTCACTCAAAAATGGACTTCAATTCCAAAAAATTTCAATTTTGACCAATTCTGTAAAGATTTGAAAATTCTCAACCACAAAACCTACAAAAATAAAGACAACATAATGAAAGTTGTCCACACCCCCAAACCTAAACCTAACAATGTCCTCAATGTTACTCTGTGGAACCATCTCCACTCAAAAATTGGACAATGCAAGCTAGAATTTGGAAATAGGGACAACAAAACAATTCACAAAAACTAACAAAATAAAATAAAACAAAACTGTAAGGATTCCCGTTTTGTTGATTGGCTTATTTCGTGGACAAACCACATGTTGGGGTACTTTGTAAGGGTAGCTTAGGTATTGGTTTAATTGTTCGAAGCCCTTTGAAGACCCGTGTTGATGAGCACCAAAGGTAATTTTCTTTGTGCTTACTTGTCTTGAAGAGATAGTTGCACACACTCACAACTCATGCATATGTTTTATCTTTGTATGTTGTGTTTCTTTTTGTTGTGCATCAATGCTTATTCTCATCTCTTCTTGCTTGTTATTTTGATGCATCTTGTGTTTATAATGTCATAGCATGTTAGGCTTTTAGGATGCATCTTGCTTTTACCTTTTTACCCCTTGCATGAATTCTTGTGGGGTTCAAAGGAGTGTGCTGTGCGCTGGTCGTCAAGCGCTAGACCAGCGCAGCTCACCAGCGCTGATCGCCCAGTGGTCTGTCGCTGGTCGTGCGCTGGTCCAGTCCAGCGCAGCTCCACCAGCGTAAATCGCCCAGTGGTTTGCCGCTGGTCGTGCGCATGTGTGAGCGTTGGTCGTCAAGCGCCTGTGCAAATTTTGCCTTTGCGCTGGTCGTGCGCCTGTCGTCCAGCGCAAGGCCACCAGCGCACAGAGCAATTTCTGGTGCGTTTTTCAAAACGACCACACTTCACTTATGGCTCCTATATATATAACACTTTGACTTTAGGTCAGCCAAGAGAGTTCATATTCATATTCTATACTTAGGATATTTTTCAAGAGAAGAAAAATACAAAGAACTCACCTTTAACCACTCAAATCAAATCCCTTGTGCATCAAATTTCATATTGCATCTTCTATGTCTAGATAGAAAGCATCCATGATTGGGTTTGCATCATCACAACTTGCTTGGTAAGATTTTGATTAAGTTCATCTTATTTGAGTATTTTTATTATCAAGCTATTCTCTTTAATTTACTTGTATGTTTTGATCATATGATAAATACAAGATTAGAGAATTAATTGTGATGAATTGATTGAGTGTTGTTTGTGATAGCTAATTAGGTTTTTACTTAATCTTGATTAGCTAAGTTATTTGACATGTCATTTAGCAATTGATATCTAGGGTTGATTAAATTGATTATATCATCATCCTAGATAAGCATCTAAGGTTACCTAGCCTTGTTTGTTATTTGAATATTCATACATATTCACATAGGTTGCATAATCTCTTCTTAGAGAATTAAGTCTTAAGGCTAAGGTTGCTTAGGCCTCAAGCAATTGGACTAGAGCCACTTTTAAAGGCCCGAGTGGTAGAAGTGGGGGGTTATTGACCGGAGTGTTAGACGAGGTCTACATAGGTTGTAAACTCCATTTCGATTAGTGGATTTCGAGGTCCGAGTGTGGCGCACTAAACAGCCCGTGGTTTTTCCCAGTGGTTGGGTTTCCACGTATACATCAAGTGTTATTTAAATTCCGCACTATATTACACTTGCTTGTATTTTTGACTAGTAGGGGCATTTTCGTAAAATTGACTTGCATGCGAAAATTGGGTAATATTTGATAAAATCTATTCACCCCCCCCTCTAGCTTTATATAGAACACGCCTCTAATTTGTTTCAAAAACAAATCCTAAGATCTAAGCACAATAGAATTCGCACTCTTAGATCTAAACAAAAATAAAAAATCACAACAATAAGCAATGCATTTATATCCTTGAAGCACATAGGTGGGAATACTTACCACCATACTACAACGACCCACAAGCAATTACACAATAACATTCCACTATCCTTGAAGAACAAGACTAAATCTATCCATAATCATCTTGATTGGAGAAATTTATATTTTGGAGGCAAGTGTAGATGAGTTACCTCCCCGTGGCTACCCATCAGCTTCTTTTCTACTTTATGCTCCTTCGCGGTCCATCCCGCATCCTTGGTTTTTACACCAATTAAGCCTCATGCGCTGCCATTTCACTAGGGTGAGTTGTCGTGTGTTGCATCAACACTTTATCATTCTTTTTAGTTGTGCGGTCCATCTGACCTGAAATTTTCCTAGCACAAACAACTCAAACAATATCAAATGCATTTGCTTTAAACAAAAACAAAAACAATAAAAAAAACATCACAAACTACATTATTATCAACTAAAACTAGAGACGGTTAACGAATAAGCCACTCCTCGGCAGAGGCGCCATTTTTTGATCAGGCGGTCATCGGTGCTCTACCAAAAAGATTTCTTTCCTCTATTCTATTTACCTTGCAAATGCAACGAGTCAAAGGAATAGTATAGCACGTAAGCAATGGTCGTTCCAACAGAGAGGTGGTATTCGTAAAACTATCTCTAACTAAAGCGTTATTGAAAGTGATGTAAATAGAACATGGAAGCAGTGAGAATGGTGTGTGTGAAGTGTATGCATAATGCGGATGGTGTGTGAGTTGTGAATAAAACTAAACTAAATTAAATTACACTAACGATATAAATGTAACCGGGTGCTTGCCTTTCTAAAACTAACTAAAGTGGGAATCAATTACACTACAAAGCAGTTAAAAGTGGCAAGGCAATTAAACTACAAAGCATTTTAACGCGGCAAAGCAAATAAACTAAAGGCAAAGCACCCTAGCTATGAAAATAAATGTGGCTTGGAGAGATGCAAGATAGTGGTTACAATAGGTAAATAAGTTCACCAAACATACAAGCAAGTCATGTTGATCACAAACATTCAAGCACCATTCAACTCGGTTTCAAGGGCTAGTTCACTCGATTAAGGATTCCAAAACCAAATCATCTATTATTACGAATCATTTATTGATTAAGGAATACCAAAATCCATTCATCAGTCACCCAAAATCTTGGAGTGAGCAATTGTGTCACTTGGTCAAAGACCCATTAAGCACAAGAACACCAAACAACCTAATCTAGCATAATCATGCATTAATCTAGTTCTATTCACAATTAATCAATTGGAACCCGAATGTGCTCTTTCACTCTAATCAATCCATACATATCGATTCCCTTTCGTCACCAACATGCAAACAAGAGTGAGACTCTACTTTTACACTACATCATTTGCTTACACTAAGTTACACTACATCATTGTTTTAATCTAAAGTCTCACTTATGCAAAACACATCAACTTCTACTCATTCACCAACATACATGTCAGGAAAAGAGAGATATAGCAAATCTCAAAGAATAGAGTCAAGATCCAAATCGAATCTAAGTAAAGACCATACATAAGTGTTGGGCTACAAATATTCCCTATTAGGGATTATACATCAAAGAAATAGAAAATAAAACAAAGAGAAGAGTTTAGAGATAACCAAGATCTCTATTTCATTTGATCTCTTTTCTCCTTGGATCTACTTCAAAGATGGATGGATGAAGTGTAGAGGTGGTGGTGGTGAGCTTCCCATGGAGGAGAACCTCCATGGAAGCTTTGAGAGCTCCTCTCTCTCTTTTATTGTGTAAGAGTTGGTAAAATGTATAAAATGTAAAGTGAGATGAGATAGGATTAGTTAAGATATTTTAAAGATCAACAAGTAGGTGTATTTATAGTGGTTGAAGGTTAGGGCATTAATTGGGGTTTAAAAGTCAAGTTTGCCTTTAAAAATCACGTGATCTGGAAGTAGATATGGGCTGCCGACATAGATCTGCGAGGTCCAACTCATAGTTTAACTCACAGAAAATCTACTACTTCACGCAACTAGGTTTAACTCGCAGATTTAACTCGCGGAAGGGTCTGGAATGGATCTACGACTTACTTCTGCGAGGACAAACTCACAGATCCATCTAGCAGATTGTTCTGACACTTCTTCCTCGTAGATTCATCTAGCGAAAGGCTTTGGAAAGGATTTGCGACTTCATTCTGCAAGGACAAACCCGCGGTTCGATCTAGTAGTGCGGACAAACTTGCAATTCCAACCCGCGGTGCCATCTAGCAGATTTTTCTACTCCGCGCACTGACGCGTCCTAACCGGTTCTCTAATTAAACAACAATTTATTCTAATTTACCACGGTTATACTAAATGACGCGCGAGTGTTTCACCCTTTGCAATCGTACAAGTTGTTAAACTAGTATAGTGTACAAAGTAAGGGTATCGATCCCACAGGGAAATTAGACGATCGGTCTATGCTAGAATTAGTGAATCTTTACTAAATTAAACTAACGTGATATTAAACGATTACAATTAAAGAGCTAAGATGCTAGGGAACATATGAATTTAGTAATGATGCACCACACATAACCACTTTTATGCAATAATGATCGAATCACTAGTGTTGTTCCATTTATACAATCGGCACACTCAACAATTCACTTAATATATCATCTAAAGTTTAGATTAATCATCAGTGAATGTAGGTTTTGGAACTAAGATTGATAGAGTGAATTCTTAAGATGTTCTATGAACAAACACACTCTAATCAAGGGGTATTAGATGACCATACACAATTCAAACATTAGGAATTTAGTATTTCATCCCTCTAAGATAACCAATTCCATGCTTCTAATTATGAGAAACATGGCATGATTTCATCAATTTTACATACATACACAAGTGATTGATAAGAAAAGTGGTAACAAGTGGATTATATCATTACTTTCATAAATTCCCCAACATAAGTGGTTAGTTACACATGATAATTAAGTATAGCATAAGAATGAAGAAAAGGAAGAAATACTACCCTTGAAGTCTTGACCGATTCCAAGGCCAAACTTCTCCTTCCTCCACAGCAAATACAAGCCAAATGATCACTAATAACTCTCAAGAGATTGTTTGAACTAAGTACTTTATTAAGATTAGTACCTTTACCTACAAATATTACAAGTGATAAGCTTCTTATGACAATAATCTATTCTATGATGCAATAGCCAAGAACTACCAATAACTATCACTACACTATTTTTGTCACCCTTTGTTTTGTAGGAGAAGGAAGTATATATATATATCTCTTTCTTAAAGTTGGGCAAGGAATGCCCAATTTGTCCTTGGACGTGCCTCTGGCGGGTTCGTTCCACGGCTTCATACCCGCTGCTCAAACCCGCCGTGGCTTCTGGCATCATTCTCGATGGCTTCTTTCCCGCTGGAATGAACTCGCCGCCCTCGTTAGCGATTTTGGCGACTTCAGACCTTCGGGATGGCGAGAATGGTCTAGCTGTATAAACCCGCAGTGAATAACTTGGCGAGTTCAAACCCCTTGGTTGGCGGCTCATATCTAGCTATTTCTTTCTGCGACTTCGTGCTGCGGCTTCTTACCGCGGGCTTTGTCCCGCCACATCTTCTTCCCATGGTTTTGCTCCTCTTTTAACAACTTTGATGCAAACACCTTCCTGAATAGTCATATTACCTGAACTTAATAAAAACACACATTATGCACACAAAAAAGGCTCAGAAACGAACACAAAAGGTAAAAAAAAGGGAGCACTAAATGTGAACATTTACAGCGCGATCACGCACCAATCACTCACATGGCTGTAACCTCTTCTAGAAAGCCCGAAATTGTGATCCATAAAGTTCTGTTTAAACTAGACTCCCGGGGCTTTCTGAAAATATATAGCTCAACACCCAGTTCAATCCGAGGAAGGAGATATGGCTTTCGCAAGTTAGGCAATCTTCACAAGCCATCTCAATTTCAACTCTTTTTCCTCATTTCTGCCTCCAAACCTTCACTTTAGGCTCAAACACCTAACTTTAGAGAAATGAACCTACACAAGGCTAAAACACATATTAAATACACAAAAGTGCTTGAAACAAAGCATAAAAGGTAGGAAATAGAAGCCTAAAATGGGTACATAAATGTACCGATTAGTAGGGTTACTTATTCTACAAGAGATTGAAACCTTGAAGATTTATATTCGGCTGGAGGACACGTCAGCAGAATATATGGAAGAAGGATAGTCATGCCATCTCTTGACCAAGTCAACGAAAGAAAACGTTAAACATTTACCACGTCAGCAGGCCTCGCTGCTCAGATTAATAAAAGCCAAAGAGGTACTCGCCAAAGCCAAAAACGTACTCGCCAAAGTAAGCCAGTCTAGAAAAAACGATGGTGTTCGCCGCATAAACTTACTCATCATAAACCTACTCGGCCAAAATACAGGAATAGTAACCTCACCCCGGTATACCTCTTACAACAAGGATTCATCCCAGGTCAAGGCCTAAAGAGACGTTACACCTCAAGGAAAGCATAAATCAATCTCAACCTAGAGAGGTCTAAAGGGGAAACAAATCCTAATCCGTTTACAACACCAGATTCCTAACATAAATCAAAGTGGAGACTCCACCACCAACACGGCACAAGCTAGGAGAAGCCCTGGCTAGCATAATATAAATAAAACCACTTGTTCTACAAAAAAGAGGTTCGAATTTAGCAAGAGAGAAGAGAGCAATTGTGTGAGAGATCTGAGTGTGTAACGCTACATTAAGTCATAGTATTATTTTTTTTGCCCTCAAAAGCACCGTGGTTTTATCCCATTCAAGGGTTTTCCACGTAAAACCTATCTCTCACATCCATCGATTATTTTCTTGTTTCTTATTTAATTTGATATATTTGTTGAATCTTGGCAATCCAGAATTTACCGTCAACAAAGTTAATCTAAACTAAGCAACGCAAAGATACACAATTCCTTACTCACACACACAATGGCACAATCTCAACAAGCAAAATATGCTCAAGCATGGCATTATCACAAGATTTTTGAAAATTTTGAAAAATTTAGGCTCAAAACATTTGCACACAATTTGCAAACAAGAGACGGTGTTGCGCACACACCCCCTGTAAGATCCTTGATCTTTGTTGGCTTGATTCCATTGTAAAACTCTCTTTATTTGTATTGATTAGTTGCTTAGGTGATTCTTGGAGAAAATAAGCTTCAAAGGTTAAAAGCAACGTCTCATGCAAATGTCATCTTCAAAAGGGAAAGCGCATACTTGGATGCTAAGGTATCAAGATTCTTCTTCCTCTTGCAAGACGTAAGCGCACGCACACACAATTCATTCATGTGTGTCCCTGCATCATTGTGCAACATTTAGTATAACACATTCACACTCATTTAAGTATGCACATGCATTAGTCTCATATTGATAAACATTGTAGAATTGCATGATCTAGGACTATCTCTAGAAAATGGCATACTTCTGTGACTTTGTGTTTATTTGTTTGTGTTTATTGTGTTTTGGACTTTAACATGATCTTATATGATTCCTTATTGAGTCCCGATCATTTCAATTTCTCATTCATTAGGTTCTGAGTCCAAACGATGTAGCTACGCTACTTTACATTCTCATTCGTTGAGTTGTCTTCGTCGTCGTTTTCCGAGATGAATTCTCAACCTTTTGTCAAAGTTTTATAGTCTTCATTGTGCATGAGGGAGTCATGGTTTGTAATCCAAAAATGGATTTGAATTCGGAGTTCGGATGCCCGAATACAGCTGAAGAACATGAGAGGAGCGCGAGGGAGCTTGCTCAGCCAAAGGCCAAGCAAAGGAGGCCACGTGAGGCACACGGCCAGACTGCCCCTCTGCCCACGTGTGCCACACACACTTCACACATGGCTGGTGATGTGGCAGCCTCTAGTTGGCTCATTTTTCCCTCTCCTGAATTCTTTTAAATATCCTCCATTCCCTCCCATTTCATTATAAGAAGAAAATTTGAAAATCACTAAAGCTGAAATATTCTCTCCCACTTTCTCAACTTCCAAACACCATAACTTTCTCATATGAACTCGGAATTGAGTGATTCAAGTTGAAGAATCTTTGTATTCAAGTCCCCTACCTTCTCCAAAAAGGTTTGCAGCTGTTTGGTCACGTTTTGAGGTGGTTCTTCACTCAAAACCGAAACTGCACGGGATTATTAGGTATTGAACTAAACTTTATGATTTCATCCTTTTTGATCTTCAATTACCTAGGGTTTTCTTCTTCTATATGTATGTATATGTATGATGAATGCTATTTGAAAAGATAGCTTTATAATTAAAGCTAATCAAGTCTAATTAGAGACAAGTGTGAACTAGTTTT
This sequence comes from Acer yangbiense, assembly GCA_008009225.1. Taxonomy (NCBI): domain Eukaryota; kingdom Viridiplantae; phylum Streptophyta; class Magnoliopsida; order Sapindales; family Sapindaceae; genus Acer; species Acer yangbiense. The sequence continues at coordinate 36,772,634 of CM017768.1, forward strand.
CTATTATTCTAGTTTTTCATATGACTGAGGGTTGTATTGTGCTTAGCTTGATATCTAGGGTTATTTGTGACTTGATTGATTCATTTTATGATTAATAACTTTAGCATGTGCTTGAATCCTTTAATTGAACATACTTAGGATTAGCACATTTGATTTTGTGTTCAGAGCTTTCTAGGATTTAATTGATCATTTAATTATATCCTTGTTCTAAATACTTGCTAGAATATTCATTGATCATATCATGTGATTCTAGCATTTTTGTTGTTTGTGTTCTAAAGTCTTGAATATGTGCTTAATGAACATGCTTTGTTTTCAAGCTTTAGTAACATGAATAGAATCTAGGATTTGGCATGTTTTAGGTGTTTTGCATGCTCTAGATTTTTGTTCATGTTTAAGATCTAGACAACTTTGTTTTGTGAACTTTGTTGCCTAATGTCTAGATCTTCATGGAGTGTACCTTATCCATACATTTCATATGCTCATGCATCATTTTGTATGGTGTCATGTTTTGGATCATAAACTAGGAAATTATATATTGTGTGCTCATTGATTATTTCTAGTTTCCATAGGATGTATTGATCATATATTCTATGTTGCATGTGTTTGCATCATTTGTATCACTTAGATCATTTGCCTTGCAAAAGGTGGAAGTCTCATCTTGGAGTGAGTGAAGCTTCATGTTGAGCATTAAGTCTTAGCTAGGAGTGTGATACTCCGGATGGTTGAGCTAGGGAAGCTTAACTAGGATCTTTGTGATCCGGATGGCTAAGCAAGAAGTCTTGACTAGAGTCATGAGGACTCGGATGGTTAAGCTAAGGAGGCTTAACTAGGATCTTTGCGATCCGGATAGTCAAGCAAGAAATCTTCCTAGAGATGTGAGCGTCTTGGATAGGAAGTTGCTTCCTAGAGGTGTAGGACACATCTCGGATAGGAAGTAGGCTAGGTGATTCACTAGGCCCGAGGGTAGACTAGGAGTTGATAGCTTAGGGTGGATATCATGTGTTGATAGCCTTGAGTGTGTAAGTCTTTTTCATCATAGTGAATTGCTTTGCCGGTGGTTGTGGATTCAACCCATGGATGTTTCCTCTTCGGAGGTTTACCACGTAAAAATCAATGTGTCAATTGTCTCTATCTCTATCTATTTATATTTGTATGTTTGATCAATATAACTTGTTTAAGCTCTTCATTTCCTCACTTCCTTGTAAACATGTTATTGGTAGAGAAAGAGTTGCACATATTGTTTGATGAATCAATATTTGTTTCTTGTATCTTGTAAGTGTTTGAACATTGTATCTTGTGATATTCTATATCAAGCTGTAAAGTTTTACTTAGTGATCTTTTTGTAGGGAAAAATACCGTAGTACACGTAGCAGAAGCAAGACTAAAAAAATAGATTTACTATGTTTTAAAATTTTTCCTTTTTATGAACCTTAACCCTTTAATTAATTAACTATACATATCAAGTAACAAAAGTAGAATACCTTTTGTCGCGTGATCCGATTGACTTACGTCGATGGTAATCCGTAAGATCTTCAATCCTAGCACGAACGTGAATCACCTAGGAGCGTGGTCTCCCTTTTCTTTGAATTGCAAACCTGAGAATGGACAAACAAACTTTCTTTTTCTTTTGTTAGTCACAAAACAATCAAAAGAATATAAAGATTATTCCGGTCACTTTTGAGTTCTCAATCTAATGATCGAAACTCGCGTGAACCTAATTCAATGTTGTACACACAAGCTTATTGATGAACAAGCAATTAGTGTACCATCAAAAGAATAATATCTTCTCTCTTTTATGTCTTGGTAGAATAATCAAACACTTTTCTATGAGTTGAGAAGAAGAAGAAAATTGATTCAGTCAAAAAATTCCTTAGAGGTGGCCGAACCCTATAGCAAGAATTATATAGGGTGGCCGAATTTTGCTTCCTCTCTCCTTTAGGGTTGCCCAAATCTTCCTATGATTCAATTAGGGTTGCCGCAATTCCTCTACAAAAAAGGATTTGTGTTGCACCCTAATTCACATCAACTTTAGACTTCTAACCCTAATCCAACTCATAAGTACTTTTATTCTTTTATTGACTATAATAAAAAGACTTCTTATTTGATTAAATAAATAAACTTAATTATTTATTTTCTTACCAAACAAGTCTTTTACTTTTAGTATACATATAGTATAACTCTAGGAAACATATTTCCTAATCAGAAAAAGATTTTGTTTCTTAATTAAATAATTAATTAATTCTCATTTAATCAAACAATAAAATAAAATAATATTTTTGACTATATACATAGCCTTGCCGCCCCACATAGAATAAAATGGCCAAATATTATTTCCTTATTTTATTTAATCCATTGGACTTTAAATAAAAAGCGCACATGTGAACCAGACCCATTTTTACTAAAAGAAACAAGCCCACATGCCTTTCATTAATATATTAATATAATTGATCAGCCCATTAAACAAATAATGTGCAAATTATATTCTTAATATATTAAATGCAATTCTAGATGGACCCATAAATTGGTCCGGTAGAATATATCAAGTGATCCATGCAAGTCCGTGTGGATTGGGGATCTTAGCGGGCTATCTAAATTTAAGCTTCAATAGACATAACCTAATCACAATCAACAAATGATTCACTTAGGTCCGATCCATTAATTTTAATTCATTCCACTAAAAAGCTAAAATTGAACTCTTAAATAAAGATAGAATAAGAAGATATTCCGCATTCAGACCCTAGACAATCATGTTGGAGATAGTGTATTCTCGTAATTAATATCAGTAATCGCCAAGAGTTCATAGACCACCTATAACTCTCCAAGTTACCATATTTACTCATATGACCATGTTTTGAACTTGGATATTTTGACTTGTCCAGAAGCCATGTTTTCAATAGCCACTATCGAAAACTCAATGTTGAGATTTAATATCTAATTACCTCAAAACATCCATATAATGATATTATACTCTCATTTAATAAATGGAGCCACGATGTCCATATTCATAAATGAAGTCCTCTATCGATTAACAAATGAATATTACCAAACTATCGAGGATAGACTATGCTATATAATCATACTCATTGATAACTCAAATGATATCACTTGCAACCATAAGTCCATCATTTATCTCAGGATTAAGATAGACTCTCCGATTGTCCTGATAATGAAAAGACTATTATCTATTGACGGTTCTAGATAAAGCTTTTCGTTGTGATCCAGTTCAATGCACCCAGTGTACTAGATTCTTTTACTCGAAGACACTCCAATGATTTTACACTCATCATATCTCATTTGATTCCACTCAAATGCTAGCAAAAGAATTCTACAACTTTAACAAGATAAAGGTGCCCAACCTTTAACTTAAGTTGTGAACATTATTCAAGACTAACTAAAGAATTGTGTCTACCTCATACATATCCAGATGTACGAACAATTCTTCTTTTCTCATAGTCTTTAGATCTTATGATTATTTACTTTGACAATTATAATATTAAACTATAAATGCTATAAGATTTGTTAAACCAGAAATCACTTTATTAATATGAAAAAGATTGTTAATTACAATATTACACTCTTGCTATTGAGCATAATCCTAACAATCTCCCATTTGCGCTATAGCAAATGTGTCATATCTCTCATGCCCATGTTCTCTAGATGCCCATCGAAACTCTTCTGAGGTAGAGCCTTTGTGAAGGGATCCGCTAGATTTTCTGCTGACGCGATTTTGGTAATCGTCATGTCACCTCTTTGAACAATCTCCCTTAAAAGATGATACTTTCTTTCAATGTGTTTTCCTCTCTTGTGACTTCTTGGTTCTTTCGAATTAGCCACTGCTCCACTGTTGTCACAGTAGATAGTGATCTGCTTATTCGCACTAGGAACCACTTCCAAGTCAATCAAGAATTGGCGGAGCCAAACAGCCTCTTTGGCAGCCTCGCATGCAGCAACATACTCAGCTTCCATGGTGGAATCAGCAATACAAGATTGCTTGATACTCCTCTATATAACTGCTCCTCCTCCAATAGTAAACACAGCCCCTGATGTGGATTTTCTAGAGTCAGAATCTGATTGGATTTCAGAATCTGTATACCCAACGGGAAATAAATCCCCTCCAGAGTATACAAGCATATTATCTCTCGTTCTCTTAAGATACTTGAAAATATGCTTGACTGCCGTCCAGTGATCAGGACCAGGTTTCGATTGAAACCTGCTAACTATGCCAACAGCAAAATAAATATCTGGTCTAGTGCAGAGCATTGCATACATGAGACTTCCAACTGCCGAGGCATATGGAACTCTACTCATGAATTGCTCTTCATGCTCATTCTTAGGAACTTGTTCCTTAGAAAGCTTGATTCCATGTCTGAAAGGTAACATACCTTTCTTCGAATCCTGCATGGAAAACCTAGACAAGATCTTGTCTATGTATGAAGCTTGGTGATCAGTCTAAGTCTATGCTTATATTTTGCCCGTTTTTCCTTTGTATATGCTTGTTTCTTGAGTCCTTTTGGTAGGTTGATGTGTTTGTTAAAGCCTTTATAGGTCTCTTTCCATAGAAGGATTGATCCAATCTTATTTCGGAGAAATGGAGTAATAAGATGAAGAAAGTGGCTAAATTTGCCATTTACCGCGGCCCATGCCGCTCAACAGGCATATGCTCCATCGGCGGCACGCCAGGCGGTCAAGAAGGGCCATTTATCGCGGCCTATGCCGCTCAGGAGGCAAGTGCACGACAAGCGGTACACCCAGCGAGCCAAATCAGTTTGTCGCCGGTTGATTTACCGCTGCCCAGGCAAGTGCACCATAAGCGGTACGGGCAGCAGTAATCCACTTTCCTCGTTTCCTCAGGATAAGGCAGAAGCCCTAATTAAAGATATTTAAGGGGCCGTTAAAGAGATAGAAAAGGGACGACCATCAAGGCATCAGACCATCATCAGATAGAGATTTCATTCATTCATTCATTCATTCTTTTCCATCCATCATTAGAAGATTATTGGAAACAAGAAGACGACGGAGATTTCAAGTGAAGAGCATCTCACCATAATGGGTTTTCTCTCCATCTCTTCTATGTTTTTATTCTCTCCATTGATGTGTAACTAAACCTTTAACTAGGGGATTGATGTAACCAATTTTGGATAACTCTATGTAATCAATTAGTCTATCTTTTGTTAATCAATTGGGTTTTAGTCTTGTCTATTGAATTAATTGTTCTACTTTACTTATTCATATTATTTTGTGGCCTCAATTGATATGGATTTGTGATTTAGTTTATCCCATGAGATTAGGGTTTAGATGTGAATGACCTTTTCCATTTAAATCACAATCATAAGCTTAATAGATTTGAAAGTTAATGTTTGCATGGCCTTGTTGCATTGATTTGGCTTAGAGTTTTGTTCTAAAGGATTTCGTTACCATCACTTGACACATGGCCTTTGTGCGAGTGGTGGGAAGGAGATTCGTTCTTAATTGTTTATTATCAAAACAAGCCCTAAACTCTATTGAGGTGTTTATTGAGACTGATTGAGAGCATTGAGTGTCTAAGAAAGGTGCATCGATTCCCTAGTATTTCTCTCCTTACATTCATTCCTTGTGTGTGATCTTTGATTTGATTTGATTTTAGTCTTTAGTTCAAGTAGTCATAATTTAGGTTACTTTTAGAATTAAACAAATTTCCAAAACAAAGCATTATGCAATTTAGTTTTTCGCATTTAGAGTAATCCTTGCTAGATTAATTGGCATTCGATCGATAGAATTGCCGATCCCAGTGAACGAACTTTCTTAGTAAATTGAACACAGATTTTACTGCATCAATTTTGGCGCCGCTGCCGGGGATTGGTATAGATTCTATTAGTTGAATCTAGTTAGTTAAGTTAGGTAGTGTGTGTCATTAGACTTTGTTTTAGTTTTTCTTTTGTTTCTTTTTATCTCGTGGTAGTTATGTTTTTGGTGTTTCAGGTTTTACAGGTGTATGAACGGACGTCGTTCGCTTGGAGGTATTCTGATCCCGGCTAACGACGAGACTGACCGAGTAGGCCGGACAGACAGACAGTTCGAAGAGTTAGATCCTTTGGTTGAGGACATGGGTGATCACGGTGAGTGATCGGTTCATTTCTATACATGTTTTAGGCCCCGATTTCCTATTATTTATGCTTTGTTCTCGAGTGAATTAGCTGGTTTAATGTGTTTGTTGAGCTTGTGTAGGTAACATTCCATAAAAGTGGTGTTGAATCGTATTTTGGAAGAAACAATGAAAAGATGATTTTCGGCCAGTGCAGAACCTCTATGTTGCGGGGCCTATATCTCTCCGCTCCGATTGAATTGTGTGTCCTACTACCTATGGATTGAAAGCCCCAGAAGTCTAGTTTCCAGCGCACATTTCGGATCACAATTCCGATATTCCTAGAAGAAGTTATGACCGATTTAGTAACCGAAGGTCAGGGCTGAAATGTTTACCGCTGCCCAGACCGCCCCCCGTGCAACCTGCCTAGGGAGCGGCCTAGGCAGCGACCCAAAGTAGAAGAATTTCCGCTTGACGTACAGCTGCCGAGGCAACATGCCTCCGGAGTGACCCAAGGAGCGGAATTACGTATTTTTGGCGGATTTCAACTCTGAATTGGTCCAGAACTGTTCCAAAACTTCCCAAATCAAATCCTAATAACTTTAGAAGATCAAGACATGTTTGGGAAACTTCCTAAACTCAAATTAGGAGTCAATCATCAAGATAGGAAATCCAAGTTAGGAAAGGATTCTCATTCCTTGTTTCATTCTACTTTCCCACTTGGTGTATTTCCTAAACCTAAGAAGAATTGGGGGTTCACAAGGAAAAGTCACCTATAAATACTTTATATTCTTTTCAATTGAAGAAGACAGCCAAGGGAGGTTCCAAGCCACAGAAGGGGGCCGTCCCCCATCACTCCGACCACCATACATCGGGTTTTCTCTACATCTCTTCTATGTTGTTGTTCTCTCCATTGATGTGTAACTAAACCTCTAACTAGGGGATTGATGTAACCGATTTTGGATAACTCTATATGAACAATTAGTCTACTTTTGTTAATCAATTGGGTTTTAGTTTTGTTTATTGACTTAATTGCTCTATTCTACTTTCTCTGATTATGTTGTGACCGCAAGTGATTTGAGTTTTGCAGCTTAGTTTATCTATGAGATTAGGGTTTAGATGTGGATGACCGTTCCATTTAAATCTGAATCAAAAGCTTAAAAAATAAGAAAATTGATGTATGCATGACCGTGCTATGTTAATTTGGCTTAGAGTTTTGTGTAAAATATGGGTTTTGACAATTGCTCATTACATGACCGTGTGTGAGTAATAGGAAGAACCCTAGATCATTATTCCGTATTCGTTGCATGACCGTGTGCGAGTATTGGAAAGGATCTTTGAACCTAATTGAATTATCTTGAAAACAAGCCCGTAAACTAGATTGAAGTGTTTAACAAGACTGATGGTGAGCATTGAGTGTCTAAGAAAGATGCATCGATTCCCTAGTACTTCTCTCCATATATTCATCCCTTGTGTGATCTTTGATTTAATTTGATTTTAGTCTTTTAGTTTAGATTCTCATAATTTAGGTTAATATTAGATTTCAACAAACTTCCAAAGTAAAGCATTATGCAATTTAGTCTTTTCGCATTTAGAGTAAATCCTTACTAGATTAATTGGCTTTGACCTATAAAATCACCGATCCCAGTGAACGAACTTTCTTAGTAAATTGAACACAGATTTTACTGCATCAATTTTGGCGCCGCTGCCGGGGATTGGTATAGAATCTATTAGTTGAATCTAGTTAATTTAGTTAGGTAGTGTGTGTCATTAGATTTTTTTTTTTTAGTTAGTTTTAGTTCTTTTTGTTTCATCTTACTTCGTGGTAGTTGTGTTTTTGGTGTTTCAGGTTTCACAGTTACATGAACGGACGTCGTTATCTTGGAGGTAATCTAATCCTTGCTAACGACGAGATTGACCGAGTAGGCTGGGTTGCTAGACAGCTCGAAGAAATAGATCTTTCTGTTGAGGAAATGGATACACTGCAGCCAGAAAACTACCCAAGGAATGCAAGCGAATTCTTTTTGTCACTTTTTGAAGACAAAGGTGAGAAAGATGTTCTTATAGGGGAGACTTGTGAAACAAAAACATCATCAGAAATCAGTAAGCTGAAGAGTGAAAATGCTAACTTGATGATGGAATTGGAGGCCCTAAGGAAGGAAAGAGATGAGGCAATTAAGAGGGCAGAAGAGCTTGCAAGGTTGGTTGAAGAACAAAAGGAAGATTTTGCCCACAAGACAAGGAAAATCCAAAGGCAAGCAGAACTGAAAGACCAGACAATAGATGCCAGGAAGAAGGAATTGTGAAAAAACGAGAATACTTTGAGAATAGCAAAGGTGAAGGAAAGCGATTATTTAGTGGAGCTTGAAAAAGTCGAAAGTACTATCAAGATCTTGACCAGGGAACAAGGCGTTAAAGGAGAGACTTTCGGGTATAACATCAACAAAGGAGACTCAAGCCATCCCAATGCAAAGGTTAGTACTGTCACATGTGGTCCTCCATTTTTTCCTTACAATTGTTACTTTTGCCATACTAGGGGTCATAAAAGGGCCCAATGTGCGGAGTTTATTGAAAGATGCAAAAAGAAACAAAGAAAGCCTAGAGGGAAACCAAGGAGAATTCGACAAGTTTGGGTCCGCAAGGACAAATTGGACCAAGTAAGAGAAACTATCACTGATGGGAAGAACGCCCCTGATATGAAAGAGTGTCTTAAACTCCTTGACACAAATAGTGGTAGTACGAGCGGAGAGGTCGCTCAGTTGAAAGTCTTCGTGCCTTCAGAGCCGTAGTGCTCTCACACGTCTTGCCTAGACGTTAAATAAAGCGCTTGGTAGGAGGCAACCCACCTAGGTAATTTTTTTTTTTTAGTTTTTAGTTTTTAGTTTTCTAGTTTTTTGTTTTGTGTGTTGAGTTCATACATGCCTTGTTTTTTCTTTATTCGTTGTCCATGCTTTTAATATCATACAAACATTGAGGACAATGTTTAGATTAGGTTTGGGGGTGTGAATTCGTGTCGTGTTTGTTTGATTTTTTTCTATTCATTGATAAATCTGCGAAAAAGTGTCCTGTTTTGAAAATTTTGAGGCAAACGTTTTGTTACAACTGTATTGATTGGTGAGGAAATAAATTTTTCCGTCCATGCTGGGTTCTTCATTTTTTCGATACGAATCCAACGGTATAAAGAATGAAAAATTCTGGGCAGTGGTTAAAAAGTTATGAATGTTTCTTCGACCAAAGATCATGGGCAATGCCCTGTTGTTGCGAAACAATGCGTGCACTGTCTTCGTCGTCTGTTCTCTCACTTTTCCAATGCGAATTTTGAAATATATTATACATGAAACGTGTGTGTTTTCATGTCTATTATCTTGTGCTAAAATTTGGTTAACTTTTGTTGAGTCATGTGAGAGATATACGTTAAAGAACAGACGTAGGTCGATTTCGGAAGTCATCAGTTTTTGAATTTTTTGTCCTCCATGTTGAGATGCTTCTTTTGTGTGCTTTAAGAGCCGTAATGTATGTTTTATTCACTAAGTTTAAACTAACTTCTTGCCACTTAGAGTAGTGCATTGCATTTTTCAAAACTTATGACATGCTTTTGATGTGATAGTGGATAGGATGCATAGTTGGATTGCCATGATTAATAGTGGAGATTACCGTTGTGAGTTCACTAAGCCAAAAAGCGTACATAAATGACATATATGAGGGATTATTTTATTTCTAATCTTTAAACACTCAGTAGGTTCTTAGCATTAGATTCGATCTCTATAGGTTGTACATTGAGCATTAAAGAACAATTCTCATAAAAAAGATATCACATGTGGACTTGCTCTTGATTTGGTTGAACCTTTAGAAGTGATATAGGCAATGTGTGCTTGAATTCACTGAAAAGGCCTTAAATATTTCCTACCTTATGTGTGTGCTCCATAGCCCTGTTTGAAGCCAAACACAATAAGCCTTTTTCTTTCATCACCCACATTAACTTAACCCCAATAAGCCGTAATTTAGCCATACCATATAGCTTGGGATCATATAGAGGAAGTGATGAAGATGATTGAAGGGAGTTCGAAATGTGCGACTCGTGATGTACATGTACCAAAGAAAAAGCAAGAGACCAAACACCAAAGTGGTGTCAAGAAGAAATAGATGGAAAAGTTGTTATATTGAAAAGGAAAAAGAAAAAGAAAAAGGAAAAAGGAAAAAGAAAAAGGAAAAAGGAAAAAGGAAAAAGAGATAAATGAATGAGATGATGAATCAAATAAAAAAGAAAAGGAAAAGAGCGTTACAATGAAGTGATGAGAAATCAAAATCAAAATCAACTCAAGAAGGAGGATGAACGAAAATTGTTCAAGAAGCCTAGATGCAAGTGGAATGAAAAATTCGAAGAAATTCGGCCGAGTATGAAGATTGCCGAAGAATTTCTCGATATGATTCTAGATTTGTTTGCTATCATTTTCCCGTTCTTTCTTAGCCTACACCCAATGGCCCCATTACAACCAAAGAAAAGACCTAATTGATCTTTTGGGAATGCTAGCTCGAGAGTAAGGTAAACATGTGCTCTATCTTGTTCTTAATGTTTGATTCTTTTCATGAGATCTTTTGCATACAAATCAAACGTTCTTTCAATGACATATTCATATGCGATTATAATTTGAAATTTCTTGTGCATAACTTCTTTCGCATATGCTTGATGAGTGTATTTGCCTAGGTTCTGTGTGAAATATGAGCGATATCTTGTGAGAATTAGAGTTGAGACGAATTATATCTATGGCGTTTGGCGAATGTGTTTTTGAAGCTAGAATGTCTTAAGCTTAGGCTTTTCATTAAAAATTGAGCAATGCTTTCAAATTTGTGACTTAACTTTAGTCTTTACCTATTGGCTCTAGCATGCATTGAAAGGTACATGTGAATTTGCATCTTGATTATTTGATTTTTCGCAGAAATATGTTTGTGGGTAGCATAGCTGTAAACCCTTAGGAGACAACACTCCTCCTACTAGGGACACCTAGAGGTTTAAAGGCTTGTATTATACGCTCAATGCTATCGTGTTCCCTACGAAAGTGGCCTAGCTTAGATTTAATTTTGTTTTTAGATTTTTAGTTTTTGTTTTTAGTTTTGTTTTGCTCGAGGACTAGCAAAAGATAGGTTTTGGGGTATTTGATCGGTTCATTTCTATACATGTTTTAGGCCCCGAATTCCTATTATTTATGCTTTGTTCTCAAGTAAATTAGGTTGTTTAATGTGTTTGTTGAGCATGTGTAGGTCCATTCCATTCTAGTGGTGTTAAATCGTATTTTGGAAGAAACAATGAAAAGATGATTTTCGGCCAGTGCCAAACCTCTATGTTGCGGGGCCTATATCTCTCCGTTCCAACTGAATTGTGTGTCCTACTACCTATGGATTGAAAGCCTCGGAAGTCTAGTTTCCAGCGCACTTTTCGGATCGCAATTCCGATATTCCTAGAAGAAGTTATGACCGATTTAGTAACCGAAGGTCAGGGCTGAAATGTTTACCGCTGCCCAGACCGCCCCCCGTGCAACCTGCCTAGGGAGCGGCCTAGGCAGCGACCCAAAGCAGAAGAATTTCTGCTTGACGTACAGCTGCCGAGGCAACATGCCTTCGGAGCGACCCAAGGAGCGGAATTACGTATTTTTGGCGGATTTCAACTCCGAATTGGTCCAGAACTGTTCCAAAACTTCCCAAATCAAATCCTAATAACTTTAGAAGATCAAGACATGTTTGGGAAACTTCCTAAACTCAAATTAGGAGTCAATCATCAAGATAGGAAATCCAAGTTAGGAAAGGATTCTCATTCCTTGTTTCATTCTACTTTCCCACTTGGTGTATTTCCTAAACCTAAGAAGAATTGAGGGTTCACAAGGAAAAGTCACCTATAAATACTTTATATTCTTTTCAATTGAAGAAGACAGCCAAGGGAGGTTCCAAGCCACAGAAGGGGGCCGTCCCCCATCACTCCGACCACCACACACATGGGTTTTCTCTTCATCTCTTTTATGTTTTTGTTCTCTCCATTGATGTGTAACTAAACCTCTAACTAGGGGATTGATGTAACCGATTTTGGATAACTCTATATGAACAATTAGTCTATCTTTTGTTAATCAATTGGGTTTCGTTTTGTTTATTGACTTAATTGCTCTATTCTACTTTCTCTGATTATGTTGTGACCGCAAGTGATTTGAGTTTTGCAGCTTAGTTTATCTATGAGATTAGGGTTTAGATGTGGATGACCGTTCCATTTAAATCTGAATCAAAAGCTTAATAAATAAGAAAATTGATGTATGCATGACCGTGCTATGTTAATTTGGCTTAGAGTTTTGTGTAAAATATGGGTTTTGACAATTGCTCATTACATGACCGTGTGTGAGTAATAGGAAGAACCCTAGATCATTATTCCGTATTCGTTGCATGACCGTATGCGAGTATTGGAAAGGATCTTTGAACCTAATTGAATTATCTTGAAAACAAGCCCGTAAACTAGATTGAAGTGTTTAACAAGACTGATGGTGAGCATTGAGTGTCTAAGAAAGATGCATCGATTCCCTAGTACTTCTCTCCATATATTCATCCCTTGTGTGATCTTTGATTTAATTTGATTTTAGTCTTTTAGTTTAGATTCTCATAATTTAGGTTAATATTAGATTTCAACAAACTTCCAAAGTAAAGCATTATGCAATTTAGTCTTTTCGCATTTAGAGTAAATCCTTACTAGATTAATTGGCTTTGACCTATAGAATCACCGATCCCAGTGAACGAACTTTCTTAGTAAATTGAACATAGATTTTACTGCATCAATTTTCCAAAATTGATGCAGTAAAATCTGTGTTCAATTTACTAAGAAAGTTCGTTCACTGGGATCGGTGATTCTATCGGTCAAAGCCAATTAATCTAGTAAGGATTTACTCTAAATGCGAAAAGACTAAATTGCATAATGCTTTTCTTTGGAAATTTGTTTAAATCTAAAATTAACCTAAATTATGACTGCTTGAACTAAAACTAAAATCAAATCAAATCAATCAAAGATCACACAATGGATGAATATATGGAGAAAAATAATAGGGAATCGATGCACCTTTCTTAGACACTCAATGCTCACACTTAGTCTCGTTAAACACTTCAATCTAGTTTACGGGCTTGTTTTCAAGATAATTCAATTAGGTTCAAAAATCCTTTCCAATACTCACACAAGGTCATGCAACGAATACGGAATAATGATCTAGGGTTCTTCCTATTACTCACACACGGTCATGTAATGAGCAATTGTCAAAACCCATATTTTACACAAAACTCTAAGCCAAATTAACATAGCACGGTCATGCATACATCAATTTTCTTGTTTATTAAGCTTTTGATTCAGATTTAAATGGAACGGTCATCCACATCTAAACCCTAATCTCATGGATAAACTAAGCCACAAACTCAAATCACTTGCGGTCACAACATAATCAGAGAGAGTAGAATAGTGCAATTAATTCAATAAACAAAACTAAAACCCAATTGATTAACAAAAGATAGACTAATTGTTCACATAGAGTTATCCAAAATCGGTTACATCAATCCCCTAGTTAGAGGTTTAGTTACACATCAATGGAGAGAACAAAAACATAGAAGAGATGTAGAGAAAACCCATGTGTGTGGTGGTCGGAGTGATGGGGGATGGCCCCCTTCTGTGGCTTGGAACCTCCCTTGGCTGTCTTCTTCAATTGAAAAGAATATAAATTATTTATAGGTGACTTTTCCTTGTGAACCCCCAATTCTTCTTAGGTTTAGGAAATACACCAAGTGGGAAAGTAGAATGAAACAAGGAATGAGAATCCTTTCCTAACTTGGATTTCCTATCTTGATGATTGACTCGTAATTTGAGTTTAGGAAGTTTCCTAAACATGTCTTGATCTTCTAAAGTTATTAGGATTTGATTTGGGAAGTTTTGGAACAGTTCTGGACCAATTCAGAGTTGAAATCCGCCAAAAATACGTAATTCCGCTGCTTGGGTCGCTCCGGAGGCATGTTGCCTCGGCAGCTGCACGTCAAGCGGAAATTCTTCTGCTTTGGGTCGCTGCCTAGGCCGCTCCCTAGGCAGGTTGCACGAGGGGCGGTCTGGGCAGCGGTAAACATTTAAGCTCTGACCTTCGGTTACAAAATTGGTCATAACTTCTTCTAGGAATATCGGAATTGCAATCCGAAAAGTGCGCTGGAAACTAGACTTCCGGGGCTTTCAATCCATGGGTGGTAGGACACACAATTCAATCGGAGCTGAGAGATATGGGCCCCACAACATAGAGGTTCTGCACTGGCCGAAAATCATCTTTTCATTGTTTCTTCCAATTTGCTCCTTTTCTCTATCTTTTGATTCTTTTGATTCCAAAATAAGATTTAACACCACTAGAATGGAATGGACCTACACATGCTCAACAAACACATTAAACAACCTAATTTACTTGAGAACAAAGCATAAATAATAGGAATTCGGGGCCTAAAACATGTATAGAAATGAACCGATCAGTGAGCAACGTGACCGGGTTATTCGAGCTGAAAGAGAGGTTCATGATGAACAAGGTGTTCAAAATAGATAGGAAGTTCGAGACAATCCACCGGGTTCTCCAAGACATGCACTAGAAGATGATATCAGAATAATGAGAGAGTCTGGACAGCCTATGCTGGGAGACCAACCTCAGCCAGTTGTGTTATATGCCGTAGCCAGGAGTTATGAGTTGAGGAGTAGCCATTTAAATATGCTGCCATCTTTTCACGGTTTGGCAACAGAAGACTGCCTCCAGTTTATGAAGGACTATCAAGCTACCGTAGGGAATTTTCCGATGGGCAGATTGACAGAAGAGTAGTTAAGGATGAGGTGTTTTTGGTATTGTTTGAAGGACAAGGGCATCAAGTGGTACAATTTAATAAGGGCAGGATCTTTGAGATCATGGGTTGACGTGTGCACTGCCTTCTTCAACAGATTTTTCCCTGCTTCAAAAGCAAAAGTAGTCCGGATCAAGATAGCTAGTTTCGGTGAAAAAGATGGTGAGTCGTTCCATGAAGCATGGTCGCGATATAAGGAGCTGTTAGATCAAATCCCCCCTCACATGGTGACAGAGGAGTACAAAGTCTGCACTTTTTATGATGGATTGACACCTTTCACACAAAACATTGTTGACAATGCTTGTGGGGGTATCATTACCAGGAAATCTGCTTTAGAGATTGTTGAGATCTATGAAACTTTGGCTCTAAACTCCCAGTATAGAAGTTCAACTGTCAGAAATCGAGGTAAGTATGAAGTCAACCAGACAACTGGGGTGGAAATTCAGATAGCAAATCTAGCTAAGCAAGTACAAGCTATGATGGCCCAGAACTTGAATAGGAATCAACAGCAATGAGGGGTGAACTCAGTGCAAGATGGAGACGGGGTACCATTTGAGACAGAGGAGGTTCAAGCTTTCAATTACCAAAGGGGGAGAAACGATCCTTACTCGAACACCTATAATCTTGGATGGCGTAACCACTCGAATTTATCTTATTCTGACCCTAACACTGCTCTTAATAGTCATCAGCTCATTCAACCGAACACTCAGGGAACAAATCAAGGAGGGTACAACAGAGGCAATTACCAAGGCCAAGGTTCCAATAGTCAACCTCAACAATGGAACAATGCTGCAAATAGAGACAGTACCACCTATCAGCCGAAGAAGAGATCCTTAGAGGATATTGTGACATCCCTAGCTGAGAATACAGAGCGTTTCTCACGTGATACAAATCAGAGATTTAACAATGTTGAGTCATCCATTAAAAATTTAGAAACACAGATGGGCCAAATAGTCGACGCAGTTCGCAAGAATGAACCAGGAAGGTTTCCTAGTCAATCAGAACAAGCCAAGGCATTGACTGTGTTGAGAAGTGGGCGAGTGTTAGACACTGAAGTTGTTAGAGGGCAAAAGAAAGAGGACACCAGGGGATCAGAAGAGGTGAGGGAGAAGGAGGATAGAGAAAAAGAAGAGGTAGTGGTAGGTCCACCATCAAAGAAGACCTCGGTTTTACACAAATCGTCAGACCCTTATATTCCACCCCCTCCATATGTTCCACCAATTCCTTTTCCTGGGAGACTTAAAAGGGACAAGCTAAGTAAGGCATTCAAAGAGATTTTTGATGTTCTGTCCAAGGTACATGTGAACTTACCTCTTCTCGAGATGATAGAAAAGATGCCCGCATATGCAAAATTTTTCAAGAGCCTTCACACCAACAGGCAGAAGTTTGGACCGAATCATCAGGAATATATAGCAGGCAGTGCTAGTGCAGTTTTGCAAAAGGAACTTCCTCCCAAACTGAAAGATCCAGGCAGTTTCTGCATCAATATCACAGTAGGAGGTACCCAACTTGAAAAAGCAATGCTAGATTTGGGTGCCAGTATTAATTTGATGCCTGATTCCATTTACAAGCAGTTAGGGTTGAATGAGTTGAAGCCTACCACAATGTCACTTCTGTTAGCAGATGGTTCAGTAAGATATCCGAGAGGGCATGTTGAAGATGTACTGGTCCAAGTTGGAAAGCTTATTATTCCAGCAGATTTCGTGGTATTAGACATGGAGGACGTAAGTAAAGAGACTAACATGAGACCTGTTCTTCTGGGTAGAGCGTTCATGGCCACAGCAAAGACATTTATTGATGTGTAGAATGGAAAACTTTCAATGACAGTGTTAGATGAGACAGTGGAGTTCAAACTGTTTGAAGCATCATCATACCCTGCCGGAGCTGATGATTGTTCATTCATCGAGGTTTTAGACCCTGGGATTGATGGAATATTCAAGGATGAGGATTTGGCGGATTGGGATTGGGAAGATCAAGATGACAAGACTGAAGATAGTTCTGAACTAGCTGAAGAAGAAGTTGAAGACTTCCAAGTTTCAACTGTCAGTTTTGCCAATGATCCACCACCAAAGTTGGAACTCAAGGAGTTACCAACAACTCTGAAGTATGTGTATCTAGGTGCGAATGAGACATACCTGGTAATTGTTGCTTCAGAATTGCAGAGTAATGAGGAAGAAAGGCTCATTGGGGTTCTACAGAAACACAAGTCAGCTATAGGATGGTCAATTGAAGATATCAAGGGAATCAGTCCAACAATTTGCATGCACAAGATATTTCTGGAAGAAGAGTCTAGACCGTCAAGAGAGGCTTAGAGGAGATTAAATCCGATAATGAAAGAGGTAGTGAAGAAATAGGTCGTGAAGAAATAGGTCCTGAAACTTCTACAAGTGGGGATAATTTATCCCATATCAGACAGTAAATGGGTCAGTCTGATTCACGTGGTTCCTAAGAAATCAGGTATTACCGTGGTTCGCAATGAGCAGAATGAGTTGGTTCCACAGAGGCTTCAGACAGGATGGAGGGTGTGTATCGACTACAGGAAGCTGAACACTGCTACCAGAAAAGACCATTTTCCTCTTCCTTTCATAGATCAGATGCTTGAGCGATTAGCAGGGCACAGTCATTATTGTTTCCTCGACGGGTATTCAGGTTACAATCAGATAGCTATCGCACCGGAAGATCAAGAAAAAACTACTTTCACTTGTCCATTTGAGACGTTTGCTTATAGAAGAATGCCGTTTGGTCTCTGTAATGCTCCGAGCACCTTTCAGAGGTGTATGATGTCAATTTTTTCAGATATGTTGGAGGAAATCATTGAGGTATTCATGGATGACTTCTTGGTGTTTGGGGATTCATTTGATTTGTGTTTGCACAACCTTACCTTGGTCCTTAAGAGATGCGAAGAGAACAACTTGGTGTTAAACTGGGAAAAGTGCCACTTCATGGTACAACAAGGGATAGTTCTCGGACATGTGATTTCAAGAAGAGGAATTGAAGTGGACAAAGCTAAGGTGGAGGTGATCCGTAGTTTACAGCCTCCAAAATCCGTGAAGGATGTGAGGTCGTTTCTTGGGCACGCAGGTTTTTACAAAAGATTTATAAAGGACTTTTCAAAGATAACGAGGCCCTTGTGTTTGCTCCTACAGAAAGAAATTGATTTTGAGGTCAGTGAGGAGTGCATGGTAGCTTTTAACACTTTGAAGAGTGCATTAACCACCGCGCCAGTGATAATTCCCCCCAATTGGGAATTGCCATTTGAATTAATGTGTGACGCTTCGGATTATGCCATCGGAGCAGTTTTGGGGCAGTGGGTAGATAAGGTTCCGCACGCGATATACTATGCTTCTCGAACCTTAAATGATGCCCAGTTAAATTACTCAACAACTGAGAAGGAGCTTCTAGCAGTAGTTTTTGCATTGGAGAAATTTCGGACGTACTTGTTGGGCGCCAAAGTCATTGTATATTCAGACCATGCAGCCCTTCGTTTTCTTCTTCAGAAAAAGGATGCCAAACCTAGATTGATTCGGTGGATCCTCCTACTACAAGAATTTGACTTGGAGATACGAGACAAGAAAGGTAGTGAGAACGTGGTTGCTGATCATATAAGCAGGTTAGTACAGGCAAATCCGGATGAGGTAGACAAATTGCCATTGCATGAGAAGTTTCCGGATGAACAACTGTTGGCTGTGAAAGATAGTGAGCCATGGTATGCTGATCTGGTTAACTATTTGGTAAGTGGGGTAGTACCAGAGGAATTGAACTCACAAGGGAGAAAAAGGTTCATTACAAAAGCGAAAAAATACTTTTGGGATGATCCTTATTTGTACACTCATGGTCCCGATTCTGTGATAAGAAGATGTGTTCCGGAGTCAGAGCAGAAAGACGTTCTGAAACTTTGTCACGAGCTACACTGTGGAGGACATTTTGGTGCAAGAAAGACAGCGTTGAAAGTGTTGTAATCTGGATTTTTCTGGGAATCGTTACACAAAGATGCAGTCCAGTTTTGTTTGGCATGCGACAGATGTCAACGTACAGGGAGTATAAGTAAGCGAAATGAGATGCCCTTATCTGGAGATTTGATAATAGAGCATTTTGATGTCTGGGGCATAGATTTCATGGGACTATTCCCACCATTGTGTGGTAATAGTTACATCTTGGTAGCGGTTGATTATGTGTCAAAATGGGTAGAAGCAAAGGCCACAAGGAATAATGACGGTCAAACTGTGGTGAAATTTGTGAGGGAGACGACATTTGCAAGATTCGGGACCCCTAGAGCCATCATTAGCGATGGAGGTACGCATTTTTGCAACAGATCCTTTGCTTCACTTTTGAAGAAATATGGTGTAAGGCATAAGGTTGCTACACCATACCACCCACAGACTTCAGGACAGGTTGAGGTCAGCAACAGACAAATAAAGTGTATCCTAGAGAAGACTGTTAATTCCACTCGAAAGGATTGGGCTTTGAAGTTAGATGATGCATTGTGGGCTTACAGGACAGCTTTCAAAACGCCTATTGGGATGAGTCCATATAAGTTGGTCTTTGGGAAAGCGTGTCACCTTCCAGTAGAACTAGAGCATAGAGCCTTATGGGCAGTCAGAAAGTTGAACTTTGATTATGACAAGGCCGGTGATGAGAGGAAACTTCAGCTGTGTGAACTCGAAGAATTTCGCTTAGAGGCGTATGAGAGTGCAAAACTGTACAAGGAAAAGACTAAGTTGATACATAACAAGATGATAGTGCATAAAGACCTTCGTCCCGGTATGCAGGTGCTGGTGTTCAACTCCCGGCTGAAGCTGTTTCCCGGTAAGTTGAGGTCCAGATGGTTTGGACCATTCAGGGTTACACAAGTTTTTCCCCACGGAGCTGTAGAAGTGCAAAACGAGACGAATGGCAACAAGTTCAAGGTAAATGGGCATGGGGTAAAGCCTTACATTACGGATTTTGGAACTGTCATTCGATTGGAGGATTTCGTGCTTATAGAGCCGTAGAGCTCTCACACGTCTTGCCTAGACGCTAAATAAAGCGCTTGGTGGGAGGCAACCCACCCAGGTAACTTTTTTTTTTTTTTCTATTTCGTTTATTTTCTTTAGATTAATTTGAGTCAGTAATTAGTGTGAGTCGTCTGTTTATTGAAGGGTATTATTCAATCTAGGTTTGGGGGAATTGAAAATTCCAGTTATGTTGAGCTGTGTGCAGTTATGTTTTATGTGTGCTTGTTTGTCTTGGTCAGAATCAGGTTCGGATTGCAAATTTGGGAATTACCGCGTCCTAGACCGCTCAAGTGACACGTGCATGAGCCGCGGTAAAAGCTACTTCAGCAATCTGGAATGGCTCGCAGCCTATGCCACTCAGGAGGACCTTGCACAGCCAGCGGTAAATGAAGACCTGGTGCACGTAGAGTTTAACGCGGATTGTACCGCACAAGCGGCACAGTGTCCGCCCAGCGAACAAATTTAATAACAACACTGGAATGGCTCGCTGGATATGCCGCGCATGCTGCAGGTACCTGATCAGCGGTATGGACAGCGGTGGCTTAAATAAAACGGTGCGTTTGGCTGTAGCAGGTAAGCTAATTTGGGCATTACCGCTGATCGGACCGCTGCTCATGCAGAGTGCCTGGTCAGCGGTAGGGTAAAATTTTGCCCTCTTCGGTTATATCCTACACGCAGCTCTGGTGGGTCTCATTGTCCCACAACTGCTACGTTGTCTTCTTATGCTTTCCCTCCAAATTCTTTTCTTTTTCTTCTCCATTATACTCCACGGTTTTTCCTCTCCTCGTTCAACAACAAGGTATACACTCTCTCCTCTTTTCTATTTTGCTTCAATGGCATTATTTCATGAAGCTTTGGTGATACACATTGCTATGAAGGGATTGTGAGTTTTTAGTGCTTGAAATCGGTTTCCAAAGTTTTATTGACCAATGGGCTTTGTTCATATTGAGTTATTTAGCATGATTAAGCTTATTATGGTGTGTTTCACTTGGTATTTAGGGAATTCCGAAATTCTTTGTTCTTGGGAGATTTTAAATGTTTTGCTTGGATAATTGTTGCCATGATTGAATTGACTTGAATGATAGGTTGTATTTAGATGCTTTGCTTTGTTGATAATTTAGTGGTGCTTGTGATTATTGGACTTATTTGGCATTGTTAAGCATTTTGGGAGATGAATTTTGTAACGAGGTGCTGCCGAATTTTTGTTGAAGGTTTATTGTGTTTATTTTGGCATGTTTTGTTTACAGATGGCAAGGACTTGCCAAGGGAAGCGTCCTCGGGTTGGTACACCCGATAAGAGGAAACAGAAGGCAGTGCCGAAACAGGCACAAAACAAGGACTTTAAAAGTCGGTTTAGCGATTTCCTCAGGCGACCTTGGATTATTGAGAGGGGAATTGACGTTGAGAGTTTGGTGCAGACGCCTGTTCTAGAGATGGTTGCGGACCGCAGATGGGGTGGATATGTTGCACGCCCACCAAGGCCGAACAGGGGGATTGTGGCAGAATATTATGCTAGTGCTGTACCAGAGAGGCTTTTAGTTGGGGGGCCCAATTTTAGTGTAGGGTGTTGAGGTCCATATAACTCCGGAGGCCATTAATCAGTACTTTGACGCTCCAGAGGTGGCTATCAGCAACGGTCGAGGAATAGAATATATTGCAGATCTTGACCCTTACAGAGGGAGAGTGGCTGCAGGCCTTAGGATGGATGGACAGGAGGAATGGGGTACGTTAGTGAAGCTATACCAGCGCGACACACATGCCAATGTTACCTTTTGGAACCTTTTCCTGACATACTCATTGATGCCATCCCAGCACCGTACAGAGATCTTTTATGACCATGCCCGTGTGTTGCTTCGTTTGAGGACAGGTGGCCCTATCAATATTGGACGGGTGATTTTCAATGCCATTCATGACGCTACTACGCACGATGACCAGTCCATGGTATTTCCGTGTTTGATCACTGCTTTCTACAGACAGGCATGCATTGATGTGAGTGCAGGGTTAGAGAATCATGACCCGAGTATGATGAACTTGACAAACTGGAACCTGCAGTTAGTTCTTCGGGGCCTTCCTCCTATTGGAAATTATGGGGAGAGAAGACGTCGCCGGGAGGAGCGAGAGGCACGAGAGGCTGAGGCAGTAGCACTTTTACAGGACCAGCCTTTAGGGGCACCAGATGCCGCTCAGATAGGCGGAGCTCAGCCAGGAGGTGATCCATTTACCACTCTTTTGCAGGCTATGCAGACTCACATGGATTTACGTTTCGGGCAGTTAGAGGGACGGATGGATGCTCGTTTTGACACTATCGAGACGAACATAGAGGAGCTGCGCGGGATGATAGCTAGCCGGTCTTCTGTGGCTAGTGGGAGTGGAATGCCGTTTCAGACCCCTATTCCTACTCAGGATCCTTTTGCAGCTGGTGGATCAGGTCTCGAGCCGCAGAACTTTGACCAACGGACCCCGATCTTGCACTTTGATGATGAGGAGCTGATGCAGGATGACCAGATAGACTCCGATCAGGGGACCGAGATCTTACAGCTATCAGATGACGATGGAGGAGATTAGCAGGCTATGGATTTTCTTTTTGAACTTTTATTTGCTTTTATTTTTCTTTGTTTTTTCGCTCCCTGTCTGTTCTTGATTGTCAACATTGGGGACAATGTCGAGTTTAGGTTTGGGGATGTGGGTTGTTTTGAGTCTGTCGTTCCTGCATTAACTTTGATGAGATGTTTTGGTATGTGACTTTGAAATGATATGCTTAAATCACTGGGTTTAAACTAACATCTTGCCACTTAGAGTATTGCATTGCATTTTTCATAACTTATGACATGCTCTTGATGTGATAGTGGATATGATGCATAGTTGGATTGCCATGATTAATAGTGGAGACTACCCTGTGAGTTCACTAAGCCAAAGTGCGTACATAAATGACATATATGAGGGATTATTTTGTTTCTCTTCTTTAAACACTCAGTAGGTTCTTAGCATTAGATTTGATCTCTATAGGTTGAACATTGAGCATTATAGAGCATTCATCATAAAAGATTTCACATGTTATCTTTGATCTTGAGTAAGTCGAACCAGTGGAAGTGATGTTAGACTTTGTGTGCGTGAACTACTTAAAAGGCCTGTAATATTTCCTACCCTTGTGTGTGTGCTCCATAGCCCCGTTTGAAGCCAAACACTGAGTTGCCTTTTCTTTCTTCACCACATTTACTGTAACCCATGTAAGCCATATTATAGCCATACCTGTTAACTTGGGATCATGCTTTGAGATTGTGAAGAAGGTTGAAGAGTTTGTATAAGAATTGTGCAATATTGATATGAGTCAAACAAAGAAGGATCTGCATTCAATCCAAATGAAAGAGGAAAGGTTGTCTGGTTTTGTATTATTATATTTATGTTTATGGTCCAAAAAAAAAAAAAAATCAAAAAGAGAAAGAAAAAGAAAGTTTTGCCACTAAAATGAATGGTGAGTTGCGTGTGCCAGAGAAAAGAATCTAAGGAACACAACATGTCAAAGGATTTAAGTGTTGTATCTACTCTCGAAGGAGTGGGCAAAAGAGAATGGTAAATTAAAGGGACATCAATGAATGGTAAGTGGCATTATTCCACTAACAAAGGAAGTCAATGAAGACCTAAGAGCTTGCGCCAAGCCATAAAGGTAACTGAAGGCTCTCACTGAATGATCCTAGGTTTTTGAACTCCTACATCCCATTCCTTTCTAACCTTCACCCAATAGCCCCATTACAACCTAATGAAAAGTCTAATTGATCTGCTGGTTATCCTTGCTATGAAAGTAGAAGTGAAGTGTGTGTTTATCTTGCTCATAATGATTCGATTCTTTTCATGAGATCTTTGCATACAAATCAAGTGTTCTTTCAATAATATATTCATATGCGATTATAATTTGAAATTTCTTGTGCATAACTTCTTTCGCATATGCTTGATGAGTGAATTTGCCTAGGTTCTGTGAGAAATATGAGCGATATCTGGTGAGGCTTAGAGTCGAGGCGAATTACATCTATGGCATTCGGTGAAACTGTTTTTGATGCTTGAATATCTTGAGTGTGGGCTTTTCATCTTAAATTGAGCAATGCATTCAAATTTGTGACATAATGTTAGTCTTTACCTATTGGCTTTTGCATGCATTATTTCAATCTGGGCATTAATCGATTGCATCTCGAATGATTGGTTTTGTGGGATATGTTTGTGGGTGTCATAGCTGAGAACCCTCAGGAGACAACACTCCTCCTACTAGGGACACCTAGAGGTTTAAAGGCCTGTAGCATGTGCTCAATGCTATCGCGTTCCCTGTGAAAGTGGCTTTATTAGGATTTAGTTTTCTTTTCAGTTTAGGAATGTTTGGTTTTGCTCGAGGACGAGCAAAAGATAGGTTTGGGGGTATTTGATCAGTCTAAGTCTATGCTTATATTTTGCCCGTTTTTCCTTTGTATATGCTTGTTTCTTGAGTCCTTTTGGTGGGTTGATGTGTTTGTTAAAGCCTTTGTAGGTCTCTTTCCATAAAAGGATTGATCCGATCTTATTTCGGAGAAATGGAGTAATAAGATGAAGAAAGTGGCTAAATTTGCCATTTACCGCGGCCCATGCCGCTCAACAGGCATATGCTCCATCGGCGGCATGCCAGGCGGTCAAGAAGGGCCATTTATCGCGGCCCATGCCGCTCAGGAGGCAAGTGCACGACAAGCGGTACACCCAGCGAGCCAGATCAGTTTGTCGCCGTTTGATTTACCGCTGCCCAGGCAAGTGCACCATAAGCGGTACGGGCAGCGGTAATCCACTTTCCTCGTTTCCTCAGGACAAGGCAGAAGCCCTAATTAAAGAAGATATTTAAGGGGCCGTTAAAGAGATAGAAAAGGGACGACCATCAGGGCATCAGACCATCATCAGATAGAGATTTCATTCATTCATTCATTCATTCTTTTCCATCCATCATTAGAAGATTATTGGAAACAAGAAGACGACGGAGATTTCAAGTGAAGAGCATCTCACCATAATGGGTTTTCTCTCCATCTCTTCTATGTTTTTATTCTCTCCATTGATGTGTAACTAAACCTTTAACTAGGGGATTGATGTAACCAATTTTGGATAACTCTATGTAATCAACTAGTCTATCTTTTGTTAATCAATTGGGTTTTAGTCTTGTCTATTGAATTAATTGTTCTACTTATTCATATTATTTTGTGGCCTCAATTGATATGGATTTGTGATTTAGTTTATCCCATGAGATTAGGGTTTAGATGTGAATGGCCTTTTCCATTTAAATCACAATCATAAGCTTAATAGATTTGAAAGTTAATGTTTGCATGGCCTTGTTGCATTGATTTGGCTTAGAGTTTTGTTCTAAAGGATTTCGTTACCACCACTTGACACATGGCCTTTGTGCGAGTGGTGGGAAGGAGATTGTTCTTAATTGTTTATTATCAAAACAAGCCCTAAACTCTATTGAGGTGTTTATTGAGACTGATTGAGAGCATTGAGTGTCTAAGAAAGGTGCATCGATTCCCTAGTATTTCTCTCCTTATATTCATTCCTTGTGTGTGATCTTTGATTTGATTTGATTTTAGTCTTTAGTTCAAGTAGTCATAATTTAGGTTAATTTTAGAATTAAACAAATTTCCAAAACAAAGCATTATGCAATTTAGTTTTTCGCATTTAGAGTAATCCTTGCTAGATTAATTGGCATTCGATCGATAGAATCGCCGATCCCAGTGAACGAACTTTCTTGGTAAATTGAACACAGATTTTACTGCATCACTTGGGATAATGCAATCGTTTTATTCTTTCTATCCCTTATTACTTGTGAAACAAATTATAGCACGGTGTGTATAAAACTATCTAGAGGGGAGGTGAATAAATTTTAAGCTTTTTACCCAATTTTTCGTGTTAGTCAAAATTACAAAATTACCCCTAAATAGATAAAGCAATAAATCAAGTATAAAATGCGGAAATTAAATAACACTTGATTTTTACGTGGAAACCCTCACGGGAAAAACCACGGGCTAGTAAGTAAGCCACACTCGAACCTCGAATCCACTAAATGTGTAAACAATTACAACCTAATCCCGGAAGTAATCACACACCTACCTAATCCCGGTATGAGTGAAACTAGTTCAATTTGCTTGCAATCTAAGCAACCTAATCCCGGATGCTACACACAAGACTTACTTTCTCTATGAAGAGAATAACAACCCTAAGTGAATATATGAATATCCAAATGCAACATAGAGCAAGGGAAACCCTATATGCTTATCTAAGATGATTAATATGCAATTAGAACAATCCTAGATATCAAAACTAAATGACATGTCAAATAGTTTAGCTAATCAAGATTAAGCACAAAACTTAATTAGCTATCACAAAACAACTTCTCAAACATACATCATACTAATCTCAAACTTGTATTCAAAGTATATAAAATAACATACAAGTAATTAATTGAGATTGCTAGCTAAGAGAAACACAAAATATGTAAGATATTAGTGAAAAGCTTACCAAGCAAAGTATGATGAAGAATCCATGCAAGATGACATCTAGAAGATCAAGGATGATGCTAGATGATGATTGATGATCATGAAAAAGTGTTTGAGTAATAAAAAATGAGTTCTTGGAATTTTTCTTCTCTTTGAAAAATATCCTAAGTATGAATTCTAAATATGAACTCTCTTAATTGACCTAAAGACAAAATGGCATATATATAGGGGGCAAAATCAAAGTGTGGTAGTTTAAGTAAGTTTCAAAGAAACGCGCCGATCGGCGGCCAGGCCGCCGATCATGACCGCCGAATTGAGCTCGTGAAGAACAGAGCATAAACGGCGGTTCATTCGGCGGTTTCGTGACCGCCGATCCCAACCGCCGAATCAAACCAGAGAGATTAAAATCAATCAGGTATGAACGGCGGTTTCGAACGGCGGTTCCGTGACCGTCGATTCAACCGCCGAATTAGACCAAGAGATAAATCAATCAGGTCTTGAATCGGCAGTTTCGAACGGCGGTCTTGACCGCCGATCTTAACCACAGAAATGCTTCAGACCAATCTGGATTGAAACGGCGGTTTCATTCGGCGGCCAGGCCGCCGATCATAACCGCCGATCACCTAGAAAGGTGAAAACCAAGGAGAAGCCAAGGGCATTCTCCATAGGCGGTCCTCGCACTAAACCAAGCACATTCTAGTGCATGCGCGGACGTTTCCGAAAGTTATCAGGAAACGAATTACACGACAACAGGACACAATTACACACAACAAAATATAATAAATAAGTGCAAGTGTGAAATGTGACAAGTGAAGAGAATGCACACATATGCAATGAATGTTAAGTGTGTGTGTGCAACTAATCTCTTCAAAGAAAAGTAAGCACAAAGAAATTTACCTTCGGTGCTTATCAATACGAGGTCTTCAAAGGGCTTCAAATAATAAAACCGATACCTAGGCTACCCTTACAAAGAACCCCAACATGTGGTTTGTCCACGAAATGAGCCAATCAACAAATGGGAACCTTACAACTTGGATACCTAGAATAAAACTTGCTTCTCCTAAGTCCTTCATATCAAATTGTTTTGCTAACCATTCTTTTACTGATGTCAATACACCTACATCGTTTCCAATGAGTAGTATATCATCAACATAAAGAATCAGGAAAACCAACTTGTCGCCCTTAATCCTTTTGTATACACAAGGTTCGTCAAGATTCTGAATAAATCCAAAACCTTTCACAGCTTGATCGAACCTTATGTTCCAGGATCTAGATGCTTGCTTTAATCCATATATGGATTTCTGCAACTTGCATACCTTTTCCATTTGGCCATTTTCAATGAATCCTTTTGGTTGCATCATGTAGATGCTTTCGTCAAGACTTCCATTAAGGAAAGCTGTCTTGACGTCCATTTGCCAAATCTCTAGATCTAAAGATGCTGCAATGGACAAGAGTATTTTAAAGGATTTAAGCATGGCCACAGGAGAGAAGGTTTCCTCGTAATCAATACCTTCTTTCTGTGTATACCCTTTAGCTACCAATCTAGCTTTAAAGGTTTCCACCTTTCCATCCATACCTCTTTTCCTCTTGTATACCCACTTGCACCCAATGGGTTTTATCCCTTTAGGCAAGTCTACAAGGGACCAGACTTTGTTATCGAACATGGATTCAATCTCAGATTGCATTGCCTTTTGCCAATGGCGACTATCAACATCCTCCATTGCTTTATTATATGTGTAGGGATCATCGTCGTCCGGGAGATTCTCCACTGATTCTCTCAGACTGATGTATCTTTCGGGTTGTGTTCTAACCCTCCCACTACGACGAGGAATGGTAGGTTATTGATCTTGTGTTGGATCGGAACTTACAATTGGGTTAGGTTGTGTAACCTCTCGTGGAATTGTATCTCCTGACATCTCATTCAGGACAATTCTACTTCTAGGCACAAAATCATTCATATAATCCTTTTCCAGAAATTTAGCATTTGTTGAAACAAATACTTTAAGATCTGAAGGACGATAGAAATAATATCCTTTAGTTTCTTTTTGGATACCCTACAAATATACATGTTTCTGAATGGGATTCCATCTTATCTGTCTTTCCTTTCAACACATGCGCAGGACAACCAAATATCCTTAAGTGTTGTAAACTAGGCTTGCGCCCAGTCCACAACTCATGCGGTGTTTGAGGAACAGACTTAGATGGTACATCGTTTAGAATGTATATAGCAGTTTGTAAAGCATATCGCCAAAAAAAAAAAGGAAGTGTTGAATAACTCAACATAGACCTAACCATATCCAAAAGAGTTCTATTTCTCCTTTCTGCCACCCCATTCTGTTGAGGTGTTCCTGGTGCAAAAAACTGAGAAACTATCCCATTATCAATAAGATATTGCTGAAACTCACCAGATAGATATTCTCCACCACGATCAGATCTCAAGATTTTTATGTGTTTCTCAAGCTGATTTTCTACTTCAGCTTCGAATGCTTTGAATATGTCAAAAGCATCCGACTTATGTCGCATGAGATACACATAGCCAAATCTCGAGTAATCATTTGTGAAGGTGACGAAGTACTCATATCCACCTCTAGCTTGAATGCTCATAGGACCATATACATCAGTGTGTATCAATCCTAAACATTCAGTGGCTCTTGTACCTTTGGCCGAGAACGACCTTTTGGTCATTTTACCTTCCAAACAAGATTCACAAGTTGGTAGATCATCAACCTTTAAGTCACTTAAAGGTCCGTCACTTACCAATCTTTTAATCCTATTAAGGTTAATATGACCTAGGCGTAAATGCCATAGGTAGGTTTCATCTATTGATAATTTTACTCTTTTATGATTAGGTTCCCTTAATTCTGTGTCGAACGAGTTAGAGATATTTCTATGCAAAAAGTATAGACCGTTTTCCAATGTACCTTGGCAAATAATTTTGTCATTCTTACTAATAATAAAAACTTTATTAAAAGTAACCGAATATCCAAATTTATTCAAACAAGAAACTGAAATTAAATTCCTCTTGAATTGAGGTACATAATAAACGTCTATTAAATCTAAATGCCTTCTAGAATCCAAATAAACTCTAAAATCTCCCACTGCACTTGCAGACACTAACGTTCCGTTGCCCAAGCGCAAATTGATTTCATTCTTACTCAGCCTTCTCCTTTCTTGGAACCCCTGCAAGGAATAACAAACATGATTAGTGGCTCCAGAGTCTATGATCTAAGAATCAGTAGAATCTGCCTGAAAACATGTTTCAAGATAATTAACATTACCTTCTTCCTTCTTGTTTTGGGACTTTGGGCAATTTCTTTTCCGATGTCCCTTTTCACCACAAAGGAAGCATTTCCCTTTGATCTTGGTTATTTTCTTGGTTTCCTTCTTGGTAGGCCCAAGTTGCTTTTTCTTCTGTTGTTCCTTAACCTTTTGACAGGTCTCAACAGTAGCAACTTTACCAACCATATGAATCTGAAATTCATAAGTAGGAGTAGGTGGTTTAGGAGCAGACAGAACAAACTTATGTTTTTCAGCTTGCAGCAACAACCCAATTTTCCTTTTCCATGTGACATAATTATCTCCAGTTAAAATATTATCTTTTAAGATATTCATTAGGGATGGGGTCATGATTTCTGAATAAAACAAAAATTTATATGAGTAAATAATCATTGTTAAGCACTTTTGAATATTTATCTTGATTTAAATAAATAACTTAATCATAAAAAATTCAACGGTGATCTAACACCCATAAATGTTACGCCTCATTTGGGAGTTCGCACCATTTACTAGTTAGACTAGGTCCCACCTAATTGTTAACCTTAACAACCAACGTTTTCAATTTTAGCCTTGCAATTTTACTAACAAGAACTCTTGGGAGGATATCAATAAAATTACATTGAGTGTGTTACCAAGATATCAACCCTCAATTTTCTCTCACGAAAATCCCTCCTTGGGGAGTAGATCTCGTTTGAGTCAATTGTCTAGTCTATCCTTGTAAGGAAGTATGTTGTTAAATTCCATTCATGGACGCCCCTTGGGGGGATTACCAATAAACAATAAAGCTCAACTAACCTTGGAGGCCATAGGTGTTACAAAACACCTTCTCCCACTCAATTATTTAAGGCGTGTGATTAAATCCCATAGAATGATTTACCAAGTTATCTAGATGCCAATTTAGATACCTAAATCATTCAATGCATGTTCATACCAAAAGAGATATATAAGTGGCACTCCTATTCTATATGACATGTTATCATACAATAACAAATATTGTAATATTTATACAAAAATAAATAGCCACAATTTTGGTCCATCCTAGAAAAGCAAGTAAATTACAATTTGTTAGGAATACAAGATCTTCAAGTGGCCATCAACCATCCGCGCATACCTCGGCTGCCTACCATAGGCGTGCACACCCCACAACCCCACAACCCCACAAAGGGGCTGCCGTGCGCAGCCCATGAGACCCAAAGGGTTGTCGTGCGCAGCCCACCATGATATGGGCTTTCCATGCGCAGCCCAATCCACTCCAAGGGTGCACATGGCGCTCGTTCTAGGTTCCGGTTGCATCCAATTCTTCACATCTTTGAATTTTTGATACTCGAAAATATTACAGCAGTTTATTTACATATATAATACTGCAGCAGTTTTTTTTTTTTTTTTTAATTAAAACTACTGCAGAATTTTAATACAATTTCTACTGCAGTATTTTTATTACAATAGAAAAATAAAATAAAAAACTTAGCAACTATCAAGAAGGAATTTGTGACGATAATAGGCCACCCTTCTTGTTACAATTCCGAAACAAAAATACATTGAAATTCTAGGACCAAAATCGAGCAACAACAATCCACATAATAAACATATATAAATCCATACATTCACATGTAATTATATATGCGAATACCTAGAGTGCCATCTCTTTCTAAACATGCATAATCATAATAAAAAGAAATAGATTCATGTATATATACGTTAATTAATTAAAGGGTACAACCAGGCTCGGATACCAATTGTAGGGAAAAATACCGTAGTACACGCAGCGGAAGCGTGACTAAAAAAATAGATTTAGTATGTTTTAAAATTTTTCCTTTTTATGAACCTTAACCCTTTAATTAATTAACTATACATATCAAGTAACAAAAGTAGAATACCTTTTGTCGCGTGATCCGATTGACTTACGTCGATGGTAATCCGCAAGATCTTCAATCCTAGCACGAACGTGAATCACCTAGGAGCGTGGTCTCCCTTTTCTTTGAATTGCAAACCTGAGAATGGACAAACAAACTTTCTTTTTCTTTTGTTAGTCACAAAACAATCAAAAGAATACAAAGATTATTCCGGTCACTTTTGAGTTCTCAATCTAATGATCGAAACTCGCATGAACCTAATTCGATGTTGTACACACAAGCTTATTGATGAACAAGCAATTAGTGTACCATCAAAAGAATAATCTCTTCTCTCTTTTATGTCTTGGTAGAATAATCAAACACTTTTCTATGAGTTGAGAAGAATAAGAAAATTGATTCAGTCAAAAAATTCCTTAGAGGTGGCCGAACCCTATAGCAAGAATTATATAGGGTGGCCGAATTTTGCTTCCTCTCTCCTTTAGGGTTGCCGAAATCTTCCTATGATTCAATTAGGGTTGCCGCAATTCCTCTACAAAAAAGGATTTGTGTTGCACCCTAATTCACATCAACTTTAGACTTCTAACCCTAATCCAACTCATAAGTATTTTTATTCTTTTATTGACTATAATAAAAAGACTTCTTATTTGATTAAATAAATAAACTTAATTATTTATTTTCTTACCAAACAAGTCTTTTATTTTTAGTATACATATAGTATAACTCTAGGAAACATATTTCCTAATCAAAAAAAGATTTTGTTTCTTAATTAAATAATTAATTAATAAATTAATTAATTCTCATTTAATCAAACAATAAAATAAAATAATATTTTTGACTATATACATAGCCTTGCCGCCCCACATAGAATAAAAGGGCCAAATATTATTTCCTTATTTTATTTAATCCATTGGACTTTAAATAAAAAGCCCACATGTGAACCAGACCCATTCTTACTAAAAGAAACAAGCCCACATGCCTTTCATTAATATATTAATATAATTGATCAGCCCATTAAACAAATAATGTGCAAATTATATTCTTAATATATTAAATGCAATTCTAGATGGACCCATAAATTGGTCCGGTAGAATATATCAAGTGATCCATGCAAGTCCGTGTGGATTGGGGATCTTGGCGGGCTATCTAAATTTAAGCTTCAATAGACATAACCTAATCACAATCAACAAATGATTCACTTAGGTCCGATCCATTAATTTTAACTCATTCCACTAAAGAGCTAAAATTGAACTCTTAAATAAAGATAGAATAAGAAGATATTCCTCATTCAGACCCTAGACAACCATGTTGGAGATAGTGTATCCTCGTGATTAATATCAGTAATCGCCAAGAGTTCATAGACCGCCTATAACTCTCCAAGTTACCATATTTACTCATATGACCTCGTTTTGAACTTGGATATTTTGACTTGTCCAGAAGCCATGTTTTCAATAGCCACTATCGAAAACTCAACGTTGAGATTTAATATCCAATTACCTCAAAACATCCATATGATGATATTATACTCTCATTTAATAAATGGAGCCACGATGTCCATATCTATAAATAAAGTCCTCTATCGATTAACAAATGAATATCACCAAACTATCGAGGATAGACTATGCTATATAATCGTACTCATTGATAACTCAAATGATATCACTTGCAACCATAAGTCCATCATTTATCTCAGGATTAAGATAGACTCTTCGATTGTCCTGATAATGAAAAGACTATTATCTATTGACGGTTCTAGGTAAAGCTTTTCATTGTGATCCAGTTCAATGCACCCAGTGCACTATATTCTTTTACTCGAAGACACTCCGATGATTTTAGACTCATCATATCTCATTTGATCCCACTCAAATGCTAGCAAAAGAATTCTACAACTTTAACAAGATAAATGTGCCCAACCTTTAACTTAAGTTGTGAACATTATTCAAGACTAACTAAAGAATTGTGTCTACCTCATACATATCCAGATGTACGAAAAATTCTTCTTTTCTCATAGTCTTTAGACCTTATGATTATTTACTTTGACAATTATAATATTAAACTATAAATGCTATAAGATTTGTTAAATTAGAAATCACTTTATTATTATGAAAAAGATTGTTAATTACAATATTACACTCTTGCTATTGAGCATAATCCTAACACTTTCATTGTAATATTCAAAGTACAACTTGTGAAATTCGCTCTTCATTGAATATACTTGTATATGAGATACATTGTTTCTTGGTATATGTTTTGTAGACTAAGGGTGGTGAATTGAGCATACATGTGCTAATTGTTTTCTCATAACAATCATGTTAAAGGTTAACTTATATGCTCACCAAGGTTTTGACATAAGTTACGAAAGAGTTTTTAAAACTAGTGTGTCAACCTATTCAATCCCCTCTAGGTTGTTTAGTATAACATTGTAGGTATTTCACACCCAAACCTAAATTAGACATTGTCCTCAATGTCTTTGCACTACTACAAAAATGCTTAAAGACATCACTAGAAATCACTAAAAGAAATCGGTTTTTGGTAACCGATTTTAAAAAAGCTTTTAGAAATCAGTTTTTATAAAAACCGATGTCTTAAAAATTACAATTTCAAAAGACATCGGTTTTTAAGAAAACCGATATTAAAAAAAAAACGTTTAGACATCGGTTTTTATAAAAACCGATGTCTTAAATTTTGCGTTGAAAAGACAACGGTTTTTATAAAAACCGATATTAAAAGCAAGCGTTTAGACATCGGTTTTTATAAAAACCGATGTAGATTCAAAAGCAAAATTCTGCAATGCAAATCTGACCTATGTCCACATTCAAGGGCATATCTCTAAAAATACTCAACGTTATTTGCTCAACTTTTGACACAAGAAAGTAGACATGAAAACAAACACTTTTAAATCAGAAAATATTCCAAAAATCGATTTGGAAAAGTGAGAAAATGAGCGATGAAAACAGCTCACTCGCGGATTCACGAATCGCTTCTGACCTTTGACTGAATAATTGATCATAACTTTCAAAATACCACCCGGAATTTTACGTTCTTTATACCGTTGGATTCGTATCGAAAAATTGAAGAACCCAACATGGACAAAAAAATTTATTTCCTTGCCAAAAGATACAGTTTTAAGGAAAGAGTTTTCACAAAAATATCTCCAATCGCTTCAATTCTGACCTTTGACTGAAAAATTGATCATAACTTTCAAAATACCAACCGGAATTTTACGTTCTTTATACCGTTGGATTCATATCAAAAAATTAAAGAACCAAACATGGACAAAAAAATTTATTTCCTTGCCAAAAGATACAGTTTTAAGGAAAGATTTTTACAAAAATATCTCCAATCGCTTCAATTCTGACCTTTGACTGAAACATTGATCATAACATTCAAAATACCAACCGGAATTTTACGTTCTTTATACCGTTGGATTCGTATCAAACAATTGAAGAATCAACCATGGAAAAAAAAATTTATTTCCTTGCCAAAAGATACAGTTTTAAGGAAAAGGTTTACACAAAAATATCTCCAATCGCTTGACCTTTGAGTACTCATGAATAATTGATCATAACTTTCAAAATACCGCCCGGAATTTTACGTTCTTTATACCGTTGGATTCGTATTGAAAAGTTGAAGAACTGAAAATGGACAAGAAAATTTATTTCCTTGCCAAAAGATACAGTTTTAAGGAAAGAGTTTACACAAAAATATCTCCAATCGCTTCAATTCTGACCTTTGACTGAACAATTGATCATAACTTTCAAAATACCAACCGGAATTTTACGTTCTTTATACTGTTGGATTCGTATCGAAATATTGAAGAATCTACCATGGAAAAAAAAAATTATTTCCTTGCCAAAAGATACAGTTTTAAGGAAAACGTTTACACAAAAGTATCTCCAATCGCTTGACCTTTGTGTACTCATGAATAATTGATCATAACTTTCAAAATACTGCCCGGAATTTAACGTTCTTTAAACCGTTGGATTCGTATCAAAAAATTGAAGAATCCAACATGGACAAAAAAATTTATTTCCTTGCCAAAAGATACAGTTTTAAGGAAAGAGTTTGCACAAAAATATCTCCAATTCTGACCTTTGACTGAAAAATTGATCATAACTTTCAAAATACCACCCGGAATTTTACGTTCTTTATACCGTTGGATTCGTATTGAAAAATCGAAGAATCCATCATGGAAAAAAAAAAATTATTTCTTAAGGAAAAGCTTTACAAAAAAATATCTCCAATCGATCGACCTTTGAGTACTCATGAATAATTGATCATAACTTTCAAAATACCACCCGGAATTTTACGTTCTTTATACCGTTGGATTCGTATCAAAAAATCAAAGAATCTACCATGGACAAAAGAAATTATTTTGTTGCCAAAAGATACAGTTTTAAGAAAAAAGTTTGCACAAAAATATCTTCAATTGCTTCTGACCTTTGACTGAATAATTGATCATAACTTTCAAAATACCGCCCATAATTTTACGTTCTTTATACCGTTGGATTCGTATCGAAAAATCAAAAAATCTAGCATGGATGAAAAAAATTATTTCGTTGCCAAAAGATACAGTTTTAGGGAAAAAGTTTGCATAAAAATATCTCTAGCAGAACACAAAACCACACAATAAAAAATGAAATGAAAAATAAACCCACCAATAAAATTTATTTAATATATGTATGTTTATAGTATAAATTAGAATTTTGATTAGTTGAGTAAATTTAAATTTATCAAACAAGTTTTTTTTTTTTTTTTTTTTTTTTTTCTAACAATTCATATAGGTTATATATATATATATATATATTGTGCAATTGTTAACACATTCAATCTTGTAGTCAGGCGGTAAAGGCTTACCACTTTGACTTTGAGGTTGCGAGTTCGAATCCTCATAATGACAATTAATTGTCATTATTATCATAGGTGGGGTTGGCCGGTCGGTGGCCGGAGGTGGGTCGTGCCGGCGGCGGTGGCAGGAGGTGGGGTGTGCTGGCGGTGGTGGCCGGTCGGTGAGGCGGGCCGGTGGTGGTGGCTGGTCGGTGGCCGGCGACAGTGGCATTTTTTTTTGTAATTCATCAATTTTACATCAGGTTTTTTAAATCGGTTTTAACTAAAACCGATGTCTTTTCTCCTAGGTTTCTAAATCGGTTTTACAGGTTTTTTAAATCGGTTTTAACTAAAACCGATTTCTTTTCTACTAGGTTTTTAAATCGGTTTTAAGTAAAACCGATTTCTTTTCTCTTGTTTTACATCGGTTAAAAACCGATGTCTTTTGCCCTTTTTTTTCTAAATCACTCAAAAAGAGATCGGTTTTAAAAAATTCAAAAACCGATTTCTTCCATATAAAAAAACCGATTTCTTTTGCATTTTTTGTAGTAGTGTTGGGGGCATATAAACCGATAAACGCGGCGCAACACACATCCACAATCAAAGAGTCAAAACAACATCAATGTCTATATAAAAATTTATCCCAAAGATTAGAATCAAAAGGTTCAATAACATCCTATATATTCATCATCAACTCAAGAGATATGACAATGTAAATTCATCAAGAGTTATCATCACAATCCATGTGGACAAAATATGTGATCATTCAAGCCTAGATCCACTATCACAAACAATTCACACCCTTATTCTAAACAAGAAAACTAAAAACAAAAATAAAATGGACAAGAAAGAAATTATACCTAGGTGGGGTAACTTCCACCAAGTGCTCAATTTTATATCTCGGCTAGATGTGCTACTTGGATCGGTCAACCGAATTCCAAGGTTTCAAATATGCGCCTATATGTGATTAGGTCCTGAAAGTATTTGTCGCCCGCCAACATGTTCCTAATCACTTAAAACAAAGGCAAGTAAATGTGCACTTGAAAAAGTGGTTTAATGAGTTTAAAAAAATACTTGCTCCATTTGTTTTTAAGTAGGTGGCTTGGAAAAATAGTAGGAGAGACATAAGGCTTCGGATCCTTCATTTCATTGTTCATCTCCTCTTCTCCTACTTCTTCACTTGTAACACTAGAAGACTCATTAGCAAAATTGTGAACATAATTGTGCACTACATTCTCACCATTCCAAGGGATGGTGGTAGCTTCTTCTAGCATTGGTGGACTTGGGAACTCTTGGCTCTCTTTCCCTTGCATGGATTCCAGGATGGCTCCAAAGTGCTCTTTTATTCTTCTTAACGAAGCTTCTATTCTCGAAAACCTAAGTGCACTTGCCTCCAAACATCCGTTTAAAGTTCGCTTGTATGAGATTTGTGATGCTCGAATGGCCTCTAGCATTTCTTCCATGGGATTCCCATCCTTCGGCCCCGTATTGGAAGAATTCGAGTCATGAGCTATTTCTTCCCTCGAGTGCCTTGAGGCAAATAATTCCATGTCCTAATTGAATTTTGCCAATTGCAAGTAAAAAAGATGCATTGTTCCTGCAAAGAAAACAAAAAGAAAAACGACACAAGACACAAGATACAAAATAAAACAAAACTAGAAAATCTAAAAATAACAAAAATGACATACTACCTAGAAAATCTAACAAGAAAAGTTACACAAATCAACTACTCTAAACACCAATCCTCGGCAGCGGCACTTGCTTTTTGTGTCGTTACCAAATTGTGAATTATCAAAAGATGTTTATAAATAAATTCTTACACAATATACTCTACATTTTGAAAACTAGTAAAGCGGTAAGCTAAAGATTCGTTCCACAGGGATTATGCTAGATTAATCGATTTGCTATCTAATCTAAGTTAGTCTAACTAGTGTGCAAGAAAATAAATCATGGTTAGTTGGATAATGTATGGTTTGAGAAACCATCAAACAATGCATGAAAAGTAAATATAACAAAAATGTAAAGAGAATATGAATAGATAGGAATCCAATATCAACAACCTAGATAAGAAAATGGTTTAACAATTAATAGGAAATCTAGGGAAATGATAGAGTAGCTAATAGACTATTGAGCAATTCATACATGTCTTCATTAACGTACAATCGTCACTACGAACTCTAAACAACTTCCCACCAAAATGCCTAACCGATTAAGGAAAGGGGGTCAAGGTGGGATTGATTAGTGACGATCAAGGGCCTAGGCAATTGGGTTGATATCCCCACCAACAACCTATCCTATTCACTATGTGCTACAATCAATCAAGTGTGTCAATAACCCAACCAATTTTATCACAAATAAATCCTACACATATTATAATCAACAAGTGTGTCAATAACTTAATCAATCACATAAGTGCAAGGTCTAATTAAAAAGTAAATAAAACTCTAACTGTGTAAACATAATATTCAAAGCTTTATTAAATACTCATTGTCCAAAAAGTCTCTCAAATCATCCCCCTAAAATGGGGGTTTAATTACACATAATCACAAACAAAGAATGGAAGTAAAATGAAGAGAAATCACCCTTGGGTCTCTCTTGTAACCTTGATCCTTCCTTGAGCTTCCTTGTTGATCTCAGTACAAAGATTGGGTGATGAGGATATGTCTAGATAGGTGGAGTCAAATGGAAAGTGACAAAGGAAATGAGTGGATAAAATAGGAAGAAAGGAGTGATTTTGGTGAAGTAATCTAGTTGTTTATTGATGAGATTGGAAAGGAGAAATGGTGGGATTAGGAATGGTGGAAAAAGGAGGTCTCTTGATCGATCAAGAGTTTTTTGAAAGAGAAAAACAATAATGAATTTATAGGTTTTTCAAATTAGGTTACGGGTGGTCAATTACCAAAACATCCCCTGACTTGACAAATTGCCATTTTGGCCCTTTATAGGGGGCCATTCCGTAAATTTTAGACCAATCAAATTTGGTCGCTGTGAGATATTGCGGTGGCATTTAGGCGACAATTTGGGCGATGGTGTCAGGTCCAGAAACCACTCTCTGTCGCCATTGAGGTCGTTATGGCGATGAACAAAATTGAATCGTGATAACATATAGGATTCTTCTTCGCGGTGGTGTCGCGGTTGTGACGACGGTGATGATGGAGGGGTGACATTTATGGCTGGACCAGAATCGATGCTTGGAAATCTCGGAGCTTTGGTGATCAAAAAGGGGTTCATTGAGTTCATGTTGAGCTTGCCGTTCTCTTGGACCGAAAATCGGCGGGAATAGAGGCTAGGAGGTCACTATCCGACGGTTGGACCAGCTAGGGTTTGCTGGGTTTGGTCATGGCTGGAGGAAGAAGATGACTGTTGAAGGAGATGGGGTGCGCTCAACAACGAGCTGAGGTGCGCTTGGTCTGCACTTGAATCAATTTGGGTTGCAATTGGGCACGCATAGAAGTGGGCGTGGGTACGCTAAGAAGCCCATGATTAGCTACCAGCCAAAACGCACCGTATCATTTAAGTGACATGGCACTTGGCTGGTAGATTTGCTTGGAGAATTACAAAATGCTCCCCTGTTCTCTTTTGAATTTTGGGAAACTTCAATCTTCCCTCATATTTTACACTTTTGTCCCCAATTGACCAAAATTACTCCAATGCCCCTGAACTTTGTAAATACCTGAAAACACTTAATTTACTCCATTAAATAACGGGATATTGCCTAAAAATCGAGTGAAAAAAGAAGGAAATTATGGCCAAAATCGTACCAATTTTGGTTTGATCATTGCTCTTATGTGCATTCTCTTCACATTTCACACTTGCACATTTTGCATATAGACTAAGTGTGATTTATAACTTTGAAAAGAGAAAATTTCTCTTTACCGCTCCTGGTACACATGCATGGGCAGCGGTCCTTGTCAGGTGCAACGCCTGCAGTTTTACATGGTACATACCGTTGTGGGAGCACTTGCTTCTGTGGCAATCTCCACAGTGGTGGTTCTTAGTGCCTACACACTTTCCATACCACGACATAGACACCCTGTCCATACTGCGGTATGCGTAACAGTTGTTACAGGGTTTGGCTTTTAAAAATGACCAAAACGGTGTGGCTTTGAGGGGATCACTTATATAAGTGCCTCTTTGTCTTTAGGTCAACCTAAATGAGTTCAAAATCATATTTTTAATTTAGAACATTTTCAAGAGAGAAAATCTTCCAAATAACTCACCTTTGATCACTCAAAACCATTTCCATGAGCATCAAACTTCATCTAGCATCATCTAGGATGCTTTCTTGCATGGGTTTTCTTCAACACATGTGACTTGGTAAGTTGAACAC
This sequence comes from Acer yangbiense, assembly GCA_008009225.1. NCBI lineage: Eukaryota > Viridiplantae > Streptophyta > Magnoliopsida > Sapindales > Sapindaceae > Acer > Acer yangbiense. The sequence continues at coordinate 36,813,340 of CM017768.1, forward strand.
CATTTAATCCATTTTTGTGTTCTTCCTTAGCAAGAAATCTCATTTATTACTTATATACATCTAGATTAGATTTGAGATATTTGTGTTGATTGATTGAGTGTTGTATTGTGATAGCTATTGCCTAGGATTGCTTTATCTATGATAGCTATGGTATATGCCGTGTCATATAACAATATTGATATCTACGATTGATTATTCACATATTTAATCCCTAGATAAGTATTTAGTGTAACCTAAGATTAATTGCATATTGAATACCATGATATTCACTTAGATTGTTGATCTCTTCATTGAGAATTAAGTCTTGTGGCTAAAGTTGCTTAATGCTTAAGCAAGTAGGTCTAGAATCGCTATTAAAGGCCCGTTGGGTAGTAGTGGTAGGTTAGTGACCGTGTACAGTTTGACGATGGTCAACCTAGGCTGTAAACATCATTACAAGTAGTGGATTTGAGGACCATGTGTGGCTCGCATAGTAGCCCGTGATTTTTTCCCTGTTGAGGGTTTCTCATGTAAATCAATCATCTTGCAAATTTATTGTTTTCCGCACTTAGATTAAGTTGATTGTATTTTTGACTAGTTTGGGGTTTTTATTGAATATTGACTAATCAAGAAAAATTGGTAATTAACTTAATTAAAATCTATTCACACCACTCCCCCTCCCCCTCTAGATATATTTAGACACAACACCATAATTGTTTCATTGTTGAAATTGATTAAGTCGAAAAGTTGGTAATTAATCAATAAAAACCTATTCACCCCCCCTCCCTCTAGGTTACTTTAGACACATAATTTATATTTTCAGTTTGTTAAGAACAGGCATTCAACACAAGTGGACGTATAATCAAAACTCGAAGATCTTGTTTGACCCCTCAGATGGTGGAGGTATTAACATGTATTCATGATTGGGAGTTGATCGTGCCAAAAATGTGATATATTTTGGCCCTCAATTCTGTATCATTTAGCTTGTTTTCGAGTGTATTTTGGTATCTATTGGCTTGTTTCTAGTCAATTGCAAACATTTAGTGTATTTCGGGTAAAAAGTGAGATTTGGTGGCAAAAGAGGCTGAAAATATAAAAAGCTTGTGCAGAACATCCAACTTCGAAATATCTCTCTCCTCATATCGAACCACGTTTCGGTCTACATATATTCGGAAAGCCCCAAAAGTCTAATTTCTAGCGGTTTTACGGATTGCGATTCCGAGTCTTCTAGAGAAAGTTATGTGCATTTTAGTAACTGTTGCGCGGATGTGCACGGGTAGGACCAGCATACCTACCAGCGCACTACGAGCCGTGAATCTTCTGAGAACAGACCAAGGATGGTTTTTAGGAAATTTTTAGAGGGGCAATGTTGTGCTTTCATGCCTAGACTATGCCATAACCTCCCAAGCCTATAAATAATCCATTTTCTTTACAAGACCCATTATCTATCATCTATCAAGCTAGACCTCTCTTCTACACTTCATCTTCTTCATATCAAAAGAGAAAGAGAGACCTTCAAAGGCATCCATGGATTTTTTTCCTCCATGGATGCCTCACCATCACCACCTTCCACATGAAACCACCCATCTTTAGAAGAGATTCATGAGGAAAGAGCCATCATTTCTTGTCTATGAAGGGGAGGAGCTTCAATAGAGCTTAGAGATCCAAGATGACAATTGGGTCCCTCTCCGAGCTTGAAGATCCGAGATTGACATCTTGGGTTTTCTCTTTTACTCTTCTCTTGTATGTTCTTGTTTGATGTGTATCCCCGTTTGGGAAATATGTAAACCTAACATTAGTTCCATTTATTTGATTAACTTGTATTTAATATTTTCAAGTATTGTCTCATTCAATTGCTTTATATTGATTCTTGACTTGTGTTGAGTAGGCTTGACAACTCTTCTAGATGCATGTTTAGGAATATCTCTTGTCTTTACATTCATGGCATGTAGGGTAGAAATTGATATGTGTTCATGATTGGGATTAAGAGTAGATTAATTTAGTTTAGGAGTAGATTAATTAAACATCCTTTGATTGCTCATATGTTGATGGATATTCTAAATTGTTTTGGATTGATTTGAGTGTTTAAGAATTAGGGTTAAGTAGTGTTAACCGAAAATTGTCACTGGGGTGATTTTTCCAATTAACAATTCAAAGGGGACTAGGATCGGGGTAGATCTTGGTCGGAGAGGTATCAGGTAATTCAATACCTTTAATTTCCTAGAGATTCAATAAGAATGATAGATGATAGTAGTGAGAAAAAAGATTCAAGAAAACAATCGAATGAATATGCAACTCATCTTATTGAATACATGGTGGGGTTACAATGAATCTTTATCGTAGCTAAGGTTATGTGATAAAAAGCAAACATAATGGGCAATGGCGATGGAGCTCTCGTGCGTGTAGATAAGTGGAAAAGTATCAAGTAGTCGTCCTCCCTTTTTTTCTATGATTATATGATGAATATATAGGTCCGTTTCTTGCCATGCACTCCTAGAATTTCGGTCTAGGGTTTTAGCATTTTACGGGTCTTTCCTTAGCGATCGACGAATTCGTCGGGGAATTGATCCCTAAAATCAAGTGATTCCTTTTAAAACTGAAAGAGTTAACTCCACTTTTGAATGGGATTGTTGAATGGCGGGAATGCCTGTGACATTCCATCTCAAACGATGGCGTTTAATGCTTGTCTTTCTTCTCGGTTTGTTGTTCGGGGTACCTGCTTCTTGCTTTAGGCGGGGTCGGAGCACTGGGATTTTTGTATCAACACGTGATTTATTCACCAGGTGCCTACCCCTAGCTTTTAGTGGATCGGGATACTCAAGTACCTTGTCTTATTCTTGTTTTTCTCGAATTATGCTCGATTGTATCGGGGTATCGGGGTACCGGGGTATCGGGGTACTTGGAGGCAGAAAGGTACTAAGATCTTGCGACAGTGGAGTCCTTGTCTTCGGGGTTTCCTGGTACTTTTTGGGTTCTGGAAGCCTTAGACTTGATCATGGTAGATGGAAGTCCATACCCAGGTCACCTTTGTAGACAGGCGGGGTATCAGGATATCTCTCCCATGGTTCCTTTTTACCCCGTCTTAACTTCCAAGGCCGATGGAAAATTCTTCTATGATCCCTGCCATTTTTGGCGGTTAACAAGTAGGTACATCAACTCTTGGTCTTGATTATGCTCTTAATTGTTTGGCTGAAATTCATGATGAGTACATACCATGCCATTGTGGATTTTGGTTCTAAAGACTTTCATGCTTTATACGACCCTTGGTCCTTGCTCGCGCGATACACCCTCAGTGAGTAGTGATCGAGGGTCTGAATTTACACTTAATGCTTCCATTATATGGTTGTTGCTTACATGTGATAGGTGAGTAGCGATCGATGGTCAATCCTTTAATATTCGCTTATACTACCATCGGTCATTGCTCGCGCGATACACCCTCGGTGAGTGGTGATCGAAGGTCGGCTATTATGCTTAATGCGATCCTTTTATGGTTGTTGCTCATACAATACACCCTCGGTGAGTGGTAATCGAGGACTAGGTGACTCTCCCCAATTCTATAGCTAGAGATCGTATCAAAGGTTAGGTTGAACCCAATCTTGTAGTGTTTTATGCGGTTGGTTTTTATGAGTGGCGCGAATGTCAAGGTGGTCATGAGTACCTTATGTGTCCATTTATTTCTCGCTCCAAGCCATCTTTATTTTCGTATCTTAGGATGTTTGCCTTTAAGAGTAGATTAATGTAGTTAGAAGTAGATTAACGTAGAAAGGTAAACACCCGGTTACATTTCTATCCATAGTTTTCTTAGATTATCTTTATGTTATTTCCATTCTCTCTCACACAGATGAACATGCTTACACTTCACACACACCACTCTTAACCTTGTCATGTTCCCATTTACATCGCTTTCAATAATCACTAAAACATGAAACGATCGACGAATGACACCTCTCTGTGGACGATACCCTCGCTTACCGCTTTACTAGTTTTCAAAACTTTAGAGCATATTGCGTAGATCTTCTTTATAAATATCTTTAGAATTCGCAATTTGATAACTACACAAAAAGCACATTCAGGAGCATGCAGAGATGAGTATGTAGCATCAACCGGTGAATGAAGAATGAAACAAATATTACGCCGGTGTGTATAAAACTATCTAGGGGGGGTGAATAAATTTTAATCCGGTTATTACCAAATTTTCGCGATTAGTCAATTTTATGAAAATAACCCCAATCTTATCAGTGCAATAAATCAAGTGTAAAGTGCATAATTTAAATAACAATTAATTTTTACGTGGAAACCTTCAACAAGGAAAAACCACGGTGAAACAAATTAATGGTGTGCAATATATTAATCTAGAGGGGGGGAGGGGGTGAATAAATTTTAAAGATATTACCCAATTTTTCGTGTATAGTTAATATTACAAAATTATCACAAACTAGATAAAGCAATAAATCAAGTGTAAAAAGCGGAAATTAAATAACACTTGATTTTTACATGGGACCTCATAGGAAAAACCACGGGCTAATAAGTGAGCCACACTCGAACCTCGAATCCACTAAATTTGTAAATCGATTACAACCTAATCCCGGTAAGTAATCACACACCTACCTAATCCCGGTATAAGTGAACCTAGTCCAATTGCTTGTGATTTACGCAACCTAATCCTGGAAGCTACACAAGTCTTACTTCTCAATGAAGAGATGATACAACCTAAGTGAATATATGAAATACTCAAATATGCAACAAGAGCTAGGAAACTCTATATGCTTATCTAGGATGATGATATAGCAAGAAATACAATCCGAGATATCAAGAGCTAAGTGACATGTCAAAAAGCTTAGCAAATCATAGATTATGCAAACCTAGAAAGCTATCACAATACAACTCTCAAACATTCAAAACACTAATCTCAAACTTGTATCTAAGATATATATGAATAACATACAAGTAATAAATGAGATTGCTTGCAAAGAAAGACACAAAATATGTAAGATATTAGTGAAAAACTTACCAAGTAAAGTGTGATGAAGAAACCATGCAAGATAACATCTAGATGATCAAAGATAATGCTAGATGATGATTGATGATCATGGAAATAGTGTTTGAGTAATCAAAGGTGAGTTCTTGTGTATTTTTCTTGCTTTGAAAAATATCCTAAGTATGAAATCTGAAAATCACTCACTTAAGTGACCTAAAGTCATAGAGGCATATATATAGAGGGTCAAAGTCAAAGTGTTGCGTTTTAATAAGTTCCCCTGTTTTTGATTTGGGCGCTTTACAAGTCGCTGTACGTAGAGCGACTTGTACAACGCCTACCTAGGAAAATTAAGAACTTTCTTCATTGGTGTTGTTCGAACAGCACTTATGTACAGCGCCTGAACAGCGCCACAACTCTGTTCTCTCAGGAAAATAGAGAGTCGATGTACGTACAGCGCTATGTACAGCGACCGATTAAATCGATCAGGTCTGTACAGCGCCTATCCCATTTTCATCAGGTCTCAGATGGGCGCTGTTCGTACAGCGCTTCTGTAGAGCGCTTTGAACAGCGCCCTTTGCAAGAAAGCAATCCTAAGTCATAAAATGACATGGCAAAGGACATACAAAAAATGCAATCATAAGAGCATGCAAGAAGAGATGTTAATGAACATTAATGCACAGAAATAAGACACACAATATACAAGAACAAAACATATGCATGAGTTGTGAGTGTGTGCAACTATCTCTTCAATGCAAGTAAGCACTTAGAAATTACCTTTGGTGCTTATCAATGAGGAGGTCTTCGAAGAGCATTGAACTTGAACGTCAGTACCTAAGCTACCCTTACAATGAACCCCATATGTGGTTTGTCCACGAAATAAGCCAATCAATAAACAGGAACCTTACAATCTCCCCCTTTGGCTATTTCGTGACAAAACCACCACTCACATTGATTCCTCACAAAAAATAGAAACTACGGGTCAACAATGAATTTCTACATTACAAGAGATATTTTAAATACTACATCTTGAAGTCTTCAATCTCTTGTAGACTAATCAATCCCTAAAAATAAGGTTTCTATACTTTCCAATACAGGTAAAGTGTGAGATTAATCAAGTGAGAACAAAAACAAGCATTTGCATTTTAAGAGTTTAGGCACAACATTATGCAATGTATGTGTATGCAATGCTCCCCCTCAATGGGTTACTCCCCCTCAATGAATATTCTCCCCAACATGCACAATAGCTACTACAATTTGCAACTCCCCTTACCACATTCTACTCCCCCTTTTTGTCATGATATAGGCAAAGGAGTAGTCTCCAACCGGGTCACACTTAGCAAAGAGAGATAGTAGCATGCAAAATATTTGCATAATCATACAAGTCTCTTTATGCATTCCAATTAATTGAAGAGAAACAAGGAGATTTATTTGAAGAAAATATGTGAATCAAACATGTTTTGCATACAAGACATGTAGCATTCAAGTCCAAAATACAATGGTATTTGGCAAAGCAAATGACAAAGGTTTCTAATAAGAATTCAAACCAATTTCACCATTGTCATGAGAGAAACAAGGATATAGAGATTTCATTGATTTTAATTTAAGAGCAACTATATCTAACTTTATAAGTGAAACATGGCATGAGCGACTTTGCACCTTATTTGATTTTTCCGGATAAAATATCCGTATGATAGTAGCCATGTTCAACTAGCAAAGAAAGAGAGACATTTGGAATTTAAATTCCTTTGAACGGATACAAGATCCTTTATTCATTTTAAGTCTCATAAGCTTTTTCACACAAGTTTTGCATTTAAGAACACAATAATCAATTCATGCTTTTCATTGGAGCATGTCATATGAATTTCATACTTTTCAATTTTCAATAGCATGTTATATAAGAATTATCATGTCATGGAGATAATTATAGGTCATTCAAAGCATACTTCCTATGTAAATCTCCTAGTCCCAAAATGCATGTTTGAACATAAATATGACATGGATTGTAAACAAGCAAGGTTCACACTTATTGAATTGAAAACATATATACATATGTGCAACCAAGCTTACTCAAGCAATTAAAAGAAGAAGCATAAGATATTTCGAATTTTTTGCAAGTGACAATAATGCAAAATAGCTCTCTTTGCTTGAGTTCCCCATATGGGGTCAATCACAAATCACATCACTCCACAAGACATATCCCAATAGATCTACTAAGAGTTTTAAATCGAGTAGCATCTAAGGGATTAGTAAATAAGTCCGCAAGTTGATCATTAGTGCCTACATGTTCAAGTCCTATACATTTATTTTCAACAAGTTCTCTAATGAAATAATGGCGGATGTCAATATGCTTAGTTCTAGAATGTTGCACCGGATTCTTGGAAATATTTATAGCACTCATATTATCACAAAAGAGGGTTAGAGTACCTTGGTTGAATCCGAAGTCGACTAGCATTTCCTTCATCCATAGGAGTTGTGTGCATCCACTCCCCGCGGCTATGTACTCAGCCTCGGCCGTGGCCGTGGACAAGGAAATCGAGTTTTGCTTCTTGCAGAACCAAGACACCAAGTTGTTGCCTAGAAAGAAGCAACCGCCAGATGTGCTCTTCCTATCATCGTAATTTCCTGCCCAATCCGCATCACTAAAGCCTACAAGACTAGCATTAGTGTCAAACGAGTACCAAATCCCATAGTTGGATGTCCCATTCACATAGCGAATGATTCTCTTTACGGAAGAGAGATGGGACTCCTTAGGATCCGCTTGGTACCTAGCACACACACCCACACTAAAAGATATATCAGGGCTACTTGCAGTCAAATAAAGCAAGCTACCTATCATGCTCCGATATAGAGTTTGTTCCACACTTTTTCCACTTGCATCCTAGCTAAGCTTCAAAGGTGGTACTCATGGGTGTATTACAATGTTTGGCATTTTCTAGACCAAACTTCTTCACTAGGTTTTTGGCATATTTGGCTTGGGTAATAAAGATCCCATCATCTAATTGCCTAATTTGCAAACTTAGGAAGTAACTTAGCTCACCAACAAGACTCATCTCAAATTCATGAGACATAACATCAACAAATTGTTGGACCTTTGTGTTGTTGGTGGAGCCAAACACTATATCATCAACATAGATTTGAGCTATAAAGAGCTTATCCTTGTCTTTCTTGATGAATAGAGTCTTGTCAACACTACCCCTTGTGTAGTTATTGTCAACAAGAAATTGAGGAAGGTGCTCATACCAAGCCCTCGATGCTTGTTTCAACCCATATAGAGCCTTTTTGAGGCGATAGACATGGTTGAGGTGGTGTGCATCCACAAACCCCTTGGGTTATTCAACAAAAACTTCCTCTTGCAAGAAGCCATTGAGGAAGGCACTCTTGATGTCCATTTGGTGCAATTTGAACTTGTGAATATAAGATATGGACAAGAGAAGCCTAATGGACTCTAAACGGGCAACAGGAGCAAATGTTTCCTCAAAGTTGATACCCTCAATTTGAGAGTACCCTTGTGCAACAAGTCTTGCCTTGTTACGCACTATGTTGCCGTCCTCATCGAATTTGTTCCTATAAATCCACTTGGTGCCTATGACATGTGTGCTTTTAGGCCTTGGAACTAGTGTCCAAACCTCATTCCTTTCGAATTGGCTTAGCTCTTCTTGCATGGCAAGAACCCAAAATTCATCATTTAAGGCTTCAATAACCTTTTTGGGTTCTATTTGAGAGGTGTAGCATGTAAAGCTAATGGGATTAGCAATTTGACGCATAATCCTTACACCCTCATTCATATCTCTAATAACATCTTCTTTGTTATGGAGTCTTCTAACCCATGGAGCGGGTTCATTAGAGTCCAAGAGAGGAACTCTATTAAGAGGTTGTATGTCCTCATTATTACCATTGGACGTCCCAACATTGGGAGTCTCCACAACCCTCTCCAAATGAGAGTCATCATCTAAAACATCCTCCTCATCATGGTCATTAGACTTGAGCCTTGTATCATCAATGACAACATTGGATGATTCCATGACGGTTCGAGTCTTCAAGTTAAAAACTCTATAGGTTCTACTATTCAAGGCATAGCCAATAAAGATACCCTTATCACTCTTAGCATCAAATTTGCCAAGTTGATCACGGTCATTCAAAATGTAGCATTTGCTTCCAAAAGTGTGGAAGTAGCTAACATTTGGCTTCCTACTGAAAGTAATACAATAACGCTCGATGTGTATGATAAATATATCTAGAGGGGGGGTGAATAGATTTTAACTATTATTACCCAAATTTCGCATGCAAGTCAATTTTACGAAAATGCCCCTACTAGTCAAAAATACAAGCAAGTGTAATATAGTGTGGAAATTAAATAACACTTGATGTATACGTGGAAACCCAACCACTGGGAAAAACCACGGGCTATTTAGTGCGCCACACTCAGACCTCGAAATCCACTAATCGAAATAGAGTTTACAACCTATGTAGACCTCGTCTAACACTCCAGTCAATAACCCCCCACTTCTACCACTCGGACCTTTAAAAGTGGCTCTAGTCCAATTGCTTGAGGCCTAAGCAATCTTAGTCTCAAGACTTAATTCTCTATGAAGAGATTATGCAACCTATGTGAATATGTATAAATATTCAAATAACAAACAAGGCTAGGTAACCGTAGATGCTTATCTAGGATGATGATATAATCAAATTAAATCAACCCTAGATATCAATTGCTAAATGACATGTCAAATAGCTTAGCTAATCAAGATTAATCAAAAACCTAATTAGCTATCACAAAACAACACTTAATCAATTCATCACAATTAATTCTCTTTTCTTGTATTTAGCATATGATCTAAAACATACAAGTAATTTAAAAGAGATGGCTTGATAGTAAAAATACTAAAATAAGATGAACTAAATCAAAATCTTACCAAGCATGTTGTGATGATGCAAACCCAATCATGGATGAATGCAAGATGAACTTTGATGCAAAAAGGATTTGATTTGAGTGTTTAAAGGTGAGTTCTTGATTTGATTTTTTCTCAAAAATCTCTTTTTGAAGTTTAGGGTTCTAAAGACTCAAGGAACTTAATCAGAGAATGAGAAAGTAAGATATTTATAGACATCAAGAATTGGGCATGTGAAAAGACAAGTTTGCCCCTGAAACGCACCGATCGGCGGTTTCAATCGGCGGCCAGGCCGCCGATCATAACAGCTGAATTGAACCCGAGAAGAACAGGGGAACAATGGCGGTTTCGTGACCGCCGATCCAACCGCCGAATCAAACCCGAGATATAAAATCGATCAGGTATGAACGGCGGTTTCATTCTGCGGCCAGGCCACCGATCATAACCGCCGATCACCAACAGAGGTGAAAACCAAAGAGAAGCCAAGGGCATTCGTCGTGGGCGGTCTTCGCGCAAAACCAAGTACATTCTAGTGTATGCGCGGACGTTTCCGAACCCTATCGAGAAATGAATTACTAAGCACATATACACACAACAAGATATAACAATCAAAGTGCTAATGTGTAAAGTGACATGTGAAGAGTATGCACACATGATCAAGTATGCTAAGTGTGTGTGTGCTAACTAAATCTCTTCAAAGAAAACCAAGCATTAGAAATTATACCTTTGGCGTGCTTGTCCCTTGAGGTCTTGGAAGGGCCTTCGAGCTTGAAGATCAATCACCTAAACCACCCTTACATTATCAACCCCAACAAGTGGTTTGTCCATGAAATAAGCCAATCAATATATGGGAATCCTTACACCTACCCTTCCATAACTCATAAGAGGTATTTCTAGAACCGGGCCTTAGGAAAACTTTATTCCCTATATAGCAAGCCGTATTGACGGCTTCGGCCCATAAATTCCTAGGAACATTGTTGCTAAGCAACATCACACGGGCCATCTCTTGAAAGACCCTATTTTTCCTCTCAATAACTCCATTTTGTTGAGGTGTCCTAGGAGCTAAAAACTCATGGGAGATCCCTAAGCTATTACAATAGCTTTCAAAGAGGGCATTCTCAAACTCTCTCTCATGATCACTTCTAATCCGTTTAATGCTTTTAATGTTAGAATTCATTTCATTTTGTATTTTAGTACAAAGCATTTTAAACTTCTCAAAAGTTTCGGATTTTTCTCTAAGAAAATATGTCCATGTGAACCTAGAGAAATCATCTACACAAACAAAAATGTATCTCTTTCCACCTAAACTCTCGGTTTGCATCGGACCCATAAGATCCATGTGGAGAAGCTCTAGAGGCTCCTTGGTGGAGAGATACTTGCCCTTTTTGTGCATGCTCTTAGTTTGTTTTCCTTGTTGGCAAGGTCCACAAACACCATTGGCTTTCTTCCCAAGCTTAGAGAGGCCACAGACACAATTGAACTTTCCAAGGGTTCGTAGATCTCTAAAGTTCATGTGGCCAAGTCTTTCATGCCATAACTCAATTTGCTCATCCATGGACACATTGTTTGAGACTATTCTAGCTTCAAGATAATAGCAATTGTTGCTAGATCTCATACCTTTCAACAAGGTTTGTCCATCGGGCTTAAGGACAGAGCAATCATCTTCACTAAACAAGACGGAATATCCTTCATCACTAAGGTGTGAAATGCTTATCAAATTGGCCTTCAAGCCAACAATAAATAAAGCATTGGATAAGGAGGGTAATCCGAGAACGGAAATGGTTCATTTCCCTACAACTTTCTTTTTGGATCCATCACCAAAGGTGACACATCTTCCTTCCTCCATGACAAGAGTCTCGAAGAAACTATTGTTTCCCGTCATGTGCCTAGAGCACCCACTATCCAAATACCAAAGATTAGAAGAATTAGCCTTTAAGGCAATTTGTGCAACATGGCAAACATTTTCATTCTTCCTAATCCACCTAGGTAAAACATTCTCTTTGCTAGTGATCTTTGGTACTTGGGCTCTAGATGTCCTAGGATCATGCAAATTAGTCTTATCATTCCTAGGAACATGCATCATGGCTCTTTTTTTTTTCTTCTCAATCATACTTCTAGTTTTGCACATTTTAATATAGCGAAAGCATCTTGCTCTAATATGACCATCAAAACCACAAAAATGACATGTAGGAATAAAACAAGGAATCATATCTTATCCTTGTGCGTACATAGGAGCTTTCCCATGTCTTTGTGATTGAGTGGGTTCAATCCATCTTCGTTGTTAAACCGGTCTTGCTTGCTTCCGAGGTATAGCTTGCATGATTGGACCCTTCCCTTTATGAGCCATATGTTGAGAAATGTTGGTTTGAAAGGCTCTTGTAGGTTGAGCTTGAGGTTGCCTTCTTGGTGCCATCTTCACTTGTGCACTATTCGAACATTGTCCTAGATCAATTTTCTTCCTAGGAGTTTGCACCGGTGAAGCTTCTTTGTTGCCCAAGCTCTTGACTAACACGGTCTTGTTAGAGGTTGAGATCTCCTTACCATTTTCATACCCACGACCCCTCTTGTCACACGGACTCTTTCCAACACCAAGTATATGGTCAAGATTTTTGGTGCTAGAAGCCATCCTAGCTAACGATTCTTTAGCTTCATCAAGCTCCCTCTTCAAACCTTCTTCATTCCTCTTAGATAAGGCTAACTCCTCTCTTAGCTTATCTTCATATGATGTGGATCTCACTACTTCTTCACTTAATTGGTCTATATGAGATGAGAGCTCTAGGTTTTCTTCCTTCAATCTCATGATCTCTCTCTTGTTTTTTAACCTTGAATTCTCAAACTTGACCATATAGTCTTTAAGATCCATTCTATCCACTTTTCCATTAGTGGAGTGAGATGAATAACCATCATCACTTGAGTCAATTTCCTTTTGACTCTCATTCTATTCTTCACTAAAACCTTTGCTTTTATGAGAGGAAGAGGCGGCAAAGGCTATAAAGTTAGCCATGAGCTCTTCATCATCCAAAGACTCATCTCCCTCATTGGAGTCATCACTTCCACTCCATATGGCGGCCATCACTTTACCATTTTTCTTGTTAATGTGATTAGCAAATTCGGGGCCTATGCCACCACACTCATAGCATCGGACCCATTTCCTTTCAATCTTCTCTTGCCTAGGCTCAAACTTCTTGAATGAAGTCTTTTTCTTGAAGTCTTGATCCTTGGATCCGAAACCCTTTTTCTAGGACTTGTAGAATTTCTTGAACCTTCTCATTAACAAGGCCATTTCTTTGTCCGAGTCATTATTCTCCTCTTTCACATCTTTGGAGGCTTTCAAAGCAATTCCCTTTTGCTTTTTAGGAAGTGTGGAGGTAGGACCCTTCCTAGACTCATAAGCTAGAAGCCTCCCTATCACCTTACTCGGCTTCATATCCTTGTAAGTGCTATTCTCCTCTAAAGCCGTCATCTTAGATTCAAACTTATGGGGGAGGGATCTCATAATCTTTTGCTTGATTATCCTATCCGAATATGGGTCACCAAGTTGATGACTTTGGTTAACTATGTCCATCAACTTGATCTCGAAATTGTTGAAGCACTCATTCTCCTCCATCTTAAGCATCTCGAATTGAGTTAGAGGACTTGAAGCTTGGAGTCTTTCACCACTTCGGCTCCCTTATGTGCAATCTCTAGGATGTCCCATGCTTCCTTAGCTATCATAGTATTTTGAATCAATTTATATTGATTTTCGTCCATTGCATATAGGATGGCATGCATCGCCTTCCTATTCCATTTTGATGCCTCAAACTCTTACGCGTTCCATTGCGCCTTAGGCTTGAGCACATCCTCTCCTCCACCCGTAGGAGTCATCATGGGTGATATGTAGCCGTCTTCAACCGCCATCCAAGCCCGGTCATAGATTTGACATATGTACGACTCCATCTTGCCTTTCCAAGAGGCATAGTTCAAACCAGTAAGAAGCGGAGGCCTTGTGCTAGAAGCACCCTCGTTGCCACCACCATTTCCACCGTTTCCACTCATAGTGTTTATAAATGAATGAAATGAATACAAATGTATGAATGATCAAAAATCACACAAAATGCAAAACACACCAAAATAAGCAAGGATCACCTAAGTATATCTAGGAACCCGCTCTGATATCAATTGAAACAAATTAACGGTGTGTAATATATTAATCTAGAGGGGGGTGAATAGATTTTAAAGATATTACCCATTTTTTTTGTGTATAGTCAATATTACGAAATTACCACAAACTAGATAAAGCAATAAATCAAGTGTAAAAAGCGGAAATTAAATAACACTTGATTTTTACGTGGAAACCCTCACGGGAAAAACCACGGACTAATAAGTGAGCCACATTCGAACCTCGAATCCACTAAATGTGTAAATCGATTACAACCTAATCCCGATAAGTAATCACACACCTACCTAATCCCGGTATCAGTGAACCTAGTCCAATTGCTTGTGATTTACGCAACCTAATCCCGGAAGCTACACAAGTCTTACTTCTCAATGAATAGATGATACAACCTAAGTGAATATATGAAATACTCAAATATGCAACAAGAGCTAGGAAACTCTATATGCTTATCTAGGATGATGATATATCAAGAAATACAATCCTAAATATCAAGAGCTAAGTGACATGTCAAAAAGCTTAGCAAATCATAGATTATGCAAACCTAGAAAGCTATCATAATACAACTCTCAAACATTCAAAACACTAATCTCAAACTTGTATCTAAGATATATACGAATAACATACAAGTAATAAATGAGATTGCTTGCAAAGAAAGACACAAAATATGTAAGATATTAGTGAAAAACTTACCAAGCAAAGTGTGATGAAGAAACCAAGCAAGATGACATCTAGATGATCAAAGATGATGCTAGATGATGATTGATGATCATGGAAATAGTGTTTGAGTAATCAAAGGTGAGTTCTTGTGTATTTTTCTTGCTTTGAAAAATATCCTAAGTCTGAAATCTGAAAATCAACTCAGTTAAGTGACCTAAAGTCATAGAGGCATATATATAGTGGGTCAAAGTCAAAGTGTTGCGTTTTAATAAGTTCCCCTGTTTTTGCCTTGGGCGCTGTACAGGTCGCTGTACGTAGAGCGACTTGTATAGCGCCTACCTAGGAAAATGAAGAACTTTCTTCATTGGCGTTGTTCAAACAGCGTTTATGTACAACGCCTGAACAGCACCACAACTCTATTCTCTCAGGAAAATAGAGAGTCGATGTACGTATAGCGCTATGTACAGCGATCCAACAGCGACCGATTAAATCGATCAGGTCTGTACAGCGCCTATCCCATTTTCATCAGGTCTCAGATGGGCACTGTTCGTACAGCACTTCTGTAGAGCGCTTTGAACAGCGCCCTTTGCGAGAAAGCAATCCTAAGTCATAAAATGACATGGCAAAGGACATACAAAAAATGCAATCATAAGAGCATGTAAGAAGAGATGTTAATAAGCATTAATACATATAAATAAGACACGCAACATACAAGAACAAAACATATGCATGAGTTGTGAGTGTGTGCAACCATCTCTTCAATGCAAGTAAGCACTTAGAAATTACCTTTGGTGCTTATCAATAAGGAGGTATTCAAAGAGCATTGAACTTGAACTTCAATACCTAAGCTACCTTTACAATGAACCCCATATGTGGTTTGTCCACGAAATAAGCCAATCAATAAACAGGAACCTTACACACGGGTTGTTATGTATGCCACACACAATCCTCGAATCCACTAATTGTAATAGTGTCCATAACCTAGGTTGACCACATCAAACCCTGCACGGTCACTAACCCACCAGTACTACTCGCATACCTTTAAAAGTGAACCTAGATCAATTTGTTTGCGGCCTAAGCAACCTTAGCCGCAACACTTACTTCTCAATGAAGAGATTAATCAACTTATGTGAATATGCAAAGATATCCAAATATGCAATTAATGCTAGGTTACACTAAATGCTTATCTAGGATTATAAGATGTCAATTAAATCAATCCTAGATATTAATTGCTATATGTCATGGCATAAAGCATAGCTAACATAGATTAAGCAATCCTAGGTATAGCTATCACAATACAACACCCAATCAAAACAACACAATAATCTCTATCTTGTATAATATATTATGATATAAGAACATACAGGTAATTATAGAGTTTTCTTGTTAAGTAAAACACTAAGATTAGATGAAATTAGTGAAAAACTTACCAAGGCAAGTGTGTTAAGTAAAACCCATGCAAGAAAGCATCCTAGATGATCCTAGATGATGCTAGATGAACTTAGATGCACATGGAAATGATTTTGAGTGATCAAAGGTGACTTCTTGAATTTTTTCATTCTTAAAAAATGTTCTAAGTAAGAAAACTGATTTTGAACTCTCATGGTAGACCTATACACAACGTGATATATATATATCGGTGTCCAAATGATGCAACACCATTTTTGACAAAACAATTGTTGCCCTTTGATCTCGGAGTGACACTTTGCGGCGACGCCATTTAATCTTCTCTGTCGCCCTTTGTTCTTGGAGCGACACTTCATGGCGACGTCATATAGTCTTCTCTATCGCTTCTTGGTCTCGGAGCGACGCTTTGCAGAAACCCCATACCTGATTGTTTTCAGGAATTAATCTCTCTGTCGCTTCTTGGTCGCCACAGCAACGATACCGCGGCAACACTTTCTTTAGTGCTTCATGCACTATGTCGCCATGTGCTCAAGGCGACACCACTAAAGGACGACAATGCCCTGATTTCCTACTTTGTGCTACAATATGCAAGTGTGAAAAGTGAAGATAATGCACACAAGTGTAATGAATACATATGCAAGCATGATAAATATGTGTGTGCAACTAAGTCTCTTCAATGAAAACTAAGCACAAGAGATATATCTTTGGAGTGCTTATCATCTTGAGGTCTTGAGAGGGCCTTTAAGCTTAATCATCAATACCTAAGCTACCATTACATGTCAAACCCCAATTGTGGTTTGTCACCGGAATAAGCCAATCAAACTTGAGGAACATACAATCTCCCTCTTTGGCTATTTTGTAACAAAACCACCACTCACATTGATCATCATAACAAAAAAGAAACTAAAGGTCAACAATGATTTTCTACATTACAAAGAGATAATTAAAAGCAAGATCTTCAAGTCTTCAATCACTTGTAAAACAACCAATCCTTTAATAAAAAACATTTCTACACTTTCCAAGACAAGTGCAATGTGTGATGATCAAGTGAAATCAAAACAAGCATTTGCATTTAAAGAAATCAAGCAACATCATGCAATGAATGTGCTATGATAGTAGCCATGTTTTAACAAATAAAGAAAGACTTTGGATTTTAAAATTCTTAGAACGGATACAAGATCATTTATTATTCGAGTCTCATTATTGCTTTTCACACATAGTTCTGCATTTAAGAATTTGCAATCAACAATTCATGCTTTTCATTTTAAGCATGTCATTTGAAAGAATCATCATGTCATCGAGATTAATTATAGGTCATTCAAAGAGTACTTCCTAAGTAAATCTCCTAGTCCAAAAATGCATATTTAAACATAAATATGGCATGGATTGCAATCAAAGCAATTGGTTCACACTTATTGAATAAAAACATATAAGCATATGTGCAACTAAGATACTCAAGCAATTAATAAAGAAGCATAAGATTTTTTAATTTTTTATTTTTTAATTTTTATTTTTTTGCATGTGACAAGTGTGCATATTTGCTCTTTTTACTTGAGCTCCCCATATGTGGTCAATTACCACACCGCATCAATGAAGGGCATGAGGTCCTATAGACCTACCAAGTCCATTGGACCTAGTTGAACCTATAAGAGACATGTTAGCCCAGTAGCAAGTGGGTTCATCTTTTCTCATCCACCTAGGTGACACATTTTCATTCCTAGTGGTCATAGTTTGCATGTTATTTGAGATCCTAGGATTATTGACTCTAGGTTTCCTAGGCACATGCAAATTGGCTCTTCTAAACCTCTTTCTTTCCATCATGCTTTCAACCCTACAATGCTTAATGTACCTAAAGCAATTAAGCCTAATATTCCCATCAACACCACAAAAATGACATGTTGGTATAAAGTGAGAAGTCATACCATATCTTTATGAGGTCACTGCAGACTTATCATGCATTTGATGTCTCCTTTGGTGTTGAACCAGTTCACATCTTCTTTGTTCTTGAGCCGGATTGGGTTGCCTCCTTGGTTGAGGTTGCATGGCTTGCCTTCTAGGTTGGTTAAACCTTGATTGAGGAAGGCTTGGGCATGGAGCTCTTGGATGTTAAGGTTGAGCAACACTCTTTAGTGGCATCTTCACTTGCCCAGTCTTGAATGACTCTTCAAGATCAATCTTCCTCCTAGGATGATGAGAAGGTGAAGCTTTGCACTTGCTTTGCACTTGCCTTGCACTTAAGGTTGCAAGATCTTACCCTTCTTTAATTCTTAAAGGAGTCTCATCTCTTTATCCCTGACAATTCTCAAGGAATTTTCTTTGCTAGCAATTTTATCCTTCATTGTCTTTATCCTTTGATGGCAATCTACAATCTCCTTTTCATACTTAGACACATCAACTATGTCTACCTTCAAGGAGTCATCCGCCTTAGCCTTTAGTTGAAGGTTTTCCTTCTTCAACAAGATTTCACTTTCCTTGGATCTTACTACTTCCTCACTCAAGTAAGTCACCTTAGTTGAAAGCTCAAGATTTTCCTCCTTTAATCTTTGAATCTCCTTCTTATTCTTTATCCTAAAGCTTTCAAACTTTTGTAAGTAGTCTTCATGATCCATATCTTCATCAGGTCCATTGTTAGAGTGAGATGAAGAATTCTCATCACTAGAGTCATCTCTTATACTTTCCGTCTCACCAATGGAGTCAACTTCCTCATCAAGACCTTTACTTTGGTCACTTGATGTTATATAAGCCATATCCCAATGAGTAGCTACACCAACCACCTCTTTAGCTACTTCTTCATCTATTCCTTCTTTAGGATCACAAACAAGGCATCTTTGCCATCTTCTTCAACTTCTACACGAGTGGATCCAAATGCCGTGTTGTCAATGGCAAGCTCTTCATCACTTGAAGGATTCTCTTCACTCTAACTCTCACTCTCACTCCATGAGGCGGCCATCACCTTTCCTTTTCTTCTATCCTTCAAGTTTTCACACTCTGGAGAAATATGCATGAATCCTCCACATTCGTAGCATTGAATCCCCTCTCTTGAAGACTTCTCTTGGCTTGGCTCAACCTTCTTGAAGCCATTCTTTTGTAGCTTCAAAAACTTCTTGAATCTCTTTGCCAATAGAGCCATGTCTTCATCCTAGTCATGATCCTCCTTCTCTACCTTGGAAGTCTTCAAGGCAATATTGATTTTCTTCTTAGAAGGTGAGGTTGTAGCCTTTCTTGACTCATAGGCAAGAAGTATTCCAATAACTTCACTTGGCTTCATATTCTTGTAATCGCTATTTTCTTCTAAAGCCGTCACTTTGGACTCGAACCTCTCGGGAAGTGAACTCATAATCTTTTGCTTAATCCTTCTATCCGAGTAAGGGTCACCAAGTTGATGACTTTGGTTCACAATGTCCATAAGTCTCACTTGGAAGTCATTGAAATACTCATGCTCTTCCATCCTAATGGTCTCAAACCGAGTTTGGAATACTTGGAGTTTGGAGTCCTTGACCACCGCGGTGTAGGGAAAAATCATATGCACGCAGCGGAAGCAAGACTAAAATAGGTTTTAGTATAGTTTAAATTTTGTCCATAATTTGAACCTTAACCCTTTGATTAATCAAACATATATATTTAAAAGATATCATACCTTTGTCGCGTGATCCGATTGACGTTGCGTCGATGGTAATCCGCAACATCTTCCAATCCAATCACGAACGTGAATCACCTAGGAGCGTGGTCTCCTTTTTCTTCGAATTGTAAACCTGAGAATGGATAACAAAAACTTTTTCTTTTTCGTTAGTCACTAAACCTCCAAAAGATAACAAAGAACGTTCCGGTCACTTTTGAATTCTCAATCTAATGATCGAAACTCGCGTGAACCTTATTCGAAGTTGTGCACAAAGCCTATTGATGTATAAGCTATTAGTGCACTATCGAAATAAAGCGATATCTTCTCTTTTTCTCTCTTGGCCGAATTCTTACACTAATGTCTAGAGTTAGATTTTATTTTTCTCAAACAAAAGAAAATAACTCTCAAGCATAAGACCCAGGGTTTTTCGAATTCTATACAAAGAATATATATGTAGTGGCCGAAAGACACTTGCCAAATATATATATATATATATATATATATATATATATATATGTATGCATGAATTCTACTTGCCATATAATATAATATATATATATATATATATATATATATATATATGCGAATTCATATTGACTATATGTATTATATATTGAGTGCCCGAATTCAACCTTCCTATTAAAATATATATAGTGCATAAAATTTGCACTTTCCTTATATATTCTACATTAGCCAAATTTTGCACTTTATATTTTTATTATATAGTTGCCGAATTCTCTTGCTCAAATATATTTTGGGTTGCCGTATTCTATGATAGGTAATCTAGAAGGTGGCCGAAATCCTCACTATAAGAGGATTTGTGTTTCACCAAAATACCTATCAACTTTAGAATCCAAACCCTAATCCAACTCTTTAGTGTTTAATCCTATTATGACTATATGAAAGACTTCCTTATTTGACTAGATAAATAAATCCCTTATTTATCTACTTACCAAATAAAGTCTTTTATATTTATTATACTACCACAATAGTATACTACTAAGAAACATATTTCCTAGTCAGAAAAAGATTTTGTTTCCTAATTAAATAATTAATCAATCAATTGATTAATTCCCATTTAATCAAATAATAAAATAAAATAATATATTAAGCTATTTTTCAAGCCTTGCCGCCCATACACAAAAATATGCCCAAATATTATTTTTCATTTTATTAAATCCATTGGACCTTTAATTAAAAGACCCACATGTGAACTAGGCCCATTCTTACTAAAAGAAACATGCCTACATGCCTTAATACAATTCTAGATGGACCCATAAATTAGTCCGGTAGAATATATCAAGTGATCCATGCAAGTCCGTGTGGATTGAGGATCTTGGCAGGCTATCTAATTTAAGCTTCAATAGACATAACCCAATCACAATCAACAAATGATTCACTTAGGTTCGATCTATTAATTTTAGTTCATTCCACTAAAGAACTAAAATTGCACTCTTAAATAAAGATAGAACAAATAAATGTTTCTCATTCATACCCTAGACAATCTAATTAGAGATGGTGAATCCTCGTGAATAATATCAGTAATCGCCAAGAGCTCATAGACCGCCTATAGCTCTCCAAGTTACCATATTTACTCATATGACCACATTTTGAACTTTGGATATTTTGACTTGTCCAGAATCCATGTTTTCAATAGACACTATCGAAAACTCAACGTTGAGATTTAATATCCAATTACCTCAAAACATCCATATGATGATATTAAACTCTCATTGTATAAATGAAGGCACGATGTCCATAACTATAAATGAAGTCCTCTATCGATTAACAAATGAATACCACCAAACTATTGAGGGTAGATTATGCTATATAATCATACTCATTAATAACTCAAATGATAACACTTGCAACCATAAGTCCATCATTTATCTCAGGATTAAGATAAACTCTCCGATTATCCTCATAATGAAAAGACTTTTACCTATTGACGGTTCTAGATAAAGTATTTCATTGTGATCCAGTTCAATGCATCTAGTGCACTAGATTCTTTTACTCAAAGCCACTTTGATGATTTAGACCCATCATAACACATTTGATCTCACTCAAATGCTAGCAAAAGAATCTACAACTTTAACAAGATAAAGGTGCCCAACCTTTACCTTAAGTTGTGAACGTTATTCAAGACTAACTAATGAATTGTGTCTCCCTCATACATTTCCAGATGTACGAACAATTCTTCTTTTCTCATAGTCTTTTGACCTTATGATTATTTACTTTTGACAATTATAATATTCAATCTATAAATGCTATAAGATTTGTTTGAAACAGAAATCACTTAATATGAAAAGATTGTCAAAAATAATATTACACTCTTGCTATTGAGCATAATCCTAACAATCTCCCACTTGCGCTATAGCAAATGTGTCATATCTCTCATTCACATGTTCTCTAGGTGCCCATCAAAACTCTTTTGTGGAAGAGCCTTTGTGAAGGGATCCGCTAGATTTTTTGCTGACGCGATTTTGGTAATCGTCACTTCACCCTTATGTACAATCTCCCTAAAAAGATGATATTTCCTTTTAATGTGTTTTCCTCTCTTATGACTTCTTGGTTCTCTCGAATTAGCCACTGCTCCACTGTTGTCACAGTAGATAGTGATCTGCTTATTCACACTGGGAACCACTTCCAAGTCAATCAGGAATTGGCGGAGCCAAACAGCCTCTTTGGCAGTTTTGCATGCAGCAACATACTCGACTTCCATGGTGGAATCAGCAATACAAGATTGCTTGATACTCCTCCATATGACTGCTCCTCCTCAAATAGTAAACACAGATCCTGATGTGGATTTTCTGGAGTCAGAATCCGACTGGAAATCAGAATCTATATACCCAACGGGAATCAAATCCCCTCCTGAGTATACAAGCATATTATCTCTCGTTCTCTTGAGATACTTGAAAATATGCTTGACTGCCGTCCAGTGATCAGGACCAGGTTTCGATTGAAACCTGCTAACTATGCCCACAGCAAAACAAGTATCTAGTCTAGTCCAAAGCATTGTATACATGAGACTTCCAACTGTCGAGGCATTTGGAATCCTATTCATGAATTGCTCTTCATGCTCATTCTTAGGAACTTGTTCCTTAGAAAGTTTGATTCCATGTCTGAAAAGTAACATACCTTTCTTGGAATCTTGCATGGAAAATCTGGACAAGATTTTATCTACGTATGAAGCTTGGGATAGTGCAATCGTTCTATTCTTTCTATCCCTTATTACTTGGATACCAAGAATATAACTTGCTTCTCCTAAGTCCTTCATATCAAATTGTTTTGCTAACCATTCTTTTACTGATGTCAATACACCTACATCGTTTCCGATGAGTAGTATATCATCAACATAAAAAATTTAAGAAAATCAACTTGTCGCCATTAATCCTTTTGCATATACAAGGTTCGTCATAGCTTGATCGAACCTTATGTTCCAGGATCAGGATGCTTGCTTTGATCCATATTTGGATTGTTGCAACTTGCATTGCCTTTTGCCAATGGCGACAATCAACATGCGCCATTGCTTCCTTATATGTGTAGGGATTATCGTCGTCCGAGAGATTCTCCATTGATTCTCCCAGACCGATGTATCTCTCGGGTTTTCTACTAACCCTCCCACTATGATGAGGAATGGTAGGTTGTTGATTTTGTGATGGTGCGGAACTTACAATTGGGCTAGGTTGTGTAACCTCTTGTGGAATTATATCTCCTGACATCTCATTTAGGACAATTCTACTTTTGGGTACAAAATCATTTATATAGTCCTTTTCCAGAAATTTAGCATTTGTTGAAACAAATACTTTAAGATCTGAAGGACTATAGAAATAATATCCCTTAGTTTCTTTTGGATACCCCACAAATATGCATGTTTCCGAACGGGACTCCATCTTTTCTGTCTTTCCTTTTAACACATGCGCAGGACAACCAAATATCCTTAAGTGTTGTAAACTAGGCTTTCGCCCAGTCCACAACTCATGCGATGTTTGAGGAACCGACTTAGATAGTACATCGTTTAGAATGTATATTGAAGTTTGTAAAGCATATCCCCAAAAAGAAATAGGAAGCGTTGAATAACTCAACATAGACCTAACCATGTTCATAAGAGTTCTATTTCTCCTTTCTGCCACCCCATTTTGTTAAGGTGTACCTGGTGCAGAAAACTGACAAATGATTCCATTATCAATAAGATATTGCTGAAACTCACCAGATAGATATTCTCCACTATGATCAGATCTCAAGATTTTTATGTGTTTCTCTAGCTGATTTTCCATTTCAGCTTTAAATGCTTTGAACATGTCAAAAGCATCAGACTTATGTCTCATGAGATACACATAGCCAAATCTCGAGTAATCATCTGTGAAAGTGATGAAGTACTCATATCCACCTCTAGCTTGAATGCTCATAGGACCACAAACATCAGTGTGTATTAATCCTAAACATTCAGTGGCTCTTGTGCCTTTGGTCTTGAACGACCTTTTGGTCATTTTACCTTCCAAACAGGATTCACAAGTTGGTAGATCATCAACCTTTAAGTCACTTAAAGGTCCATCACTAACCAATCTTTTAATCCTATTAAGATTAATATGACCTAGGCGCAAATGCCATAGGTAGGTTTCATCTTTTGATAATTTTACTCTTTTATGATTAGGTTACGTTAATTCTGTGTCTAACAAGTGAGAGATATTTCTATGTAAATAGAATATACCGTTTTCCAATGTACCTTTGTAAACAAATTTGTTTTTCTTACTAATAATAAAATCTTTATTAAAAGTAACCGAATATCCAAATTTATTTAAACAAGAAACTGAAATTAAATTCCTCTTGAATTGAGGTACATAATAAACGTCTATCAAATCTAAATGCTTATAGAATCTAGATAAACTCTAATATCTCCCACTGCACTGGCAAACACCAATGCTCCGTTGCCTAAACGCAAGTTGATTTCATTCTTATTCAGTTTTTTTCCTTTCCTAGAACCCTTGCAAGGAATAACAAACATGATTAGTGGCTCCAGAGTCTATGATCCAAGAATCTGTAGAATCTGCCAGAAAACATGTTTCAAGATAATTAACATTACCTTGTTCCTTCTTGTTCTAAGACTTTGGGCAATTACTTTTCCAATGTCCCTTTTCACCACAAAGGAAGCACTTCCCTTTGATCTTGATTACTTTCTTGGTAGGCCCAAGTTGCTTTTTCTTCTGTTGTTTCTTTTCCTTCTTACGGTCTCAATAGTAGCAACTTTACCAACCAAATGAATCTCTTGACTTGTGCCATTAGATTCACAAGTATGAGCAAGTGGCTTAGGAATAGACGGAACAAATTTATGTTTTTCAGCTTGCAGCAACAACCCAATTTTCCTTTTCCATGTGACATAATTATTACCAGTTAAAGTTTTATCTTTTAGGATGTTGATTAGGGATGGGATCATGATTTCTGAATAAAACAAATATATATATGAGCAAATAATCATGATAAAGCACTTTCGAATATTTATCTTGAATTAAATAAATAACTCAATTGTAAAAATTCAACGGTAATCCAACACCCATAAATGTTACGTCTTCTTTGGTAGTTCGTACCATTTACTAGTTGGACTAGGTCCCACCTAATTGTTAATATAACAACCAGCGTTTTCAATTTTAGCCATGTGTTTTTATTGACAAGAACTCTTGGGAGGATATCAATACAATCACATTGAGTGTGTAACCAAGATATCGACCCTCAATATTTTCTCTCATGAAAATCCCTCCTTTGGGAGTAGATCTCGTTTGAGTCAATTGTCTAGTCTATCCTTGTAAAGAAGTATATTGCTAAATTCCATTCATGGACTCCCCTTGGGGGGATTACCAATAAAACATAAAGCTTAACTAACCTTGGAGGCCGTAGGTGTTTCAAAACACCTTCTCCCACTCAATTATTTAAGGCGTGTGATTAAATTCTATAGAATGATTTACCATGTTATCTAGATGCCAATTAGATACCTAAATCATTCAATGCATGTTCATAACAAAAGAGATATATGAGTGACACTCCTATTTATATGACATGTCATCAAACAATAACAAATATTGTAATATTTACGCAAAATAAATAGCCACAATTTTGGTCCATCCTAGAAAAGCAAGTAAATTACATTTGTTGGAAATACAAAATATCTTTTCTTGGCGAACAAGTCTTCAATCGGCCATCGTCCACTCGCGCACCTCTTGGCTGCCTCCTATGGGCGTGCGCACCCCACAACCCCGGCTATAGTGCGCAGCCCATAGCTTCACATGCATAGCTGCGTGCTAACTTGCATGCATGCATGTAGCTATTGCGCATCGTCCCACACTCGTTCCGGTTGCATCCAATTCTTCACATCTTCGAATCTTCGATACTCGAATATATTACAGCAGTATATTTAACAATAAAATTACTACAGTAATTTTTATTTTTTTTTAATCACTGCAGTATTTTAATACAACCAAAAAACTGCACTAAATATAAAAAAACTGAAGTATTTTTTAATACAATAAAAACTGCACTATTTTATTACAATAAAAATAAAAGAGAACTTAGCAACTACCAAGAAGGAATTATGGCGATGATAGACCACCCTTCTTGTTACAATTCCGAAACAAAAAATACATTGAAATTCTAGGACCAAAATCGAGCAACAACAATTCACCTTATAATAACATATATAAATCCATACATACCAATGTAATTATATATGCGAATACCTAGAGTGCCATCTCTTTCTAAAACATGTATAATCACGATAAAAAGAAATCGATTCACGTATATATACATTAATTAATCAAAGGGTACAACCAGGGCTCTGATATCAATTGTAGGGAAAAATCATATGCACGCAGTGGAAGCGAGACTAAAATAGGTTTTAGTATAGTTTAAAATTTTTCCATAATTTGAACCTTAACCCTTTGATTAATCAAACATATATATTTAAAAGATATCGTACATTTGTCGCGTGATCCGATTGACATTGCGTCGATGGTAATCCGCAAGATCTTCCATTCCAATCACGAACGTGAATCACCTAGGAGCGTGGTCTCCCTTTTCTTTGAATTTTAAACCTGAGAATGGATAACAAAAACTTTTTCTTTTTCGTTAGTCACTAAACCTCCAAAAGATAACAAAGAACATTCGGTCACTTTTGAATTCTCAATCTAATGATCGAAACTCGCGTGAACCTTATTCGAAGTTGTGCACAAAGCCTATTGATGTATAAGCTACTAGTGCACTATCGAAATAAAGTGATCTCTTCACTTTTTCTCTCTTGGCCGAATTCTTACACTAATGTCTAGAGTTGGATTTTATTTTCCTCAAGCAAAAGAAAATAACTCTCAAGCAAAAGACCCAAAGTTTTTCGAATTCTATACAAAGAATATATATATATTGGCCGAAAGACACTTGCCAAAATATATATATATATATATATATATGTATGCATGAATTCTACTTGCCATATAATATAATATATATATGCGAATTCATATTGACTATATGTATTATATATTGAGTGCCCGAATTCAACCTTCCTATTAAAATATATATAGTGCACAAAATTTGCACTTTCCTTATATATTCTACATTAGCCAAATTCTGCACTTTATATTTTTATTATATAGTTGCCGAATTCTCTTGCTCAAATATATTTTGGGTTGCCGAATTCTATGACAGATAATCTAGAAGATGGCCGAAATCCACACTATAAGAGGATTTGTGTTTCACCAAAATACCTATCAACTTTAGAATCCAAACCCTAATCCAACTCTTTAGTGTTTAATCCTATTATGACTATATGAAAGACTTCCTTATTTGACTAGATAAATAAATCCCTTATTTATCTACTTACCAAATAAAGTCTTTTATATTTATTATACTACCACAATAGTATACTACTAAGAAACATATTTCCTAGTCAGAAAAAGATTTTGTTTCCTAATTAAATAATTAATCAATCAATTGATTAATTCCCATTTAATCAAATAATAAAATAAAATAATATATTAAGCTATTTTTCAAGCCTTGCCGCCCATACACAAAGATAGGACCAAATATTATTTTTCATTTTATTAAATCCATTGGACATTTAATTAAAAGGCCCACATGTGAACTAGGCTCATTCTTACTAAAAGAAACATGCCCACATGCCTTAATACAATTCTAGATGGACCCATAAATTAGTTCGGTAGAATATATCAAGTGATCCATGCAAGTCCGTGTGGATTGAGAATCTTGGCGGGCTATCTAATTTAAGCTTCAATAGACATAACCCAATCACAATCAACAAATGATTCACTTAGGTTCGATCTATTAATTTTAGTTCATTCCACTAAAGAACTAAAATTGCACTCTTAAATAAAGATAGAACAAGTAAATGTTTCTCATTCATACCCTAGACAATCTTATTAGAGATGGTGAATCCTCATGAATAATATCAGTAATCGCCAAAAGCTCATAGACCGCCTATAGCTCTACAAGTTACCATATTTACTCATATGACCACATTTTGAACTTTGGATATTTTGACTTGTCCAAAAGCCATGTTTTCAATAGACACTATCGAAAACTCAACTTTGAGATTTAATATCCAATTACCTCAAAACATCCATATGATGATGTTGACGGTGAAATTTGGATTGCCACGCACTCAACAATTATATCAATTTAATATAAAACAAGAAAATTAAGAACGCATGCAAAAGACAGATTTTACGTGGAAAACCCTTGATTGGGAAAAAACCACGGCGCCCCTGAGGGCAGAAAAATAATACTAGGTTTTCGTTGCCTTATTACACGCTTAGATCTCTCTTACAGTTGCTCTCTTTTCTCTCGATTTTCTCACCCCCTTCTCGTGGGATAGGTGGTTCTATTTATACATGATATTTAGGGTTTTTCCCTTGATTTTAGTCCTGCTCATAGTAGGATTTCCTTTCAGATTCGTACTGGGAATCCCACGTTGCTGCGGATACAGATAGGTCTTCTCCTTTTCCCCCCTTGATTCCTTGTTGTTATGGGTTTTCTAAAGTGTAGGGTTTATTTCCGTGTTTCTGCCGAGTCGGTTTAGGCCCAGTATGCTGGTGCAGCGAGTACATTTATTTCTGGGTTTCGTTTCTTCGGCGACCATATATCTAGATTTGGCGAGTACATATCCAGTTTCGGCGAGCGTGTTTCTGACCTTTTTGGTTTCGAGGTACTTTGACATTGACTTGTCACATTTCCTTTATTGACCCGGTCAATGAGTGACGTGGCAATCTTTATTGACTCTTTTTGATGACGTGTCGGGTTGGCGAATTTATGCATACAACAGATGATATTATACTCTCATTGTATAAATGGAGGCATGATATTCATATCTATAAATGAAGTCCTCTATCGATTAACAAATGAATACCACCAAACTATCGAGGATAGATTATGCTATATAATCGTACTCATTAATAACTCAAATGATAACACTTGCAACCATAAGTCCATCATTTATCTCAGGATTAAGATAGACTCTCCGATTGTCTTCATAATGAAAAGACTTTTATCTACTAACGGTTCTAAATAAAGTATTTCATTGTGATCCAGTTCAATGTACCTAATGCACTAGATTCTTTTACTCAAAGCCACTTTGATGATTTAGACCCATCATAACACATTTGATCCCACTCAAATGCTAGCAAAAGAATCTACAACTTTAACAAGATAAAGGTGCCCAACCTTTACCTTAAATTGTGAACATTATTCAAGACTAACTAAAGAATTGTGTCTCCCTCATACATATCCATATGTACGAACAATTCTTCTTTTCTCATAGTCTTTTAACCTTATGATTATTTACTTTTGACAATTATAATATTCAATCTATAAATGCTATAAGATTTGTTTAAAACAGAAATCACTTAATATGAAAAGATTGTCAAAAACAATATTACACTCTTGCTATTGAGCATAATCCTAACACTCGGTTCCTTCATGAGCCGTCTCTAGGATCTCCCGTGCCTCCTTTGCGATCCTAGTGATTTGAATCACTTGTATTAATTCTCGTCTATTGCACATAGGATGGCATGCATCGCCTTGTTGTTCCATTTGGATGACTCGAATTCTTGAGTACTCCATTGTGCCTTCGGCTTGGGAACATCCTCTCCACCACCCGTAGAGGTCATTGTAGGTAGAGAATAGCCGTCTTCTATTGCCATCCAAGCACGGTCATGAATTTGGCACACATATACTTCCATCTTGCCTTTCCATGAGGCATAGTTATCGCCGGTGAGCAACAGTGGCCTCACGTTCGACGCTCCCTCTTTACTCATCCCAAAATCACTCATAATGTTTAGGTCAAAATATGAGATGTATGCAAATGTATGTATCAATCAAAACACACAAAATGCAAGACACACCAAAAATCACGAATCTCCTAAATATGTCTAGGAACCCGCTCTGATACCAATTGAAACAAATATTACGCCAGTGTGTATAAAACTATCTAGAGGGGGGTGAATAGATTTTAATTCGGTTATTACCAAATTTTCACAATTAGCCAATTTTACGAAAATAACCCCAATCTAGTCAAAAAAATAAATCAAGTGTAAAGTGCGGAATTAAAATGACAATTGATTTTACGTGAAAACCTTCAATAAGGAAAAACCATGGGCTGTTATGTGCGCCACACACGATCCTCAAATCCACTCATTGCAGCCTTAAGCAACCTTAGCCACAAGATTTACTTCTCAATGAAGAGATTAATCAACCTATGTGAATATGCAAAGATATCCAAATATGAAATTAATGCCAGGTTACACTAAATGCTTATCTAGGATTATAATATGTCAATTAAATCAATCCTAGACATTAATTGCTATATGTCATGGCATAAAGCATAGCTAACATAGATTAAGCAATCATAGGTATAACTATCACAATACAACACTCAATCAAAACAACACAATAATCTTTATCTTGTATAATAGAATATGATCTAAGAACATACAAGTAATTAAAGAGATTTTTTGTTAATTAAAACAGTAAGATTAGATGAAATTAGTGAAAAACTTACCAAGGCATGTGTGTTGAGTAAAACCCATGCAAGAAAGCATCCTAGATGATCCTAGATGATGCTAGATGAACTTAGATGCACATGGAAATGATTTTGAGTGATCAAAGGTGACTTCTTGAATTTTTTCTTTCTTGAAAAATGTTCTAAGTAAGAAAACTGATTTTGAACTCTCATGGTAGACCTATGCACAACGTGATATATATATCGGTGTCCAAATGACGCAACACCGTTTTTGACAAAACAGTTGTCGCCTTTTGATCTCGGTGCGCCACTTCGTGGCAACACCATTTAATCTTCTCTGTCGCCCTTTGTTCTTGGACCGATACTTCATGGCGACGTCATATAATCTTCTCTGTCGTTTCTTGATCTCGGAGCGACACTTTGCAGCAACACCATACTTGATTGATTTTCAAGAATTAATCTCTCTGTCACTTATTGGTCGCCACAGCGACGATACCGCGGTAACACTTTCTTCAATGCTTCATGCATTCTATCGCCATGTGCTCAAGGCGACACCACTAAAGGGTGACAATACCCTGTTTTCCCACTTTGTGCACAATGTGCAATTGTAAAAAGTGGAGAGAATGCACACAAGTGTAATGAATACATATGCAAGCATGATAAGTGTGTGTGTGCAACTAAGTCTCTTCAATAAAAACTAAGCATAAGAGATATACCTTTGGAGTGCTTATCATCTTAAGGTCTTAAGAGGGCCTTTGAGCTTGATCATCAATGCCTAAGCTACCCTTACATGTCAAACCTCAATTGTGGTTTGTCACCGAAATAAGCCAATCAAACTTGAAGAACTTACAAAGAACTAACTCAAAGTTTTTCCAACATATACTTCAAAGATGCTTCTAGTTCTGGCACGGTTTGGGCACCTAAGACTTATTTCCCAACCCATTATTTTTCTTTGCAGTACCACTATTAAGTCTTGGATATAAAAAAAAAAAATCTTGCAAATAGACTTGTTTCCTGAATCTTTTCAAATATTTTATTTTATTTTTCTTTTCGTTTTTATACTAATTGAAGTCTAAAGTAATAAAAATTAAAGTGCTGTTTTTTTTTTTCCTAAGAAGATGAAAGAATAAATCAGAAAGAAAAAGGAAGAAAGAGAAAAGGCTTATAAAGTAAAATACTTTTTTGCTGTATGCATTTTTGTCCTATTACATACTTTGATGTTAAAAAAACATTAAATTATATAGTGGGGGAAATATGAGGAAATAACGCTCTTTTTTATGTTGAATTTTAAGAGTATCACTAGTTTAATATGTTAAGTTGAAATGGCATCAATAGACTAAAATACCTTCATCTCCTTTTTTTATTACATTTTTACCATTTTTAGGTTTTTTTTTCTTTTTCAAAAACCTCCATTATTGGAGGACCATTGAAGGTCGAAATTGGCCTCCAATGGAGGTCGAAATCAACCTCCAATTGAGGTCTCGAT
This sequence comes from Acer yangbiense, assembly GCA_008009225.1. NCBI lineage: Eukaryota > Viridiplantae > Streptophyta > Magnoliopsida > Sapindales > Sapindaceae > Acer > Acer yangbiense. The sequence continues at coordinate 36,845,528 of CM017768.1, forward strand.
GAAGATGAACAAATTTTTTTTGGAAAATTTCATTTTTACCCAATAAGTCTCAAAAATTGCAAATATAATAATATGTCTCAGAAACTACAAATTAGTCTTAGATATTAGAAAATAAATCTTGGAAATACAAAATAAATCTCGAAAACAATAAATAAGTCTCGGAAATACCAAAATAAGTCTTGGAAACACGAAATTAAGTCTCAAAAAAAAAAAAAAAAAAAAAAAAAACGTGAGACTTATTTTTGTGAGTGTATTTTAAGAGTATTTTTGTCAGATCCACACTTTAGGTGCTATTAAAACTAAGTTATTAAGTTGATAATAGTCTTAAAATTCTTTAAAGAGTTATGTTATAAAGTAGGTGCTATCCCCACAACATTCTCCACATTTGGTTCTATCACACACACACATAGACAAAATTATATAATTACTAGGAAACTTAAAAAGGGTTTTTTTTTTTTTTTTTTTTTTTTTTTTTTTGTTGAAAGCTGACATTATTGTGGGTTAGGAGTCTATCGGGATTTGACAAGATTGAGTTCTACAAGCACTGCCCGAAATGCAATTCTCACTCTAGAGTGGTCGTTCAACACCTTATCTTTTAATGGACAAATGTGAGATTATATTTATAATGCAAGAGTTTGAACCCTTATGGTGGAGCTTCATTTTGAAGTCTCCAACCACCAAAATAAGAGAAGATCACTTTTTTTAAATGATAATTTGTTTATAATATTCCAAAATTCAAATGATGATTTGTATAAATTATATACAATTGATTTAATAGCTTTAACCATACTATATATCATCTTATGAATGGCATTGTCACATTTTTTCACACCCAAATTTGAACCAATAAATTAAACATATATATATATATATCACTACAAAAAAAAAAAAAAAAAAAAAAAAAAAGGCTATTGGGACGTTTTTTTTTCATCCCAATAGCCCAAAAATCGTCTCAATATTTCCATCCCTTTAGATAACTTATAGGGACGATTTTTTTTCGTCCCCTTTGACAACCTATAGGGACGAAATATTTCGTCCCATTAGATAAATTTTCGTCCCTATAGGTATCCTATTGGGACGAAATTTAAAAAATAAATAAATAAATAAAAATTGTTGCCTCAGCCACCCACACACCCGATTCCGGTTCTCGATTCGGAACCAGCGGTTTCGATTTTCAAATGGGAACCAGTGGTTTCGGTTTTTGATTCCGAACCAACGGTTTCGGTTTTTGATTCGGAACCAAGGGTTTCGGTTTTCGATTCGGAATCAACGGTTTCGGTTTCGGTTCTAGTTCCAGTTCCAACGGTTCAGTTTTTTTTTTTTTAATAATAGAAAACCTCTCAAGACTTATAGTTATTGATCCTTATGAAGAATTTATTGGAAAAAACAAAATTCATCTCGATAGAGAACCACTTTGGATGAACAAAATGATCCATATTGCATTATTTTCTAATTTATATGGTAATTTAATTATTAATCTACCTTTAAGGAAAAACTTTTAAAAAAAAAAAATTCAAGAATTTTCAACAAAATTAATTAATTAGTTCTTTTTTTTTTTTTTTTTTGGATTTTTGAATGGATAACATATTTTATATCATATATTCCAGTATTTTGATTATGCCAAAAAAATTCCAGTCAGAAAAATAAAATTTCGAGTACTTTGAAGAATTTTTATCAACTATGTATTTATTTTATTTAAGCATTTCTATCAATAAATAAAAAAGAATGCCACAAGTGAAAATATAAAAAGAGGTGAAATAAGAAATGTTATAAGATGAAAAAAAAATAATAGTAACAAGAGAGGAAAGAGAGAAATAAATTACTAGAGAGAAACAAATAAAATGTTTAGGAAAAGAGAAAAAATATGAGAGAGAGAAACAATTAAGATAATTAATGATCATGAAATCTTGACCATTCAGACAAGTATGATCTAATGGATACATAAGTGTGACAAATCCTGTGTAAAAAAAAAAATGGTTAAGATGCACTCATAATCATAAATACAATAACTATTATACACATCAAAATAATATATATATTTTTTACCTCTATTATTTACCTCATTTTCTCTCCTTTCATCTTAAAGTAATATTTTCTTCATCTTCATCTTCTAATACTTTTTTCACGTTTCTTTCTCCACTCATATTCATCTAAGCCTTTTGAGGATTAATTGAAAACACTACAAAAAAAAAGGGCTATTGGAACGATATTTTTCATCCCAATAGCCCTAAAATCGTCCCTATAGACCTATTGAGGAAGAAAAAAATTCGTCTCAATAAACATCCTATTGGGACGAATTTATTCGTCCCAATAGGATGTTTATTGAGACGAATTTTTTTCTTCCCCAATAGGTCTATAGGAACGATTTTAGGGCTATTGGGATGAAAAATAGGCAGTCTATTGGGACGAATTATATATTTCATCCCAATAGATATCCTATTGGGACGAAAAACATTCGTCCCTAAAGATCATACCACATTGGACAAAATTTGTCCCAATAAACATTCTATTGGGACGAAAATCTATAGGGACGAAATTTTTTCGTCCCAATAGACAGTCTATTGGGACGTTTATTTTTTTCGTCCCAATAGGATGTCTATTGGGACGAAATATATAATTCGTCCCAATAGAGTGCCTATTGGGATGAAAAAAATTCGTCCCAATAGGATCTCTATGGGGACGAAAAAAAAACGTCCCAATAGATTTTTCGTCCCAATAGGTCATTTTTCTTGTAGTGTATGTTAACGGTCTTTCTATTATCAGTTCGAACTGACAATAAATATATCAGGACGAAGACTGTGGACCACAGATTATGGAGAAGTTTTGACAAGTGCATACACTTTGAGTCAAAGTATGTAAATCTAGTAGTTCACATTCTTCGTCCTAATATATTTATTGTCAGTTCGAACTGATAATAGAAAATCTGTATATATTAATTCCTAGAAAATATAAAAACTCTCTGAGTCCTTCAAAAAGTTGACCATTCTCATTTATTGGCCACTACATGCATGTAGGATAATGTGACAGCTTATATGACTTTTGGTTGCTGGATATTTAAATGGTTGGTGTGTGATAGAATCCAAGTTAAATGGGAGGAAAGACCGGTGAAGGCTTGTATTGTTTTTACAAATTTTGCACCTATTATTAAAATTTTGGATCTTCTGCTCATTTGATCACCAGAAACCGTAGCTTACTTCTAAGAATTCCGAACCTAATCTTTTCAAAAAAATGCGCACGGTGCTTTTGTGTTTACAAAACAAGTTTTTAACACAAGAAATCCGAAATATATATTTTATTCTATACAAAACTGTGATAATAAGAAAATTTTCTATATATGCACAAAAACCGGTCAATAATATAAGAATATAAGGAATCGGCCCAGGTCAGCTTACTAATAGGATACCCTAAAAGCATCTTCAAAAGACTCTTCTATTTTCACTCTTCAAATGTCTATTTGCTTACCTATGTGGCAATTTGAAGAGTGAAAAAAGAGGAGTACCTCCAAAAGACTCTTCAATTAGAAATAGGTTTATATTATTTTAATAAAAACACTCAAATTCCTCCCCTCAACAAATCTAATTACCCTCCAATTTTTTTAAGTTAGAAATAATAATATGTTATTATTAAATATTCAATATTAGTCTTATTTTAAAGATCTAGATGAGACCTTTCTAATGGTATAATTTTTATGATGATAAAATTTATAATTTAAAACTTATTATATATTAATTGAATTTAATTGAAAAGATGAAAAGATATAGATGTCAAATATCAATAATGATTTGATATAAAAAATAATATAATAATAATTAAAAAATAATTTAATGAGTTACAAAAAGGTGCCGTAGTCAATGATCCAATCAGAGGATTAATTGGAACAGATATATATAATTTTGGAAAAACTATAAACTAATATTATTGTATACATAAAAGGGGGAATTGCATTTTAGTCCCTGTAGTTTGCCTTATTCTGGGTTTAGTCCACGGTTATTTTTTTTTGTAACTTTTAGTCCTTCTGTGACAGAATCTGTCAAAAGACAGATTCTGCCATGTCAGTCGGACAAAAAGACTATATTGCCCCTCTGATTGTCTGATAGTCACTGAATGACCGTTTTACCCTTAAATTTGTCTTATATGGAATTGTAACTGAAATTACCGTTTTACCCTTTTTTGTCTTATACTAAAATACTGATTTTACACATTTTCCTACCGTTTTTCAACGGCTACTTTTTCCCTTATAAATTTGAACGCACCTGCACATAAAAAATAGCTCCCATACATATTGAAAAATTCCATACATATTTATTTCATCATCTATCAACAATTCTCACATACACATACACATTCCTCTATCAATCCATTCATAAAACATACACAGAATTCTTCATCAATCCATACACAATTCTCACAACTGTGGCATATACACAATGGAGGCTACATCAAGCTCATCAACCAACATCAATGGAGTGTTTATCAAATTCAAGAACAGAAGATGCTTATGTGGTGTTAAAGCTGCTGTGAAGATTTCTGAATCCCAAAACAACCCTCACAAGTTGTATTTCGTATGTGAGAAAGGGAGATGCAAATTCTACAATTTCTGGGAACCAGATAATGAAGAATTCAACCTAGGACAATACAGTGATAGTATATCACAAAGGAATGATGGTAGAGGTAATTTTATGGTTCAACAGGAAATGGCAATGCTAAATGGAAGGTTGCAGAGGCTGGAGATGTTGTGGGAAAGGGTGCAGTACCTAGAAAGCTTGCATGGAAGAATTCAACACCTAAAGTCTCTCCAAGGAGGGTCAAAGCTAATTGTGGGAGTTAACCTAGTTTTACTTGGTATAATAATGGCAATGCTTCTACTTAAGTAGTTATAAAAGTAGCAATGGTACGAGTTAGCCTAATTTATGTTGGTGTATTCACGGCAGTGCTTCTACTTATATGAGTAAATCTAGTTGTCAAATTCTACTAGAAGTAGAGATTGAATGTAATAGAAGAACCATAATGATAAGTATTCATATTTAAATTGTTTAGCAAACAAAAACAACTACTTATATATTCATCAGTCCAGTTGACACACAGCAACTAATTCCTAACACTAAGCATGTTAACATGCAACAAGAAAACATGCTAGCAAGCAAACAAAAAATAAGTAGCTACAATAAGTCCTACATTTCATCATTCCAATTCACAGAAAAGTAATTCCTAATATTGAGCATGTTAACATGCAAGAAAACATGCTAGTTAGGAAACAAAAAATAAGTCCCTATAATAAATAAGTAGCTACATTCATACGTCCAACTTCAAACCAGAAATAGCTGCTGCAAAAGTCCTACTTCAAGCCATATTCTTCAATCAGTGAGCTGTGACTGTGGTTGAGATTGGGATGGATTTTGGGAACCTCCTCCTGGTGTTTGATGTTGTTTCTGTGAATAGAAATACAAAGTTATAGTGAAACAATTTCCAAAACATAAGAACCTTTACAATGAACTTTAAGTAGTTATAAAAGTATATTACCTTGGTTTTCTTATTTCTTGTTGGCTGTGAACTTGAAGCTTCAGCTGTTGATGGTGGATGTTGACTGTGAACTTGACTTTGAACTGTGGATGTTGGCTGTGAACTTGAAGCTTCAGGTGTTATCTGTTGAAGAGATTTGATATTACATAACAAATTGAATTAAATTACATTATAAGGACACATTATGAGGACACATTATGAGAGGGAGAAGGAGTACCATTGATTTCTTCCTTCGTGGTTCAGTTGATGAACCTCCAGATGACTGACAAGTACAAAAAATTAGAAGTTACAGTCATGTTAAGAAAAAAAAAATTACAAAATATTTTTTGAAAAATTCTACCTTTCTTGCCTCTTTTTTTTCCTTGCACGTCCTTGTGTTATGCCCAGCCTTCTTACAGTATGTGCAGACAACAGTCCCTGTCCTGCCTTCTTTGCTCTTCTCACCAGATTCTCTCTTCCTTTGCATCTTTGGTCTACCGGGTTGGACATGAATTGGAGGTGGAAGCACCTCATCAGCTACAATTTCTGGCCACATCTTCTGGTCTGGCACAGGATGGATCATGCCCCTGTAGGTCTGCATGTATGCACTCTTGGTGAGGGATTGGTGGACATATCTTGGTACCATATCCCTCAATAATTCTTTCCCACAGTTATGGCTTATGGCAGCCATGGCATGAGGGCAAGGAATGCCACTGATCTGCCAGCTGCCACATCCACAATTGTACTGCTTTAGCTTCACTGCAAAAGTCCCATCCTGACCCAAAATCTCATATTCTTGGTCCCCTGCTGATATTATTGTCATTTGCCTACTTGCTTTACTATGCTTCAATATCTTTGCATGTACTCTTGGGGGTAGTACTGTCCTCCATGCATCACACTCATCTTTCCTCTCTTGAAACTTCCTCATAAGCATTCTCCTAATAAACTCCAACAACTGCAAGTAAGTCTCTAATCTGTGGGTACCTAATAGACTGTTGAAGGCCTCTGTCATGTTGTTAGTAACATGATCACATCTAATCACTGCGTCAAATGCAAACCTAGACCATAGATGTGGCTCTATCTTAGATAACCACTCCTTGGCACCAGGCTGAATCTCACCAATATCATTCAATGTAGCCTTGAAGTCAAACACATTACTACTTCTACTAGCCTTCCAAAACAGCTTCTTGAAGCTGTCACCACAATAACTTCCTCTGAAGTTAGCATATATGTGTCTTGCACAATACCTAAGCCAAATAAAAAAAAAATAAATAAAATTATAAGTTGACAGATGATTAGGAAAAAAATAAGATGTTGAAAAAAATTAGAAGAAGTTGAAGTTGACAGATGATTAGGAAGAAATTAGAAGAAGTTGACAGATGACAAGTACAAAAAATTTATAAAAAAATTAGAAGAAGTTGACAGATGATTAGGAAGAAATTAGAAGAAGTTGACAGATGACAAGTACAAAAAATCTGAAGTTGACAGATGATTAGGAAAAATTTAGAAGAAGTTGACAGATGATTAGGAAGAATTTGAAATTGAAATCGAAAGAAATAGTAGAAATATACCTTTTGCTAGCAGTAGGGAAATGTTTTGACAAAGCCTTTATCAATCCTTTCTGTCTATCAGACATAAAACATAAATGTCTGTCAGAAGGAAACTGCAGGTACATCTTCAAGTGGTTGAGAAACCACATCCAACTATACTTTTTCTCCTTCACACATATACACACAGCAAGTGGGAACAAGCCACTATTAGCATCTAATGCAACCGCAGACAGGAGGATTCCTCCACAAGGACCCTTCAAGTGACATCCATCAAGACCAATAAAAGGTCTACACCCCTCTAGGAACCCTAACTTCTGTGCTTCAAAACTTAAAAACAATCTGTGGAAGACTGACACTGGCTTTTGGACCCTCATATGTATGGCTACCCCAGGGTTGGTTTGGTTCAAAGTGTAGGCATATTGCCTAAGGTACTTAAAACTGTGTTCATGTTCACTCCTTATTTGCCTCAAGACTCTATGTTTTACACCATAAAGTCTTTTCAAATCAACTAATATATTGAACTTCTCCAACAATAAATCACCTAAGACCTTCACATTGAGTGAAGGATTACTCTTCACTATGGAATCAAACTTAGAAGCTATCCATTTAACTTTTGCCTCTTTGTTGTTACACACCCTATGACATTCATGTTGGTCAACTAAGGTTTTTAAAATGAAAGTGGTTTTGTCTATCATCCATGAAGCATGAGCTCTCCAAGGACAACCTGCAGCATTGCACTGATAGGTTTGTCTCTGCTTGTCATTCTTAATTCTATTTAGAACTACACCTTCTTGCACTGCATACTCCTTAAAAATGTCTCTAATTACCTCTTTGTTAGCAAATGTTTGACCTACAAAAAATTTAATTTCATTCCCATCTTTCTTGAAAGGTACACCTCTCAACAACTTGTCCACCTTCACATGGGATTGGTCAGTGTCTGAGTCAGAAGAGAACTCATCATCTGACCTGGACTCATACCCCTCAAATAAATTCATACATTCCTTGGTAATATCCCCATTATCACCATCTAAACCTACACCATCTCCATTATCACCATCTACACCTACACCATCTTCATTATCACCATCTAAACCTAAACCATCTCCATAATCACCATCCCCACAATCACCATCTAAACCTAAACCATCTCCATGATCACCATCTACACCTGCCCCATTGTCATTATTCTCTTCATACCTATTATCATCATCTAAACCTACAGAATTGCCATTATCACCAGCTTCCTCATCACAACCCGAGTCTGTACCCTCCCCATCACTAAAAACTACATAATCAAACATTCCAGCCTCCATATCACACCAACCTATTTGTTCAACAACCTCAGGCTCTTCTACAGGTTGGTTAGGACTTCCCTGTGAAAAAGGACAAGGTTTATAACATGCACGTTCTACTAGGAAAGATATATTGTCAAACCCACGAACCCCAAACTCTCTAAATACATCTAGTAAATCCCTATCATTTAAAACCTCAACTACATCACTACACCATGGTAACTGTACCCAGACTGAGTATTCTTCTTCAGGTACTTTTGAGCTTCCACTGAGTTGCTCACTCAATGCATGGACCAAAGTAATCAAACTTATGTGATCACCATCACACTCACCTAAGTCAATTACATTGGTCCCATGCAAAACACTGATTTTGAAGATGTTTTCCATCTACAACTGCAAGAACAATAAAACAAGTTAGCATACAAGCAACAAGCAACAGTATAACATGCGTGCAACCGTATAGCATGCAAGCAACAACCAACCAGTAACAGCCATTACAAGCAACAACAAGCAACAAAAAGCAACCAGTAACAGCCATTACAAGTAACAACAAGCAACAAAATAACAGGTTTCATGCAAGTTCATGCACCAAAATAACACGTGAAATAGGTTCAGAAAACTGTCATTTGATTATTAATGTCCTTTGAGTAGAAAAAAACCCCAATTTACAAACACTGAAACCCTAATGGAACCCTAATGGAACGAATTACATGTTTCAAACACAAATAATCTGACTCCATGCAACTTCTTTATGAATTAGACACCAATACTTGATTGAATAACCTATAAATTACACTTGAATGCATTTAAATCAAAAACCCCCAAATTTTTTTGTTTGAAACGCTAGAAAATCAGTTTCAAATCATTACAAAACCCTAATCCGACTCCATGCACCTTCTTTATGAATTAGACACCAATACTTGATTGAATAACCTATAAATTACACTTGCATGCATTTAAATCAAAAACCCCCAAATTTTTTTGTCTGAAACCCTAGAAAATCAATTTCAAATCATTACAAAACCCTTGAATACACACAATGCAACACAATACAAACAATAATCAAGACAAACCGTGTGTATAGAAAGAAAACGTACCTTTGACACACTTTGCTTCCAAAAACTCCAACAACAACTCCTCTGGAACACGACCTTCACACCGACTTCAACAGAGAAGGGACGACGGGATGGTTTGGGTTCAAATCAAGTAAAAAACAGAGAGGAAATAGAATGAAATGAAGGGTTATGGGAAGATTTCGCGCGAAACAAGCTTGATTGCAGTTCAAGCCTTCTTCAAACTACACTAAACAACTCGAATGTAGTCTGGAAGGGTCCACCACTCCACCCCTTTCGTTTTCTTTTTATTTGTTTTCAAGCAACGTGGCCGATTACAAGCCACATCTATTAATCTTTTTTTTTTTTTAAATATTTTAATTTATTAATTGACGTATATACCCTTCGTGAGATAAAGCTTCTAGAAGCTGGTAGATCAGTTTACCAAATTACCCTCGTTGACCTAACAGAAATCAGTGAAACCCTAACGGAATTGGACGGTAGGGACTGGATTTCGTATTGTCAGAATACAGATGGACTGAAAGTTACAATACCAAAAAACCGTGGACTAAACCCAGAATAAGACAAACTACAGGGACTAAAATACGATTTTCCCTACATAAAAATATATTTTTTTTTTGAAAACTATCAATTAATATTACGACAATATGTAACTTTTTTTTTTTTTTTAATAAAAAAATTGTATATCAACTATGGTGGAGGTTTTGAACTTAAATATTCAAGAATTTTATTAAACAAATGAACATCGATGACAAAATTTTAAATTACATAGCAATTATGATGAGGGTTTTGAACCTACATTTACAGGTGACTACACACGCGGCAGAATTTTATCAAACAGATGAACATACATGCATGACAATAGTATCGGTTTAATATTAAAAACCTCCCATCACCTGTGAATTATTATTGAATGTATAGTTACAAATGCTTTTATTTTAGAAACCTCCCCTATGGACTAACATCGTGAGCATTCCGTTTGTGCTGACTGAGTTTGACCGTTAAAAAGTCTAAAATGTCTCTATTTAAGTTTTAATTGTATGAATTAACCATTATACACTCATACTTTTACCAAATAAATTAATAAAATGATACAAAAAGGCGGGAATGTTAACTTGCAAAGGAGAAGTTATTTTGTGGACAATTTTATCCCTAAAAATAACAAAATTACAAATGAACCAAAAGCATTGAAAATAAACCAAAGTATGTATTTATTTATGTATTTATTTGTCTTTTTTTATAAATCCAAGCAAATACTCATTTTCAATGCTTTTGGTTCATTTGTAATTTTGTTATTTTAGATTCTTAATAATCAAACTCAGTCAACACAAACGGAATACTAACGGTGTTAGTTCATATGGGAGGTTTCTAAAATAAAAGCATTTGTAACTATACATCCAATAATAGTTCAAAAGTGAGGGGAAGTTTTTAATATTAACCCTAGTTTATCACACATAGGAACATATGGCATGATACTCTTAAATTTTGATAATTATTTATATTCAAGAGAAATGATATATATATATATATATTTACAGATTTTCTATTATCAGTTTGTCCTAACAATAAATATATCAGGACGAAGAATGAGGACCACTAGATTTACATACTTTGACTTAAAGCTCCGAATTAAGGTTGAACACGACGAAGCCCAGTCATCCAAGCGGTCTAAGAAGGAATCTCCTAAGTCGGCACCTACGAGGAGAGTCTAGAACCCTCCTCCGAATCGATCGAGGTACAGGCCGCCGCCTCCTCAATACCGGGAAAGGTACCCTGCTAGAAGGACTCCACCCCGAGCAACCCCTCCGCTAAGAGAGGTAGCCCGCATATCAACTGAGGAAGATTGGTACAACAATTACACTCCTCTCAATGCCTCTTAGGAAACCATATACCTAGCTATTCGTGATAAGGGTTTACTCAGGAAGCCCGATCGAATGAAAGTCCCGGCTGATCAAAGAAATCGTTACAAGTATTGCGACTTTCATGAGGATGTCGGGCACAACACGTCTGAATGCTATAGCCTCCGTAACCAGATCGAGGGGTTGGTGAGAGGGGGACTTTTAACTGAATTCCTGCAACAAGTACGGGACAACTTCAAAATGGGAAAGGAAGTACAGAAGGAGATGCGGGACGCAGAAGAAAGGAGGAAAGATGAAGGGAAGGATTTAATGCGACAGATCCAGGTCATCCATACCATTAGTGAAGGGCCAACTATAGCCGGGATTTCCAACAATTAAAGAAAGAATCATGCTAGGAAGATCCCGAAGCTCGTTACTGGCCAAGATATGTTCCGGGTATCCCGAGGGTCTCGAGAATACCAACGGTCTGCTCAGATCATTTTCATTGAGGATGATGCTTACAACACGGTGCAGCCCCATGACGATCCAATGGTGATCACAGTTCAGATTGCCAATTGCCAGGTCCACCGCATCCTGATAGACACCAGAAGTAGCATGGATATCCTGTTTAAAGGAGCCTTGGAAAAACTCAACCTTAAGAATCCTTGTTACAGCAGTTGCACTATTCCTTTATACGGATTTACCGGGGACTCCGTGATGCCAGTAGGAACACACATCTTGCCCGTGATAATTGGAGAAGCCCCCCTTCAGCAGAACATCATGACCAAGTTCATCGTGGTAGATACCCTATCCGCCTACAATGCGATCTTGGGAAGACCTTTCTTGTCAGGTATCCAGAGAGTCCTGTCCATTTACCACAATGTCCTGAAATTTCCAGTTGGGACCGAAGTAGGAGAAGTCAGGGGAGACCAGCAAGCAGCCCGCACATGTTATGCAGTGTCTGCCAACCCTGCTGCATTAGCAAGGCAATATGCCCACGTTATCCATAAACCAGGTATCGGGGAGGCATAATTGGAGAGCACAATGGGAGAAGAGTGGGAATGGTTAGAGAAGAATCACGCAGAATAGTTTGGAAATGAATTTGAGTACCCGGTATGTCACCTCGGGAAGAAGGGTCTCTCTAGGAGGACTTAGTCTCAAGATTTGAAGAAGAGCGTTAGCTCGATTGGTATATTTCTGATATATATATATACCCCGACCTTTTCTGCTTTGTATTTGCTTTTGAGAAATTCAATAAAGTCAGTTTTAGTGTTCCTAATTTCGCCTAGCAAGCCTTCATCGCTCTTTTTTCGCTTCGAGACCAGGAAAAGCCATATGGCATTCCTGCTGCCTTGGTCGGGGTATACCCTCCTCCAGGAAGGACCTGGTGCTCAAACGCATAAGGGGTGTAGTCACCCGCCAGGATCTATCTTATCAAGACCAAGAGAACCTATATGGGCCTCCTGAAGCCTCGGATGGGGAATACCCCTCTCCAGGATGAACTTGGTGTCAAAGTGGCCTCAGCTGCTTACCAGGACAGTTCGCCAAGAAACCAAGGTAATCCATCTGGATACTCGATATCTCTCTACAACATATTACCACTTCTTCTTATTACATCTAAAGTTCTGGATCGAAATGGCTTTAGTAGCCATTCAGGACTAGGCATCAAGGAACTAGGCCATCACTCTCAGGGGCCGAATATTCCACCCCGATGGGCAACTAAGATGAATCCATCATCAGAATTCCCGATGAGGAAGTCGACAAGGATAAACGGACAATAATCATTGCATTGAGTATCCAGTAGATTACTATTAAGGGGGATTATTGGCCAAGGATTGTGTTTGAGAAACAAGACCAACCAAAAACCTACCGTCCACCAGCAAGCTAAAGTGGGAGCTAAACTATACAGGGATTGGGGTAATCCTGACTTGAATCACGTGCAAACATACAAGTCCCACTCTTGAACAAGGCATAAGTTTACAAGCAAGCATATGGAGAAAGGAAATGATCGCAAAAAAGGGTGGAATTCATTAAGTCAAGTAGGGTGCCCAATCCCCGTTACAAGGCTACAAATAAGTTACAAGGCAAGTCTCATTAAAGTAAAAGGTAAAATCATGTGTCCCCCCTTCTCCCGCATGTGTTTCCTACCGGGATCCCTCCATTTGTTCTCCTCATGTCTGCTATCCTTCAAGTGAGCTGGCTACAACCAAAAAACCCACTTCCTCCGTGTGCTGAGCAAAAATCTGTCCTAGGTCGGCTAAAGCAGAAGGGGGATCTTGAGCCTCAACCCTGAGTGAGCCATCAGAACCAGGCAGGTTAGATGATGAGTCCGGGATGACAGCCTTCTACGAAGGACCTCTTTGATTAGGATCAACATCTGAAAGACTAGTAGCCTTAGCCATAATGTGGTCTCGATCCCAACCAAGAGGAGTCAGCAAGTCATGAGGGAAGGCCTTGGCAATGTCGTAGGAGGCAGTAAAATATCCATCCGTGAAGGAAGTTCATCCGAGATTCTAAAACCTTCACGGAACCACGCAGGAACCGGTTCTCATCTGAAAGGACTGCCATCTCTACCTTGACGGACTCCCTCTCAGCTTTGCGCCGGGTGGAAATGATGGTCTCCGTATCATAGGCACGCTGCATCCTGTCCAATTCCACCAGAGCAGCCTGCCTACCGGATTTAGACTTAGTTACAGCCTGGACCAAGGTAGTGACGTTGTCTTCAGTCCGGGCTAGATCGGCATGGGCCTCTTCCAATCTAGCCTGAAGCGCCAGATTGGCCTCCTTCAAAGTTGCCACCTGCTGCCCGATAGCTAAGGCAAACTTGAAACCCTGAAAAATAACGAACAGTCAATGAGATACCAGAATATACATATATGTATACCAACTTAAAAGAAGTGAGATCATACATCGGCGAGCAGAGAAGCCCCTTTGGTAGCCAGAATCTCAGTAGGCAGAGAGGACATCGACTGCAGCCCCCCACCAGGACACGCCGCGATAAACTTGGAGACGATTTCTTCTTGGCTGCTATCCTGTGACCTTGACCCAGATGGAAGGCTAGCAGAGGGAGCTCTAAAGTTGGTATCTTTTTCTTTGTCCACCCGGGCAGGTTTAGCCTTCTCCGCCCTGGTGGAACGCTTGGCAGAGGAAATTTGAGAAGGAGGAGGGGCAGCTGCAACTGTAGGTTTAGCAGCCTTAGCGGGTGGCTTCGGTTTGGGGACTGGAGAAGTTTTGACTTTGGCCGCCTTCGCCAACATCTCGCTAAGAGAGGGATGGGCGATGATTTTTATCAGTGAAGGGTCCGAAAAACGAAGCTACGATCTCGCCATGATAGGAAGAGAGGAAGGGGCCGGGGGGTGCGACCCCGAGGTGACCCCGGCGCCAAAAGGAGAAGGAATGAGAGACCGGCGTGTTTGGGAAACCAAGATTAGTGGTCCCAAAGCAGTAAGAGAAGATGTTGGAGGAGGGACTGCTGAAACTGAAAGAGAAAAGAGATGTTACAAAAAAAAAAAAAATGGAGAGAAAGCAACATTCAAAGAATGAAGGAGGGGTGTTAACCAAGCACAGTCACTTATCGGGTTCAGTAACAGATATCCTCAGATACCTCTCTAGCCGGGCTCCTTCGAATGGGTCACAGGAAGGGTACTGCATGTTAATATAGTCCCGCTCCTGGATCCTCTTCAGGATCCCTATGGATTCAGAAGACAGCTCCCCCGAACTCTATTTTTCTTTGGGGTAGAACTGGGTAGGAACAGAGTATTCAGTTCCCCCGATGTGCACCGAGCGGCTCCATTCCCCTTTAACTACTATTCATTCATCCTTCCAGGGTGGATTATATTTCACGTTTGCCCCGGGTACAAAGAACTTCATTTTATTACTGGGTCTCACATAAAACTGACCCCGAGGTGACATGCTGGCCACCTAGTAAATGTAGCGGATCTCATCGAAGTCCGCTTCCCTCTGTAAGTTATCCCTCTCATATTGTTCTCTCTAGAGCACCAAGAACCCCGTCAAGTTCTTCCAGAACCCAGGAGAAATCTGGAGAGGGGCTAGCTCCAAAGCCACAAGTAGTTTGCGAAGTGAGGGGTGAAGTGGAAACCGGACCCCGCATTCAAAGGCAGCTACATAGATCAGCAGACGATCTACAGAAGGGGCGTAAACATCGTAACCCCGATGAGGAAGAGATAGCAAAAGGTGGTCCGGTATCCTGAAAGTCCTCCTCAACCGAATAAGGGTGTCGGACATACACACGGAATCAGGGATAATCCGACCGTCGTGGAAGGAAGACAACTGGCCTATTTGAACCCCAGCTAGGCCGGTAGTCAGGGTATTCCCCTCCTCCGCCTCGATTTCAACATCGTCGTCGTCTTCGTCTTCGTCTTCGTCAGCGATTTAGGTTAGGTCTTCGGGCCTAGTGCCAGAACCCGACCCAGTTCCTTGATCCTTTTTAGAATGACAGCATTTTAGCAGAGTACTGTCATCAGCAACGTAGCCCTCATCCCGACCTCGCTTCAACTCTTTAGACGTCGGGGAGTGTTCTCCCAACCCCATTTGCCCCGCGTCTAGCATCTCGTCAATGCTGTCAGGAGGATTCGGAGAAGTAGGCTGAGGGGTAGCCAAGACCGCCGGACTATTTTCTGGGAGGACCGATGCAGAAGCTGGGTTTTTAGATGGTGAGGCCATTCAAGTAAGAAAGGGAAGGCAAGGAAGATTTTTAGAGAAGGAAGGTTTGGGAAAGAAGAAGAAACAAAAGCCCTGAAAGATTCAAATAAGCGTGAGTGTGTGAGGGAAAAAAGAATGGTACATTTATAGGCAAAGGCGGACAGTTATCGAGGTAGTGAAAGAGACGGAGTCGGAGATGAATCATGACGATTTTGAGGGAATCGCGCCAAAAATGGCCCGTTTAAAATCCGAAGACATACGTTATCTAACACGTGGGTTGAGCATTAAATGCTATCAAATCCAAGAAAGATCCTCTCATTGATAATGGAAGCCAGCCGGACGGGACTAGAAAAGCAGACAAGACGAAAAATCCTTCTAACGGACTAGAGGATCCTGACTCCAACCCCAGCAAGATACCAGTGTTCAAGTCAGGGGGGACTTCTGTTAACCGCTTAAAATGGTGGGGACCAAAAAAGAATTTTCCATTAGCTTTGAGAAGAAAGCCGGGATGCAAAGTAGCAGCGGGAAAGATATCCGGGTACCCCGTCTGCTAGCTGACGGGCTAGAGTAAGAGCCTCTACCCACCCCGGTCAGGTCCAAAATCTCTGGAACCAAGAAAGCACTAGGAAGCCGTAAAGAGAAGGGCTCTAAAGACACAACCGTCACAAGATCGTGGCACCCAATTACCACGAGTACCCTGATACCCGAGTATCCTGGTACCCCGATACTTGGCACCCCGATACTTGGCACCCCGATATCTGTAAACATCGTTTTAAGAGGAGCGAGGGGGACGCGGGGTACCCGGAGTACCCTGACCAGCAAAACTCGTGACATACACATAGCAAGATAAACACATGGATCCCAGTATACTGGCCCCGCTGAAGTAGGAGGCGAGCACCCCGAAGAGCAGACCACATGTAAAGGCAAACATTAAACGTCATCGTTCAAAATAAAAACTCAAGTTACAACGCGGCATTCATTCTCGCCATAAATAATCCTATTTCGAATAGGGGTCAACTTATTTGGAACCGAGAAAGAAGGAATCGCCTGATCTTTCGAGATCAATATCTCGACGAATTCGTTAGACTCCAAAGGAAGGCTCGTGCATCACTGAAACCCTAGACCGAAGTTCTAGGAGTATTCAGCAAGAAAGCGGGCCTATATAATGATCATATGTTCACAGGAAAAAGAAGACCTGACTTTTTTTCTACTTATCGACAGGCACGAAAAACTCCATCTCTATGGTCCACCAAGTTGTTTTATTTTCTCCCATACTGTAATCTCGATAGTTCAAGCATTGAGTTGTAAAAATCTTATTAAAGTCATTTATATATACATAAACAGTTTTATACTTTCACACTTTCACCATATTAGAAAATTATCCCTCCTACTACTTGCACCCATTATTCTTAGTAGATTCATAAGATCTAGCGGGGTATCAGGATACTACACATCCCGTTAGCCTAGATCGATATAGATCAAGGCCCTTCATATATCGTTAATTTGAAATCGTACCCCGATGACAATTTTAGGTTAACAGTTTCTTCCCCTTTTCCATTCTATGATGCCGCTAGGAACTGGCGAACGAAGGAGCTAGAATGGAAGGAGCCCAACCGGGGAAACAATAGGAGTCTGCTTCGGGGCTTGGACGGAAGATCCACGAGCCTTGGCAGCTTTAGCTAACATCTCGCTTATGGTGGGACGCATTGGGACCAAAGCAAGAAGCGGGATAGGAAGACTTAGAGACGACCCCGCCGAAGTTGAAGAAATAGTAGATGTAGTTTAATCATGCTTAGGAAGGACACCAGTGTTAGCACCAGCGTTAGTATCAGGATGATGGATGGGAGAATCAACAGGAGGATTGGTAAATGAGACATCTTGAATTTTTGGACCTGGAAGAGCGGGAAAGGAAGGCACAAGGGGGACAGCAGATACTGTCAGACAAGAAATCAACGTTAGACCGAAGAATAATAGAACAAAAGAAAGGGGGAATATGAAGACAAAAAATTACGTACCCGGATGAGCCAAAGAGATTTTTAAATACCGGTTTACCCGGGCGCTATCAAAGGAATCAGAGGTGGGATACTTCACATTTGTGTAAAACCGGGCCACGATTCTCTTCAAAATGCCCAGCAACTCCTTGGAAATTTTTCCCTTACCCCATTTGTCTTGACCGCTGAAGTGGGTAGGAACCGAATAGTCAATCCCATCAATCAAAACCAAATTTCCCCAATCACCTCTCACTATGACCCACTCTTCACGCCAAGGGCGTGGGTATTTTTCAGTAGCTCCTAGGATGATGAACTTCAGAGAGTTCTTCGCTCTCAAATAAAAATAACCCTTGGGTTCCGCTTTAATGGCCGCCACTTGGAAGACATATCGGAATTCATCAAATCCCGATTCCCTCTCTATATTGTCCTTCTCGCATTGCTCCCTCTAAAGCACTTAAAACCCAACTAGGTGCTTCCAGAATCCTAGTGAGATCTGTAAGAGGGCAAGACCCAGGGCGACCAGTATCCTACGGAGAGTGGGATGAAAAGGTAATCTTACCCCACATTCAAATGCCGCCACATGAATGGGGACTTCACCTTTGGCTGGGTAATACACATCGTAATCTCGAGGTGGAAGAACAAGAGTGAGGGCATCAAGAACCTGGTACTCCTTCATCAAGCGAGTTATAGTGTCTACCGTGCAAACAGAATTGGAAACAGTCCAGAATGTAGGAGGGAAGGCGGGAGCACTACTAGTCGAAATTCCAGTAGGGATTTCCTCCTCATCATCATCCTTGTCATCTCCCTCAGCGTCCTCAGCGATGACCTCGATCAGAGTGTCAGACTTACTTACAAGACCCAGCTTCGTCCCATGACTCCTATCGGAATGACGACGCTGTGATGAAGCAAAGCTACCAGCCGTATCATGTTCTTCCCGGCCCCTTTTCTTCCTCAGATTTAAGGGGTTGCTCTCAGTTGAAACGTCCCCCTCCATGTCGAAAAGGGCGTCCAGGCTGTCAGCAAGGGTGGGTGGTGATGCCATTATAACAGAAGCAAGAAGAAAAAGAGCCGTTTCTTGAAGAAAGAAAGATTCGAGAACAAGGAAAAGATTGGCTTCTGATTTTTGAAAAATACAAGTGAGCGTGAGCAAGCAAGGGAGAAAAGGGGTTACTTATAGACAGTGGTGGACGGTTACCGGAATGGAGAAGGAAATACGGAGTTATGACCAGAGACGTGTTCGAGGTGGTTTTGTGAAAATCGTGCCAAAAACGGCTCGTTTAAATTCTGCGAAGCAACCCTCGTCTGACACGTGGATCGTTCATTAAATGTCATCGTATCCAAGGAAGATGTCCTCCTTAGTAGTGGAAGCCAACCAAATAATAGTAGACAGACAGACAGACGGGATAGAAAATCCTCCAAGTGAACTAGGAATCCTGGCTCCAACCCCGACAAGGTACCGGTGTTCAAGTAAGAAGGGACTTTTGTTAACCGCCAAAAATGGCAGGGGTTTAAAGAAGAATTTTCCATCGAACACTGGAGAATGACCGAGGTAGAAAGACGTTGTAGAAGAGCATCCTGGTACCTCGCTTTACAAAATGGCTAGGTACAACCTCTTACCTGTCCAGACCAGGACCAAGGGCTTCTAGACTCAAAAGATACCGGAAAGCAAAGAAGCCGGGTTTCGAGGAATCTGCTACCACGCAGAATCCAATACCCCGCTACCACGCAGAATCCAGCATCCCGATACTTTATGGTTTTGATATCACACTACAACATCAGCTGGTATCCAGATACCCAGACATAATGATACCTCGAATTTCATAACAAAGGGGTAAGATATCTCGACCCTTTCCTAAGCCAGCTGACCAGAAAGATAAAATACCAAGAAAAACAAATTATAAAGGTAAGCCTAGCACGCTCAAAAGACAGTTTTAAAGCGACAATAAAACGCCACCGTTCAAGACTAATAAAGAATTATGCTCATTCCCGCCACTAAGAGTTCTATTTGAATTGGGAGTCAACTCCCACACAATTTGCCAGAGAAGGGATCACTTGATTCTAGGGATCAAATCCCATGATAAACTCGTTGATCGCCAAGGAAAGTCTTGTAATTGCTAAAACCCTAGACCAAAGTTATAGGAGTGCATGGCAAGAAACAAGACCTATATATACATCGTATTATCACAAGGGAAGGGTACGGCAACTTGAGTGCCTAACCCTACTTGATATTTTTCCACTTATCGACATGCACGAGAGCTCTATCGCCATTGCCAACTGAGTGTATTATCCCATCAACATAGTTATCTGAAATCTCCATTGTATTCCTATCATGTGTTTATTATCAATAAAAGAGTGTTACGTGTGATCCCTTATTTATGTGAATTTTTTCCTACTATTATCATTGCCTTTTTACTGAATTTTTAGGAAGTTAAGGGTATCGAACTACTTGATATCCCTCCGACTGAAATCTACCATGATTCCAGTCCCTTGAATTGTTAATTGGAAAATCACCCCAGTGACAATTTTCGGTTAACATAATGTATGAAATTATAAGAATGAAATTACTAAAAGAGATATTGATTTTGCCTTGGACAAAAAATAAGTGGACGAAATTTATATTATTAGTAAAATGGGAGACTAGGTTGCAATTACGTATAAAAGAAAATTTTCTGAAATTTTCATTGGCTAGAGGCCATGGCCCTTATAGGCTCCCCTTGCATTCGCCTCTGATTGGATGGCCTCATTATCATGTCAGCCTCCCGGTTTCTTTGATTGTTGATGTCTAATCTTCAAGCTCTCTTAGCTGGCAATTAACGTACATGGGTTTTCGTCGTTATAATTCAGGTAAAATATTTATTGATAATTGACTTCCGGTTATATAAAATCTTAAAAAGATAGAAGATAAAGATTAAAGTATTAAACAAGCAGTCCTCTAGTCTCTCACCAATCTTTCTTCAAACAACGGTTCAAGCACGAGAAACACGTGCACCTTATAAAGCTGACCAAATTATACATTTTTTCATATTAATTTATATATATATATATAATTTTTTAATTGTCAGTTCATCCTGAGATAAAATATATCAGGACGAAGAATGTGGACAATTAGATTTACATACTTTGACTCAAAGTGTATGCACTTATCAAAACTTCTCCATAATTTTATAGTCCACATTTTTCGTCCTGATATAAAACATATTAGGACGAACTGACAGTAGAAAGACCGTATAAATATATATATATTTCATTATTTTTTTTAATATCACTTTTTTTTAATACCTATTTTCACTTTTTTTTCCAATATAGATATCACTTTCACAAGGATCTAAAAACATTAATAAAAAAAATTAAATAAATAACACTTTTAAAAGCACCAGGCCGTCTCTAGACTTTTTGGGGCCCCATATAAAAATTATTATATTAACATAAAAAAAAATTAAATTAATAATTTTTCTTTTACCAAATACAATGTAGAGGGAATAGGGGGAAATAGCACCAAATGGATTTGGTTTTATGGGAATATCACAAAGTTATTAGCTCTATGTTTTTTAGCACCAAAGTATGTGGTGAGACTAAAATACCCTTCACTTATTCTTTTACTTTTCTTTTTAGTTTTTAAATTTCTCTTTCTTTCTTCCTCTCTACTCTTTTTTTTTTTTTTTCAAAGACCTCTATTCATCCATCAATGGATGTTGAACAAACCTCAAATGGAGGTCGAAATGACCACGACCTCCATTGGTGGTCGATGAAGAAGAAGATAAAAAATCCAAAAGAATTCTAGAAATCAAGCCTCGGCTAAGCTTCATTAAGTCTCGGCTAGTTTGAAGAGACTTATTCCATACTAGCCGAGACTTATTTCCAACCACCCGAGACTTATTTCCAAATACTCAAGACTTATTGCCAATTGCCCGAGACTTATTTCCAGAATTTTTTTAGCGGAGGTCATTTCGAAGACCTCCAATGGAGGTCGTCGAAATGACCTCTAATGGAGTTGACCATTTCGACGACCTCCATTGGAGGTTTGTTCGACCTCCACTAATGGATCAATAGTGGTCTTTGAAAAAAAAAAAAAAAGAGGAGAGAGAGAGAGAGAGAGAGATTTAAAAACAGTGGAGAGAGGAAGAATTAAGGGTAAATTTGGTAGAACATAATAATTGGTGCTATTTCCGTAACATTTAATAACTTGGTGACTTTTCCACAAATAGCCTTGGAAATAGTGCCGTATAAAAAAAGAACCCTACAATGTAATCCACATAAATTAAAACAAAAAAGATTTATTGTATCTAATAACATAAAAACAAAACATTGTTTTAATTTCTATTTTTCTTGCTTTCTAAAGTGCAAATTTAATAATTATACTACTACCATTACAATTTTCTATTCGTTTAGAACTTTAGCCTTTAGTCATTGTTGTTGTTTTTAATTAATTTGGTATTTGTTTTTGTTTTAAATAGTGTAGTCTCAGAAATCAGAATCACAAGTATATTGGGTCTTTGAAGTTTATTTTTGATTAATTAACTTAGTCCATTGGGCTTTGATTTGAAAAGAAAAATAAATAAATAAAAGCAATAAAAGGTTTGGAATTGGGCCTTGTTTAAACTTAAATAGATTGGGTCTTGAGGCCTGTAAGGTTCCCATTTGTTGATTGGCTCATTTCGTGGACAAACCACATGTTGGGGTTCTTTGTAAGGGTAGCTTAAGTGTTGGTGTTATTGCTCAAAGCCCTTTGAAGACCTCGTCTTGATAAGCACCGAAAGTAAATTTCTATGTGCTTACTTGTCTTGAAGAGATAATTGCACACACTCACAACTCATGCATATGTTTAATCCTTGTATGTTGTGTGTCTTATTTTTGTGCATTAATGTTCATTAACATATCTTCTTGCATGTTATTTTGATTGCATCTTGCATATCCAATTGCCTTGTCATGCTTAGACTTAGGAGTGCATTTTTGCAATGGGCGCTCTTAAAAGCGCTGTACGAACAGTGCCCATCGAGCGCTGTTCAGACCTGATCGATTTAATTCGGTCGCTGTTGGGTTGCTGTACAAAGCGCTGTACGTACAGCGCCGCTCTGTTTTCCCGAGAGAACAGAGTTGGGGCGCTATATAGGCGCTGTACAGAAACGCTCTACGTACAGCGCCCAAGGCAAAATAGTGGTGTCACTTATCAAAACGACCACACTTCATCTTGACTCCTTATATATATGCCACTTTGACTTTAGGTCAATTAAGAAAGTTCATATTCAGATTTCATACTTAGGATATTTTTCAAAGAGAAGAAAAATTCTAAGAACTCATTTTTAATTACTCAAACACCTTTTCATGATCATCAATCATCATCTAGCATCATCTTTGATCATCTAGATGTCTTTTTGCATGGATTTTTCATCACACTTTGCTTGGTAAGCATTTCACTAATATCTTACATATTTTATGTTTTTCTTAACAAGCAATCTCAATTTATTACTTGTATGATCTTTATATATATTTTGGATACAAGATTGAGATTAGTGTGTTGTATGTTTGAGAAGTTGTATTGTGATAGCTAATTAGGTTTTGTGCTTAATCTTGATTAGCTAAACTATTTGACATGTTATTTAGTTTTAATATCTATGATTGTTTTAATTGTATATTCATCATCTTAGATAAGCATATAGGGTTTCCCTTGCTCTATGTTGTATTTGGATATTCATATATTCACTTAGGGTGTTATTCTCTTCATTGAGAAAGTAAGTCTTGTGTTGCTATCAAGATTAGGTAGCTTAAATCACAAGCAATTGGACTAGGTCCACTTATACCGGGATTATGTAGTTGTGATGATTATTGATCGGGATTAGATCATTAAACCGGGATTAGGTTGTAATCATTTCAATTAGTGGATTCGAGGTTCGTGTGTGGCGCACATAACAGTCCATGGTTTTTCCCGTGAGGGTTTCCACGTAAATATCAAGTGTTATTTACATTCCGCACCTTATTACACTTGTTATATTATTGTGACTAGTTAGGGGCATTTTCGTAAAATTGACATACATGCAAAAATTGGGTAATAACGATTAAAATCTATTCACCCCCCCCCCCCCCCCCCCCCCCCCCTCCTCTAGATAGTTTTATACACACCGTGCTATAATTTGTTTCAATTGGTATCAGAGCGGGTTCCTAGACATACATAGGTGATCCTTGCTCATTTTGGTGTGTTTTGCATCTTGTGTGATTTTTTGATTTATTAATACATTTTGCATTCATCTCATTTGCATTCATCCAAACACTATGAGTGGTTTCGGGATGAGCAAAGAGGGAGCATCGAGTGTGAGGCCACCGTTGCTCACCGGCGATAATTACTCCTCATGGAAGGGGAAGATGGAAGTATACATATGCCAAATCCATGATAGGGCGTGGATGGCGGTTGAAGATGGATATGCTCCACCTATGATGACTCCATTAGATGGAGGAGAAGAAGTGCTTAAGCCTAAGGCATAGTGGGACGCATAAGAATTTGTTGATTCCATGTGGAACAACAAAGCCATACATGCCATCCGTTGCGCAGTCGATGAGAATCAATATAAATTGATTCAAATTACTAGGATAGCCAAAGAGGCATGGGACATCCTAGAAGTTGCTCATGAAGGAACCGAGGTAGTTAGGGACTCCAAGCTCCAAGTTCTCCAAACTCGGTTTGAGACCATTAGGATGGAAGAGCACGAGCACTTCAATGACTTCCAAGTGAGACTAATGGACATTGTGAACCAAAGTCACCAACTTGGTGATCCTTACTCGGATAGAAGAATCAAGCAAAAGATCATGTGATCACTTCCCGAGAGGTTCGAGCCCAAAGCGACGGCTTTAGAGGAAAATGACACCTACAAAGAAATGAAGCCGAGCGAAGTCATTGGAAGACTTCTAGCCTATGAATCAAGAAAGGCTACCACATCACCTCCTAAGAAGAAAAAGGATATTGCCTTGAAGACATCCAAGATGGAAAAGGAGGAGGATGACTCATATGAAGACATGGCACTCATTGCCAAAGGATTCAAGAAGTTCTTGAATCTACAAAAGAGTGGTTATGGCTCAAAGGGAAATGACTTCAAGAAGAAGAAGACCACAATCAAGAATATCAAGCCATGTCATGAAATGTCTTCAAGAGAGAAGATTCAATGCTACGAATGTGGAGGATTCGGGCATATCTCCAAGGAATGTGCTAACTTGGATGATGAAAGAGAGGAGGCCGCCACTTCAAGTGATTGTGATGAAGAGGTTGTGGCAAAATTTTTGGCATTAGGTTGCTCTCACAAGCGGGACAACAAAGTGAAAGTTGTTGAAGGAAGTCCCTCAAGCTTGAATGATTGTGAGAACAACTATTTTGCCTTTCCGATCTCCTACAATGAAGAAGAGAATGAGAGTCAAGAAGAAAGTGACTCTAATGAAGATGACTCTTCATCTAACTCCACACATGGATATGTGGAGAAAACGGTTCTAGATGAATACCTCACTGAGTTTAAAAGCTTAGCAATAAAGACAAAGGAAAAGATGCGAAGATTGAGAGAAGAGAATCTAGACCTTTTAGCTCATGTTGACCAATTAAGTGAACAAGTGGATAGATCCAAGAATATTGAAGATAAGCTAAGAAAGAAGTTAGACTTATCTAAAAGGAATGAAGAAGATTTAAAAAGAGAGCTTGAAGAGGCTAAAGGGTCAAGGACTAGGATAGTTTCTAGAACCGAAAAACTTGACCACATGTTAAGTGTTGGAAAGAGTCCTTGTGACAAGAGAGGTCTTAGGTTTGAAGATAGTAAAGAGTCCTCCATTCCTAACAAGACCGTGTTTGTCAAAAGCTTGAGCTACAAAGAAGCTTCACCAGTGTAAACTCCTAGGAAGAAGATTGATCTAGGACAATGCTCTCATAGTGCACAAGTGAAGGTAGCTCCAAGAAGACAACCTCAAGCTCAACCTACAAGAGTTCCTCATGCTAACTTCCCTCAAACTCAAATCCATCAAGGGAAGAGACCAATCATGAAAACTCAACCAAGGAAGCAATCAAGTCTTGGTCAACAACAAAGAAGGAGAGATCTTATCCAACAACCAAGACAACCATAAAGACATGGGAAGGCTCATATGCATGCACAAGGACATGGTATGATTCCTAAATTTGTCCCTACATGTCATTTTTGTGGTGTTGATGGTCATATTAGACCAAAGTGCTTTCGTTACATTAAAATGTGTAGAGTTAAAAGCATGATTGAGAAGAAGAAAGCTAGAGCTAGAATGCATGCTCATATGAAGGAAGAAATTCATTTACATGATCCTATGACATCTAGATCTCTAGAACTTTTGACCACTATGAAGAAAATTGTTTCACCTATGTGGATAAGAAAAGATGAACCTGCTTGCTACGAGACAAACTTGTCTTTAATAGGTTCAACTAAGTCCAATGGACTTAGTAGGTCCATACGACCTCATGACCTTCAATGATGAAGGATGGTGATGAAGGATGGTGATGACCCCATATGGGGAACTCAAGCAAAGAGAGCCATTTTGCATTCTTGTCACTTGTAAAAATTTGAAATATCTTATGCTTCTTTTTTTAATTGCTTGAGTAAGCTTGGTTGCACATATGTATATATATGTTTTCAATTCAATAAGTGTGAACCATGCTTGTTTACAATCCATGTCATATTCTTGTTCAAACATGCATTTTTGGACTAGGAGATCTACATAGGATGTATCATTTGAATGACCTATAATTATCTCCATGACATGATGATTCTTTTATAACATGCTAATGTCAAATGAAAAAGCATGAAATTCATATAACATGCTCATATGAAAAAGCATGAATTGATGATTGCATATTCTTAAAATGCAAAAACTTGTGTGAAAACGCTTATGAGACTCAAAATGAATAAAGGATCTTGTATCCGTTCAAAGGAATTTATATTCCAAATTGTCTCTCTTTCTTTATTTGTTGAACATGTCTACTGTCATACGGGTTTCATTCCCGAAAAATCAAATAGAGTGCAAAGTCGCTCATGACATGTTTGGCTTATAAAGATGGATATAGTTGCTCATAAATTAAAATCAATAAAATCTCTATATCCTTGCTTTTCTCATGACATTGGTGAAATTGGTTTGAATTCTTATTAGAAACCTTTTTTATTTGCTTTGCCAAATACCATTGTATTTTGGACTTGAATGCTACATGTCTTGTATGCAAAGCATGTTTTGATTCACACATTTTCTTCAAATAAATCTCCTTGTTTCTCTCCAATTAATTGAGATGCATAAAGTGACCTATATTGATTATGCAAATATCTTGCATGCTACTATCTCTCGTTGCTATGAGTGACCCGGTTGGGGACTACTCCTTTGCCTATATCATGACAAAAAGGGGGAGTAGGATATGGTAAGAGGAGTTGCAAATTGTAGTAGCAATTGTGTTTGTTGGGGAGAATATTCATTGAGGGGGAGTAACCAGTTAAGGGGGAGCATTGCATACACATATAATGCATAATGTTGTGCCTAATCTTTTAATATGCAAATGTTTGTTTTTTGTTCTCACTTGATTAATCTCACTCTTACTTGTTTTGGAAAGTTTAGAAACTTTATTTTCAGGGATTGATTATTCTACAAGAGATTGAAGACTTGAAGTTTTATTTTCTTATCTCCTTATAATGTAGATAATCATTATAGTCCCATAGTTTCTATTTTTTTGTGAGGAATCAATGTGAGTGGTGGTTTTGTCACGAAATAGCCAAAGGGGGAGATTGTAAGGTTCCCATTTGTTGATTGGCTCATTTCGTGGACAAACCACATGTTGGGGTTCTTTGTAAGGGTAGCTTAAGTGTTGGTGTTATTGCTCAAAGCCTTTTGAAGACCTTGTCTTGATAAGCACCGAAGGTAAATTTCTACGTGCTTACTTGTCTTGAAGAGATAGTTGCACACACTCACAACTCATGCATATGTTTAATCCTTGTATGCTGTGTGTCTTATTTTTGTGCATTAATGTTCATTAACATCTCTTCTTGCATGTTATTTTGATTGCATCTTGCATATCCAATTGCCTTGTCATGCTTAGACTTAGGAGTGCATTTTTGCAATGGGCGCTCTCAAAAGCGCTCTACAGAAGCGCTGTACGAACAGCACCCATCGAGCGCTGTTCAAACCTGATCGATTTAATTCGGTCGTTGTTGGGTCGCTGTACACGCGATGTACAAAGCATTGTATAAAGCGTTGTACGTACAACGCCGCTCTGTTTTCCTGAGAAAACAGAGTTGGGGCGCTGTACAGGCGCTGTACAGAAGCGCTCTATGTACAGCGCCCAAGGCAAAATAGTGGTGTCACTTATCAAAACGACCACACTTCATCTTGACTCCCTATATATATGCCACTTTGACTTTAGGTTAATTAAGAGAGTTCATATTCAGATTTCATACTTATGATATTTTTCAAAGAGAAGAAAAATTCCAAGAATTCATTTTTAATTACTCAAACACCTTTTCATGATCATCAATCGTCATCTAGCATCATCTTTGATCATCTAGATGTCTTTTTGCATGGATTCTTCATCACACTTTGCTTGGTAAGCTTTTCACTAATATCTTACATATTTTGTGTTTTTCTTAACAAGCAATCTCAATTTATTACTTGTATGATCTTTATATATTTTTTGGATACAAGATTGAGATTAGTGTGTTGTATGTTTGAGAAGTTGTATTGTGATAGCTACTTAGGTTTTGTGCTTAATCTTGATTAGCTAAACTATTTGACATGTCATTTAGTTTTAATATCTAGGATTGTTCTAATTGCATATTCATCATCTTAGATAAGCATATAGGGTTTCCTTTGCTCTATGTTGCATTTGGATATTCATATATTCACTTAGGGTGTTATTCTCTTCATTGAGAAAGTAAGTCTTGTGTTGCTATCGGTAGACTTGGCACGGTTCCGGTTCGAACCGCTGGAACCGATCGGAACCTGAACTGAAAAAACCAGAATTGGAATCGAAAATCCGATTTCGGTTCAAGAACCAGAACCTGAACCGGAGGAGTCCGGTTCCGGTTCTATGGTTTGCTCGAACCGGAATGGAACCGGTGGTTCCTGTTCCGGTTCCGGTTCGAACCGCCAGTTCAAGGTTTTTTTTTTTTTTTTTCAAATTTTTTTTTTAAAAAAAATTACACTTTATTTATAAAAATAAAATGTTAAAAAAAAAAATGATATTGAAGAGTATTGAACCATGGTCCATAACCTTTGTCCAAGTAATTAGTATATTTTCCTTCGCATTCTCTTCCTTTTTATATAGGTTAGATCTCTCTCCACTTCCCTCATTTATCCGATGTGGGATGTGAGATGTGAGATTTTCTTTTCCTTTCTATTCTAGTTATAGCTTACTAATTTAAGTAGAAGTGAGAGAGTTAACTTTAGACATTTTGATCTTGGACTTGGTACCATATTTAACTGTGGGTGGAGAATCCATTAAAAATAAATAAATAAATAAATAAAGTTATGGGATTTCAATTGGGAGCCATCAGCCATGTGCTTGCCTACTCATATCTTTTGTTCTTATTCAGTGTCATTGTTTCAAATTTCAATTATTCATTTTTTTATATATATTTTTTTTGACGAAATTCAATTATTCATTATACAAAGCACTGCCTTTCTTCTTCTCTTTTTATGCTCTACCATTCTTCATTATCTAATATATCTATATATATCTTTTGTCCTAGTGCCCCACATTTCTTATCTCAACGTGAATTTATTTCTTAAATACTTAATTTTGTGTACGTTAATTTACTTACAGTAGAAAATGGTGTGGGTTGAGGTAGATCTAGGTCTAAGTGGATAGAATTAACAACAAAGAAAAACAAAACAATTAGAATAGAAAGGATAAAAAAATCTCACATCCCACATTGGAAAAATACGAGAAGTTGAGAGAGGCTTAACCTATATAAAAAGGTGGAGAATGTAAAGAAAAATATAATTACTTGAACAAAGGTTATGGGCCATGGGCCAATACTTTGTAATGTCCTTTTCTAACATTTTATTTTTTTAATAAATAAAATGTAATATTTTGTAATGTTAAAAAAACAAAAAAAAAAACAAAAACAAAAACAAAAACAAAAACTGGTTCAGAACCGCCGGTTCAGTTGGAGTCGGAACCGGAACCGAAACCGAAACCGAACCGGAACCATGTCAGGTCTAGCTATCGGGATTAGGTAGCTTAAATCACAAGCAATTGGACTAGGTCCACTTATATTAGGATTAGGTAGTTGTGATGATTATTGATCGGGATTAGATCATTAAACCGGGATTAGGTTGTAATCATTTCAATTAGTGGATTCGAGATTCGTGTGTGGTGCACATAACAGCCCGTGGTTTTTCCCGTGAGGGTTTCCACGTAAATATCAAGTGTTATTTACATTCCACACCTTATTACACTTGTTATATTATTGTGACTAGTTAGGGGCATTTTCGTAAAATTGACATACATGCAAAAATTGGGTAATAAAAATCTATTCAACCACCCCCCCCCCCCCCTAGATAGTTTTATACACACAGTACTATAATTTGTTTCAAGGCCCCTGATTTTATAAAAGAAAAAAAAGTAAATTGGGCCAATTGGGGGCCCCAGCAAATGGTTGGGTTTGCTGCCCCCATGGACCGGCCTTGAAAAGCACTCTCTATTAAGGTGATTTAAAAAAATAAATTATAATTCAAGTAACTTATAAAATGATCAGGTAAAAGTTAATAAAGATCAGTTTTTAATTTATAAATGATCTATGTGGTAGCTAAAAAACGGCCTTTGGGCCCAGCGCTTAATGCCCAAACCTTTTAGTGTTGAATCAAACCCAAACCCAAACCCACATGAAGCAAGTCGACTCAAGACTTCCATCAGTAGAAATTTGGTTGATTAACTCAGTCAAAGTTCAGTTACTATAGGTAGGCAATGGCTGTAACGACATATTTGAAATGGAGTAAATCTCTCCCAAGATTTAGTCCACGATTAGCTTATTTTCAGGAGGAAAACCGATGTATATGCTAGAACCAAGGAGGAGGCCTGTAAAGAAAGGAGTTTTGGTCACAGTGAAGGCTCTCTGCTCACTACTCATTAAAAAACCTTATTGGCGCATGTTCAAGCTCTATTCGAACGAATTACGATAATCGAAAGTCAACAATTTTCTTGATTACGAGCAACCTTCATATACATGCTCAGCTTAAGCACACCTAAGGCGAAAAATCATCCCCCCAGTTTCTTTTATTTCTTTATCAATTTTTTATCATTTTTTCTGCTCATGTTGACTCTTTTGTAGGTTTTTGGAGAAGTCGACATGCCTGATTCGATAGGTTAGACCGAGTTGCTTGGGCCTAACTTGAATTTGACCCGATCCACATCAACCGTAGATCGACCACCTACAGTTTGACACCCACTGTGGGGCCCATTGCAGCTTTATAACAAATCAATCAAATCAAGTGAACGTTTCTCAACATATTTGGAGATGGAAACACCCCAATCGTCGAAGAGTAGATCGCGTTGACTGCCCAGATATCTGTAAATGCTAAAAGGTTGCAGGTGCTTGAAGTATAAAATGTCACAATCCGGACGCGAAATGGTGAACTATGAGCCATAATCGACGGAACATCTAACAACGTGACACTAGAGTTCCCAATCCCAACACTCGACGATGAGCAAGAAGTCGATATGACAGCTTCGGTCGCACCTGCGGATCCTCAAAGTCTAGGGATGAACCTCAACACTGAACTAAATCAACGTACGACCCAGACGGTTCGGGCAGTAATCGATCTGAACAACATGCCTATTCGGCAGGAAGTGCCACAAGAGCCGAACTCAATCGTGGATCTACAACCAGAAAACTCCTTCAGGACCCCCATGTCGCTCTAGTCGACACCGAAGTTAGTAAAATCTAATTTTGGTCTACATTTGTTTGTTGACCCTAAACTCTCCCATAGGTTTGCAAAAATGGAAGCCTTTATCCAAAGGATTCCATGAGTCCTAGCGCCAATTAAGAAAAACACGGCAAACAGCTTTGTGGATTCGCCCTTCGTCGACACAATTGCCCTTGTCGAGATGCCCAAAAAGTTTAGCTTCCCAAACATGAAGTAGTATGAGGGCACGACAGACCCAGATGACTATATAGTGCAGTACAAGTAAATGATGTTCACTGAAGCAATCCCACGCGACCTTAGAGAAGCGTGCATATGCAAAGCGTTTGGATCTAGACCTAGCGGTCCCGCTCTACAATGGTACACTAATTTACCTAATAACTCAATTACTTCTTTTGCACAGCTTACAGATACGTTCATGGAATAATTTGCAAGCAGTCAAAAGCTCGAGAAGCAGTCGGATGACCTTTACACCATAACGCAAAGGCATGGTGAAAACCTAAGGACATATGTCGGACGCTTCAATAGAGAGAAAGTGTAAAACCCACATTGTAACCAAGCCACCGAAATCCACGCCTTTAGAAAAAGACTCAAGTTTAACTCTGACCTCTACAAGGAACTCACCAAATACCCATGCAGGACAATGGAAGATGGACTAGCAAAAGCGTGGGCCTAAACTAAATGGGAGGAGGATGAAGCTAACTACATTGGAAAAGCCAACAATTACGCCAACAGACAAAACGATTGTATCGACAGGAGGTCAAATGCCAGGAGAATCGAACCTTATCCAACTGGAGACCGACGTAGCAATCAACCCCGTTATAACAGGCCAAGTGATAGACACTCGTACAGATAAAATCCCCCAAGATCAAGTTGATCACAGATTCTAGTCCCGGAATACAACCTCAGCATTGAACCTATCGATCTTGTAGTGATGATGAAAGAAATGGGAAAGACAATCAAGTGGCCACGAAGAATGAACGCTCCCCCAGAACATCGAGATACTAGACTTCGATGTGAGTTCCATAGGGATCACGACCATCAAACAGAGGATTATGTTGCCCTTAAATTAGAAGTAGTTGAACTTTTTAAGCGGGGATATTTGCAAGAATTCCTAACCGACAAGGGAAAACAAACACTTGCTCGACGCGACGAGAAACAACAAGTCAATCCTAGTGATAACCCGCCAAAGTCACCTCGACAAGACATAATTATTAATTATATTGCAGGTGGATCAAAAGTCAGTGGTTTGAGCTATTTATTTGCAAAGAGACACACACGACAAGTGTCGAACGCAAAAGTACAACCCGACAAGTGTCACGTTCAAATCCATGGACAAATCAGATTTGTTTTCTCCTCACCATGGTGCATTAGTTATTTCAGTACATATTGCTAATTGTTTAACAAAAAGAATTTTAATCAACAATGGTAGTTCGTGCAATATTCTATTTAACAGTGCTCTATGAGAGATGCAGGTTGAAGAGTCCAAAATCAGTCGTCGAACAACCATGTTGACAGGTTTCAGTGGCAAGCAGAAGAGTACCCTAGGTAAAATCGTACTACCAGTTTACCTAGAAGGTGTAAACTTGTATATCAATTTCCTGGTGCTCGACTGTCAATCTCCATACAACGCCATCTTGGGAAGGCCATGGATACATGGAATGAAGGCAATCCCATCGACCTATCACCAGAGGATCAAGTTCCTTACCAAATGTAAAGTACGAGAAATCAAAGACGAATAGAGAGCCGCCAGAGAGTGATACCAGTGTAGGGAAAAATACAGTCAACGCAGCGGAAGCGAGACTAAAATCGAGTTTAGTATAGTTTAAAATTTTTCCATAATTTGAACCTTAAGCCTCTAATTAATTAACATATAATACTAAAGATATCATACCTTTGTCGCGTGATCCGATTGACATTGCGTCGATGGTAATCCGCAAGATCTTCCAATCCAATCACGAACGTGAATCACCTAGGAGCGTGGTCTCCCTTCTCTTTGAATTGTGTACCTGAGGATGGATTAACAAAACTTTTTCTTTTTCGTTAGTCACAACAAATTCCAAGAGGCTACAAAGAATGTTCCGGTCATTTTTGAATTCACAATCGTTAGATCGAAACTCGCGTGAACCTTATTCAAAATTGTGCACAAAACCTTTTGATGTAAAAGTAACTAGTGCACTATCGAAATAAGAACAAACTTTTCTCTCTATTCCTCTTGGCCGAAAATCACACTAGTTTAAGAGTTGGATTCTATTTTTCTCTAGCAAAAGAAAAAACTCTCAAGTCCAAAAAGAAAAAAGGGTTTTTGAATATATGATCTATATATATATGCGATACTCTTGCACAATACATATTATATATATCTCTAGTGCTCTTGCACAATATATTATATATGTAAATCACGATCTCCTTGCATACTATAATATATGTGTATATATATCTAGTGCACAATATATTATTTATATATATTTTGCTTGATCGAAAAGAATATATTGCTATATATGTATCTTGCACATGAATTCAACTTGCATATTTATTATATATATCTGCCCGAATTTAAACTTGCATATATAATATATATATCTTAGAATTCAACTTGCATTACATAATTAGGGTGACCGAATTCCTCTACCAAATAGGATTTTTGCCTATTAACCTAAATCCTAACCCTAGGTAGATTTCTTTAGAATTCCAAACCCTAATCCAACTCTTTAGTGTATTTGTGACTATATAAAAGACTTCCTTATTTGACTAAATAAATAAATCCCTTATTTATCTACTTACCAAATAAAGTCTTTTATTTTATTTATACTACCATAATAGTATACTACTAAGAAACATATTTCCTAGTCAGAAAAAGATTTTGATTTTTAATTAAATAATTAATTAATCAATTAATTAATTTCCATTTAATCAAATAATAAAAAAAAAACAATATAATATCATATATTTATCTCGGCCATGTGCCATATATATTAATATATCTATATATTGTTTTTCTATTTTATTAAATCCATTGGACCTTAATAAAAGGCCCACATGTGAACCAGACCCATTCTTACTAAAAGAAACAAGCCCACATGCCTTTCATTAATATATTAATATAATTGATCAGCCCATTAAATAAATAATGTGCAAATTATATTCTTAATATATTAAATACAATTCTAGATGGACCCGTAAATTGGTCCGGTAGAATATATCAAGTGATCCATACAAGTCCGTGTGGATTGGGGATCTTGGCGGGCCTATCTAAACTTAAGCTCCAATAGACATAACCCAATCACAATCAACAAACGATTCACTTAGGTTCAATCTATTAATTTTAGTTCATTCCACTAAAGAACTAAAATTGCACTCTTAAATAAAGATGGAATAAGTAAATGATTCTCATTCATACCCTAGACAATCTTATAGGAGATGGTGTATCCTCGTGAAGAATATCAGTAATCGCCAAGAGCTCATAGACCGCCTATAGCTCTCCAAGTTACCATATTTACTCATATGACCACATTTTGAATTTGGATATTTTGACTTGTCTAGAAGCCATGTTTCAATAGACTCTATCGAAAACTTAACGTTAAGATTCAATATCCAATACCTCAAAACATCCATATGATGATATTCTACTCTCATTTAATAAATGGAGCCACGATGTCCATATCTATAAATGAAGTCCTCTATCGATTAACAAATGAATATCACCAAACTATCGAGGATAGACTATGCTATATAATCGTACTCATTGATAACTCAAATGATACCACTTGCAACCATAAGTCCATCATTTATCTCAGGATTAAGATAGACTCTCCGATTATCCTAATAATGAAAAGACTATTATCTATTGACAGTTCTAGATAAAGTATTTCATTGTGATCCAGTTCAATGCACCCAGTGCACTAGATTCTTTTACTCGAAGACCCTCCGATGATTTCAGACTCATCATAACTCATTTGATCCCACTCAAATGCTAGCAAAAGAATTCTACAACTTTAACAAGATAAAGGTGCCCAACCTTTAACTTAAGTTGTGAACATTATTCAAGACTAACTAAAGAATTGTGTCTACCTCATACATATCCAGATGTACGAACAATTCTTCTTTTCTCATAGTCCTTTGACCTTATGATTATTTACTTTTGACAATTATAATAATTAAACTATAAATGCTATAAGATTTGTTAAACCAGAAATCACATTATTAATATGAATAGATTGTCAAAAACACTATTACACTCTTGCTATTGAGCATAATCCTAACAACCAGAACACCATGAAGAAAAAGAAAGAGCAATAATAGTAATTACATGAATCCACGGTCGAGTCGACTCTAAATAAACCAAGGATGGAAGAACTAGATGAAGTTTCGATCGACCCGGAATAACTATAGCATAAAGTCTTAACCGGGTCCGATCTACTAGAGGAGATCTGTAGACAACTGGTCGACTTCCTAAAAGAGCATCAAAACAGTTTCACCTGGTCACAATTAGACATGATCAGAATTGACCCAGAGGTAATAGTTCATAATTTACATGTAGACCCAGATCATCGACCAGTGAAGCATAAGAGGAGAAAATTCACGCCATACAGGAACAAAATAATCAACGAAGAAATTCAAAAGTTGATCGACATTGAGTTGGTCCGAGAAGTGAATACCCAGATTGGCTGGCTAACGTCATGGTTGTGAAAAGAAAAACAGAAAGTGGAACGTCTGCATCGACTTCACAGATCTCAACAAGGTGTGTCCTAAAGTTTCATTCTCACTTTCTCACATCGACATGCTAGTCGACGCCACAACGGGACATGAACTCGTTAGCTTCATGGATGCATACAACCAGATCTTGATACATCCGAACGACCAAGAAAAAAACTACTTTCATCCTTAAACGAGGTATTTTCTGCTATAAAGTTTTGCCCTTTGGTCTGAAAAATACAGGTGCAACGTATCAGCGATTGGTTAACAAAATGTTCGTCGAGATGCTCGGTTCGACAATGGAGGTCTATATCGATGACATGCTAGTCAAATTCTTGTTCGCCCAACAACACATATAACATCTAAAACAATAGTTTGACGTATTCGACAAATACGGTATGAAGCTGAACCCTACCAAATGTTTGTTTGG
Organism: Acer yangbiense; assembly: GCA_008009225.1. Lineage (NCBI taxonomy): Eukaryota > Viridiplantae > Streptophyta > Magnoliopsida > Sapindales > Sapindaceae > Acer > Acer yangbiense. The sequence goes on from CM017768.1 coordinate 36,882,451, forward strand.
TGTGTCTTCTAGAAAGTTTCTAGGTTACCTGGTCACCCTAAAAGGTGTCAAGGCCAATCCCGACCGGATCTGGTTGACCTAAGGAATCGAATTACCAAAATGCGTCAAAGATGTTCAAAAACTCATGAGTCGAGTAGCAGCCTTGAACAGGTTCATCTCCAAGTCATCCGAGCGATGCCAACCCTTTTTCAACAACTTGAGGAAAAATAAAGTGTTCGAATGGAATGAGGAATGTGAGAAGACGCTGCAAGATTTGACAGAGTATTTGACCTCACCCCCATTGCTATCGAAACCCAAAGATGAAGAAACTTTGTTCGTATATCTAATAGTATCCAACACAATATTAAGCACCATACTGATTAGGGAAGAAGAAGGTTCGCAACATCCAGTATACTACGTAAGCAAAGCCCTACTCAATGTCGAAACCAGATACAGTCAACTCAAAAAATTGGCCCTAGCACTCGTCGTGGCCCCACGCAAGCTGATTGAAATTCCCTTAAGCAATATAGTGTAAGATATACCTAGGGGGTGAATAGGTGTAGGCCTAAATTCTTTCAAACTCCTTTTTCTCAAACACAACAATGATGTGCACACATGGTGTTTCTAACAAATGAATTGTGTTAATCAACACAAATGGAATTCAATACACAAGTGATACAATCAATACAAGTTATGGAAGATAATGAAACATAAAGCGAAACTTGACACAAGTATTTTTACGTGGTAAAACCTCCTAAGAGGAAACATCCATAGGTTGATACCATAACCACCGGCAAGTAATTCACTGTGACGAAAAAGAGATACACACTCAAGGCAATCAACACATGATATACTCCTTAAGCTATCAACTCCTAGTCTACCCTCAGGCCTAGTGAAGCACCTTGCCTACTTCCTATCCAAGATGTGACCTACACACCTCTAGGAAGCAACTTCCTATACAAGACGCTCACGTCTCTAGGAAGCTTTCTTACTTGTCTATCCGAATCCACTTGATCCTAGACAAGTCTTCTTGCTTAGTTATCTGTATCCCCTTGATCCTAACTAAGACTCCTTGCTTGACTATCTGGACCACATGTCCTAGTCAAGTCTTCTTGCTCTAAACAAAGCTTCGCTCACCTTAAAAGAGACTTCAACCTTTTACAAGGCAAAATGATCTAAGTGATGCAAATGATGCAAACACAATCAAATAAAGCAAGTAGATCACTCAAACTCTATGAACATGCCATTTGATAACTAGAATATGCTTTGAATAATCAGTCACAAAATTATCTAGAAATCCAAGCATGTGAATCAAAAAGAACTAGATTAGAATATTCAATATCACAATCAAAAATCCTAGTTCTTAGAAAAATGAAACAAGATCTAGAAATCAACAATCAAGATCATCACAAAAGGCTTTTCTAGAATCAATTTCATGTTATTCAAGTTTTGCTAAAAGATGTTCAAATATGATCACAAAGCTAAAACTCAAAAATCAATCAATCAAACAAACCTAGAACATGAATTAACATCATCCTTAACACGTTTCATCTATCAAATAAGAAGATTCAATAAGATGATCACAAGAGAAAGTGAGAAGAAGATGATTCACTTACAAATGATGATCCATGAGTAGAAAACGATTTACTTCACAAAATAACGACATCAGTTGACTCTAAAAATTCTTGGGGTTTGTTCCTCTCTTCAAGACCAACATTTTTGGCTTTTGAATCACTTGATTCGGAGTTGAAATGAGAGAGTTACGATCAAAACTAGAAATCAAACACTTGAAGAAAATTTCAGATCTATATCTTTTCAATTTTTTCTTCACACATATTTGGAAGGAAAAAGGAGGATATTTAAAAGAGAGAGGGAAGAGGTTTCGGTGGCCAACCAGAGGTGACCATGTCACCCCAGCCCATGTGAGGCACGTGAGCCTCATAGGGTAGAGGGGTGGGTGGACCGTGAGGCTCATGCACCCCTCACGGGATGCACCCCAAAATGGCCTTTGGCCATTTCATGCCTCCTTCCCGCTCCTCTTGCGTTCTTCAGCCGTGTTTGGGCCTCCGAACTCCGAATTCGAATCTATTTTTGGATTACAAACCGTGACTCCCTTACACACAAGGAAGACAATAAAAATTTTACAAAAGGTTGTGAGTTCAACTCAATACATGACAACGAAGACAACACATCGTTTGAGAACGTAAAGTAGCGTAACTTCCTAGTTTGGACTCGAAACCTAATGAGTGAGTAACCGAAATGACCAAAACTCAATAAGGAATCATATGAGATCATGTTCAAGTCCAAAACAAAAGAAACACAAACAAATAAATACAAAGTCACACAAGTATGACATTTCCTAGAGATAGTCCTAGAACATGCAATTTCACAATGTTTATCAAATTAAATCTAATGTATGTGCATACTTCAACAAGTGTGTGAATGTGTTATACCAATGGTGTACAACTGCAGGGACACATATGAATGCAATGTGTGTGTGTGTGTGCGCTTATGGCTTGCAAGAGGAAGAAGAATCTCGATACCTTAGCATCCAAGTAAGCACCTTTCCTCTTGAAGACTAACTTTGCATGCGACGTTGCTTTTCTTCTTTGAAGCTTGATCTAATCACGAATCACCTAAGCAACTAAGCAGTACAAATAAAGAGCGTTTTGTTATGGAATCAAGCCAACACAAATCTAAAACCTAACACTGAGACCATAATTTCAATGCCACCCAATCAAGGTATTAACTTCCTTCCTACTTAAAAATATATTGCATAGACCTGAACTTTCAGGTCGATTAACGTAGTGGTCAGTCAAACTAAGCAAGCACGACATCACCTTACAGCCCCGTACAGTAATGAAATATCAGGTATTTCCTGACTTTATTGCAGACTTTACCCATGTGAAAACTTACAGGCTAAACTGGAACTAGTGGCTCTCATGGAGAATCCTATAAAAGTAAATGGGTTCTATCTGTCGATGGATCCAGCAACATAAAAGGGAGTAGACTCGGACTTGTGCTCAAATCTCCCCAAGAAGTCATATTAGAGTAGTCAATACACTGCAATTTTCGTGTGACAAATAATGAAGCTGAGTATGAGGCCTTAATTGCTGGGCTCGACCTAGCAAAAAGTTTGGAAATAAAAATATTCATGTGCAAAGTGACTCACAGCTCGTCGTTCAACAAATGAATGGATTATACGAAGCTAAAGACAAAAGAATGGCAGCATACTTGGCAAAGCCAAGCAACTACAGTCGACCTTCGACGAGTTCTTGATTTTGCAGGTACCAAGGTCAGAAAATGCCAGAGCAGATGCATTGGCAAGCTTAGGATCGACAACGACCAATGGATCTAAGTTGATACCAATTGTACACCTCCTGCTACCCACAATACATGACGAAGAAACACTTGCACTAGTCGACAACAGTTCAAGCTGGATGGACCCAATAATGAAGTTCTTGCAAGCCGACATCCTACCAAAAGACAGAGCTGAAGTAAAAAAAATCAAAGCAAAAGTAGCGAAGTTATGCGTTTTATATGGTAACCTTTATAAAAAATCGTTCACAAGTCCCTACTTGAGGTGTTTAACATTGTGCAAGGCATACAACGTTCTGAAAAGCCTACACTACGAAGAATGTGAAAACCATTATGGCGCACGAAGCATGTCAAATCGAGCCATCACGGCTAGATACTACTGGTCGACCATGCGATCCTACTCCCAAACACTTGTGAAGACTTGCAACAAATGTCAAAGATTTGCTCAAGTGTCTTACCTTCCTCCAGGTATGTTGAATTCAATTTTGGCCCCTTGGCATTTTATGAAATGGGGAATGGACATTGTAAGTAAACTCCCAGCAGCTGGTGGTGGTGTCGTCCACATGCTAGTTGAAATATACAAACGTGGTTAAATTGGCTAAAGCTAACCTAAAGGGGGTGAATAGGTTTTTATACCTTTTTCAATCCCTTGAAACAAACAAGAGTTTGTCCCTCTAGATAGCTTTAATCACAACACGTAAACAATATAAAGCATGTGTAGACAATTGAAAAGCATTTTCAATAAATCATTGTCAATCAAGTCTACAAGTTGCAAGTGAAGGAATTATATTAAAACTAAAAACAAAGAATACTTGTATTCATAATAATGTCCAATATGTACAAGTACTAATCAAGATATGATTATATACAAGTAAGTCAATATACAAAAGAATGATATTTACAACTTTGATCAAATGGAGTGCTTGCATCCCACACTTTACATAATCTTGTTTACAAAGATATCTAGAAGTGAAGATTATGAAACAAGATTCAACCATACACATATACAAATATAAAAAGTAGAGATAGGAAGAATTAAAACAAGAGATTTTTTAATGTGGTAAAACCTCCAAAGAGGAAACATCCACGAGTTGAATCCATAACCATTGGGTACTATATTTATTAGATGATAGATTAGAAATTCCTTAAAAATGACCAACTCATGATACACTCCCTATTAGACTCTATGTCTACCCAACCCTATTGGTAGATTTGAAATTCCTCAAAAGTGTGAAACACTCTCTATTGGACTCTATGTCTACTCAACACCATTGATAGATTAGAAATTCCTCAAGAATGAAACAAACCATGAAACACTCTCTGTTGGACTCTATGTCTAATCAATATCCCATGCCTACCAATGTCATAGCCAACTTTCTATCCAAGGAACTCATGCCTCTAGAAAGCCTCCCTTGCATAGCTATCCGGATCTCCCCAATCCTAACCATGACTTCTTGCTTAACTATCCGAATCACCCCAATCCTAGTCAAGACTTCTTGCTTGGTTATCTGGACCACTTGTCCTAACCAAGACTCCTTGCTTGACTATCCGGACCACTTGTCCTAGCTAAGACATCATGCCTTTTACAAGGACTTCCTAGTGTGATCAATGAATGCAAATGCAAACAAGCAGTTAACATATAACATGAGATCAATACATTCTATGGGAACTAGACATTAGCATGTGAGAACGTAAATCAAAATTGTCTAGTTACTATACATGAATAAAACCTAGAACATGTGAAACACCTAACACATTTAATTTCTGTATTCATTCATGAAACTAAAACTTGAATCAATCATATACATGAAGCACATATTCAAGATATTAGTAACATACACAAACATGCTAGATTCACAAGATATGATCAATGAATATCCTAGCAAATATTTAGAGCAAGTATTTACACAATAATCAATTAAATCCTAATTAGCTCTAAATATGAAATCAAATGTGCTAATCCTAGATTTGTTCAACTAATGAGTTCGAGCACATGATCAGGCTATCAATCATGAAAATAAAGTCAATCAAAGAACAAATAAACCTAGATAATAAGCTAATCATAATACAACTCACAAACATGTGAAAACCTAGATTTCAAGAAAAACTAGTTCACATTTAAGTCCCTAATTAGACAAGATTTGCCTATGATTGAAGCTCTACTTCTCAATAGAATTTGTCCAAGTAGCACATACACATAGAAGAAGAAAACCCAAGGTAATTAAAGACTTTAAAGATCAAAACACAAAGCTTAGATCAATACCTATGGAATCCCGTGCATTTTTAGTTTTGAGTATAGAACCACCTCAAACTTGATCAAATGGTTGCAAACTAACTAGGAGAAGGTAGGGGACTTCAATACAAAGATTCTCCAACTTGAATCACTCAAATCAGATAAGAAATGAGAAATTTATGGTGTTTGGAAGTTGGGAAAGTTGGAGAGAAAATTTTGCACTTCTATTTTTTCAAATTTTCTTCTTAGAATGAAATGAGACGGAAAGGAGCTTTAAAGAGAGGGAAGAGAGAGATATTTCGGGCCACCAATGGCCACCCTCCACCTCGGTTCCCCAAGGAGGTGCATGGCCATATCATAGGCAGAGGAGTCTCCTCCCCGAGATGGCCACGCACCAACTCGGGGAAGGGTGGCAAATGGCCTTCGGCCATTTGCTTCCTCCCTTACGCTCCTTTCATATTCTTCGATTGTTCTTCGGCCTCCGAACTCCAAATTTGAATTCGTTTGTGGATTACGAAACATAACTCTCTCACGCACATGGATGACTACAAAAATTTAACTAGAAGTTATGAATTTGACTCGATACACGAAGACGAAGGCAATGCATGGTGAAACAATATTACGGTGTGCTAATTATATCTAGCGGGGGGTGAATAGATTTCAATCCGGTAATTACCAAATTTTCGCAATTAGTCAATTTTATGAAAATAACCCCAATCTAGTCGATACAACAAATCAAGTGTAAAGTGCGAAATTTAAATGACACTTGATTTTTACGTGGAAACCTTCAAAAAGGAAAAACCACGGGCTGTTATATGCGCCACACATGATCCTCGAATCCACTTATTTTAATGGTCTAGGTTGACCACGTCAAACCCTATACGGTCAATAACCCACCACTACTACCCAGCTTGCCTTTAAAAGTGAACCTAGATCAATTTGCTTGCACACTAAGCCATTTTAGCCACAAGACTTAATTCTCACTAAAGAGATCAACAACCTAATGTGAATATGATAATATTCTAAATGCAAATAATGCTAGGTTACACTAAATGCTTATCTAGAATTATAATATGTCAATTAAATCAATCCTAGATATTAATTGCTATATAACATGGCATACAACATAGCTAACATAGATTAAGCAATCCTAAGTATAGCTATCAAAATACAACTCTCAAACAATCAACACAATAATCTCAATCTTGTAGATAAAATATGTTCTAAAAGCATACAAGTGATACATAAGATTACTTGTTAAGAAAGACACAAAATATGTAAGATATTAGTGACCAACTTACCAAGCAAAGTGTGTTGAATAAACCCAAGCATAGATGGCACCTAGATGATCATGGATGATGCTAGATGATGTTTGATGCACATGGATATGTGTTTGAGTAATCAAAGGTGAGTTCTTTTGTAAATTTTTCTCTTGGAAAATATGCTAAGTCAAAATATGTTTTGAACTCTCTCAAAAACGACCTAAAGACAAAGTAGAATATATATAGGGTGTCAAAATGATGCTACGTCGTTTTGTTAAGTTTTCTGAAAAATGGCCTTGACCGCTATTCACCTGCTCTACGTAAGGCAGGTGTACAGTGGTTCACCTGGGAAAATGAAGAACATGTTCTTCATAATCCGCTCTACATAAGAGCGATAATAAGGTGACCTAGGAGCGGTTGCTCTCAGGTTTGGTGAGCTGTTGTTCACCCGCTCTACATACGGCAGTTGAACAGCGACTAAACAGCGATGGACCCGATGTACGTACAGCGACTATACAGCGGGTAAGAGTAATTTTGCTCTAAGCCCCTTATAGGCGCTGTACGTAGGGCGACCCAACAGCGGGTGTACAACGCCCATTCATAACTTTGCATCCTAAAGTCTAATATGACATGGCATTTGACAAACAAGATGCAATCAATAAAATATGCATGAAGAGGATTGAAGAACATGAATGCACATATATAAAACACACAACATACAAGAAGTATAGATATGCATGAGTTGTGTGTGTGTGCAACTATATCTCTTCAATGCAATTAAACACAAGTGTTTAACCTTTGGAGTGCTTATCATCTTGAAGTCTTGAAAGGGCCTTTGTTGAGCTTGATCACCAACAATTAGAAGCCTAAGCTACCCTTACATCACAAACCCCAAATGTGGTTTGTCACCAAAATAAGCCAATCAAACTTGAGGAACTTACACATGGTAAGATAACGGAAAGTTTCATAACTTCCTACTCGGAACTCGAAAACTAAAGAATAAGTAACCGAAATGACTAGAACTCAATAAGGAATAATATAAGATCAAATTCAAGTCCGATATCACAAAAACACAAACAAACAAGCACATGAACACACAAGTATGTCAGTTTCTAAATATAGTCCTAGAACATGCAATTTACAAAATTTGTCAATTTAAGTCTATTGCATGAGCATACAATATCAGATGTGTGAATGTGTTATACCAATTGTGCACAACAATGCAGGTACACATATGGATGAAATATGTGTGTGTATGCCTAAGCCTTGTAAGAGGAATGAGGTCTAAATATACCTTTGTTGAGCAATGAAGCGTATTCATCTTGAAGACTCCATCTTGCTTGATAAGTTGCCAAAACTTCCTTGAAGCTTGAAACATCATCAATCTAAGACAATGAATTAATACAAGTGAAACATTGTTTTGATATGGAATTTATGCCAACAAGACTCAAAAACCTAACAATCTCACCCTTTAGCAAATTCCATGTCAAAACCCCTATACACAAACTAAAACAATTACAAAAAAGATTGGTCACAGTGAGTTACACATTCCTAGACTAATCTTCAACAAGTCTTGAACTTCTTCTTGATATCACCTAAAATAAATTTGAAGCACAATGTATATGAAAATATATATATAACGAATCTAAAATAATATAGAGGGGGGGTGAATAGATTTTAATCTAGTTATTACCAAATATTCCGAATTAGTCAATATTGCAAAAATAACCCCAAACTAGTCAAATACAAAATCAAGTGTGAAGGTGCGGAATTTAAATGATACTTGATTTTTATGTGGAAACCTTCAACAAGGAAAAACCACGGGTTGTTATGTTCACCACACAATTAACCTTGAATCCACTAATTGTAATGGCGATTACAACCTAGGTTGACCACGTCAAACCCTACACGGTTACTAATCCACCACTACTACCCACAGGCCTTCAAAAGTGAACCTAGTTCTTTGCTTGCAAACTACCAAATGGTAAATACAAGACTTGACTCTCTAAGAGAAGAGATAAACAACCTAAAGTGAATATGTGCAATATTCAAAGTGCACAAATGCAAGGTTAAACATTTAAGCTTATCTAGGCATGGATGAACATGTTAAAGACATTCCTAGATATCATGTAGCTATATGACATGCATACAACTTAGCTATGTAAAGGGTAACCAATCCTACATACAATAGCTATCACAAACAATCTCAATCAACCAATGAGATAAACTAGCTAGATGTGCAAATAAAACCCTGTATGCAATAGCTATCATAAACAACTCACAAAACACAATAAAAATGCAATCTTGAAACTAGTTAAGTAATAAAAATGCTATCTTGTAAAGCAAGAATATGTGAAGAGATGCAAATAAATGTTCTAACTACAAGTCATGTGATTTATAAAGAAAACCCATAAGAAATCAATCTAGAACATGCTAGATGATGTATGAAACATGAAGTATGATGGGTGTTTGTGTTTTGTGTAATAAAAATCAAGTCTTGATACCTTTACTTTGAAGTCACTTCTTTTGCTCTCAAAATGTGTAATTTTTTGCTCTCTTGAACGACCAAAGGCTATCAAGGAATATATTTATGAGATCCAAGTAAAGTGAGGTCATTTTGGAAAAAACGCTTCAAATTCTCGTCATGTGCGCTGGTGTGTGCACTGGTCGAGTAGCGCACGACCAGCGCAAAACCTCTGTGGAAGTTGCGTTGGAGAGCTGCGAAGACGACCACCAGCGCATGACCAACGGTAATCCTCTGCCAAGGTTGCGTTGGTCCGGCCATGACGACCAGCGCAATGCGCTGGTGTGCGCGAGTGAGGGACCAACGCACTGCACACATACTCAAATCAATCAAGAAAAATGTGCAAGTGTGAATTGTGAAATACATACACTCAAAATGCAATAATCACACATGCATACTAGAGTAGTGTGTGTGTGCAACTAAATCTCTTCAACTAAGAGTCAAGACAAGTAAACTACCTTCCTTGAAGCTCTTGATGTCCACAATGAGGTCCTTTGACATTTGATGAGGATTTCTGCAATCCTAAGCTACCCTTACATATTTGAACCCCTACATATTTGAACCCCATTGTGATTTTGTCAACGAAATAAGCCAATTAAAAAGTGAGGAACTTACAGTATATACAAGAGATAACACATATGGCAATGTACATTCTTGGGCCAAAATAAAGCATTTAAAGTTCAAATGGATCATGTATGCTCCCCCTTAATACATGTTAATCCAACAAAAAAATATTCTAACCAAGTTTAACTAAAATTATTACATGCCACAAAAGTTCAAGCTTGATACCAAATGAAACATAAAACAAAGATTGAGACTACGTAAGCTAGAAAGTATCACATATTTCTCCCCATTTTTGATATGATATAAAGCCAAAAGGAAAAAGGAAAAAATATACCTCAAGATCATTTTGCTAGCCACTTGTGCCACCAAGGAACTTTGTGCGATTAGTCAATCTCACATAATGCTTTGGAGTAGTTTCTTTGCTTGAGGAGATGCTTCCCTCAAATTATTTGATCTTAGCATCTTGTCAAACTACCTTAGCCTTCGATCATTCCTTTGTGATTCCTCAATCTTCCTTCTTGACTCTTCAACTTCAATTACATAGCCCATTCCGGAAGACAAGTTGTGCTAGATACAAGGCTTGAATCTTGAGATTCACCAAAGAGCCTAAAAGTATCACAAGACCTACCATTGTCTTTGTATGACATAAAAGTCATACATTTATCACTAAACTTCTCCAAGGGAGGTAGTAGCACATCTTCCTCATGTTTCTTCACACCTAGAGCCAAACACAAATGAGAAATAAACCCCAGGAGTGCCAACTTTTTGTCCAACCGAGTTGAACAAGCCACAATCTCAATATGTTTTATAAAGACTTCTCCAAGGTTTATGGGTTTGTTAGTCACTGAGGCATATACAATCTTGATCATCTCCTTGTTTAGTTCGATAGCATTAAAAGATTCTACAAGATTGGCACAAACAAATAGATGCCAAAAGGCATTAACCTTAGTGAACTCACTTTGGCTAATGAAAGCTCGTTTTCCTCACTCAAAATCATTATTGTCACATAGAGTACTACCCATTTCATTGAGATTCTCAATATATTCAACATCAAGAAAGTCCGACTCAATATTATTGGGCAACCCAAGGAACTTATTGATGTTCTCCGAGTTAACTCTAAAGACAATACCTCTCAGATCCATCAAAGCATCTTCATTGGTAGTACTATGCTTATACTCATGGTAGAATTCTCTAACCAAGCTATCATTGACCATTCCAAGCATATTAATCCAAGTACCGTAATTTCTATCAACTATAATCCGATGGACATTGGATCCACTACATTCACACAAATCTATACCTCTTTCTTGTAAAAACTTTTTGGTTCCCATAATACCCAAAGGGTTCAACCTATTGGATTTGGATTTCTTAGAGGTAGATATGGGTTTGTCTATGGGTTTAGGAGGATTGCTAATCCCGGTTTTCTTGTTTCTTCCCATGACTTTGTGTAGAGAATCACTAAACACAAAAATACAAAAGTGAGTGGAAACAATCAAAGCTAGTTAGTCATCAAAAATACAAAGGTATATAATAACACAAAGAATCATCATGCAAATCAAGACATATGAAATAGCACCCTCAAGATTCATCATATCAACCAAAAGAATATGCCAACAAATATCAACTTGAAACATGTGAACATATCATAAAAGAGAACAAAGTCTAGCATACTATGCTCCCCCTTGATAAGTGCTCTATCTAAGATCAAGATAGAATATTGTTCACAATGATATCCACACATTCACACATTCAAGCAATTTTAAAGAAATCAAACCAAATAAGCTCCACAAGCTATGAGAGATACATCAAGATTTTCAATCTCTCTTATAATTCTTCTAACATTGCAAGAATATCAAAATACTTATAAACAAAAGTGTATGTGTGTGTGTGTGTGTGTGTGTGTGTGTGTGTGTGTGTGTGTGTGTGTGTGAATTTTGCTTCTAGCATATGAAAAGAAGTAATTTGATAATCAACATACAAACCATATCAACATCTATTCATCTTAAGCTTTTCCATGAAAGGTCAAACCGATTATCATCCGGTATTTTTGCTTTTAAGAGAATAGATTTCAACATATGAGCATGTGTGTGCATGTGGCTCGTTATTTTATTTCTATTTGGCAACTAAAGCAAACTTGATTTTCAACTATACTTCTTAAAGCCTTTTTTTTTTCTTTTAGGCTTTGAATCAAAGAATTTTTATTTTTTTTATTGATTCTTTTCAACACTTCTTTGATTTTTCTAATATAAGCATATACACTTCATGACAGCTTTCACTCATCACAATGGTGTAACCCTTTCCTATATTAGGCGGCTGCACAACCAAGTGTATAGCCCTTTTCATGAAGGTGCTCGTTGAGTTCTATGTAGTTGCCAAAGCAAAATGAATACTAACCATAGGTCATCTTAAATGTACTAGTCAAAGGACTTCAAGGTATATCCACAACTTACATATATTCAAACTCAACTTACTCAACTAAACATATAAGAGAAGCAAGATGCAATTTTTGAAAACCAAATTTTATGGCTTACAAGCACATGATCTAAAAGCAATACAAAGTGACTTACTTAAAATCATTACTGTTGGGACCCCGGTTTACCAATCGCGCAATGGAAGGAACCTTTTCAAAAATTATTTCAAAGAAATATTGCGACTAGTAAACCCTAGGATCTATTTTTCGGAACAGTAAAAACAAGAAATCGAAATCGAAATCGAAATACTTAAAAGAGAAGAGAATAAACAATTTTCTTCATACCTGCGTTAGAGGCTCCTTCTTCTTTTCGATCTGCTTCCTGATTTGAACCACAAGATCTTCCTCGCTATGACCTGGGATTGGTAATGGCGTGTGGGCGCGTCACGGTACTCAAGAACAAGGAGGATGAAGAGACACACGGAAGCAGGAGGATGAAGAGACACATAAAGCAACTCTTTTTCACTTAATGCGTTATTTTGTGTTCTCTTCTCATTTAATGCGTGAGTTTGTGTTCTCTTCTTCACTTAATGTGTGAGTTTGTGTTCTCTTCTTATCAGTTGCCTAAAATATATATATATATATATTATATATCTATATTTTTTAAACTGATTAAATTTTTATTAAATCCTTTTAAAATATATATGATATCTTTTAATAGATATTAATAAAGTTTGAATTTAAACTTCTAAAATTCAAATTCAATATTTAATTAAAAATAAAATAATCACATTATCTTATCTTTCAAAATTAAATATCAAAGAACACCCTCTAATAATGATTAATTACATAATTAAATAATCTAATTATTTAATTAACATAATTATTATTTTCCATTAATTAAATAATCTCATTATTTAACTAATTCCCGATTAAACATGTGTCACTTTCGTAACACAATTAATTGGACAATCCAATTAATTAATCGTGACCATTATTACCTAAATCGATCGGGCTAGCAAGGGGACCTAATGGACCCACAGTATTTTGAGCTCCAATAATCCTTAGAAATAATTAATTAAACTCTTTAATTAATATTTCATGATTATTAACTTCGGTGTTATTCCACTAAAAACCCGAAGCTGCACTCTCTCAACTGTAGACGTTTTTACACAAACCAATAACTCTTGGTGTCTATCGATATAGCTATTACATATGTATAATCCTCCACAAGTAGTTCATAATTAGAGCTGGGTCATAATGTCCGTTATACCTCTCTAATTATATCTTTCCATTAAGTACCATTGATCCTCTAATGAACAATAAATCCTACATTCCTTACGAAATTAGGAGAGCGCTCATATTGTTCAAGCCCCGAATCAACCCTTAAGGGAACTACTATCTACTTCTTGGAAGAAGGAGTGGATTCCACTATTATGTACAGACCTTCCCAGCCACAAGTCAAACTGCGATTCCAACATACGAAGTTATTGATCGGGAATGCAACTCCGATCTCACTCATGGTAATCAAAAACCATGATCTAACCCGAAGGAGTCAATAAGACACTCAGGATTAAGATCACCCATATATAGCCATCAATTGTCGATATATATGAATCTCATCATGTAACGGATCTTGGTGAGAGATTCATATAGATCGTGGCCCATTCCTATATGATCACATCATACAAGGTGCCTCCATTCTCATATCATAAATGATCCAGGATAAGATCACCGTATAATATGGAATGAACCGTAGCTATAAATTAACCACAAATAAATTACCCAACTTTATTTGCTATCTACGGACTCTTTAGATTGCTTGTTTCAAACTGAATCCATATGTATATGACATTCATATACTCAGTTTGAAATTACATCTGGCAATCTTGGATGTTAAGTACACATGTTATATATAAATGTATGAGACAATTTGAATGAATAAACTACTTCTTTTATTTATGTTCAATTCACATTTACAAATAACAAACTTTAGGACAAAAATGCCAACAATTACTTCTCAAGAGAGTAGCTTTCAAAGAATATGAAGCTCATATTTTTTTCAAAACATGCCACTCATCATTCAAACTATCAATTCACACATCACGATCAAGATCAATGTGAACAACATCAATAGAAACAAATAAAAATGGAAGAACCTTCACTCACCTTGAAAGGGATTTGAGTAAAAATCACCAAAGAAATCAACCAAGATTTGTAGAGATTTACGAGTGCCTTCTCTTCGAAGATAATCAGAAATTTGAGAAGGTTGAGTTTAGTTGAGTGGTTTGAGAAGTGGAAGAGTTTAGTTTAAAAACCAACACTTTTAACCATAGTCACCACGTGTCCAAACCACTACGGTTATCGGCTAACCAAGGTAAATTGCCAAGGTTAACTTTTGAAATTCAACTTGTCTCGAAAATTACGCCCAAAATAAGTTAGCATGCCTTATGTCATCTTAGGGCACTGAACCGTCTCAGTCCCATCGATTAGACTTCCTATCCTTGTAGAATACGAAACGATTGACGACAAATCACCACAAAGATAGACCATTTTCACCCAGGAATTTTCCTACTCGATCCCCTATCGAACCACTATTCGACTCGATGAGAAGAACAATTTCTCAAGCATGTCCTGTGAACATTGGTTCGAAATCGACACTAAGTCGAACTCACGAACAATTCGACGAAAATCACTCTCTAAATTCAGTGGTCCCTTCTTTAGAGACTGGGGGACAAACTGTGGTAGCCAAAAAATGGCATTTGGGCCAAGCGCTTAAGGCCCAAACCTTTTAGTGTTGAATCCAGCCTAAACCCACATGAAGCGAGTCGACCCAAGACTTCCATCAGTAGAAATTTGGTTGATTAACTCAGTCAAATTTTAGTTACTACTGGTAGGCAACGGCTGTAACGGCAGATTTGAAATGAAGTAAATCTCTCCCTAGATTTACTCCACGATCAGCTTATTTTTAGGAGGAAAAATGATGTAAACATTAGAACCAAGGAGGAAGCCTATAAAGGAAGGAGTTTTGGTCATAGTGAAGGCTCTCTGCTCAATATTCACTGGAAAAGCTTATTGGTGTGCTCAAGCTCTATTCGAACGAATTCAGATCATCGGAAGTCAACCATTTTCTTGATTACGAGCAGCCTTCATATAGACGCCTAGCCCAAGCGCACCTAAGGCGAAAGAATCATCCCCCTAGTTTCCTTTATTTCTTTATCGTTTTTTCTACTCATTTGACTCTTTTGCAGGTTCTTGGAGAAGTCGACATGCTCGATTTGACAGGTTAAGCCCAAGTTGTTTGGGCCTAACTCGAATTTGACCCGATCCACATCAACCGTAGATCGACCACTTACAATATTATCTACTTAAGAAATTAGTTATAATATTTTAGTAAAAAGAATGATGTATTAAACAAAAATAAACATCACTTTTTTATAATAAAAATTACCCGATTTATAATTTATTATTATCCGTTTTGACCAAACAAATGATCTGTTTTTTTTTTTTTTAATTAATTGATCATTTTAATTTATTTATAATTATTATTATTCTCCAATTTAGTTGTATTAATATCACTACATGACATAATTTATTTCCAACTAATTACACACAATAAATATCAGTTGTTTATTAGAAATCAGAAAACGATAGGTATTTCTTTCCAACAATTTTATTTATTCAAAAATCATCTCAAAACTATTTACACAAGAATCTCAAAACAAAAAAAATTAAACTACAAAGATAAGTTCACAGTATTCATCAAATTTCAACACTACAGTATTTATCAATGTTCACAGTATCTCAATCTCCATTTGTTATCCCGTATAATGGTTTATTTATTTATTTATTTATTTTATTAAGGGATGTTGTCCCGTATAATGTTAATCTGTAATGTTAATATAGTGTTAGGGGCTGTTTGTTTTTTTATCTAAAGTCTTATAAAACCTTAATTCGTTAGACATATGGATAATTCTTATAAATTAAGATATTATGATATGTTTATTTTTTACATTTTGGATGACTTATTACAAATATAAAATTGATTGGGTTGTGTGAGGGTTTCTTTAAAATTTGGAATTTTTGGAAAATTGATTTTTAGGATTTTATTATGTGCGGATAAAATTATAAATGTATGAATTGATATAGAACATTTTTGGAAATTTACTAAAATATTCTACTGTATCACTTTTTGAATAAGATAAAAGTAAAAAAAAATTACTTTTTCTAAAAGACATATATATCTTAAAATAAGATATAAGTTGAAAAAAAAAAAAAAAAAACTGATTTATCTTAATTTAAGATATAACAGGCAATAAGTCTTATAGTGAAAAAAAAAATCCCCTTAATCTATTCATCTCGTATAATGTTAATATCGTCTTGGTGGTATCAAATCTTTCCTCAATAAAAATATCTATAAAAAAAATTATAAAAATAAAAGCAATTGAAAAGATCAAGTAAATAAATATAGATTAACTTTAACCCACCATTATTTCTAGTAGAACATTGTATTTTGAAATGATAACTCTCATATCTAGTCAATATCTACACTTTATAGTCACAAATATTTTAGGCACTATGAACTATATAAAAAATATCAACTAGAGAAAGTGTTAAATTTTTAAGCCAGTTACCACTGTAGTTTGCTGATTTTTCGAATTATGTCTTGTCATTTACTCTGCAAACATCTTAAGAATCATTTGAATAAGATACAATAAACATATATAAATTTATTAAATTCAATCAATAATTATTAAAACAACTAATAAAAGTAAATGTCTATAAAAGAAAAGTCAAAATAAAAGAAAATAACTTACTCTTTTTTTTCTTTTTTTTTAATTTTTTTGTGGATATATCTTCACATCAAGGAAATGCACATATGAGTTACAAGTAATGATCAAAATCCAACAAAATTTTAGACTATACAATTCATACATTTCATTTGAGACAAATTGAATATGTACCGTTATGATTAAGAAAAAAAAAATTGTAATATACAGTATAATTAAATCACCCACCTGTAGTCCAATGGTAAGAAAAAATATATATATTTGGTCTAGATTAGTTCTCATAATCTTTCCAATGAAGGCCAAGGATGCTCGGTTTCCTATGTACATCAGTAAATGAAATTAAATTTGGTCAAATCACTACAAACCCTTAAAATAAGTGTAGACACAAAAAATCTACAATTGAATTAGTACAGCAGTGGACACTGACAATCCTACAAATAAGTAGAGTGAAACGGTAGAGGGATCGATGAGATCGAGTGCTTTGTAACATGAAAAGGACAAAGTTGACACTAAGTTAGGGTGGTCCCTTTGAGGGACTCTTAGATGCTCAAGTCAATGGAATATTCATAATAAATAAATGTTAGAGAACGAAATAGTAAAAGAATTGGTAATAAATATAAATCAGCTACTAAATAAATGATCAAACCGTATGTGTGGCCATTGGACTGCAAAGTCCTAATTTTGAATGTGTGTGCATTGAACTGTAAAGCCATTGCTTGATGTGAATATGTATTAAGAAAAGGTGATTGAGAGTGGAGATCGATGGAGATCAACTTGGGATGAGGTTGACGTAGAACGATAGTGTTGATAGAGATCAACTAAGTATGTGGTCGACCATAGACTGTTAGGATTAATGGAGATCAACTAAGTATGAGTTCAACTGTAGACCGCTAGATTTGATGGAGGCCTACTAAGTATGAGGTCAACCGTAGACTGCTAGAGTTGACTGAGATCAACTACAAGGTTGACCGTAGACCGCTAGAGTTGATGGATATCAATTAAGTATGAGGTCGAGCAAAGACCGCTATAGTTAATGGATATCAACTAAGTACGAGGTCGAGCATAGACCGCTATAGTTAATAGAGATGAACTAAGTACGAGGTCGACCGTAGACCGCTAGAGTTAATGGAGATGAACTAAGTACGAGGTTGACCGTTGACCACTAGAGTTGATGGATATCAACTAAGTACGAGGTCAACCGTAGAATGCTAGAGTTGATGGAGATAAACTAAGTACGAGGTCGACCGTTGACCACTAGAGTTGATGGATATCAACTAAGCATGAGGTCGACCGTAGACCGATACAGTTGGTTGAGAACAACAAAGTATGAGATCGACGTACACTGCTAGAGTTGATGGAGATCAACTTGGTATGAGGTCGACCATAGACCATTAGAGTTGATGGAGATCAACTAAGTACAAGGTCTATCGTAGATCGCTAGAGTTAATGGAGATCAACTAAAAACAAGGTCAACCATAGACCGCTAGAGTTGAAGGAGATAAACTAAGTATGAAGTCGACTGTAGACCTCTAGAGTTGATAGAGATCAACTAAGTATGAGGTTGATTGTAGACCGCTAGAGTTGATGAAGATCAACTAAGCACGAGGTCAAACGTAGACTACTAGAGTTAATGGAGATAAACTAAGTACGAGGTCGACCGTCGACCGTAGACCGCTAGAGTTGATAGAGATCAACTAAGTATGAGGTCGACCGTAGACCAATAAAGTTGGTGGAGAACAACTAAGTGTGAGGTCGACCGTAGACCGTTAGAGTTGACGGAGATCAACTAAGTACGAGGTCGATCGTAGACCACTAGAGTTTATGGAGATAAACTAAGTACCAAGTCGACCGTAGATCGATAGAGTTGATGGAGATCAACTAAGTACAAGGTCGTTCGTAGACCGCTAGAGTTAATGAAGATCAACTAAGTATGAGGTCACTAGAGTTGGTGGAGATCAACTAAGTACGAGTTCGACCGTAGACTACTAAAGTTGATACATATCAACTGAGTATGATGTCAACTGTAGACTGCTAGAGTATATTGAGATCAACTAACACTACTACAAAAATGTTAAAAGACATCACTAAAAGACATCGGTTTTTGGTAACCGATTTAAAAAAAAACTTTTAGACATCGGTTTTTATAAAAACCGATGTCTTAAATATTGCAGTTTCAAAAGACATCGGTTTTTAGGAAAACCGATATTAAAAAAAAATGTTTAGACATCGGTTTTTATAAAAACCAATGTCTTAAATATTGCGTTGAAAAGACAACGGTTTTTATAAAAACCGATAATAAAAAACAAGCGTTTAAACATCGGGTTTTATAAAAACCGATGTGGATTCAAAAGCAAACTTCTGCAATGCAAATCTGACCTATGTCCACATTCAAGTGTGCATATCTAAAAATACTCAACGTTATTTGCTCAACTTTAAACACAAGAAAGTAGACATGCAAAAAAACACTTTTCAATCAGAAAATATTCCAAAAATCGATTTGAAAAAGTGTGAAAATGAGCAATGAAAACAGCTCACTCGCGGATTCGCAAATCGCTTCTGACCTTTGACTGAATAATTGATCATAACTTTCAAAATACCGCCCAGACTTTTACGTTCTTTATACCGTTGGATTTGTATCAAAAAATTGAAGAACCCAAAGTGGATAAAAAAAATTATTTCCTTCCCAAAAGATACAGTTTTAAGGAAAAAGTTCGCACAAAAATATCTCCCATCGCTTCAATTCTGACCTTCGACTGAATAATTAATCATAACTTTCAAAATCCTAACTAGAATTTTACGTTCTTTATACCGTTAGATTCGTATCGAAAAATTGAAGAATCTAGGTGGACGAAAAAATTTATTTCGTTACCAAAAGATACAGTTTTAAGGAAAAAGTTTGCATAAAAATATCTCCAATCACTTCTGACTTTTGACTGAATAATTGATCATAACTTTCAAACTATCATCCAGAATTTTACGTTCTATATACCGTTGGATTCGTATCAAAAAATTTAAGAACCTAGCGTAGACAAAAAAAATTATTTCCTTGCCAAAAGATATAGTTTTAAGGAAAAAGTTTGCACAAAAATATCTCTAATCGCTTCAATTCTGACCTTCGACTGAATAATTGATCATAACTTTCAAAATCCCGACCAGAATTTTATGTTCTTTATACCGTTGGATTCGTATTGAAAAATTAAAGAATCCAACATGGGCAAAAAAAAATTATTTCCTTGCCAAAAGATACAGTTTGAAGGAAAAAGTTTACACAAAAATATCTCCAGCAGAACACAAAACCACACAATAAAAAATGAAATGAAAAATAAACCCACTAATTTTTTTTTTTTTTTAAATATATATATGTTTGTAGTAAAAATTAGAATTTTGATTAGTTGAGTAAATTTAAATTTATCAAACAATTTTTTATTTATTTGTATTTCTAACAACTCATATAGGTTATATATAAATATTGCGCAATTGTTAACACATCCAATCTTGTAGTCAGGTGGTAAAGGCTTTACCATTTTGACTTTGAGGTTGCAAGTTCGATTCCGCATAATGACAATTAGTTTTCATTATTATCAGATGTGGGGTTGGCCGGCGGCCAGACGACGGTGACCGGATGGTGGTGCAGGCCGGCGATGGCGGTCGACAATGATGGCCAGACGGCGGGATTAATTTTAGTAATACATCAATTTTACATAACGGTTTTTAAATCGGTTTTATATAAAACCGATGTGTTTTCTCTTGTTTTTACATCGGTTAAAAACCGATGTCTTTTGTGTGGTTTTTTCTAAATCAGTCAAAAAGACATCGGTTTTAAAATTTTCAAAAACCGATTTCTTTTGTGTTTTTTGTAGTAGTGTAAGTACGAGGTTGACCAATTATGCTAGAGTTAATAAGGATCAACTAAGTATGAGGTTGACCGTAGACCGATAGAGTTGGGGGAGAACAACTAAGTATGAGGTCGACCATAGATTGCTAGAGTTGATGGAGATCAACTTGGTATGAGGTCGACTGTAGACCACTATAGTTGATGGAGTTCTAATAAGAACGAGGTCGACCGTAGAACGCTAGAGTTGACGGAGATAAACTAAGTATGAGGTCGACCATAGACCGCTACTATTGATGGAGATCAACTAAGTACGAGGTCAACCGTAGACCATTATAGTTTATGAAGATCAACTAAGTACGAGGTCGACCATAGACCATTAAAGTTGTTGGAGTTCAACTAAGTACGAGGTCGACCGTAGACCGCTAGAATTGATGGAGATCAACTTAGTACGAGATCGACTGTATACCGCTAGAGTTGATCGAGATCAACTAAATATGATTGATCGTAGACTACTAGACTTGATGGAGATCAACTATGTACAAGGTCAACCGCTAGAGTTGATGGAGGTCAACTAAGTATAAGGTCGATCGTAGAACGATAGAGTTGGTGGAGAACAACTAAGTATGAGGTCGACCGTAGACCGCTAGAGTTGATGAAGATCAACCAAGTACGAGGTCGACCGTAAACCACTAGAGTTGATGGAGGTCAACTAAGTACGAGGTCGACTGTAGACCGCAAAAGTTGATGTTGATTAATTAAGTATGAGGTCGCTAGAGTTTATGGAGACAAAAGAAAGTCATTTTTTTTTTATATGTTTGAGTTGAAAATGCTAAGTTTTTACTCTTGGATCGACACACCAATAACTTGTTATCATGAGGACAAACAAGCCAAGATGGCTTACAAAAAGAGCGAAGGCTTTACATTTGATGAAAATAGCGAGCAAAGGTATTTTCATATCCTATTGCTTGCTTACTTGGATTTTTATCTCTCAACTCATTATTTGCACCACTTCATGAATCATGTCATATTAGAGAACTAGTATATTGTTCTTATGGTTCTCATTGACATTTTACTCTTTTAAGATTTTTTGGTGATGTTGTTCACATTGATATTAACATGATGTCTGAATTGATAGTTTGAATGATGAGTGGCATGTTTTGAAAAATATGAGCTTCATATTCTTTGAAAGCTACTCTCTTGAGAAGTAATGATCTTAATTAAGTCACTTTGTATTGCTTTTAGATCATGTGCTTGTAAGCTATAAAATTTGGTTTTCAAAAATTGCACCTTTCTTCTCTTGTATGTTTAGTTAAGTAAGTTGAGTTTGAATATATGTAAGTTGTGGATACACCTTGAAATTCTTTGACTAGTATATTTAAGATGACCTATAGTTAGTATTCATCAGTGTTCTAGTAAACGCTAGGCGCTAGTCGGGCGGTGGACCAGCGCCTAGTGCCTAGGCGGCCTAGTCGGCACCTAGGCGGATTTCTAGGCGGTTGACTTTTTCCGTTGACCGATTATGACGAAATTCATATTATGACGAAACTAAAATAAAATAAACATAAATTCCCTTATTGTTTGTATCTCTTGTACCTGTTTAATATAGTTTTACTTTTTATTGTATATTTTAGATTTTTGCATTGAAAGAGGGTGTCTTTTGTTATTTTACAAATGTGTTTTAAAAGTAAAAAATCTTCTTCTCTCTCTTTCACCTCTCTCTTTCACGCCTACAACCTTCTTCTCTCTTTTCTTCCACCATTTTCTCTCCATTCAAGCTTTCTCACTCCTCTATTAAAGCTTATTTTTTAGTTATTTTTCATTAAATCTTGGTGGATTTTGTTTGTAAACAGCACTTGAATCTAATTTGTGTGTTGATTTTGCTCATATGGGTTCGTTTAAACAGAAATTGATTTCAGCATATCAAGAAATTGATTTGAGATAGAGAAAGTGAGAGACAAAGATAAAGAGAGAAGTAGAGAATAGGATTTTGAGACAGAGAAACCGGATCTGATTCTCCACATAATTCTTCTTCTTCTCCTCTAGCTCTCCTTTTTTTATTTTTTTTCTTTCAAAGTCCTCTGTTTTACAGGGAAGCAATTCGTTAAAAAAAAAATTAAATTAAATTAAAAAAAAACGGTCTAGGCGGAGTCAACGACTTTGACTCCGCCCGGATCGATTAAACAGTCTGGACCTATTTAGGCGGCCGAGTTTTTAAGGGTTGACCATTGACTTTAACTGTTGACCGTTGACCGATCGTTGACCGATTTTTTCCGCCGACTTGGGCCAGTTCGGGACGGCTGAACGCCGCTTAGCGTCTAGGCGGCCGCCCAGACCGTTTTTTCGAACACTGGTATTCATTTTGCTTCGACAACTACATAGAACTCAACGAGCTCCTTCATAAAAAGGGCTACATTCCCTTAATTAAGGGGCTGCTTTAGCCCTAAAAGTGGGTTCCGCGTATTTATGATTATTTTATTTATTAAAAAAAAACATTTATTTAAGTCTCATTTATTGTCCAACGGGTAATTTGTTTTTTTAATTACTTTTTTTTTTAACAACATTGTTTTCACTAAAAATAATAATTATAAATTAAAACATAAGATAATAATAAAAAAAAAAATTAAAGGAACCATTTAACGAAGTATTGTTGGAACATATACCCACTTGAGACTCCAAGATAGACTCATTCAAATGCTCTAAATTATTAATATTATCCAGTTGTACAGTGTACATGTACCAAAAAACTTTGGTCCCTCCCAGTGACCTATAGATGCATAGAATTTAATGTTTTGCAGTGCTTGAAGTAGAGTTCATTTTTGCTCACCCCCCCTTAACTGGGGGGTGAGCATTACCCCCCCACCCAACTGAATGCCAAGTGTCCCTAAATAAACCAAGGGTTAACAAAAATTGTTCTACCTATTTTACCCCTGTTTTTATTTTAATTTTTCTTAACAACACCAAAATCCGAGGTTAAAAAAAAAAAAACAACCAAAAATTGAAAAAAAAAAAAAATCTGCAGCAAAAAAAAAAAAAAAAAAAAAAAAAAAACAAGAGTCCCTAAATAAACACCAAAGCTGCAGCATCAACAACCAAACGTCCAAACCCCTGTCATCTCTCACAACCAATTCTGCATTAAATCTGCCATTACTAGGATCCATAACTTCATCAACATTAAGCTTAAAAGATCCCAGCTTTCCATCCCTAGATCACACCTGTATCAACACCAATCTGCCTGGAAATGCTACCACAAGTCTCCATGATCTACCCCCATATAAAATCTGGTTTTTATTAATTATTATGCTAAACAAACCAATCTAACACAATATGCAAATAACTCTCATCACCATCAAAACAAGAACAAAAATAAAAAATAAAAAACACAACTCAGAAAATCATCAAACCATCCATCTCAAAACACCATCACCACCACTCAAAACCTAACACACCTCCACCCACCACTCGAAATTTTTAAAAAATTATCTTCTCCAGAAATTATCACCCGCACCATCATCTGTTCATCACTATCAACACCCACATCATCATCTCCATAAATCATCAATCACACACCATCACCACCAGAAATCAAACCCACCCCACCCCACCAGAAATCAAACCCACTCCAACGCCCACACCCACACGACCACCACCACCCCACTATCAACAACCATACCATAAATCAAATCCGCACCAAAAGCCACCCAAATCCAACCTCTGGCCGCTGAAGAGATCAACGCCGCTGGAGAACAGATTGTGATAGCCTTAGAAGAAGTCAGGGGTGGTGTACCGACAAAAGATCGTCGATGGAGGAGACCGCCGGAGTTGCGCTGGAGAAGATTGGCGAAGAGAAACTGCTGGAGACGATGTGAAGAGGAAAACGAGGAGAAGATTTCTTATTTCTGATTTTTGTTTTTTAAAGTTTTTTTTTTTTTTTTTTAATGTTATCTTTTTAATCTTAATAATTGTTAATAAAAAATTAATTTAGGTTTTTTTTATCAAGTTTACCTAATTACCCTCATTTATTTAATGAAATTTCTATCAGTGTAGAAATTTGTTAACCCTGGGTTAACTCAGGGATCACCCCCAGTTAAGGGGGTGAGCAAAAATGAACTCCTTGAAGTATCGCGAACTATCACCACACAATACCACAATGGAATGTGCCACTCTTATCTTGTTTGTCTCTTTTGGCTTTCCAAGTACATTTTTGGGTTCCACACATATAATTAAATGCTAACTTTTTTATTCAAGACATACTAGTAGATGCTTAATATCATGAGAAATGTCACCAAAAAAAATATATTTTAAACCAAATCTTTTGGTTTTGTATGTAATAATTTTTAATTATAATCTCTTATATATATATATATAATAAACTTGAAAATTCAAGACGTTTTGGCGTAATGTTCTCTATCTCATATTATAGATTCCTGATTATTTTAGAATTTTTTAAAAAATATATTACATAAATTTAAGATTTTTTTTTATAAATGGGAAGGACTCAAACCCACAATCTCATAGCATATGTGTGAGTGGTTTACCGACAGACTAACCTCATTTCATCAACATAATTGATAAAGACATCTGGAATATGAATCGACACCCCTCCACCAAAACCATCCGGCGAAGTTTAGCTAGCAAAATTCATTAATAAAACAAATTGTACCAATCTATAGGTTGAACGACCCAAAATAACTGAAGAAACAAACGAAGAATAAAACTGAGGATCTGTTGACCACCAAGAAGCCATGGGAAGAGAGATGCAAAAGTAGCAAGAGCATCAACAATATTTTTTTCTTTAAAATTATCTCTTATATCTAAGAACAAGAAATTATATATATTTATTTTTATTTTTTTTTGAAACATATATATTTAATATTTTGATTGTGAATAGAAGCCATGTCCAGAATTTATACAAAACAATATTCTACTTCTCTAACTACCACCAATTTTTCAAAGGTTTGAAGAATTACAGGTCACAAAAGGATCAAGAGGATAAAGAATTTACAATCAACAAAACCCTATGATGACGCACTCTGGTCGATAAAAAGTTATTACACACTCTTCATGTACTTCGTCGTTGTCTTCAGGTATATATAACATATATACACCACCTTACAAACAATGATTGATAAAAAAAAGGTTTATATATATATATATATATATATATATATATATATATATATATATATATTTGTTAAAATTGGACGTACCTAAGGAAAAAAGCATCACAAACGATCAAACGCCGAAAAGCATCTAGGCAGTATCCATCTATATAAAATCTCTATTATCTTAAATTGATAGTCTCGCATATTGAAACATCTCCAACTCTTGATAGCAGATAGCACTCGATGAAAGAAACTAGATTTACGAGATATTTCTTAAAATCTGTAACGATACCAAGCTCAAGCTATATATATATAGGCCATATTTGGTACACCGTATAATACTACACTGGACATTATTGTACTGGTTTACAGTGGATTGTACCATATGTACTGGATTGAATTATGTTTACTACAGTCTTGTGTTTGATGCTCCACAGCACTATACCGTACTGGACTTGTTGCCATAATATTCATCTATCAAAAATTAATTTTTTTTTATATGTCTTTGTTTGTTATAAACAGTGGCTTTCCACCATCTTCCACTATCTTAGTTTTCTTGGTTATCAACCACCCACGTGGAAGCTTGGCCTTCACTTACTTCATGCAAAAGTAAATTAGGTGGCAGTATTGGATAGAAAATTACAATATACACCCCTTGTTTGTTTGCCTATATATATGGCCTTTGTATTGTTAATGTAAATGATAATCTGATATCAATAAAAAGGCAAAAAGCTTTCTCACATCTCTTGTCTCTCTCTCACCTTTATCACTTTATTTATTTATTTCATTTGTTCTTCAATTATTCTTCATATATTCTTCATCTATTATTTTTCATTAATTTATAACACGTTATCAGCACGATGCTGTTATTTCCAGAGCCTGAAGCCTCTGAATTTATTACCACTAGAACCTGAAATTCTTAGATTTATTACATGAACCTTCTGAATTTATTATTACTAGAACCTGAAGCTTTTAGACTTTTATTTATTAATACCAGAACCTGTAATTCTGAATTTACTTTCCTACATTTTATTTTTACGTAATTTACTTTCTAGCATTTTATTTACTTTTACGCGATTTACTTTCCCGCGTTTATTTATTTATATGCTTTTATGATATTGGCTATGTCAACCTATCAAAACCTGCAGTTCTGGATTTACTTTTTCTGCATTTATTATTACGCATTTTATTTTATAATTTTTATTTAAACAGTTTGGTCACCCATCTAGAACCTGAAGTTTATGGATTTATTTATCATTACCGGAACCTGAAGCTTTTGGATTTATTTACTTACAAATATTCCTTTATATATCTGAAGGTTTAAATTCCTCAGATTTTTGTCAGACCAGAAGTTCTGACTCCGATTGTGATTTTTGGATAACCAGAAGTTGTAATAATGTCAAAGCTTGTAAGTTTGAAATTTGAAATTTGAAATTTGCTGCACTATAAGTGTCTGGGGACAATTACATGTCCTAGGTTATTGATGCCAGATTACTCCTAAAATCAGAAGGCATGTATTACGCTATTGAAAATGGGGCCAAGGCATATGAACAAGACAAATCTACTGCCATAATTATTATCCGTCACCATCTGCATGAGGATCTGAAAGCCCAATACCTAACTGTCACAGAACTAGAAGTTCTATGGCAAGAACTAAAAGATCGATTTGATAAACAACCTGATATTGCATTACCAAATGACAGGTATCAGTGGCAACATTTACGTTTTCAAGACTTAAATCAGTCTCTGAGTATAATTTTGCTTTATTCAAAATGACTACACAGCTGAAATTGTGTGGTCAGGACGTAATCTGAAATCATCAATAAAAGCAAACAATAATTTTTCTCCCCTTTTCACTTTATCTCATACTGTTATTTTCTCGTTCTTCTTCATCTTATTTTTGTTATATTATTTGTTGTATTATCTGTTATTTTAATTTTATACAATTTATGTATATGAGTATGCCAACTAATCAGAACCTGAAGTTTCTGGATTTGTATAAATTATGTGTTGAGCCTAACTAGGTTAATCGTTAAGTTTTTGGAATTTAAACCAAGCTCCAACTAACCAGAATCTGAAGTTTCTGGATTTATCATTATAATATTTAAGTTGGCACGGTTTTACAAACCGATCAGAATCGGAAGTTCTAAATTTTAAATTTCAATAAAAATATGGAGTTCTGGATTCATTACTATGTACATGAATGTCATACTTGGGACCTGAAATTCCAAAAATTCAAATTCTATATAGAACCCGAAGTTCTAATTTTGAATACGAAGTATTGAATCTGAACTTGAAGTTCTCAAGTTTTGAACATGAAATTCTAATCAGACTTTAAACTCTGAATTCAATTTAAATTGTGATATTAAAACTTTTATGTCAAAGTTTATTAGAACCAGAAATTTTGAATTGAATCAAGTTACGATTCTTTCATCTAGAAAGTCAATTTGTAATTTCTATTTAGAACTTGAAGTTTTCTGAATTTTATGAACCTGCAGTTCTTGGTCGAACCGGAAGTTCGAAAAATCAATATGATTCATGATTTTGTGTTTATGAAGTGATATATTTTCATATCTATATGTTTATACTTTCGATCACTTTGTCTAATATGCACTTTATTTTTCTTTGAGAATAGATATGTTTTTAAATGATAAATTTGTGATATTGAAAAGTAAGATACAAGAGATATATGTCTAGCCGATAATGTAACGACACATACGATTATACGGAATCATAAATACTTTCTGAATTTAACCGTGCTCAAAGCAAATGTTAATACAATTTCAGGTCCAACAGATCTGATAGAAGGCTCCGGTAGAGCCATGATATTGTTACCAAATAATACTAAAATATGTATCAATGATGCTTTATATTCAAGCAGATCTAGAAGAAATCTGCTCAGTTTCAAAGATATACGGTGTAATGGATATCACCTAGAAACTATAAATGATAAGAATATTGAGTATCTGTGCATTACTTCTCATGACTTAGGCTAGAAACTCGTTGTGGAAAAGCTACGTGCTTTATCATCTGGATTATATTATACTCTTATAAGAGGTGTAGAAGTTTATGTAGTTATGAACCAGAAGTTCTCAGATCCAAAAATATTTATGTTTTGAGATAACCATCTTGGTCACCCAGGATCTACAATGATGTTTAGAATCATTAAAAATTCTCACGGACATCTATTAAAGAACCAGAAGATTCTTTTACTCCATGAAAATTTGTGTACTGCATGTTCACAAGGGAAATTAGTAATAAAACCATATCATTCTAAGGTTGGATTTCAATCCCCGTCATTCCTACAAAGGATTCAGGGGACATATGTGGACCTATTTATCCACCAAGTGGACCGTTCCGCTATTTTATGGTCCTAGCTGATGCATCCATCAAATGGTCACATGTTTGCTTATTACCAACACGCAATGTTGATTTTGCAAGGTTACTCGCACAAATTATCAGGCTTCGGGCACATTTTCCCGATCATCCGATAAAATTAATACGCCTTGATAATGCGGGTAAATTTACTTCTAAGACATTTGATGAATATTGTAGATCAGTTGGGATTGATGTTGGACATCCAGTTTTACATGTTCATACTCAGAATGGATTAGCAGAGTCACTTATCAAGCGTCTTCAGGTAATTGTGAGAACTTTATTATTTCAATACAATTACCAATTTCTATATGGAGACATTCTATTCATCCCTACCATTCTAAGATTTATGATGATTTTGATTAATCTTTTATTAGATCATCTATGCTTCTGATAGTTTATCCTTTTGCACATGGCCTGCGTATTATTATATTGATTAATTTCAAAATGGAAAGTTTCTCCCTAAAGAATAAATGAAAAGTCACTCTTATACAAAATAGAGATACCAGTTCGATTCTCTATATATATAAATGTGTTTCATTTCAATCTTCGTATCACTCAAATATGAATGATAATTAATCATCAGATAAATATTAATCAGTTACTTGACATATTAAAAGTGACAAAATTTTATAAGTTGCTATCTCATAAACCCCGGCCGGGTGATTGTTCCTGAAGAACGATCTGAGTAAAATGCAACATATAAATCATCTGATGCATATCATAAGTTTGTAAACCTTTTATTTCGAAATGTATTGTTCCCAGAAGAGGAAAATAAATTATCAGGATCCTAATGTAAACAAGACTCTAGTTATGAATAAATCCACTTTCTCTAAATCAACTCTATAAGAGTTAGATATATCTAAAGAGACACAAAGTCCCTAGAGTGACTAAATCCATTGAAATGGAAGAAATCTCAACAGAGATTCAAGTATATTGAAATTGAGAAAATTTCTATAAATCATATGAGAGAAATGTGGAATTATAAAGAAACAATCATTGATAATGTATTTTTATACACAGTAGCGCTACTGAAATTATAAATGATAATTATGATATTCATAATATCAATGATTGTATACAAAAGGCATGATTGGCCTAAATGAAAAGAAACAATTCAAGAGGAATTGATTTCATAAGCCAAACATAAAATATTTAGACCAATAGTTCTCCAGACACCTGAAGATGTCAAACTAGTTGGATACTAAAAGGTCTTTATACGGAAACGTAATAAGAAAAACGAGATCGTAAGATATGAGGCACGACTCGTAGTACAAGGTTTCTCACAGAAACTTAGTATTCAATAGTAATGAATACGATTACGTTCCGAATTTTTGATAAATTTGGCTGCTTTTAAAAGGATTGAAATACGTCTTCTAAGCCTAGTAATCATTTATCTATATGATTCACTCAATGCAGATATTTATAATCCCGGAAGGATTTAAAATGTCAGAAGCATGTAAACCGAGATCTCGTAATCTGTATTTGATGAACTTACAAAAATCCTTATACAGATTAAAAATAATCTAGACGGATGTGGTGTAACCGTCTCAGTAAATATCTGATAAAATAAGGGTATAATAATTATATTATACACCCATGTGTTCTTCATAAAGAAATCATAATTTGGATTTGCTATTATAGTAGTTTATGTTGATGATATGAATTTAATTGGAACTCCTGAAGAGCTCCTGAAAACTGCTGAATATTTGAAAAAGGAATTTGAAATGAAAGACCTAGGGAAGACAAAATATTCTCTCGGCCTGGAGATTGAGCATAAATCAGACGGAATACTTATCCATCAATCAGCATATATTGAAAAGATCCTAAAAAAATTTAATATGGACAATGCTCATCCATTAAGTACCCCCATGATTGTTAAAAATCTTGATCCTAAGAAAGATCCATTCCGGCCACTTGAAGATGGTGAAAAGATACTTGGTCATGAAATACCATATCTTAATGCAATTGGTGCTTTATTATATCTGAATGTACTAGACCGTATATTGCATTTCCAGCAAATTTGCTTGCTAGATTCAGTTCAGCACCAACTCGGAGACATTGGAATGGGATTAAACATCTTTTTCGTTATCTTCATGGAACGAAAGATTTATGATTATATTATTCAAAATCTAACAACTTTTCAGGTTTAATTGGTTATGCTAATGCCGGGTATTTATCTGATCCCCATAAAGCCTGTTCACAAACGAGATATGTTTTTACATATAATGGCACAGCAATCTCCTGGCGCTCCACAAAGCAAACTCTTGTTGCCATATCCTCTAATCATTCTGAGATCCTTGAATTTCATGAAACAAGCTGAGAATGCGTGTGGCTAAGGTCAGTTATTTATCATATTAAAAATATATGTGGATTTTCATTATCTACAGGAATGTCAACACCAATATTTGAAGATACTGCGGTTTGTATTGCTCAAATTAGAGGAGGCTATATCAAAGGAGATAGAACCAAACATATTTCTCCTAAATTCTTCTATACTCATGAACTTCAACAGAGCCGACAAGTTGATATTAAACAAATACAGTTTACGGATAATCTGGCAGATCTGTTTACCAAAGCATTGCCTACATCAACTTTTGAGAAATTGGTATATGGAATTGGCACGCGTCAACTTTATAAATTACAGGATTGATGTTAAAGTTTTGTTCAAGGGGAGCAAAATTTGAATGGACATATGTGTACTGTACTCTTTTTCCTTCTACCGGATTTTGTCCCACTGGGTTTTACCGGAAAGGTTTTAATGAGGCAGTTCTGAACACATCTACACCACTTGATCTAGAAGATCATTGTATATATTTTTGCTAAGGTTTTGTCCCACTGGGTTTTTCCTAACAAACTAAAATACAAATGGTGGAAATCCAATGAGGAGTATTATAAACAGTGGCTTTCCACCATCTTCCACTATCTTAGTTTTCTTGGTTATCAACCACCCACGTGGAAGCTTGGCCTTCACTTACTTCATGCCAAAGTAAATTAGGTGGCAGTATTGGATAGAAAATTGCAATATACACCCCTTGTTTTTTTGCCTATATATATGATCTTTGTATTGTTAATGTAAATGATGATCTGGTATCAATAAAAAGGCAAAAAGCTTTCTCACATCTCTCGTCTCTCTCTCACCTTTATCACTTTATTTATTTATTTCATTTGTTCTTCAATTATTCTTCATATGTTCTTCATCTATTATTCTTCATTAATTTATAACATTGTCTTCTTTTTATACTTATTTACTTTATTTTTATTTTTTTTAATTTTAATAATTTGTTGGGTACGGTATTTGTGATTTGTATACATAATAAAGTAATATAATATCATACATAATCTGAAATATACAAAATCAAATTATAGCCTCAAACTTAAAAACATATTATTATTAAATTCAATGTAAAAAAAAAACATATTTGTAATACTGATGTTTATGTTTTTAGCTAGTTTATGTTTTTTACAAAAATTCTTTATTACCGTCAGTAACTACCAATTTTTTCTGTCAATTTTTTTTTATCAAATTATTAAATTTAAAAATTTGTAAGAGACACAAACTCTTAATTTTTTTTAATACTTATTTTATTTATTTAGAAATTTTTTTTTTTGGAAATATGTGAAAATGTCATTTTTTTTATTATTTATATATTTTTCTTTTTAAATATTTGATTTTACCTGACGAAACCCATAAACTAGGCCGGCTTCAAAGATGTAATCATGAAATGCAGTAGGTAAGTGTGCGTGTCAAATCACGCCAACACAATGAAGAAAAAAGAAAGAGATCTTTTCGAAATCTGGTCGTTGAACACCCTTCTATGATGGACTGATTAGAGCATCTCCAATGGTAATGTGGTTTGCATTATTTAAAAAAATTGTGATATGTCAACATTGTCAAGCCAATTGCTTCATATGTGGCATGTAACTAAACTTGATAGACATCCAAATAAAAAAGTGGTCTCCAATACTTCACTTGTAACATATATGTTTTTAATGACGTGTCAATTTATTATTGGCCTCCTTAAATATACTTTAGAATTATTGAACAAAATAAGGTAAAAGACAAGAGTGGTTGCTGACTGGGCCAACAAGACGGCCGTCCAACAGACCGTCTGAAATCAGAGAGTCATGTTGACAGCCTCTAAAAAAAAAGTTGCCACCTCATCTTGAAGTTGTACCAGAGATGTTGCATTGGAGATAGATTTTTTAACAAAATGGATGTCCATCCTACGTGGCAACTAATTTTTTCACAACCCACATTAGCATTGGAGATGCTCTTAGTACAACAAGAGCCGGATATATCTGTACACCGGATTAAGTAATTTTGTCAAATGCATATGCCAAACATGGGACCAGATTCAATATTGTCCAACCCATTAGTCTAGTCCAATGCGACGTAACAAACGAACCCATAAATACGTAAATTTAATACATTCACAACTTATATTTTAATCGAATTTAGTACTTAAACTAAGTGGATTAGTATTGTTTGTTTGGTTTTTTTAACTTAAATCTTAAATTAAGTTGAAAATGTCTTAGATCCATCTTACTTCTTCTATTTTATTTCCCATTAGAAATGGAAAATAAATCAAAATAGGATTTTGATTGAAAAATAAATAAAATAAAATAAAAAAGAAAAGACTTCTAATAAGATTAGACTTGCTAAATCACAATATGATTTGTGATTCTTGTGTCCTATCAGAAAACAAATTTTTTTTTTTTTTTTTTTTTTTTTTTTTTTTTTTTTTTTTGAAACAAAAATTATTCTTTTCTAAACCTATAAATAAGTGGCTTAAGAGAAAGAATTTTTTTACACCTAACTTGTTATTCTCATTGGTGTTAACACAAACTTGAAAGTAAGTTGTAAGTTTCAAATTCGATTTGTGCTTTTAATCTTTTTCTTTTAAGTCTTGTAGGTGGATTTACACATTGGTTCAAAGAAAAATGAGCATACACTCCTAGGTGATTCGATCTTGTGCTAAATGCGAAAGATTTACGGAGACTAAACTACAAAGGTAATCTCTAAATTAATTCAATTTGCATTGCATTTAAAATACAATCTGGTGATTTTTGAATATATATATATATATATATATTTTTAAGTTCTGCAAATACATTTATTTTCGAAATGGTTATTTTTTCCCTACAAAGAGTCCTTACCGGAATATGCTAGGAAATCAAAACACGGTATTCCAATGTAGTTGTTTGAGTTTTGAAGCAATTAGGTTTTGTGATGCTAAAATTTTTTACGGTGAGAAGAAAAGAAATGAATTAATACGGTTAGAGTTTTGACAGAAGAAAAAATTGTAAATAAGTTAGATTAGTAAGGATAGTTTTGGAAGTAAAAAATTGTTTTAAATTCCAGTGGTTTTTGATTAAGTGAAAAGTGAAAAACTTTTACTTTAATAAACAAGTGATTTTAGGGTTTTTAAGTGATTTTATCATTTAAAAAATCAAACTAAAAAACTGAA
This sequence comes from Acer yangbiense, assembly GCA_008009225.1. Taxonomy (NCBI): domain Eukaryota; kingdom Viridiplantae; phylum Streptophyta; class Magnoliopsida; order Sapindales; family Sapindaceae; genus Acer; species Acer yangbiense. The sequence continues at coordinate 36,917,314 of CM017768.1, forward strand.
TGGGGCACATTAAGTCGTTTGTTTTTTCCACTTAACACTTAATGTTAATGGGTCTGAAGTGAACTGATTAAGTTGCTTTGTTTGTTTTTTAAGTGGTCAAACAACTTAAAATTACCCCAAAACAACTTAAAATAAAAAGTAACAAATCCAAACCTTTAACTTAATTCCAAATCACTGTATTGCATTTAAAATATTTCATTCCAAGATTATCCTTCCAAAGATAATTATTTCCAATATTACCATGATTTTATATTATACAAATTTCTTTCTTTTGACGTATTATTAATGATAAATAACTATAAACAAAATACAATAATAAAAAAAACCTTAATCATACTGTCACTTTCAACTCCATTGAAAAATCAAAACATCGAATAATATCTTATCGATATTTATATAAAAATGGTTTAGCATTTATTAAATTATTTTTATTTAGTTGTTTGTATCGTATCAAATTAAAATACATAACAATTAATAACAATAAGCGTATAAATGTCAAATTATTTGTTTTCAAACAATTTTATCTTTAAAAGCAAACAAGTTGATATTATATTCAGATGTGAGAAAAAAAAAAAACAAGCATGTCATTCCGTTTAAGTTTTGTCTCTATTCAGTCTTTAGAAAAATTCAGGACTGTTCTTCAGATAAAAAAACAAATGACCCCTTTGCCATTAAGTATTAAGTGGAAAAATCAAATATGACCTTAATTCTTAATACATAATTAAAATTTTGACATTAATTTCCTAAAATAACTTCATATAACTAAATTATTACTATAATACTGTATTGATTAAAAAACAAAAATCATAACTTCGTCAAACTTGAACCTTAACACTAACCTAAACTGGGCTATAACCGAATGAGGCCAACCAGCCTCCACTAAATTGAAGGGAGGCGGTCGTGGCCTCATTGCAACTCAGCAACAGAGGCCCACGACTTCCATGGAGGACGTTAGCCTCCCACTCCACACTTAAAGAAGGCCAAGCAGCCTCCTTTTAACACACCAACGGTTAACTGTTTTTCATTTATTTAAAATATTGTTTTTTTTTTTTTGAGAAATTTCAAAATAAAAATATTAAATTATCATTTAAAATAAAAATGTTAAATTATCGATCATTTAAATAAAATAAAGAAATTTTTATTTTTTAAAAATAAATTATTGTAAATGAAAATAAATACCTCTTGAATGAGAGTATAACAGTAAAAGATAAATCAATAGTTAAGATGATGGTACAATAGTAAAAATAAAACCATTTAATATTTAAGTTAATGGATTATAAAAACAAATGAAAGTGTCTTAAATATTAAGTGGTACTAAGTGTAGGGGGTCGATCTACGTGTAATGTGAATCGGGTCGGGGTGTATTAGGCCCAAAGCAACTCGTTCGAACTCATAGAATCAATGATGTCGTTTCCTCGTTGAACCTACAAGACAGTGCCTATTAACCTAGGACGGGTATCTTGTTGAACCTGCAAATATAATTAAAGTAGAAGAAAAACATGAATAAAATGATGAAGATGGTTTAGGTTTCTTAGCCTTATGTGTGTTTGGGCTGAGCAGTGGATGATAAACAATAATGATCGAAGTCTTGATTAAATTCCGGTGACCGAAATATATATGTCTACAGAGTTTCAGCACACTTTAGAGAGCTTTAGCTAGGAAATATTTCAAAGCCCTTTGAAGTGAGAGAGCTCTCTTATTTATAGTGGAAGAAGTAGTTCCAACGTTCATTGATCATGGCTTGATCGTGGGTGAGATATTTGGAGAGATTCTCTCTTCAAATTATCCATCTAGTATAACTGATGTTTTGACTTGGTCCTTCTAAGACCAAGCTTTGCTGCTGCTGATATTTGTGTTGGGTCGATCCAACATAATGGGCTTGGGTAGGATCTGGTATTACAAGGTCTTAGTTTTAATAAATTGGGCCTATGGGTCATTTTTGGCTACCAAAGTTTGTCCCCCACCCTCTAAAGAAAGGTCCACTGAATTAGAGAGTGATTTTTACTGAGTCGACCAATGGTTTAGTCGACTGCCTTTTTTGTCAAGTCGAATCATTTTCAGATGTTATGATTGGAAACTCTTGTTGACTTGTCAAAGTCGAGCTTTAGAGATAATCGATCGTTTGACGAAGGTCTAGTTTCAAGTTTGGAAGTCAAATCGATGGGATGGTTGCACTTCAGTTCTCTAGGCTGACGTCAGATGCATTAAATTTGAGCGCTATTTTGAAGATAAAATTTTTTTCGAATTCAAACCGGGCGGTTACCATGGTTAACTGGCAACTGAAGAGATGCAGACACGTGGCAACTAGGGTTAAGATATTGGTTTATAAGTAAACCATTCCACATGCTGGAACCACTTTTTACACGACTTGAACTCTTTGTCTTCCTTTCTTAGCGAACTTTTTCTTTCTACAAAGTGTTGGTATTGCTGATCTTCTCCAGATTTCTTCGTGATTTCTACTCGAATCTCTTTTAGGTTAGTAAAAAATTACTTTTTCTTCATTTATATTTGCATGAAACTTACTTTTACGAATCTATAGGAAGTGAAAATAGAAGTTTCTGTCACTTTTTATGAGAAACATGTCTTCTTCGATGTCTTTGATGTTCTTCAACGTGTTCTTGATCTTTTTTGATGCTTTTGATTCACTGTTATGCTCGTTTTGTTCGTATGATGCGTTGCTTCTAGTCCACTTGTATGTTGTTACGTTGAGAGTAGTCACTTAGATTCGAGTAACTGCTTGACCATGGGTAGGCAAAGCTATTTAAGGCTAGGTTGATCTTTAAGGATTGACGATGATGATGATTTTTTTTTTGTTAGAAACCCTAGATTTTGATCTTGAATCCCTAGGTTGTGATTGTAGCGTTTGGTTTTCACGTGACTTGTACAGTTTTTGCATTTGTCAGCTTTCGGAGATATCATATCGAGCGACAATACCGTCTCAGACCCGCTTTACAGTTGGACTTCTAGTGATACGTAGGGTGAGGATGATGGAGGAGTCGACAGCAGAACACGTGATGTCGATCGACTAGTCACAATTGAGGATCCGTCGAGAGTTGTTACTGTAACTACTAAGGGTATGTTAGAGCAAGGTGCTGTGCGCGCTATTGCAACGATGGTCAAATATCCAGAACATGTAGAGGTTGCAGAGGCATCTATTTCTGGTCGCCCACTAGGTATTCTAGATGGTAGTCCAGCTAGCGTAGTTACAGAAGAAAATTTGCGTAGTTTATGGACGATTTACGGTATCCCTGATAACGTCGAACTATGTGCACCGAAGGAACATGAGCGTGCGGATTGGGATATACCATGGTGGACGTGCTTTTATGAATATACCTTTCGTTTAGGGTTCAAATTTCTGGTTCCCCAACTGGTTCGACGTATGTTGGTATATTACGATATTGCTCCTGGCCAATTGATGCTAAATACTTGGAGAATATTGTTGAACTTGGGTGTCGTCTATGAGAGACATAATGTGATGTTTGGGTTAAGGTGTCTCCTTCACAATTATTACTTGAAGGAGCATGTGAGCGACCAGGGTCGTTACATGCTGATACCCAGAGATAAAAAGAATCAGCTCATTACTGATACCACGACAAATGATCGTCATTAGAAGGATACCTTCTTGTTTGCAAAAGGTCCTCCAATCGACGGTCCTTGGGGAGAGTCACAGTATCAGTATTGGTGAATCTGAAATCGATATGGTGAGTATTGTCTACCAGTTGTCGTTTGATTTTTAATTTATTTGAATTACTCGTGTTGATGAGCAGTTGCTTTTGTAGAAACGAAGGGTGCAGATAGCAAACCGTCGTGCGACGTCGCTCCTGCGCGTACTAGGATTTTATTAGATATTCCTGTTAGAGAGAGGAGTTGTAGAGCATTGCTTACAGAAGGTAAACTTAGGCCTAGCAGCCTATGGAGGTGGTCGACGTTAAATAGATCACGAGCACCGTATCCCCATGTGAAGGATTTCTTGTTATATGTTTGGATTAGGAGGAGTTTTGAAATTCTTTAGTATGATATGAAATTTTTGTCGCCTCTTACTGATTTTGAGCGTCGTTTCACAGTAACGTCGATGGCGAGCGCACAGATCAACATGTCAGACAAAGCCAAAGCTATAAGGCTTTATAGGGAGGATCTTGCTAAAAAATGGGTAGCAGCAGTAGCAAAAAAGAAGCAAGCTGCTGAGAAGTCGAGGGAAAACGTGCCAGCGATACCAGAGCAGATCTATCAATTGTTTCCTGAAAGGAGTCCGACGAGGAAAAGACAGAAAAAAGATTATGCTGTCGACCGTGGAAAGAGGATCGAATCCAGTTCAAAAGTGAAATCAGTTGCGACTGCTCCGGAACCAGACTCATCGATGATGCTTTTATCTTCTGTGCTTTCATCGTTCAAGGAGCCGATTGGATTTCTTGAAAGGTCGAACGAATTCCTCCTTTTTGCTGATGAATTGTTTTTAAAAGGCAAGACCATAGAGGAGGTGCTCGACATGGGCATTCTCTCGGCGTTCTAGGTAAATTTGTTGTTGTCTCAATTTCTTTTTGATCATCTTTCTTTCTTGTTGATACGTCATTTCTTTTTTGTAGGCTTTGCAAGTGCACTTGCATCTACATGATAGGTACAAATCTATTAATGATAAGTGCGTGAAGTTTAGGAAGGCGAACGACACCCTTAAGGCAAACAATGCTAAGATTTGCAAGGCAATGAAAGAGATGGAGCAGAAGAATTTGGCTTTTGAGGAGGAGTTGAAGGGCGTGAAGGAGGAGAGAGATCGACATCATGCTGAGTCGATAAAAGCCAAGGAAGAGGTTAAGGAGAAAGAGCAGCTTGTCGAGGACTTCAAGAGACGGCTGATGTCAATGGCGGCTGATGCGATGTGCAAATCCAGGGCGGAGCTTTTCAAGGAGTACTTGTTTGGAGAGTATAAGAATTGGGATCCCAAGGAGATGCAAGACGAAGTCGACACCTACGAAGAAATGGTGTGTCTTAAACTTGAGGGATCTCCATCTGGTGAGGGAGCAAATGAAGAGATTGATGCAGAGGGAGATGGCAACAAGGGCCTTGAAGAGAATCTCGACAATGTCGAAGTCCCAACTGCTGCTGCCGCTGATTCAACCCAGAAGGAGGCTTGATCGTTTCTTTTGTTCGACTCTTATATCATTTTTCGTTATATATATTTTTTCAACTTGGCCTGTAATTATGGATGATTTGGTCGAACGACCTATATTTATGAGTGAATGCTTTATTTTAATTTTCAATCTATTTCATGTGTTATCATTTTGATTTGATATTGTGAAAACGATACGACATCATATAATGGGGTTTACACAATAGTAACTTTTAATTGAATGAGATAAGCCTGTAAACTTATACTCATACGTAATTCGATCGACACGACCTTTTATATCTTTAACTACTACGTATATACGTTAATTAGTCAACACGACCTTCTTTACAAAGTAAAATCGCGTACATGCGTGAAATGGTCGACACGACCTTTCTTTACATAGTAAAATCGCGTACATGCATTAAATGGTCGACACGACCTTTATTTACATAGCAAAATAACGTACATGTGTTTAATGGTCGACACAACCTTTCTTTACATAGTAAAATCCCGTACATGCGTTTTATAAAGGAAATTCATGGTCGACACGACCTTCATTACATATGCTATTTTGCGTACATGTGTTCATCTGAGTCGACATTTGTCCCCATTGCTATTCCCTCACTCTTAATATGCTTTTGTCGAATGAGGATATTGAGAGTTGATTTTGCAGATGTCGGTTCATAGATATCGTATTGCATCTGTAACAGATGATATGAACCTTACCAAGAATAGTGAGACCCGGAACCAATATATGGTAACGAATGATCGTTTTCTAATTCAAGTTTATAAAACAAAAAAAATAAAGGACCGCGACCCATTATCTATATGGAGATAAGAACCAACGGTATCAAGAAGGTTATAGACGCCACACTCAAGAACAAGAAAGAAGGTGAGTGATAAGTCAAGTTTGAACGCCACAAGGTATAACCCTTGATAAGTTCATAGTTTAATGAAGAACCAAGAGAAAATGTTCTCTCAAATAATATTATTCCATTCAAAGTCAAGTCTAATAATACATCAATGTGTCCCTTAAATACTAAAGATATCCAAACCCTAGAAAGAAAGAAAAAGGAAATAAAATATTCGGTAATTAATGCCTTACAATCAGGAAACTAAATTGGGCAATAATTGCCTTACAAACAGGAAAGAAAATAAAGATTAAAACATGCAATTAGTTGACTTGCTCCCTATTTGGAAGGCTAAATTTGGAAACAAATCAACCCTTTAATTTGGGAAACAAATCAGCTCATTATTCTTTGGAAACTAAAAAAAGAAAAAGCTGAAATTCGGACTCCTCAGCTCAAGTCTTCGCGCAACAAGATAGATGTCCGAATTTGGGCCTGTTGTAAACTGTTACGGAGGACGGAGTCTTCATAACATCTGTAGGGCTCATCTTGCGCTTTAACATATTATAATAGACGATCCGACCTTAGATGCTCTCTGTAGAGGCCCATGAAGTTCAGCTCAGATTTGAGCCGAACTTGGACTTCAGCAACTCAGAATCAGCCCATCATTAAATGCTTTTTGATCATCTTGGCCTCTTGTAATTAGCCCAACTGGAACACGCAATTGATCCTTTGATGATGCTTATTGATTCTCATCATTCCCCCTCTCTTCAAAAGGATTCGTCCTCGAATCTTCACCGTAACGTTGTTGATAGCTTGTGACACTTCATCAAAGTCCTGAAAAAAAAAGAAACAAGAACACTAGGCCAAGAAGTTGGCTGATTTGAAAATAATGCCTTTTTGATCTCACTCTTTTTTGCATAGAAGTTCATTTGTTTTCTCTATTTTTTTTCTCATCAGCCGAGATTTCTTTTTTTGTTGTTTCAGTCTCTCTTTCTTTTGTCTCTCTTTCTTTTGAACTCTCACTCTCCTTTTTTACATCTCTCTTTTCTTTTAACCTCACTTGATCTTCATATACTTGTATTGGGGTTAAGGGTACAAGAGTGATTTGTGTTTTATTGAGTACAAATGAGTATCTATTTGTATAACCATCATGAGTTACACGCCTATCAAACTGCCATGGTCGCCCCAAAAGGATATGGCTTGCATGCATTGGTACCACATCACACAAGACTTCATCTTTGTACTTCCCAATGGAAAAAGACACCAACACCTGTTTATTCACCTTGATTTCTTCACTATCATTTAACCATTGTAGCTTATAAGGTTTTGGGTGCTTTAAAGTGGCCAAATTCAGTTTTTCCACCAAACTAGTGCTAGCCAAATTAGTACAACTCCCCCCCATCAATTATCATGCTACATACCTTATCATTAACATGGCATCAGGTGTGAAAGACATTGTCACGTTGTACCTCATCATCTTTCTTTGCTTGAGCACTAAGAGCTCTTCTTGCTACCAAAAGCTCTCCATCTTTTTGATCTTTGGAAGGTTCGGCCTTGGCCTTGAAACTAGGCTGGTCATCCCTCTTGTTCTAATTCAGTTCCCATGATGAAGAAGAACCCGAATGTTGCCCAACTCGTGTAGAACCCTTCCTCTTCAATCGTTGATCCAACCTCATCTCCAACTGATCAAACTTTTGATCCAAGAACTTCAAGAAAAGTTTGAAATCGATTTTTTTTGGTGCATCGTCAGACATTTTTTTTTAACCTACAAAAACAAATTGGTAAGCCTCACAAACACTCCCTCACGTGTTTACTCTCAATAATGATGGCACTCACACTCGTGTTTCACTCAATTTCGGCTGTTACCCTCTGATGAGCTCGCACTCTTTTGCCTTTTTCCACTCTTTGTTTACTTTTTTTTTTTTTTTCGTACTAGACTTGATCAAACTTTTTTTTTTTATTTTGTACTGGACTTGATAAAATGAAATTAAACAAGGTTTTTTTTTTTTTGAAACGGATCTGATCAAACTTTTTTTTTTTTTATTGAAACGAACCTGATCAAATGTTTTGTTTTGTTTTTTTTTTTTTTGAAACAAAATCTGATCAAACTTTTTTTTTTTTTTTTTTGGTAACGGATCTGATCAACTTTTTTTTTTCTTTTGATCAAACGAAAATAAAAAGAAATAAATTAAAAAAAAAAAAGGGATATATCAAATCTGATTTAGAAGCCTAAGCTCTGATACCAACTAATATGAACCTCACCAAGAATAGTGAGACCCGGAACCAATATATGGTAACGAAGGATCGTTTTCTAATTCAAGTTTATAAAACAAAAAAAATAAAGGACTGCGACCCATTATCTATATGGAGATAAGAACCAACGGTATCAAGAAGGTTGTAGACGCCACACTCAAGAACAAGAAAGAAGGTGAGTGATAAGTCAAGTTTGAACGCCACAAGGTATAACCCTTGATAAGTTCATAGTTTAATGAAGAACCAAGAGAAAATGTTCTCTCAAATAATATTATTCCATTCAAAGTCAAGTATAATAATACATCAATGCGTCCCTTAAATACTAAAAATACTTAAACCCTAGAAAGAAAGAAAAAGGAAATAAAATATTCGGCAATTAATGCTTTACAATCAGGAAACTAAATTGGGCAATAATTGCCTTACAAACAGGAAAGAAAATAAATATTAAAACATGCAATTAGTTGACTTGCTCCCTATTTGGAAGGCTAAATTTGGAAACAAATCAGCCATTTAATTTGGGAAACAAATCAGCTCATTATTCTTTGGAAACTAAAAAAGGAAAAAGCTGAAATTCGGACTCCTCAGCTCAAGTCTTCGCGCAATAAGATAGATGTCCAAATATGGGCTTGTTGTAAACTATTACGGAGGACTGAGTCTTCATAACATTTGTATGGCTCATCTTCGGCTTTTCAGAAACATATTATAATAGACGATCCGACCTCAGATGCTCTCTGTAGAGGCCCACGAAGTTCAGCTCGGATTTGGGCCGAACTTGGACTTCAGCAACTCAGAATCAGCCCATCAGTAAATGCTTCTTTGATCCTCTTAGCCTCTTGTAATTGGCCCAACTGGAACATGCAATTGATCCTTTGATGATGCTTATTGATTCTCATCAACAGACATATATTGCTTGTCGAAGTCGACAGCTTGTACAGAGCAAGATATGATTGTTATTTGTGAGCTCAGTTTTGCATTTAATTGCACTAAGTTTTCATCATTGCTCTTTGTGGGTCAATTCGTTAGTTTTCAAATATCGATAAAAATGAACAAGTAATAGTATAACGAAAAATATATCAAAATAGTAAATTTAGAAATGGTACTGTTTTAGATGCAGAGTGTTCCAGCTGTTGTGTAGCTCCCGACCGTCGAGTCCTTGTAATTTGTATGCTCCTCGCCCTACTACATCCGTTATTTGATATGGGTCTTCCCATGTTGGTCCCAATTTTCCCGCTCCTTATTCCCTTGTGTTTTGGAAGACTCGTCGCAGTACCCAGTCGTTGATTTTGAAAACTCTAGTCCGTACTTTTTTGTTGTAATGTCGTGCGACTTGCTGCTGATACGACTGGATCCTTAGAGCGACACGATCTCGACGTTCATCTAGATGATCTAGTTCGAAAGTGAGTTCCAAGTTATTCTGTTCCTCATTTGGATTTTCACTTCGAGCGGTCGCAAGTTGTGTCTCTATTGGGATTACTGCCTTAGAGCCGTAGACAAGTGAGAAAGAAGTTTCTCCAGTCGATCGACATGGAGTAGTTCTATACGACCACAATATCTCTGGGAGTTTTTCCGCTCATTCGTTTTTCTCTGCTTCTAGTCATTTCTTTAATATTGAAACAAATATTGCACGATGTGTATAAAACTATCTAGGGGGGGGGGTGAATAGATTTTAACAATTTTACCCAATTTTCGTGTATGGTTAAGACTACGAAAATGCCCCTAATAGTCAATAAATATAGCAAGTGTAATATGGTGCCGAAATATAAACAACACTTGATATTTATGTGGAAACCCTCACGGGAAAAACCACGGGCTGTTGAGTGAGCCACACCCGAACCTCGAATCCACTAAATGTGATAAAATTACAACCTAATCCCAGAAGTAATCACACATCTACCTAATCCCGGTATGAGTGAACCTAGTTCGAATGCTTGCGATCTAAGCAACCTAATCCCGAAAGCTACCCATAAGACTTTGATTCTCAATGAAGAGATTAACACCCTAAGTGAATATATGAAAATCCAAAATGCAACATAGAGCAAAAGAACCCTATATGCTTATCTAAGATGATGATTTTGCAATAAAAACAATTCTAGATATTAAGAACTAAATGATATGTCAAATAGCTTAGCAAATCATAGATTATGCAAACTTAGAAAGCTATCACAATACAACTCTCAAACATTCAAAAACACTAATCTCAAACTTGTATCTAAAATATATATGAATAACATACAAGTAATAAAATGAGATTGCTTGCAAAGAAAAACATAAAATATGTAAGATATTAGTGAAAAACTTACCAAGCAAAGTGTGATGAAGAATCCATGCAATATGATATCTAGATGATCAAAGATAATGCTAGATGATGATTGATGATTATGGAAATAGTGTTTGAGTAATCAAAGGTGAGTTCTTGAGTATTTTTCTTGCTTTGAAAAATATCATAAGTATGGAATCTGAAAATCAACTCACTTAATTGACCTAAAGTCAAAGTGGCATATATATATATATTGGGCACGCAAAGCGACTTTTACAGTGCCTCTCCTGGAAAAATGAAGACCATGAAGAACAATCTTCATTGGCACTGTTCGTAGAGCGCTTTTGTACAGCGCCGGAACAACGCCTCAAATATGTTCTTCTCGGGGTCTGAGATAGGCGCTGGTACAGCGCATTCCAAAATTGCATCAGACCTGATGCATTAAAAATATATTTTTCAACCAGGTCAGGATAGGCACTGTTTGAACAGTGCCTCTGTAGAGCGCTTTTGACAGCGCCCATTGCAAGTTTGCAATCCTAAGTCTATGCATGACAAGGCAATAGAACATACAAGATGCAATAATATAAACATGCAAGAAGAGATGTTAATGAACATTAATGCACAACAATAAGACACACAACATACAAGAATTAACCATATGCATGAGTTGTGAGTGTGTGCAACTATCTCTTCAAGACAGGCAAGCACTTAGAATTTTACCTTCGGTGCTTATCAAGATGAGGTCTCCAAAGGGCAATGAACTTGAACAACAATGCCTAAGCTACCCTTACAAAGAACCCCAACATGTGGTTTGTCCACGAAATGAGACAATCAACAAATGGGAACCTTACAAATGTGTTGACAATGGTTTTATTGGTTAACTTTGCTTGCCCGTTGGCTTAAGGATAGCGTGGCATTGAGAAGCTCAACTTGATCCCATATTTGTCACAATTTTTTTTTAAGTAGTACGAAATGAATTGGGATCCGTTGTTGGTCACTATCTTCCATGGTACTCCAAACCTGCAAATTACGTTTTTCCATACGAAGTCGCTTACCTCAATGTCGCGTACTTGTTGGTATGCTCTGATTTCAACCCATTTGGTGAAGTAATCTATTAAAACTAGCATGTAAACGACACCTCTAGGTGTTGGGGGGAGTTTACCTACAATGTCCATTCCTCATTTCATAAAATGCCAAGGGGCTGAAATTGAATTTAACATACCTGAGGGGAGATGCAACACAGATGTAAATCGTTGACATTTGTCACATGACTTCACATGATTTTAGGAATCAGACCGCATTGTCAGCCAATAATATCCCACTGTGATGGCTCTGTTGGACAAACTTCGAGCGCCAGAATGATTTTCGCTTTCTTCATAGTGAAGACTTTTGAGGACATCGTACGCCTCTCGAGGGGTTATGCATCTCAAGTAAGGTTTTGTAAATGATTTTTTTATAAAGCTTATCATATATAATGCAGAATTTTACAGCTTTTGCTTTGATCTTCCTTACTTCGGATTTGTCTCCTGGTAGGATGTCGGCCTGAAGGTAATTAAATATGGGTCCCATCTAACTTCTTCCATGGTCGACATGTGCATGTACTTCTGCTTCTTGAATTGTTGGTGACATAAGATGTACAACGGGTATAGATTTTGAACCGTTTGTTGTTGTCAACCGAAGACTTGCCAATGCGTCTGCTCGAGAATTCTCAGATTTGGGTATTTGTTGGATTGTAAACTCGTCGAAGGTCGATTGAAGTTGTTTGGCTTTAGCCAAATATGCCAACATTCTTTGGTCCCTTGCTTCATAGGAGCCATTCATCTGTTGAACGACTAGTTGAGAATCGCTTAGTACTTGTATGTTTTTTTACGTCTAGACTTTTTGCGAGGTCGAGCCTAGCAATCAATGCTTCATATTCGACTTCGTTGTTTGTCGCATGGAATTCACAATGGATCGACTATTCCAATATGTCCCTCTGTGGGGATTTGAGCACCAGCCCTAGTCCACTTCCTTTGATATTACTGGATCTGTCAACCGACAAAATCCATTTTTCGGAGGAATGACTTTCCGTGAGAGCTACTAGTTCCTATTCGGCCTGCACATTCTCACAAGGGGTAAAGTCTGCAATAAAGTCAGCTAATACCTATGATTTCATTACTGTTCGCGGGTGGAAGCTGATGTCGTACTTGCTAAGCTCCACAGCCCATTTCGTCAGTCGACCTGAAAGTTCGGGTTTTTGAGGAATATTTTTGAGGGGGTATGCAGTTAATACCTTAATAGAGTGGCATTGGAAGTATGGTCGTAGCTTGCGTGCTGCTACGACAATAGCTAATGCCAGCTTTTCCAGTCGACTGTACCTGGTTTCCGCATCGAGTAAAGCTTTACTCACATAATACACTGGATGTTAAGCGCCCTCTTCTTCCCTGACCAGTACAGCACTTACGGCAGTATCGGATACTACCAAGTAAATGATTAATGTTTTGTTGTCTTTTGGCTTCGACAGCAGTAAAGGTAAAGCCAAGTATGTCTTCCAATTTCGCAAGGCTTTTTCACAGTCGACGTTCCACTCGAAGGTCTTGTTCTTTCTCAATGTGTTGAAAAAAGGGTGACAGCATTCAGATGACCTTAAGATGAACCTGTTCAAAGCTGCTACTCGACCTGTGAGTTTTTATACGTCTTTGATGCATCTGGGCGATTCAATTCCTTCTATCGACCAAATTTGCTCTGGGTTGTCTTCGACATCTCTTTGTGTGACCAAGTAGCCTAGAAACTTCCCTGAAGAGACGCCAAATGAGCATTTAGTAGGGTTAGGTTTCATACCGTATTTGTCGAGTACGTCAAATGACTGTCTCAAATGGTCGATGTGTTGTTGAGCGATCAAGGATTTGACTAGCATGTCGTCAATGTAGACCTCCATTGTCGATTCGAGCATCTTAGCAAACATCTTGTTAACTATCCGTTGGTAGGTCGCACCTGCATTTTTCAAACCAAAAGGCATTACTTTATAGCATAAAATACCTCGCTCGGTGACGAAGGCTATTTTCTCCTGGTCGTCAGGATGCATCAAGATCTGGTTGTAGCTAGAATAAGCGTCCATGAAGCTTTGTAGTTCATGCCCTGCAGTGGTGTCGACCAGTATGTCGATGTGAGGGAGTGGGAATGAATCCTTGGGACACGCTTTGTTGAGGTCTGTGAAGTTGATGCAGACTCGCCACTTCCCATTTTTCTTCTTTACTACCACGACAGTTGCTAGCCAGTCGGGGTATTTTACTTCCTTCACAGATCCGAGCTCGAACAACTTCTAGATCTCTTCATTGATCACTTTATTCCTTTCTGGAGCGAACTTCCTCCATTTTTGCTTTACTGGTTGGTGATCTGGGTCTACCTGCAGTTGGTGAACTATTACCTCTGCGTCGATACCAACCATGTCCGAATGTGACCAGGCAAAGCTATTGCGTTGTTCCTTCAGGAATTCAATTAATTGCTTACGGATGTCATTTGATAATCTGGATCCAATCAAAGCTTTGTGGTTTGGCTTATCAGGGTCGATTGACACCTCGTCGAGCTCTTCCATATTTGGCTTGTTTGGCGTCGCCTCGACTTTGGCATCCTGTAATTGCTACAACTCCTCTTTCTTCTTTTTCATAGCATTTTGGTAGCACTCTCTGGCTGCTCTTTGTCCTCATTTGATTTCCTGTACTCCCCACTTGGTTGAGAATTTCATCATTTGGTGGTATGTCGACGGGTTCACCTTCAGTTCATGTATCTAGGGTCTGCCAAGGATAGCGTTGTATGGAGATTGGCAGTCGAGCATTAAGAAGTTGATGTACAAGTTAACTCCTTCGGCGTAGACAGGTAGTACGATCTTGCCTAGAGTACTTTTTTGTTCTCCACTGAAACCTGTTAGCATGGTCGTTCAACGACTGGGTTTGGATTTATCGACCTGCATTTCTCTTAGAGTATTATTAAATAATATATTACAAGAACTACCATTGTCGATTAAAATAAGTTTTGTAAGACAGTTAGCTATATGTAATAAAATAACTAGTGCATCATGGTGAGGAGAAAATAAATCTGATTTGTCTATAGACTTGAAGGTGATAGTCTCGTCGACTTTCGAAAGGTGTTCCTGGTTTGGTTGAATCTCGGCATTTGACACTTGTCGTGTATGCCTCTTTTCTACAGAATAGCTTACGCCACTGACTTCAGATCCACCTGCAATGTAATTGATCACTCTATCCTATCTGGATGGCTCCAGAGGATTATCGTTTGCACTGGCTTGCCTCTGGTCCTCGCGTCTTGTGAGAGTTTGTTTCCCTTTTTTAGTTAGGAATTCTCGTAGATGTCCTTGTTTTAAGAGTTTTGCGACTTCATATTTGAGGGTGACACAATCTTCCGTACGATGGCAGTAATCACCATGAAACTCGCATCAGAGCCTCGCATCTCGATGTTCTAGGAGTGCATTCATCTTTCGTGGCTATTTGACCATTTTTCCCATTTCTCTCATCACCATAATGAGGTCGATCGGTTCAATGATATATTCTGGTGCTTCAATGCATGGTCGATTTGATCTTGGGTTGCCACGCCCATAAGAATTTCTATCGCTGGAATTTTCGTGTCGTGACTGATTATTTTTCCTGTCGTTTGTTGGATAAGGTTCTGACCTTCTATAGTTAGACCTTTTATCAACTCGATTGTTTCATCGGCTTCCATAATTGTTGGCTTTTCCAACGAAATTTGCTTCGTCTTCCTCCCATTTGATTTGGGCCCATGCCTTTGCCAGTACGTCTTCCATTTTTTTGCATCGATATTTAGTGAGTTCTTTATATAAGTCAGAATCAAACCTAAGACCTTTCCTAAAGGCGTAAATGGCGGTCGCTTGATTGCAATGTGGGATCTGCACTTTCTCTCTGTTGAAGCATCTGACATATGTTCTCAAGTTTTCGCCAGGTCTTTGCGTTATTGTATACAGGTCGTCCGACTGTTTCTCTAGCTTGCAGCTGCTTGCAAATTGCTCCATGAATATATCTATCAGCTGTGCAAAAGAATTGATAGAATTGTTAGGTAAATTCGTATACCATTATAAAGCCGTGCCGTTAAGGCTAGACCTGAAGGCTTTGCACATGCACGCATCTCTCAGGTCGCATGGAATTGTAGTAGTGAACATCCTTTATTTGTACTGTGCTATATAGTCGTCCGGATCTGTCATCCCTTCATACTGCTTCATGTTTGGAAAGTTGAATTTTCTGGGCTTTTCAATGAGAGCAATCGCATTGACAAATGTTGAATCGACGAAGCTGTTAGCTGTACTTTTCTTTATTGGAGTTGGAACTCCTGGAATTCTTTGAATAAGAGCTTCCATTTTTGCAAACCTGTAAGATAATTCCAAATTAGCAAACAAAGGTAAGTCAGATCTGGGTTTTATCAATCCGAGTGTCGACTCGAGTGACACGACCGTCCTTTGGGTGTTGGCTGGTTCTGACGGGGTTGCCTGGTGCTCTTGGAGCTATTCGATCAATAACTTGTTCACCGTTTGGAGCTAAGACTGGACGTTCCGACGTCGCTGAATCAGGTGCTACTTCGTTGACCAGGGCTCTCAATTCCTCATTTGTCGCTCGGATCGCTGCATTCTCCACTTCGAGCACCCGTAGTTTCTCAGCGTTTGCAGTCATTTAAGTAGTCAATGCAGTGATCTGTTCTTCAACAGTTGGGACAGCTCCATCTCCAGACATGTTGGTTGGTCGCTCAAGTGATTTGATCAAGTTCAAAATATAGTTGCAATGGGCCCAACAGTGGGTGCCAAACTGTAGGGGGTCGATCTACGTGTAATGTGAATTGGGTCGGGTTGTATTAGGCCCAAAAACCCATTCGAACTCGTAGAATCAATGATGTCGTTTCCTCGTTGAACCTGTAAGACAGTGTCTATCGACCTAAGACGGGTATCTTGTTGAACTTGCAAATATAATTAAAGTAGAAGAAAAACACGAATAAAATGATGAAGATGGGTTTAGGTTTCTTAGCCTTATGTGTGCTTGGGCTGAGTAGTGGATGATAAACAATAATGATTGAAGTCTTGATTAAATTTCGGTGACCGGAATATATATGTCTACAGAGTTTCAGCACGCTTTAGAGAGCTTTAGCTAGGAAAGATTTCAGAGCCCTTTGAAGTGAGAGAGCTCTCTTATTTATAGTGGAAGAAGCAATTCCAACATTCATTGATCATGGCTTGATCGTGGGTGAGATATTTGGAGAGATTCTCTCTTCAAATTATCCTTCTAGTATAACTGATGTTTTGACTTGGTCCTTCAAAGACCAAGCTCTGCTGCTGCTGATATTTGTGTTGGGTCGATCCAACATAATGGGCCTGGGTAGGATCTGGTATTACAAGGTCTAGGTTTTAATAAATTGGGCCTATGGGTTATTTTTGGCTACCACACTAAGTACTTAATTAAAATAAGATTTAAAAAATTAATTAAGACATATTTGAGTAATACTATGCTGTCCAAAAAATTTGTTGAAATGAATTTCGCGGCATGTGAGTTGTCAACCTCCTATAAATCATGACATTAGATAATAAGTAATGTGATGTTCACGATTATCACAACAGCTAGTAATTTGGATAAGATAATTAGTGAATTATATATGTAAAATCTTATCACTTAGAGCTTCTTTAATGGTATTCTCAAAAGTATGAGAGTAATCAAAATTTGATTATTTATCCCAAAAACACCATCCAACAGAGTCAATAAAATTTAGCAATAACTTTAATCAATAATCAAATTGCCTCTTCAATAATCAAATTTAAATATTGACTTTCAATTATCAAATACAAACTTAACCCAAAATAACTGTTGTTGTAATTTTATTCTTTCTCTCTCATCCGTGACTTTTTTTTCTCTTTTTTTCTCTGATTGCCTATTTGTCTCATCATTATTTCGACCATAACAATTTCAATCAGGTAAAATTCGTCTCTTCATTACGAATGGATCAATAACCATATCATATACCTTATCTTGTCTTATATAGTTTTTTTTTTTTTTTTTTTTTTTAACCCTGTTTGGCTAATGATAATTGAAGGAAAATTTTATTATGATTATGTAACAACAATCAATGGTTGATTTTAGGGCCAAATATTTATTAACCGAGATTTAATTCACCTAAGAGAATTGATTTGATCACCAGATTAGTGATGAAAGAAACTTAAAGAGAAATCCATTATTTTGATGTGCAGAGAAAGAAAGGGAGAAAAAGATTATTTAATATCTTGAGATATAATGTATATATAAACGCTATAGGTTTGTGAAATAAAAATGAGCAGAAACATTGAAAAAAATAAGGTAAAAGTAGATTTTTTATTTAAATAAAATGTACCATTATGAATTACGCAATCATCAATTTTAGCACTCTCTGAAAACAATCCTTAAATATTGAGGTGACAACTTTTGAGGATTCAAATTTACTTATACCACTAAAGATACTCTTAACTGGTTATTGAAAAATTTATTTTCTTTGTGATAATTCGTATCCACAATGTGTTGATTGTCAATGATAAGGATCGTTTTTTTTTTTTTTTTTTTAAGGAATAAGGATCATTTCTTAAGCTGATATTTGTACTGAACTCAATTTATATTATCGGAATATGTGAAAAGAGATCGATCCTAGAATAGCAACACTACTCTTATACTTTTAAAAGTAGTAGACTTTTATAATTAACTATTTTAGTTGGAAATGCAGATAGCATATATATATGCATGCAACATGTGTGCCAACGAAAGGTCTATCATGAGTTGTTGATTATATGGTAAGTATGTGTTTTGTGTGTATATAAAATATTGACCCACCACCCTCACAAGTCACACCAACCTGAAACCAAATTCAATATGTTGTAGTACTTTGTAATTTTAAGTATGATATGAACAAAAAGATCAGATTCTAATATAATTTTTTGATTCATGTCAGTCTCTGTCGCATGTTATACTCTTTTCACTCAATGAAATTGCAGTAATGAAATAAAATAATTGTTATACAATTAAATATACCTTCGAATAATTTTTTTTTTTTTGAACATCAACAATTTTATAATAATAATAATAATGATTATTTATTTATATCTAAACTTCATGATCATTAAACAGATAGAACCAAGTCAAACCAACGAATGATATTCTCTTCCTCTAAAATACACCTAACCTTTAAAAATATTGTAAGCACATCAATATTATTGATAATATTTTTTTTTTTATTCAATAAAAACAGTCATGACTTTATGACTAATAATTGACTATGAGCTTAAAAAAAAATTACATAAAAATTTAGAGGAAGAGAAGATCTTTGTTACATTGTCTGAGGAGAAGACTGAGAAATCTGTAATATTAAAATGGGTAAAAGCTGTATTTTGCAGAAAAAAAGAAGATTGGAACTACAAACAGTGGGTTGCATGGCTTCGCCTTCGTACGTGGATTACATCAAACTCTTTTGTTGTGTTCTTTTAAAGTGTTTCAAGAAAATCCTGCTTCTAAATTTTTTTTATTGTTTTTTTTTTTTTTAATGTAAGTGTGTGCCCGTTTTGATGTTCTGTGACTGTCTTGTTCAATAGTTGTGGGAGAGTTGGTATGATCCCATCACCAGTAAAATTGATTTAATATAATTTAGATATTAATTTATGTATCACGTAGTTATGCTAAGGCACACATTAGGTGATTCTGCAATGTTACATAATCACAAATTTTTTATTTTCCAAATTTTGGAGTTTGTGAAATTTTATTTTTTTAGGACTATGTAACAATATTACGTAGACCACAATCCTATGTAGTTTGGTGATAAATGGCACTCATGAAATGTTACAATGTTATAGGTTTGAGTCACCTGCAAAACAAGTGAAATATATATATATATATGGGATTCTTACAATTTAGTCCTTAAGTAATTGGAAAACATCAGTTTTTTACTTATCTTTGTATTTTTTGTCAAACATGTCCTTAGATTTATAAAAAACACTTGCTCATTTAGGTTCTTTAACCAAATTATTGACTATCAACGGTTACAAAATCAATTAAATGTCTATTTTCCCTTGGACTTTAGTTGATCAATAAAAAATTAAAAAAGTAGAAAAATTGTAAATAAAAAAAAAAGATAAAAATGGAAAAATGGAAATATAGAAGATGAAAAAAAAAACCTGATTTTTTTAAAATAAGAAACTTTTTTAAAATGAAAAAATGAAATAAAAAAAAAAAAAAAAAACTTAAAACAAATTTTTTTTTTTAAAAAAAAAAAAAAAAAAAAAAAAAAAAAAAAAAAGATAAACAAATACTTAAAACAAATGATGATCCATTAGTAGATCTCCATAGATGATGATCCATTGATGGTTGGCCGGAGATCCAACCTGGGTTCGATTGATCTCCACCTTGTTTCAATTATTTTTTTCATTTTTTTGAAAATCAATTAAAATTTTTTTTTTCCTATAAAATAAATTCAATATAGACCGTCCATTTTTGAGATGGAAGGCGGAGATCCATCCATATTTTTTTTTGAATTTTTTTTTTCTGAAATTATGTTTTAATTTTTTTTTATCTCAACGGTCCGTTTCTAAGACAGACAATGGAGATCCATATATTAATTTTTTTTTAATTTTTGATTTTTTTTTATATTTATCATGGACATGTGAGAATACTAAAATACCCATGGTATTGTTAAGTTTGGCCAACGTCTGACCAACATAAGGACTTAAATGTGCAATTTTTATAAATCTAAGGACCGATTTAACAAAAAATGCAACGTTAAGTAAAATAGTGGTGTTTCTCGTTTATATAGGGTCCAAATTGTAAATCTTTCATATATATATTATTTATTTATTTATTAAATAGCTATTATGCAACGGTACATAATCGTTTTAACATGTTCCCTACACCATCGTCCAATGTGATTTAGTGTTAAAAGAACGTTTATTGAGCCCAACAATGTCGCATGTTCAAGTTATCATACCACACGTGGAATATATATATAGTCTTTCTATTGTCAGTTCGAACTGATATAGAATATATCAGTTCATTGTATGTGGGCCATTGTATTTAAAAGATGCTTTGACAAGTGCATGCAGTCAAATCAAAACATTTAAATCCAATGACCCACTTGCAAGGAACTGATATATTTTATATCAGTTCGAGCTGACAATAGAAAAACTATATATATATAATACTTCTCTAATCATGACCATCATGACTTTATAATTTCAGGATGTCTAACCACATCCACACATTCACAGTGGACCCACAACCCCACATTAACAAATACCCATACTCAATATGAATGTATAGCTGTGGTTAAACATCCTTAACTTATAATTTCAGGACATCCTTACTAAAGAATCACCCTATATATATATATAGTTTTTCACTCCTTAGGACCAAACTAAACTTTTAAGTTTAGGACGAGACTTGTGAGTTATTGATTAAGTTTAATAAGACTCTAACTAAACTGACGTATGTGAATCAAATGGTAGATGATTATGGAACTGATATAAATAAAATCAGTTCGTCATGAGGAGAGAAAAACTATATGTCTATATATATATAGAGGAAATAAGGCTTTTTAATCAAAAATTATGGAGACTTATTGTTTTTGTCAACAATTATTATTTTTATTGTTTTTGTGAACAAATGGGTTGTGAAGACAAAATTGCCCCTATTTTTTTTTTCAAAACCTCTTCTCTCTCCTTTTCTCTCTCATTTTCACCAGATTTTTTTCCTCTTTCTCTCACTCCTTTTCTCACGCCTGACGCCTCATTCTTCTTCTTTCTTTCTCTCCTTCTTCTCTCTTTCTCTCCTCCTCTCTCCTCCGTCCAATCTCTTCTTCTTCTTCTTTCTCGTCGTTTTCTCTCCTTCTTCTTCTTCTTCTTCTCCTTCTTCTCTTTCTCTTTCTTTTTATTCCAGATTTAAAAAAAAAATTCAGATTTTTTTAAATCAAAAAATTTCAGATTTAGTGGTTTTCCGATCGTCCCTCCTTCTTCTTCTTCTCTTCTCTCCTCTCTTCTCTTTCTCTTACACGTTTTTTCCAGATTTTTTTAAAAAAAATTCAGTTTTTTTTTTTTAATTTTTAATTTTTTTTTCACATTTTTTCCAGATTTTTTTTTTTAAATTTCAGTTTTTTTAAAGACTTTTAAGTTTGGGTTGTGGTTATGGTTGATTTTCTAAATTTTTTTTTTAAATTTTCAGGTTTTTTTTAAACAAAAATTTTCAGATTTGAAAAAAATTCCAAAATTTTAAAATATTATTAAGTTTTTATTTTTTTGAAATTTTTTTAAAAAGGTTTGGATTTGAGTTGTGGTTGTGGTTGTGATTGTGCTTAAAAAAAATCAGATTTGTGATTGTATTTAAGTTTGGGTTGTGGTTGTTTTTATAAATGTTGGGATATGTGTTTGGGTTTGGGTTTTGTTGAAAAAAATTTTAACATTTTTTTGGATTTGATCTTTTTCAAACAAATTTTCCAGATTTTATTTTGTTTAAACACACCAGGCCACGAATTAAATACACCAGGGCAAAAAAAATTAAACACACCAGTGTAAAACGAATTAAACACACCAGGCCATCAATTAAACACACCAGACCACGAATTAAACACATTTGGCAAACGAATTAAACACACCAAGGCAAAAACAATTAAACACACCAAGGCAAAACGAATCAAACACACCAGGGCAAAAACAATTAAACACACCAGGACAAAAACAATTAAACACACCAAGGTATCAATTAAACACACCAGGCCACCAATTAAACACACAAGTCAAAACTCATTAAACATAATAGGGTAAAAATAATTAAACACACCAGGGAAAATGAATTAAACACACCAGGGCAAAACGGATTAAACACACAGGGCAAAACGAATTAAACACACTAGGGCAAAAACAATTAAACATATCAGGTTAAAACGAATTAAACACACCAGACTATTAATTAAACACACCATGCCACCAATTAAACACACCATGGAGGTCTGGGAAGAAGAAGAAGAAGAAGAAAATAAATGGAGAAAAAAGTTAGTGTTTTTTTTTGGGAAAAAGAAAAAAAAATGAGAATTTTTTTTATAAAGGATGGCAATCTTGTCCAAAAAGTGGAAATTTTGATAAAAAACAGTAAAAATGATAATCTTGGACAAAAACAATAAACCCACTAATTTTTTGCCTAGTTTTAAAGTTCTCCCATATATATATATATATATATATATATATATATATATATATATATATATATATATATACAGTCTTTCTATTATCAGTTCGAACTGACAAAAGTTATATCAGTTCCTTGTACATAAGCCACTGGATTTAAATACTTTGACTGACAAGTGCATACAGCCAAGTCAAAGTATTTAAATCCAGTGGCCCACATGCTATATATACAGAAATTCTATTATCAGTTCGAACTGACAAAAGTTATATCAGTTCCTTGCATATGGGTCATTAGATTTAAATACTTTGACTTGGCTGTATGCACTTGTCAGTCAAAGTATTTAAATCCAGTGGCCCACATACAAGGAACTGATATAACTTTTGTCAGTTCGAACTAATAATAGAAAGACTGTATATATATATCACTGTTATTTTATATGTTAATGGAAATCTATATAGATTTGAATGATGTTAGGAATTTCATATTTTTCTTTGTGAAAATTGTCAAAAACAGCCACTCTAATTATGGGAAATTCTTTTTTAACCACATGCATAACTTTATTTATTAATAGCCACTTTTTTGAGAAATTACTGGAAAGCCCTCATATAAAAAGGGTCTCCTAACACACTCTCTCTCTTTTCTCTTTTCTCTTTCTCTCTCTTCTGGTCTCTCTCTCCCTGAAGTCTCTCTCTCTTTCTCCCCGATCTCCCTCGCCGGCGTGCTTTGAGGGTCGCCAAGCCCCGGCGAAGGTGTCGCCGAGCGCCGGCGACCTTCTGGGCTTCGCGGCAGTGGCCACGTCCGGCGATGGGGGGCGCTGGTTCGTCGCTGGTTCGTGCGACGGCCAGGCGTGGGCGACGGGCGACGGGCCACGATCGTGCGCTGCTCCTCGTCGTTCGCTGCTGCTTCGCCGGTGACGAAATCGATCCCCCTTCGCCGGCGAGGTGATCTGCAAGAAAAGGGAAACAAAAAACAAAAACAAAAACAAAAAAAAAACCTAATGTTTGAGGAGGAAGAAGAAGAGGAAGAAGAAGAAAGTGAAAATTTCAATTTAGTCCAGATTTCAAGTTTGGACATTTCAATTTTAGGCATGATTTCAAGTTTTGACATTTCAATTTAGGCATGATTTCAAGTTTGGACATTTCAATTTACCCATGATTTCAAGTTTGTTTCGAGATTTAAAATAAAACTATTTTCAGGGGTACTCTGGTAATTTACGGACATATACTGAAAGTTTTTTAAAAAAGTGGTTATTAACAATTATAATTTCAAAAGTGGTTAAAAACAAAAGTATGATAATTTGGATGGCTATTTTTAGTTTTCTCTCTTTTTCTTTCATCTTTAAGAAGTGCAAGTCATATATAGAAAAGTTTCTTCTTAGATAAATTTCATAATAAAGTTGGGACGAAATAAAAGTTGTGAATTTCGAGAAATATATCTAAGAGATTTTGAACAATGTATATAATTTCATTTTTTTTTTTTTTTTGAAGGGGGAAAAGTATTACAAGCGATCATACGCTAAAACCCATAGGCAGTATCCATGAATATATGTATATATAAAAAGGAAAAAAAAAAAAAACAAAAGAATCCACAAAACATCTGAAAACAGAGGACACAGCCCCAAAAAACCTAGAGACACGCATGCCAAACAAAAATAAACAGAGCTAGGAAAACCTGAAAGATTCTCTACCCATACAGTCATTACTAACTAAGGAAGAACAAAATGAAGGAGTGGAAGATCACCACAAATCAAAAGGAATACCCAAAGCGTGCTTAGAGAGAGCATCCGCCACCTGATTACCTTCCCTAAAAATATGAGAGACCTGGAACTCCATATGCGAGATCTGATAAATGCAGTGCTGCCAAGCTTGACGAACATGCCATGTAACTTGATTAGACCTATAAGAAAGAAGCTGAACAACATAAGAAGAGTCACTCTCGAGCCAGATCCTATGCCAACCCAACTTCCTCGTGTAATTGATTGCTATAGAAGACGCAAGGAGCTCAGTCTCAAAAGCAAAGACCTGGCTAAGGGGGACCGCAAAACAAGCCTTAATGTATATAATTTCATGCAATTAATCAATAGAGGTTAATCTTAAATGAACTATAATCTCAATTGCTTCTAACATGTTAATAATTATTATTATTTTATTTTCACCTTAGATTTCATTTTATTTGTTTCAAAAAAATATTAGACTGTCGTAATATTAGAAACAGAATGAATCAAGCACCACTAAAGGCCTGTTTGGTAATGTTTTCCGTTTTCATTTTTTGTTTTATTAGTTTTCATTTGAAACAAGAAATTGATTTTTATAATTTTAAAATCTGAATTTGCGATCAGCAACAATAAATGAAAATACAAGTATTCTGATATATATATATATATATGCATTAGTGTAATTATTTTAAAAATATTATAAGAGTAGAGTGTATAGTTAAATTAATTTAAATTGATTTTATTATTATTATTATTATTATATGTATTCTTTTTATGCTGAAAGAATATATATGTGTGTGTGTATTCTTACATTTTCAATTAATAAAATCAAGTACAATTTTTTATTTTTTATTTTTTTGTTGAAGAAAATCAAGTTCAATTAATTGATTTATTTTTTAAGTTATTTTTAAACAAAAGTATGATGAAAAACATATATTTTTTAATCTTAAGACAAATATATTTATTATTAATAAAATAAAATAAATACAATCAGTTAAATAAGTTTCATATGCCACTTATGAGTTATGACTTACCCAACTGGAAAATATAGAAAGCAAAAGTGAAAAACATCAAAATGTTGTTTCCGGTTTTTGTTCAATAAATGTGAAAAACGTGTTTTTTGTTTTTATTGTTTTCTTTCAAAAACATGGTTAACGAACACTTTTTCACTGTTTTTTATTTTAAAAAAAATACTCATTTAATAAACGTTAACGAAGTAGACTGATTTATCAATAAATTTGCTGTTTAAAAAAAATAAAAATAAATAAATGTTAACGAAGAGGCCCTAAGTTTCCCAAAACTTCATATTGTAATGATATTATAAATTTCTAATTAAGATTTGTTTTTGACATGTGTTTATTTAATATTAAAAATGTTAGAATTAGCAAAAATAACCAATAAAATATACAAATATTGTTTTTAACCGCATACAAAGGTTTAACTGTTAATAATCACATTTAATTATTTTTTTTCTATCCATAACCAAAATTACAAAAAATATCCCTACATCTTCTTTTTCATTTATTATTATTTTTTGCGAAAATGTGAAACTTAGAGAAAAAACGTGAAACTTTGGAGAAACATGTGAAACATGGAAGAAAAATGTGATTACTAGTAAGAAAACTTTAAATCTTGGTTTCTTTCTTTTTTTTTTTTTAATTTTTTTTATAAAAAAAAAACATAAAATTACAGAAAACTCACTTCAAAATCCCTATTTTTAATTTTCACAAGAAAGTTACTGAAACATCCCTTCTACAAGGGAAGGTTCGCTAATTTCACATTTAGAGTTTTAACTTTTTTTTTTTTTTTTTTTTCGTGTTCTTTAAATCAACAACGCCATTGGGATGGGCTGCCCTAGCGACGATGTTGTTGCACCTGGGCACGCGCTGCCCACACAAGCTGCGCTTGTCCCGGTGACACCATGGTCGAGCGGCGCAATTTCTGATAAAGGCGCCTCTAGTCTAAGATGAGAGAGAAAAGAAGAGAGAGGGTTTGGAGAGTATTTTTATATGGAGTATTTTGGAAATTGCTAAAAAAAAATAAAAATTTTGTGGTTAGAAATTATTCCCTAATTTTTTTTGGGAGCGATCTTAATTTTTTATAAAATTTTCAACAAGCTGTAGAGTCATGCTTATGTAGGGAAAAATGCATGCACACAGTGGAAGCGAGACTAAAATAGGTTTAGTATATTTAAAAAAAAAAATTCCTTTTAAGAGAAGAACCTTAACCCTTGATTAATTAATATATAACAAAAGATATCGTACATTTGTCGCGTAATCCGATTGACGTTGCGTCGATGGTAATCCGCAAGATCTTCCAATCCAATCACGAATGTGAATCACCTAGGAGCGTGGTCTCCCTTTTCTTTGAATTGTAAACCTGAGAATGGATAACAAGAAAAAAACTTTTTCTTTTTCGTTAGTCACTTTAATCTTTTAAGAGAGAACGAAAAACGTTCCGGTCACTTGTGAATTCACAATCTATTTGATCGAAATTCGCGTGAACCTTATTCGAAGATGTGCACAAAGCCTTTTTTGATATCAAAGCTAGCAGTGCACTATCGAAATAAGAACAATTCTTCTCTCTTTCCCTCTTGGCCAAAAATCACTATGTCTAAGAGTTGGATTTTATTTTTCAAGCTAAAGAAAAATAACTCTCAAGTAAGACTTAGGATTCTGTCGAATTCCTCTTGCCCATATATAATATATATATATATATATATATATATATATATATATATATATATATATATATATATATTATATGAACGAATTCTTCTTGCTTTAATAATATAATAGTGCGCCTGAATCTTTCTTGCCAACATTAAATATGTATATATATATATATATATATCTATATCTTGGCCGAATACATCTTGCCATATATTTAATATGGTGGCCGAATTCTATTGCTTATCATAATAAGGTGGTCGAAATCTTCTACCATGTAGGATTTATGTCTTTTTACCTAAATCCCAACCCTAGGTAGATTTCCTTAGAATTTCAAACCCTAATCCAACTCTTTATTGTATTTGTGACTATATCAAAGACTTCATAATTTGACTAGATAAATAAATTCATTTTATTTATCTACTTACCAAATAAAGTCTTTAATATTAATTATACTACTAACAATAGTATAATACTAAGAAACATATTTCCTAGTCAGAAAAAGATTTTGACTCTTAATTAAATAATTAATCAATCAATTAATTAATTCCCATTTAATTAAATAATAAAATAAAATAATATATTAGACTATTTTAATAGCCTTGCTGCCCATATACAAAACATGGGCCTAATATTATTTTTCTATTTTATTAAATCCATTTGGACCTTAATTAAAAGCCCACATGTGAATTAGACTCATTCTTACTAAAAGAAACAAGCCCACATGTTTTTCATTAATATATTATTATAATTGAACAGCCCATTAAATAAATAATGTACAAATTATATTTTTAATATATTAAATACAATTCTAGATGGACACATAATCAGTCCGGTAGAATATATCAAGTGATCCATGTAAGTCTGTGTGGATTGGGAATCTTGGCGGGCTATCTAAATTTAAGCTTCAATAGACACAACCTAATCACAATCAACAAATGATTCACCTAGGTTTCAATCTATTAATTTTAGTTTATTCCACTAAAGAACTAAAATTGCACTCTTAAATAAAAATAGAATAAGTAAATGTTTCTCATTCATACCCTAGACAATCTTATTGGAGATAGTGTATCCTCGTGAAGAACATCAGTAATCGCCAAGAGCTCATAGACCGCCTATAGCTCTTCAAGTTACCATATTTACTCATATGACCACATTTCGAACTTGGATATTTTGACTTGTCCAGAAGCCATGTTTCAATAGACACTATTGAAAACTTAACGTTAAGATTTAATATCTAAAACCTCAAAACATTCATATGATGATATTCTACTCTCATTTAATAAATGGAGCCATGATGTCCATATCTATAAACGAAGTCCTCTATCGATTAACAAATGATTACCACCAAACTATCGAGGACAGACTATGCTATATAATCGTACTCATTGGTAGCTCAAATGATAACACTTGCAACCATAAGTCCATCATTTATCTCAGGATTAAGATAGACTCTCCGATTATCCTCATAATGAAAATACTTTTATCTACTGATGGTTCTAGATAAAGTATTTCATTGTGATCTTATTCAATACACCTAGTGCACTAGATTCTTTTACTCAAAGCCATTTTGATGATTTTAGACTCATCATACCACATTTGATCCCACTCAAATGCTAGCAAAAGAATCTACAACTTTAACAAGATAAATGTGCCCAACATTTACCTTAAATTGTGAACATTATTCAAGACTAACTAAAGAATTGTGTCTAACTCATACATATCCAGATGTATGAACAATTCTTTTATTCTCATAGTCTTTTGACCTTATGATTATTTACTTTTGACAATTATAATAATTAAACTATAAATGCTATAAATCTTATTAAACCAGAAATCACTGTATTAATATGAAAAGATTGTCAAAAACTTATTACACTCTTGCTATCGAGCATAAAATATGCAAATTTTGTTTTTAACCACATGCAAAGGTTTAACTGTTAATAATCACATTTAATTATTTTTTTTCTATCCATAACCAAAATTACAAAAAATATCCCTACATCTTCTTTTTCATTTATTATTATTTTTTGCGAAAATGTGAAACTTAGAGAAAAAACATGAAACTTTGGAGAAACATGTGAAACATGGAAGAAAAATGTGATTCCTAGTAAGAAAACTTTAAATCTTGGTTTCATTTTTTTTTTTCATTTTTTTTTTAAAAAAAAAACATAAAATTACTGAAAACTCACTTCAAAATCCCTATTTTTTATTTTCACAAGAAAGTTACTGAAACATCCCTTGTACAAGGGAAGGTTCGCTAATTTCACATTTAGAGTTTTAACTTCTTTTTTTTTTTTTTTTTTTTTTTCGTGTTCTTTAAATCAACAACGCCGTCGGGATGGGCTGCCCTAGCGACGATGTTGTTGCACCTGGGCGCGCGCTGCCCACGCAAGCTGCGCTTGTCCCAGTGACACCATGGTCAAGCAGCGCAGTTTCCGATGAAGGCGCCTCTAGTCTAAGATGAGAGAGAAAAGAAGAGAGAGGGTTTGGAGAGTATTTTTATATGGAGTATTTTGGAAATTGCTAAAAAAAATAAAAATTTTGTGGTTAGAAATTATTCCCTAATTTTTTTTGGGAGCGATCTTAATTTTTTATAAAATTTTCACATACATAGTTGATTGAACAAGCTGTAGAGTCATGCTTATTCATTATTTTATTACTTAAAATATCATTAAATGGTGAGTGATATAGTCATGCAATTTTGTATTCAATACTTTCTCTTCTCTCTTTATTTCAGTTTTTATTAAAATAAAGATTTTTTTTTTGAGGAAATAGGGAGAAATAGCACTAAATTGGATTGGTTTTGTGGTAATATCACCAAGTTAATAACTCTATGTTTTATAGCATCAAAGTATGTGATCTGTCAAAATTGCCCCTCACTTATTCTCTCTCTCTCTCTCTCTCTCTCTCTCTCTCTCCTTTGTTTTTTTTCAAAGAACTCCATTGATCCATCAATAGTGGTCGAACAGACCTCAAATGGAGGTCGAAAAGACCTCCATTGGAGTCGAAATGACCTCGACCTCCATTGGTGGTCAATGAAGAAGAAGATTAAAAAAAAAAAAAAAAATCTAGAAATAAGTCTCGGGTAGGTCACCCAAGACTTATTTTAAGCTATTTCCAGCTACCCTAGACTTATTGCCAAATACCCGAGATTTTTTTCCACAATTTTTTTATAACGGAGGTCGTTTCGAAGACCTCTAATGGAGTCGACCATTTTGACGGAGGTCATTTTGATCTCCATTGATGGATCAATGGAGGTTTTTTTTTCTTAAAAAAAAAGAGGAGAGATGAAGAAAGAGAGAGAGGAAGAAAGAGAAAGATAAAGAGAGATTAGGGGCAATTTTGGTAGATCCCATTAACTGGTGCTATTTCTACAAAACTTATTAAGTGGGTGACTTTTCCATAAATGGCTTTGGAAAGAGTGCCATAAAATTTTCAGCCCTTTTTTTTCCTCAGCAAAGAGAAAATGGTAAAATGTAATGTGTTATTAGAGGCAAAATCTGGTGAGATTCATGAAGTTTCTATCCTTCATCCTTTTTCTAGTAAAAATTTGAAAACCTTAATCTAACTGAAGCAATTAAACAACGTTGGTAGAAGGAAATCGAGAAGGAAATCCCGGTAGAGGAAGAGTTGGTAGGTTTGGTAATAGGTCTAGCCAAAGGATCTATTGTATAGTATTGGCTAATATAATATAGTGTACATTGTAAAACAAAGCCAAACATTTTATTATATTATTGTAATACAATTTAAACTCATAATACAATATTACAACACATTAAACGAAAAAAAAAAAAATACTAATATTCGGTTGAGATCAATTGTTTACTAACTAATCCAATTACTTATAAAACTACTAATATTCTAAAACGAATTAAAAAAAAAAAACTTTTGAAAATTGCAAATGGAAAAAAATTAATAATCCCTCCAGTACTGCTAGTGGAGTTGGGATAAGGTAGATCTCCTCTCACGAAGGAAGTGAGGATATATTCATCTCCTTACTTGGGTCATTTGTTTTTTTGTCTGAAGACAGAACAATCCTGAATTTTGCTAAAAACTGAATAGTAACCGAAACCTGAATCTGAATAACATGTTTGTTTTTTATTTTTATCACATCTGAATCGAATGTCAACTTTCTTATTTTTTTTTGTTTTTTTTTTTAATTTTTTTAAAAATATAAAATGGTGTAAAAACAAGTCATTTGACATTTATACCCTTGTTACAATTAATTGTTATGTATTTTCATTTTAAATGGTACAAACAACTAAATAAAAATAATTTAACAAATTTTAAACCATTTTTATGTAATAATTGCAATATATTATTCATGATTAAAATATGATAAATAATTGTTTTTTTAAAAAATAAGATAAATAATGATTTAGAAATGGTTTTGATTAAAAAAAAATAATTTAAAGGTTCAACGATGGTGTTGAAAGTTACAATGTGATTTAAGCTTGTTTGGTTGGGCTTTTGAAAAACTTCTATTGGTAAAAGATCTACTTGCAGTAGATTTATTAGAGATAGAGTTTTTGAAAAAAAAAATTATAATTGTTTGGTTGGTAGACTTTTTTTTATAAAAAAAAAATCTATTTGGAGAAGCACATCCCTATGAACTTTTGCCTAGTAGAGGTTTAAACTCTACTAGCCTCTATTCAATTTAAAATAGACAATCTCATAAGCCCAACCAAACAACTCTAAAAAACTCAAATATGCGTTGGTAGACTTTTTAAGGCAATAGAAAGCTAAACCAAACAAGCACTAATGATTTTTTTAGATGTTTATCATAAGTAATATATTAGAAGAAATAAATGTGTGTAATATAAAATTATGATATAATTGGAAATATGTTATCTTTGGTAGGATAATCTTGGAAAAAAAATATATTAAATGCAATCCGGTTATTTTGAATTAAATTAAAAGTTAAGATTTCTTACTTTTTATTTTAAGTTAATTTTTGGTATTTTAAAGTTTTTTGACTATTTAAAAAAACAAACAAAACGACTTAATTATTTGAATTCAGGCCCATTAAGTTTTAAGTGCAAAAAACAAACAACATCTTAATCTGTGATAAAGTTCTTAATTTATCTTTAAATAGTTTTTCAGTTTTTATTTTTTGATATAATATTAAAAATAATTGAATAACTAGCTCATAGGCATTTTGGTCATTTCATGGTTCAAAGGTCGGTTAAATACCAACTTTGGCAGTCGACGGATTTTAAGGGATGTTTGTTGTTGCGTGCAATATTGGCTGACCGCCGGGGGTTTGTGTTTTTTTTTAAATTTTTTTTTACCTCTTCTCTCGATAATTTGAAAATAAAAGAGTCAAAATATGTATTTTCTCCAAATAATAATAAATAAAAAACTGTATCTTAGAAAAAACAATATTGGGTGTGATGATTTGTGATTGATGGTTGAAGGAAGCCATAAATTTATGATTGATTTGTGGATGATGATCATGGTCAATTATGATTGGTTAAATCTTGTATGAGATTTAGAAGAAAGGTGGACCCACATACACATGAACAAAGGCGAGACAGGACTGTTTGTTAAGTAGTTGTAGTCTTGTAGATTAGTACAGTCTTCTAAATCAATATATATATAGAAATTGACAAATATCGAAAAACTATCAGTCAACGTGTGAGAACATGTGACATTTGCCAACTCCCTTTTATTTTTCTTCTCTTCTTCATTTTTATATTTTCTTATCAAATGGTGATAGTCTTGACTCGCTACATCGACCAAACAAAGAAACAATAATCAACAGCTAATAGAAAACAACATATACACACATATTCATATTGTATTTACATTTTAGGGATGTGATCAATTTGTTAAAATTTTGGATTTGCTTGAATTTATTTTTAAGTTCAATTAATTCGAGTTTTAATTTCTATTTCAATGTCATTTAGTGGTGAATGAACACTCGTTTTCTTCATTTAGTCTGATAGGATCTTAAATTAGAGGCGTTTATACCATAGATATTATATTTAAAGAAAAAAAAAATAGGGTTAAAAGTAATAAAGAGTATAACTCACACCCTCGATCTTAATAATTTATTACAGGATCATTCTTTTCTCATTTATTTTTTATTTAAAAAAAAATTAAAAGGAAAATATGTTTAAAATTCATTAAAAAAATAAAAACCGTTTCAATTGGTTAAAGACCTGCATGCAAGGCAGGTCATGGATCTCTTCTTTTAAGATAATGAACAGTGATATAACTTCTCCTAAAATGTTTTATTATATCTTTAAAAAAACATATTTTAAAAGGAAACATTGACCTAAGTATGTATAAAAGATACAAATTATACTTTTGTTGACTACTTATAGATCAAAGTATTTCCTTATGAAAAGGTTTTGACAATTATATTTAAAGAAAAAATATAATTAACATTAGAATAAATTTTAAAAGTTTTAAGAAAACTTTTGAATATTATTTTCTTTTCCAGAAACATTTTAGGATAGATATTAGACAGAGATAGTGTAATTAAATAAGAGTCATGTTAACTTATACCTTATAATAATTATAAAAAAACTTAAATAAACATTTTACTTTCATTATTTTTCGAACCACTATTTGATGTGTCAATATTCTAAATTAGAGTCGTTGTAGAATGTATACATATAAAACAATTTTTCATGTTTGAAAAAAATAAATATAATTTTTTTAGGTCAGGTGATATGTTAAGAATTTCCATTAAATATTAATGAAAATTTGATGGATGTAACTGTTAGTAAAAGACAAAGACATATACTTAACGGCAACTAACTAACACCGAAAAAACATTGTCAAACTCTCTCTCTCTCTCTCTCTCTCTCTCTCTCTCTCTCTCTCTCTCTATATATATATATATATATATATATCACACGCATGGCCAAACCCACCGGTCCAAGTCAACTTTCCTACTTTCTCTTTATCCAAACACCAACAAACTACTCCATATATACCTCAACATGCCTCCCTCTTCTCTTTATACTCCCACCATTGCATATTCACTACCTCTCTGATCTCTATCTCTCCGTCTTTCTCTCCTTTGCTCACTCGCTCGCTCTTCCATTGCACAACCGGCTAGGGTTAGGGTTAGGGTTAGGGTTTGTGTAAAGATTGTGTGGATTTATTACATGCAATGAGGAAACCTTGTTGTGATAAGCAAGACACGAACAAAGGAGCTTGGTCGAAGCAGGAAGACCAGAAGCTCATTGATTATATTCGTAAACACGGCGAAGGTTGCTGGCGTACCCTCCCACAAGCTGCAGGTACTTAACTTCATTCTTTCTTTTAACATCAATAATACCAGAAAATTTATTAAATACCTGTAAATCAGTTTTAATATATAGTTTCACATGAAAGTTAATTTGTCCAAAAAGAAAGACATTAGGAGAAAAAACAAAAAGACCATCTTCTTCTTTTTCTGCTCCCCAGGATCAGGAACTTTTCAAAATTTCATGCTTATCATGAGGAGGATATTTTCATGATTATTTACTGATATAAAAATGAATAATTAATATATGATTGTTTTTGTTAATTGGTCAGGCTTACTTCGCTGCGGTAAAAGTTGTAGGCTGAGATGGATAAACTATCTGAGGCCTGACCTTAAAAGAGGCAACTTTGCTGAAGATGAAGAAGATCTAATCATCAAGCTTCACGCTCTCCTAGGCAATCGGTACTATAATTGTCTCCTTTACCAACATTTACAATAATAATTAAATGTCAACCTTAATTATTGAGAAATTTACATCCTAAATTAGTATTTAATTAACAAACAAATTAATTAATTTTTTTTCAAATTCAATAAAATGTTTTCTAAAATATGGGTATATATTGATCTCTATATAATTAATGTAAATAGTTTGTATGCCAAAACTTAATTTAAATATGGTGAAAATATTTGCAGGTGGTCATTGATAGCTGGGAGATTACCTGGACGTACGGACAATGAAGTAAAGAACTATTGGAATTCTCATTTGAGAAGAAAGCTTTTAAATATGGGAATTGATCCAAACAATCATAGATTAAGCCAAAGCCTTCCTCGTCTTGATAATCATCAAAACCCACCAGTAGTACTACAACACAAGTCCAGCAGTACTGCAACATCTTCGGGTACAAAAACCGATGCGAAACCCCCATTATTGAAGTCAGCCAGCAGGAGAGACAATGATCAAGTTTCTGATGCTGGAAGTTGCTTGGAGGATATTGATGAGCCATCTGCTTTGCCTGATTTGAACCTTGATCTAACGATCAGCATTCCTTCTGATGATCATCATCAACCTTCACTAGTTATAACTGAAGAGGATCAGAAAAGGCTTAAAAAAAATAATAATGATCACCCAAATTTCAATTTATTATGTCATCAACAAGAATTTCCTCCTTCTCCTACACTTAGTCTCTTCCAATAATCCATTTGGTTTCTTGTTTATGAGAAGCAAATTCCAACAGGTCAACACTTGTGTCCGACAGACCGATCCATTCGATTATGTGACAGGATTAGCGTTTGATCTTTGTACATGTGATCATTTTGTTTCGACAAACAATTTAAGGCACCCATTTGTTGAAATTCGATCGATCAATACGTACAGCAAGGATGATTAGAAGAAAAATTTGAAGAAGAAATCTACTACTGAAGTAATGTCTTGGACATGCCTTCAATTAATCACTCATGAAATTGAAGAAAACGTCAGATGCTCAGTTCTACTACAGCTCTTGAGTAGTAACTAAAGTTGATTAATTTTCAGATAGTTTATTTCCTTGTAAATTTTTAAAGCAATTTAATGCCTATATCAATATCAAGATATACCTGTATGGATAAGTTGAAATAAATAAGAATAATTAATGAATTATTAATTAGTATAACTCATATGAATGTATACAATTGGGTATATATAATTGATCTTTATATGTTTGTATTTCAGTTTCTTCAACTTGGAAATTTATTTCCTAATTTTGTTGCTTATATATGGTAATTTAAAAATTTACCAGATAAATGACTGGAAATCAGCCAAAATTGATTTGGAAGGAATGCATGAAAATAAAATTCTAGAAACATGCAAGCTTTTGAAGAATTTCATATCTTCATGAGAACTGGATATATATATATATATATATATTTTAAAGTATTACAACTATTACAACTATTACAATAGGACTGCCGGGATCTTGACAAACCGAAAGAAAACTCTCCACATATGTTTCTAAAATGTACATACTCGAACCACTAACCACCGATGTATTGTGGAAAGAAGGTGCTCAACTACCTTTGCTAAAAGGTGATTTGATGTGCCATGAGATATGGATATTAAAACTGAATATTTTTTAATTATTTTCTTCCAAAAGAAACTGAATAATTTTTTTGTGGGGCCTGTGAATATCTCCTTAGGATAATATGAACCTAGGTAGCAAGGATAACGCATAAAAATGGTATCCGTATGCAAAAATAGTGATGAAGATTCCAATATC
Source organism: Acer yangbiense (assembly GCA_008009225.1). Classification (NCBI taxonomy): domain Eukaryota; kingdom Viridiplantae; phylum Streptophyta; class Magnoliopsida; order Sapindales; family Sapindaceae; genus Acer; species Acer yangbiense. The sequence goes on from CM017768.1 coordinate 36,953,788, forward strand.
TAAAATATTGAGTTTTCATCGGTACAAAAATTAAGTACATAATCATTCTTTATCGCGGAGGTCTACATATTTTCTCCATTCGGATATCAACATACTCATTTGTGTTAGGTGTACCCAATGGTTGAAGATTTTGTTTTCCTTTTATTTTATTTTGATTTTTTTGAAAAACAAGCAATAAACTCTTCCAAAGCATATATATGTATATATATAAAAAATAAATACATCTCATTAAGTGCGGACATCCACATTTTGTTAAAATGCAAACGTCACAACTCTCATGTTGAACTGCTCAAACTTTTACATTGGTTCACAAGATGTACACTAATGTTCATATATAGTTGAACATTAAATCTGTAACCTAAAATATAGGAAAAAAAATTATATATTAACCCTTTCATTATTGTAAATTCTAAATTTAGCAAATCCGAAAGTTTTCTTTTTTAGCCGTAAAAATTATTTTTGGACAAAAATCCCCTCAAACACTTAAACCCGATGAATTGTATGAGAGAGAAAATAGAGAGTGAAACTTAAGAGAGAATAGAAAGAGAAAGAAAGTTATAGAAGTTAGTGAGAAAAAGTTACCAAGAGAAATTGGAAGAAAGAAAAAGTAAAAATCTACTACTTCAAGTTGACAAATTCCTTTGTTTGAAATCCCAGAGAACATACATTGGCATTTTAAAGTTGTGGAATTGGTGGAAAATGTCACATTTTTAAACTGATTTGGTGACAAAATCACTGCTTTAATAAGTTAAGTTTAAAATGCACCTATTATGATGAACTACCAAAATTGCCCTTACTTTACACATTCTCTTTCTTACTTTGAAGTTTTCTGATATTTTATTCTTTCACCTTCCTCTATAATAGACCTCCAATGGAGGTTGAACATCATAACATTATCAATGTAACTTCATTCGATAATTAGTTTTATTGCGCTACACAGACGTATTCGGGGGTTGAGCTCCACGCTGAGCTTGCGGTGGTCGAGCTGCCCGGTCAGCTCGTGGGGGTGCAGGGGGCAGCACCTCCAGAGCCTTTTTTTTTTTTTTTTTTTTTTTTCAATTTAAAACCCAAATTGGGTTCCTTTTCATTTGTTCTCTGAGTCTTTTGTAAATCATAAGTTGGTTGTGTGAATTTTGAATCTAATTGAAAAGGCTTAGAGAACAAATGAAAAGTCTCGGAGACTAATTGAAAAGGCTCGGGGAACAATTAAAAAGGCTCGAGCCTTTTCATTTGTTCTCCGAGCCTTTTTACAAAGTCTCGGAGACAGTGTTAAAAAGCTCGGAGACTATTTACAAAGTCTCGGAGATTCAAAATTGACAAACCTATCATAAAAATGAAAAAGCTCGGATTATTGTTTAAAATGCTACAACAATGTATGAAAAGGCTCGGAGACAGTGTTAAAAGGCTCGGAGATTCAAAATTGACAAACCTATCATAAAAATGAAAAGCTCGGATTACTGTTGAAAAGGCTTGAACAATGTATGAAAAGGCTCGGATTACTGTTGAAAAGGCTTGGACAGTATATGAAAAGGCTCAGAGATTCAAAATTGACAAACCTATTCATATTCCTTAAAAAAGCTCGGATTACTATTTAAAAAGCTCGGAAACTGTTTGAAAAGTCTCAGAAAAAGTGTTAAAAGGCTCGGAAACCCAGATCTTAATCGTCTTGCATATTCTCATCGACTTCAGGACTGCAGCACCATCGTCGGTGAGTTCACCGTGAGATTTTCAGTTGGATTTCTTTCAGACGTGAGATTTTCAGTCGGATTTCTCTCTCTCTCAACTTTTTTCTCTCTAGGTTTGAAAAGACACAAACTGACAAAATAAGGGTATTTTTGTCTGGTCACCTAAATAGGTGTCTTTTAAACTTGAATTAGTAAAGTGGTGATTTTTTACAAAGTCAGGCCCAAATAGTGACAAAAAAGTTTTGAACCCAACTTTGACATCAAAGCTTTTTCAAAGGCGGTATATCAAAATGTATTTAGGTGGAGCAAGATTTCAGAATGAAGTTTGGCAAATGCTTGGGATTGAGGAAATAGGAAGAAATGCAGAGAGAGAAGAGATAGAAACCTAGTTTGAGGAGAGAAAATAAAAAACATAAGAGGGGTATTTTGGTCACACCGGTGGCTAAAGTTTGCAGGAAATGAAAATTCTTTGGGGATGAATAAAGTTTTAGATAATTTAAACGCTAAAACTAGAAATTTTCTCTAAAAAATAAGTAACTATAATGTAAAATTTGTAAAGTTTAGAGAAGGCGTGTCAAAAATATTATTAAAGCATAGTTGAGATTTGATGCACATGAAATTTGGATATAATATTTGCTAATTTTATGTCGAATCCATGCAGTTACTGGTATCGAAGTATACCAAACATTCAAAGGAGTATTGTGGCAGGAAGTTAAAGGATTTTAATGCTACAGCCTCCACATTCTGTGGTAGCAGTTGCATGTGCAATATCAAGCTACCAACTAAAATATTATGCAATATCACAAAAAAAAACACACACCCATATATATGTATATATTAAGTTGACCATATGTCATTCACATACACTTTCAAGGGATTTATTTATTTATTTTTACGTTTTGGGTATTACTGATGAACACGTATCTACCATTCAACTGGATAATTTGAAAAGGCCCTCGATTAATATAATTTCCCTCTTCATATATGCTATTTCAAGAGTATATTATTCAGCAAGTAATTCGTTGCCTTGCAGCGAATATATATATATCATTACAAGAAAATTGACATACAGTGACAAAAAATATTTGTTACTATAAGTGAAGAAATTGTCATAAATTCAATATTGTAACAAAAAAAAGTGTCACTAACAATTCGTCACTTTTACCTTGTCATTAAAAGTATTTGAGACAGTTTTTTGGTACTTATCACAAATCATAACTTTTAGTGACATTATCACTTAACTTTAATTAGTGACAAAATAAAAATTGTGTCATTAGATTAGCATTTAGTGACAATTAACTGTTTGAAGATTTTATCGTTGTACATATTCTTAGTGACAATTTATTGTTTAAAAAGTGTCACTATTCACAAACCTAGTGACAAATAATCATCTTAAAATTATGTCACTACAGACAAACTTAGTGACAATTAAGTTAACCATAAAATAATTGTCAATACAATGCGGACTTAGTGACAATTAACAATATGAATATGAAGTCACTATATAGATACTTAGTAACAATTTAATCAATTGTCAAAATTTAATATAAATTTAAATTGTATAAAAAAAATAAAAAATATAAAAATATAACCAAATAAAACATGTCACTTATTGAATGACATTGAGTTCTATAAATAATCATTCCATTAAAAATTATCTAAAAATTAACATAATATCGAATTGATACAAAAGTAATCCAACATCTTTCAAAGTCTACTACTAAATAACACATGTAAGTCGGCTAGTCTAAGTTAACATAAGTGTTAAGTCACACACAATAACTTCCAACTGCATAACCAAAAATATGAAACTTCCGAGGTCTTGATTGTAAAATATTAGAAGCCAATGATCCCCGGTCAATTGTTAGGTAGCTAAAAAATCTTTAGGTTTTGCAAGAGAAACCTATATACATAAAGACATGAAGAAAAAAAATAGTGAGAACAAATTAAAGTCACAAAAATAAAACCAATGAAAAATTCAACAATATTGACAAAACTTATTACAAGTATAAAATAAATTCTATAAGTTTGATATCCATGTATAAAACTTATTGGAACTGTTAATCTATTCATCTTCATATAAAGTCCTTCATAATGTCAATCTATTCATCCAGCCAAATATCAAATATCTTATTGAGTGTTTGAACTCTTTTATCAAACAATTGGTATGCATATAAAAATTGGTTGTTCGATAAGAATCATTTTATCAAACAGTTAGTATGCATATAAACTAAATTGGCATATAATGTGAAAATTTAAAAACAAAAAACTATAAATCATGAAATAATAATAATGAGTTCCTTAAAAAATTTGAAAACAAATTAAAGTTAAAAAACATCCCTAAACATATATATATAATTCTACATAAAAAAAAAAAAAATCATACCTTATTTGAAGACACTTTCAATATATGAAACTCGAATTTGAGATTCCGACCTTGAAAAAACAATTACCAGAAAACAAACCCTAAAAAAATGAAATCAAGAGAAAAAGAAGCTTAAGAGTTTTCTTTCAATGCTGCATCAAACAATTGGTTGATCTATAAGAATCATTTTATCAAACAGTTAGTAAGCACATAAACTAATATTGACATATACTGTGGAAATCTAAGAATAAACAACTATAAATCATAAAATAATAATAATGGGTTCCTTAAAAAAATTGAAAACAAATTAAAGTTAAAAAAACATCTCTAAATAGATATATACAATTCTACATAAAATAAAAAATAAAAAATAAAAAAATCATACCTTATTCAAAGACACTTTCAATATATGAAATTCGAATTTGAGATTCTGACCTTGAAAAACAAGTATAAGAAAACAAACCCTGAAAAGATAAGCTTACATTTTTATCCGGGCAAAAGTTTCTCTATAATCTTGGTACTTCTTCGGATGAAACACTGTTTCAAACCTAAAGTTTCAATTGAACAAATCATAATGACAAATAGTAAAATTTGTCACAAAATAATGCCAACAGTGATACAATCAAAATTTGTCACAAACAAATATATCACTATAGGTCACTTTTTCTTGTTAGGTCATTTATTTATTTATTTATTTATTTTGTAGTGATATATGCCCATTCTTGAGTGCAACATTACTCCACACAATTTTAAAAAATAATCCACATCATTCTAATCTCACCACTGATTGCTTTAAGAAAAACATCCAATGGTCATGACTTATTATTTTAATACATGCCTAGGAATCCTAAGATGACCTTCTAAGCAAGTCAATTCCCACTCACTTCCAATTTGACCGTTTGTTCTTCACATCTCCACAAGGTTACCGTTTTTTTTTTCTTCCTATATATTTATCTTCTAGCCATAAGCATCTTAATTTCTTACTGTTTTTTTTCTCTTATCTTCCAGCCATAAGCATCTTAATTTCTTACTGTTTTTCTTCTCTTCTTCCTCTATATTTTTCTTCTAGCCTTAAAGTTCTTCAGTTCTTCATATATCCAGAATCCACCCAAGTCACACAACCCACTTCATATATAATTCATTCTTCAGTTGTTGCTCTCTTCAGACTAAATGATGTATGAAAGATGCAAGATGAAGGGTGTTTGTGTTTTGGAAGCTTAAAAGATGAAGTCTTGATACCTTTGCTTTGAAGAAAACTTTTTGCTCTCAAAAGATATGATTTTTTACTCTAAAAAAACGTCCAAAGGTTATCAAGACACATATATATGAGATCCAATTAAAGTGGTGTCGTTTTGAACAAAAAACGCTTCAGCTTCTCGCTAATGGACTGCCGTGGTCCGGACTACCGCGGTAGAACAACCGCGACACTATAACCACGGCACAGCAAAATTATTCTTGTCGCTCGACTGACGTGGTTGGTCCGACCGCGGTAGCTGCACCGAGGTAGAGACATCAGGTCTCTGTCGCTTGACTGCCGTGGTTCTCCAACCGCGATAGGTACCGCGGCAGAGAAGGTGTAAGATCCTAGATTTGTGTTGGCTTGATTCCATTGCAAAACTCTCTTTATTTGTATTGCTTAGTTGCTTAGGTGTTTCGTGATTAGATCAAGCTTCAAAGAAGGAAAGCAACATCGTATGCAAAGTTCGTCTTTAAGAGGAAATGTGCTTATTTGGATGCTAAGGTATCGAGATACTTCTTCCTCTTGCAAGGCATAAGTGCACACACACACACACACACAATTCATATATGTGTGTCCCTGCATCGTAGTGCAAACATTTAGTATAACACATTCACACACATTTGAGTATGCACATGCATTGGTCTCTTATAGACAAACATTGTAGAATTGCATGTTTTATGACTATCGCATAGATATGGCATACTTGTGTGAATTTGTGTTTATTTGTTTGTGTGTTTTGTATTTTGGACTTGAATATGTTCTTATATGATTCCTTATTGAGTCCCGGTCATTACGGTTACTCATTCATAAGGTTTCGAGTCCAAATGATGTAGCTACGTTACTTTGCTTCATCGTCATTTTCTGAGATGATTTCTCAACCATTTTTTAAAGTTTTGTAGTTGTAGTTGTGCGTGAGGGAGTCATGGTTCGTAATCCGAAAATAGATTTGAATTTAAAGTTCGAACGGCCAAATACGGCTAAAGAATGCGAGAGGTGCGCGGGAGATCAAGCGAGGCCAAGTGGCCAAGCTTGGCCAAGCCGTGTGGGAGCCGTGGGACCCACGGCCAAAGGACCTCTCTGGTCCCGTGTTGCCCACGCGCCCCACATGGGCCTTGGCTGAGGTGGCCTCTTTTGGTTGGCCAAAAATCCTCTCTCTCTCCTCTTTTTAAATGCCTATCCTTCCCTCCAAACTAAGAACTTGAAGAAAACTTGAAAAGAAAATTTCTGCAGAAATCTTCATGATTTTGTTTTTCTTATTTCAATCATAACTGTTTCATACGAACTCAAAATCGAGTGATCCAAAAGCCAAAAATGTTGGTCTCGACGGGAGCTACAAAACCAAAGCATTTTCGGAGTCAGTGGACCTCATGAATTTTCCTAGTGTCCAGATTTCAGTACGTGGTTCAACTTTGTATGTTCAACTTCTTCTTTTTCATTTCATCTTTGATCATCTCTTTTAATCTTACTATTTGATTGATGAAATATGTTGAGAAGGATGTTAGATCATATGCTAGGGTTTTATGATTGATTATTTGTTGAGTTTTAGCATTGTGATTCACATTTGGACATAGTTTGCTAAACTTGATTTTGCTTGAAATTGATTCTAGAAATGCTATATGTGATGTGCCTCATGACATGTTCTAGATTTAATTTCATGTTCTAAGAACAAGGTTTTATAGTGTGATATATTGAATATTCTTGACTTGTTCTTATTGATTTTACATGCTTTGATTTTCTAGGTTCTTTTGTGATTGTGTGTTGAAAGCATATCCTAGTTTTATCTCTAAGCATGTTCATAGAGTTTGATTGATCGTCATACTTTATTTGATTGTGATTTGCATCATTTGCATCACTTAGATCATTGCCTTGCATAAGGTTGAAGTCTCTAGCAAAGAGAGTGAAGCTTTGTGGATAGAGCAAAGAAGTTTTGATTAGAGTCGGGAGGACTCGGATAGTCAAGCAAGGAGACTTGTCTAGGGTCGGGAGGATCCGGATAGACAAGCAAGAAATCTTCCTAGAGACGTGAGCGTCTTGGATAGGAAGTTGCTTTCTAGAGGTGTAGGACACATCTCAGATAGGAAGTAGGCTTGGTAGTTCACTTGCCCGAGGGTAGATTAGGAGGTGATAGCTTGAGCGGATATCATGTGTTGATAACTTGAGTGTGTAAGTCCTTTTCATATAGTGGATTGCTTTGCTGGTGGTTGTGGTATCAACCTGTGGATGTTTCCTCTTTGAGGTTTGACCACGTAAAAAATACTTGTGTCTATTTTCGCTTTACTTTTCATTATCTTCCATATCATGTATTGATTGTATCTCTTATATATTGATTTTCACATGTATTGAATCATACTATACCATTGATTAAATCATATCAAGTGTACATTTCATTCTTGTAATCCGCATTTTTTGAATTTGAAAGAATTTGGGCCTATACCTATTCACCCACCCTCTAGGTATATATTACACTATATTGGTTAAGGGAATTCAGAAGGGCTGGGCCTTCTCAGCAGCTTCTCACATAGAAAATACATGCAATTGTGCAGATGTGTGAGTGAAGATCATATACCCAAAAAGCAATAATCACATATGCATGCTAGAGTTGTGTGTATGTGCAAACTAAATCTCTTCAATTGAGAGTTAGGTCAAGTAATCTACCTTCCTTAAAACTCTTGATTCCGCAATGAGGTTCTTTGGCACTTGAGAGAATTTCTTCAATCTTAAGCTACCCTTACAAAATGAACCCCATTGTGATTTTGTTAACGAAATACGCCAATCAAAAGTGAGGCACTTACAATTTCCCCCTTTGGCTATTTCGTGACAAAATCAACACTCACATAGCATCCTTACAAAAAAAAATTGGTTGGTCAACACAAAAATTCTACATTACACTAAAGCTCCTAGACTAAGTCTTGAACATCTTCAAGTCAATTCCAAGCTTGTAGAAAAATCCAACCTACACACAAGCAATGAGAAAAATACCTTGCAAGAACAAGTGTGAGAGGTGCTAGTGACAAGATTAATTGCATTTGCCAAAGAGAATCAATACAATCAATAGAAAATGTAATCATGCAATGCAATGTCACTCCCCCTAAATGCAATGACTCCCAACATGGGTTACTCTCACTCAACTCCCCCTAAATGCAATGCCAAATGGCATAAAATCTCCCCAACCCTACTCCCCCTTTTTGTCATGAGATAGGCAAAGGGAGTCTCCCCAAATAGGCAAGCATTAGCAAGGAGAGCTTGTAGCACAAGCACATATGCATAATCATATAAGCAATTTTATGCAACTCAATTAAGTAAGAGAGATTCAAGGAGTTTTATGATAAGAAAATGTGTGACAAGGATGCTTTGCATGCAAGACATGTTGCATTTAAGATCAAAAGCGATGGTATTTGGCAAAGCAAACAACAAAGGTTTCCTAAAGGAATTCAAACCAAATTTCACCCTTTGTCATGAAAAAAAAGGCAAGGATATATAATTTTAGCATTTCAAAATAAAGAGCAACTATATCCAACTTTATAAGCAAAACAAGACATGAGCGACTTTGCACCCTATTTAATTTTTCCGGGTGAGATACCCGTATGATAGTAGCCTTGTTCTACAAATAAAGAAAGAGAGACTTTGGATATTAAGATCCTTATTGATTTGAGTCTCAATATTGCTTTCGCACACATATTTGCATTCAACATTTGCAATCAAGCATTTCACATTTTCATCTCATACTTTTCAACTTAGGCATGTCATTAAAAGGAATCATCATGTCATGGAGATCAATTAAAGGTCATTCAAAAAGTACTTCCAAGTACATCTCCTATTCCAAAAATGCATGTTTGAGCATAAATATGACATGGATTGCAATCAAGTCAATGTAGCACACTTATTTAAGAAAAATACATATAAGCATGTACAACCAATCATCTCAAGCAATTAACTAAGAGGCATAAAATATTTTAATGTAGCACAATGCATAATCATGCAACTTTGCTCTCTTTCCTTGAGCTCCCCATATGGGGTCAAGACATGCCATTTCAACCCAAGTGACAAATCCCAATAGACTTGCTAAGGTTCCCAAATCTAAGGGTGTCTAAGGGCTTTGTAAACAAATCCGCTAGTTGGTCATTTGTTCCCACATGTTCCAATGCAATGGTTTTGTTCTCAACTAGCTCTCTTATGAAATGGTGTCTAATGTCAATGTGCTTTGTCCTAGAATGTTGGACGAGATTCTTAGATATGTTAATGGCACTTATGTTGTCACAAAATAAAGTAAGAGTACCTTGCTCCAAGCCATAGTCGGCTAGCATTTGTTTCATCCACATCAATTGAGTGCAAGCACTACCGGCGGCAATGTATTCCGCCTCGACCGTGGATAGGGAAATTGATTTTTGCTTCTTGTAAAACCAAGAAACCAAATTGTTCCCAAGGAAGAAGCAATCGCCCGATGTACTCTTCCTATCATCACAATTTCCCACCCAATCGACATCACTAAATCCAACAAGACTTGGATTAGTGTCAAAGGAGTACCAAATCCCATGATTTAAGGTACCATTCACAAACCGAATGATCCTCTTCACCGCAACAAGGTGAGACTCTTTAGGATTAGTTTGGTACCTAGCACAAACACCTACACTAAAACAAATATCGGGCCTACTTGCGGTCAAGTAAAGCAAGCTTCCTATCATGCTACGATATAGACTTTGCTCCACATCCTTTCTACTAGCATCTTTGCTAAGTTTCAAGGTGGTGCTCATGGGTGTGTCACAATGTTTGGCACTCTCAAGGCCAAACTTCTTCACTAGGCTCTTAGCATACTTAGCTTGGGATATGAAGATCCCATCATTCATTTACTTGATTTGTAAGCCTAAGAAGTAATTCAGTTCACCAACCATGCTCATCTCAAACTCATGAGACATGACATCAACAAATTGTTGAACTTTCAAGTTGTTGGTGGAACAAAAAACAATGTCATCAACATAAATTTGAGCTATAAATAGCTCATCTTCAGTGCACTTGATGAACAAAGCCTTGTCAACACTACCTCTAGAGTAGCCATTGTCAACAAGATAAAGAGTAAGGCGCTCATACCAAGCCCTCGGTGCTTGTTTCAACCCATATAGAGCCTTCTTGAGGCGATAGACATGAGACGGGTGGTGTGGATCCACAAACCCCTTGGGTTGCTCAACAAACACTTCCTCATGCAATAAGCCATTGAGGAAGGCACTCTTGACATCCATTTGGTGTAATTTGAACTTGTACACACAAGAAATGGATAAGAGAAGCCTTATGGACTCTAGACGGGCAACGGGAGCAAATGTCTCCTCAAAGTCAATACCCTCAATTTAAGAGTATCCTTGTGCAGCAAGCCTTGCCTTGTTTCGCACAATGTTGCCATCCTCATCGGATTTGTTCCTAAACACCCATTTAGTGCCTATGACATTGGTGTTTTTAGGTCTAGGAACAAGAGTCCAAACCTCATTTCTCTCAAATTGGTTTAGCTCTTCTTGCATGGCAAGAACCCAAAACTCATCCTCCAAGGCTTCATAAACCTTTTTGGGTTCTATTTGAGAGGTGTAACAAGTATAGCTAATTTGATTAGCTATTTGACGCCTAGTCCTAACACCCTCTATAACCTCTCCAATGATATCATTCTTATCATGGAGTTTTCTAACCCAAGGAGCGGGTTCATTAGAGTCCAAGGGAGGAACTCTATTAAGAGGCAAATCATCCTCTTCATCTTGGTTTGACTTCACACCACTTGAAGTTTCACCACTTTCCTTCAAAGGAAGGTCATCCAACTCACAAACATCCTCCTCATGGTCATCATGTTTTGGCCTACAATCATCAAAGACCACATTTGATGATTCCATAACACTTCGAGTCTTAAGATTAAAAACTCTATAGGCCTTGCTATTAAGTGCATATCCAATGAAAATACCATCATCACTCTTGGCATCAAACTTGCCAAGTTGATCACGGTCATTAAGTATATAGCACTTGCTTCCAAAGATGTGGAAGTAGCTAACATTGGGTTTCCTACCCTTCCATAACTCATAGGATGTTTGTTTAGTCTTGGGCCTAAGGAACACTCTATTCCCTATGTAACAAGCCGTATTGATGGCTTCGGCCCATAGATTTCTAGGGACTTTGTTGCTAAGCAACATCACACGGGCCATCTCTTGGAGGACTCTATTCTTCCTTTCAACAGCACCATTTTGTTGAGGAGTCCTAGGGGCCGAAAATTTATGGGAAATGCCTAAGCTATTGCAAAAATTTTCAAAGCTAGCATTTTCAAATTCTTTCCCATGATCCCTTTGTAGGGAAAAATCGTAGTAAACGTAGAGGAAGCGAGACTAAAATCAAGTTTAGTATATTTAAAAATTTTTCATTTGATGAACCTTAACCCTTTAAATTAATTAAACATACATATAAAGTAACAAAAAGTAGAATACATTTTGTCGCGTGATCCGATTGACTTACGTCAATGGTAATCCGCAAGATCTTCAATCCTAGCACGAACGTGAATCACCTAGGAGCGTGGTCTCCCTTTTCTTTGAATTGTGTACCTGAGAATGGATAAACAAACTTTCTTTTTCTTTTTGTTAGTCACAAAACAACCAAAAGACTACAAAGATTATTCCGGTCACTTTTGAGTTCTCAATCTAATGATCGAAACTCGCATGAACCTAATTCGATGTTGTACACACAAGCTTATTGATGAACAAGCAATTAGTGTACTATCAAAAGAATAATCTCTTTTTTTTTTTGTCTTGGCAGAATAATCAAACACTTTTCTATGAGTATGAGAAGAAGAAGAAATTGATCCAATTAAAACTCTAAGGTGGCCGAACCCTATAGCTTGTATTATATAGGGTGGTCGAATTTTACTTCTCCTTTCCTTTAGGGTTGCCGAAATCTACATGTGATTCTATTAGGGTTGGCCGAAAATCCTCTACAAAAAAGGATTTGTGATTTACCCTAATTCCCATCAACTTTAGACTCCTAACCCTAATACAACTCATAAGTGTTTTTATTCTTTTTATTGACTTAATAAAAGACTTTCCTATTTGATGAAATAAATAAAACTTATTATTTATTTTCTTACCAAATAAGTCTTTTACTTTTAGTATACTACTACCAATAGTATAACTCTAGGAAATATATTTCCTGATCAGAAAAAGATTTTGTTTCTTAATTAAATAATTAATTAATTATCATTTAATCAAACAATAAAATTAAATAATATTTTTGACTAATTACATAGCCTTGCCGCCCCACATTATATATATGGGCCAAATATTATTTCCTTATTTTATTTAATCCATTGGACTTTAAATAAAAAACCCACATATGAACCAGACCCATTCTTACTAAAAGAAACAAGCCCACATGCCTTTCATTAATATATTAATATAATTGATCAGCCCATTAAACAAATAATGTGCAAATTATATTCTTAATATATTAAATGCAATTCTAGATGGATCCATAAATTGGTCCGGTAGAATATATCAAATGATCCATGCAAGTCCGTGTGGATTGGGGATCTTGGCGGGCCATCTAAATTTAAGCTTCAATAGACATAACCTAATCACAATCAACAAATGATTCACTTAGGTCTGATCCATTAATTTTAACACATTCCACTAAAGAGCTAAAATTGAACTCTTAAATAAAGATAGAATAAGAAGATGTTCCTCATTCATACCCTAGACAATCATGTTGGAGATAGTGTATCCTTGTGATTAATATCAGTAATCGCCAAGAGTTCATAGACCGCCTATAACTCTCCAAGTTACCATATTTATTCATATGACCACGTTTTGAACTTGGATATTATGACTTGTCCAGAAGCCATGTTTTCAATAGTCATTATCGAAAACTCAACGTTGAGATTTAATATCCAATTACCTCAAAACATCCATATGATGATATTATACTCTCATTTAATAAATGGATCCATGATGTCCATATCTATAAATGAAGTCTTCTATCGATTAACAAATGAATATCACCAAACTATCGAGGATAGACTATGCTATATAATCGTACTCATTGATAACTCAAATGATATCACTTGCAACCATAAGTCCATCATTTATCTCAGGATTAAGATAGACTTTCCGATTGTCTTGATAATGAAAAGACTATTATCTATTGACGGTTCTAGATAAAGCTTTTCATTGTGATCCAGTTCAATGCACCCAGTGCACTAGATTCTTTTACTCAAAGACACTCCGATGATTTTAGACTCATCATATCTCATTTGATCCCACTCAAATGCTAGCAAAAGAATTCTACAACTTTAACAAGATAAAGGTGCCCAACCTTTAACTTAAGTTGTGAACATTATTCAAGACTAACTAAAGAATTGTGTCTACCTCATACATATCCAGATGTACGAACAATTCTTCTTTTCTCATAGTCTTTAGACCTTATGATTATTTACTTTGACAATTATAATAATTAAACTATAAATGCTATAAGATTTGTTAAACCATAAATCACTTTATTAATATGAAAAAGATTGTTAATTACAACATTACACTCTTGCTATTGAGCATAATCCTAACAATCTCCCACTTGCGCTATAGCAAATGTGTCATATCTCTCATGCCCATGTTCTCTAGATGCCCATCGAAACTCTTCTGAGGTAGAGCCTTTGTGAAGGGATCTGCTAGATTTTCTGCTGACACGATTTTGGTAATCGTCACGTCACCCCTTTGAACAATCTCCCTTAAAAGATGATACTTTCTTTCAATGTGTTTTCCTCTCTTGTGACTTCTTGGTTCTTTCGAATTAGCCACTGCTCCACTGTTGTCACAGTAGTTAGTGATCTGCTTATTCGCACTAGGAACCACTTCCAAGTCTATCAAGAATTGGCGGAGCCAAACAGCCTCTTTGGTAGCCTCGCATGCAGCAACATACTCAGCTTCCATGGTGGAATCAGCAATGCAAGATTGCTTGATACTCCTCCATATGACTGCTCCTCCTCCAATAGTAAACACAGCACCTGATGTGGATTTTCTGGAGTCAGAATCTGATTGGAAATCAGAATCTGTATACCCAATGGGAATTAAATCCCCTCAAGAGTATACAAGCATATTATCTCTCGTTCTCTTGAGATACTTGAAAATATGCTTGACTGCCGTCCAGTGATCAGGACCAGGTTTCGATTGAAACCTGCTAACTATGCTAACAGCAAAACAAATATCTGGTCTAGTACAGAGCATTGCATACATGAGACTTCCAACTGCCGAGGCATATGGAACTCTACTCATGAATTGCTCTTCATGCTCATTCTTAGGAACATGTTCCTTAGAAAGTTTGATTCCATGTCTGAAAGGTAACATACCTTTCTTGGAATCCTGCATGGAAAACCTAGACAAGATCTTGTCTATGTATGAAGCTTAAGATAATGCAATCGTTTTATTCTTTCTATCCCTTATTACTTGGATACCTAGAATAAAACTTGCTTCTCCTAAGTCCTTCATTTCAAATTGTTTTGCTAACCATTCTTTTACTGATGTCAATACACCTACATCGTTTCCAATGAGTAGTATTGTAGGGTAAAATAACGTAGTACACGCAGCGGAAGCGAGACTAAAAGTAGTTTTAGTAACTTTTAAAAATTTTCCTTTTTATGTACCTTAAACCCTTTAATCAATTAAACATATATATATTATCTAACAAAAGAATAATACCTTTTGTCGCGTGATCCGATTGACTTACGTCGATGGTAATCCGCAAGATCTTCAATCCTAGCACGAACGTGGATCACCTAGGAGCGTGGTCTCCCTTTTCTTTGAATTGCAAACCTGAGAATGGACAAACAAACTTTTCTTTTTCTTTGTTAGTCACAAAAACAATCAAAAGAAGACTAAGATTATTCCGATCACTTTTGAGTTCTCAATCTAATGATCGAAACTCGCGTGAACCTAAATCGATGTTGTACACACAAGCTTATTGATGAACAAGCAATTAGTGTACCATCAAAGAATAATCTATTCACTCTTTTATGTTTTAGTAGAATAAAAATAATACTTTCTATGAATTGAGAAGAAGAAGAAAATTGTATCAAGCACAACCTCTAGTGGTGGCCGAAATCTATATGTGTGAATATATAGGTGGCCTAAATTTTCTTCCTCTATTCTATTAGGGTTGCCGAAATCCTTCATGTAGGAACACTAGGGTTGCCGCAATTTCCTCTACAAAAGAGGACTTTGTGTTGTACCCAAATTCACATGTAATTAGACTCCTAACCCTAATCCAACTCATAAGTATATTTATTCTTTTATTGACTAAATAAAAAGACTTCTTATTTGATTAAATAAATAAAATTAATTATTTATTTTCTTATCAAACAAGTCTTTTAATTTTAGTATACTACTACCAATAGTATAACTCTAGGAATCATATTTCCTAATCAGAAAAGATTTGTTTATTAATCAAACAATTAATTAATAAATTAATTAATTCTTATTTAATTAAAACAATGAAACAAAATAATATATTAGGTTAAAAAGCACCTTGCCGCCCCACTTAAAATAAATGGGCCATATATTATTTTCTAATTTCATTTAATCCATTGGACTTTAAATAAAAAAGCCCACATGTGAACCAGACCCATTCTTACTAAAAGAAACAAGCCCACATGTCATTCATTAATATATAAATATAATTGAGCGGCTCATTACATAAATAATGTGCAAATTATATTCTTAATATATTAAATGTAATTCTAGATGGACCCTTAAATTGGTCCGGTAGAATATATCAAGTGATCCATTCAAGTCCGTGTGGATTGGGGATCTTGGCGGGCCATCTAAATTTAAGCTTCAATAGACATAACCTAATCACAATCAACAAATGATTCACTTAGGTCCGATCCATTAATTTTAACTCATTCCACTAAAGAGCTAAAATTGAACTCTTAAATAAAGATAGAAAAGGAAGATGTTCCTCATTCATACCCTAGACAATCAAGTTGGAGATAGTGTATCCTCGTGATTAATATCAGTAATCGCCAAGAGTTCATAGACCGCCTATAACTCTCCAAGTTACCATATTTACTCATATTACCACGTTTTGAACTTGGATATTTTGACTTGTCTTGAAGCCATGTTTTCAATAGACACTATCGAAAACTCAACGTTGAGATTTAATATCCAATTACCTCAAAACATCCATATGATGATATTATACTCTCATTTAATAAATGGAGCCACGATGTCCATATCTATAAATGAAGTCCTCTATCGATTAACAAATGAATATCACCAAACTATCAAGGATAGACTATGCTATATAATCGTACTCATTGATAACTCAAATGATATCACTTGCAACCATAAGTCCATCATTTATCTCAGGATTAAGATAGACTCTCCGATTGTCCTGATAATGAAAAGACTTTTATCTACTGACGGTTATAGATAAAGTATTTCATTGTGATCCAGTTCAATGCACCCAGTGCACTAGATTCTTTTGCTCGAAGACACTCCGATGATTTTAGACTCATCATATCTCATTTGATCCCACTCAAATGCTAGCAAAAGAATTTTACAACTTTAACAAGATAAAGGTGCCCAACCTTTAACTTAAGTTGTGAAAAATATTCAAGACTAACTAAAGAATTGTGTCTACCACATACATATCCAGATGTACGAACAATTCTTCTTTTCTCATAGTCTTTAGACCTTATGATTATTTACTTTGACAATTATAATATTAAACTATAAATGTTATAAGATTTGTTAAACCAGAAATCACTTTATTAATATGAAAAAGATTGTTAATTACAACATTACACTGTTGCTATTGAGCATAATCCTAACAATCTCCCACTTGCACTATAGCAAATATGTCATATCTCTTAAGCCCATGTTCTCTAGATGCCCATCGAAACTCTTCTGAGGTAGAGCCTTTGTGAAGGGATCCGCTAGATTTTCTGCTGACGCGATTTTGGTAATCGTCACATCACCTCTTTGAACAATCTCCCTTAAAAGATGATACTTTCTTTCAATGTGTTTACCTCTCTTGTGACTTCTTGGTTCTTTCGAATTAGCCACTGCTCCACTGTTGTCACAGTAGATAGTGATCTGCTTATTCGCACTAGGAACCACTTCCAAGTCAATCAAGAATTGGCGGAGCCAAACAGCCTCTTTGGCAGCCTCGCATGCAGCAACATACTCAGCTTCCATGGTGGAATCAGCAGTACAAGATTGCTTGATACTCCTCCATATGACTGCTCCTCCTCTAATAGTAAACACAGCCCCTGATGTGGATTTTCTGGAGTCAGAATCTGATTGGAAATCAGAATCTGTATACCCAACGGGAATCAAATCCCCTCCAGAGTATACAAACATATTATCTCTCGTTCTCTTGAGATACTTGAAAATATGCTTGACTGCCGTCCAGTGATCAGGACTAGGTTTCGATTGAAACCTACTAACTATGCCAACAGCAAAACAAATATCTGGTCTAGTACAGAGCATTGCATACATGAGACTTCCAACCGCCGAGGCATATGGAACTCTACTCATGAATTGCTCTTCATGCTCATTCTTAGGAACTTGTTCCTTAGAAAGCTTGATTCCATGTCTGAAAGGTAACATACCTTTCTTGGAATCCTGCATGGAAAACCTAGACAAGATCTTGTCTATGTATGAAGCTTGGGATAATGCAATCGTTTTATTCTTTCTATCCCTTATTACTTGGATACCTAGAATAAAACTTGCTTCTCCTAAGTCCTTCATATCAAATTGTTTTGCTAACCATTCTTTTACTGATGTCAATACACCTACATCGTTTCCAATGAGTAGTATATCATCAACATAAAGAATCAGGAAAACCAACTTGTCACCTTTAATCCTTTTGTATACACAAGGTTCGTCACGATTCTGAATAAATCCAAAACCTTTGACAGCTTGATCGAACCTTATGTTCCAGGATCTAGATGCTTGCTTTAATCCATATATGGATTTCTACAACTTGCATACCTTTTCCATTTGGCCCTTTTCAATGAATCCCTCTGGTTGCATTATGTAGATGCTTTCGTCAAGACTTCCATTAAGGAAAGCTGTCTTGACGTCCATTTGCCAAATCTTTAGATCTAAAGATGCTGCAATGGATAAGAGTATCCTAATGGATTTAAGCATGGCCACAGGAGAGAAGGTTTCCTCGTAATCGATACCTTCTTTCTGTGTATACCCTTTAGCTACCAATCTAGCTTTAAAGGTTTCCACCTTTCCATCCATACCTCTTTTCCTCTTGTATACCCACTTGCACCCAATGGGTTTTATCCCTTTAGGCAAGTCTACAAGGGACCAGACTTTGTTATCAAACATAGATTCAATCTCAGATTGCATTGCCTTTTGCCAATGGCGACTATCAACATCCTCCATAGCTTCCTTGTATGTGTAGGGATCATCGTCGTCCGGGAGATTCTCCATTGATTCTCCCAGACCGATGTATCTTTCAGGTTGTGTTCTAACCCTCCCACTATGACGAGGAATGGTAGGTTGTTGATCTTGTGTTGGATCGGAACTTACAATTGGGTTAGGTTGTGTAACCTCTCGTGGAATTGTATCTCCTGACATCTCATTCAGGACAATTCTACTTCTAGGTACAAAATCATTCATATAGTCCTTTTCCAGAAATTTAGCATTTGTCGAAACAAATACTTTAAGATCTGAAGGACTATAGAAATAATATCCTTTAGTTTCTTTTGGATACCCTACAAATATACATGTTTCTGAACGGGACTCCATCTTTTCTGTCTTTCCTTTTAACACATGCGCAGGACAACCAAATATCCTTAGGTGTTGTAAACTAGGCTTGCGCCTAGTCCACAACTCATGCGGTGTTTTAGGAACAGATTTAGACGGTACATCATTTAGAATGTATATAGCAGTTTGTAAAGCATATCCCCAAAAAGAAATAGGAAGTGTTGAATAACTCAACATAGACTTAACCATATCCAAAAGAGTTATATTTCTCCTTTCTGCTACCCCATTCTGTTGAGGTGTACCTGGTGCAGAAAACTGAGAAACTATCCCATTATCAATAAGATATTGCTGAAACTCACCAGATAGATATTCTCCACCACGATCAGATCTCAAGATTTTTATGTGTTTCTCAAGCTGATTTTCTACTTCAGCTTTGAATGCTTTGAACATGTCAAAAGCATCCAACTTATGTCGCATGAGATACACATAGCCAAATCTCGAGTAATCATCTGTGAAGGTGATGAAGTACTCATATCCACCTCTAGCTTGAATGCTCATAGGTCCACATACATCAGTGTGTATCAATCCTAAACATTCAGTGGCTCTTGCACCTTTGGCAGAGAACGACCTTTTGGTCATTTTACCTTCCAAACAAGATTCACAAGTTGGTAGATCATCAACCTTTAAGTCACTTAAAGGTCCGTCACATACCAATCTTTTAATCCTATTAAGGTTAATATGACCTAGGTGTAAATGCCATAGGTAGGTTTCATCTATTGATAATTTTACTCTTTTATGATTAGGTTCCGTTAATTCTGTGTCTAACGAGTGAGAGATATTTCTATGCAAAAAGTATAGACCGTTTTCCAATGTACCTTGGCAAATAATTTTGTCATTCTTACTAATAATAAAGACTTTATTAAAAGTAACCGAATATCCAAATTTATTCAAACAAGAAACTGAAATTAAATTCCTCTTGAATTGAGGTACATAATAAACATCTATTAAATCTAAATGCCTTCTAGAATCCAAATAAACTCTAATATCTCCCACTGCACTTGCAGACACTAACGTTCCATTGCCCAAGCGCAAATTGATTTCATTCTTACTCAGCCTTCTCCTTTCTTGGAACCCCTGCAAGGAATAACAAACATGATTAGTGGCTCCAGAGTCTATGATCCAAGAATCAGTAGAATCTGCCAGAAAACATGTTTCAAGATAATTAACATTACCTTCTTCCTTCTTTTTCTGGGACTTTGGACAATTACTTTTCCAATGTCCCTTTTCACCACAAAGGAAGCATTTCCCTTTGATCTTGGTTACTTTCTTGGTCTCTTTCTTGGTAGGTCCAAATTGCTTTTTCTTCTGTTGTTTCTTGACCTTTTGACGGGCCTTAACAGTAGCAACTTTACCAACCATATGAATCTCTTGACCCTTGCCTTTCACAAGGATCTTTACAGCACTTTGAACATCTTGCATCAGGCCTTGTAAGGTGTATTCCTTTTTGTTCAAAGTGTAGTCCAATTTGAACTGATCAAAGGAATCTGACAAGGAATTGACAACCATTTCAATTTTTGTCTCACCATCTATCTCAGCGCCATGCAGTTCAGCAATGTTGAGATGTGCTATGACTTTCATCATGTGATCCTTCACAGCCTGTCCAGGTTTCATCCTAAGATTCATAAAAGCAGTCACTGCCTCTCTCTTAGTCGTCCTGGACTTCATAGCAAACATCTCCTCTAGAGACATCATTATATCAGCAGCAGACTCCATTCCTTCATGCTGCTGTTGCAACACGTCGGAGATAGTGGCCATAATATAACATTTGGCCATATCATCTGAAGTCTTCCACTGCTCATACTCATCTCTATACATTATGCTAGATTCATTATTAGGAGTAGGTGGTTTAGTTTTAGTTAGAACAAACTTATGTTTTTCACTTTGCAGCAACAACCCAATTTTCCTTTTCCATGTGAGATATATGTGTGGCACTCCTATTCTATATGTCATGTTATCATACAATAACAAATATTGTAATATTTAAGCAAAAATTAAATAGCAACAATTTTGGCCCATCCTAGAAAAGCAAGTAAATTACAATTGTTTAGGAATACAAGATCTTCAAGTGGCCATCAACCATACGCTCATCCCTCGGCCTCCTCCCATGAGCGTGCACAGCCCACAACCCCACAAAGGGGCTGCCGTGCGCAGCCCATGAGACCAGCTAGGGCTGCCGTGCGCAGCCCACCATGTAATGGGCTTGCCATGCGCAGCCCAATACACTCCTAGGGTGCGCACGGTGCTCGTTCTCGGTTCCGATTGCTTCCTATTCTTCGTGTCTTCGAATCTTCAAAGCTTGAACATTCTACAGCAGTATTAAAACTAATAAAATACTGCAGTAATTGTTTTTTTTTTTTAATCACTGCAGTACTTTTTACAAAAAAAACTGCATATAAATTAAATAAAAAAACTGCAGTAAAATACTGCACTTAAAATAAATAAAAAAATAAAACCTAGCAACTACCAAGAAGGAATTATGGCGATGATAGACCACCCTTCTTGTTACAATTCCGAAACAAAAATTACATTGAAAATCTAGGACCAAAATCGAGCAACAACAATCCACATAATAAACATATATAAAACCATACATCCACATGTAATTATATATGCGAATACCTAGAGTGTCATCTCTTTCTAAACATGTATAATCACAATAAAAAGAAATAGATCCACGTATATATACGTTAATTAATTAAGAGGGTTCAACCTAGGCTCTGATACCAATTGTAGGGAAAAATAACGTAGTACACGCAGCGGAAGCGAGACTAAAAGTAGTTTTAGTAACTTTTAAAATTTTTCCTTTTTATGAACCTTAAACCCTTTAATCAATTAAACATATATATTATCTAACAAAAGAATAATACCTTTTGTCGCGTGATCCGATTGACTTACGTCAATGGTAATCCGCAAGATCTTCAATCCTAGCACGAACGTGGATCATCTAGGAGCGTGGTCTCCCTTTTCTTTGAATTGCAAACCTGAGAATGGACAAACAAACTTTTCTTTTTCTTTGTTAGTCACAAAAACAATCAAAAGAAGACTAAGATTATTCCGGTCACTTTTGAGTTCTCAATCTAATGATCGAAACTCGCGTGAACCTAAATCGATGTTGTACACACAAGCTTATTGATGAACAAGCAATTAGTGTACCATCAAAGAATAATCTATTCACTCTTTTATGTTTTAGTAGAATAAAAATAATACTTTCTATGAATTGAGAAGAAGAAGAAAATTGTATCAAGCACAACCTCTAGTGGTGGCCGAAATCTATATGTGTGAATATATAGGTGGCCTAAATTTTCTTCCTCTATTCTATTAGGGTTGCCGAAATCCTTCATGTAGGAACACTAGGGTTGCCGCAATTTCCTCTACAAAAGAGGACTTTGTGTTGTACCCAAATTCACATGTAATTAGACTCCTAACCCTAATCCAACTCATAAGTATATTTATTCTTTTATTGACTAAATAAAAAGACTTCTTATTTGATTAAATAAATAAAATTAATTATTTATTTTCTTATCAAACAAGTCTTTTAATTTTAGTATACTACTACCAATAGTATAACTTTAGGAATCATATTTCCTAATCAGAAAAGATTTGTTTATTAATCAAACAATTAATTAATAAATTAATTAATTCTTATTTAATTAAAACAATGAAACAAAATAATATATTAGGTTAAAAAGCACCTTGCCGCCCCACTTAAAATAAATGGGCCATATATTATTTTCTTATTTCATTTAATCCATTGGACTTTAAATAAAAAAGCTCACATGTGAACCAGACCCATTCTTACTAAAAGAAACAAGCCCACATGTCATTCATTAATATATAAATATAATTGAGCGGCTCATGACATAAATAATGTGCAAATTATATTCTTAATATATTAAATGCAATTCTAGATGGACCCTTAAATTGGTCCGGTAGAATATATCAAGTGATCTATGCAAGTCCGTGTGGATTGGGGATCTTGGCGGGCCATCTAAATTTAAGCTTCAATAGACATAACCTAATCACAATCAACAAATGATTCACTTAGGTCCGATCCATTAATTTTAACTCATTCCACTAAAGAGCTAAAATTGAACTCTTAAATAAAGATAGAAAAGGAAGATGTTCCTCATTCATACCCTAGACAATCAAGTTGGAGATAGTGTATCCTCGTGATTAATATCAGCAATCGCCAAGAGTTCATAGACCGCCTATAACTCTCCAAGTTACCATATTTACTCATATGACCACGTTTTGAACTTGGATATTTTGACTTGTCCAGAAGCCATGTTTTCAATAGACACTATCGAAAACTCAACGTTGAGATTTAATATCCAATTACCTCAAAGCATCCATATGATGATATTATACTCTCATTTAATAAATGGAGCCACGATGTCCATATCTATAAATGAAGTCCTCTATCGATTAACAAATGAATATCACCAAACTATCGAGGATAGACTATGCTATATAATCGTACTCATTGATAACTCAAATGATATCACTTGCAACCATAAGTCCATCATTTATCTCAGGATTAAGATAGACTCTCCGATTGTCCTGATAATGAAAAGACTTTTATCTACTGACGGTTATAGATAAAGTATTTCATTGTGATCCAGTTCAATGCACCCAGTGCACTAGATTCTTTTGCTCGAAGACACTCCGATGATTTTAGACTCATCATATCTCATTTGATCCCACTCAAATGCTAGTAAAAGAATTTTACAACTTTAACAAGATAAAAGTGCCCAACCGTTAACTTAAGTTGTGAACAATATTCAAGACTAACTAAAGAATTGTGTCTACCACATACATATCCAGATGTACGAACAATTTTTCTTTTCTCATAGTCTTTAGACCTTATGATTATTTACTTTGACAATTATAATATTAAACTATAAATGCTATAAGATTTGTTAAACTAGAAATCACTTTATTAATATGAAAAAGATTGTTAATTACAACATTACACTCTTGTTATTGAGCATAATCCTAACAAGTATATCATCAACATAAAGAATCAGGAAAACCAACTTGTCGCTCGTTATCCTTTTGTGTACACAAGGTTCGTCGGGATTCTGAATAAATCCAAAACCTTTGACAGCTTGATCGAACCTTATGTTCCAGGATCTGGATGCTTGCTTTAATCCATATATTGATTTCTGCAACTTGCATACCTTTTCCATTTGGCCCTTTTCAATGAATCATTCTGGTTGCGTCATGTAGATGCATTCGTCAAGACTTCCAATTAGGAAAGCTGTCTTGATGTCCATTTGCCAAATCTTTAGATCTAAAGATGCTGCAATGGATAAGAGTATCCTAATGGATTTAAGCATGGCCACATGAGAGAAGGTTTCCTCGTAATCGATACCTTCTTTCTGTGTATACCCTTTAGCTACCAATCTAGCTTTAAAGGTTTTCACCTTTCCATCCATACCTATTTTCCTCTTGTATACCCACTTGCACCCAATGGGTTTTATCCCTTTAGGCAAGTCTACAAGGGACCAGACTTTGTTATCGAACATGGATTCAATCTCAGATTGCATTGCCTTTTGCCAATGGCGACAATCAACATCCTCCATTGCTTCCTTATATGTGTAGGGATCATCGTCGTCCGGGAGATTCTCCACTGATTCTCCCAGACCGATGTATCTTTCGGGTTGTGTTCTAACCCTCCCACTACGACGAGGAATGGTAGGTTGTTGATTTTGTGTTGGATCAGAACTTACAATTGGGTTAGGTTGTGTAACCTCTCGTGGAATTGTATCTCCTGACATCTCATTCAGGACAATTCTACTTCTAGGCACAAAATCATTCATATAGTCCTTTTCCAGAAATTTAGTATTTGTCGAAACAAATACTTTAAGATCTGAAGGACTATAGAAATAATATCCTTTAATTTCTTTTGGATACCCTACAAATATACAAGTTTCCGAATGGGACTCCATCTTTTCTGTCTTTCCTTTTAACACATGCGTAGGACAACCAAATATCCTTAAGTGTTGTAAACTAGGCTTGCGCCCAGTCCACAACTCATGCGGTGTTTTAGGAACGGATTTAGATGGTACATTGTTTAGAATGTATATAGCAATTTGTAAAGCATATCCCCAAAAAGAAATAGGAAATGTTGAATAACTCAACATAGACCTAACCATATCGAAAAGAGTTCTATTTCTCCTTTCTACCACCCTATTCTGTTGAGGTGTTCCTGGTGCAGAAAACTGAGAAACTATCCCATTATCAATAAGATATTGCTGAAACTCACCAGATAGATATTCTCTACCACGATCAGATCTCAAGATTTTTATGTGTTTCTCAAGCTGATTTTCTACTTCAGCTTTGAATGCTTTGAACATGTCAAAAGCATCCGACTTATGTCGCATGAGATACACATAGCCAAATCTCGAGTAATCATCTATGAATGTGATGAAGTACTCATATCCACCTCTAGCTTGAATGCTCATAGGACCACATACATCAGTGTGTATCAATCCTAAACATTCAGTGGCTCTTGCGCCTTTGGCCGAGAACGACCTTTTGGTTATCTTACCTTCCAAACAAGATTCACAAGTTGGTAGATCATCAACCTTTAAGTCACTTAAAGGTCCGTCACATACCAATCTTTTAATCCTTTTAAGGTTAATATGACCTAGGCGTAAATGCCATAGGTAGGTTTCATCTATTGATAATTTTACTCTTTTATGATTAGGTTCCGTTAATTCTGTGTCTAACGAGTGAGAGATATTTTTATGCAAAAAGAATAAGCCGTTTTCCAATGTACCTTTGCAAATGAATTTGTTATTCTTACTAATAATAATATCTTTATTAAAAGTAACCGAATATCCAAATTTATTCAAACAAGAAACTGAAATTAAATTTCTCTTGAATTGAGGTACATAATAAACGTCTATCAAATCTAAATGCTTGGAAGAATCTAGATTAACTCTAATATCTCCCACTGCACTTGCAGACACTAACGTTCCGTTGCCCAAACGCAAGTTGATTTCATTCTTATTCAGCTTTCTCCTTTCTTGGAACCCCTGTAAGGAATAACAAACATGATTTGTGGCTCCAGAGTCTATGATCCAAGAATCTGTAGAATCTGCCAGAAAACATGTTTCAAGATAATTAATATTACCTTGTTCCTTCTTATTCTGGGACTTTGGGCAATTTCTTTTCCAATGTCCGTTTGCACCACAAAAGGAGCACTTCCCTTTGATCTTGGTTACTTTTATGGTCTCCTTCTTGGTAGGCCTAAGTTGCTTTTTCTTCTGTTGTTCCTTGACCTTTTGACGGGCCTTAACAGTAGCAACTTTACCAACCATATGAATCTGAGATTCATAAGTAGGAGCAGGTGGTTTAGGAGCAGACAGAACAAACTTATGTTTTTCAGCTTGCAGCAACAACCCAATTTTCCTTTTCCATGTGACATAATTATCTCCAGTTAAAATATTATCTTTTAAGATATTCATTAGGGATGGGGTCATGATTTCTGAATATAAACAAAAATTTATATGAGTAAATAATCATTTTAAAGCACTTTTGAATATTTATCTTGATTTAAATAAATAACTCAATCATAAAAATTCAACGGTGATCTAACACCCATAAATGTTACGCCTCCTTTGGGAGTTCGCACCATTTACTAGTTAGACTAGGTCCCACCTAATTGTTAACCTTAACAGCCAACGTTTTCAATTTTAGCCTTGCAATTTTACTGACAAGAACTCTTGGGAGGATATCAATAAAATTACATTGAGTGTGTTACCAAGATATCGACCCTCAATTTTCTCTCACGAAAATCCCTCCTTGGGGAGTAGATCTCGTTTGAGTCAATTGTCTAGTCTATCCTTGTAAGGAAGTATGTTGCTAAATTCCATTCATGGATTGCCCTTGGGGGGATTACCAATAAATAATAAAGCTCAACTAACCTTGGAGGCCATAGGTGTTACAAAACACCTTCTCCCACTCAATTATTTAAGGCGTGTGATTAAATCCCATAGAATGATTTACCAAGTTATCTAGATGCCAATTTAGATACCTAAATCATTCAATGCATGTTCATACCAAAAGAGATATATGAGTGGCACTCCTATTCTATATGACATGTTATCATACAATAACAAATATTGTAATATTTATACAAAAATAAATAGCCACAATTTTGGTCCATCCTAGAAAAGCAAGTAAATTACAATTTGTTAGGAATACAAGATCTTCAAGTGGCTATCAACCATCCGCGCATACCTCGGCTGCCTCCCATAGGCGTGCACACCCCACAACCCCACAAAGGGGCTGCCGTGTGCAGCCCACCATGATGTGGGCTTGCCATGCGCAGCCCAATCCACTCCTAGGGTGCGCACGGTGCTCGTTCTAGGTTCCGGTTGCTTTCTTTTTCTTCAAGTCTTCGAATCTTCAATGCTTGAACATATTATAGAAGTATTTAAACTAATAAAATACTGCAGTATTTATTTATTTATTTATTTTTATTCACTGCAGTACTTTTTACAAAAAAAAAAACTGCACTTAAATTAAAACAAAAAACTGCAGTAAATTATAATACCTAAAAAACTGCACTTTTAAATTACAATAAAAATAAAAGAAAAACTAGCAACTACCAAGAAGGAATTATGGCGATGATAGACCACCCTTCTTGTTACAATTCCATAACAAAAATTACATTGAAAATCTAGGACCAAAATCGAGCAACAACAATCCACATAAAAACATATATAAATCCATACATCCACATGTAATTATATATGCGAATACCTAGAGTGCCATCTCTTTCTAAACATGCATAATCACAATAAAAAGAAATAGATTCACGTATATATACGTTAATTAATTAAAAGGGTTCAACCTAGGCTCCGATACCAATTGTAGGGAAAAATCGTAGTACACGCAGCGGAAGCGAGACTAAAATCAAGTTTAGTATATTTAAAATTTTTTCCTTTGATGAACCTTAACCCTTTAAATTAATTAAACATACATATAAAGTAACAAAAAGTAGAATACCTTTTGTCGCATGATCCGATTGACTTATGTCGATGGTAATCCGCAAGATCTTCAATCCTAGCACGAACGTGAATCACCTAGGAGCGTGGTCTCCCTTTTCTTTGAATTGCGTACCTGAGAATGGATAAACAAACTTTCTTTTTCTTTTTGTTAGTCACAAAACAACCAAAAGACTACAAAGATTATTCCGGTCACTTTTGAGTTCTCAATCTAATGATCGAAACTCGCATGAACCTAATTCGATGTTGTACACATAAGCTTATTGATGAACAAGCAATTAGTGTACTATCAAAAGAATTATCTCTTCTCTCTTTTTTGTCTTGGCAGAATAATCAAACACTTTTCTATGAGTATGAGAAGAAGAAGAAATTGATCCAATTAAAACTCTAAGGTGGTCGAACCCTATAGCTTGTATTATATAGGGTGGTCGAATTTTACTTCTCCTTTCCTTTAGGGTTGCCGAAATCTACATGTGATTCTATTAGGGCTGGCCAAAAATCCTCTACAAAAAAGGGTTTGTGCTTTACCCTAATTCCCATCAACTTTAGACTACTAACCCTAATACAACTCATAAGTGTTTTTATTCTTTTTATTGACTTAATAAAAGACTTTCCTATTTGATTAAATAAATAAAACTTATTATTTATTTTCTTACCAAATAAGTCTTTTACTTTTAGTAAACTACTACCAATAGTATAACTCTAGGAAATATATTTCCTGATCAGAAAAAGATTTTGTTTCTTAATTAAATAATTAATTAATAAATTAATTAATTCTCATTTAATCAAACAATAAAATAAAATAATATTTTTGACTAATTACATAGCCTTGCCGCCCCACATTATATATATGGGCCAAATATTATTTCCTTATTTTATTTAATCCATTGGACTTTAAATAAAAAGCCCACATGTGAACCAAACCCATTCTTACTAAAAGAAACAAGCCCACATGCCTTTCATTAATATATTAATATAATTGATCAGCCCATTAAACAAATAATGTGCAAATTATATTCTTAATATATTAAATGCAATTCTAGATGGATCCATAAATTGGTCTGGTAGAATATATCAAGTGATCCATGCAAGTCCGTGTGGATTGGGGATCTTGGCGGGCTATCTAAATTTAAGCTTCAATAGACATAACCTAATCACAATCAACAAATGATTCACTTAGGTCTGATCCATTAATTTTAACTCATTCCACTAAAGAGCTAAAATTGAACTCTTAAATAAAGATAGAATAAGAAGATGTTCCTCATTCATACCCTAGACAATCATGTTGGAGATAGTGTATCCTCGTGATTAATATCAGTAATCGCCAAGAGTTCATAGACCGCCTATAACTCTCCAAGTTACCATATTTATTCATATGAACATGTTTTGAACTTGGATATTTTGACTTGTCCAGAAGCCATGTTTTCAATAGTCACTATCGAAAACTCAACGTTGAGATTTAATATCCAATTACCTCAAAACATCCATATGATGATATTATACTCTCATTTAATAAATGGATCCACGATGTCCATTTCTATAAATGAAGTCCTCTATCGATTAACAAATGAATATCACCAAACTATCGAGGATAGACTATGCTATATAATCGTACTCATTGATAACTCAAATGATATCACTTGTAACCATAAGTCCATCATTTATCTCAGGATTAAGATAGACTTTCCGATTGTCCTGATAATGAAAAGACTATTATCTATTGACGGTTATAGATAAAGCTTTTCATTGTGATCCAGTTCAATGCACCCAGTGCACTAGATTCTTTTACTCGAAGACACTCCGATGATTTTAGACTCATCATATCTCATTTGATCCCACTTAAATGCTAGCAAAAGAATTCTACAACTTTAACAAGATAAAGGTGCCCAACCTTTAACTTAAGTTGTGAACATTTTTCAAGACTAACTAAAGAATTGTGTCTACCTCATACATATCCAGATGTACGAATAATTCTTCTTTTCTCATAGTCTTTAGACCTTATGATTATTTACTTTGACAATTATAATATTAAACTATAAATGTTATAAGATTTGTTAAACCAGAAATCACTTTATTAATTTGAAAAAGATTGTCAATTACAATATTACACTCTTGCTATTGAGCATAATCCTAACACCCTTCTAATTTGCTTAATGCTTTTAATGTGAGAAGTTTTCTCATTTTGAATTTTGGCACAAAGCATTTTGAATTTCTCTAAGGCTTCGGACTTTTCTCTAAGGAAGTAAGTCCATGTAAACCTAGAGAAGTCATCAACAACAACAAGAATATACCTTTTACCACCTAAACTTTTGGTTTGAATGGGACCCATAAGGTCCATATGGATGAGCTCCAATGGCTCTTTGGTGGAAAGGTATTTGCCTTTCTTGTGCACACTTTTGGTTTGCTTCCCTTGTTGACAAGGTCCACAAACTCCCACAACCTTTTTCCCAAGCTTGGGAAGGCCCCTAACAACATTCAACCTATCAAGGACTTTCAAGTCTCTATAGTTCATATGGCCAAGTCTTTGGTGCCACACCTCAATTTGCTCACTAGTAGACAAGTTACAAGAGATGAGATTAGACTCAAGACAATAGCAATTGTCACTTGATCTCTTGCCTTTTAACAAAACTTGCCTATTTTCCTTAAGAATAGAGCAATCAATTTTGCCAAACATAACTGAAAGCCCTTCGTCACCCAAGTGTGATATGCTAATGAGATTGACTTATAAGCCATCAACATAGAGAGCATTTGGCAAGGAGGGTAAACCGAGAATAGATATATTACCTTTCCCTATGACCTTTTTCTTAGATCCATCACCAAAGGTGACAAACCCACCATCCCCATCACAAGAGTTTTAAAGAAACTCTTGTTTTCGGTCATGTGCCTAGAACACCCACTATCAAGGTACCAAGTGTTAGAGGCATTTGCTTTTAAGGCAATTTGGGCCACATAGCAATAATATTCATCATTTCTATTCAACCTAGGTGAAACATAGTCATTTCTAGGAGCCATTGGTCTATTAGCTCTAAATTTCCTAGGTGCATGCATTGTGGCTCTTCTAAACATATTTTTCTCAATCATGCTTTCTTTTTTACACATTTTAATATACTTAAAGCAATTAGGTCTAATGTGGCCTTCAATTCCACAAAAATGACAAGTAGGAGTAAAATAGGAGTTCATACCATAGCCTTGTGCAAGCATTTATGGTCTCCTTCTATTTTGAGTTGCTCTTGGATGTTGAGGCAACTCTCTCCTTTGTGGTTAAGCCAAGTTGGCATGTCTTCTAGGTTGAGCATGAAAGACCCCATGTTGAGCTTATGGGATCCTTTGTTGAGGTGGTCTTGGTTGTGGGGGTCTTGGTTGAGGAGCTCTAGGTTGAGGTGGAGCTCTTGTCAGAATCCTTGCTTGTGCTTGCTTGGAGGATTCACCAACTTCAACCCACTTGGTTGATTGTTGAGAGGTTTGAGCATTTTCAACCTCTTTTCTCTTGACAAAAGTTGTTTTCTTCAAGGATGTGGCTTCCATTTCTTCCACATATCCTAACCCCTTCTTGTCACTATGACTCTTCCCACAAGATAGCATCTTGTCAAGCTTCTCGGTTCCGAAAGTCATCTTAGCAATCAATTCCTTTGCTTCCATAAGCTCTTTCCTCAAGCTTTCTTCATTTTTCTTGGCCAAGACTAACTCCATCTTCAACCCTTCTTTCATCTCTTTTTCCTTACTCATTTCCTTGCTCAAATGAGTCACTTTAGAAGTCAATTCGAGCTTCTCCCCTTTCAACTTTTGTATCTACTTTTTCTTCTTCAATCTTGAGTTCTCAAAAAATCTCATGAAGTCATCATAGTCCATCTCTTCATTAAACTCAAAATTAGACATTGAGGAGTTGCTTTTACCATTTGAGTCATTTTCATCTACTTCTTCTTGC
The DNA here is from genome assembly GCA_008009225.1 of Acer yangbiense. NCBI lineage: Eukaryota > Viridiplantae > Streptophyta > Magnoliopsida > Sapindales > Sapindaceae > Acer > Acer yangbiense. The sequence continues at coordinate 36,985,810 of CM017768.1, forward strand.
TTGTCCTCTTCCTCTTCTTTATCACTCATAACTTCATTGCTATTGTGAGAGGATGAGAAGGCAATGAAGTTGGCAACTTGGTCTTCATCATCATCCGAAGACTTGCCTTCATCTTCTAGGTCATCACTATCGCTCCAAGTAACCGCCATGGCTTTTCCTTTCTTCTTCTTTTTCAAATTAGCACACTCGGGAGCAATGCGTCCAAAGCCACTACACTCATAGCATTGGACACCCTTCTTGTGGTCTTTCTCTTGAGTTTGCTCCACTTTCTTGAAAGAAGCCTTCTTCTTCACAAACTTTCCCTTGGAGCCAAACCCTTTCTTCTCAAACCTCATAAATTGCTTGAACTTCTTTGCCATCAAAACAATTTCTTCATCCGAGTCTTCTTCGTCTTTCTCTACCTTGATGCTTTTCAAGGCAAGACTCTTTTGCTTCTTTGAGGATGTAGATGTATGACCCTTCCTAGATTCATAGGCCAAAAGCCTTCCAATTACTTCACTTGGCTTCATCCTTGAGTAGTCACTATTTTCTTCTAAGGCCGTCACTTTGGATTCAAACCTCTCGGGAAGCAATCTCATAATCTTTTGCTTGATTCTTATATCCGAGTAGGGATCACCAAGTTGGTGACTTTGGTTCACTATGTCCATAAGCTTCACTTGGAAGTCACTGAAGCACTCATCCTCCTCCATCCTTATGGTCTCAAATTGAGTTTGGAGGACTTGGAGCTTGGAATCCTTAACCACTTCGGTTCCTTCATGAGCCGTCTTGAATATATCCTAAGCTTCTTTTGCTATCCTTGTAGTTTGAATGAGTTTGTATTGGTTGTCATCCATGGCACATAGGATTACGTGCATGGCTTTGTTGTTCCATTTCGAAGCCTTAAATTCTTGTGGGGTCCATTGTGCCTTCGGCTTGAGGACTTCCTCTCCACCTCCCGTAGGAGTCATCATAGGTGCCGTGTACCCATCTTCAATCGCCATCCATGCCTGGTCATGAATTTGGCACAAATATGCTTCCATTTTGCCCTTCTATGATGCGTAGTTGACTCCCGTGAGCAAGGGAGGTCTTGTACTAGAAGCACCCTCGCCTCCAATTCCATTTCCACTCATTGTGTTTGGGTTTGAATGAAATGAATGCACACAAAATGCAAACAAATGCAAAAGACACTATCAAGAGCAAGGGATCTCCTAATTATGTTAAGGAACCCGCTCTGATACCAATTGAAAATATATATAAACGTGTCCTAATATAATCTAGAGGGAAGGGGGGGGGGGGGTGAATAGATTTTAGTCCCTTTTTACCATTTTTCGAGATTAGTCAATTTTCAATAACAACCCCAACTAGTCAACAACTAAAACAAGTGTGAAAATACGGAAAGTAAATGACACTTGAATTTTTACGTGGAAACCCTTACGGGAAAAACCACGGGCTGTTAAGTGTGCCACACCCGAACCTCAATCCACTAATTGTAATGGCAATTACAACCTAGGTTGACCACGTCAAACCTCACACGGTTACTAATCTACCACTACTACCCGCAGGCCTTCAAAAGTGAATCTAGTCCATGCTTGCAAAACTATCACAATAGTAACTACAAGACTTGACTCTAAAAGAAGAGATAAAACAACCTAATGTGAATACATGAAATACTCAAGATGCTAAAAATGCAAGGTTAGACATTTAAGCTTATCTAGGCATGGATGAACATATTAAACATTCCTAGATATCATTTTGCTAGATGACATGCATATAACAGAGCTAAATAGGCAACCAAAGTCCTATATGCAATATCTACCACAAACAACTCACAAAACACAATAAAGAAACTATCTTGAACCTATTCAACTCATAAAGATGCAATCTTGAATCAAGTCAAGTGATAAAAAAGTTATCTTGTAAAACAAGAACATATAGATATGAGAATGATGTTCTAGATACAAGTCATGTGAACAATAATAAAAACCATAAATGAAATCAACCTAGAATCATGCTAGATGATGTATGAAAGATGCAAGATGAAGGGTGTTTGTGTTTTGGAAGCTTAAAAGGTGAAGTCTTGATACCTTTGCTTTGAAGAAAACTTTTTGCTCTCAAAAGATATGATTTTTTGCTCTAAAAAAACGTCCAAAGGTTATCAGGACACATATATATGAGATCCAATTAAAGTGGTGTCGTTTTGAACAAAAAATGCTTCAGCTTCTCGCTGACAGACTGCCGCGGTCCGGACTGCCTCGGTTGAACAATCGCGGCACAGCAAAATTATTGTTGTCGCTCGACTGAGGCGGTTGGTCCGACCGCGACAGCTGCACCGTGGTAGAGACATCAGGTCTTTGTCGCTTGACTGCCGGTTATCCAACCGCGATAGGTACCGCGACAGAGAAGGGCTGGGCCTTCTCAGCAGCTTCTCACATAGAAAATACATGCAATTGTGCAGATGTGTGAGTGAAGATCATATACCCAAAAAGCAATAATCACATATGCAAGCTAGAGTTGTGTGTATGTGCAAACTAAATCTCTTCAATTGAGAGTTAGGTCAAGTAATCTACCTTCCTTGAAACTCTTGATTCTGTAATGAGGTTTTTTGGCACTTGAGAGAATTTCTTCAATCCTAAGCTACCCTTACAAAATGAACCCCATTGTGATTTTGTCAACGAAATACGCCAATCAAAAGTGAGGCACTTATAGGAATCAAAGGCCACGCAGTTCTCTTACCTTTTATTGTAGGTTTGGTGATGACGTGGACTAATTGTTGTCGTGATGGTGTGATCCGCATGACCGCAATACCGCATATGCTATTCCGGCTCCACTGCTTCAATTTCAGGTTCGTCATCTTTGAAGAAATTGTACGTTGGCTCTTGCTCGATTTCTTGTTGTCTATATTGCGCCTTCGTCTAGTCATCTACACAAACCTGTATTTGTAGTGCTTTCGGAGTCAAGCACAAACGCTTTTCATCAAGGATATTCCCCCTAGCGCTGAACTCTTGTTCCACCGCCATTGTAGAAACTGGTGTTGAAAAAATATTTTTGGCTATCATAGCCATGATTGGATAGTACCTTGCGTATTCTTTCTAATATTGTAAGATATCAAATTTTTTTTCCTGGCGTATCTTCTAAAAACTCAAAAGAAGCATTTAGATAAAATTCAAGCTCGGAATACGAACCGGAGCTTGATGAAGAACATCTAGGTTTTTTGGTTTTTTGGTTTTTTTTGATAACATACTATACCTTAAATTCAAAAATCCGGAGGAGGATGATGGGGGCTGAGATACAATTTGTGTTCGTGTAACATTTAAGTTCAGTGAGGATCCATAAACTGTAACATATTCATCATATAAATCATACAATAATTTCTTAACTCTACCATAACACGCATCAACATCATATTCAATATTTAAACCTTTGATGCCATAATAACCTTTTAGATAATAACACAAATGTTCTAATTTACAACGTGGATCAAAAACCATGGCAATCAAATAAATATTTGGAAACTTCTTATAATAATTTAACCATTTTACCTTCATAGCATTAACGGCTTCCGCTATTGCTATGTCGGATTCACAATGAGCAAATGCACCAGCAATATTAAGACTCTCAATAACAAATAAATGTGTTGTACGATAATAAACACTAGATAAATTGTTTGTACTATTATAAAAGACTTTTAACAAATTGAAAACGTTGTAACAAGCATCCCAATGAACTTGATAAAGTTCAATGTGAGTAACATGAAATTGAATAAAAGAAACTAATAAATCCCTATACTCATAACTTTGAGCAAGCAATTTATAAGTAGAATTCCAACGTGTTGGAACATCACAAGGAAATTTAACGACACATCTACCATTTTGTTTACAATATCTTACCCATGCTTTCATTGTAGAAGAATGTCTCCATAAAAACATTAGGGCTTTTTTAATAGGTAGAATAAAATGTTCAAGAGTTTCTAATCCTTTTTGAACACATAAATTTAAAACATGGCATGCACATCTTTGTTGAAAAAATGTACCACCAAGATATGGTTTGCATAAATCAATTAAAGATGGAATAGCAGTGGTATTGGCAGAAGCATTATCAAAACCAATTGTAAAAATTTGTTTTCAATTTTATACTCTGAAAAAATAATTTTAAGATGTCTAAATATATTCTGAGCAGTGTGTGCATCATCAAAAACTCTAAATGCAAGAATTCTTTTCTGGATAGTCCATGCATCATCCATAAAATGGCAAGTGACACCCAAGTATGAATGCGATTGCCAATGGTCAGTCCATATGTCGGCACATATGGTAACACGACCATTATATTTTTCAAAATATTTTAATATCTTTTTTTTTCTTTTAAATAAATCATTTCAACTGTATGTGTGAGCGTGGCTCTAGGGACACGGCATGCAGTAAGGTTTAATGCTCGTCGACAATAGTTAATAAAACCAACTTTTTCACCAAAACTGAATGATAAGTGTTCTGCTGCTACCATCCTAGCTAATTCTTCTCTATTTTGTTCATCAGTATAACGAAATAATTGTTGGTTAGGAGTAGCGTACCTAGGAATTTGTGATTGTGACCTCGTTCTGGTCTTTGCTTCTGGATGTTTGGTTGAAATATGCTTCCGATAAGTGCCATATCCTCCGGATTTGCTCCACTTATATACTTTGGTGCAGTAATTGCAAGCCGTTACATAACTTCCATCTTCTTTCCTAACTTTCTTCTTATGTTTGACGAAGAGATCAGATTTGCTCTGCTTCTGTATCAGATCTTCCTCCTTTTCTAGTTCCACTTCCGATGGATCAAAATCAAAATCAAAATCCAGAGGTGTATCAATATCAGGCATATTGGGGGGGGGGGGGGGGGGGGGGTCATTGGGATCGGGTTCTTAAATTGTTAGAGGGGAAGTAGGACAGTTTAGGCCTAGGTCTTCAGCATAGGCCCGGCGTTGCAGATAGTCATGATAGGTGGAGTCGTTACGATCGAGATTATCTATCATAGTACCCTTACCTTTCATCGAAATCGAATGCCAAGGACCGTCATGGCCTTGACCCCTTCCATTTCCACCACTTGCCATTTAAAAATAAAATTGGGAGAGAATTGGAAACTTAGAAGAATAATAGTAGGTAGTAAAGTAGTAAACTAGTAATTGCAAATAAATGAAATTGGAAATAAAATAAATTGCAAATAAAATAAATTGCAAATAAAATTAATTGCAAATAAAATTAATTTCAAATAAAACAATTGCAAAATGAAATAAATATTAAAAACCTTGGAAACTTGGTGAGTTGGAGAGTTGGAGATTGAGAGTGTTGGAGAGTTGGAGAATTGAGAGAGAAATTAGAATTAGAGAATTGAGAGAATTGAGAGGAAATTGGTGTGAGGAAAAATGAAAGAGGGGGTATTTATAGATAAGAAAAAAAAAGAAAGTGGGTAGTCGTTGGAGGCCCAACGGTCAGCCCAGAAAAAAGAAAAAAAGAAAAAAAGAAAAAAAAAATAACCCTCGAACCGGCAGTTCGAACCGGAACTGAGACCGCCGGTTCGAACTGCCCGATTCCTCAAACCTTAGAACTGGAACTGGCCTCCTCCAGTTCAGGTTCTGGTTCCTAAACCTGAACTAGAAATTCGGTTCTGGTTCCACGGTAACCTTGTCAGGTCTAGTCTGCATTGTTAGTGATTTGTCATATCAATGATGTTTAAATGTCTATTGCATTCGTCATTCTATAGTTTTTAGGTTTAAATGGAAATAACCTCACGTTACTTTGAAAAAAAAAAAAAACCAGTTATTGCGATTACTATACTTTAATGGAAATCACATAGAAAACATAACCATTAGGTACAAATACATTCTACACTATTATAATTATCCAGTCACACACACAATCCTATGATCAACTTTACTTTACTGCAATTACTGTTATTATAAAATAATCATAATGTACGTATTGTAATTATTGGTTAACATGTTGTGATAATCATATGTTGGTCATTTTTTTTATTTGTTTTTATTTGTGTAGTAATGGAAACACCTGGAGGGGAAAGTTCGGTTCACACAAATGACGAATTGAATAAATTTGAAGTGTACCCAAATATGGACTCTTCTGTTGTTGATTTTGTGCCTTATTCGTCTTGGGATGGAACTTTAAAATAAACTTGTGGCTTGAGATACAAAGATGTCATCGCAATGAAATTTGATTTGGTGGAAGATGCATGGACATTTTATCATGGTTATTCTAGGACAGTTGGGTTCGGTGTAAAATTGTCCAACAAAATCCATGACAGTGAAGGTAGAATAACCAGTAGAGTATGGGTCTTTTGAAAGTTCTCACGGTGTGTAAACTATTAATCTAGAGGGCGGATGAATATATTTTAATCGTTATTACCCAATTTTCGCATGTATGTCAATTTTATGAAAATACCCCTAACTAGTCACAATAATAAAACAAGTGTAATAAGGTGCGGAATGTAAATAACACTTGATATTTACATGGAAACCCTCACGGGAAAAACCACGGGCTGTTATGTGAGCCACACACGAACCTCGAATCCACTAATTGAAATGATTACAACCTAATCCCGGTTTAATGATCTAATCCCGATCAATAATCATCACAACTACCTAATCCCGGTATAAGTGGACCTAGTCCAATTGCTTGTGATTTAAGCTACCTAATCCCGATAGCAACACAAGACTTAATTCTCTAAGAAGAGATAATACAACCTAAGTGAATATATAAAATATCCAAAATACAATTTAGAGCTAGGTTACTCTATATGCTTATCTAGGATAATGATTTTGCAATAAATTCAATCCTAGATATTAAAAGCTAGATGACATGTCAAATAGCTTAGCTAAACATAGATTATGAAAACCTAGATAGCTATCAAAATACAACACTCAATCATGTCAACACAACAATCTCTAATTTGTATCTAGAATATATTCTAAGAGCATACAAATAATATAAGAGATGTCAATGATAAATAAAACACTAATTATATATGATAATAGTGAAGAACTTACCAAAGAAAGTGTGTTGACCAAAACCCATGCAAGCAAGCATCCTAACTATGCTAGAAAATGCTTAGATGATAATTTGATGCATATGAGAATGGTTTTTGAGTGTTAAAAATGTGTTCTTGATTTGATTTTCTCTCAAATGTTTCTCTTTGAAGTTTAGGGTTCTTAGAGTTAAAGAACATTAATTCAGAAAATGAGAAAGTGTGATATTTATAGACATTAAGAACATGGCATGTGAAAAGACAAGTTTGCCCCTGAAACGCTCCGATCGATGGTTTCACTCGGCGGCCAGGCCGCTGATTATAACCGCCGAATTGAACCCGAGAAGAACAGGGGAACAACGGTGGTTTCATTCGGTGATTTCGTAACCGCCGAATCAACCCGAGAGATTAAATCGATCAGGTATGAACGGCGGTTTCGAACAGCGGTTTCGTAACCGCCGATCGTAACCGTAGAATTGCTCCAGACACTTTTGGAAGCAAACGACGGTTTCATTCGGTGGCCAGGCCGCCGATCATAACCGCCAATCACCAACAAAGGTGAAAACCAAGGAGAAGCCAAGGACATTCTCCGTAGGCGGTCTTCGCGTAAAACCAAGCACATTCTAGTGCATGTGCGGACGTTTCTGAATACTATCAGGAAACGAATTACAAGACACCAATACACACAACAAGATACAACATCAAAGTGCAAGTGTGAAATGTGACATGTGAAGAGTATGCACACAAATGCAAGAAAGCTAAGTGTGTGTGTGCAATCTAAATCTCTTCAAAGAAAACCAAGCACAAGAGATTATACATTTGGCATGCTTATCCCTTGAGGTCTTGAAAGGGTCTTCGAGCTTAAAGTTCAATCACCTAAACTACCCTTACACAATAAACCCCAACACGTGGTTTGTCCACGAAATAAGCCAATCAAAGAATGGGAATCCTTACAATCTCCCCATTTGGCTATTTCGTGACAAAACCACCACTCACATTGATCCTCACAAACATAATTGAATCTACGGGATAAGAAATATATTCTACATTACAAAGAGATATACAAATATAAAAGACTTCAAGTCTTCAATCTCTTGTAGAACTATCAACCCTTCAATACAAAAGATTATCCTTTCCAAAGCAAGAGTATGTGAGATGATCAAGTGAGGATAAAACAAGCATTTGCATTTAAGAATTTAAGTACAACATCATGCAATGTATGTGTATGCAATGCTCCCCCTCAACGGGTTACTCCCCCTCAATAAATATTCTCCCCAATATGCACAATTGCCACTACAATTTACAACTCCCCTTACCACAATCTACTCCCCCTTTTTGTCATGATATAGGCAAAGGAGTAGTCCCCAACCGGGTCACTCTTAGCAAAGAGAGATAGTAGCATGCAAGATATTTGCATAATAATATAAGTCACTTTATGCATCCCAAATTAATTGAAGAGAAACAAGGAGATTTATTTAAAATAAATGTGTGAATCAAAACATGCTTTGCATACAAGACATGTAGCATTCAAGTCCAAAATACAATGGTATTTGGCAAAGTAAATGACAAAGGTTTCTAATAAGAATTCAAACCAATTTCACCAATTTCACCAATGTCATGAGAGAAGCAAGGATATAGAGATTTTATTGATTTCAATTTAAGAGCAACTATATCCAACTTTATAAGCAAAACATGGCATGAGCGACTTTGCACCCTATTTGATTTTTCCGGATAAAATATTCGTATGATAGTAGCCATGTTCAACCAATAAAGAAAGAGAGACAATTAGATTATACAATCCTTTGAACGGATACAAGATCCTTTATTCATTTTGAGTCTCATAAGCTTTTTCACACTAGTTTTGCATTTTAAGAATATGCAATCATCAATTCATGCTTTTTCATTTGAGCATGTCATATGAATTTCATGCTTTTCAATATTCATTAGCATGTTATTAAAAACAACTCATGCTTTTCAATTTTTTAGCATGTCATTAAGAATCATCATGTCATGGAGGTAACTATAGGTCATTCATATCATACTTCCTATGTAAATCTCCTAGTCCAAAAATGCATGTTTGAACATAAATAGGACATGGATTGTAGACAAGCATGGTTCACACTTATTGAATTGAAAACATATATACATATGTGCAACCAAGCTTACTCAAACAATCAACAAAGAAGCATAAGATTTTTCAAATTTTTGCAAGTGACAAGAATGCAAAATAGCTCTCTTTGCTTGGGTTCCCCATATGGGGTCAACGTCATCCTTCATTAATGAAGGTCATGAGGTCCTATAGACCTCCCAAGTCCATTTGACTTGGTTGAACCTATTTGAGACTTGTTAGTCTCGTAGCAAGCGGGTTCATTTTTTCTTATCCACATAGATATGACATTTTTCTTCTTAGTGGTCAATGGTTCTAGAGATCTAGATGTCATAGGATCATGTAAATGAATTTCTTCCTTCCTATGAGCATGCATACTAGCTCTAGCTTTCTTCTTCTCAATCTTGCTTTTAACTCTACACATTTTAATGTAACGAAAGCACTTTGGTCTAATATGACCATCAACACCACAAAAATGACATGTAGGGACAAAGTTAGGAATCATACCATGTCCTTGTGCATGCATAGGAGCCTTGCCATGTCTTTGTGGTAGTCTTGGTTGTTGGATAGGATCTCTCCTTCTTTGTTGTTGACCAAGACTTGGTTACTTCCTTGGTTGAGTTTGCATGATTGGTCTCTTCCCTTGATGGAGTTGAGTTTGAGGGAAGTTAGCATAAGGAACTCTTGTAGGTTGAGCTTGAGGTTGTCTTCTTGGAGCTACCTTCACTTGTGCACTATGTGAGCATTGTCCTAAATCAATCTTCTTCCTAGGAATTTGCACTGGTGAAGCTTCTTTGTAGCTCAAGCTCTTGACAAACACGGTCTTGTTAGGAGTGGAGGACTTCTTACCATCTTCAAACCCAAGACCTCTCTTGTCACAAGGACTCTTTCCAACACTTAACATGTGGTCAAGTTTTTCGGTGCTAGAAACTATCCTAGTCCTTGACCCTTTAGCCTTTTCAAGCTCTCTTTTTTAATTCTTCTTCATTCCTCTTAGATAAGTCTAACTCCTTTCTTAGCTTATCTTCAATATTCTTGGACCTATCCACTTGTTCAATTAAGTGGTCAACATAAGCCAAAAGGTCTAGATTCTCTTCTCTCAATCTTAGCATCTTTTCCTTGGTCTTCATTTCTAAGTTTTTAAACTTAGCGAGGAATTCATCTAGAACCGTTTTCTCCACATATCCATGTGTGCAGTTAGATGAAGAGTCATCTTCATTATAGTCACTTTCTTCTTGACTCTCATTCTCTTTTTCAGTGTAGGAGATCGGGAAGACAAAATAGTTGTTCTCACAATCATTTAAGCTTGAGGGACTTCCTTCAACAACTTTCACTTTGTTGTCCTGCTTGTGAGAGCAACCTAATGCCAAAATTTTTGCCACAACCTCTTCATCACTATTACTTGAAGTGGCGGCCTCCTCTCTTTCATCTTCCAAGTTAGCACATTCCTTGGAGATATGCCCGAATCCTCCACATTCGTAGCATTGAATCTTCTCTCTTGAAGACATCTCATGATATGGCTTGACATTCTTGATTGTGGTCTTCTTCTTCTTGAAGTCATTCTCCTTTGAGCCATAACCACTCTTTTGTAGATTCAAGAACTTCTTGAATCCCTTGGCAATGAGTGCCATGTCTTCATTTGAGTCATCCTCCTCCTCTTCCACCTTGAAAGTTTTCAAAGCTAGATTCTTTTTCCTTTTAGAAGATGAGATGGTAGCCTTTCTTGATTCATAGGCTAGAAGTCTTCCAATGACTTCACTCGGCTTCATATCCTTGTAGGTGTCATTTTCTTCTAAAGCCGTCACTTTGGGTTTGAACCTCTCAGGAAGTGATCGCATGATCTTTTGCTTGATTCTTCTATCCGAGTAAGGATCACCAAGTTGGTGACTTTGGTTCACAATGTCCATTAGTCTCACTTGGAAGTCATTGAAGTGCTCGTGCTCTTCCATCCTAATGGTCTCAAACTGAGTTTGAAGGACTTGAAGCTTTGAGTCCTTGACAACCTCGGTGCCTTCATGTGCAACTTCTAGGATGTCCCATGCCTCTTTAGCAATCCTAGTAATTTGAATAAGTTTGGACTGATTTTCACTCACTGCACATCAGATGGCATGAATGGCCTTGTTGTTCCACATGGAGTCAATAAATTCTTGAGGACTCCACTATGCCTTAGGCTTGAGAACCTCTTCTCCGCCATCCGTAGGAGTCATCATAGGTGGAGCATATCCATCTTCAACCGCCATCCACGCCCTATCATGGATTTGGCATATGTATGCTTCCATCTTCTCCTTCCATGAGGAGTAATTATCGCCGATGAGCAACGGTGGCCTTGTTAGGATTATGCTCAATAGCAAGAGTGTAATATTGTTTTTGACAATCTTTTCATATTAATAAAGTGATTTTTGATTTAAACAAATCTTATAGCATTTATAGATTGAATATTATAATTGTCAAAAGTAAATAATCATAAGGTCAAAAGACTATGAGAAAAGAAGAATTGTTCGTACATCTGGATATGTATGAGGTAGACACAATTCTTTAGTTAGTCTAGAATAATGTTCACAACTTAAGTTAAAGGTTAGGCACATCTATCTTGTTAAAGTTGTAGAATTCTTTTACTAGCATTTGAGTGGGATCAAATGTGTTATGATGAGTCTAAAATCATCGGAGGGTCTTCGAGTAAAAGAATCTAGTGCACTGGGTGCATTGAAGTGGATCACAATGAAATACTTTATCTAGAACCGTCAATAGATAATAGTCTTTTCATTATCAGGACAATCAGAGAGTCTATCTTAATCTTGAGATAAATGATGGACTTATGGTTGCAAGTGGTATCATTTGAGTTATCAATGAGTACGATTATATAGCATAGTCTATCCTCGATAGTTTGGTGATATTCATTTGTTAATCGATAGAGGACTTCATTTATAGATATGGACATCGTGGCTCCATTTTTTAAATGAGAGTAGAATATCATCATATGGATGTTTTGAGGTATTGGATATTGAATCTTAACGTTAAGTTTTCGATAGAGTCTATTGAAACATGGCTTCTGGACAAGTCAAAATATCTAAGTTCAAAATGTGGTCATATGAGTAAATATGGTAACTTGGAGAGCTATAGGCGGTCTATGAGCTCTTGGCGATTATTGATATTCTTCACGAGGATTCACTATCTCCTATAAGATTGTCTAGGGTATGAATGAGAATCATTTACTTATTCCATATTTATTTAAGAGTGCAATTTTAGTTCTTTAGTGGAATGAACTAAAATTAATAGATTGAACCTAAGTGAATCATTTGTTGATTGTGATTGGGTTATGTCTATTGGAGCTTAAATTTAAATAGGCCCGCCAAGATCCCCAATCCGCATGGACTTGCATGGATCACTTGATATATTCTACCGGACTAATTTGAGGGTCCATCTAGAATTGTATTAAGGCATGTGGGTTTGTTTCTTTTAGTAAGAATGGGTCTAGTTCACATGTGGGCCTTTTAATTAAGGTCCAATGGATTAAATAAAATGGAAAAATAATATTTGGCCCATGTATGTGTATATGGGCGGCAAGGCTAAATTATTAGTCTAAAGTATTATTTTATTTTATTATTTAATTAAATGGGAATTAATTAATTGATTGATTAATTATTTAATTAAGAATCAAAATCTTTTTCTGACTAGGAAATATGTTTCTTAGTAGTATACTATTGTGGTAGTATAATTAAAATAAAAGACTTTATTTGGTAAGTAGATAAATAAGGGATTTATTTATCTAGTCAAATAAGGAAATTTTTTATATAGTCACAAATACACAAAGGAGTTGGATTAGAGTTTGGAATTCTAAGGAAATCTACCTGGAGTTAGGTTTTAGGTCAAAAGGCATAAAACCTATTTTGGTAAAGAGATTTCGGCCACCCTAATTAGACTAAGGCAAGAATTCATGCAAAAATATATTATATATATGCATGTTAAAAGGCATGCAGACATACATATGATATACATATGAAAAGTTGAATGAATGCAGATTATATATTATATATGCATGTTAAAGTCATGCAAATATATAGATTATATAATTAAAAGAGAATTCGGTGCTATATATATATTTATATTGGGCAATCAAGAACTGCGACCAATATATATATTTTTGTGCAAAGAATATTCGGCAACCCTAATAGTTTTCTAGAGATTTATTTTTCTATTGCTTGAAAAATAAAAGCTATCTCTTAAGACTAAGTGTGATTTCGGCCAAGAGAGAAAAGTAGGAAGAATTGTTCTTATTTCGATAGTGCACTAGTAGCTTATACATCAATAGGCTTTGTGCACAATTTTCAAATATGGTTCACGCGAGTTTCGATCATTAGATTGAAAATTCAAAAGTGACTGGAACATTCTTCATTGTCTCTTGGAAGTTTTGTGACTAACGAAAAAGAAAAGATTTTGTTATCCATCCTCAGGTACACAATTCAAAGAGAAGGGAGACCACGCTCCTAGGTGATTCACGTTCGTGATTGGATTGGAAGATCTTGCAGATTACCATCGACGCAAAGTCAATCGGATCACGCGACAAAAGGTATTCTACTTTTTAGTATATATATATGTTTAATTAATTTAAGGGTTAAGGTTCATAATATGGAAAAATTTTAAACTATACTAAAACCGATTTTAGTCTCGCTTCCGCTGCATGCACCGTGATTTTTCCCTACAGGCCTCACGCTCGACGCTCCCTCTTTGCTCATCCCGAAACCACTCATAGTGTTTGGATGAATGCAAATGAGATGAATGCAAAATGTATGAATAAATCAAAAAATCACACAAGATGCAAAACACACCAAAATGAGCAAGGATCACCTATGTATGTCTAGGAACCTGCTCTGATACCAATTGAAAGTTCTCACGGTGTGTAAACTATTAATCTAGAAGGGGGGGGGGGGGGGGTTAATAGATTTTAATCGTTATTACCCAATTTTCGCATGTATGTCAATTTTACGAAAATACCCCTAACTAGTCACAATAATATAACAAGTGTAATAAGGTGCGGAATGTAAATAACACTTGATATTTACGTGGAAACCCTCACGGGAAAAACCACGGGCTGTTATGTGAGCCACACACGAACCTTGAATCCACTAATTGAAATGATTACAACCTAATCCCGGTTTAATGATCTAATCCCGATCAATAATCATCACAACTACCTAATCCTGGTATAAGTGGACCTAGTCCAATTGCTTGTGATTTAAGCTACCTAATCCCGATAGCAACACAAGACATAATTCTCTAAGAAGAGATAATACAACCTAAGTGAATATATAAAATATCCAAAATGCAATTTAGAGCTAGGTTACTCTATATGCTTATCTAGGATAATGATTTTGCAATAAATTCAATCATAGATATTAAAAGCTAGATGGCATGTCAAATAGCTTAGCTAAACATAGATTATGAAAACCTAGATAGCTATCAAAATACAACACTCAATCATGTCAACACAACAATCTCTAATTTGTATCTAGAATATATTCTAAGAGCATACAAATAATATAAGAGATGTCAATGATAAATAAAACACTAATTATATATGATAATAGTGAAGAACTTACCAAAGAAAGTGTGTTGACTAAAACCCATGCAAACAAGCATCCTAACTATGCTAGAAAATGCTTAGATGATAATTTGATACATATGAGAATGGTTTTTGAGTGTTAAAAATGTGTTCTTGATTTGATTTTCTCTCAAATGTCTCTCTTTGAAGTTTAGGGTTCTTAGAGTTAAAGAACATTAATTCAGAAAATGAGAAAGTGTGATATTTATAGACATCAAGAACAGGGCATGTGAAAAGACAAGTTTGCCCTTGAAACACACCGATCAGCGGTTTCGTTCGGCGGCCAGGCCGCCGATTATAACCGCCGAATTGAACCCGAGAAGAACAGGGGAACAACGGCAGTTTCATTTGGCGGTTTCATAACCGCCGATCCAACCATCGAATCAACCCGAGAGATTAAATCGATCAGGTATGAATGGCAGTTTCGTAACCGTCGATCGTAACCATAGAATTGCTCCAGACACTTCTGGAAGCAAACGACGGTTTCATTCGGCGGCCAGGCCACCGATCATAACTGCCGATCACCAACAAAGGTGAAAACCAATGAGAAGCCAATGGCATTCTCTGTAGGCGGTCTTCACGCAAAACCAAGCACATTCTAGTGCATGCGCGGACGTTTCCGAATATTATCGTGAAACGAATTACAAGACACAAATATACACAACAAGATACAACATCGAAGTGCAAGTGTGAAATGTGACATGTGAAGAGTATGCACACAAATGCAAGAAAGCTAAGTGTGTGTGTGCAATCTATATCTCTTCAAAGAAAACCAAGCACAAGAGATTATACCTTTGGCGTGCTTATCCCTTGAGGTCTTGAAAGGGTCTTCGAGCTTAAAATTCAATCACCTAAACTACCCTTACACAATAAACCCCAACACGTGGTTTGTCCACGAAATAAACCAATCAAAGAATGGGAATCCTTACATCTTTGAGAAAGAAGGTTTTCGAGATAAGAAGTATATGTGAAATACAAATTCGAAATGCAGGCCACGACTACAGACAAGAGTGGGTTGCAAAGCTCATTTCTCAATTGGCTTAGACTGTGATACGAACATGTACAACATAAGGGAATTCGAGGAAAATCATTGCCACAAACTAGCAATGTTTTGTAAGGTCGCTTAGGTATGCTCTTACAGAAACATTGACATTAAAGACTTTTCCCAAATTGATGCCATGGGAAAGTGCTACATAAGACCTTGTTTGACATATGAATACATGGTTAACCATAAAGGGGGTTACTCCAAACTTGGATTAACACATGAAACTATATAATATATGTCTAAATTACCTAAGGGGGGGGGGGGGGGGGGGGGGGGGGGGGGGGTAATTACAAACCTTTTCTTGATTACTTGATTAGTCAGTATTCAAAAATCACCCAAATTAAACAAATACAATCAATGAAATCTAAGTGCGGAAAACAATAAATTGCACGATGATTGTGTTAGGATTATGCTCAATAGCAAGAGTGTAATGTTGTTTTTGACAATCTTTTCATATTAATAAAGTGATTTTTGTTTTAACAAATCTTATAGCATTTATAGTTTAATTATTATAATTGTCAAAAGTAAATAATCATAAGGTCAAACGACTATGAGAAATAAAGAATTGTTTGTACATCTAGATATGTATGAGGTAGACACAATTCTTTAGATAGTCTTGAATAATGTTCACAACTTAAGATAAATGTTAGGCGCCTTTACCTTGTTAAAGTTGTAGATTCTTTTGCTAGTATTTGAGTGAGATCAAATGTGTTATGATGAGTCTAAAATCATCAAAGTGTCTTTGAGTAAAAGAATCTAGTGCACTAGGTGCATTGAATAGGATCACAATGAAATACTTTATTTAGAAACCGTCAATGGATAAAGTTTTCATTATGAGGACAATCAGATAGTCTATCTTAATCCTGAGATAAATGATGGACTTATGGTTACAAGTGTTATCATTTGAGCTATCAATGAGCACGATTATATAGCACAGTCCATCCTCGATAGTTTGGTGGTATTCATTTGCTAATCGATAGAGGACTTCATTTATAGATATGGACATCGTGGCTCCATTTATTAAATGAGAGTAAAAAATCATCATATAGATATTTTGAGGTATTGGATATTAAATCTGAACGTTAAGTTTTCGATAGTGACTATTGAAACATGACTTCTAGACAAGTCAAAATATCCAAGTTCAAAATGTGGTCATATGAGTAAATATGGTAACTAGGAGAGCTATAGGCGGTCTATAAGCTCTTGGCGATTACTGATGTTCTTCACGAGGATACACTATCCCCAATAAGATTGTCTAGTGTATGAATGAGAAACATTTACTTATTCTATCTTTATTTAAGAGTGCAATTTTAGTTCTTTAGTGGAATGAACTAAAATTAATAGATTGAAACCTAAGTGAATCATTTGTTGATTGTGATTAGGTTGTGTTTATTGAAGCTTAAATTTAGATAGCCCGCCAAGATCCCCAATCTACACGGACTTGCATGGATCACTTGATATATTCTACCGAACTAATTTATGGGTCCATCTAGAATTGTATTAAGGCATGTGGACTTATTTTTTTTAGTAAGAATGGGTCTAGTTCACATGTGAGCTTTTTATTAAGGTCCAATGGATTTAATAAAAAGGAAAAAAATAGTATATGGCCCATGTTTTGTACTTGGGAGGCAAGGCTAGTGTATTAGCCTATTATATAATATTATTTTATTATTTAATTAAATGGAAGTTAATTAATTAATTATTTAATTAAAAATCAAAAATTTTTTCTAACTAGGAAATAGGTTTCTTAGTGTTATACTATTGTTGGTAGTATAATAAGAATCAAAGACTTTATTTGATAAGTAGATAAATAAAAAGAATTTATTTATCCAGTCAAATTAGGAAGTATTTGATTAAGTCACAATTTAATTTATATTCAATATATTATTGGATAATACACTAAAGAGTTGGATTAGGGTTTGGATTCTAAAGTTGATAGGAATTTTGGTGAAACACAAATCCTCTTTTGGGGGGGATTTTGGCTACATGGATGAATCCTCTTTAAGAGAGGATTTCGGCCAACCCTAAAAGATTTAGGGGTAGATTTCGACCAGCCCTATTCTTTTTAGGGAAAGATGTTAGGATTATGCTCAATAGCAAGAGTGTAATATTGTAATTGACAATCTTTTCATATTAGTAAAGTGATTTCTGGTTTAACAAATCTTATAGCATTTATAGTTTAATATTATAATTGTCAAAGTAAATAATCATAAGGTCAAAAGACTATGAGCAAAGAAGAATTGTTCGTACATCTGGATATGTATGAGGTAGACACAATTCTTTACTTAGTCTTGAATAATGTTCACAACTTAAGTTAAAGGTTGGGCACCTTTACCTTGTTAAAGTTGTAGAATTCTTTTACTAGCATTTGAGTGGGATCAAATGAGTTATGATGAGTCTAAAATCATCGGAGGGTCTTCGAGTAAAAGAATCTAGTGCACTGGGTGCATTGAACAAGATCACAATGAAATACTTTATCTATAACCGTCAGTAGATAAAAGTCTTTTTATTATCAGGACAATCGGAGAGTCTATCTTAATCCTGAGATAAATGATGGACTTATGGTTACAAGTGATATCATTTGAGTTATCAATGAGTACGATTATATAGCATAGTCTATCCTCGATAGTTTGGTGGTATTCATTTGCTAATCGATAGAAGACTTCATTTATTGATATGGACATCGTGGCTCCATTTATTAAATGTGAGTATAATATCATCATATGGATGTTTTGAGGTAATTGGATATTAAATCTCAACGTTGAGTTTTCGATAGTGACTATTGAAAACATGGCTTCTGGACAAGTCAAAGTATCCAAGTTCAAAACGTGGTCATATGAGTAAATATGGTAACTTGGAGAGTTATAGGCAGTCTATGAACTCTTGGCGATTACTGATATTAATCACGAGGATACATCATCTCCAATATGATTGTCTAGGGTATGAATGAGGAACATCTTCTTATTCTATCTTTATTTAAGAGTTCAATTTTAGCTCTTTAGTGGAATGAGTTAAAATTAATGGATCGGACCTAAGTGAATCATTTGTTGATTGTGATTAGGTTATGTCTATTGAAACTTAAATTTAGATAGCCCGCCAAGATCCCCAATCCACACGGACTTGCACGGATCACTTGATATATTCTACCGGACCAATTTATGGGTCCATCTAGAATTGTACTTAATATATTAAGAATATAATTTGCACATTAATTATTTAATGGGCTGTTAAATTATATTAATATATTAATGAAAGACATGTGGGCTTGTTTCTTTTAAAGAATGGGTCTGGTTCACATATGGGCTTTTTATTTAAAGTCCAATGGATTAAATAAAATAAGAAAATAATATTTGGCCCATATATGAGTATGTGGGGCGGCAAGGCTAATATATTAGTCTAAGATATTATTTTATTTTATTGTTTGATTAAATAAGAATTAATTAATTTATTAATTAATTATTTAATTAAGAATTAAAATCTTTTACTGATCAGGAAATATGTTTCCTAGAATTATACTATTGGTAGTAGTATACTAAAAGTAAAAGACTTAATTTGGTAATTAGATAAATAAAAGATTTATTTATCCAATCAAATTAGGAAGTCTTTTAATATAGTCATAATTTACTACTACACTATAGAGTTGGATTAGGGTTTGGATTCTCAAGAGTGATAAGAGTTTTGGTAAAACCTAAATCCTCTTGAAGTGAGGATTTCGGTCACCTACAACCTCCTACACTAGAGGATGCGGCAACCCTAGAAAAATAAGGAGTGGAATCGGTCACCCCTTATAAGGGAAGAGATGGAATTCAGCCACTTCTTTGACTTGGCTTGAAAATTATTTCTTTTGCTTAGAAAATAAATCCTACTCTAGTGATTAGTGTGAGTAGATTTCGACCAAGACATAAGAGAGAAGAGATTATTCTATTTCGATAGTACACTAATAGTTTATACATCAATAGGTTTTTGTGTACAACTTCGAATAAGGTTCACGCGAGTTTCAATCATTAGATTGAGAACTCAAAAGTGACCGGAATAATCTTTGTTGTCTTCTGGATGTTTTGTGACTAACAAAAGGAAAAAGAGATTTTGTTTTTCCATCCTCATGTACGCAATTCAAAGAAAAGGGAGACCACGCTCCTAGGTGATTCACGTTCATGATATGATTGGAAGATCTTGCGGATTACCATCGACGCAAGTCAATTGGATCACGCGACAAAAGGTATTCTACTTTTAATAGTATATATATATGTTTAATTAATTTAAGGGTTAAGGTTCATCAAAGGAAAAATTTTAAACTATACTAAAACCTTTTTTTTTAGTCTCGCTTCCGCTGCGTTGACTGTATTTTTCCCTACAAAAGATTCGACCACTATATATATTCTACATCAAAGAATTCGGCAACCCTAGTTTTTGGAAGAGAGTTATTTTCTTTTGCTTGAAAAAATAAAATCCAACTCTAAGACATAGTGTGTTTTTTTCAGCCAAGAGGAAAAAGAGAGAAGAAACGTTTTATTTCGATAGTGCACTAGTAGCTTTTACATCAAAAGGCTTTGTGCACAACTTCGAATTAGGTTCACGCAAGTTTCGATCAAAAGATTGAGAATTCAAAAGTGACCGAATGTTCTTCGTTTTTCTCTAGGAAGATTATTGTGACTAACAAAAGAAAAAGTTTTTTATTATCCATCCTTAGGTACACAATTCAAAGAAAGGGAGCCCACACTCCTAGGTGATTCACGTTCGTGATTGGATTGGAAGATCTTACAGATTACAATTGGCGCAATATCAATCGTCACGTGGAAAAAGGTACGATATCTTTGTTATACATTAATTAGTCAAGGATTAAGGTTCTTCTTTTAAGGAAAATTTTTAAACTATACAAATCAATTTTTTGCTTCCGCCGTGTGTATTTTCTCTACAATTGGTATCAGAGCCCTAGTTGTACCCTTGATTAATTGATGTATATATACACGTGAATCTATTTCTTTTATTGTGAATATGCATGCTTTAGAAAGAGATGGCACTCTAGGTATTATCATATATAATTACATTGGAATGTATGGATTTATATATGTTATTATAATATGATTTGTTGTTGCTCGATTTTGGTCCTAGAATTTCAATGTATTTTTTTGTTTTGGAATTGTAACAAGAAGGGTGGCCTATTATCGCCATAATTCCTTCTTGGTAGTTGCTAAGTTTTTATTTTTATTTTTGCTATTGTATTAAAAAAAATACTGCAGAAATATTGTATTAAAAAAACTGCAGTAAATATTATTAAAAATACTGCGGTATATATAATTAAAAAAAAAATATCTGCAGTAATATATTCAAGTATCGAAGATTCAAAGAGTTGAAGAATTGGAAGCAAAAAAAGGAAGCAACCGATACCAATCCTACACCGTGCGCACCAAAGCAACAAGCGAGCATGCAAACAAGTGTGCAGCTGTGTTTGTTGTGGTTTGGGGTGCACGGCTGCCCATGGGGGCTGGGTGCATGCGCAAGCCCATGGGTGGGGCAGCCAAGGTGCACGCTAGTGACAGCTGCTTGAAGACTTGTTCGCCAAGTTAGGGTTTCTATATTCCAAACATATGTAATTTACTTGCTTTTCTAGGATGGACCAAAATTGTGGCTATTTATTTTTCCGTAAATATTACAATATATGTTTTTATTTTTTTTTATTTTTTTAATATTACAATATTTGTTATTGTTTGATAACATGTCATATAGAATAGGAGTGCCACTCATATATCTCTTTTGGTATGAATATGCATTGAATGATTTAGGTATCTAATTGGCATCTAGATAACTTGGTAAATCATTCTATGGAATTTAATCACATGCCTTAAAAAATTGAGAGGGAGAAGGTGTTTTGAAACACCTATGGCCTCCAAGGTTAGTTGAGCTTTATGCTTTGTGTGATAACCTCCCAAGGGGTATCCATGAATGGAATTTAGCAAGATACTTCCTTACAAGGATATACTAGACAATTGACTCAAACGATATCTACTCTCAAAGGAGGGATTTTCGTGAGGGAAAATATTGAAGGTTGATATCTTGGTAACACACTCAATGTGATTTTATTGATATCCTCCCAAGAGTTCTTGTCAATAAAATCGCAAGGCTAAAATTGAAAACGCTGGTTGTTATGTTAACAATTAGGTGGGACCTAGTCCAACTAGTAAATGGTGCGAACTCCCAAAGGAGGCGTGACATTTATGGGTGTTGGATCACCGTTGAATTTTTCGATTGAATTATTTATTTAATTCAAGATAAATATTCAAAAGTGCTTTATCATGATTATTTACTTATATATATTTTTGTTTTATTTAGAATTCATGACCCCATCTCTAATGAACATCCTAAAAGATAATACTTTAACTGGTGATAATTACGTCACATGGAAAAGGAAAATTGGGTTGTTGCTGCAAGTTGAAAAACATAAGTTTGTTTTGTCTACTCCTAAACCACCTACTCCTACTTGTGAATTTAATGTGATGCAAATAGACGAGTATGAGCAGTGGAAGACCTTTGATGAGATGGCAAAATGCTACATTATGGCCACCATCTCCGAAGTGTTGCAACAGCAGCATGAAGGAATGGGGACTGTTGCTGATATAATGATGTCTTTAGAAGAGATGTTTGCTATAAGGTCTAGGTCGACTAAGAGAGAGGCAGTGACTGCTTTTATGAATCTTAGGATGAAACCTGGACAGGCTGTGAAAGATCACATGATGAAAGTCATAACACATCTCAACATTGCAGAACTCAATGGTGAGACAAAAATTGACATGATTGTCAACTCACTGTCAGATTCCTTTGATTAGTTCAAGTTGGACTACACCTTTTACAATAAGGAATACACCTTGCAAGGCCTGATGCAAGATGTTCAAAACGCTGAAAAGATCCTTGTGAAAAGCAAAGGTCAAGAGATTCATATGGTTGGTAAAGTTGCTACTGTTAAGGCCTATCAGAAGGTCAAGAAACAACAGAAGAAAAAACAACTTGGGCCTACTAAGAAGGACATCAAGAAAGTAACCAAGATCAAAGGGAAGTGCTTCCTTTGTAGTGAAAAGGGACATTGGAAAAGTAATTGCCCAAAGTCTAAGAAAAAGAAGGAACAAGGTAATATTAATTATCTTGAAACATGTTTTCTGGCAGATTCTACAGATTCTTGGATCATAGACTCTGGAGCCACTAATCATGTTTGTTATTCCTTGTAGGGGTTCCAGGAAAGGAGAAAGCTGAGTAATAATGAAATCAACTTGCGCTTGGGCAATAGAGCGTTGGTGTCTAGTAGTGCAGTGGGAGATATTAGAGTTCATCTAGATTCTAGTAGGCATTTAGATTTGATAGACGTTTATTATGTACCTTAATTCAAGAGTGAAACAAATTATAGCACGGTGTGTATAAAACTATCTAGAGGGGGGGGGGGGGGGTGCTTATTACCCAATTTTTCGTGATTAGTCAAAATTACGAAATTACCCCTAAATAGATAAAGCAATAAATCAAGTATAAAATGCAGAAATTAAATAACACTTGATTTTTACGTGGAAACCGTCACGGGAAAAAACCACGGGCTAGTAAGTAAGCCACACTCGAACCTCGAATCCACTAAATGTGTAAACGATTACAACCTAATCCCGGAAGTAATCACACACCTACCTAATCCCGGTATAAGTGAACCTAGTCCGATTGCTTGTGAATTAAGCAACCTAATCCCGGTCACAACACAAGACTTAATTCTCTAAAAAGAGATTAACACCCTAAGTGAATATATGAATATTCAAATGCAACATAGAGCAAGGGAAACCCTAAATGCCTATCTAAGATGATGAATATGCAATTAAAAACAATCCTTGATATTAAAACTAAATGACATGTCAATTAGCTTAGATAATCATAGATTAGAGAAACCTAGATATCTATCATAAAAACAACACTCAATCAAATCAACACAACAATCTCTATCTTGAATATTAGAATATAATCTAAGAATAATCAAGTAATAAAAGAGATGCCATAATAAATTAAACACTAATTATGTATGATAATAGTGAAAAACTTACCAAAGCAAGTGTGATGATGAAAGACCCATGCAAGCAAGCATCCTAGATATGCTATAGAATGCTAGATGAACTTTGATGCAAATGGATTTTGGTTTGAGTGTTTGATGAGCAAACTTGATTGCTTTCTCTCTTAAAAATCTCTCTTTTTAAAGTAGGGTTCTTGATGATTAAAGAGTCACATTCAGAACAAGAGAAAGTGATGTATTTATAGGCATGAAAAACAGAGCATGTGAAAAGACAAGTTTGCCCCTGAAAAGCACCGATCGGCGGTTTTAATCGGCGGCCAGGCCGCCGATCATAACCGCCGATCATCAACAAAGGTGAAAACTAAGGAGAAGCCAAGGGCATTCTCCGTAGGTGGTCCTCGCGCTAAACCAAGCACATTCTAGTGCATGCGCGGACGTTTCCGAAAACAATCGGGAAACGAATTACAAGACAACAAGACACAATTACACACAACAAAATATAACAAATAAGTGCAAGTGTGAAATGTGACAAGTGAAGAGAATGCACACATATGCAATGTATGTTAAGTGTGTGTGTGCAACTAATCTCTTTAAAGAAAAGTAAGCACATAGAAATTTACCTTTGGTGCTTATCAAGACGAGGTCTTTAAAGGGCTTGAGCAATAACACCGATACCTAGGTTACCCTTACAAAGAACCCCCAACATGTGGTTTGTCCACGAAATGAGCCAATCAATAAATGGGAAACTTACAATCTCCCCCTTTGGCTATTTCGTGACAAAACCACCACTCACATTGATTCCTTACATTAAAATAGAAACCGGGATAACTATGATATTCTATAGTACAAAGAGATAAGAAAATAAAATTTCAAGTCTTCAATCTCTTGTAGAATAATCAAGCCCTGAAAAGAAAGTTTCTAACATATCCAATACAAGTAAAAAGTGAGATGAATCAAGTGAGAACAAAAACAAGCATTTGCATTTGTAAAAGATTAGGCACAACATTATGAAATGTATGTGTATGCAATGCTCCCCCTCAACGGGTTACTCCCCCTCAATGAATGTTCTCCCTAATATGCACAATTGCTTTTGCAACTCCCCTTACCATATACTACTCCCCTTTTTTGTCATGATATAGGCGAAGGAGTAGTCCCCAACCGGGTCACTCATAGCAACGAGAGATAGTAGCATGCAAGATTTGCATAAGTAATATAAGTCACATTATGCATCTCAATTAATTTGGAGAGAAACAAGGAGATTTATTTGAAAGAAAATGTGTGAATTAAACATGCTTTGCATACAAGACATGTAGCATTCAAG
This sequence comes from Acer yangbiense, assembly GCA_008009225.1. Lineage (NCBI taxonomy): Eukaryota > Viridiplantae > Streptophyta > Magnoliopsida > Sapindales > Sapindaceae > Acer > Acer yangbiense. Next base: position 37,010,900 of record CM017768.1, read on the forward strand.
TCCAAAATACACCAATGTCATGAGTAAAGCAAGGATATAGAATATATTGATTTCAATTTAAGAACAACTATATCCAACTTTATAAGCGAAACATGGAATGAGCGACTTTGCACCCTATTTGATTTTTCTGGTTAAGATATCCGTATGATAGTAGCCATGTTCAACCAATAAAGAAGGAGAGACATTTGGAATGTAAATTCCTTTGAACGGATACAAGATCCTTTATTTATTTTGAGTCTCATAAGCTTTCACACAAGGTTTTGCATTTTAAGAGTATGCAATCATCAATTCATGCTTTTCATGTGAGCATGTTATATGAATTTCATGCTTTTTCATTTGACATTAGCATGTTAATTAATAATCATCATGTCATGGAGATAATCATAGGTCATTCAAATCATACTTCCTACATACAACTCCTAGTCCAAAAATGCATGTTTGAACATAAATATAACATGGATTGTAAACAAGCAAGGTTCACACTTATTGAATAGAAAACATATATACATATGTGCAACCAAGCTTACTCAAACAATTAAAAGAAGAGACATAAGTTATTTTGAATTTTTTGCAAGATACAAGAATGCAAAATAGCTCTCTTTGCTTGAGTTCCCCATATGGGGTCAAATAACAAAACACATCACTCCACAAGACATATCCCAATAGATCTACTTAGTGTTTTAAATCGAGTAGAATCTAAGGGTTTAGTAAATAGGTCCGCAAGTTGATCATTAGTACCTACATGTTCAAGTACTATGCATTTATTTTCAACAAGCTCTCTGATGAAATGATGGCGGGTGTCAATATGCTTAGTTCTAGAATGTTGCACCAGATTCTTGGAAATATTAATGGCACTCATGTTATCACAAAAGAGAGTGAGAGTACCTTGGTTGAATCCGTAGTCTACTAGCATCTGCTTCATCCATAGGAGTTGTGTGCATCCACTCCCCGTGGCTATGTACTCGGCCTCGGCCGTGGACAAGGAAATCAAGTTTTGCTTCTTGCAAAACCAAGACACCAAGTTGTTGCCTAGGAAGAAGCAACCGCCCGATGTGCTTTTCCTATCATCACAATTTCCTGCCCAATCCGCATCACTAAAGCCTACAAGACTAGCATTAGTGTCAAAAGAGTACCAAATCCCATAGTTGGAAGTCCCATTCACATAACGAATGATTCTTTTTACGGAAGAGAGATGGGACTCCTTGGGATCCGCTTGGTACCTAGCACACACACCCACACTAAAAGATATATCGGACCTACTTGCGGTCAAATAAAGCAAGCTACCTATCATGCCCCGATATAGAGTTTGTTCCACACTTTTACCACTAGCATCCTTGCTTAGCTTCAAAGTGGTACTCATGGGTGTATCACAATGTTTGGCATTCTCTAAACCAAGCTTCTTCACTAGGTTTTTGGCATATTTGGCTTGGGTTATGAAAAATCCCATAATCTAATTGCCTAATTTGCAAACTTAGGAAGTAACTAAGCTCACCAACAAGACTCATCTCAAATTCATGAGACATGACATCAATAAATTGTTGGACCTTGGTGTTGTTGGTGGAGCCAAATACAATGTCATCAACATAGATTTGAGCTATAAATAACTCATCTTTGTTTCTCTTGATGAACAAGGTCTTGTCAACACTACCTCTTGTGTAGTCATTGTCAACAAGAAATTGAGTGAGGCGCTCATACCAAGCCCTCGGTGCTTGTTTCAACCCATATAGTGCCTTCTTGAGGCGATAGACATGGTTGGGGTTGTGTGCATCCACAAACCCCTTGGGTTGTTCAACAAACACTTCCTCTTGCAAGAAGCCATTGAGGAAGGCACTCTTGACATCCATTTGGTGCAATTTGAACTTGTGCACACAAGAAATGGACAAGAGAAGCCTAATGGACTCTAAACGGGCAACGGGAGCAAAAGTCTCCTCAAAGTCGATACCCTCAATTTGAGAGTATCCTTGTGCTACAAGTCTAGCCTTGTTCCGCACTATGTTGCCATCCTCATCGGATTTGTTCCTATAAATCCACTTAGTGCCTATCACATGAGTGTTTTTAGGCCTAGGAATTAGAGTCCAAACCTCATTCCTTTCGAATTGGCTTAGCTCTTCTTGCATGGCTAGAACCCAAAATTCATCATTTAAGGCTTCATCAACCTTTTTGGGTTCAATTTGAGAGGTGTAGCATGTGTAGCTAATTAGATTAGCTATTTGACGCCTAGTTCTAACACCCTCATTCACATCTCCAATAACATCCTCTTTGTTATGGAGCCTTCTAACCCATGGAGCGGGTTCATTAGAGTCCAAGAGAGGGACTCTAGTAATAGGTTGTGTGACTTTATTAATGTCATTGGACGTCCCAACATTGGGAGTCACCACAACCCTCTCCAAAGGAGAGTCATCCTTTAAAACTTCCTCCTCCTCATGATCATTAGACTTGAGCCTTGTATCATCAATAACAACATTCGATAATTCCATGAGGTTCGAGTCTTCAAGTTGAAAACTCTATAGGCTCTACTATTCAAGGCATAGCCAATAAAGATACCCTCATCACTCTTAGCATCAAACTTGCCAAGTTGATCACGGTCATTTAAAATATAGCATTTGCTTCCAAATGTGTGGAAGTAGCTAACATTTGGCTTCCTACCCTTCCATAACTCATAGGAGGTGTTTCTAGATTCGGGCCTTAGGAAAACATGATTCCCTATATAGCAAGCCGTATTGACGGCTTCAGCTCATAGGTTCCTAGGGACATTGTTGCTAAGCAACATCACTCGGGCCATCTCTTGAAGGACCCTATTCTTCCTCTCAACAACTCCATTTTGTTGAGGTGTCCTAGGAGCCGAGAACTCATGGGAGATGCCTAAGCTATTGCAATAGCTTTCAAAAGAGGCATTCTCAAATTCCCTCCCATGGTCACTTCTAATCCGTTTAATGCTTTTAATGTTAGAATTCATTTCATTTTGTATTTTAGTACAAAGCATTTTAAACTTATCAAAAGTTTCAGATTTTTCTCTAAGAAAATATGTCCATGTAAATCTAGAGAAATCATCAACACAAACAAAAATGTATCTCTTTCCACCTAAACTCTCGGTTTGCATAGGACCCATGAGATCCATGTGGAGAAGCTCTAAAAGCTCCTTGGTGGAGAGATACTTGCCCTTTTTGTGGATGCTTTTAGTTTGTTTTCCTTGTTGGCAAGGTCCACAAATACCATTGGCTTTCTTCCCAAGCTTAGGGAGGCCATGCACACACTCGAACTTTCCAAGGGTTCTTAAATCCCTAAAGTTCATGTGGCCAAGTATTTCATGCCACAACTCTATTTGCTCATCCATGGACACATTGTTTGAGACTATTCTAGCTTCAAGACAATAGCAATTGTCGCTAGATCTCATACCTTTCAATAAGGTTTGTCCATCGGGCTTTAGGATCGAGCAATCATCTTTACAAAACAAGACGGAATATCCTTCATCACTTAGATGTGAAATGCTTATTAAATTTGCTTTCAAGCCATCAACAAATAAAGCATCGGATAAGGAGGGTAATCCGGGAACGAAAATGGTTCCTTTCCCTATAACTTTCTTTTTGGATCCATCACCAAAAGTGACATATCCTCCTTCCTCCATAACAAGAGTCTCGAAGAAACTCTTGTTTCCCGTCATGTGCCTAGAGCACCCACTATCTAAATACCAAAAATTAGAAGAATTTGCCTTCAAGGCTATTTGAGCAACATGGCAAACATTTTCATTCTTTCCAATCCACCTAGAAACAATATTTGCTTTCTTAGTGGTCTTTGGTAATCGGGCTCTAGATGTCCTAGGATCATGCATAAAAATTTTATCATTCCTAGGAACATGCATCTTGGCTCTATTCTTTCTCTTTTCAATCATGCTTCTAGTTTTGCACATTTTAATATATCGAAAGCAATGTGGTCTAATATGACCATCAAATCCACAAAAATGACATATAAGAGTAAAATAAGGAATCATACCTTGTCCTTGTCTTTGTGGATGAATGGGTTTAATCCATCTTCATTGTTGAACCGATCTAGATTGCTTCCTAGCTTGAGGTTGCATGATTGGCCTTTTTCCTTTGTGAGCCAATTGTGGAGGAATGTTGGCTTGAGAGACCCTAGGGGGTTGAGCTTGAGGTTGCCTTTTTGGCCCCATCTTCACTTGTGCATTTGAACATTGTCCTATTTCTAACTTCTTCCTAGGAATTTGCACAAATGAAGTTTATTCGTTCCTCAAACTCTTGACAAACACGGTCATGTTAGAGGTTGAGATCTTTTTGCAATCTTCATACCCAAGACCCCTCTTGTCACATGGACTCTTTCCAACACCAAGCATATGGTCAAGTTTCTTGGTGCTAGAATCCATCCTAGTCATCGACTCTTTTACTTCTTCAAGCTCCCTCTTTAGACTTTCTTCATTCCTCCTAGATAAGACTAACTCCTCTTTTAGCTTATCTTCCATCTTCTTGAATTTTTCCACTTGTTCACTTAAGTGGTCATTATGAGATGAAAGCTCAAGATTTTCTTCTCTCAACATCTTGATCTTTCTTGTGCTCTTGATTGCTAAATCATTAAACTCGGCATGGTATTTAGCAAGCACCTTTTTCTCAACAAACCTATTTATGGAGTTAGAAGAGGAATCACTTTCTTCTCCACTTGAGTCATTTTCCTCTTGACTCAATTCCTCTCTCTCACTAGCACTTTTGCTTTTATGGGATGAGGCAAAAGCTAGGAGGTTAGCCATGAGCTCTTCATCACTTGAAGACTCATCTCCCTCAATGGAGTCATCACTACTTCCACTCCAAGTAGCGGCCATCACTTTTCCCTTATTCTTCTCAATGTGATTTGCACATTCGGGGGCAAAGTGACCTATGCCACCACACTCGAAACATCGGACCTCTTTCCTTTCCGTCCTTTCTTGCCTAAGTTCAAACTTCTTGAAAGAGCCTTTTTTCTTCAAATCTTGACCTTTTGATCCAAAGCTCTTTCTTCTAAACTTCATAACCTTGTTGAACCTTTTTACAAACAAGGCAAGGTCTTCATTCGAGTCAATCTTCTTTGCCTCCTTTTCATCCTTGGAGGTTTTCAAAGCAATTCCTTTTTGCTTTTTAGGAGGTGTGGAGATAGGACCCTTCCTAGACTCATAAGCTAGAAGTCTCCCAATCACCTCACTCAGCTTCATATCCTTGTATCCACTATTTTATTCTAAAGCCATTACTTTTGATTCAAACCTATCCGGAAGAGATCTCATAATCTTTTGCTTGATTCTCCTATCCGAATATGGATCACCAAGTTGATGACTTTGGTTGACTATGTCCATCAACTTGATCTCGAAGTCGTTGAAGCACTCATTCTCCTCCATCTTAAGCATCTCGAATTGAGTTTGGAGGACTTGAAGCTTAGAGTCCTTCACCACTTCGGTTCCCTCATGTGCAATCTCTAGGATGTCCCAAGCCTCCTTAGCTATCCTAGTATTTTGAATCAATTTGTATTGATTTTCGTCCATAGCACATAAGATGGCATGCATCGCCTTCCTATTCCACTTTGAAGCCTCAAACTCTTGCGCGTTTCATTGCGTCTTTGGCTTCAATACTTCTTCTCCTCCACCATCGGGAGTCATCTTGGGTAGATCATATCCGTCTTCCACCTCCATCCATGCACGGTCATGAATTTGGCATATGTAGGATTCCATCTTCCCTTTCCATTGGGAATAGTTCAATCCGGTAAGAAGTGGAGGCCTTGTGCTTGAAGCACCTTCGTTGCCACCACCATTTCCACCGTTTCCACTCATAGTGTTTTTGAATGAATGAAATGAATGCAAATGTATGAATGATCAAAAATCACACAAAATGCAAAACACACCAAAATAAGCAAGGATCACCTATCTATGTCTAGGAACCCGCTCTGATACCAATTGAAACAAATTATAGCACGGTGTGTATAAAACTATCTAGAGGGGGGGTGAATAGATTTTAAGCTTATTACCCAATTTTTCGTGATTAGTCAAAATTACGAAATTACCCCTAAATAGATAAAGCAATAAATCAAGTATAAAATGCGGAAATTAAATAACACTTGATTTTTAAGTGGAAACCCTCACGGGAAAAACCACGGGCTAGTAAGTAAGCCACACTCGGACCTCGAATCCACTAAATGTGTAAACGATTACAACCTAATCCTGGAAGTAATCACACACCTACCTAATCCCGGTATAAGTGAACCTAGTCCGATTGCTTGTGAATTAAGCAACCTAATCTCGGTCACAACACAAGACTTAATTCTCTAAAAAGAGATTAACACCCTAAGTGAATATATGAATATTCAAATGCAACATAGAGCAAGGGAAACCCTATATGCTTATCTAAGATGATGAATATGCAATTAAAAACAATCCTTGATATTAAAACTAAATGAGATGTCAATTAGCTTAGATAATCATAGATTAGAGAAACCTAGATATCTATCATAAAAACAACACTCAATCAAATCAACACAACAATCTCTATCTTGAATATTAGAATATAATCTAAGAACAATCAAGTAATAAAAGAGATGCCATAATAAATTAAACACTAATTATGTATGATAATAGTGAAAAACTTACCAAAGCAAGTGTGATGATGAAAGACCCATGCAAGCAAGCATCCTAGATATGCTAGAGAATGCTAGATGAACTTTGATGCAAATGGATTTTGGTTTGAGTGTTTGATGAGCAAACTTGATTGCTTTCTCTCTTAAAAATCTCTCTTTTTAAAGTAGGGTTCTTGATGATTAAAGAGTCACATTCAGAACAAGAGAAAGTGATGTATTTATAGGCATGAAAAATAGAGCATGTGAAAAGACAAGTTTGCCGATCGGCAGCCAGGCCGCCGATCATAACCGCTTATCACCAACAAAGGTGAAAACTAAGGAGAAGCCAAGGGCATTCTCCGTAGGCGGTCCTCGTGCTAAACCAAACACATTCTAGTGCATGCGCGGACGTTTCCGAAAATAATCGGGAAACGAATTACAAGACAACAAGACACAATTACACACAACAAAATATAATAAATAAGTGCAAGTGTAAAATGTGACAAGTGAAGAGAATGCACACATATGCAATGTATGTTAAGTGTGTGTGTGTGCAACTAATCTCTTTAAAGAAAAGTAAGCACATAGAAATTTACCTTCGGTGCTTATCAAGACGAGGTCTTCAAAGGGCTTGAGCAATAACACCGATACCTAGGTTACCCTTACAAAGAAGCAACAACATATGGTTTGTCCACGAAATGAGCCAATCAACAAATGGGAAATTTACAAAGAGGAATTTTATTTTGGTTTCTTGTTTAAATAAATTTGGATATTCGGTTACTTTTAATAAAGATTTTATTATTAGTAGGAATAACAAATTTGTTTGCAAAGGTACATTGGAAAACGGCTTATTCTTTTTGCATAGAAATATCTCTCACTTGTTAGACATAGAATCAACAGAACCTAATCTTAAAAAAGTAAAATTATCAAAAGATGAAACCTACCTATGGCATTTGCGCCTAGGTCATCTTAACCTTGATAGGATTAAAAGATTGGTTAGTGATGGACCTTTAAGTGACTTAAAGGTTGATGATCTACCAACTTGTGAATCTTGTCTGGAAGGTTAGATGACCAAAAGGTCGTTTACGGCCAAAGGCATAAAAGCCACTGAATGTTTAGGATTAATACACACTGATGTATGTGGTCCTATGAGCATTCAAGCTAGAGGTGGATATGAGTACTTCATCACTTTCACGGATGATTACTCAAGATTTGGCTATGTGTATCTCATGAGACATAAATCGGATGCTTTTGACATGTTCAAAACATTTAAAGCTGAAGTAGAAAATCAACTTGAGAAACACATAAAAATCTTGAGATCTGATCGTGGTGGAGAATATCTATCTGGTGAGTTTCAGCCATATCTTATTGATAATGGGATCATTTCTCAGTTTTTTATGCCAAGTACACCTCAACAAAATGGGGTGGCAGAAAGGAGAAATAGAACTTGTTAACCACCAAAAACGGCAGGGGTCAAAGAAGAATTTTTCATCAACATTGGAAGGTAAATCGAGACAGAAAGACACTACAAAAGAACATCCAGATACCCCGACACCTTACAAATCGGCTGGGTACAACCTCCTACCAGCTCAAATCAGAGTCAAGGGTCCCTAGACTCAAAATGTACCAAGAAACACAGAAGGCAAAATTCCAGGGACTCCACGGTCGCAAGATCCTAGTACTCCTCTGCCATCCGGAATCCCGACCCCGATACATGTTAGGATTATGCTCAATAGCAAGAGTGTAATATTGTAATTGACAATCTTATCATATTAATAAAGTGATTTCTGTTTATTTAACAAAATCTTTTAGCATTTATAATTATAATTGTCAAGGTAAATAATCATAAGGTCAAAAGACTATGAGAAAAGAAGAATTGTTTGTACATCTGGATATGTATAAGGTAGACACAATTCTTTAGTTAGTTTTGAATAATGTTCACAACTTAAGTTAAAGGTTGGGCACCTTTATCTTGTTAAAGTTGTAGATTCTTTTACTAGCATTTGAGTGGGATCAAATGTGTTATGATGGGTCTAAATCATCAAAGTGTCTTTGAGTAAAAGAATCTAGTGCACTAGGTGCATTGAACTGGATCACAATGAAATACTTTGTCTAGAACCGTCAATAGATAAAAGTCTTTTCATTATGAGGACAATCGGAGAGTCTATCTTAATCCTGAGATAAATGATGGACTTATGGTTGCAAGTGGTATCATTTGAGTTATCAATGAGTACGATTATATAACATAGTCTGTCCTCGATAGTTTGGTGATATTCATTTGTTAATCGATAGTGGACTTTATTTATAGATATGGACATCGTGGCTCCATTTATACAATGAGAGTATAATATCATCATATGGATGTTTTGAGGTAATTGGATATAAAATCTCAACGTTGAGTTTTCGATATTTACTTTTGAAAGCATGGCTTCTGGACAAGTTAAAATATCCGAAGTTGAAAATGTGGTCATATGAGTAAATATGGTAACTTGGAGAGTTATAGGCAGTCTATGAGCTCTTGGCGATTACTGATATTATTCATGAGGATTCACTATCTCTAATAAGATTGTCTAGGGTATGAATGAGAATCATTTACTTGTTCTATCTTTATTTAAGAGTGCAATTTTAGTTCTTTAGTGGAATGAACTAAAATTAATAGATCGAACCTAAGTGAATCATTTGTTGATTGTGATTGGGTTATGTCTATTAGAGCTTAAATTTAGATAGCCTGTGAAGATCCCTAATCCACACAGACTTGCATGGATCACTTGATATATTCTACCAGACTAATTTATGAGTCCACCTAGAATTGTATTAAGGCATGTGGACTTGTTTCTTTTAGTAAGAATGGGCCTAGTTTACATGTGGGCCTTTTAATTAAGGTCCAATGGATTAAATGAAATAAGAAAATAATATATGGGCCATATATATATGTATAGGCGGCAAGGCTTGCATAAAAGTCGAATATATTATTTTGTTTCATTATTTGATTAAATGGTGAAACAAGTTATAGCACGGTGTGTATAAAACTATCTAGAGGGGGGTGAATAGATTTTAATCGTTGTAAGGTTCCCATTTGTTGATTGGCTTATTTTGTGGACAAACCACATATTGGGGTTATTTGTAAGGGTAGCCTAGGTATCGGGTTTATTGTTCGAAGCCCTTTTGAAGACCTCGTGTTGATAAGCACCGAAGGTATATTTCTTTGTCCTCGTGTTGATAAGCACCGAAGGTATATTTCTTTGTGCTTACTTGTCTTGAAGAGATAGTTGCACACACTCACAACTCATGCATATGTTTAATTCTTGTATGTTGTGTGTCTTACTTTTGTGCATTAATGTTCATTAACATCTCTTCTTGCATGTTAGTTTGATTGCATCTTGCATATCCAATTGCATTGTCATGCTTAGACTTAGGATTGCATTTTTGCATTGGGCACTCCCAAAAGCGCTCTACAGAAGCGCTGTACGAACAGCGCCCATTGAGCGCTGTTCAGACCTGATCGATTTAATTCGGTCGCTGTTGGGTCGCTGTACAAAGCGCTCTACGTACAGCGCCACTCTGTTTTCCCGTGAGAACAGAGCTGGGGCGCTGTACAAGCGCTGTACAAGAGGCGCTCTACGTACAGCGCCCAAGACAATTTTGAGGCAAACTTATCAAAACGACCACACTTTGTTTTGGCCTCCTATATATATGCCACTTTGACTTTAGGTCAATTACAAGAGTTCATATTCAGATTCCATACTTAGGATATTTTTCAAAGAGAAGAAAAATTCCAAAGAACTCATTTTTAGATTACTCAAACACTTTTTCATGATCATCAATCATCATCTAGCATCATCCTTGATCATCTAGATGACATCTTGCATGGATTCTTCATCATACTTTGCTTGGTAAGCTTTTCACTAATATCTTACATATTTTGTGTTTCTCTTAACAAGCAATCTCAATTAATTACTTGTATGTTATTTTATATACTTTGAATACAAGTTTGAGATTAGTATGATGTATGTTTGAGAAGTTGTATTGTGATAGCTAATTAGGTTTTGTGCTGAATCTTGATTAGCTAAACTATTTGATTTGACATGTCATTTAGTTTTGATATCTAGGATTGCTCTAATTGCAAATTAATCATCTTAGATAAGCATATAGGGTTTCCCTTGCTCTATGTTGCATTTTGAATATTCATATATTCACTTAGGGTTGTTATTCTCTTCATAGAGAAAGTAAGCCTTGTGTGTAGCATCTGGGATTAGGTTGCTTAGATCACAAGCAAATTGGACTAGGTTCACTCATACCGGGATTAGGTAGGTGTGTGATTACTTCCGGGATTAGGTTGTAATCGTTTTACATATTTAGTGGATTCGAGGTTCGAGTGTGGCTTACTTACTAGACCGTGGTTTTTCCCGTGAGGGTTTCCACGTAAAAATCAAGTCTTATTTAATTTCCGCATTTTATACTTGATTGATTGCTTTATCTATTTAGGGGTAAATTCGTAATTTTGACTTATACGAAAAATTGGGTAAAAAGCTTAAAATCTATTCACCCCCCTCTAGATAGTTTTATACACACCGTGCTATTATTTGTTTCAATTGGTATCAGAGCGGGTTCCTAGACATACTTAGGTGATCCTTGCTTTTTTGGTGTGTTTTGCATTTTGTGTGATTTTTGATCATTCATACATTTGCATTCATTTCATTCATTCATAAACACTATGAGTGGAAACGGTGGAAATGGTGGTGGCCACGAAGGTGCTTCTAGCACAAGGCCTCCACTTCTTACCGGTTTAAATTATTCCCAATGGAAAGGGAAGATGGAATCCTACATATGCCAAATTCATGACCGTGCATGGATGGTAGTGGAAGACGGATATGATCTACCCAAGATGACTCCCGGTGGTGGAGGAGAAGAAGTTTTGAAGCCTAAGGCGCAATGGAACGCGCAAGAGTTTGAGGCTTCTAAGTGGAATAGGAAGGCTATGCATGCCATCATGTGTGCAATGGATGAGAATCAATACAAGCTTATTCAGAATACTCAGATTGCAAAAGTGGCATGGGATATCCTTCAAGTTGCACATGAGGGAACCGAGGTGGTAAAGGAGTCCAAGCTTCAAGTCCTCCAAACTCAATTTAAGCTACTTAGGATGGGAGAGGATGAATGCTTCAATGACTTCGAAATCAAATTGATGGACATTGTAAATCAAAGCCATCAACTCGGAGACCCGTATTCGGATAGGAGAGTCAAGCAAAAAATTATGAGATCTCTCCCCGATAGGTTTGAATCAAAGGTGACGGCCATAGAAGAAAATAGTGGCTACATGGATATGAAGCCAAGTGAGGTGATTGGACGTCTCCTTGCATATGAGTCTAGGAAGGCTCCTAGCACCACTACTCCTCCTAAAAAGTCTAAAGGAATAGCTTTGAAAGCTTCTAAGGATGCAAAGGAGGCAAAGCATGACTCGGATGAAGACCTTGCCTTATTCGTGAAAAGGTTTAATAAGGTTATGGGGTTCAAGAAGAAGAAGGGATTTGGGTCAAGAGGACAAGACTTGAAGAAAAAAAGTTCCTTCAAGAAGTTTGAGCCTAGACAAGAGAGGACCGAAAGGAAAGAGGTCCGATGCTTTGAATGTGGTGGGATTGGTCACTTTGCCCCCGAATGTGCTAATCACAATGAAAAGAAAAAGGACAAAGTGATGGCCGCCACTTGGAGTGGGAGTAGTGATGGCTCCAATGAGGAAGATGAGACTTCAAGTGAAGAAGAGCTCATGGCTAACTTCCTAACGTTTGCCTCATCTCACAAGAGCAAAAGTGCTAGTAAGAGAGAGGAAATAAGTCAAGAGGAAATTGACTCTAGTGAAGAAGGAAGTGACTCCTCTTCTAATTCCATAAAGAAATTTGTGGAGCAAAAGGTGCTTGCTAAATACCATGCCGAGTTCAATGATTTAGCAATTAAAAGCACAAGAAAGATTGAGAGGTTGAGAGAAGAGAACCTTGAACTTTCGGCTTACAATGACCACTTAAGTGAACAAGTGGAAAGATTGAAGAGGAGAGAGGATAAGTTAATTGAGGAGTTAGACTTATCCATGAGAAGTGAAGAAGGCTTGAAGAGGGAACTTGTAGAAGTTAAAGGGTCTTTGGCTAGGATAGGTTCTAACACCAAGAAGCTTGATCATTTACTTGGTGTTGGAAAGAGTCCAAGTGACAAGAGAGGTCTCGGGTTTGAAGATGATATGGAGACTTCCACTTCCAAGAAGACCATTTTTGTTAAGAGTTTAGGGAGTAAAGAAGCTTCATTGGTGCAAGCTCCTAAGAAGAAATTAGAAGTAGGACAATGCTCTAATGCACAAGTGAAGATGGGGCCAAGAAGGCAACCTCAAGCTCAACCCCCTAGGGTCCCTCAAGCCAACATTCCTCCACAAATGGCTCACAAAGGAAAGAGACCTATCATGCAACCTCAAGCTTGGAAGCAACCTAGACCGGTTCAACAACAAAGATGGATTGAACCCACTTATCCACAAAGACATGGACAAGCTCCCATACATGCACAAAGACGAGGTATGATTTCTTTTTTCATCCCTATTTGTCACTTTTGTGGTTGTGATGGTCATATTAGGCCAAATTGCTTTTAATATATTAAAATATGTAGAACACGAAGCATGATAGAAAAGAGAAAGAATAGAGCCAAGATGCATGTTCCTAGGAATAACAATATTGATTTGCATGATCCTAGGAATAGAAGAGCACATGTACCAAAGACCACTAAGGAAGCTAAAATTGTTGCTAAATGGATTAGAAAGAATACAAATGTTTGCCATGTTGCACAAATAGCCTTGAAGGCAAATTCTTCTAATTTTTGGTATTTGGATAGTGGGTGCTCTAGGCACATGACGGGAAACAAGAGTTTCTTCGAGACTCTTGTTATGGAGGAAGGTGGAAATGTCACTTTTGGTGATGGATCCAAAAGAAATGTTGTAGGGAAAGGAACCATTTCCGTTCCCGGATTACCTTCCTTATCCAATGCTTTATTTGTTGATGGCTTGAAAGCCAATTTAATAAGCATTTCACATCTAAGTGATGAAGGATATTTCGTCTTGTTTTCTAAAGATTATTGCTCTATCCTAAAACCCGATGGACAAACCTTGTTGAAGGGCATGAGATCTAGCGACAATTGTTATTGTCTTGAAGCTAGTATTTTATCTAATCATGTGTCCATGGATGAGCAAATTGAGTTGTGGCATGAAAGACTTGGCCACATGAACTTTAGGGATCTACGGACCCTTGGAAAGTTCAATTGTGTGCGTGGCCTCCCTAAGCTTGGGAAGAAAGCCAATGGTGTTTGTAGACCTTGCCAACAAGGAAAGCAAACTAAAAGCATGCACAAAAAGGGTAAGTATCTCACCACCAAGGAGCCTCTTGAGCTTCTCCACATGGACCTCATGGGTCGCATGCAAACCGAAAGTTTGGGTGGAAAGAGATACATTTTTGTTTGTGTTGATGATTTCTCTAGGTTCACATGGACATATTTTCTTAGAGAAAAATCCGAAACTTTTGATAAGTTTAAAATGGTGTAAGGATTCCCATTCCTTGATTGGCTTATTTCGTAGACAAACCACAATTGGGGTTTTTGTAAGGGTAGATTAGGCTCTCAAGACCTCAAGAGAAGAAGCACCAAAGGTATATTTCTTGTGCTTGCTTTACTTTGAAGAGATGCAGTTGCACACACACACAACACTTGCATAATTCTTACTTGTATGTTGTGTTTGCAGTTTATGTGCATCATTGGGTATTTAAATCTCTCTTCTTGCATCTTGTGATTATAATGGCATATCTAGTTAGGCTTAGGATGCATTTCTTTTGACCCTTGCACTTTTGTTTGTGTGCTTAAGGGAGTGTGTGCGCTGGTCGTGCGCTGGTCGTCACCAGCGCAACTAGTCCAATTGACTGCCGCTGGTCGTGCGCTGGTCTGCACCGGTGCACTCCTCTAGGCAACTCCTCCAGTAGGTTGTCGCTGTTGGTGCGCTGGTCGTCACCAGTGCAAGCACCACTAGCGCATCTCGTCCAGAATGTTGCCGCTGGTCTTGCGCCCTTGAGGTGCACCACTCGTCGAGCGCCCTTGCCAGTTAAAGGGCGTGCGCTGGTGAGTTGCGCTGGTCGTCCAGCGCAGAACCAGCGCATCTGACGGGAATCTGAAGCGTTTTTTTCAAAACGACTCCACTTTGTACTGATCTCCTATATATATGTGGCTTTCTTCCTTAGGTCGTTTTTTATGAGTTCAAAAGCCATTTTTACTAAGCATATTTTTCTTCAAGAGAAATTTCACCAAGAACTCATTTTTATTCACTCAAACATCATTCCATGAGCATCAATCTTCATCTAGCATTCTTCTTGAGCATCTAGATAGCTTATTTCATGGATTCTTCAACATACTTTGCTTGGTAAGGTTTTCACTTGTATCTTACATATTTTGTGTCTTTCTTTCCAAGCTATCTCTTTTATTACTTGTATATCATGGATTTATCTTTTAAATGCAAGTTAGAGATTAGTATGTTGAATGTTTGAGAGTTGTATTGTGATAGCTTCTAGGTTTTTTATAAATCTTGTGTTGCTAAGCTTTTTGACATGTCACTTAGTTTTTGATATCTAGGATTGTTTTTCTTGACATATCATCATCCTAGGTAAGCATATAGAGTTGCCTTGCTCTTGTTGCATTTTTGAGTATTTCATATATTCACATAGGTTGTAACTCTCTTCATTGAGAAGTAAGTCTTGTGTAGCTTCCGGGATTAGGTTGCATAAATCACAAGCAATTGGACTAGGTTCGCTTATACCGGGATTAGGTAGGTGTGTGATTACTTCCGGGATTAGGTTGTAATTGGTTTACACATTTAGTGGATTCGAGGTTCGAGTGTGGCTTACTTACTAGCCCGTGGTTTTTCCCGTGAGGGTTTCCACGTAAATATCTTGTGTCATTTATATTTCCACACTTTTACACTTGATATTTTATATTGTCTAGTTTGAGACATTTTCGTAATATTGACCTGTATGCGAAAATTGGGTAAAATTGTTTAAAATCTATTCACCCCCCCTCTAGATAATATATTTCACACCGAGTATTAGTTTCAATTGGTATCAGAGCGGGTTCCTAGACATACTTAGGTGATCCTTTGCTCTCTTTGGTGTGTTTTGCATTTTGTGTGATTTGTGTTCATTCATACATTTGCATTCATTTCATTCATTCATAAACACTATGAGTGGAAACGGTGGAAATGGTGGTGGCAACGAAGGTGCTTCTAGCACAAGGCCTCCGCTTCTTACCGGATTGAATTATGCCTCATGGAAAGGCAAGATGGAGTCCTACATATGTCAAATCCATGACCGAGCTTGGATGGCGGTTGAAGATGGCTACACATCTCCTATGATGACTCCGGCGGGTGGAGGAGAGGATGTTCTGAAGCCTAAGGCGCAATGGAACGCGCAAGAGTTTGAGGCCTCAAAATGGAATAGGAAGGCGATGCATGCCATTTTATGTGCCATGGACGAGAATCAATACAAATTGATTCAAAATACTAGGATAGCCAAGGAGGCATGGGACATCCTAGAGATTACACATGAGGGAACCGAAGTTGTGAAGGATTCTAAGCTTCAAGTCCTCCAAACTCAATTCGAGATGCTTAAGATGGAGGAGCATGAGTGCTTCAACGATTTTGAGATCAAGTTGATGGACATAGTCAATCAAAGTCATCAACTTGGTGATCCATACTCGGATAGGAGAATTAAGCAAAAGATTATGAGATCTCTACCCGAGAGGTTTGAATCCAAGGTGACGGCTTTAGAAGAAAATAGTGATTACAAGGATATGAAGCCAAGTGAGGTGATTGGGAGACTTCTAGCTTATGAGTCTAGGAAAGGTCCTACCTCCACACCTTCTAAAAAGCAAAAGGGAATTGCTTTGAAGGCCTCCAAAGTTGAGAAGGAGGATGATGATGACTCGGACGAAGAAATGGCTCTTTTGATGAGAAGGTTCAAGAAATTCTACAAGTCCGAGAAGAAGGGTTTCGGATCCAAGGGTCAAGACTTCAAGAAAAAGACTCCATTCAAGAAGTTTGAGCCTAGGCAAGAGAAGACCGAGAAGAAAAGGGTCCGATGCTTTGAGTGTGGTGGCATAGGACACTTTGCCCCTGATTGTGCCAATCATGTTAACAAGAAGAAAGGGAAAGTGATGGCCGCCACATGGAGTGGGAGTGATGACTCCAATGTAGGAGATGAGTCTTCGGATGATGAAGAACTCATGGCTAACTTCATAGCCTTTACCTCTTCTCACAAGAGTAAAAGTGCTAGTGAAGATGAGAATGAGAGTCAAGTGGAAATTGACTCAAGTGATGATTGCTCTTCACCACACTCCACAAATGGAAATGTGGATAGGATGGATCTCAAAGACTACATGGAGAAATTTGAGAGTTCAAGGCTAAAGAACAAGAGAGAGATTAGAAGATTAAAAGAAGAAAATCTAGAGCTCTCAACTCAAATAGACCAATTAAGTGAAGAAGTAGTGAGATCAACAAAGAATGAAGATAAGCTTAAAGAGGAGTTAGTCTTATCTAGGAGGAATGAAGAAAGTCTAAAGAGGGAGCTTGAAGAAGCAAGAAAGTCTATGACTAGGATGGATTCTAGCACCAAGAAGCTTGACCATATGCTTGGTGTTGGAAAGAGTCCATGTGACAAGAGGGGTCTTGGGTATGAAGATGGCACGAAGATCTCAACCTCTAATAAGACCGTGTTTGTCAAGAGTTTGAGGAACGAAGAAACTTCATTTGTGCAAATTCCTAGGAAGAAGTTAGAAGTAGGACAATGTTCAAATGCACAAGTGAAGATGGGGCCAAGAAGGCAACCTCAAGCTCAACCCCCTAGGGTCCCTCAAGCCAACATCCCTCCACAAGTGGCTCACAAAGGAAAGAGACCAATCATCAACCTCAAGCTAGGAAGCAATCTAGGCCGGTTCAACAACGAAGATGGATTGAACCCACTCATCCACAAAGACAAGGACAAGGTATGATTCCTTATTTTACTCCTATATGTCACTTTTGTGGATTTGAAGGTCATATTAGACCACATTGCTTTCGATATATTAAAATGTGCAAAACTAGAAGCATGATTGAGAAGAAAAAGAAAAGAGCTATGATGCATGTTCCTAGGAATGATGATATTGTTATGCATGATCCTAGAACATCTAGAGCCCATGTACCAAAGACCACTAAGAAAGCTAAGATTGTTTCTAGGTGGATTAGAAAGAATGAAAATGTTTGCCATGTTGCTCAAATAGCCTTGAAGGCTAATTCTTCTAATTTTTGGTATTTAGATAGTGGGTGCTCTAGGCACATGACGGGAAACAAGAGTTTCTTCGAGACTCTTGTCATGGAGGAAGGTGGAAGTGTCACCTTTGGTGATAGATCCAAGAAAAGAGTAAGAGGGAAAGGAACCATTTCCATTCCCAGATTACCTTCCTTGTCCAATGCTCTATTTGTTGATGGCCTAAAAGCCAATTTGATAAGCATTTCACATCTAAGTGATGAAGGACTTTCCGTTTTATTTTCTAAAAATGATTGCTCTATCCTATTGCGCAATGGACAAACCTTGTTGAAAGGTATGAGATCTAGCGACAATTGCTATTGTCTTGAAGCTAGTATAGTCTCAAACAATGTGTGCTTGGATGAGCAAATTGAGTTGTGGCATGAAAGACTTGGCCACATGAACTTTCGGGATCTACGAATCCTAGGCAAGTTCGATTGTGTGCGTGGCCTTCCCAAGCTTGGGAAGAAAGCAAATGGTGTTTGTGGACCTTGCCAACAAGGAAAACAAACCAAAACTATGCACAAAAAGGGCAAGTATCTCTCCACCAAGAAGCCCCTAGAGCTTCTCCACATGGATCTTATGGGTCCTATGCAAACCGAGAGTTTAGGTGGAAAGAGATACATTTTTGTTTGTGTTGATGATTTCTCTAGATTTACATGGACTTATTTTCTTAGAGAAAAATCCGAGACTTTTGACAAGTTTAAAATGCTTTGTAATAAAATTCAAAATGAGATGAACTCAAACATTAAAAGCATAAAACGGATTAGGAGTGACCATGGGAGGGAATTTGAGAATGCTTCTTTTGAGACCTATTGCAATAGTGTAGGCATCTCCCACGAGTTTTCGGCTCCTAGGACACCTCAACAAAATGGAGTTGTTGAGAGGAAGAATAGGGTCTTACAAGAGATGGCCCGTGTGATGTTGCTTAGCAACAATGTCCCTAGGAACCTATGGGCCGAAGCCGTCAATACGGCTTGCTACATAGGAAATAGAGTGTTCCTAAGGCCCGGTACTAGGCAAACCTACTATGAGTTATGGAAAGGTAAAAGGCCAAATGTTAGCTACTTCCACACATTTGGAAGCAAATGCTACATTTTAAATGACCGTGATCAACTTGGCAAATTTGATGCTAAGAGTGATGTGGGTATTTTTATTGGCTATGCCTTGAATAGTAGAGCCTATAGAGTTTTCAACTTGAAGACTCGAACTGTCATGGAATCATCTAATGTTATCATTGATGATACAAGGCTCAAGTCTAATGACCATGAGGAGGAGGTTAGTGTAGATGATGACTCTCCCTTGGAGAAAGTTGTGGAGACTCCTAGTGTTGGGAAGTCCGACCTTGATGAAAAGGACACACAACCTCTTGATAGAGTTCCTCTCTTGAACTCTAATGAACCCGCTCCATGGGTTAGGAAACTCCATGATAAAGATGACATCATTGGAGAAGTTAATGAGGGTGTTAGAACTAGGCGTCAAATTGCTAATCTTATTAGCTTCACTTGCTATACCTCTCAAATTGAACCCAAAAAGGTTGATGAAGCCTTGAATGATGAATTTTGGGTTCTTGCCATGCAAGAAGAGCTAAACCAATTCGAAAGAAATGAGGTTTGGACTCTAGTTCCTAGGCCTAAAAACACACATGTTATAGGCACTAAGTGGATATATAGGAACAAATCCGATGAGGATGGCAACATTGTGCGGAACAAGGCTAGACTTGTAGCACAAGGGTACTCTCAAATTGAGGGTATTGACTTTGAGGAGACATTTGCTCCCGTTGCCCGTTTCGAGTCTATTAGGCTTCTCTTGTCCATCTCTTGTGTGCACAAGTTCAAATTGCACCAAATGGACGTCAAGAGTGCCTTCCTCAATGGCTTCTTGCATGAGGAAGTGTTTGTTGAACAACCCAAGGGGTTTGTGGATGCTCACCACCCCAACCATGTCTATCACCTCAAAAAGGCGTTATATGGGTTGAAATAAGCACCGAGGGCTTGGTATGAGCGCCTCACTCAATTTCTTGTTGACAATAACTACACAAGGGGTAGTGTTGACAAAACTCTATTCATCAAGAAAGAACATGATGAGCTCTTTATAGCTCAAATCTATGTTGATGATATAGTGTTTGGCTCCACCAACAACATCAATGTCCAACAATTTGTTGATGCAATGTCTCTTGAATTTGAGATGAGTCTTGTTGGTGAGCTTAGTTACTTCCTAGGTTTGCAAATTAGGCAAATGAATGATGGGATTTTCATAACCCAAGCCAAATATGCCAAGAACCTAGTGAAGAAGTTTGGTCTAGAAAATTCCAAACATTGTGATACACCCATGAGTACCACTTTGAAGCTAAGCAAGGATGCTAGTGGAAAAAGTGTGGATCAAACTCTATATCGTGGCATGATAGGTAGCTTGCTTTACTTGACCGCAAGTAGGCCCGATATATCTTTTAGTGTGGGTGTGTGTGCTAGGTACCAAGCGGATCCCAAGGAGTCCCATCTCTCTTCCGTTAAGAGAATCATTCGCTATGTGAATGGGACTTCCAACTATGGGATTTGGTACTCTTTTGACACTAATGCTAGTCTTGTAGGCTTTAGTGATGCGGATTGGGCAGGAAATTGTGATGATAGGAAAAGCACATCGGGCGGTTGCTTCTTCCTAGGCAACAACTTGGTGTCTTGGTTTTGCAAGAAGTAAAACTCGATTTCCTTGTCCACGGCCGAGGCCGAGTACATAGCCGCGGGGAGTGGATGCACACAACTCCTTTGGATGAAGCAAATGCTAGTCGACTACGGATTAAACCAAGGTCCTCTAACCCTCTTTTGTGATAACATGAGTGCTATTAATATTTCCAAGAATCCGGTACAACACTCTAGGACTAAGCATATTGACATCCGCCATCATTTCATTAGAGAGCTTGTTGAAAATAAATGCATAGCACTTGAACATGTAGGTACTAATGATCAACTTGCGGACTTATTTACCAAACCCTTAGATGCTACAAGATTTAAAACACTTAGTAGATCTATTGGGATACGTCTTGTGGAGTGATGTGTTTTGTACTTGACCCCATATGGGGAACTCAAGCAAAGAGAGCTATTTTGCATATTTATTGTTTGCAAAATTTTGAAAAATCTTATGCCTCTTTCTTAATTGCTTGAGTAAGCTTGGTTGTACATATGTTTATATGTTTTCAATTCATAAGTGTGAACCTTGCTTGTTAACAATCCATGTCATATTTATGTTCAAACATGCATTTTTGGACTAGGAGATCTACTTAGGAAGTATGATGTGAATGACCTATAGTTATCTCCATGACATGATGATTCTTTAAGAACATGCTAATGTCACATGAAAAAGCATGAAATTCATATAACATGCTCACATGAAAAGCATGAATTGATGATTGCATATTTTTTAAAATGCAAAACTTGTGTGAAAAAGCTTATGAGACTCAAATGAAAATCATAATGTCTCTCTTTCTTTATTTGTTGAACATGGCTACTATCATACGGATATCTTATCCGGAAAAATCAAATAGGGTGCAAAGTCGCTCATGCCATGTTTCGCCTATAAAGTTGGATATAGTTGCTCTTAAATTGAAATCAATGAAATCTCTATATCCTTGCTTTTCTCATGACATTGGTGAAATTGGTTTGAATTCTTATTTGAAACCTTTGTCATTTGCTTTGCCAAATACCATTGTTTCTTGGGCTTGAATGCTACATGTCTTGTATGCAAAGCATGTTTGATTCACACATTTTCTCTAAATAAATCTCCTTGTTTCTCTCCATTTAATTGAGATGCATAAAGTGACTTATATTGATTATGCAAATATCGTGTATGCTACTATCTCTCTTTGCTTAGAGTGACCCGGTTGGGGACTACTCTTTTGCCTATATCATGACAAAAAGGGGGAGTAGATATGGTAAGGGGAGTTGCAAATTGTAGTGGCAATTGTGCATGTTGGGGAGAAAACATATTGAGGGGGAGTAACCCATTGAGGGGAAGCATTGCATTCACATTCATAGCATGATGTTGTACTTAATTTTTAATGCAAATGCTTGTTTTATCTCACATGATTAATCTCACATGCTTGTTTCGGAAAGTATAGAAACTCTGTTTTGAAGGATTGATTATTCTACAAGAGATTGAAGACTTGAAGATTTTTTATTATCTCTTTGTAATGTAGAAAATCCCCTTGGTTTCTAATTTTGTTGTGAGGATTAATGTGAGTGGTGGTTTTGTCACGAAATAGCCAAAGGGGGAGATTGTAAGGATTCCCATTCCTTGATTGGCTTATTTCGTAGACAAACCACAATTGGGGTTTTTGTAAGGGTAGATTAGGCTCTCAAGACCTCAAGAGAAGAAGCACCAAAGGTATATTTCTTGTGCTTGCTTTACTTTGAAGAGATGTAGTTGCACACACACACAACACTTGCATAATTCTTACTTGTATGTTGTGTTTGCAGTTTATGTGCATCATTGGGTATTTAAATCTCTCTTCTTGCATCTTGTGATTATAATGGCATATCTAGTTAGGCTTAGGATGCATTTCTTTTGACCCTTGCACTTTTGTTTGTGTGCTTAAGGGAGTGTGTGCGCTGGTCATCACCAGCGCAACTAGTCCAGTGGACTGCCGCTGGTCGTGCGCTGGTCTGCACCGGCGCACTCCTCCAGCGCAACTCCTCCAGTAGGTTGTCACTGTTGGTGCGCTGGTCGTCACCAGCGCAAGCACCACCAGCGCATCTCGTCCAGAATGTTGCCGCTGGTCTTGCGCCCTTGAGGTGCACCACTCGTCGAGCGCCCTTGCTAGTTAAAGGGCGTGCGCTGGTGAGTTGCGCTGGTCGTCCATCGCAGAACCAGCGCAGCTGACGGGAATCTGAAGCGTTTTTTTCAAAACGACGCCACTTTGTACTGATCTCCTATATATATGTGGCTTTCTTCCTTAGGTCATTTTTTATGAGTTCAAAAGCCATTTTTACTAAGCATATTTTTCGTCAAGAGAAATTTCACCAAGAACTCATTTTTATTCACTCAAACATCATTCCATGAGCATCAATCTTCATCTAGCATCCTTCTTGAGCATCTAGATAGCTTATTTCATGGATTCTTCAACATACTTTGCTTGGTAAGGTTTTCACTTGTATCTTACATATTTTGTGTCTTTCTTTCCAAGCTATCTCTTTTATTACTTGTATATCATGGATTTATCTTTTAAATGCAAGTTAGAGATTAGTATGTTGAATGTTTGAGAGTTGTATTGTGATAGCTTCTAGGTTTTTTATAAATCTTGTGTTGCTAAGCTTTTTGACATGTCACTTAGTTTTTGATATCTAGGATTGTTTTTCTTGACATATCATCATCCTAGGTAAGCATATAGAGTTGCCTTGCTCTTGTTGCATTTTTGAGTATTTCATATATTCACATAGGTTGTAACTCTCTTCATTGAGAAGTAAGTCTTGTGTAGCTTCCGAGATTAGGTTGCATAAATCACAAGCAATTGGACTAGGTTCGCTTATACCGGGATTAGGTAGGTGTGTGATTACTTCCGGGATTAGGTTGTATTGGTTTACACATTTAGTGGATTCGAGGTTCGAGTGTGGCTTACTTACTAGCCCATGGTTTTTCCCGTGAGGGATTCCACGTAAATATCTTGTGTCATTTATATTTCCGCACTTTTACACTTGATATTTTATATTGTCTAGTTTGAGACATTTTCGTAATATTGACTTGTATGCGAAAATTGGGTAAAATTGTTTAAAATCTATTCACCCCCCCCCTCTAGATAATATATTTCACACCGATTATTAGTTTCAAATGGTTTGTAATAAAATACAAAATGAGATGAATTCTAATATTAAAAGCATAAAAAGGATTAGAAGTGACCATGGGAGGGAATTTGAGAATGCCTCATTTGAAAACTATTGCAATAGCTTAGGCATCTCCCATGAGTTCTCGGCTCCTAGGACACCTCAACAAAATGGAGTAGTTGAGAGGAAGAATTGGGTCCTTCAAGAGATGGCCTGTGTGATGTTGCTTAGCAACAATGTCCCTAGGAACCTATGGGCCGAAGCCGTCAATACGGCTTGCTATACAGGGAATCGTGTTTTCCTAAGGCCCGGTACTAGAAATACCTCCTATGAGTTATGGAAAGGCAAGAGGCCAAATGTTAGCTACTTCCACACTTTTGGAAGCAAATGCTACATTTTGAATGACCGTGATCAACTTGGCAAATTTGATGCTAAGAGTGATGAGGGTATTTTTATTGGCTATGCCTTGAATAGTAGAGCCTATAGAGTTTTCAATTTAAAAACTCTAAGTGTTATGGAATCATCCAATGTCGTATTTGATGATACTAGGCTCAAGTCAAATGATCATGAGGAGTAGGTTATTTTGAGTGATGTTTCTCCTTTGGAGAGGGTTGTGGTGACTCCCAATGTTGGGACATCTAATGAAAATGATGAAGTCACGCAACCCACTACTAGAGTCCCTCTCTTGGACTCTAATGAACCCGCTCCACGGGTTAGAAGACTCCATAACAAAGAGGATGTTATTGGAGATGTAAATGAGGGTGTTAGGACTAGATGTCAACTTGCTAATCTTATTAGCTACACATGCTACACCTCTCAAATTGAACCCAAAAAGGTTGAAGAAGCCTTAAATGATGAATTTTGGGTTCTTGCCATGCAAGAAGAGCTAAACCAATTTGAAAGAAATGAGGTTTGGACTCTAGTTCCTAGGCCTAAGACCACTAATGTCATAGGCACTAAATGGATATTTAGGAACAAATCCGATGAGGATGGCAACATAGTACGGAACAAGGCTAGACTTGTAGCACAAGGGTACTCTCAAATTGAGGGTATCGACTTTGAGGAGACATTTGCTCCCGTTGCCCGGTTAAAGTCCATTAGGCTTCTCTTGTCCATTTCTTGTGTGCACAAGTTCAAATTGCACCAAATGGATGTCAAGAGTGCCTTTCTCAATGGCTTCTTGCAAGAGGAAGTGTTAACCCAAGGGGTTTGTGGATGCACACCACCCCAACCATGTCTATCGCCTCAAGAAGGCACTATATGGGTTGAAATAAGCACCGAGGGCTTGGTATGAGCGCCTCACTCAATTTCTTATTGACAATGACTACACAAGAGGTAGTGTTGACAAGACCTTGTTCATCAAGAGAAACAAAGATGAGTTATTTATAGCTCAAATCTATGTTGATGACATTGTATTTGGCTCCACCAACAACACCAAGGTCCAACAATTTGTTGATGTCATGTCTCATGACTTTGAGATGAGTCTTGTTGGTGAGCTTAGTTACTTCCTAGGTTTGCAAATTAGGCAATTAGTTGATGGGATTTTCATAACCCAAGCCAAATATGCTAAAAACCTAGTGAAGAAGTTTGGTTTAGAGAATGCCAAACATTGTAATACACCCATGAGTACCACTTTGAAGCTAAGCAAGGATGCTAGTGGTAAAAGTGTGGAACAAACATTATATCGTGGCATGATAGGTAGCTTGCTCTATTTGACAGCAAGTAGGCCCGATATCTCCTTTAGTGTGGGTGTGTGTGCTAGGTACCAAGCGGATCCCAAGGAGTCCCATCTCTCTTCCATAAAGAGAATCATTCGCTATGTGAATGGGACTTCCAACTATGGGATTTGGTACTCTTTTGACACTAATGCTAGTCTTGTAGGCTTTAGTGATGCGGATTGGGCAGGAAATTGTGATGATAGAAAGAGCACATCGGGCGGTTGCTTCTTTCTAGGCAACAACTTGGTGTCTTGGTTTTGCAAGAAGCAAAACTCGATTTCCTTGTCCATGGCCGAGGCCGAATACATAGCCGCAGGGAGTGGATGCACACAACTCCTATGGATGAAGCAAATGCTAGTAGACTACGGATTCAACCAAGGTACTCTCACTCTCTTTTGTGATAACATGAGTGCTATTAATATTTCCAAGAATCCGGTACAACATTCTAGAACTAAGCATATTGACATCCGCCATCACTTCATTAGAGAGCTTGTTGAAAATAAATGCATAGTACTTGAACATGTAGGTACTAATGATCAACTTGCGGACTTATTTACTAAACCCTTAGATGCTACTCGATTAAAAACTCTTAGTAGATCTATTGGGATATGTCTTGTGGAGTGATGTTCTATGATTGACCCCATATAGGGAACTCAAGCAAATAGAGCTATTTTGCATTCTTGTCACTTGCAAAAAATTTGAAATAACTTATGCCTCTTCTTTTAATTGTTTGAGTAAGCTTGGTTGCACATATGTATATATGTTTTCAATTCAATAAGTGTGAACCTTGCTTGTTTACAATCCATGTCATATTTATGTTCAAACATGCATTTTTGGACTAGGAGATGTATATAGGAAGTATGATTTGAATGACCTATGATTATCTCCATGACATGATGATTCATTAATAACATGCTCATGTCAAATGAAAAAGCATGAAATTCATATTACATGCTTTCATGAAAAGCATGATTTGATGATTGCATATTCTTAAAATGCAAAACCTTGTGTGAAAGCTTATGAGACTCAAAATGAATAAAGGATATTGTATCCATTCAAAGGAATTTACATTCCAAATGTCTCTCTTTCTTTATTGGTTGAACATGGCTACTATCATACGGATATCTTATCCGGAAAAATCAAAAAGGGTGCAAAGTCGCTCATGCCATGTTTCGCTTATAAAGTTGGATATAGTTGTTCTTAAATTGAAATCAATATATTCTATATCCTTGCTTTACTCATGACATTGGTGAAATTGGTTTGAATTCTTTTTAGAAACCTTTGTCATTTGCTTTGCCAAATACCATTGTATTTTGGACTTGAATGCTACATGTCTTGTATGCAAAGCATGTTTGATTCACACATTTTATGTCAAATAAATCTCCTTGTTTCTCTTCAATTAATTGAGGTGCATAAAGTGACTTATATATATATGCAAATATCTTGCATGCTTCTATCTCTCGTTGCTATGAGTGACCCGGTTGGGGACTACTCCTTTGCCTATATCATGACAAAAAGGGGGAGTAGGATATTGGTAAAGGGAGTTGCAAAATAGAGGCAATTGTGCATATTGGGGAGAACATTCGTTGAGGGGGAGTAACCCGTTGAGGGGGAGCATTGCATACACATACATTTCATAATGTTGTGCCTAAACATTTAAAATGCAAATGCTTGTTTTTGTTCTCACTTGATTCATCTCACACTTTACTTGTATTGGAAATGTTAGAAACTTATTTTCAGGGATTGGTTATTCTACAAGAGGTTGAAGACTTCAAGTTTCATTTTCTTATCTCTTTGTAATATAGAATATCATTGTAGTCCCGTAGTTTCTATTTCTTTGTGAGGAATCAATGTGAGTGGCGGTTTTGTCACGAAATAGCCAAAGAGGGAGATTGTAAGGTTCCCATTTGTTGATTGGCTTATTTCGTGGACAAACCAGATATTGGGGTTCTTTGTAAGGGTAGCCTAGGTATCGGGTTTATTGTTCGAAGCCCTTTTGAAGACCTCGTGTTGATAAGCACCGAAGGTATATTTCTTTGTGCTTACTTGTCTTGAAGAGATAGTTGCACACACTCACAACTCATGCATATGTTTAATTCTTGTATGTTGTGTGTCTTACTTTTGTGCATTAATGTTCATTAACATCTCTTCTTGCATGTTAGTTTGATTGCATCTTGCATATCTAATTGCATTGTCATGCTTAGACTTAGGATTGCATTTTTGCATTGGGCGCTCCCAAAAGCGCTCTACAGAAGCGCTGTACGAACAGCGCCCATTGAGCGCTGTTCAGACCTGATCGATTTAATTCGGTCGCTGTTGGGTCGCTGTACAAAGCGCTCTACGTACAGCGCCACTCTGTTTTCCCGTGAGAACAGAGTTGGGGCGCTGTACAAGAGGCGCTCTACATACAGCGCCCAAGGCAATTTTGAGGCAAACTTATCAAAACGACCACACTTTGTTTTGGCCTCCTATATATATGCCACTTTGACTATAGGTCAATTACAAGAGTTCATATTCAGATTCCATACTTAGGATATTTTTCAAAGGGAAGTAAAATTCCAAAGAACTCATTTTTAGATTACTCAAACACTTTTTCATGATCATCAATCATCATCTAGCATCATCCTTGATCATCTAGACGACATCTTGCATGGATTCTTCATCATACTTTGCTTGGTAAGCTTTTCACTAATATCTTACATATTTTGTGTTTCTCTTAACAAGCAATCTCAATTAATTACTTGTATGTTATTTTATATACTTTGAATACAAGTTTGAGATTAGTATGATGTATGTTTGAGAAGTTGTATTGTGATAGCTAATTAGGTTTTGTGCTGAATCTTGATTAGCTAAACTATTTGATTTGACATGTCATTTAGTTTTGATATCTATGATTGCTCTAATTGCAAATTAATCATCTTAGATAAGCATATAGGGTTTCCCTTGCTCTATGTTGCATTTTGAATATTCATATATTCACTTAGGGTTGTTATTCTCTTCATAGAGAAAGTAAGCCTTGTGTGTAGCATCCGGGATTAGGTTGCTTAGATCGCAAGCAAATTGGACTAGGTTCACTCATACCGGGATTAGGTAGGTGTGTGATTACTTCCGGGATTAGGTTGTAATCGTTTTACACATTTAGTGGATTCGAGGTTCGAGTGTGGCTTACTTACTAGCCCGTGGTTTTTCCCGTGAGGGTTTCCACGTAAAAATCAAGTCTTATTTAATTTCCGCATTTTATACTTGATTTATTGCTTTATCTATTTAGGGGTAAATTCGTAATTTTGACTTATACGAAAAATTGGGTAAAAAGCTTAAAATCTATTCACCCCCCCTCTAGATAATTTTATACACACCGTGCTATTATTTGTTTCAATCGTTATTACCCAATTTTCGCATGTATATCAATATTACGAAAATGCCCCTAACTAGTCAATATAAATATCAAGTGTAATAAGTGCGGAATTATAAATGACACAAGATATTTACGTGTAAACCCTCACGGGAAAAACCACGGGCTTTTATGTGCGCCACAAACGAACCTCGAATCCACTAATTGAAATGATTACAACCTAATCCCGGTTTAATGATCTAATCTCGATCAATAATCATCACAACTACCTAATCCCGGTATAAGTGGACCTAGTCCGATTGCTTGTGATTTAAGCTACCTAATCCCGATAGCAACACAAGACTTAATTCTCTAAGAAGAGATTACAACCTAAGTGAATATATAAAATATCCAAAATGCAATTTAGAGCTAGGTTACTCTATATGCTTATCTAGAATGATGATTTTGCAATAAATTCAATCCTAGGAATTATAAGCTAGATGACATGTCAAATAGCTTAGTTAAACATAGATTATGAAAACCTAGATAGCTATCAAAATACAACACTCAATCATGTCAACACAACAATCTCTATTTTGTATCTAGAATATATTCTAAGAGCATAAAAATAATATAAGAGATGTCAATGATAAATAAAACACTAATTA
Organism: Acer yangbiense; assembly: GCA_008009225.1. Taxonomy (NCBI): domain Eukaryota; kingdom Viridiplantae; phylum Streptophyta; class Magnoliopsida; order Sapindales; family Sapindaceae; genus Acer; species Acer yangbiense. Next base: position 37,040,357 of record CM017768.1, read on the forward strand.
TATATGATAATAGTGAATAACTTACCAAAGAAAGTGTGTTGACCAAAACCCATGCAAGCAAGCATCGTAACTATGCTAGAAAATGCTTAGATGATAATTTGATGCATATGAGAATGGTTTTTGAGTGTTAAAAAAGGTGTTCTTGATTTGATTTTCTCTCAAATATCTCTCTTTGAAGTTTAGGGTTTTTAAAGTTAAAGAAGATTGATTCTGAAAATGAGAAAGTGTGATATTTATAGACATCAAGAACAAGGCATGTGAAAAGACAAGATTGCCCTTAAAATGCACCGTTCGACGGTTTCAATCGGCGGCCAGGCCACCGATCATAACCGCCGAATTGAACCCGAGAAGAATAGGGGAACAACGGCGGTTTCATTCGGCGGTTTCGTGACCGTCGATCCAACCGCCGAATCAAACCCGAGAGATTAAATCGATCAGGTATGAATGGCGGTCGTGACCACTGATCGTGACCGTAGAATTGCTCCAGACACTTCTGGATGCAAACGGCGGTTTCATTCGGTGGCCTGGCCGCCGATCATAACCGTCGATCACCAACAGAAGTGAAAACCAAGGAGAAGCTAAGGGCATTCTCTGTAGGCGGTCTTCGCGCAAAACCAAGCACATTCTAGTGCATGCACGGACTGTTAGGATTATGCTCAATAATAAGAGTGTAATGTTGTAATTAACAATCTTTTTCATATTAATAAAGTGATTTCTGGTTTAACAAATCTTATAGCATTTATAGTTTAATATTATAATTGTCAAAGTAAATAATCATAAGGTCTAAAGACTATGAGAAAAGAAGAATTGTTCGTACATCTGGATATGTATGAGGTAGACACAATTCTTTAGTTAGTCTTGAATAATGTTCACAACTTAAGTTAAAGGTTGGGCACCTTTATCTTGTTAAAGTTGTAGAATTCTTTTGCTAGCATTTGAGTGGGATCAAATGAGATATGATGAGTCTAAAATCATCGGAGTGTCTACGAGTAAAAGAATCTAGTGCACTGGGTGCATTGAACAGGATCACAATGAAAAGTTTTATCTAGAACCGTCAATAGATAATAGTCTTTTCATTATCAGGACAATCGGAAAGTCTATCTTAATCCTGAGATAAATGATGGACTTATGGTTGCAAGTGATATCATTTGAGTTATCAATGAGTATGATTATATAGCATAGTCTATCCTCAATAGTTTGGTGATATTCATTTGTTAATCGATAGAGGACTTCATTTATAGATATGGACATCGTGGCTCCATTTATTAAATGAGAGTATAATATCATCGTATGGATGTTTTGAGGTAATTGGATATTAAATCTCAACGTTGAGTTTTCGATAGTGACTATTGAAAACATGGCTTCTGGACAAGTCAAAATATCCAAGTTCAAAACGTGGTCATATGAGTAAATATGGTAACTTGGAGAGTTATAGACGGTCTATGAACTCTTGGCGTTTACTGATATTAATCACGAGGATACACTATCTCCAACATGATTGTCTAGGGTATGAATGAGGAACATCTTCTTATTCTATCTTTATTTAAGAGTTCAATTTTAGCTCTTTAGTGGAATGAGTTCAAATTAATGGATCGGATCTAAGTGAATCATTTGTTGATTGTGATTAGGTTATGTCTATTGAAGCTTAAATGTAAATAGCCCGCCAAGATCCCCAATCCACACGGACTTGCATGGATTACTTGATATATTCTACCGGACCAATTTATGAGTCCATCTAGAATTGCATTAAATATATTAAGAATATAATTTGCACATTATTTGTTTAATGGGCTGATCAATTATATTAATATATTAATGAAAGGCATGTGGGCTTGTTTCTTTTAGTAAGAATGGGTCTGGTTCACATGTGGGCTTTTTATTTAAAGTCCAATGGATTAAATAAAATAAGGAAATAATATTTGGCCCATATATTTAATGTGGGGCGGCAAGGCTATATTATTAGTCAAAAATATTATTTTATTTTATTGTTTGATTAAATGAGAATTAACTAATTTATTAATTAATTATTTAATTAAGAAACAAAATCTTTTTCTGATTAGGAAATATGTTTCCTAGAATTATACTATTGGTAGTAGTATACTAAAAGTAAAAGACTTGTTTGGTAAGAAAATAAATAATTAAGTTTATTTATTTAATCAAATAAGAAGTCTTTTTATTAAGTCAATAAAGAATAAAAATACTTATGAGTTGTATTAGGGTTAGGAGTCTAAAGTTGATGTGAATTAGGGTACAACACAAATCCTTTTTAGTAGAGGAATTGCGGCAACCCTAAGTGAACAACAAGTAGATTTCGGCACCCCTAAAAGGAAAAGAGAAGAAAATTCGGCCACCCTATATAAGAAATAATATAGGGTTCGGCCACCCCTAAGTTTATTGAATAAAATTTTCTTCTTCTTCTCATGCTCATAGAAAAGTTTTTGATTATTCTGCCAAGACAAAAAAGAGAGAAGAGATTAATCTTTTGATAGTACACTAATTGCTTGTTCATCAATAAGCTTGTGTGTACAACATCGAATTAGGTTTACGCGAGTTTCGATCATTAGATTGAAAACTCAAAAGTGACCGGAATAATATTTGTATTCTTTTGGTTGTTTTGTGACTAACAAAAGGAAAAAGAAAGTTTGTTTATCCATTCTCAGGTACGCAATTCAAAGAAAAGGGAGACCACGCTCCTACGTGATTCACGTTCGTGCTAGGATTGAAGATCTTGCGGATTACCGTTGACGTAAGTCAATCGGATCACGCGACAAAAGGTATTCTACTTTTTGTTACTTTATATGTATGTTTAATTAATTTAAAGGGTTAAGGTTCATCAAAGGAAAAATTTTAAAACATACTAAATCTATTTTAGTCTCGCTTCCGCTGCGTGTACTACGATTTTTCGCTACAATTGGTATCAGAGCCTAGGTTGAACCCTTTTAATTAATTAACGTATATATACGTGAATCTATTTCTTTTTATTGTGATTATGCATGTTTAGAAAGAGATGGCACTCTAGGTATTCGCATATATAATTACATGTGGATGTATGGATTTATATATGTTTTTATGTGGATTGTTGTTGCTCGATTTTGGTCCTAAATTTTCAATGTAATTTTTGTTATGGAATTGTAACAAGAAGGGTGGTCTATCATTGCCATAATTCCTTCTTGATAGTTGCTAGTTTTTCTTTTATTTTTATTGAATTTAAATAGTGCAGTATTTTATATATTATAATTTACTGCAGTTTTTTATTTAATTTTAAGTGCAGTTTTTTTTGTAAAAAGTACTGCAGTGAATAAAAAAAAAAAGAAATACTGCAGTATTTTATTAATTTAAATACTGCTGTAATATGTTCAAGCATTGAAGTTTCGAAAACTTGAAGAAAAAAGAAGCAACCGGAACCTAGAACGAGCACCGTGCGCACCCTAGGAGTGGATTGGGCTGCGCATGGCAAGCCCATATCTTGGTGGGCTGCACACGGCAGCCCTATGTGGTCTCATGGGCTGCGCACAGCAGCCCCTTTGTGGGGTTGTGGGGTTGTGGGGTGTGTTCACCCATGAGAGGAAGCCGAGGGATGAGCGTATGGTTGATGGCCACTTGAAGATCTTGTATTCCTAAACAATTGTAATTTACTTGCTTTTCTGGGATGGATCAATATTGTGGCTATTTATTTTTTTGCATAAATATTACAATATTTGTTATTGTATGATAACATGTCATATAGAATAGGAGTGCCACTCATACATCTCTTTTGGTATGAACATACATTGGATGATTTAGGTATCTAAATTGGCATCTAGATAACTTGGTAAATCATTCTATGGGATTTAATCACACACCTTAAATAATTGAGTGGGAAAAGTTGTTTTGTAACACCTATGGCCTCCAAGGTTAGTTGAGCTTTATAATTTCTTGGTAATCCCCCCAAGGGGCATCCATGAATGGAATTTAGCAATATACTTTCTTACAAGGATAGACTAGACAATTGACTCAAACGAGATCTACTCCCCAATGAGGGATTTTCGTGAGAGAAAATTGAGGGTCGATATCTTGGTAACACACTCAATGTAATTTTATTGATATCCTCCTAAGAGTTCTTGTCAGTAAAATTGCAAGACTAAAATTGAAAATGCTGGTTGTTATGTTAACAATTAGGTGGGACCTAGTCTAACAAATAAATGATGCGAACTCCCAAAGGAGGCGTAACATTTATGGGTGTTGGATCACCGTTGAATTTTTACGATTGAGTTATTTATTTAATTCAAAATAAATATTTAAAAGTGCTTTATCATGATTATTTACTTATATATGTTTTGTTTTATTCAGAAATCATGACCCCATCACTTATGAACATCCTGAAAGATAACACTTTAACTGGAGATAATTATGTCACATGGAAAAGGAAAATTGGGTTGTTGCTGCAAAGTGAAAAACATAAGTTTGTTCTAACTACTCCTAAACCACCTGCTCCTAATAATGAATCTAGCATAATGCAAAGAGATGAGTATGAGCAGTGGAAGACTTCAGATGATATGGCCAAATGTTACATTATGGCTACTATCTCCGATGTGTTGCAACAGCAGCATGAAGGAATGGAGTCTGCTGCTGATATAATGATGTCTCTAGAGGAGATGTTTGCTATGAAGTCCAGGACGACTAAGAGAGAGGCAGTGACTGCTTTTATGAATCTTAGGATGAAACCTAGACAGGCTGTGAAGGATCACATGATGAAAGTCATAGCACATCTCAACATTGCTGAACTGCATAGCGTTGAGATAGATGGTGAGACAAAAATTGATATGGTTGTCAATTCATTGTCAGATTCCTTTGATCAGTTCAAATTGGACTACACTTTGAACAAAAAGGAATACACCTTACAAGGCCTGATGCAAGATGTTCAAAGTGCTGAAAAGATCCTTGTGAAAAGCAAAGGTCAAGAGATTCATATGGTTGGTAAAGTTGCTACTGTTAAGACCCGCCAGAAGGTCAAGAAACAACAGAAGAAAAAGCAACTTGGGCCTACCATGAAGGAGACCAAGAAAGTAACCAAGATCAAAGGGAAATGCTTCTTTTGTGGTGAAAAGGGACATTGGAAAAGAAATTGCCCAAAGTCCCAGAATAAGAAGGAAAAAGGTAATGTTAATTATCTTGAAACATGTTTTCTGGCAGATTCTACTGATTCTTGGACCATAGACTCTGGAGCCACTAATCATGTTTGTTATTCCTTGCAGGGGTTTCAAGAAAGGAGAAGGCTAAGTAAGAATGAAATCAATTTGCGCTTGGGCAACGGAACGTTAGTGTCTGCAAGGGCAGTGGGAGATATTAGAGTTTATTTGGATTCTAGAAGGTATTTAGATTTGATAGACGTTTATTATGTGCCTCAATTCAAGAGGAATTTAATTTCAGTTTCTTGTTTAAATAAATTTAGATATTCGGTTACTTTTAATAAAGTTTTTATTATTAGTAAGAATGACAAAATTATTTGCCAAGGTACATTGGAAAATGGTCTATACTTCTTGCATAGAAATATCTCTCACTCGTTAGACACAAAATTAATGGAACCTGATCATAAAAGAGTAAAATTATCAATAGATGAAACCTACCTATGGCATTTACGCCTAGGTCATATTAACCTTAATGGGATTTAAAGATTAGTATGTGACGGACCTTTAAGTGACTTAAAGGTTGATGATCTACCAACTTGTGAATCTTGTTTGGAAGGTAAAATGACCAAAAGGTCGTTCTTGGCTAAAGGCGCAAGAGCCACTGAATGTTTAGGATTGATACACACTGATGTATCTGGTCCTATGAGCATTCAAGCTAGAGGTGGATATGAGTACTTCATCACCTTCACAGATGATTACTCGAGATTTGGCTATGTGTATCTCATGCGACATAAGTCGGATGCTTTTGACATGTTCAAAGCATTCAAAGCTGAAGTAGAAAATCAGCTTGAGAAACACATAAAAATCTTGAGATCTGATCGTGGTGGAGAATATCTATCTGGTGAGTTTTAGCAATATCTTATTGATAATGGGACAGTTTCTCAGTTTTCTAAACCAGGAACACCTCAACAGAATGGGGTGGCAGAAAGGAGAAATAGAACTCTTTTGGATATGGTTAGGTCTATGTTGAGTTATTCAACACTTCCTATTTCTTTTTGGGGATATGCTTTACAAACTGCTATATACATTCTAAGCGATGTACCATCTAAGTCAGTTCCTTAAACACCGCATGAGTTGTGGACTGCGCGCGCAAGCCTAGTTTACAACACTTAAGGATATTTGGTTGTCCTGTGGATGTGTTAAAAGGAAAGACAGAAAAGATGGAGTCCCGTTCAGAAACATGTATATTTGTAGGGTATCCAAAAGAAACTAAAGGATATTATTTCTATAGTTCTTCAGATCTTAAAGTATTTGTTTCGACAAATGCTAAATTTCTGGAAAAGGACTATATGAATGATTTTGTACCTAGAAGTAGAATTGTCCTGAATGAGATGTTAGGAGATACAATTCCACGAGAGGTTACACAACCTAACCCAATTGTAAGTTCCGATCCAACACAAGATCAACAACCTACCATTCCTCGTCGTAGTGGGAGGGTTAGAACACAACCTGAAAGATACATCGGTCTGGGAGAATCAGTGGAGAATCTCCCGGACGACGATGATCCCTACACGTATAAGGAAGCAATTGAGGATGTTGATAGTTGCCATTGGCAAAAGGCAATGCAATCTGAGATTGAATCTATGTTCGATAACAAAGTCTGGTCCCTTGTAGACTTGCCTAAAGGGATAAAACCCATTGGGTGCAAGTGGGTATACAAGAGGAAAAGAGGTATGGATGGAAAGGTGGAAACCTTTAAAGCTAGATTGGTAGCTAAAGGGTATACACAGAAAGAAGGTATCGATTACGAGGAAACCTTCTCTCCTGTGGCCATGCTTAAATCCATTAGGATACTCTTGTCCATTGCAGTATCTTTAGATCTAGAGATTTGGCAAATGGATGTCAAGACAGCTTTCCTTAATGGAAGTCTTGACGAAAGCATCTACATGATGCAACCAGAAGGATTCATTGAAAAGGGCCAAATGGAAAAGGTATGCAAGTTGCAGAAATCCATATATGGATTAAAGCAAGCATACATATCCTGGAACATAAGGTTCGATCAAGCTGTCAAAGGTTTTGGATTTATTCAGAATCCTGACGAACCTTGTGTATACAAAAGGATTAAGGGCGCCAAGTTGGTTTTCCTGATTCTTTATGTTGATGATATACTACTCATTGGAAACGATGTAGGTGTATTGACATCAGTAAAAGAATGGTTAGCAAAACAATTTGATATAAAGGACTTAGGAGAAGCAAGTTTTATTCTAGGTATCCAAGTAATAAGGGATAGAAAGAATAAAACGATTGCATTATCCCAAGCTTCATACATAGACAAGATCTTGTCTAGGTTTTCCATGCAGGATTCCAAGAAAGGTATGTTACCTTTCAGACATGGAATCAAACTTTCTAAGGAACAAGTTCCTAAGAATGAGCATGAAGAGCAATTCATGAGTAGAGTTCCATATGCCTCAGCAGTTGGAAGTCTCATGTATGCAATGCTCTGCATTAGACCAGATATTTGTTTTGCTGTTGGCATAGTTAGCAAGTTTCAATCGAAACCTGGTCCTGATCACTGGATGGCAGTCAAGCATATTTTCAAGTATCTTAAGAGAACGAGAGATAATATGCTTGTATACTCTGGAGGGGATTTAATTCCCGTTGGGTATACAGATTCTGATTTCCAATCAGATTCTGACTCCAGAAAATCCACATCAGGGGCTGTGTTTACTATTGGAGGAGGAGCAGTCATATGGAGGAGTATCAAGCAATCTTGTATTGCTGATTCCACCAGGGAAGCTGAGTATGTTGCTACATGCGAGGCTGCCAAAGAGGCTGTTTGGCTCCGCCAATTCTTGATAGACTTGGAAGTGGTTCATAGTGCGAATAAGCAGATCACTATCTACTGTGACAACAGTGGAGCAGTGGCTAATTCGAAAGAACCAAGAAGTCACAAGAGAGGAAAACACATTGAAAGAAAGTATCATCTTTTAAGAAAGATTGTTCAAAGGGGTGACGTGACGATTACCAAAATCGCGTCAGCAGAAAATCTAGCGGATCCCTTCACAAAGGCTCTACCTCAGAAGAGTTTCGATGGGCATCTAGAGAACATGGGCATGAGAGATATGACACATTTGCTATAGCGCAAGTGGGAGATTGTTAGGATTATGCTCAATAGCAAGAGTGTAATGTTGTAATTAACAATCTTTTTCATATTAATAAAGTGATTTCTGGTTTAACAAATCTTATAGCATTTATAGTTTAATATTATAATTGTCAAAGTAAATAATCATAAGGTCTAAAGACTATGAGAAAAGAAGAATTGTTCGTACATCTGGATATGTATAAGGTAGACACAATTCTTTAGTTAGTCTTGAATAATGTTCACAACTTAAGTTAAAGGTTGGGCACCTTTATCTTGTTAAAGTTGTAGAATTCTTTTGCTAGCATTTGAGTGGGATCAAATGAGATATGATGAGTCCAAAATCATCGGAGTGTCTTCGAGTAAAAGAATCTAGTGCACTGGGTGCATTGAACAGGATCACAATGAAAAGCTTTATCTAGAACCGTCAATAGATAATAGTCTTTTCATTATCAGGACAATCAGAGAGTCTATCTTAATCCTGAGATAAATGATGGACTTATGTTTGCAAGTGATATCATTTGAGTTATCAATGAGTACGATTATATAGCATAGTCTATCCTCGATAGTTTGGTGATATTCATTTGTTAATCGATAGAGGACTTCATTTATAGATATGGACATCGTGGCTCCATTTATTAAATGAGAGTATAATATCATCATATGGATGTTTTGAGGTAATTGGATATTAAATCTCAACGTTGAGTTTTCGATTGTGATTGAAAACATGGCTTCTGGACAAGTCAAAATATCCAAGTTCAAAACGTGGTCATATGAGTAAATATGGTAACTTGGAGAGTTATAGGCGGTCTATGAACTCTTGGCGTTTACTGATATTAATCACGAGGATACACTATCTCCAACATGATTGTCTAGGGTATGAATGAGGAACGTCTTCTTATTCTATCTTTATTTAAGAGTTCAATTTTAGCTCTTTAGTTGAATGAGTTCAAATTAATGGATCGGACCTAAGTGAATCATTTGTTGATTGTGATTAGGTTATGTCTATTGAAGCTTAAATGTAGATAGCCCGCCAAGATCCCCAATCCACACGGACTTGCATGGATCACTTGATATATTCTACCGGACTAATTTGTGGGTCCATCTAGAATTGCATTTAATATATTAAGAATATAATTTGCACATTATTTGTTTAATGAGCTGATCAATTATATTAATATATTAATGAAAGGCATGTGGGCTTGTTTCTTTTAGTAAGAATGGGTCTGGTTCACATGTGGGCTTTTTATTTAAAGTCCAATGGATTAAATAAAATAAGGAAATAATATTTGGCCCATATATTTAATGTGGGGCGGCAAGGCTATATTATTAGTCAAAAATATTATTTTATTTTATTGTTTGATTAAATGAGAATTAATTAATTTATTAATTAATTATTTAATTAAGAAACAAAATCTTTTTCTGATTAGGAAATATGTTTCCTAGAATTATATTATTGGTAGTAGTATACTAAAAGTAAAAGACTTGTTTGGTAAGAAAATAAATAATTAAGTTTATTTATTTAATCAAATAAGAAGTCTTTTTATTAAGTCAATAAAGAATAAAAATACTTATGAGTTGTATTAGGGTTAGGAGTCTTGATGTGAATTAGGGTACAACACAAATCCTTTTTAGTAGAAGAATTGCGGCAACCCTAAGTGAACAACAAGTAGATTTCGGCAACCCTAAAAGGAAAAGAGAAGACAATTCGGCCACCCTATATAAGAAATAATATAGGGTTCGTCCACCCCTAAGTTTATTGAATAAAATTTTCTTCTTCTTCTCATACTCATAGAAAAGTTTTTGATTATTCTGCCAAGACAAAAAAGAGAGAAGAGATTATTCTTTTGATAGTACACTAATTGCTTGTTCATCAATAAGCTTGTGTGTACAACATCGAATTAGGTTCACGCAAGTTTTGATCATTAGATTGAGAACTCAAAAGTGACCGGAATAATCTTTGTATTCTTTTGGTTGTTTTGTGACTAACAAAAGGAAAAAGAAAGTTTGTTTATCCATTCTCAGGTACGCAATTCAAAGAAAAGGGAGACCACGCTCTTAGGTGATTCATGTTCATGCTAGGATTGAAGATCTTGCGGATTACCATCGACGTAAGTCAATCGGATCACGCGACAAAAGGTATTCTACTTTTTGTTACTTTATATGTATGTTTAATTAATTTAAAGGGTTAAGGTTCATCAAAGGAAAAATTTTAAAACATACTAAATCTATTTTTAGTCTCGCTTCCGCTGCATGTACTACGATTTTTCGCTACCCGGACGTTTCCGAATGTTATCGAGAAACGAATTACAAGACACAAAGACACACAATAAGATATATCAATCAAAATGCTAGTGTGCAAAGTGACATGTGAAGAGTATGCACACAAATGCAAGTATGCTAAGTGTGTGTGTGCAATCTAAATCTCTTCAAAGAGAACCAAGCACTAGAGATTATACCTTTGGTGTGCTTGTCCCTTGAGGTCTTGAAAGGGCCTTTGAGTATGATCCTCAATCATCAAAACTACCCTTGCATACAAACCCCAACACGTGGTTTGTCCACGAAATAAGCCAATCAAAGAATGGGAATCCTTACAAATGGAAATTAATTAATTGATTAATTAATTATTTAATTAAAAATCAAAATCTTTTTCTGACTAGGAAATATGTTTCTTAGTAGTATACTATTTTGGTAGTATAATAAATATAAAAGACTTTATTTGGTAAGTAGATAAATAAGGGATTTATTTATCTAGGCAAATAAGGAAGTCTTTTATATTGTCACAAATACACTAAAGAGTTGGATTAGGGTTTGGAATTCTAAGGAAATCTACCTAGAGTTAGGATTTAGGTTAAAAGGCATAAATCCTATTTGGTAGAGGAATTCGGCCACCCTAATTATATTTAGACAAGAATTCATGCAGCAATATATATTTTTAATATATATGCATGTTAAAGTCGTGCAGAGATATATATTTTAATATATATGCAAGTTTAATTGATGCAGATTACATATTATATATATGCATGTTAAAGTCGTGCAGATATATATAAATTATATAAATTGCAAGTTGAACTAGAGATATATATAATATATATTGTGCAAAGATATCGCATATACATATATATAATATATTGTGCAAGTAAATAGCACTAGAGATATATATAATATATATTGTGCAAGGATATCGCATATATATATAGATAATATATTTGGAAACCCCAAATTTTTTTAGAGAATTATTTTTCTATTGCTTGAAAAATAAAAGCTATCTCTTAAGACTAAGTGTGATTTCGGCCAAGAGAGAAAAGTAGGAAGAATTGTTCTTATTTCGATAGTGCACTAGTAGCTTATACATTAATAGGTTTTGTGCACAATTTCGAATAAGGTTCACGTGAGTTTCGATCATTAGATTGAAAATTCAAAAGTGACCGGAACATTCTTCATTGTCTCTTGGTGAAAGAACAAATTAACGGTGTGTTTAATATTATCTATGGGGGGGGATGTGAATAGATTTTAACTAATTTTACCCAATTTTTGCATACATGTCAATTTTACGAAAATTCCCCTACTAGTCAAAAATACGAACAAGTGTAATATGGTGCGGAAATTAAATAACACTTGATGTATACGTGGAAATCCAACCACTGGGAAAAACCACAGGCTGTATAGTGTGCCACACTCGAACCTCGAAATCCACTAATTGAAATGGAGTTTACAACCTATGTAGACCTCGTCTAACACTCCGGTCAATAACCCCCCACTTCTACCACGCGGGCCTTTAAAAGTGGCTCTAGTCCAATTTGCTTGTGGCCTAAGCACTCTTAGCCACAAGTCTTAATTCTCAATGAAGAGATAATGCAACCTATGTGAATATGTATGAATATTCAAATAACAAACAAGGCTAGGGAACCTTAGATGCTTATCTAGGATGATGATATAACAATTAAATTAATTTTAGATATCAAGAGCTAAATGACATGTAAAATAGCTTAGCTAAACATAGATTATGAAAACCTAGATAGCTATCACAATACAACCCTCAAATAGTCAACACTAATCTCAATCTTGTATCTAACATATATATGAATAATATACAAGTGATAAATGAGATTGCTTGTTAAGAAAGACACAATATATATAGGATATTAGTGAAAAACTTACCAAGCAAAGTGTGTTGTAAGACCCATGCAAAATGACATCTAGATGATCAAGGATGATGCTAGATGATGATTGATGATCATGGAAAAGTGTTTGAGTAATCAAAGGTGAGTTCTTTAGTGAAATATTTCTCTTGGAAAAATATGCTAAGTAAAAATATGATTTTGAACTCTCTTGAAACAACCTAAGATGAAAGAGGCATATATATAGGGCCTCGAAGTGAAATGGGGTCGTTTTGAAAAGTTGGCAGAAAAATTGCCTTGACCACTGTTCACCCGCTCTACATAGGGCAGATGAACAGCGGTTCACGTGGGAAATGAAGAACAATGTTCTTCGTGACCGCCCTACGTAAGGCGGATTCCAGGTGACCTAGGGGCGGTTGCTCTCGGGTCTGGAGAGCCGCCCTTCACCCACTGTTCTAGAGCGGTTTTTGGGCGGACCATCATGTGTGAAAAACATCAGCAGTGGCACCGCTGTTCACTCACTCTAAGTAGAGTTGGTGTAGAGCGGTTAAGAGCAAATTTGCTCTTTCCCCTTTTTGGACCTCTGTTCAAAGAGCGCCTGTATGGTGGGTGAACAGCGTCCAATCATACACAATGCAACCTAGTTCTAATAATGTCATGGCATTTGAACTACTAGATGCAATCAACAAAATATGCAAGAAGAGATATTATATAAACATGAATGTACACACATAAGGACACACAAAATACACAAAGTATGGAAATGCAAGGAATGTATGTGTGTGCACTAAATCTCTTCAAAGCAAATCAAGCACATAGATATTTACCTTTGATGCTTATCAATGATGAGGTCTTCAAAGGGCATTTAACTTGAACACTAATACCTAAGCTACCCTTACAAAGAATCCCCAATATGTGGTTTGTCCACGAAATAAGCCAATCAAGATATGTGAATCTTTACAATCTCCCCCTTTGGGTATTTTGTGACAAAACCACCACTCACATTGATTCCTCACAACATAATAGAAACTACAGGTCAACAATGATTTTCTACTTTACAAAGAGATATTAAAAAAAAATCTTGAAGTCTTCAATCTTTTGTAGAACAATCAATCCCTGAAAGCAAAGTTTCTATTCTTTCCAATACAAGTAAAATGTGAGATTAATCAAGTGAGAGTATAAACAAGCATTTGCATTCTAGAAATTTAAGTACAACAACAACATCATACAATGTATGATGAATGCAATGCTCCCCCTCAAAGGGTTGCTCCCCCTCAAAGGGTTACTCCCCCTTAATGTATTGTCTCCTCAACATGCACAATTGCTGCCGCAATTTGCAACTCTCCTTACCACCATTCTACTCCCCCTTTTTGTCATGATATAGGCAAAGGAGTAGTCCCCAACTGGGTCAATTAGCAAAGAGAGATAGTAGCATACTATATACTTGCATAATCATATAAGCCACTTTATGCAACTCAATTAATTGGAGAGAAACAAGGAGATTTATTTTTATGAAAATGCATAAATTAAAAATGCTTTGCATACAAGACATGTAGCATTCAAGTCCAAAATATAATGGTATTTGGCAAAGCAAATGTCAAAAGTTTCTAATAAGAATTCAAACCAATTTCACCATTGTCATGAGAGAAGCAAGGATATAGAGATTTTATTGTTTTCAATATAAGAGCAACTATATCCAACTTTATAAGCGAAACATGACATGAGCGACTTTGCACCCTATTTGATTTTTTCGGGAATGATATCAATATGATAGTAGCCATGTTCAACTAATAAAGAAAGAGAGACATTTGGAATTTTAAATTCCTTTGAATGGATACAAGATCCTTTATTCATTTTGAGTCTCATAAGCTTTTTCACACAAATTTTGCATTTTAAGAATATGCAATCATCAATTCATGCTTTTTCATTTGAGCATGTTATATGAATTTCATGCTTTTCATATTTCATTAGCATGTTATAAAAGAATCATCATGTCATGGAGAAAACTATAGGTCATTCAAATCATACTTCATATGTAAATCTCCTAGTCAAAAAATGCATGTTTGAACACAAATATGACATGGATTGTAGACAAGCATGGTTCACACTTATTGAATAGAAAACATATATACATATGTGCAACCAAGCTTACTCAAGCAATCAACAAAGAAGCATAAGATTTTTCAAATATTTGCATGCAACAAGTATGCAATAGCTTTCTTTGCTTGAGTTCCCCATATGGGGTCAATCACCATCCTTCATCAATGAAAGTCATGAGGTCCTATAGACCTCCCAAGTCCATTGGACTTGTTTGAACCTATGTGAGACAAGTTTGTCTCGTAGCAAGAGGGTTCATTTTTCCTTATCCACTTAGGTATAATTTTTCTCTTCCTAGTGGTTAATGGTTCAAGAGTTCTAGACATTATAGGATCATGAACATGAATTTTTTTCTTCCTATTAACATGCATTCTAGCTCTTGTCATTCTCTTTTCAATCATGCTTTTAACTCTATAAGGATTCCCATATTGACTTATTTCGTGGACAAACCACTTGTTGGGGTAAATTGTGTAAGGGTAGTTTAGGTGATTGAACTTCAAGCTCAAAGGCCCTTTCAAGACCTCAAGGGACAAGCACGCCAAAGGTATAATCTCTAGTGCTTAGTTTTTCTTTGAAGAGATTTAGTTAGCACACACACACTTAGCATACTTGTACTTGTGTGTATTCTCTTCACATGACACATTGCACTCTTGCACTTTGTTTGATATATCTTGTTGTGTTTGTGTGTTGTGTAATCCGTTTTCGGAATATGTTCGGAAACGTCCGCGCTTGCACGAATGTGTGCTTGGTTTTACGCGAAGATCGCTTAAGGGGAATGCTCTTGGCTTCTCCTTTAGATTCACCATTACTGGTGAATCGGCGGTTTGATTGGTGGCCTGGCCGCTAAATTGAAACCGCCGTTTCAGTCCAGAAAGGTTTGGAGTGATTCTGTGGTTACGATCGGCGACCGCCGACCGCCGTTTGAAACCGCCGATCATACCTGATTGATTTATTTCTCGGGTTTGATTCTGCAGTTAGTTCGGCGGTTTCGAAACCGTCGATTGAAACCACCGTTGTTCCCCTGTTCTTCTCGGGTTCAATTCGGCAGTTGTAAACGGCGGCCTGGCTGCAGAATGAAACCGTCTATCGTGCGATTTCAGGGGCAAACTTGTCTTTTCACATGCTCTGTTTTTCATGCCTATAAATATCTCACTTTCTTTTGTTCTGAATAATGACTCTTTAATCATCAAGAACCCTATATTTTAAAGAGAGATTTTGAGAGAAAAAGCAACCAAGTTTGCTCATTTAAACACTCAAATACATTCCTTTATGCATCAAAGTTCATCTTGCATTCATCCATGAATGGGTTTGCATCATCACAACTTGCTTGGTAAATACAAGAATAGAGAATTAATTGTGATGAATTGATTGAGTGTTGTATTGTGATAGCTAATTAGGTTTTTGATTAATCTTGATTAGCTAAGCTATTTGACATGTCATTTAGCTATTGATATCTAGGGTTGATTTAATTGATTATATCATCATCCTAGATAAGCATCTAAGGTTCCCTAACCTTGTTTGTTATTTGAATATTTATACATATTCACATAGGTTGCATAATCTCTTCATTGAGAATTAAGTCTTGAGGCTAAGATTGCTTAGGCCTCAAGCAATTGGACTAGAGCCAATTTTAAAGGCCCGAGTGGTAGAAGTGGGGGGTTATTGACCGGAGTGTTAGACGAGGTCTACATAGGTTGTAAACTCCATTTCAATTAGTGGATTTCGAGGTTCGAGTGTGGCGCACTAAATAGCCCGTGGTTTTTCCCAGTGGTTGAGTTTCCACGTATACATCAAGTGTTATTTAAATTCCGCATTATATTTCACTTGCTTGTATTTTTGACTAGTAGGGGTATTTTCGTAATATTGACTTGCATGCGAAAATTGGGTAATAAAGCTTAAAATCTATTCACCCCCCTTCTAGATATATTTATCATACACACCGAGCATTTATTCATATTACTTTCAAACTTTACATAATTTAATGAAATGAAAGCAATTTGGTCTAATGTGACAATCAATAACACAAAAGTGACATGTATGAATGAATTTAGAAATCATACCATGTCCTTGTGCATGCATAGGAGCCTTCCCATGACTTTGTGGTTAATTGGGTTCAATCCTTCTTCATTGTTGAACCGGTCTAGCTTGCTTCCTTGGTTCATTTTGCATGATTGGCCTCTTTCCATTTATAGTCATTTGATGAGGAATGTTGACTTGAGAGACTCTAATGCGTTAAGCTTGAGGTTGTCTCCTTGGGGCTTCCTTCACTTGTGCACTTCTTGAACATTGCCCTAGATCGATTTTCATCCTAGGAGTGTGCACCGACGAGGCTTCTGTCTTGCCCAAACTCTTGACAAAGACAGTCTTGGTTGGAGTAGATATCTCCTTGCTATCTTCATACCCAATACCTCTTTTGTCACAAGGGTTCTTTCCAACATCAAGTATGTGGTCAAGCTTCTTGGTGCTTGAAGTCATCCTAGTCAATGACTCTTTAGCTTCATCAAGCTCCCTCTTCAACCCTTCTTCATTCCTCTTAGACAAAGCTAGCTCATCTCTAAGCTTGTCTTCAATCGTCTTGGATCTTTCCACTTGTTTACTTAAGTGGTCATTGTGTGTTGAAAGCTCTAGATTTTCATCATCTAACATCTTCAATTTTCTATTGTTCTTCTTCAATGAACTTTCACACTTGACTATAAAGTCATGAACATCCATTTTCTCTACATTTCCATTTGTAGAGTTAAATGAGGAGTCATCTTCACTTGAGTTATCTCCTACACTCTCCATCTCACCTATGGAGTCATTTCCCTCATTAAGACCTTTACCTTGGTCTCTTGATTTAATGAGAGCCATGTCCCTATGAGTAGCTACACCTATCTCCTCTAGAGCTACTTCTTTATCTCTTTCTTTTATGGGATCACTAGTCAAGGCATTCTTACCAACAACTTTATCTTCTACACGAGTGGCTCCAAATGCCGTGTAGTTAGTGGTAAGCTCATCATCACTTGATGACTTGTCTCCCTCTCCGGAGTCATCACTTTCACTCCAAGTGGCGGCTATCACTTTTGCCATCTTGTTCTTCAAATTCCCACAATCAGGTGAGATGTGTCCTATACCGCCACACTCATAGCATTGGACCCCTTTCTTTTCACTATTCTCTTGCTTAGGCTCAAAACTCTTGAAGAGAGCCTTTTTCTTCAAGTCTTGGCATTTGGATCCAAAGCCCTTTTTCTCGAACTTGACGAATTTCTTGAATCTTGTTAGAAACAGAGCCATGTCTTTGTTCGAGTCCTCCTTTTCAACATTGGAAGCTTTCAAAGCAATCCCTTTTTCCTTTTTAGGAGGTGTAGTACTAAGAGCCTTCCTAGACTCATAGGCGATGAGTCTTCCAATTACCTCACTCGACTTCATGTCCTTATATCCATAATTTTCTTCTAAAGCCGTAACTTTTGATTCAAACCTAGCGGGGAGAGACCTCATAATTTTCTGCTTAACTCTCCTATCCGAATAAGGATCACCGAGTTGATGGCTTTGATTGACAATATCCATCAACTTGACTTCAAAGTCATTGAAGCATTCGTTCTCCTCCATCTTAAGCAACTCGAATTGCGTTTGAAGGACTTGTAGCTTGGAATCCTTGACGACATCGGTTCCTTCGTGTGCAACCTATAGAATATCCCATGCCTCCTTAGCTATCCTAGTGTTTTGAATCAGTTTGTACTGATTTTCATCCACTGCACATAGAAGAGCGTGCCATGCCTTCCTATTCCATTTTGAAGTGTCAAACTCTTCAGTGGACCACTGAGCCTTAGGCTTGAGTACTTCTTCTCCTCCACCCGTGGGAGTCATCTTAGGAGGCGCATACCCATCTTCAATAGCCATCCATACCTTATCATGGATTTGGCACAAGTATGCTTCCATCTTGCCTTTCCATAAGGCATAATTCACACCAGTGAGGAGAGGAGGTCGTGTGCTTGAAGCACCCTTATGGTTGCCACCGTATCCACTCATTGTGTATAATGAATGAAATGAAATGAAATGTATGCAAAATGTATGAATGAGCAAAAATCACACAAATGCAAAACACACCAAAAATGAGCTAGGATCACCTAAGTGTATCTAGGAACCCGCTCTGATACCAATTGAAAGAACAAATTAACGATATGTTTAATATTATCTAGAGGAGGAGGGGGTGAATAGATTTTAACTAATTTTACCCAATTTTCGCATACATGTCAATTTTACGAAAATGCCTCTATTAGTCAAAAATACAAACAAGTGTAATATGGTGCGGAAATTAAATAACACTTGATTTATACGTGGAAATCCAACCACTGGGAAAAACCACGGGCTGTATAGTGCACCACACTCGAACCTCGAAATCCACTAATTGAAATGGAGTTTACAACCTATGTAGACCTCGTCTAACACTCCGGTCAATAACCCCCCACTTCTACCACGCGGGCCTTTAAAAGTGGCTCTAGTCCAATTTGCTTGTGGCCTAAGCACTCTTAGCCACAAGTCTTAATTCTCAATGAAGAGATAATGCAACCTATGTGAATATGTATGAATATTCAAATAACAAACAAGGCTAGGGAACCTTTGATGCTTATCTAGGATGATGATATAACAATTAAATCAATCCTAGATATCAAGAGCTAAATGACATGTCAAATAGCTTAGCTAAACATAGATTATGAAAACCTAGATAGCTATCACAATACAACTCTCAAACAGTCAATACACTAATCTCAATCTTATATCTAACATATATATGAATAACATACAAGTGATAAATGAGATTGCTTGTTAAGAAAGACACAATATATGTAGAATATTAGTGAAAAACTTACCAAGCGTCCAATCATGTCAATGCAACCTAGTTCTAATCATGTCATGGCATTTGAACTACTAGATGCAATCAACAAAATATGCAAGAAGAGATATTATATAAACATGAATGTACACACATAAGGACACACAAAATACACAAAGTATGGAAATGCAAGGAATGTGTGTGTGTGCACTAAATCTCTTCAAAGCAAATCAAGCACATAAAGATTTACCTTTGGTGCTTATCAATGATGAGGTCTTCAAAGGGCATTTAACTTGAACACTAATACCTAAGCTACCCTTACAAAGAATCCCCAATATGTGATTTGTCCACGAAATAAGCCAATCAAGATATAGGAATCCTTACTCTTGGAAGTTTTGTGACTAACGAAAAAGAAAAGATTTTGTTATCCATCCTCAGGTACACAATTCAAAGAGAGGGAGACCACGCTCCTAGGTGATTCATGTTCGTGATTGGATTGGAAGATCTTACGGATTACCATTGACGCAACGTCAATCGGATCATGCGACAAAGGTACGATATCTTTATTATATGTTAATTAATTAAAGGGTTAAGGTTCATCTTTAAAAAGGGAAAATTTTGAAATATAATAAACTTATTTTCGCTTCCGCCGCGTGTTTTTTTCCCTACAATACACTCATACAAAGTTAAATGAATGAGAAGAAGGCAAGATACCCGAGTACCCTGATCCCACCTAAAGCTAGCCAACCAAGCAGTAAGTATCAGGCCAGCGGACTACCAAGTATCAAGACAGCATCAAGTATGCCGAAGATCAAGCTACATAGAAAGGACAAGCATAACGACAATGTTTTAATAACAAAGAAGTGGATTCTTTCCCACCACTTAAAGAATTCTATTTGAAATACAAGTCAACTCCATCAGAAGTCCACCAAATAAGGGATCTCTAGATTCCTAGAAGGAAAGAAACAATCTTCTCGCCAATCACCGCTGAGTACTCCGAAAAACTCTAGGTCACAAGACCAAATTTAGAGGAGTGCTGGGCATGAAACAAAGACCTATATATTCATCGTATTATCACACGACAAAAAGAAAGGGACCGCAACTTGAGTGACCTAACCCTACTTGATACTTTTCCACTTATCGACATGCACGAGAGCTCTATCACCATCGCCAACTAAGTTTTTTATCCTATCTCCATAGCTACCAAAAATCTCCGTTGTAATCCTATCATGTATTCATAATCAATAAAAAAAAAGTCATACGTGTGATCCCTTATTACAACATTAATTTTAGCCTACCATTATCATTGCTTTTTGTTGGTCTTATTAGGAAGCTAAGGGTATCGAACTACTTGATATCTCGCCGACTGAAATCTACCCTGATTCCAATCCTATGAATTGTTAATTAGAAAAATCACCCAGTGATAATTTTCGGTTAACACTTTTGGCGCCGTATGTGGGAATTACTCCCAACATTTCACAAAGCTACCTAGCTCTACCTAGAGGACTCAAAAGATGAGGTTTCGATCCTCTTAGGGGCAACTTGCCCCCATCAGGGCCTCATTCCCTCGCTTCCACCCAGAGAAATCAAGGGAAGAGGAAGGGAACGAGAAGCCAGATCCCAGCGCCGATCCCTCCAACCAATACAGGCTCTGCGCCTTAAGACCCCACGGTCCAGGAGGTGAATCGGGATACCATGGAACATCATGCTACGACTTATATGGAAAGTATCCATCTCTGGATGATCGCCCAAGGAATACGAAGCACCCAGGCTCGTGGGAGAGGCCAGACCGAGTACCCGGGTACCAGTCTTTGACAGACTTGGGCCGCCACTACCAGTGTCAGATCATCTTGGTGATCTTAGACCTCGACAGGTGAAATCAGCATTCGACATCCCTCACAGAAGGATCTAGCCAACAGCTAGACTGGTAACAGAGAAGAGGAATCCACAGCCCGATACAGGTGGTAGTACCGGGCCTAGGAGAAACCCGCGGGGTACTCGGCCCCAAAAGGAGGAACGCAAGGAGCCAACTATCGAATCCAAAACTTTGGATAATGAAGGTTCAGTAGCCCGATCCAGGCATGACGAGTCCAAGGGCCTTGAAGATCAGATGGCCAAAATGGCAAAGGAACTCGAGGAGTTAAGGATGGGGAAACACCGGGGTACCCAGAAGAACCTCTTGGGGGAAATGAATGCACCTTTTTCTAGGAGGATTAGAGAAGTAGAACTACCCCCCAAGTTCAAGATGCCCGCCAAGAAATATTCTTGATTGGAAGACCCCGTGAGCCACATGACAAAGTCGTTTTATGTGTATTTAAAAGCACTTGTCAAACACAATTGTAAACCTAGCAATGCCTATACGGGTTATGAAAATGTTGTAAGGTCTCATTTATTGATTGGCTTGTTTCATGGACAAACCACAATTGGGGTTCACTGTAAGGGTAGCTTAGATGTTGGTGTTCAAGTTCATGCTATTTCAAGACCTCATCTTGATAAGCACCAAAGGTAAACTTCTATGTGCTTAATTTGCTTTGAAGAGATTAGTTGCACACATACACTCACATCTCATGCATTGTTCTTATTTATATGTTGTGTGTTATTTTTTGTGCACCTTATTGCTTTGAAAATCTCTTCAAGCATTGATTATTGATTGCTCTTGCTTGTTGTGCCTTAATATGTTTTGATTTTAGGTTGTAAGCTATAGAGCAAATCGGCGCCCTGTTCGGCGGTCGGCGGTCGGTGGCCGCATAACAAGGGCGCATTTTGAAGTGCTCTGTTTCTGGTCCAAATCGGTGCCCTTAGTTCGGCGTTTAGTGGCGTAAAAAAGGCCACCGAAAAGGGACCAGAACGTCAGGTGATACTCGCTTTTTCCGTCATTGTAAGAATACGAGGATCAAAAGATTTGTTTATATTTAAAATAGGGGTTTCCTACACAATGTGCTTTAAACTAGCAAAAGACTAGTAAAGCGGCAAGCGAGGGTATAGTTCCGCAGGGAGGTGTGATTCGTCAACCATATCAAGTTCTAGAGTTTATTGTAAGCATGTAAATAGAATGCGGAAAGGTAAGAATGATGTGTGTGAAATGTATGTACAATGCCGTGTGTGTGTGTGTAGAGAATAAAAATAAAAATAAATAAAAACAAAGAGAATATGGAAGGGTGAGAATGGTGTTTAAAGAGATAAATAAAATGGTGGATAAGAGAGATGCAAGAAAATGGTCACACAAGGTTCAACAAGTTCACCATACATAAGTGCACAAATAGTTGGTTGTTAGACATTAAGTACATCCAATTTTAGTTAAGGGTTCGTTCTTGCCTCAATCCGATTTATACCCATTCATAGAGCTAACGGTTGAAGAGTGTGCCGAGAACCTCTCAAACACGAAACCGCAACCAACATATGTGAACCGATTCTACAAACAAAACTACATTGAGCCCCAATAATAGATTCGTAATGTAAAATGGCAACGTTAAAGTCTAATAAATGTGGAAAGAGTGATTGTATCTCCGACCATAACTCACCTAGAGCCCCTAGCGTGAGAAATAGCCAAAGACCAATAATTGTAACTCTAACCATGACTCACCTAGAGCCTCTAGAGTGAGAAATAACTTAAGTCCAATTGTTAACAAGAACATTGAACCAAACCCTTCTAATATGGCAATTTATAGGTTTACCCACTCTTCCTAGCTAATTAGCCAAAACTATGCCTGGAGAGCCCCTCCAAAAGGCACAATCCTAACTCTAAGTCACTCAAACTCATTCATGACATGCAATTTTGACCTTCCAAAGACATACATACACAAATGGAATATTTGATTACAACTACTCCTACAATTAAGTTAATCTACTCCTAATCCCATCCATGAACACATATCAATTTCCAATCATCCATAAACATGCATTTCAAGATAAGAGATATATTCAATAACAATCAAGAATGAATCAAAACACAAATTGGATATAAAAACAACCATATATATATTGAGCACAAAATAGGTTTACAAATATTCCCAAGTGGGGATTACACATTCAAGAAAACAAGAAATACATAGAGAGTGAGAAATAGATACAACCCTTGAAGAAAACCTCCTCCAAGAGCTCCTTCCTTTGCTAGCTCGAAATTGACCAAAGCCCACTCCTATCTCTATGTAATCTACTCCTAAATGTGGTGGAAGATGTGTAGAAGGTGAGATGGGGAGCATCCATGGAGGAAAAACCTCCATGGATGCTCTTGGAAGCTTCTCTCTCTCTTATTTGGTGAAGAAAATGAAGAAGAAGAAGAAGAGGAAGTTTGTGGGGAGTGTGCTCTGATGGTTAAGAAGAGAATAAGGTGTTTATATAGTGTTGGGAGGTTAGGGCACGAATTGGGGATGAAAGGACGAAACTGTCCCTGAAATTCGCCCAAAAAATGACTTTCTGGAGTGATTCGGCGGTTTCATTCGGCTTCTCTGATGGTTGAGAAGAGAATAAGGAAGAATAAGCGCCGTTTGAAGTAGCCGTTTAGACCTGACAACCTTTCAGCGTTTTCAGCATCGCGCACTGTTACGGAAATAGGCATAACTTCCTGTAGAAAGCTTGGAATCACAATCCGTAAAATGTTATGAAAACTAGACTTCCGGGGCTTTTCGAATATATAAAGTTATCCATGTGATTCGATCTGAGAAGGAAGATATGATCTCCGTAAGTTGTACATTCTGCACGCGTATATACAATTTCAGCTCTTTTTGCTCCATTTTGCCTCCCAAACTAATCTTTAAGCTCAAAACCTTATTATAAGGAATATGTACCTACACAAGGCTCAAACAAAACTTTATATACAAAAATACGCTCGAAAACGAGACAAACGATCGGAAATGGGGGACCTCAAATAGGTATAAAATAGTGCGATCATCAGGTCTCAAATCGGCGCCCTTGTTCGGCGGCCTAGGGCGTAGAGTTGTTAAGTCAACTCAGTTGACTGAATTATGCACCCTGTTATGTGGTCCGTGTCCGCAGAATTAAGGGCGCAGAATCGACGCTTTTTAGCATATTTGCAAAACGGCACCATTTCAATTAGGCATCCTATATATGTGCCTCTTTCTTTACTAGGTCGTTTTTAAGAGTCCAAAAATCATATTTTTCCCTTAGAACACATTTCAAGAGAAAAATTCACAAGAACTCTCTTTTAAACACTCAAAGACATTCTTTTGATCATCAAAGTTCATATAGGATCATCCATGACCATATAGCATGCATCCATGCATGGTTTTGCATCATCATAACTTGCTTGGTAAGATTTTTACTAACTTTATCTAATTTTAGTATTTTTCCTATCAAACCATCTCGCTATTTACTTGTATGTGTTTGATCATATGTTAGATACAAGAATAGAGAATTGATTGTGATGAATTGATTGAGTGTTGTATTGTGATAGATATCTAGGTTTCTATAATCTATGATTATCTAAGTGTTAGGACCCCGGTTTACCAATCACGCAGCGGAAGGTTTTTAAAAAAAAATTATATTTCATAAAGAAATACTATGATTGATAAAACCTAGGATCTATTATTCGGAACAGTAAAACAAAAGAAATCGAAATCGAAATATATATTAAAAGGGAAGAAACAATTTTCTTCATACCTACGTAGGAGGCTCCTTCACTTTAATACGATATGCTCCCTGATTTGAACCACGAGATCTTCCTCGCTATGACCCGGGATTAGTAACGGCGTGTGGGCACGTCAAGGTACTCAGGAACCTGTATGAAAAAAGAAGAAGAGAAGAACACCCAAAAACAACTCTTGTTGTTTGTATGTATTAGGTTAGGTTACAAAAAAGAAGGCTTAAAATATATATATATATATATATATTTTTTTTTTCTCTTCTTGGCCGCCACCCCTATATGTCTCTCTTCTCTTTTTGCGTGAAGTGGTGTTGGTGTATCTTCTAAAAACCTAATACACTTTTTATTTCTCTACAAATATATATCACATATATATTTCTTTAAAATAAAATAATCAATTAAATCTTTTTAAGATATCTAATATCTTTAAAGATATTAACTAATTAATTTGATTTGATTTGAATTCAAAACTCTTTTAATTTCAAAATTTAAATATTTAATTTAATGAAAATAAAATAATCAAATTATCTTTTCTTCATTCAAAATTAAATATCAATCAACACCCTCCATATAATGATTAATTACACAATTAAATAATCTTAATATTTAATTGTCATAATCATTAAAATCATTAATTAAGTAATCTAATTATTCAATTAGTTCCCGAATAGATATGTGTCACTTTCGTAACACAATTAATTGGACAATCCAATTAATTAACCGTGACCCTTGTTACCTAAATCGATCGGGCTAGCAAGGGGACCTAATGGACCCACAGTATTTTGAGCTCCAATAATCCTTAGAAATAATTAATTAAACTCTTGAATTAATATTTCATGATTATTAACTTCGGTGTTATTCCACTAAAAACCTGAAGCTGCACTCTCTCAACTGTAGACGTTTTTACACAAACCAATAACTTTCAGTGTCCATTGATATAGCTATTACATATGGTATAATCCTTCACAAGTAGTTCATAATTAAAGCTGGGTCATAATGTCCGTTATACCCTTCTAAATAACTATCTTTCCTTTAAGTACCATTGATTCTCTAATGAACAATAAATCCTACATTCCTTACGGAATTAGGAGAGCGCTCATATTGTTCAAGCCCCGAATCAACCCTTAAGGGAACTACCATCTACTTCTCGCAAGAAAGAGTGGATTCCACTATTGTGTACAAACCTTCCCAACCACAAGCCAAACCGCGATCCCAACATACGGAGCATATTGATCAGGAATGTAACTCCGACCTCACCCATGGTATATCAAAGACCACGATCTAACCTGAAGGAGTCGATAAGACACTCAGGATTAAGATCACCCACATATAGCCATCATTAGTTGATATATATGAATCTCATCGTTAAACGGATCTTAGTGAGAGATTCATATAGATCCTGGCCCAGTCCTATATGATCACATCATACAAGGTGCCTCTATTCTCATATCTCCATATGAATGATCCAGGATAGGATCACCGTACACTACGAAATAGACTGCAGCTGTAGATTAACCACAAATAAAGTACCCAGCTTTGTTTGCTATCTACGGACTCTTTAGATTGCTCGTTTCAAACTGCATCCATCTGTATATGACACTCATATACTCAGTTTGAAATTACATCTGGCAATCTTGGATGTTAAGTGCACATGTTATATACATAAAGTATAACACAAAATGAATGAATGTACTACTTCTTTTATTTATGTTCAAATCATATTTACAAATTACAAGCTTTAGGGCAAAAACCCCAACAATCTCCCACTTGCACTAAAGCATGTGAGTCATGTCTCGTAACCCTAGACCTTCTAGGTGACCTTCAAACACTTTAGCCGATAAGGTCTTCGTAAATGGATCAGCATGATTGTCTTGTGAGGCTATCTTGGTGACGATCACATCTCCTCTTTACACTATCTCTCTAATGAGATGATACTTTCTTTCTATATGCTTACCTCTCTTATGGCTTCTTGGTTCTTTGGAATTAGCCACAGCACCACTATTATCACAATAAAGTGTGATTGGCTTATTCAAATCTGGAACAACTTCCAGATCGTTCAAGAACTTACGGAGCCAAACAGCCTCTTTAGCAGCTTCACAAGCGGCTACATATTCAGCTTCCATGGTGGAATCAGCAATACAAGATTGCTTAATACTCCTCCACACAATGGCTCCACCACCAAGGGTGAATACTGATCCAGACGTGGATTTCCTAGAATCCCTGTCTGACTGAAAATCAGAATCTGTATATCCTAACGGGATCAAATCCTGTCCAGAATACACTAACATATAGTTTCTCGTTCTCCGAAGATACTTGAGAATAGTCTTGACAGCAACCCAATGATCCAATCCTGGGTTGGACTGGTATCTGCTGGCTACTCCCACTGCGAAGCAGATGTCCGGTCTCGTGCATAACATAGCATACATGAGACTACCTACTGCTGACGCATAGGGAACACGTCTCATATCCTTAACTTCTTAAGGTGTCTTAGGACACTGTTCCTTAGACAAGTGAACTCCATGTCTGGATGGTAAATTACCTTTCCTGGAGTTCTGCATCGAAAATCGCACAAGAATCTTATCGATATACGATGCCTGAGACAGTGCTATGAGTTTGTTCTTACGATCCCTTAGAAGTTGGATCCCTAGAACATAACTCGCCTCTCCCAAATCTTTCATTTGGAATTGGCTAGCCAGCCAGCACTTTACTTCAGATAATACCCCTACATCATTCCCAATGAGTAGGATATCATCTACGTAAAGAACTAAGAAAACTACCTTCTTGTCAATGATGCGCTTGTAGACACAAGGCTCATCAACGTTTTGCTCGAAGCCATAGGTTTTGATCACATCATCAAACCTTATGTTCCAAGATCTAGATGCTTGCTTAAGTCCATAAATAGATCTTTACAACTTGCAAACTTTTTGCTCTTGATCTGGAGACACGAATCCCTCTGGTTGCATCATGTAGAAGCACTCTTCAAGATTGCCATTTAAGAATGCAGTCTTGACGTCCATTTGCCAAATTTCATAATCAAAATAGGCAGCAATGGATAAGAGAATCCGAATAGACTTAAACATGGCTACTGGCGAGAAGGTCTCTTCATAATCGACCCCCTCTTTCTGGGTATAACCCTTGGCCACTAGCCTTGCCTTGAAGGTCTCTACCTTCCCATCTACTCCTCATTTTCTCTTGTAGATCCACTTACACCCTATGGGTTTCACCCCATCCGGTAAGTCTATCTCGAGATTCATGGCTTTAAGCCATTCCTCTTTATCAGGATCTTCCATTGCATTCTTAAATGTCAATGGATCATCCACACTATCAGCAGAGACAACATCTTGTCCCTCACTTACACCCAAATAGCGTTCAGGCTGTCTCACAACCCTAACACTACGCCTAGGTGGTAGTGTATCCCGAATAGGAATCATCTGACTCTCAGATGTTAATGGATCAACAACTCTTGTTGACTGAATACTGGTCTCACCAGGCTCCAACTCATTCAATACAATTTTAGAACGAGGTTTATGGTCACTAATATAGTTATCCTCAAGAAACGTTGCATTTGTCGATACAAATACTTTATTATCTTCGGGACTATAGAAGTATCCGCCTCTGGTCTCCTTGGAGTATCCTACAAACAAGCAAACCACAGACTTGGGATCTAACTTTCCAATTCTGTTCTTCAGCACGTGTGCTGGACACCCCCATATGCGGAAATGTCGCAAACTAACTTTACGACCATTCCACAACTCTAGGGGAGTCTTAGGAACAGATTTGGATGGCACTACATTCAAAATGTATGCCGCTGTTTGTAACGCATATCCCCAAAATGAATTTGGTAACGATGAGAAACTAATCATAGATCTCACCATTTCCATTAGGGTTCTATTTCTCCTCTCCGCAACACCATTCTGTTGTGGTGTTCCAGGAGCTATGAGTTGGGATACTATCCCACACTCAACCTTAAAGTCTTCAAACTCTTGGTCAAGGTACTCACCTCCACGATCAGATCGTAGAGACTTGATAGTCTTTCCTAATTGGTTCTCAACTTCAGCTCGGAATTCTTTGAACTTTTCAAAAGTTTTCGACTTCCGTTGCATTAGGTAGACATATCCGTATCTCGAGTAGTCATCTATAAAGGTGACATAATACTCATAACCACCCCTTGCTTTAACATTCATCGGTCCACAAACGTCTGAATGTATAAGCTCAAGTGGTTCTTTAGCTCTAAGCCCTTTTCCAGTAAAAGGTCTCTTGGTCATTTACCTTCTAAACAGGATTCGCAGACAGGTAAGGTGCCAACCTTTAACTCACTTAAAGATCCGCTTTTAACTAGTCTGTTTATCCGGTCAAGGTTAATATGACCAAGCCTTAGATGCCAGAGATACGTTTCGTTTTCTGGAGAAATCTTATGTTGTTTAGTTTTTGGTTTTTCAACCTTAAACATTTCGGTGTTGAGCAGTGTTGTATGTATTAACGGTCTTAACACATACAAATTGTTTTCATTACTTCCTGAACAAATATTTAGACCATTCTTTGCAATAATAACTAATTTATTATCAAAAGAAACAGAATATAATTGTTCTAACAACTTAGAAACGGAAATTAAATTCCGTGTAAATCCAGGAATGAAAAATACATTGTCCAACAATATAAAATTATTATTACAAAAACGCAATCTAATTACGCCCACTGCTCGTGCCGACACGACATCCCCTGACCCTACACGCATAGAGAAGGCTCCCTCCTCAAGCTGTGTCCAATAATCAGTCCACTGCAAAGAAGAACAAACATGGTTAGTGGCCCCCGAATCAACTATCCAAGGTGAAGAATCATCTTCCACTAAACACGACTCAAGAACAAGTAAATCATATTTACCTTTTGTTTTCTTCTTCTTGGCTACCTCCTCTAGATACTGAGGACAGTTCCTCTTCCAGTGCCCGACCTTGTCGCAATGGAAACATTTTCCTTTGCTTTTGTCGATGGAGGTGCCTTTCTTTTTGCTCTGGGCTTTCTTGGGTTTGGGCTTACCCTTCGCCTTCCCAGCAGACCTCTTCTTCTTTCTATTATTGGAGGAAGATGGTTCGGCAACATTTGCCTCACCGGTCTTGCCTTTGCTGTCCTTAGTCAAGGACTCAAAGGTAGAGAGCTCATTGAGCAACTGTGTGAGACTGAACCTAAGCTTGTTCATCCCATAGTTGCTCTTGAACTGATCGAAACTCTTCGGAAGAGTCGTCAGTATGATGCTCACCTGACTGGGTTCATCAATGGCCCCGCCATTGATTTCTGCCGTGTTGAAGTAGGACATCATGTTCAGGACATGTTCCTGAACTGATGAACCCTCCTTCATACGAGCGAGCATAGCAGAACGAACAGCTTCGTGCCGCTTTTGCTCAGAGGGTTGCCCAAACATAGCCTACAATGACTCCATTATTTCGAATGCGGTAGTCATTGCTTTGTGCTTTGTGACAAGCATGTCTATCATACTAGCTAACAGATATGTTCGGGCCTTCTCATCAGATGAGACCCATTTCTCGTATGCCTCACGAACTCTTTGTGCGGCATGGGCAGTAGGCGCTGGAGGACATTCCTCAGTAAGCACAAACTTAAGGTCCTTAGTGACCAAAATTGCATTGATATTGTGTTTCCATTTAGTGTAGTTATCACCAGTTAATTTTTCATTGGCTATGATTTGTAATAGTGCAGTTGACATGGCTGAAAAAACATAAATTAAGAATTCATTCAGTCATACATTCAAAACATGTGCTAATGTTCGGCATAAAATTAAACATGATGCATGAAAATGTTTAATGAACAAGAACAACCCTAAAATGTGTTACTATGCCACGACAATCCAACATACCACAAGCAAGTGCCGCCTTAGGGTCAGTCAAATTCTTGCATGTTGGATCGAGACATTCTCAATCAAATGTTATACCAGAATAACTCTTATTCCTCTAACATTCAACCATCGTTTATTTCAGTCAGGTTTATAATTAACCAATTTAATTAAAACCTTGTGAGTGTAACCCCTCATTTCAAATCTCTAGAGCTTAACTCGAGAATTGCCGCCTTAGGGTCGGTCAATCCCGAAATCCCCTCAGAAATCCTATCTGTTAGGAAGTCAACCTTGATATTGATTCTTATGGAAACCCTCCTTAGGGAGGACGAAAGCAAAGCCGTCACGAGGCCCCACTCAAATCTCACGGTGTTGAACTAATGATGGAGACCATGGGATATAATGTCATATATCCCTCTCCCACTCACTATTTTATAATAAGGGTTTTCTATAGTAGTTAATGCACCTAGATATTTACAAGATTAAACGGCTAATTTCAATCTAGTTGTCTAACGCATTAACCTTTGTTTATTAGAATCTAATTCTAATTAACTAATAAATTATTATGAATTTTAACTCTTAAAAAAAAAATAATCTATTAGTAACAATTCTAATCTATGTAAACAATATACTAAGGCTAGAATTATTCAACATGTGTTACCAAGTTTTAACTATTAAAACTAAACACATTATTAGGCCCATTAATAAATTGATTTAATCAAATTAATCTAATATTATTAAAAAGGCCCTATTAATCTAACTAATTTAACTCTTAAAAAAATAGATTAATAATTAATGAGAATTTACCAAGTTTTAACTATTAAAACTAATCTCATTAATCTGTAGCCATTTATGTGTATAGCCCATTTTAATCACATTAAAACTAAAACACATAATAAATTAGGCTAACATGCATGTATGATATATCAACATATATTTATGTGTAGGCACAACTAGTCTAAATGACATTTGTATGCATGGCAATGCTTAATCATCACATAATTAAAAGTATACATGAGTTGACCGAGTATCGTGGATTATTTAACCTACAACAACAAGAATCTAATTACAAAAATACCCAAGGCATTCCTTGGTCTTCAAGTCTTTAGGATTCTTATTTATTTTGGGCTTTTAACCAAGTCCAACTTGTTAAAAAAAAATTGTGACCCATCTCATGAATCAAACCTAAAGCCCAAAATCTTGTATCCAGTACACAGTGCCGTCATGAACAGTACCACCGCATGAACAGTTCCAGCGTGAACAGTACCCCCGCATGAACAGTTCCAGCGGTGAACAGTACCTGCATGAACAGTACCAGCACCTGCATGAACAGTTCAGTGAACAGTACCGTAATGAACAGTTCAGTGGTGAACAGTACCGCATGAACAGTACCAGTTGTTTCCGATTTCACACTTTCGCCATTCATCTTCTTCATCGGATTTCTTCTTACATATTTAATAACAAAATACATAACAGAAAAAATACAACAAAGAAAATACAGCAGGAAAAAAATATATAAAAATTACATCCCGTGATTAATATTACAAAAATATTACAACCTTTTATAATAAGAACCCTAAATCCACGACATCATACAATTAACGATCAACTATGTTTAAATTAAACCATTCAATTAAAAACAACATACAGTCAATTAAAATAGTGCCTACACATTCATACATATTAGGAGCATCGAAATCGATTCTCCTGTTCCGAAAAATTGGCTCTGATACCAATTGTTAGGACCCCGGTTTACCAATCACGCAGCGGAAGGTTTTTTAAAAAAAATTATATTTCATAAAGAAATACTATGATTGATAAAACCTAGGATCTATTATTCGGAACAGTAAAACAAAAGAAATCGAAATCGAAATATATATTAAAAGGGAAGAAACAATTTTCTTCATACCTACGTAGGAGGCTCCTTCACTTTAATACGATATGCTCCCTGATTTGAACCACGAGATCTTCCTCGCTATGACCCGGGATTGGTAACGGCGTGTGGGCGCGTCACGGTACTCAGGAACCTGTATGAAAAAAGAAGAAGAGAAGAACACCCAAAAACAACTCTTGTTGTTTGTATGTATTAGGTTAGGCCACAAAATAGAAAGCTTAAAATATATAAATATATATATATATTTTTTTTTCTCTTTTTGGCCGCCACCCCTATATGTCTCTCTTCTCTTTTTGCGTGAAGTGGTGTTGGTGTATCTTCTAAAAACCTAATACACTTTTTATTTCTCTACAAATATATATCACATATATATTTCTTTAAAATAAAATAATCAATTAAATCTTTTTAAGATATCTAATATCTTTAAAGATATTAACTAATTAATTTGATTTGATTTGAATTCAAAACTCTTTTAATTTCAAAATTTAAATATTTAATTTAATGAAAAAAAAATAATCAAATTATCTTTTCTTCATTCAAAATTAAATATCAATCAACACCCTCCATATAATGATTAATTACACAATTAAATAATCTTAATATTTAATTGTCATAATCATTAAAATCATTAATTAAATAATCTAATTATTCAATTAGTTCCCGAATAGATATGTGTCACTTTCGTAACACAATTAATTGGACAATCCAATTAATTAACCGTGACCCTTGTTACCTAAATCGATCGGGCTAGCAAGGGGACCTAATGGACCCACAGTATTTTGAGCTCCAATAATCCTTAGAAATAATTAATTAAACTCTTTAATTAATATTTCATTATTATTAACTTCGGTGTTATTCCACTAAAAACCCGAAGCTGCACTCTCTCAACTGTAGACGTTTTTACACAAACCAATAAATTTCAGTGTCCATTGATATAGCTATTACATATGGTATAATCCTTCACAAGTAGTTCATAATTAGAGCTGGGTCATAATGTCCGTTATACCCTTCTAATTATATCTTTCCTTTAAGTACCATTGATTCTCTAATGAACAATAAATCGTACATTCCTTACGGAATTAAGAGTGCGCTCATATTGTTCAAGCCCCGAATCAACCCTTAAGGGAACTACCATCTACTTCTCGCAAGAAGGAGTGGATTCCACTATTGTGTACAAACCTTCCCAGCCACAAGCCAAACCGCGATCCCAACATACGGAGCATATTGATCAGGAATGCAACTTCGACCTCACCCATGGTATATCGAAGACCACGATCTAACCTGAAGGAGTCGATAAGACACTCAGGATTAAGATCACCCACATATAGCCATCATTAGTTGATATATATGAATCTCATCGTTAAACGGATCTTAGTGAGAGATTCATATAGATCCTAGCCCAGTCCTATATGATCACATCATACAAGGTGCCTCTATTCTCATATCTCCATATGAATGATCCAGGATAGGATCACCGTACACTAGGAAATAGACCGCAGCTGTAGATTAACAACAAATAAAGTACCCAGCTTTGTTTGCTATTTACGGACTCTTTAGATTGCTCGTTTCAAACTGCATCCATCTGTATATGACACTCATATACTCAGTTTGAAATTACATCTGGCAATCTTGGATGTTAAGTGCACATGTTATATACATAAAGTATAACACAAAATGAATGAATGTACTACTTCTTTTATTTATGTTCAAATCATATTTACAAATTACAAGCTTTAGGGCAAAAACCCCAACACTAAGCTGTTTGACATGTCATTTAGTTCTTCATATCTATGATTGTTTTTATTGCAAAATCATCATCTTAGATAAGCATATTGGGTTCCCTTACTCTATGTTGCATTTTGGATATTCACATATTCACTTAGGGTGTTAATCTCTTGATTGAGAACTAAAGTCTTGTGTGTAGCTTCTGTGATTAGGTTGCTTAGATCGCAAGCGTTTGAACTAGGTTCACTCATACCGGGATTAGGTAGGTGTGTGATGACTTCCGGGATTAGGTTGTAATTTTATCACATTTAGTGGATTCGAGGTTCGTGTGTGGCTGACAAAACAGCCCGTGGTTTTTCCCGTGAGGGTTTCCACGTAAACATCAAGTGTTATTTACATTCCGCACCATATTACACTTGTATGTTTATTTGACTAGTTAGGGGCATTTTCGTAAAGTTGACTTGTATGTGAAAATTGGGTAATAACGATTAAAATCTATTCACACCCCCCCCCCCCCCTCTAGACTAATATTTAACACACCGTGAGAACTTTCAAACGCATATCTTGTATGCAAAGCATGTTTGATTCACACATTTTCTTGAAATAAATCTTCTTGTTTCTCTCCAATTAATTGAGATGCATAAAGTGACTTATATGATTATGCAAATATCTTGTGTGCTACTATCTTTCTATTCTAAGAGGTGACCCTTTTGGGGACTACTACTTTGCCTATATCATAACAAAAAGGGGGAGTAGAATGGTGGTAAGAGGAGTTGCTAATTGTAGTAGCAATTGTGCATGTTAGGGAGAATATTCATTGAGGGGGAGTAACCCGTTGAGGGGGAGCATCGCATTGCACATTCATTTCATAATGTTGCATGTTTTCTTAAGTGAAAAATTCTATATGCAAATGCTTGTTTAATTTTCACTTGATCATCTCACATACACTTGCTTTGGAAGTGTAATATTTTGTTTTAAAGGGTTAATAGTTCTACAAGAGATTGAAGACTTGAAGTTTTTTACATTTTTATATCTCTTTGTAATGTAGAATATCTGTTGTGGAAACCCGACCTGATTCGAGAGTTTCTACCAGAGCGACGATGCTGAGACACGGTACCATCACCAGCGACATTGCCTTCATCCCGACCTCGCTTTTTTTGTCTGGTTGTCGGGGAACTCTCTTCTGAATCCGCTCGCCGCATATTCAGGAGGTCATCGAGGCTATCGAGAGGATTGCGAGAGGTTGGATGAGGGTTTGAAGATGTGGGTTGAAGGTTTAACGAAGCTAGAGGAAGGTCTTGTGTAGAAGTAGGGAGCTTTGATGGTGATGCCATTGCAGTAGAAGAAAGAAGGAAAAGAAGATTCTTGAGGAAGAAGGAACTCAAGAGAGAAGAAAGATCGATTCTTGATTCTTTTGAAAGTGTAAGTGAGTGTGCGTATGTAAGGGAGAAAGTGGTGTATTTATAGACAAAGGTGGACGGTTATTGGAATAGAAAAGGAAATAGGGAGTAATGATCGGAGACGTGTTCAAGGCGGTTTCAGAAAATTGCTCCAAAAACGGCTCGTTTAAATTTGCGGACCAATCATCATCTGACACATGGACTACTCATTAAATACCATCGTATCCAAGGAAGATTTCCTCCTTAGTAGTAGAAGCCAGCCAGACAAAAGAAGACCAGCAGACTAGTAGACAGGATAGAAAATCCTTCAAGCGGACTAAGAATCCTGACTCCAACCCCGGCAAGGTACCGGTGTTCAAGTCAAGGGGGACTTCTGTTAACCACCAAAAATGGCAGGGGTCAAAGAAGAATTTTCCATCAACATTGGAAGGTAAATCGAGATAGAAGGACACCATAAAAGAACATCCAGATACCTTGACACCTTACAAATTGGTTGGGTACAACCTCATACCAGCCCAAATCAGAGTCAAGGGTCTCTAGACTCAAAAGGTACCAGGAAACACATAAGGCAAAATTCCAGGGACTCCACGGCCGCAGGATCCTAGTACCCCTCTGCCATCCGGAATCTCGGTACCCCGATACCTCGGTACCCCGATACAATCATACAAATTTAAATGAACGAAAAGAAGGCAAGATACCCGAGTACCTTGATCCCACCTAAAGCTAGCCAACCAAGCAGTAAGTGTCAGGCCAGCGGACTACCAAGTATCAAGACAGCATCAGGTACGCCGAAGATCAAGCTACATAGAAAGGACAAGCATAACGATAGCGTTTTAATAACAAATAAGTGGATTCTTTCCTGCCACTTAAAGAATTCTATTTGAAATACAAGTCAACTCCATCAAAAGTCTGCCAAATAAGGGATCTCTAGATTCCTAGAAGGAAAGAAACGATCTTCTCGCCAATCACCGCTGAGTGCTCTGAAAAACTCTAGGTCATAAGACCGAATTTAGAGTAGTGGTGGGCACGAAACAAAGACCTATATACACATCGTATTATCACACGACAAAAAGAAAGGGACTGCAACTTGAGTGACCTAACCTTACTTGATACTTTTCCATTTATCGACATGCACGAGAGCTCCATCGCCATCGCCAACTAAGTTTTTTATCCCATCTCTATAGCTATCAAAAATCTCTGTTGTAATCCTATCATGTATTCATAATCAATAAAAAAGAGTCATACGTGTGATCCCCTATTACAACATTAATTTCTGCCCACCATTATCATTGCTTTTTGTTGGTTTTATTAGAAAGTGTAAGGATTCCTATTCTTTGATTGGCTTATTTCGTGGACAAACCACATGTTGGGGCTTATTGTGTAAGGGTAGTTTAGGTGATTGAGGTTCAAGCTCAAAGGCCCTTCCAAGACCTCAAGGGACAAGCACTCCAAAGGTATATCTCTAGTGCTTAATTTTCTTTGAAGAGATTTAGATTGCACACACTCACTTAGCATTCTTGCATTTGTGTGCATTCTCTTCACATGTCACATTTCACACTTGCACTTTGATGTTGTATTTTGTGTGTGCTTATGTGCCTTGTAATTCGTTTCCCGATATTGCTCGGAAATGTCCGCGCATGCACTAGTATGCGCTTGGTTTGCGCAAAGACCGCCTACGGAGAATGCCCTTGGCTTCTCCTTTGATTTCACCTCTTTTGGTGAAACAGCGGTTATGATCGGCGGCCTGGCCACCGAATGAAACCACCATTTGAGTCCAGAGACCTCTGGATCAATTCTACGGTTATGATCGGCGGCCACGACCGCCATTCAAAACCGCCGTTCATACATGATTGATTTAATCTCTCGGGTTTGATTATGCGGTTAATTCGGTGGTTTCGACATCGCCGATTGAAACCACCGTTGTTCCCATGCCTCTCTCTCGAGCCATTCGGCGGTTATAAATGGTGGCCTGGCCGCCGATTAAAATCGTCGATCGGTGCGTTTCAGGGGCAAACTTGTCTTTTCACATGCTCTGTTTTTCATGCCTATAAATACATCACTTTCTCTTGTTCTGAGTGTGACTCTTTAATCATCAAGAACCCTACTTTTAGAAGAGAGATTTTTAAGAGAGAAAGCAACCAAGTTTGCTCATTTAAACACTCAAACCAAAATTCATCTAGCATCTTCTAGCATATCTAAGATGCTTGCTTGCATAGGTCTTTCATCATCACACTTGTCTTGGTAAGTTTTTCACTATTATCATATATAATTAGTATTTTATTTATTATGGCATCTCTTTCATTACTTGATTGTTCTTAGATTAAATTCTAATATTCAAGATAGAGATTGTTGTGTTGATTTGATTGAGTGTTGTATTTTGATAGCTAATTAGGTTTTTGCTTAATCTTGATTAGCTAAGCTATTTGACATGTCATTTAGTTTTTAATATCTAGGATTGAATTAATTGCAAAATCATCATCCTAGATAAGCATATAGGGTTACCTAGCTCTAATTGCATTTTTAGATATTTCATATATTCACTTAGGTTGTATTATCTCTTCTTAGAGAATTAAGTCTTGTGTTGTGACCGGGATTAGGTTACTTAATTCACAAGCAATTGGACTAGGTCCACTCATACCGGGATTATGTAGTTGTGATGATTATTGATCAGGATTAGATCATTAAACCGGGATTAGGTTGTAATCATTTCAATTAGTGGATTCGAGGTTCGTATGTGGCGCACATAACAGCCCGAGGTTTTTCTCGTGAGGGTTTCCACGTAAATATCAAGTGTTATTTACATTCCGTACCATATTACACTTGTTATATTATTGTGACTAGTTAGGGGCATTTTCGTAAAATTGACATTCATGCGAAAATTGGGTAATAACGATTAAAATCTATTCACCCCCCTCTAGATAGTTTTATACATACCGTGAGAACTTTCAAGAAGCTAAGGGTATCGAACTACTTGATATCCCGTCGACTGAAATCTACCCCGATTCCAGTCCCATGAATTGTTAACTGGAAAAATCACCCCAGTGACAATTTTTGGTTAACAGATCTCTTTTGAACATGGTTAGGTCTATGTTGAGTTATTCAACGCTTCCTAATTCTTTTTAGGGATATGCTTTACAAACGGCGATGTACCATCTAAGTCGATTCCTCAAACACCGCATGAGTTGTGGACTGGGCGAAAACCTAGTTTACAACACTTTAGGATATTTGGTTGTCCATTGCATGTGTTAAAAAGAAAGACGAAAAAGATGGAGTCCCGTTTAGAAACTTGCATATTTGTGCGGTATCCAAAAGGAACTAAAGGATATTATTTCTATAGTCCTTCAGATCTTAAAGTATTTGTTTCGACAAATCCTAAATTTATAGAAAAGGACTATATGAATGAT
Source organism: Acer yangbiense (assembly GCA_008009225.1). Taxonomy (NCBI): domain Eukaryota; kingdom Viridiplantae; phylum Streptophyta; class Magnoliopsida; order Sapindales; family Sapindaceae; genus Acer; species Acer yangbiense. Next base: position 37,079,505 of record CM017768.1, read on the forward strand.
TTTGTGCCTAAAAGTAGAATTGTCCTGAATGAGATGTCAGGATATACAATTCCACAAGAGGTTTCACAACCTAGCCCAATTGTAAGTTTCACACAGTCACAAGATCGATAACCTACCATTCCTCGTCATAGTGGGAGGGTTAGTAAACAACCCAAGAGATACATCGGTCTAGGAGAATCAGTGGAGAATCTTCCAGATGATGATGACCCCTACACGTATAAGGAAGCAATGGAGGATGTTGATTGTCGCCATTGGCAAAAGGCAATGCAATCTGAGATTGAATCCATGTTCAATAACAAAGTCTGGTCTCTTGTAGACTTGCCTAAAGGGAAAAAACCCATTGGGTGCAAGTGGGTATACAAGAGGAAAAGAGGTATGGATGGAAAGGTGGAAACCTTCAAAGCTAGATTAGTAGCTAAAGGTTATACACAGAAGGAAGGTATCGATTACGAGGAAACCTTCTCTCTTGTGGCCATGCTTAAATCCATTAGGATACTCTTATCCATTGCAGCATCTCTAGACCTAGAGATTTGGCAAATGGACGTCAAGATAGTTTTCCTTAACGGAAGTCTTGACGAAAGCATTTATATGATGCAACCAGAAGGATTCATTGAAAAAGGCTAAGAAGAAAGGGTGTGCAAGTTGCAAAAATCCATATATGGATTAAAGCAAGCATCCAGATCCTGGAACATAAGGTTCGATCAAGCTATGAAAGGTTTTGGATTTATTCAAAACCTTGACGAACCCTATGTGTACAAAAGGATAAAAGGCAATAAGTTGGTTTTCCTAATTCTTTATGTTGATGATATACTACTCATTGGAAATGATGTAGGTGTATTGACATCAGTAAAATAATGGTTAGCAAAACAGTTTGATATGAAGGACTTAGGAGAAGCAAGTTATATTCTTGGTATCCAAGTAATAAGGGATAGAAATAATAAAACGATTGCATTATCCCAAGCTTCATACATAGATAAAATCTTGTCTAGTTCTCCATGCAAGATTCTAAGAAAGGTATGTTACCTTTCAGACATGGAATCAAACTTTATAAGGAACAAGTTCCTAAGAATGAGCATGAAGAGCAATTCATGAGTAGAGTTCCATATGCCTCGGTAATTGGAAGTCTCATGTATGCAATGCTCTGCACTAGACCAAATATTTATTTTGCTGTTGGCATAGTCAGTAGGTTTCAATCGAAACCTGGTCCTGATCACTGGACGGCAGTCAAGCATATTTTCAAGTATCTCAAGAGAATAAGAGATTATATGCTTGTATACTCTGGAGGGGATTTAATTCTCATTGGATATACAGATTCTAATTTCCAATCAGATTCTAACTCCAGAAAATCCACATTAGGTTACTCTTGGAGGAGGAGCAGTCATACGGAGGAGTATCAAGCAATCTTGTATTACTGATTCCACCATGGAAGCTGAGTATGTTGCTGCATGCGAAGTTGCCAAAAAGGCTGTTTGGCTCCACCAATTCTTAATTGACTTGGAAGTGGTTCCTGATGCGAATAAGTAGATCACTATCTACAATGACAATAGTGAAGCAGTGGCTAATTTAAGAGAACCAAGAAGTCATAAGAGTGGAAAACACATTGAAAGGAAGTATCACCTTATAAGAGAGATTGTGCATAGGGGTGACGTGACGGTTACCAAAATCACGTCAGCAGAAATCCTAGCAGATCCTTTCACAAAAGGCTCTACCATAGAAGTGTTTTGATGGGCACCTAGAGAACATGGGAATGAGAGATATGACACACTTGCTATAGCGCAAGTGGGAGATTGTTAGGATTATGCTCAATAGCAAGAGTGTAATGTTGATTTTGACAATCTTTTCATATTAATAAAGTGATTTCTGTTTTAACAAATCTTATAGCATTTATAGTTTAATTATTATAATTGTCAAAAGTAAATAATCATAAGGTCAAAAGACTATGAGAAATAAAGAATTGTTTGTACATCTGGATATGTATGAGGTAGATACAATTCTTTAGATAGTCTTGAATAATGTTCACAACTTAAGATAAAGGTTAGGCGCCTTTACCTTGTTAAAGTTGTAGATTCTTTTGCTAGCATTTGAGTGGGATCAAATGTGTTATGATGAGTCTAAAATCATCAAAGTGTCTTTGAGTAAAAGAATCTAGTGCACTAGGTGCATTGAATAGGATCATAATGAAATACTTTATCTAGAAACCGTCAATGGAAAAAAGTTTTCATTATGAGGATAATCGGAGAGTCTATCTTAATCTTGAGATAAATGATGGACTTATGGTTACAAGTGTTATCATTTGAGCTATTAATGAGTACGATTATATAGCATAGTCCATCCTCGATAGTTTGGTGGTATTCATTTACTAATCAATAGAGGACTTCATTTATAGATATGAACATCGTGGCTCCATTTATTAAATGAGAGTAAAATATCATCATATGGATATTTTGAGGTATTGGATTTTAAATCTTAACGTTAAGTTTTCGATAGTGTCTATTGAAACATGGCTTCTAGACAAGTCAAAATATCCAAGTTCAAAATGTGGTCATATGAGTAAATATGGTAACTAGGAGAGCTATAGGCGGTATATGAGCTCTTGGCGATTACTGATATTTTTCACGAGGATACACCATCTCCAATAAGATTGTCTAGGGTATGAATGAGAAACATTTACTTATTCTATCTTTATTTAAGAGTGCAATTTTAGTTCTTTAGTGGAATGAACTACAATTAATAGATCGAACCAAAGTAAATCATTTGTTAATTGTGATTGGGTTATATCTATTGAAGCTTAAATTTAGATAGCCCGCCAAGATCCCCAATCCACATGGACTTGCATGGATCACTTGATATATTCTACCAGACTAATTTATGGGTCCATCTAGAATTGTATTAAGGTATGTGGACTTGTTTCTTTTAGTAAAAATGGGTATAGTTCACATGTGGGCTTTTTATTAAGGTCCAATGGATTTTATAAAATGGAAAAAAAATAATATATGGCCCATGTTATGTACTTGGGCAGCAAGGCTAGTGTATTAACCTATTATATTATATTATTTTATTATTTAATGAAATAGAAGTTAATTAATTAATTAATTATTTAATTAAAAATCAAAAAAAGTTTCTAACTAGGAAATAGGTTTCTTAGTGTTATACTATTGTTGGTAGTATAATAAGAATTAAAGACTTTATTTGATAAGTAGATAAATAAAAGGAATTTATTTATCTAATCAAATTAAGAAGTATTTGATTAAGTCACAATTTAATTTATATTCAATATATTATTGGATAATACACTAAAGAGTTGGATTAGGGTTTGGATTATGAAGTTGATAGGAATTTTGGTGAAACACAAATACTCTTTTGGGGAGGATTTTGGCTACATGGATGAATCCTCTTTATGAGAGGATTTTGGCCAACCCTAAAAGATTTAGGGGTAGATTTCGGCTAGCCCTATTCTTTTTAGGGAAGGATTCGGCCACCATATATATTCCACATCAAAGAATTCGGCAACCCTAGTTTTTGGAAGAGAGTTATTTTCTTTTGCTTGAAAAAATAAAATCCAACTCTAAGACATAGTGTGTTTTTTTCGACCAAGAGGAAAAAGAGAGAAGAAACATTTTATTTCGATAGTGCACTAGTAGCTTTTACATCAAAAGGCTTTGTGCACAACTTCAAATTAGGTTCACGCGAGTTTCGATCAAAAGATTGAGAATTCAAAAGTGACCAAATGTTCTTCGTTTTTCTCTTGGAAGATTATTGTGACTAACAAAAGAAAAAGTTTTTTATTATCCATCCTTAGGTACACAATTCAAAGAAAGGGAGCCCACACTCCTAGGTGATTCACGTTCGTGATTGGATTGGAAGATTTTGCAGATTACAATCGGCGCAACATCAATCGTCATGTGGAAAAAGGTACGATATCTTTGTTATACATTAATTAGTCAAGGGTTAAGGTTCTTCTTTTAAGGAAATTTTTTAAACTTTACAAATCAATTTTTCGCTTTCGCCGTGTGTATTTTCCCTACAGATTGATTTACATGAGAAACCCTTCAACTGGGCAAAACTCACGGGTTATTTTTCTAGCCACACACGGTCCTGAAATCCACTACTTGAATGAAAGTTTACACCCTAGGTTGATGACAAATGTTGTTTAGCATGTCAAAACATTCATATTTAAAGTTCATCTTGTTAGTGCAAGTAACTATAGAGTAGTATAGCAACAAACAAAGGTATCGTCCATAGGGAGGTGTGATCTGTCGACTATCTCGAGTTGTAGAGTTTATTGAAAGCATGTAAATAAAATGCAGATGTGGTGAGAATGGTGTGTGTGAGGTGTATGCATATTACGGTGTAGTGTGTGTGGAAATGTAAAGAAAAAAATGCAAATAAAAACAAATTGGGTTGATAGCTCTCTTGTTCATGGATCTCACCACTTCTTCACTTAATTGGTCAACTTGGGTTGATAGCTGAAGGTTTTCTTCTTTCAATTCTCGGATCTCTCTCTTGTTCTTCATCCTTGAGCATTCAAACTTACTGATGTAGTCATGAAGATCCATTTTCTTCATATTTCCATTTGTGGAGTTAGATGAGGAGTCATCTTCACTTGAGTCGTTTTCCTCTTGACTCATTTCCTCTTCTTCACTAGCACCTTTGCTCTTATGGGAGGAGGCAAAGGCTATGAAGTTAGCCATGAGTTCTTCATTATCCAAAGACTCATCTCCCTCATAGGAGTCATCACTTCCACTCCATGTGGCGGCCATCACTTTTCCCCTCTTGTTCTTTAAATTTCCACAATCGGGGACGATGTGTCCTATGCCACCACACTCATAGCATTGGATCCCTTTCCTTTCATTCTTCTCTTGCCTAGGCTTAAACTTCTTAAAGGGAGTCTTTTTCTTCAAGTCTTGGCCTTTGGATCCAAAGCCCTTCTTCTCGAACTTGGTGAACTTCTTGAACCTTCTCATCAACAAGGCCAGTCTTTGTCCGAGTCATCCTTCTCCTCCTTCTCAACTTTAGAGGCTTTCAAAGCAATTCTCTTTTGCTTTTTAGGAGGTATGGAGGTAGGACCCTTCCTAGACTCATAAGCTAGAAGTCTCCTAATCACCTCACTCAGCTTTATATCTTTGCACCCACTATTTTCTTCTAAAGCTGTTACCTTGGACTCAAACCTCTCGGGAAGCGATCTTATTATCTTTTGCTTGATCCTTCTATTCGAGTAAGAATCACCAAGTTGATGACTTTGGTTGACTATGGCCATCAACTCAATCTCGAAGTCATTGAAGCACTCGTTCTCCTCAATTCTTAGCATCTTGAATTGAGTTTGGAGGACTTAAAGCTTGGAGTCCTTCACTACTTCGGTTCCCTCATGTGTAACCTCTAGGATGTCCCATGTTTCCTTAGCGATCCTAGTGTTTTTAATCAATTTGTATTGATTCTCGTCCATGGCATATAGGATGGCGTGCATAGCCTTTCTATTCCATTTGGATGCCTCAAACTTTTGAGCATTCCATTGAGCCTTAGGTTTAAGCACATCCTCTCCTCCACCTATTGGAGTCATCATTGGTGGAGTGTAGCCGTCTTCAACCGCCATCCTAGCACGGTCATGGATTTGGCATATGTACGACTCCATCTTGCCTTTCTAAGAGGCATAATTCAACCCGGTGAGTAGGGGAGGTCTCCTGCTAGAAGCACCCTCGTTGCCACCACCATTTCCACCTTTCCACTCATAGTGTTTATGAATGAATGAATTGAATGCAAATGTATGAATGATAAAAAAACACACCCTTTTATTATTTGTCTCTTTAAACACCATTCTCACCAAAATAAGCAAGGATCACCTAAGTATACTGAGAACCCGCTCTGATACCAATTGAAACTAATAATGCACGGTGTGTACAAAACTATCTAGAGGGGATGAATAGATTTTAATCGTTATTACCCAATTTTCGCAATTAGTCAATATTATGAAAAAAAAAAAACCCCAATCTAGTCAAAGCAATAAATCAAGTGTAAAGTGCGGAATTTAAATAACACTTGATTTTTACGTGGAAACATTCCACAAGGAAAAAGTAAGGGCTGGTAAGTGCGCCACACACGAACCTCGAATACACTAATTGTAATGGTGTTTACAACCTAGGTTGACCTCAACCTCTTAAGGTCTATAACCCACCACTACTACCCACATGCCTTTCAAAGTGAACCTAGTCTAATTTACTTATGGCCTAAGCAATCTTAGCCACAAGACTTACTTCTCAATGAAGAGATAAAATAGCCTATGTGAATATATATGATATCAAAAATGCAAATAGAGCTAGGGAACACTAAATGCTTATCTAGGATTATAAGATGACAATTAATCAATCCTAGATATTAAATGCTATATGACATGGCATAAAGCTTAGCTAACTTAGATTAAACAATCCTAGGTATAGCTATCACAAAACAACACTCAATCAAAACACCACAAACAATCTTTATCTTGTATCTAGAATATATTCTAAGAGCATACAAGTAATTAAAGAGATGACTTATTAAGAAAGACACTAAGATTAGATGAAATTAGTGAAAACCTTACCAAGCAAGATGTGATATTGCAAAACCATGCATGGATGCATCCTATATAGTCATAGATGATGCTAGATGAACTTCGATGCACAAAGGAATGACTTTTAGTGTTTAAAGGTGAGTTCTTATGAATTTTTTTCTTGAAAAATGTTCTAAGGGAAAAATATGATTTTTGAACTCTTAAACTCTACCTAAAGACAAAGAGGCATATATATAGGGAGCCAAAATGAAGTGATAGCGTTTTGGAAAAGTGCCCAGAAACAGGAAATTCTATGCCCTAATTTTGCGGCCGGTGACCACCGAACAAGGGCGTCGAATATCCACAGTCACGCTGACTTAGATTTTGCGGCCTCATTCTGCACCCTGCCCACCGAACAAGGGCGTTGAATTACAATCAGACCCACTGGTTTGAATTCGGCGGCCATGTTATGCAGCCCCCTATCGCCGAACCAAGGGTGCCAAAAAGACATTAGATCAACTAGTCTTAATTCAGCGGCCTGATTCTGCCGCCACCGACAGCCGAACCAAGGCACCGAAATCCCCGGGCTTCGCATCCTTATGCCTAAACATGTTAAGGCAAAACAAGCAAGATGCAATCAAATAAACATGCATGAAGAGATATTAATGAACATAAATGTACACATATAAAAACACACAACATACAAGTATTAAAGATATGTATGAGTTGTGAGTGTGTGCAACTACATCTCTTCAAAGCAAGTAAGCACTTAGAAATTTACCTTTGGTGCTTCTTCTCTTGAGGTCTTGAGAGGGACTTGGTTGTGCAAAGCACCAACCATCAAAAGCCTAAGCTACCCTTACATCAAACTCCACATGTGGTATGTCACCGAAATAAGCCAATCAAACTTGAGGCACTTAAACACCATTATTATTTGTCTCTTTAAAAAGAAGTTAGCTTTATCTAAGAAGAATGAAGATGGTTTGAAGAGGGAGCTTGAAGAAGCTAAAGGGTCATTGACTAGGATGGCTTCTAGCACTAAGAAGCTTGACCACATGCTTGGTGTTGGAAAGTGTCCTTGTGACAAGAGAGGGTTTGGGTTTGAAGATGGCAAGAAGACGTCCACTCCTAACAAGACCGTGTTTGTCAAGAGCTTGAGCTACAAAGAAGCTTCACCAGTGCAAACTCTTAAGAAGAAGATTGATCTAGGACAATGCTTAAATAGTGCACAAGTGAAGGTGGCACCAAGAAGGCAATCTCAAGCTCAACCTACGAGAGCTCCCCAAGCCAACATTCCTCAACAATTGGCTTATCAAGGAAAGAGACCAATCATGCAAGCTCAACCAAGGAAGCAAGCTAGACCGGTTCAAAAACGAAGAAGAAATGAACCAATGCAACCAGAACGACATGGGAAGGCTCTTATGCATGCACAAGGACATGGTATGATTCCTAACTTCATCCCTACATGTCATTATTGTGGTATTGATGGTCATATTAGACCAAATTTCTTTTGTTATATCAAAATGTGTAGAGTTAAAAGCATGATTGAAAAGAAAAGAGTAGAGCCAAGATGCATGTTCCTAGGAATGACAGAACAAATTTGAAAGATCCTAGGACATCTAGAGCCCAAGTACCTATGACCACTAAGAAAGAAAGTGTTTCACCTATGTAGATTAAAAGAGATGCTTATTTTTGCCATGTTGCTCAAATTGCATTGAAGGCAAATTCTTCTAATTTTTGGTACTTAGATAGTGAGTGCTCTAGGCACATGACGGGAAACAAGAGTTTCTTCGAGACTCTTGTCATGGAGGAAAGAGGATGTGTCACCTTTGGTGATAGATCTAAAAAGAGAGTTGTAGGGAAAGGAACCATCTCCATTCCTGGATTACCCTTCTTATCCAATGCTTTATTTGTTGATGGCTTGAAAGCCAATTTGATAAGCATTTATCATCTTAGTGATGAAGGATTTTCCATCTTGTTTAGTAAAGATGATTGCTCAATCCCAAAGCCCGATGGACAAACCTTATTAAAAGGTATGAGATCTAGCGACAATTGTTATTGTCTTGAGGCTAGAGTTGTCTATTGTAATATGTCCAATGATAAGCAAATAGAGTTGTGGCATGAAAGACTTGGCCATATGAACTATCGAGATTTACAAATCTTAGTTAAGTTCAATGTTGTGCGTGGCCTTCCGAAGCTTGGGAAGAAAGTTGAAAGTTCTCACGGTGTGTAAACTATTAATCTAGAGAGGAGGAGGGGGGTGAATAGATTTTATCTAATTTTACCCAATTTTCGTTTAAGGACAAGATTACGAAAATACCCCTAATAGTCAATAAAATATAGCAAGTGTAATATTGTGCGGAAATTAAAACAACACTTGATATTTACGTGGAAACCCTCACGGGAAAAACCACGGGCTGTTAAGTGAGCCACACCCTAACCTCGAATCCACTAAATGTGATGAAATTACAACCTAATCCAGGAAGTAATCACACACCTACCTAATCCCGGTATAAGCGAACCTAGTTCGATAGCTTGCGAATTAAGCAACCTAATCCCGGTCACAACACAAGACTTGATTCTCTAAAAAGAGATTAACACCCTAAGTGAATATATGAATATTCAAATGCAACATAGAGCAAGGGAAACCCTATATGTTTATCTAAGATGATGAATTTACAATTAGAACAATCCTAGATATTAAAGCTAAATGACATGTCAATTAGCTTAGATAATCATAGATTATAGAAACCTAGATATCTATCACAAAACAACGCTCAATCAAATCAACACAACAATCTCTATCTTGAATATTAGAATTCAATCTAAGAACAATCAAGTAATAAAAGAGATGCCATAATAAATAAAACACTAATTATATATGATAATAGTGAAAAACTTACCAAAGCAAGTGTAATGATAAAATACCCATGCAAGCAAGCATCATAGATATGCTAGAGAATGCTAGATGAACTTTGATGCAAATGGATTTTGTTTTGAGTGTTTAATTAAGCAAACTTGGTTGCTTTCTCTCTTAAAAATCTCTCTTTTAAAAGTAGGGTTCTTGATGATTAAATAGTCACATTTAGAACAAGAAAAAGTGATGTATTTATAGGCATGAAAAACAGAGCATGTGAAAAGACAAGTTTGCCCCTAAAACGCACCGATCGGTGGTTTCAATCGGCGGTTAGGCCGTCGATTCTAACCACTGAATTGAATCCGAGAAGAATAGGGGAACAACGGCGGTTTCATTCGGCGGTTTCATGACCGCCGATCTAACCATCGAATCAAACCGAGAGATAAAATCAATCAGGTCTTGAACGGCGGTTTCGAACGGCGGTCGTGACCGCCGATCGTAACCATAGAATTGCTCCAGACACTTTTGGAAGCAAAAGGCGGTTTCATTCGGCGGCCAGGCCGCCGATTATAACCGTCGATCACCAACATAGGTGAAAACTAAGGAGAAGCCAAGGGCATTCTCCGTAGGCGGTCTTCGAGCAAAACCAAGCACATTCTAGTGCATGCGCGGATGTTTCCGAATACTATCGGGAAACGAATTACAAGACACAAAAAAAACACACAACAAAATATAACATATAAGTGCAAGTGTCAAATGTGACATGTAAAGAGAATGCACACATATGCAATGTATGTTAAGTATGTGTGTGCAACTACTCTCTTCAAAGAAAAATAAGCACTAGAGATATACCTTTGGAGTGCTTGTCAAGACGAGGTCTTCAAAGGGCTTGAGCAATAACAACAACACCTAAGCTACCCTTACAAAGGACCCCAACATGTGGTTTGTCCATGAAATAAGCCAATCAACAAATGGGAACCTTACAATCTCCCCCTTTGGCTATTTCGTGACAAAACCACCACTCACATTGATTCCTCACAAAAAAAAAAAAAAAAAAAACTACGGGACTACAATGATATTCTACATTACAAAGAGATAAGAAAATGCAACTTGAAGTCTTCAACCTCTTGTAGAATAATCAATCCCTGAAAATAAAGTTTCTAACATTTCCAATACCAGTAAAAAGTGAGATGAATCAAGTGAGAGCAAAAACAAGCATTGCATATTTAAAAGATTAGGCACAACATTATGTAATGTGTGTGAATGCAATGCTTCCCCTCAATGGGTTACTCCCCCTCAATGTATATTCTCCCCAATAAGCACAATTGCAACAATTTGCAACTCCCCTTACCATATCTTACTCCCCCTTTTTGTCATGATATAGGCAATGGAGTAGTCCCCAACCGGGTCACTCATAGCAACGAGAGATAGTAGCATGCAAGACATTTGCATAATCAATATAAGTCACTTTATGCATCTCAATTAATTGAAGAGAAACAAGGAGATTTATTTGAGTAAAATGTGTGAATCAAACATGCTTTGCATACAAGACATGTAGCATTCAAGTCCAAAATACAATGGTATTTGGCAAAGCAAATGACAAAGGTTTCTAATAAGAATTCAAACCAATTTCACCAATGTCATGAGAAAAGCAAGGATATAGAGAATTTATTGATTTCAATTTAAGAACAACTATATCCAACTTTATAAGCGAAACATGGAATGAACGACTTTGCACCCTATTCGATTTTTCCGGATAAGATATCCGTATGATAGTAGCCATGTTCAACCAATAAAGAAATAGAGACATTTGAAATGTAAATTCCTTTGAACGGATACAAGATCCTTTATTCATTTTGAGTCTCATAAGCTTTCACACAAGTTTTGCATTTTAAGAATATGCAATCATCAATTCATGCTTTTCATGTGAGCATGTTATATGAATTTCATGCTTTTTCATTTGACATTAGCATGTTATTAAAGAATCATCATGTCATGGAGATAACCATAGGTTATTCAAATCATACTTCCTATATACATCTCCTAGTCCAAAAATGCATGTTTGAACATAAATATGACATGGATTGTAAACAAGCAAGGTTCACACTTATTGAATTGAAAACATATATACATATGTGCAACCAAGCTTACTCAAACAATTAAAAGAAGAGACATAAGTTATTTCGAGTTTTTTGCAAGATACAAGAATGCAAAATAGCTCTCTTTGCTTGAGTTCCCCATATGGGGTCAAATACAAATCCCATCACTCCACAAGACATATCCTAATAGATCTACTTAGTGTTTTAAATCGAGTAGAATCTAAGGGTTTGGTAAATAGGTCCGCAAGTTGATCATTAATACCTACATGTTCAAGTACTATGCATTTATTTTCAACAAGCTCTCTAATAAAATGATGGCGGATGTCAATATGCTTAGTTCTATAATGTTGCACCGGATTCTTAGAAATATTAATGGCACTCATGTTATCACAAAAGAGAGAGAGTGAGTGTACCTTGGTTGAATCCGTAGTCTACTAGCATTTACTTCATCCATAGGAGTTGTGTGCATCCACTCCCCGCAGCCATGTACTCGACCTCGGCCGTGGACAAGGAAATTGAGTTTTGCTTTTTGCAAAACCAAGACACCAAGTTGTTGCCTAGGAAAAAGCAACCGCCCGATGTGCTTTTCCTATCATCACAATTTCCTGCCCAATCCGCATCACTAAAGCCTACAAGACTAGCATTAGTGTCAAAAGAGTACCAAATCCCGTAGTTGGATGTCCCATTCACATAGCGAATGATTCTCTTTACGGAAGAGAGATGGGACTCCTTGGGATCCGCTTGGTACCTAGCATACACACCCACACTAAAAGAGATATCGGGCCTACTTGCGGTCAAATAAAGCAAGCTACCAATCATGCCACGATATAACGTTTGTTCCACACTTTTACCACTAGCATCCTTGCTTAGCTTCAAAGTGGTACTCATGGGTGTATCACAATGTTTGGCATTTTCAAGACCAAACTTCTTCACTAGGTTTTTAGCATATTTGGCTTGAGTTATGAAAATCCATCATTTAATTGCCTAATTTGCAAACCTAGGAAGTAACTAAGCTCACCAACAAGAATCATCTCAAATTCATGAGACATGACATCAACAAATTGTTGGACCTTGGTGTTGTTGGTGGAGCCAAAAACTATATCATCAACATATATTTGAGCTATGAAAAGCTCATCATTGTCTTTCTTGATGAATAGTGTCTTGTCAACACTACCCCTTATATAGTTATTGTCAACAAAAAATTGAGTGAGGCGCTCATACCAAGCCTTCGGTGCTTGTTTCAACCCATATAGAGCCTTCTTGAGGCGATAGACATGGTTGGGGTGGTGTGCATCCACAAACCCCTTGGGTTGTTCAACAAACACTTCCTCTTGCAAGAAGCCATTGAGGAAGGCACTCTTAACGTCCATTTGGTGCAATTTGAACTTGTGCACACAAGATATGGACAAGAGAAGCCTAATAGACTCTAAATGGGCAACGGGAGCAAAAGTCTCCTCAAAGTCGATACCCTCAATTTAAGAGTACCCTTGTGATACAAGTCTACCCTTGTTCCGCACTATATTGCCATCCTCATCGGATTTGTTCCTATAAATCCACTTAGTGCCTATCACATGAGCGTTTTTAGGCCTAGGAACTAGAGTCCAAACCTCATTCCTTTCGAATTGGTTTAGCTCTTCTTGCATGGCAAGAACCCAAAATTCATCATTTAAGGCTTCATTAACCTTTTTGGGTTCAATTTGAGAGGTGTAGCATGTAAAGCTAATGAGATTAGCTATTTGACGCCTAGTCCTAACACCCTCATTCACATCTCCAATAACATCCTCTTTGTTATGGAGTCTTCTAACCCATGGAGCGGGTTCATTAGAGTCGAAGAGAGGGACTCTAGTAAGAGGTTGTGTGACCTCATTATTGTCATTGGACGTCCCAACATTGGGAGTCACCACAATCTTCTCCAAAGGAGAGTCATCATCTAAAACTTCCTCCTCTTCATGGTCATTAGACTTGAGCCTTGTATCATCAATAACAACATTCGATGATTCCATGACGGTTCGAGTCTTCAAGTTGAAAACTCTATAGGCTCTACTATTCAAGGCATAGCCAATAAAGATACCCTCATCACTCTTAGCATCAAACTTGCCAAGTTGATCACGGTCATTTAAAATGTAGCATTTGCTTCCAAATGTGTGGAAGTAGCTAACATTTGGCTTCCTACCCTTCCATAACTCATAGGAGGTGTTTCTAGATCCGGGCCTTAGGAAGACACGATTCCCTATATAGCAAGCCGTATTGACGGCTTCGGCCCATAGGTTCCTAGGGACATTGTTGCTAAGCAACATCACTCGGGCCATCTCTTGAAAGACCCTATTCTTCCTTTCAACAACTCCATTTTGTTGAGGTGTCCTAGGAGCCGAGAACTCATGGGAGATGCCTAAGCTATTGCAATAGCTTTCAAATGAGGCATTCTCAAATTCCCTCCCATGGTCACTTCTAATCCGTTTAATGCTTTTAATGTTAGAATTCATTTCATTTTGTATTTTAGTACAAAGCATTTTAAACTTATCAAAAGCTTCGGATTTTTCTCTAAGAAAATATGTCCATGTAAATCTAGAGAAATCATTAACACAAACAAAAATGTATCTCTTTCCACCTAAACTCTCGGTTTGCATAGGACCCATGAGATCCATATGGAGAAGCTCTAGGGGCTCCTTGGTGGAGAGATACTTGCCCTTTTTATGCATGCTCTTGGTTTGTTTTCCTTGTTGGCAAGGTCCACAAATTCCATTGGCTTTCTTCCCAAGCTTAGGGAGGCCACGCACACAATTGAACTTTCCAAGGGTTCTTAAATCCCTAAAGTTCATGTGGCCAAGTCTTTCATGCCACAACTCTAATTGCTCATCCATGGACACATTGTTTGAGACTATTCTAGCTTTAAGACAATAGCAATTGTCGCTAGATCTCATACCTTTCAACAAGGTTTGTCCATCGGGATTTAGGATCGAGCAATCATTTTTACTAAACAAGACGGAATATCCTTCATCACTTAGATGTGAAATGCTTATTAAATTGGCTTTCAAGCCATCAGCAAATAAAGCATCGGATAAGGAGGGTAATCCGAAAACGAAAATAGTTCCTTTCCCTACAACTTTCTTTGTGGATCCATCACCAAAAGTGACATATCCTCCTTCCTCCATAACAAGAGTCTCGAAGAAACTCTTGTATCCCTTTATGTTCCTAGAGCACCCACTATCTAAATACCAAAAATTAGAAGAATTTGCCTTCAAGGCTATTTAAGCAACATGGCAAACATTTTCATTCTTTCTAATCCACCTAGAAACAAACTTAGCTTTCTTAATGGCCTTTGGTACATGGGCTCTAGATGTTCTAGGATCACGCATAACAATATCATCATTCCTAGGAACATGCATCATGGCTCTTTTCTTTTTCTTCTCAATCATGCTTCTAGTTTTGCACATTTTAATATACCGAAAGCAATGTGGTCTAATATGACTATCAAATCCACAAAAGTGACATATAGGAGTAAAATAAGGAATCATACCTTGTCCTTGTCTTTGTGGATGAATGGGTTCAATCCATCTTTGTTGTTGAACCGGTCTAGACTGCTTTCTAGCTTGAGGTTGCATGATTGGTCTCTTTCCTTTGTGAGCCAATTATGGAGGAATGTTGGCTTGAGGGACCCTAGAGGGTTTAGCTTGAGGTTGCCTTCTTAGCACCATCTTCACTTATGCATTTGAACATTGTCCTAGTTCTAACTTCTTCCTAGGAATTTGCACAATTGAAGTTTCTTCGTTCCTCAAACTCTTGACAAACATGGTCTTGTTAGAGGTTGAGATCTTCTTGCCATCTTCATACCCAAGACCTCTTTTGTCACACGGACTCTTTCCAACACCAAGTATATGATCAAGTTTCTTGGTGCTAGAATCCATCTTAGCTAAAGATTCTAAAGCTTCATCAATTTCCCTCTTTAGACCTTCTTCATTCCTCCCAGATAAGTCTAAGTCCTTTCTTAGCTCATCTTCTATCTTCTTAAACTTTCCGACTTGTTCACTTAAGTGGTCATTATGAGATAAAAGCTCAAGATTTTCTTCTCTCAACATCTTGATCTTTTTCGTGCTCTTGATTGCTAAGTCATTGAACTCGGCATGGTATTTAGCAAGCACTTTTTTCTCCACAAATCCATTTATGGAGTTAGAAGAGGAATCACTTTCTTCTTCACTTGAGTCATTTTCCTCTTGACTCTCTTCCTCTCTTTCACTAGCACTTTTGCTTTTATGGGAGGAGGGAAAAGCTAGGAGGTTAGCCATGAGCTCTTCATCACTTGAAGACTCATCTTTCTCAATGGAGTCATCACTACTACCACTCCATGTGGCGGCCATCACTTTACCCTTCTTCTTGTCATTGTGATTAGCACATTTGGGGGCAAAGTGAACTATGCCACCACACTCGAAGCATCGGACCTCTTTCCTTTCGATCATTTCTTGCCTAGGTTCAAACTTCTTGAAAGGACTCTTTTTCTTCAAATCTTGACCTTTTGATCCAAAGCCCTTTCTCCTAAACTTCATAACTTTGTTGAACCCTTTTACAAACAAGGCAAGATCTTCATCCGAGTCAATCTTCTTTGCCTCCTTTTCATCCTTGGAGGCTTTTAAAGCAATCCCTTTTTGCTTTTTAGTTGGTGTGGAGATAGGACCTTTCCTAGACTCATAAGCTAGAAGTCTCCCAATCACCTCACTTGGCTTCATATCCATATAACCACTATTTTCTTCTATAGTCGTCACCTTTGATTCGAACCTATCGGGGAGAGATCTCATGATTTTCTGCTTGACTCTCCTATCCGAATACGGGTCTCCGAGTTGGTGACTTTGATTAACGATATCTATCAATTTGATTTTGAAATCATTGAAGCATTCATCCTCTCCCATCCTAAGTAACTCGAATTAAGTTTGGAGGACTTGAAGCTTGGATTCCTTCACCACCTCGGTTCCTTCATGTGCAACTTGTAAAATATCCCAAGCCACTTTCACGATTTGAGTGTTCTGAATAAGCTTATACTGATTTTCATCCATTGCACAAAGGATGGCGTGCATCGCCTTCCTATTCCACTTTGAAGCCTCAAACTCTTACGGACTCCATTGTGCCTTAGGGTTCAATACTTCTTCTCCTCCACCATCGGGAGTCATCTTAGGTAGATTATATCCATCTTCCACCGCCATCCACGCACGGTCATGATTTGACATATATAGGATTCCATCTTCCCTTTCCATTGGGAATAGTTCAACCCGGTAAGAAGTGGAGGCCTTGTGCTTGAGGCACCCTCGTTGCCACCACCATTTCCACCGTTTCCGCTCATAGTGTTTATGAATGAATGAATGAAATGAATGCAAATGTATGAATGATCAAAAATCACACAAAATGCAAAACACACCAAAGTGAGCAACGATCACTTTGGGAACCCGCTCTGATACCAATTGAAAGTTCTCACGGTGTGTAAACTATTAATCTAGGAGGGGGGGGGGGGGGGGGGGTGAATAGATTTTAACTAATTTTACCTAATTTTCGTTTAAGGACAAGATTACGAAAATACCCCTAATAGTCAATAAAATATAGCAAGTGTAATATTGTGCGGAAATTAAAACAACACTTGATATTTACGTGGAAACCCTCACGGGAAAAACCACGGGCTGTTAAGTGAGCCACACTCGAACCTCGAATCCACTAAATGTGATGAAATTACAACCTAATCCCGGAAGTAATCACACACCTACCTAATCCCGGTATAAGTGAACCTAGTCCGATAGCTTGCGAATTAAGCAACCTAATCCCGGTCACAACACAAGACTTGATTCTCTAAAAAGAGATTAACACCCTAAATGAATATATGAATATTCAAATGCAACATAGAGCAAGAGAAACCCTATATGCTTATCTAAGATGATGAATTTGCAATTAGAACAATCCTAGATATTAAAGCTAAATGACATGTCAATTAGCTTAGATAATCATAGATTATAGAAACCTAGATATCTATCACAAAACAACACTTAATCAAATCAACATAACAATCTCTATCTTGAATATTAGAATTCAATCTAAGAACAATCAAGTAATAAAAGAGATGCCATAATAAATAAACCACTAATTATATATGATAATAGTGAAAAACTTACCAAAGCAAGTGTGATGATAAAAGACCCATGCAAGCAAGCATCCTAGATATGCTAGAGAATGCTAGATGAACTTTGATGTAAATGGATTTTGGTTTGAGTGTTTAATTGAGAAAACTTGGTTGCTTTCTCTCTTAAAAATCTCTCTTTTAAAAGTAGGGTTCTTGATGATTAAATAGTCACATTCAGAACAAGAGACAGTGATGTATTTATAGGCATGAAAAATAGAGCATGTGAAAAGACAAGTTTGCCCCTGAAACGCATCGATCGGCGGTTTCAATCGGTGGCCAGGCCACTGATTCTAACCTCCGAATTGAACCCGAGAAGAACAGGGGAACAACAGCGATTTCATTCGGCGGTTTCGTGACCACCGATCTAACCGCCGATCTAACCGCCGAATCAAACTGAGAGATAAAATCAATCAGGTACGAACGGTGGTTTCATTCGGCGGTTTCGTGACCGCCGATTCAACCGCCAAATCGATTCAACCACCGAATCAAACCGAGAGATAAAATCAATCAGGTCTTGAATGGTGGTTTCGAACGGCCGTCGTGATCGCCGATCGTAACCGTAGAATTGCTCCAGACACTTTTGGAAGTAAACTGCGGTTTCATTCGGCGGCCAGGCCGCCAATCATAACCGTCGATCACCAACATAGGTGAAAACCAAGGAGAAGCCAAGGGCATTCTCCATAGGCGGTCTTCGCACAAAACCAAGCATATTCTAGTGCATGCGCGGACATTTCTGAATACTATCGAGAAACGAATTACAAGACACAAAAAAAAAACACACAACAAAATATAACATATAAGTGCAAGTGTGAAATGTGACATGTAAAGAGAATGCACACATATGCAATATATGTTAAGTGTGTGTGTGCAACTAATCTCTTCAAAGATAAATAAGCACTAGAGATTTTGGAGTGCTTGTCAAGACGAGGTCTTCAAAGGGCTTGAGCAATAACAACAACACCTAAGCTACCCTTACAAAGGACCCCAACATGTGGTTTGTCCACGAAATAAGCCAATCAACAAATGGGAACCTTACAAAAGTCAATGGTGTTTATGGATCTTGCCAACAAGGGAAACAAACCAAGAGCATGCATAAAAAGGGCAAGTATCTTTCCACCAAGGAGCCCCTAGAGCTTCTACATATGGATCTTATGGGTCTCATGCAAGCCGAGAGTTTAGGTGAAAAGAGATACATTTTTGTTTGTGTAGATGATTTCTCTAGGTTCACGTGGACATATTTTCTTAGAGAAAAATCTGAAACTTTTTATAAGTTTAAAATGCTTTGCACTAAACTTAAAAATGAAAAAGACTCTAACATTAAAAGCATTAAACGGGTTAGAAGTGACCATAGGAGAGAGTTTGAGAATGCCTACTTTGAAAGCTATTGCAATAGCTTAGGCATCTCCTATGAGTTTTCGGCTCCTATGACACCTCAACAAAATGGAGTCGTTGAACGGAAGAATAGGGTCTTTCAAGAGATGGCTCGTGTGATGTTGCTTAGCAACAATGTCCCTAGGAACCTTTGGACCGAAGATGTCAATACAGCTTGCTATATAGGAAATAGAGACTTCCTAAGGCCCGACACTAGGCAAACCTCCTATGAGTTATAGAGAAATAGATAGCCAAATGTTAGCTATTTCCACTTTTTTGGAAGCAAGTGCTACATTTTCAATGACCATGATCAACTTGGCAAGTTTGATGCTAAGAGTGATGAGGGTATCTTTATTGGCTATGCCTTGAATAGTAGAGCCTATAGAGTTTTTTGCTTGAAGACTTGAACCGTCATGGAATCATCTAATGTTATCATTGATGATAAAAGGCTTAAGACTAATGACCATGAAGAGGAGGTTGCTATAGATGATGACTCTCCCTTGGAGAAGGTTATGGAGACTCCTAATGTTGGGATGTTTAACCTTGATAAAGAGGACACACAACCTCTAAATAGATTTCCACTCTTGAACTCTAATGAACCCGCTCCATAGGTTAGGAAACTCCATGATAAAGATGACATCATTGGAGAAGTGAATGAGGGTGTTAGGACTAGGCTTCAAATAGCTAATCTTATTAGCTATACATGTTACACCTCTCAAATAGAACCCAAAAAGGTTAATGAAGCCTTAAATGATGAATTTTGGGTTCTTGCCATGCAAGAAGAGCTAAACTAATTTGAAAGGAATGATGTTTGGACTCTAGTTCCTAGGCCTAAGAGCACTAACATCATAGGCACCAAATGGATATATAGGAACAAATCCAATGAGGATGGCAACATAGTGCGTAACAAGGCTAGACTTGTAACACAAGGGTACTCTCAAATTAAGGGTATTGACTTTGAGGAGACATTTGCTCTTGTTGCCCGTTTTCCATTAGGCTTCTCTTGTCCATATCTTGTGTGCACAAGTTCAAATTGTACCAAATGGATGTGAAGAGTGCCTTCCTTAATGGCTTCTTGCAAGAGGAAGTGTTTGTTGAACAACCCAAGGGGTTTGTGGATACACACCACCCCAACCATGTTTATCGCCTTAATAAGGCTCTTTATGGGTTGAAACAAGCATCAAGGACTTAGTATGAGTGCCTCACTCAATTTCTTGTTGACAATAACTATACAAGGGGTAGTGTTGACAAGACTCTATTCATCAAGAAAGACAATGATGAGCTCTCTATAGCTCAAATATATGTTGATGATATAGTGTTTGGCTCCACCAATAACACCAAGGTCCAACAATTTAGTGAGCTAAGTTACTTCCTAGGTTTGCAAATTAAGCAATTGAATGATGAGATTTTTATAACCCAAGCTAAATATGCTAAGAACCTAGTGAAGAAGTTTGGTCTTGGTCTTGGTCTTGAAAATGCCAAACATTGTGATACACCCATGAGTACCACCTTGAAGCTAAGTAAGGATGCTAGTGGTAAAAGTGTGGAACAAACTCTATATCGGGGCATGATTGGAAGCTTGCTTTATTTGACCGCAAGTAGGCCCAATATATATTTTAGTGTGGGTGTGTGTGCTAGGTACTAAGCGGATCCTAAGGAGTCCCATCTCTCTTCCGTTAAGAGAATCATTCGCTATGTGAATGGGACATCCAACTATGAGATTTGGTACTCTTTTGACACTAATGCTAGTTTAGTTGGCTTTAGTGATGCGGATTGGGCAGGAAATTGCGATGATAGGAAAAGCACATCGGGTTGTTGCTTCTTCCTAGGGAACAACTTGGTGTCTTGGTTTTGCAAGAAACAAAATTGGATTTCCTTGTTCACGACCAAAGCCGAGTACATTGCTACAGGGAGTGGATGCACACAACTCCTATGGATGAAGCAAGGTACTCTAACCCTCTTTTATGATAATATGAGTGCCATTAATATTTCCAAGAATCTGGTACAACACTCTAGGACTAAGCATATTGACATCTGTCATCATTTCGTAAGAGAACTAGTTGAGAATAAATGCATAGTACTTGAACATGTTGGTACTAATGATTAACTAGCGGATCTATTTACTAAACCCTTAGATGCAACTAGGTTTAAAACACTTAGTAGATTTATTGGGATATGTCTCATGGAGTGATGTGTTTTGGTATTTGACCCCGAAGGGGATCTCAAGCAAAGAGAGCAAATATGCATACTTGTCACATGCAAAACGTTGAAAAATCTTATGCTTCTTTATTAATTGCTTGAATATCTTGGTAGCACATATGCTTATATGATATTTTCTTCAATAAGTATGAACCTTGCTTTGATTGCAATCCATGTCATATTTATGTTCAAACATGCATTTTTGGACTAGGAGATTCACTTAGCAAGTAATATTTGAATGACCTATAATGATCTCCATGACATGATGATTCTTTAATTGACATGCTTAAAATGTGAAAAGCATGAAATTCGAATGACATGCTCAAATGAATAAACATGAATTGATGATTGCAATTCTTAAATGCAAAACAATGTGTGAAAAGCTAATGAGACTCAAATGAATAAAGGTTCTTGTATCCGTTCTAAGGATTTTAAAATCCAAATGTCTCTATTTCTTTATTGGTTGAACATGGCTACTATCATACAGGTATCTTACCCGGAAAAATCAAATAGGGTGCAAAGTCGCTCATGCCATGTTTCTCTTATAAAGTTTGATATAGTGCTCTAAAATTGAATTCAATGAATTTTCTATTTCCTTGCTTTGATTCATGATAAATGGTGAAATTGGTTTGAATTCTTTAAGGAAACCTTTGTCATTTGCTTTGCCAAATACCATTGATTTTTGGACTTGAATGCAATATGTCTTGCATGCAAAGCATTTTAATCACACATTTTCAATAAAATAAATCTCCTTGTATCTCTCCATTTAATTGAGTTGCATAATGTGCCTTATATGATTATGCAAATGACTTGTATGCTACCATCTCTCTTTGCTACAAGTGACATGTATATGGGATACTCCTTTGCCCATCTCATGACAAAAAGGGGGAGTAGTAGTGGTAAGGGAGAATGCTAATTGTAATAGCAAATTCGCATGTTGGGGAGTTTACATATTGAGGGGGAGTAACCTGTTGAGAGAGAGCATTGCATTGCACAATAATTATATAATGTTGCAGGTTTTCTTTAACGATAAATTCTTTAATGCAAATTGTAAGGTTCCCGTTTATTGATTGGCTTATTTTGTGGACAAACCACATGTTGGGGTTTATTGTGTAAGGGTAGTTTAGGTGATTGAGGTTCAAGCTCAAAGGCCCTTTCAAGACCTCAAGAGACAAGCACGCCAAAGGTATAATCTCTAGTGCTTAGTTTTTCTTTGAAGAGATTTAGATTGCACACACACACTTAGCATTCTTGCATTTGTGTGCATACTCTTCACATGTCACATTTAACACTTGCACTTTGATGTTGTATTTTGTTGTGTGCTTTTGTTCCTTGTAATTCGTTTCTCGATATTGTTCGGAAACGTCCGCGCATGCACTAGTATGTGATTGGTTTTGTGCGAAGACCGCTTACGGAGAATGCCCTTCGCTTCTCCTTTGGTTTCACCTCTTTTGGTGAAACGGCGGTTATAATCGGCGGCCTGGCCACCGAATGAAACCGCCATTTGAGTCCAGAGACCTCTCGATCAATTCTGTGGTTGGTTCGGCAGTTTTGAAACCGCCGAACGAAAACGCCGTTTTAGACCTGATTGATTTATCTCTCGGTTTTATTCGGTGTTTTGAATGGCGGTTTCAAAATCGCCGAATGAAACCGCCGTTGATGCTCTGTTCTTCACGGGCTCAATTCGGCGGTTGAGAACGGTGACCTGACCGCCGATTGAAACCGACGATCGGTGCATTTCAGGGGCAAACTTGTCGTTTCACATGCTCTGTTTTTCATGCCTATAAATACATCACTTTCTCTTGTTCTGAATGTGACTCTTTAATCATCAAGAACCCTATTTTTAAAAGAGAGATTTTTGTGAGAAAAAGCAATCAAGTTTGCTCATTTAAACACTCAAACCAAAATTCATATGCATCAAAATCCATCTAGCATCTTCTATCATATCTAGGATGCTTGCTTGCATAGGTTTTTCTTCAACACACTTGCTTTGGTAAGTTCTTCACTATTATCATATATAATTAGTGTTTTGTTTATTATGGTATCTCTTTTATTACTTGATTGTTCTTAGATGAAATTCTAATATTCAAGATAGAGATTATTGTGTTGATTTGATTGAGTGTTGTATTGTGATAGCTATCTAGGTTTTCATAATCTATGTTTAGCTAAGCTAATTGACATGTCATCTAGCTTTTAATATCTAGGATTGAATTAATTGCAAAATCATCATCCTAGATAAGCATGTAGAGTAACCTAGCTCTAAATTGCATTTTGAATATTTCTCATATTCATATAGGTTATATTATCTCTTCTTAGAGAATTAAGTCTTATGTTATGACCGGGATTAGGTTGCTTAATTCGTAAGCAATTGGACTAGGTCTACTTATACCGGGATTAGGTAGGTGTGTGATTACTTACTGGAATTAGGTTGTAATCGGTTTACATATTTAGTGGGTTCGAGGTTCGAGTGTGGCTCACTTATTAGCCCGTGGTTTTTCCCGTGAGGGTTTCCATGTAAAAATCAAGTGTTATTTAATTTCCGCATTTTACACTTGATTTATTGCTTTATCTAGTTTGGGGTAATTTCGTAATATTGACTATATACGAAAAATTGGCTAATATCTTTAAAATCTATTCACCCCCTCTAGATAGTTTTATACATACCGTGC
Source organism: Acer yangbiense (assembly GCA_008009225.1). NCBI lineage: Eukaryota > Viridiplantae > Streptophyta > Magnoliopsida > Sapindales > Sapindaceae > Acer > Acer yangbiense. The sequence goes on from CM017768.1 coordinate 37,103,377, forward strand.
AATATTTGTTTCAATTGGTATCAGAACGGGTTCCTAGATATACTTAGGCGATCCTTGCTCATTTTGGTGTGTTTTGCATTTTGTGTGATTTTTGATCATTCATACATTTGCATTCATTTCATTCATTCATAAACACTATGAGTGGAAACGGTGGAAATGGTGGTGGCAACAAGGGTGCTTCTATCACAAGGCCTCCATTTCTTACCGGGTTGAATTATGCCTTTTGGAAAGGCAAGATGGAGTTGTACATATGTCAAATCCATGACCGGGCTTAGATGGCGATTGAAGACGGCTACACATCACCTATGATGATTTCTATGGGTGGAGGAGAGGATGTGCTCAAACCTAAAGTGCAATGGAACGTGTAAGAGTTTGAGTCATCAAAATGGAATAGGAAGGCGATGCATGCCATCCTATATGTAATGGACAAAAATCAATATAAGTTGATTCTGTTAGGATTATGCTCAATAGCAAGAGTGTAATGTTGTAATTAACAATCTTTTTCATATTAATAAAGTGATTTCTAGTTTAACAAATCGTATAGCATTTATAGTTTAATATTATAAGTGTCAAAGTAAATAATCATAAGGTCTAAAGACTATGAGAAAAGAAGAATTGTTCGTACATCTGGATATGTATGTGGTAGACATAATTCTTTAGTTAGTCTTGAATAATGTTCACAACTTAAGTTAAAGGTTGGGCACCTTTATCTTGTTAAAGTTGTAGAATTCTTTTGCTAGCATTTGAGTGGGATCAAATGAGATATGATGAGTCTAAAATCATCGGAGTGTCTTCGAGCAAAAGGATCTAGTGCACTGGGTGTATTGAACTGGATCACAATGAAATACTTTATCTATAACCGTCAATAGATAATAGTCTTTTCATTATCAGGACAATCGGAGAGTCTATCTTAATCCTGAGATAAATGATGGACTTATGGTTGCAAGTGATATCATTTGAGTTATCAATGAGTACGATTATATCGCATAGTCTATCCTCGATAGTTTGGTGATATTCATTTGTTAATCGATAGAGGACTTCATTTATAGATATGGACATCGTGGCTCCATTTATTAAATGAGAGTATAATATCATCATATGGATGTTTTGAGGTAAATGGATATTAAATCTCAACGTTGAGTTTTCGATAGTGTCTATTGAAAACATGGCTTCTGGACAAGTCAAAATATCCAAGTTCAAAACGTGGTCATATGAGTAAATATGGTAACTTGGAGAGTTGTAGGCGGTCTATGAACTCTTGGCGATTACTGATATTAATCACGAGGATACACTATCTCCAACATGATTGTCTAGGGTATGAATGAGGAACATCTTCCTTTTCTATCTTTATTTAAGAGTTCAGTTTTAGCTCTTTAGTGGAATGAGTTAAAATTAATGGATCGGACCTAAGTGAATCATTTGTTGATTGTGATTAGGTTATGTCTATTGAAGCTTAAATTTAGATGGCCCGCCAAGATCCCCAATCCACACGGACTTGCATGGATCACTTGATATATTCTACCGGATCAATTTAAGGGTCCATCTAGAATTGCATTTAATATATTGAGAATATAATTTGCACATTATTTATGTAATGGGCTGCTCAATTATATTAATATATTAATGAAAGACATGTGGGCTTGTTTTTTTTTAGTAAGAATAGGTCTGGTTCACATGTGGGCTTTTTATTTAAAGTCCAATGGATTAAATGAAATAAGAAAATAATATTTGGCCCAATTATTTTATATGGGGCGGCAAGGTTAAATTTTTAACCTAAGATATTATTTTGTTTTCATTGTTTTAATTAAATAGGAATTAATTAATTAATTAATTAATTGTTTAATTAAGAAACAAATCTTTTTCTGATCAGGAAATATGTTTCCTAGAGTTATACTATTGGTAGTAGTATACTAAAAGTAAAAGACTTATTTGGTAAGAAAATAAATAATAAAGTTTATTTATTTAATCAAATAAGAAAGTCTTTTATATAGTCACAGATACACTAAAGAGTTGGATTAGGGTTTGTATTTAATATATAGAATATATATGTATGAATGCATGCATGCGGAAAAATATATGCATGATTAAAGTCATGCGGATATATATAGAAATATACATATAATATATGCATGATAAAAGTCATGCGGATATATAGAAATATATAGTATATGCATGCATGATTAAAAGTGGTGCAGAATTATATATACATTACATATATGCATGTTAAAGTTATGCGGCAATATATATAATATATATACATAATATATTCGGCAACCCTAATTGAATAGGTTGAATTCGGCTAAACCTATTTGCAAGGCTTGAGAGTTTTTCTTTTGCTTAAAAAAATAGAATCCAACTCTAGTGATTAGTGTGTGTTGATTTCGACTAAAAACATAAAAGAGTGAATAGATTATTCTTTGATGGTACACTAATTGCTTGTTCATCAATAAGCTTGTGTGTACAACATCGATTTAGGTTCACGCGAGTTTCGATCATTAGATTGAGAACTCAAAAGTGACCGGAATAATCTTAGTCTTCTTTTGATTGTTTTGTGACTAACAAAAGAAAAAGAAAAGTTTGTTTGTCCATTCTCAGGTTTGCAATTCAAAGAAAAGGGAGACCACGCTCCTAGGTGATTCACGTTCGTGCTAGGATTGAAGATCTTGCGGATTACCATCGACGTAAGTCAATCGGATCACGCGACAAAAGGTATTCTTCTTTTGTTGATTATATGTATGTTTAATTAATTAAAGGGTTAAGGTTCATAAAAAGGAAAAATTTTAAAACTATACTAAAACTATTTTTAGTCTCGCTTCCGCTGCGTGTACTACGGTATTTTTCCCTACAATTGGTATCAGAGCCTAGGTTGAACCCTCTTAATTAATTAACGTATATATACGTGGATCTATTTCTTTTTATTGTGATTATGCATGTTTAGAAAGAGATGGCACTCTAGGTATTCGCATATATAATTACATGTGATGTATGGATTTATATATGTTTTATGTGGATTGTTGTTGCTTGATTTTGGTCCTAGATTTTCAATGTAATTTTTGTTTCGGAATTGTAACAAGAAGGGTGGTCTATCATCGCCATAATTCCTTCTTGGTAGTTGCTAGGTTTTATATATTTTTTTATTATTATTTTTAGTGCAGTATTTTTTACTGCAGTTTTTATTTATTTTTTATGTGCAGTTTTTATTTTGTAAAAATACTGCAGTGAATAAAAAAAAAAAAAAAAAAAAAATTATATATTCTACAAGTCCGAGAAGAAGGGTTTCGGATCCAAGGGTCAAGACTTCAAGGAAAAGACTCTATTCAAGAAGTGGAAAAGGAAGGGATCCATTGCTATGAATGTGGTGGGGTAGGCCACTTTGCCCTCGAATGTGCTAATCACATTAACAAGAAAAAGGGTAAAGTGATGGCCGCTATATGGAGTGGAAATATTGACTCCAATGAGGGAGATGAGTCTTCGGATGATGAAGAGCTCATGGCTAACTTCATAGCCTTTGCCTCCTCTCACAAAAGCAAAGGTTCTAGTGAAGAAGAGAATGAGAGTCAAGAAGAAATTGACTCAAGTGATGCTGGCTATTCATCTCACTCCACTAATGGAAACGTGGACAAGATGGATCTTAGAGACTACATGGTCAAGTTTGAGAATTCAAGGTTAAAAAACAAGAGAGAAATTATGAGATTGAAGGAGGAAAACCTAGAGCTCTCAACACATATAGATCAATTAAGTGAAGAAGTAGTGAGATCCACATCGAATGAAGATAAGCTAAGAGAGGAGTTAGTCTTATCTAAGAGGAATGAAGAAGGTTTGAAGAGGGAGCTTGATGAAGCTAAAGAATCATTAGCTAGGATGGCTTCTAGCACCAAGAAGCTTGACCATATACTTGGTGTTGGAAAGAGTCTGTGTGACAAGAGGGGTCCTGGGTATGAAGATGGTAAGGAGATCTCAACCTCTAACAAGACCGTGTTTGTCAAGAGCTTGGGCAACAATGAAGCTTCACCGGTGCAAACTCCTAGAAAGAAAATTGATCTAGGACAATGTTCGAATAGTGCACAAGTGAAGATGGCACTAAGAAGGCAACCTCAAGCTCAACCTACAAAAGCCTTTCAAACCAACATTTCTCAACCTATGGCTCACAAAGAAAATGGACTAATCATGCAAGCTATACCTCGGAAGTAAGCTAGACCGGTTCAACAACGAAGATGGATTGAACCCACTCAACCACAAAGACATGGGAAAGCTCCTTTGTACACACAAGGACAAGGTATGATTCCTTATTTTATTCCTACATGTCATTTTTGTGGTTTTGATGGTCATATTAGACCAAGATGCTTTCGTTATATTAAAATGTGCAAAACTAAAAGCATGATTGAGAAGAAAAAGAAAAGAGCCATGATGCATGTTCCTAGGAATGGTAAGATTAATTTGCATAATCCTTGGACATCTAGAGCCCATGTACCAAAGACCACTAGGAAAGAGAATGTTTTACCTAGATGGATTAGGAAGAATGAAAATGTTTGCCATGTTGCACAAGTTGCCTTAAAGGCTAATTCTTCTAATTTTTGGTAATTAGATAGTGGGTGCTCTAGGCACATGACGAGAAACAAGAGTTTCTTCGAGACTCTTGTCATGGAGGAAGGAGGATGTGTCACCTTTGGTGATGAATCCAAAAAGAGAGTTGTTGGGAAATGAACCATTTCCGTTCTCGAATTACCCTCCTTATCCAATGCTTTGTTTGTTAATGGCTTGAAAGCCAATTTGATAAGCATTTCACATCTTAGTGATGAAGGATATTCCGTCTTGTTTAGTAAAGATGATTGCTCTATCCTAAAGCCCGATGGACAAACCTTGTTAAAAGGTATGAGATCCAGCAACAATTGTTATTGTCTTAAAGCTAGAATAGTCTCAAACAATGTGTATGTGGATGAGCAAATTGAGTTGTGGCATGAAAGACTTGGCCACATGAACTTTAGGGATTTACGAACCCTTGGAAAGTTCAATTGTGTGCGTGGCCTCCCTAAGCTTGGGAAGAAAGCGAATGGTGTTTATGGACCTTACCAATAAGGAAAACAAACCAAAAACATGCACAAAAAGGGCAAGTATCTCTCCACCAAGGAGCCCCGAGAGCTTCTCCACATGGATCTCATGGGTCCTATGCAAACCGATAGCTTAGGTGGAAAGAGATATGTTTTTGTTTGTGTTGATGATTTCTCTAGATTCACATGGACATATTTTCTTAGAGAAAAATCCGAAACTTTTGAGAAATTTAAAATGCTTTGTACTAAAATACAAAATGAAATGAATTCTAACATTAAAAGCATTAAACGGATTAAAAGTGACCATGGGAGGGAGTTTGAGAATGCCCTCTTTGAAAGCTATTGCAATAGCTTAGGGATCTCTCATGAGTTTTCGGCTCTTATGACACCTCAACAAAATGGAGTTATTGAGAGGAAAAATAGGGTCTTTCAAGAGATGGCCCATGTTATGTTGCTTAGCAATAATGTCCCTAGGAACTTATGGGCCAAAGCCGTCAATACGGCTTGCTATATAGGGAATCGAGTTTTCCTAAGACCCAGATCTAGGAATACCTCTTATGAGTTATGGAAAGGTAGGAAGCCGAATGTTAGCTACTTCCACACCTTTGGAAGCAAATGCTACATTCTAAATGACCATGATTAACTTGGCAAGTTTGATGCTAAGAGTGATGAGCGTATATTTATTGGCTATGCCTTGAATAGTAGAGCCTATAGAGTTTTCAACTTGAAGACTCGAACCGTCATGGAATCATCCAATGTTTTCATTAATGATACAAGGCTCAAGTCTAATAACTATGAGAAGGAGGTAGTTTTAGATGATAACTCTCCTTTGGAGAAGGTCGTGGAGACTCCCAATGTTGGGACGTCCCATGGTGATAATGAGGACACACAATGTAAGGATTCCTATATCTTGATTGGCTTATTTCATGGACAAACCACATGTTGGGGTTTATTGTGTAAGGGTAGTTTAGGCAATTGAACTTCAAGCTCAAAGGCCCTTCCAAGACCTCAAGGGACAAGCACTCCAAAACTATACTTCTAGTGTTTAGTTTCCTTTGAAGAGAATTAAAATGCACACACACACTTAGCATACTTGCATTTGTGTCCATACTATTCACATGTCACTTTAGCATACTTGATTGATATATCTTATTATGTGTATATGTGCATAGTAATTCATTTCCCGGTATTATTCAAAAACGTCCGCGCATGCACTAGAATGTGCTTGGGTTTGCGCGAAGACCACCTACGGAGAATGCCCTTGGCTTCTCCTTGGTTTTTCACCTCTGTTGGTGATCTGCGGTTATGATTGGTAGCCTGGTCGCCGAATGAAACCTCCATTTGTGTCCAGAACTGTTTAGAGCAATTCTACGGCTAAGATCGGCAGTCATGACCACCGTTCGAAACCGCCGTTCATACCTGATCGATTTAATCTCTCGGGTTTGATTCTATGGTTGGATCGGTGGTTACGAAACTGCCAAATGAAACCACCGTTGATGCTCTGTTCTTCACAGGCTCAATTCGACGGTTGTGATCGACGGCCTAGCCGTCGATTTAGACCGCCGATCGGTGCGTTTCAGAGGCAAAATTGTCTTTTCACATGCCCTGTTCTTGATGTCTATAAATATCACACTTTCTCATTATCTGAATCAGTTCTTTTACTCCTTAGAACCCTAAACTTTAAAGAGAGATATTTGAGAGAAAATCAAATCAAGAACTCACCTTTAACCACTCAAATTAAATCCCTTTTGCATCAAATTTCATATTGCATCTTCTATGTCTATATAGAATGCATCCATGCATGGTTTTGGATCATCACATCTTACTTGGTATGTTCTTCACTGATTTCATCTATTTTAAGTGTTTTTCATATTAAGACATCTATTTAATTACTTGTATGTTTTCAGATCATATGCTAAATACAAGTTAGAGATTATTTGAGATATAATTGATTGAGTGTTGTATTATGATAGCTATCTAGGTTTTGCTTAATCTTGATTAGCTAAGCTATTTGACATGTCATCTAGTTATTGATATCTAGGATTGCTTTAATTGATATATCATTATCCTAGATAAGCATATAGGGTTTACCTAGCTCTTGTTGCATTTTGAGTATTTTACATATTCACATAGGTAGCATTATCTCTTCATTGAGAATTAAGACTTGGGGCTAAGATTGCTTAGGCCTCAAGCAATTGGACTAGAGCCACTTTTAAAGGCCCGCATGGTAGAAATGGGAGGTTATTGACCGGAGTGTTAGACGAGGTCTACATAGGTTGTAAACTCCATTTCAATTAGTGGATTTCGAGGTTCAAGTGTGGCGCACTAAACAGCCCGTGGTTTTTCCCAGTGGTTGGGTTTCCACATATATATCAAGTGTTATTTAATTTCCGCACCATATTACACTTGCTATATTATATTGACTATTAGGGGTATTTTCGTAATCTTGTCTATTCACGAAAATTGGGTAAAACTGGTTAAAATCTATTCACCCCCTCTCTAGATAATATTGTACACACCGTTAATTTTGTTTCACACAACATATTGATAGAGTTCCTCTCTTGAACGCTAAAGAACCCGCTCCATGGGTTAGACAACTCCATAATAAAAGTGACATCATTAGAGAAGTTAATAAGGGTGTTAGGACTAGGCGTCAAATAGCTAACCTAATTAGCTACACATGCTACAGCTCTCAAATAGAACCCAAAAAGGTTAATGAAGCCTTAAATGATGAATTTTGGGTTCTTGCCACGCAAGAAGAGCTAAACCAATTCGAAAGGAATGAGGTTTGGACTCTAGTTCCTAGGCCTAAAAGCACACTTGTCATAGGCACCAAGTGGATTTATAGGAACAAATCCGATGAGGATGGCAACATAGTGCGGAACAAGGCTAGACTTGTAGCACAAGGGTACTCTCAAATTGAGGGTATCAACTTTGAGGAGACATTTGCTCTCGTTGCCCGTTTATAGTCTATTAGACTTCTCTTGTCCATATCTTGTATTCACAAGTTCAAATTACACCAAATGGACGTCAAGAGTGCCTTCCTAAATGGCTTCTTGCATGAGGAAGTGTTTGTTGAACAACCCAAGGGGTTTGTGGATGCACACCACCCCAACCATGTATATCGCTTCAAAAAGGCTTTGTATGGGTTGAAACAAGCACCGAGGGCTTGGTATGAGTGTCTCACTCAATTTCTTGTTGACAATAACTAACTCTATTCATCAAGAAAGACAAGGATGAGTTATTTATAGCTCAAATCTATGTTGATGACATTGTATTTGGCTCTACCAACAACACCAAAGTCCAATAATTTGTTAATGTTATGTCTCATGAATTTGAGATGAGTCTTGTTGGTGAGCTTAGTTACTTCCTAGGTTTGCAAATTAGGCAATTAAATGATGAGATTTTTACTACCCAAGCCAAATATGCTAAAAACCTAGTGAAGAAGTTTGGTCTTGAAAATGCCAAACATTGTGATACACCCATGAGTACCACTTTGAAGCTTAGCAAGGATGCTAGTGGTAAAAGTGTAGAACAAACGTTATATCGGGGCATGATTGGTAGCTTGCTTTATTTGACCGCAAGTAGGCCCGATATCTCTTTTAGTGTGGGTATGTGTGCTAGGTACCAAGCGTATCCTAAGGAGTCCCATCTCTTTTTCGTAAAGAGAACCATTCGCTATGTGAATGGGACATCCAACTATGGGATTTGGTACTCTTTTGACACTAATGTTAGTCTTGTAGGCTTTAGTGATGCGGATTGGGCAGGAAATTGTGATGATAGGAAAAGCACATCGGGCGGTTGTTTTTTCCTAGACAACAACTTGGTGTCTTGGTTTTGCAAGAAGCAAAACTTGATTTCCTTGTCCACTGCGAAGGCCGAGTACATAGTCACGGGGAGTGGATGCACAAAATTCCTATGGATGAAGCAAATGCTAGTAGACTACGGATTCAATCAAGGTACACTCACTCTCTTTTGTGATAATATGAGTGCCATTAATATTTCCAAGAATCTAGTTCAACACTCTAGAACTAAGCATATTGACATCTGTCATCATTTCATTAGAGAGCTTGTTGAAAATAAATGCATACTACTTGAACATGTAAGTACTAATGATCAACTTGCAGACTTATTTACTAAACCCTTAGATGCTACTCGATTTAAAACACTTAATAGATCTATTGGGATATGTCTTGTGGAGTGATGTGTTTTGGTGTTTGACCCCATATTGGGAACTCAAGCAAAAAGAGCTATTTTGCATACTTGTCACTTGTAAAAAATTTGAAATATCTTATGCTTCCTTTTTAATTGCTTGAGTAAGCTTGGTTGTACATATGTATATATGTTTTCAATACAATAAGTTTGAACCATGCTTTATTTACAATCCATGTCATATTTATGTTCAAACATGCATTTTTGGACTAGGAGATCTACATAGGAAGTATGATTTGAATGACCTATAGTTATCTTCATGACATGATGATTCTTTTATAACATGCTAATGTCAAATGAAAAAGCATGAAATTCATATAACATGCTCAAATGAAAAAGTATGAGTTGATGATTGCATATTCTTAAAATGCAAAACTTGTGTGAAAAAACTTATGAGACTCTAAATGAATAAAGTATCTTGTATCCGTTAAAAGGAATTTAAATTCCAAATGTCTCTCTTTCTTTATTAGTTGAACATGGCTACTATCATACGGGTTTCTCACCCGGAAAAATCAAATAGGGTGCAAAGTCGCTCATGCCATGTTTTGCTTATAAAGTTGGATATAGTTGCTCTTATATTTAAAACAATAAAATCTCTATATCCTTGCTTCTCCCATGACAATGGTGAAATTAGTTTGAATTCTTATTAGAAACCTTTGTCATTTGCTTTGCCAAATTCCATTGTATTTCGGACTTGAATGCTACATGTCTTGTATGCAAAGCATGTTTGATTCACACATTTTCTTGAAATAAATCTCCTTGTTTCTCTCCAATTAATTGAGATGCATAAAGTGACTTATATGATTATGCAAATATCTTGTGTGCTACTATCTTTCTTTTCTAAGAGGTGACCCTTTTGGGGACTACTACTTTGCCTATATCATGACAAAAAGGGGGAGTAGAATGCTGGTAAGGGGAGTTGCTAATTGTAGTAGCAATTGTGCATGTTAGGGAGAATATTCATTGAGGGGGAGTAACCCGTTGAGAGGGAGCATCGCATTGCACATTCATTTCATAATGTTGCATGTTTTCTTAATTGAAAAATTCTATATGCAAATGCTTGTTTAATTTTCACTTGATCATCTCGCATACACTTGCTTTGGAAGTGTAATATTTTGTTTTGAAGGGTTAATAGTTCTACAAGAGATTGAAGACTTGAAGTTTTTTACAATTTTATATCTCTTTGTAATGTAGAATATCTTTGTTATCCCATAGCTTCAATTATGATTGTGAGGATCAATGTGAGTGGTGGTTTTGTCACGAAATAGCCAAAGGGGGAGATTGTAAGGTTCCCGTTTATTGATTGGCTTATTTCGTGGACAAACCACATGTTGGGGTTTATTGTGTAAGGGTAGTTTAGGTGATTGAGGTTCAAGCTCAAAGGCCCTTTCAAGACCTCAAGGGACAAGCACGCCAAAGGTATAATCTCTGGTGCTTAGTTTTTCTTTAAAGAGATTTAGATTGCATACACACACTTAGCATTCTTGCATTTGTGTGCATACTCTTCACATGTCACATTTCACACTTGCACTTTGATGTTGTATTTTGTTGTATGCTTTTGTACCTTGTAATTCGTTTCCCAATATTGTTCGGAAACGTCTGCGCATGCATTAGTATGTGCTTGGTTTTACGCGAAGACCGCCTACGGAGAATGCCATTGGCTTCTCCTTTGGTTTCACCTCTTTTGGGGAAACGGCGGTTATGATCAGCGGCCTAGCCGTCGAATGAAACCGCTGTTGAGTCCAAAAACCTCTGGATCAATTCTGCAGTTGGTTCGGCGATTTCGAAACCGTCGAACGAAAACGCCGTTTCAGACCTAATTGATTTATCTCTAGGTTTTATTCGGCAGTTTCGAAACCGCCAAATGAAACCGCCGTTGATGCTCTGTTCTTCACGGGCTCAATTCGGCGGTTGAGAATGGTGACCTGGCCGCCGATTGAAACCGCCGATCGGTGCATTTCAGGGGCAAACTTGTCTTTTCACATGCTCTGTTTTTCATGTCTATAAATACATCACTTTCCCTTATTCTGAATGTGACTCTCTAATAATCAAGAACCCTATTTTTAAAAGAGAGATTTTTGTGAGAAAAAGCAATCAAGTTTGCTCATTTAAACACTCAAACCAAAATTCATATGCATCAAAATTCATCTAGCATCTTCTAGCATGTCTAGGATGCTTGCTTGCATGGGTCTATCATCAACACACTTGCTTTGGTAAGTTCTTCACTATTATCATATATAATTAGTGTTTTATTCATTATGGCATCTCTTTTATTACTTGATTGTTCTTAGATTAAATTCTAATATTCAAGATAGAGATTGTTGTGTTGATTTGATTGAGTGTTGTATTGTGATAGCTATCTAGGTTTTCATAATCTATATTTAGCTAAGCTAATTGACATGTCATCTAGCTTTTAATATCTAGGATTGAATTAATTGCAAAATCATCATCTTAGATAAGCATATAGAGTAACCTAGCTCTAAATTGCATTTTGAATATTTCTCATATTCACATAGGTTTTATTATCTCTTCTTAGAGAATTAAGTCTTATGTTGTGACCGAGATTAGGTTGCTTAATTCGCAAGCAATTAGACTAGGTCCACTTATACCGGGATTAGGTAGGTGTGTGATTACTTACCGGGATTAGGTTGTAATCGGTTTACACATTTAGTGGATTCGAGATTCGAGTGTGGCTCACTTATTAGCCTGTGGTTTTTCCCGTGAGGGTTTCCATGTAAAAATCAAGTATTTTTTAATTTCTGCATTTTACACTTGATTTATTGCTTTATCTAGTTTGAGGTATTTCGTAATATTGACTATACACAAAAAATTAGGTAATATCTTTAAAATCTATTCACCACTCTCTAGATAATTTTGTACACACCGTGCAATATTTGTTTCACAATGCTTGTTTTAACTTCACATGATCACCTCATATACATTTGCTTTGGAACGTGTATTTTTTTTTTTTTTTTAAGGATTGATAGTTTTACAAGAGATTAAAGACTTGAAATTTTATTTTTTTTCTTATCTCTTTGTAATGTAGAATATCATTGTTGACCTTTAGTTTCAATTTTGTTGCGAGGATCAATGTGAGTGGTGGTTTTGTCACGAAATAGCCAAATGGGGAGATTGTAAGTGCATCAAGTTTGATTGGCTTATTTCGGTGACAAACCACATGTGGGGTTTGATGTAAGGGTAACTTAGGCTTTTGGTGGTTGGTGCTTTGCACAACCAAGTCCCTCTCAAAACCTCAAGAGAAGAAGCACCAAAGGTAAATTTCTAAGTGCTTACTTGCTTTGAAGAGATGTAGTTGCACACACTCACAACTCATGCATATCTTTATTACTTGTAAGTTGTGTGTTTTTATATGTGTACATTTATGTTCATTAATATCTCTTCATGCATGTTTATTTGATTGCATCTTGCTTGTTTTACCTTAACATGTTTAGGCATTAGGATGCAATGCCAGGGGATTTCGACGCCCTGGTTCGGTGGTCAGTGGCCGCATAATCAGGCCGACGAATTAAGACCAATTGATCTGGTGTCTTTTCGACACCCTTGGTTCAGCGATAAGGGGTCGCATAACATGGCCGCCGAATTCAGACCAGTGGGTCTGATTGTAATTTGGCGCTCTTGTTCAGTAGGCAGGGTGCAGAATGAGGCCGCAGAATCTAAGTCAGCGTGACTGTTGGTATTCGGCGCCCTTGTTCGGCGGTCACCAGTAGCACAATTAGGGTACATAATTTCCTGTTTCTGGGCACTTTTCCAAAACGCTGTCACTTCATTTTAACTCCATATATATATGCCTCTTTGTCTTTAGGTCGAGTTTAAAAGTTCAAAAATCATATTTTTCCCTTAAAACATTTTTCAAGAGAAAAAATTCACAAGAACTCACCTTTAAATACTCAAATTCATTCCTTTGTCCATCAAAGTTCATCTAGCATCATCTATGACTATATAGGATGCATCCATACAAGGTTTTACAACATCACATCTTGCTTGGTAAGGTTTTCACTAATTTCATCTAATCTTAGTGTCTTTCTTAACAAGTCATCTCTTTAATTACTTGTATGTGAAAGTTCTCACGGTGTGTAAACTATTAATTTAGAGGGGGGGTGAATAGATTTTAACTAATTTTACCTAATTTCGTTTAATGACAAGATTACAAAAATACCCCTAATAGTCAATAAAATATAGCAAGTGTAATATTGTGCGGAAATTAAAACAACACTTGATATTTACGTGGAAACCCTTACGGGAAAAACCACGGGTTGTTAAGTGAGCCACACCCGAACCTCGAATCCACTAAATGTGATGAAATTACATCCTAATCCCGGAAGTAATCACACACCTACCTAATCCCGGTATAAGCGAACCTAGTCCGATTGCTTACGAATTAAGCAACCTAATCCCGGTCACAACACAAGACTTAATTCTCTAAAAAGAGATTAACACCCTAAGTGAATATATGAATATTCAAATGCAACATAGAGCAAGGGAAACCCTATATGCTTATCTAAGATGATGAATTTGCAATTAAAAACAATCTTAGATATTAAAGCTAAATGACATGTCAATTAGCTTAGATAATCATAGATTATAGAAACCTAGATATCAATCACAAAGCAACACTCAATCAAATCAACACAACAATCTCTATCTTGAATATTAGAATATAATCTAAGAACAATCAAGTAATAAAAGAGATGCCATAATAAATAAAACACTAATTATATATGATAATAGTGAAAAACATACCAAAGCAAGTGTGATGATAAAAGACCCATGCAAGTAAGCATCCTAGATATGCTAGAGAATGCTAGATGAACTTTGATGCAAATGGATTTTTGGTTTGAGTGTTTAATGAGCAAACTTGGTTGCTTTCTCTCTTAAAATTCTCTCTTTTGAAAGTAGGGTTCTTGATGATTAAAGAGTCACATCCAGAACAAGAGAAAGTGATGTATTTATAGGCATGAAAAACAGAGCATGTGAAAAGACAAGTTTGCCCCTGAAACGCACCGATCGGTGGTTTCAATCGGCGGCCAGGCCACCGATCATAACCGCCGAATTGGACCCGAGAAGAACAGGGGACCAACGGCGGTTTCATTCAGCGGTTTCGTGACCGCCGATCTAACCGCCGAATCAAATCGAGAGATTAAATCAATCAGGTATGAACGACGGTTTCATTCAGTGGTTTCGTGACCGCCGATTAAACCACTAAATCAAACCAAGAGATAAAATCAATCAGGTCTTGAACGGCGGTTTCGAACGGCAGTCATGACCGCCGATCGTAACCGCAGAATTGCTCCAAACACTTTTGGAAGCAAACGGCGGTTTCATTCGGCGGCCAGGCCGCCAATCATAACCGCCGATCACCAACATAGGTGAAAACCAAGGAGAAGCCAAGGGCATTCTCCGTAGGTGGTCTTCGCGTAAAACCAAGCACATTCTAGTGCATGCGCGGACGTTTCCGAATACTATCGGGAAACGAATTACAAGTCACAAATTCACACAACAAAAAATAACATATAAGTGCAAGTGTGAAATGTGACGTGAAGAGAAAGCACACATATGCAATGTATGTTAGGTGTGTGTGTGCAACTAATCTCTTCAAAGAAAAGTAAGCACATAGAAATTTACATTCGGTGCTTATCAAGACGAGGTCTTCAAAGGGCTTGAGCAATAACAACAACACCTAAGCTACCTTTACAAAGAACCCCAACATGCGGTTTGTCCACGAAATGAGCCAATTAACAAATGGGAACCTTACAATCTCCCTCTTTGGCTATTTCAAGACAAAACCACCACTCATATTGATTCCTCACAAAAAAATAGAAACTACGGGATTACAAGGATATTCTACATTACAAAGAGATAAGAAAATGCAACTTGAAGTCTTCAACCTCTTGTGGAATAATCAATCCCTGAAAATAAAGTTTCTAACATTTCCAATACAAGTAAAAAGTGAGATCAATCAAGTGAGAACAAAAACAAGCATTTGCATTTTTAAAAGATTAAGATTAGGCACAACATTATGCAATGTATATGTATGCAATGCTCCCCCTCAACGGGTTACTCCCCCTAAATGTATGTTCTCCCCAATCATGCACAATTGCTACTACAATTTACAACTCCCCTTACCATATCCTACTCCCCCTTTTTGTCATGATATAGGCAAAGGAGTAGTCCCCAACCGGGTCACTCATAGCAACGAGAGTAGCATGCAAGATATTTGCATAATCAATATAAGTCACTTTATGCATCTCAATTAATTGGAGAGAAACAAGGAGATTTATTTGAGAAAATGTGTGAATCAAACATGCTTTGCATACAAGACATGTAGCATTCAAGTCCAAAATACAATGGTATTTGGCAAAGCAAATGACAAAGGTTTCTAATAAGAATTCAAACCAATTTCACCATTGTCATGAGAAAAGCAAGGATATAGAGTTTTCATTGATTTTAATTTATGAGCAACTATATCCAACTTTATAAGCGAAACATGGCATGAGCGACTTTGCACCCTATTTGATTTTTCAGAATAAGATATCCGTATGATAGTAGCCATGTTCAACCAATAAAGAAAGAGAGACATTTGGAATATAAATTCCTTTGAACAGATACAAGATCCTTTATTCATATTGAGTCTCATAAGTTTTCACACAAGTTTTGCATTTTAAGAATATGCAATCATCAATTCATGCTTTTTCATTTGAGCATGTTATATGAATTTCATGCTTTTTCATTTGACATTAGCATGTTATAAAAGAATCATCATGTCATGGAAATAACCATAGGTCATTCAAATCATACTTCCTATATACATCTCCTAGTCCAAAAATGCATGTTTGAACATAAATATGACATGGATTGTAAACAAGCAAGGTTCACACTTATTGAATTGAAAACATATATACATATTTGCAACCAAGCTTACTCAAACAATTAAAAGAAGAGGCATAAGTTATTTCGAATTTTTTGCAAGATACAAGAATGCAAAATAGCTCTCTTTGCTTGAGTTCCCCATATGGGGTCAAATACAAATCACATCACTCCACATGACATATCCCAATAGATCTACTTAGTGTTTTAAATCGAGTAGAATCTAAGGGTTTAGTAAATAGGTCCGAAAGTTGATCATTAGTACCTACATGTTCAAGTACTATGCATTTATTTTCAACAAGCTCTCTAATGAAATGATGGCGGATGTCAATATGCTTAGTTCTAGAATGTTGCACCGGATTCTTAGAAATATTAATGGCACTCATGTTATCACAAAAGAGAGAGAGTGAGTGTACCTTGGTTGAATCCGTAGTCTACTAGCATTTGCTTCATCCACTCCCCACGGCTATGTACTCGGCCTCGGCCGTGGACAAGGAAATTGAGTTTTGCTTTTTGCAAAACCAAGACACCAAGTTGTTGCCTAGGAAGAAGCAACCGCCCGATGTGCTTTTCCTATCATCATAATTTCCTGCCCAATCCGCATCACTAAAGCCTACAAGACTAGCATTAGTGTCAAAAGAGTACCAAATCCCATAGTTGGATGTCCCATTCACATAGCGAATGATTCTCTTTACGGAAGAGATATGGGATTCCTTGGGATCCGCTTGGTACCTAGCACACACACCCATACCCACACCCACACTAAAAGAGATATCGGGCCTACTTGCAGTCAAATAAAGCAAGCTACCTATCATGCCCCGATATAGAGTTTGTTCCACACTTTTACCACTAGCATCCTTGCTTAGCTTCAAAGTGGTACTCATGGGTGTATCACAATGTTTGGCATTTTCAAGACCAAACTTCTTCACTAGGTTTTTAGCATATTTGGCTTCGGTTATGAAAATCCCATCATCTAATTGCCTAATTTGCAAACCTAGGAAGTAACTAAGCTCACCAACAAGACTCATCTCAAATTCATGAGACATGACATCAACAAATTGTTGGACCTTGGTGTTGTTGGTGAAGCCAAAAACTATATCATCAACATATATTTGAGCTATGAAAAGCTCATCATTGTCTTTCTTGATGAATAATGTCTTGTCAACACTACCCCTTGTGTAGTTATTGTCAACAAGAAATTGAGTGAGGCGCTCATACCAAGCCCTCGGTGCTTGTTTCAATCCATATAGAGCCTTCTTGAGGCGATAGACATGGTTGGGGCGGTGTGCATCCACAAACCCCTTAAGTTGTTCAACAAACACTTCCTCTTGCAAGAAGCCATTGAGGAAGGCACTCTTGACATCCATTTGGTGCAATTTGAACTTGTGCACACAAGAAATGGACAAGAGAAGCCTAATGGACTCTAAACGGGCAACGGGAGCAAATGTCTCCTCAAAGTCGATACCCTCAATTTGAGAGTACCCTTGTGCTACAAGTCTAGCCTTGTTCCGCACTATGTTGCCATCCTCATCGGATTTGTTCCTATAAATCCACTTAGTGCCTATCACATTAGTGCTTTTAGGCCTAGGAACTAGAGTCCAAACCTCATTCCTTTCGAATTGGTTTAGCTCTTCTTGCATGGCAAGAACCCAAAATTCATCATTCAAGGCTTCATCAACCTTTTTGGGTTCAATATGAGAGGTGAAGCATGTAAAGCTAATTAGATTAGCTATTTGACAGTTCTAACACCCTCATTCACATCTCCAATGACATCCTCTTTGTTATGGAGTCTTCTAACCCATGGAGCGGGTTCATTAGAGTCCAAGAGAGGGACTCTAGTAAGAGGTTGTGTGACCTTATTATTGTCATTGGACGTCTCAACATTGGGAGTCACCGCAACCCTCTCCAAAGGAGAGTCATCATCTAAAACTTCCTCCTCCTCATGGTCATTAAACTTGAGCCTTGTATCATCAATAACAATATTCGATGATTCCATGACAGTTCGAGTCTTCAAGTTGAAAACTCTATAGGCTCTACTATTCAAGGCATAGCCAATAAAGATACCCTTATCACTCTTATCATCAAACTTGCCAAGGTGATCATGGTAATTTAAAATGTAGCATTTGCTTCCAAATGTGTGGAAGTAGCTAACATTTGGCTTTCTACTCTTCCATAACTCATAGGAGGTGTTTCTAGATCCGGGCTTTAGGAAAACACAATTCTCTATATAGCAAGCCGTATTGACGGCTTCGGCCCATAGGTTCCTAGGGACATTGTTGCTAAGCAACATCACACAGGCCATCTCTTGAAAGACCCTATTCTTCCTCTCAACAACTCCATTTTGTTGAGGTGTCCTAGGAGCCGAGAACTCATGGGAGATGCCTAAGCTATTGCAATAGCTTTCAAATGAGGCATTCTCAAATTCTTTCTCATGGTCACTTCTAATCCGTTTAATGCTTTTAATGTTAGAATTCATTTCATTTTGTATTTTAGTACAAAGCATTTTAAACTTATCAAAAGTTTCGGATTTTTCTCTTAGAAAATATGTCCATGTAAATCTAGAGAAATCATCAACACAAACAAAAATGTATCTTTTTCCACCTAAACTCTCGGTTTGCATAGGACCCATGAGATCCATGTGGAGAAGCTCTATGGGCTCCTTGGTGGAGAAATACTTGCCCTTTTTGTGCATGCTTTTGGTTTGTTTTCCTTGTTGGCAAGGTCCACAAACACCATTGGCTTTCTTCCCAAGCTTAGTGAGGACACGTACACAATTGAACTTTCCAAGGGTTCGTAAATCCCTAAAGTTCATGTGGCCAAGTCTTTCATGCCACAACTCAATTTGCTCATCCATGGACACATTGTTTGAGACTATTTTAGCTTCAAGACAATAGCAATTGTCACTAGATCTCATACCTTTCAACAAGGTTTGTC
The DNA here is from genome assembly GCA_008009225.1 of Acer yangbiense. Lineage (NCBI taxonomy): Eukaryota > Viridiplantae > Streptophyta > Magnoliopsida > Sapindales > Sapindaceae > Acer > Acer yangbiense. The sequence continues at coordinate 37,122,456 of CM017768.1, forward strand.
CATCAGACTTTAGGATAGAGCAATCATCTTTACAAAATAAGACGAAATATCCTTCATCACGTAGATGTGAAATACTTATTAAATTGGCTTTCAAACCATCAACAAATAAAGCATCGGATAAGGAGGGTAATCCGGGAACGGAAATGGTTCCTTTCCCTACAACTTTCTTTTTGGATCCATCACCAAAAGTGACATATCCTCCTTCCTCCATAACAAGAGTCTTGAAGAAACTCTTGTTTCCCGTCATGTGCCTAGAGCACCCACTATCTAAATACCAAAAATTAGAAGAATTTGCCTTCAAGGCTATTTGAGCAACATGGCAAACATTTTCATTCTTTCTAATCCACCTAGAAACAATCTTAGCTTTCTTAGTGGCCTTTGGTACATGGGCTCTAGATGTTCTAGGATCATGTATAACAATATCATCATTCCTAGGAACATGCATCATGGCTCTTTTCTTTTTCTTCTCAATCATGCTTCTAGTTTTGCACATTTTAATATACCGAAAGCAATGTGGTCTAATATGACCATCAAATCCACAAAAGTGACATGTAGGAGTAAAATAAGGAATCATACCTTGTCCTTGTCTTTGTGGATGAATGGGTTCAATCCATCTTCGTTGATGAACCGGTCTTGCTTGCTTTCTTGCTTGATGTTGCATGATTGGTCTCTTTCCTTTGTGAGCCAATTGTGGAGGAATGTTGGCTTGAGGGACCCTAGGGGGTTGAGCTTGGGGTTGCCTTCTTGGCACCATCTTCACTTGTGCATTTGAACATTGTCCTAGTTCTAACTTCTTCCTAGGAATTTGCACGAATGAGGCTTCTTCGATCCCCGAACTCTTGACAAACATGGTCTTGTTAGAGGTTGCGATCTTCTTGCCATCTTCATACCCAAGACCCCTTTTGTCACATGGACTCTTTCCAACACCAAGCATATGGTCAAGTTCCTTGTTGCTAGAATCCAACCTAGTCATAGACTCTCTTACTTCTTCAAGCTCCCTCTTTAGACTTTCTTCATTCCTCCTAGATAAGTCTAAGTCCTTTCTTAGCTCATTTTCTATCTTCTTAAACTTTTCCACTTGTTCACTTAAGTGGTCATTATGATATAAAAGCTCAAGATTTTCTTCTCTCAACATCTTAATCTTTTTCGTGCTCTTGATTGCTAAGTCATTGAACTCGGCATGGTATTTAGCAAGCACCTTTTTCTCCACAAATCCATTTATGGAGTTAGAAGAGGAATCACTTTCTTCTTCACTTGAGTCATTTTCCTCTTGACTCATTTCCTCTCTTTCACTAGCACTTTTGCTCCCATGGGAGGAGGCAAAAGCTAGGAGGTTAGCCATGAGCTCTTCATCGCTTGAAGACTCATCTCCCTCGTTGGAGTCATCACTACTTCCACTCCAAGTGGCGGCCATCACTTTTCCCTTTTTCTTCTCATTGTGATTTGCACATTCGGGGGCAAAGTGACCTATCCCACCACACTCAAAACAACAGACCCCTTTCCTTTTGGTCTTCTCTTTCCTAGGCTCAAACTTGTTGTAGGAACCCTTTTTCTTGTAGTTTTGACCTTTGGAACCAAAGTCCTTTTTCCTGAACTTTATGACCCTCTTGAATCTCTTCACAAATAATGCAAGGTCTTCGTCCGAGTCATTCTTCTTTGCCTCATTTTCATCCTTGGAGGTTTTCAAAGCAATTCCTTTTTGCTTTTTAGGAGGTGTGGAGATAGGACCCTTCCTAGACTCATAAGCTAGAAGTCTCCCAATCACCTCACTCGGCTTCATATCCTTATATCCACTATTTTCTTCTAAAGCCGTTACTTTGATTCAAACCTATCCAGGAGAGATCTCATAATCTTTTGCTTGATTCTCCTATCCGAATATGGATCACCAAGTTGATGACTTTGGTTGACTATGTCCATCAACTTGATCTCGAAGTCGTTGAAGCACTCATTCTCCTCCATCTTATGCATCTCGAATTGAGTTTGGAGGACTTGAAGCTTAGAGTCCTTCACCACTTCGGTTCCCTCATGTGCAATCGATAGGATGTCCCATGCCTCCTTAGCTATCCTAGTATTTTGAATCAATTTATATTGATTTTCGTCCATTGCACATAGGATGGCATGCATCGCCTTCCTATTCCACTTTGAAGCCTCAAACTCTTGTGCGTTCCATTGTGCCTTAGGCTTCAATACTTCTTCTCCTCCACCACCGGGAGTCATCTTGGGTAGATCATATCCATCTTTCACTGCCATCCATGCACGGTCGTGAATTTGACATATGTAGGATTCCATCTTCCCTTTCCATTGGGAATAGTTCAATCCGGTAAGAAATGGAGGCCTTGTGCTAGAAGCACCTTCGTTGCCACCACCATTTCCACCTTTTCCACTCATAGTGTTTATGAATGAATGAAATGAATGCAAATGTATGAATGATCAAAAATCACACAAAATGCAAAACACACCAAAGTGAGCAAGGATCACCTAATTATATTTAGGAACCCGCTCTGATACCAATTGAAAGTTCTCATGGTGTGTAAACTATTAATCTAGAGGGGGGGGTGAATAGATTTTAACTAATTTTACCCAATTTTCGTTTAATGAGAAGATTACGAAAATACCCCTAATAGTCAATAAAATATAGCAAGTGTAATATTGTGCAGAAATTAAAACAACACTTGATATTTATGTGGAAACCCTCACGGGAAAAACCACGGGCTGTTAACTGAGCCACAACCGAACCTCGAATCCACTAAATGTGATGAAATTACAACCTAATCCCGGTATAAGCGAACCTAGTCCGATTGCTTACGAATTAAGCAACCTAATCCTGGTCACAACACAAGACTTAATTCTCTAAAAAGAGATTAACACCCTAAGTGAATATATGAATATTCACCCTATATGCTTATCTAAGATGATGAATTTGCAATTAAAAACAATCTTAGATATTAAAGCTAAATGGCATGTCAATTAGCTTATATAATCATAGATTATAGAAACCTAGATATCAATCACAAAGCAACACTCAATCAAATCAACACAACAATCTCTATCTTGAATATTAGAATATAATCTAAGAACAATCAAGTAATAAAAGAGATGCCATAATAAATAAAACACTAATTATATATGATAATAGTGAAAAACTTACCAAAGCAAGTGTGATGATAAAAGACCCATGCAAACAAGCATCCTAGATATGCTAGAGAATACTAGATGAACTTTGATGCAAATGGATTTTTGGTTTGAGTGTTTAATGAGCAAACTTGGTTGCTTTCTCTCTTAAAATTCTCTCTTTTGAAAGTAGGGTTCTTGATGATTAAAGAGTCACATCCAGAACAAGAGAAAGTGATGTATTTACAGGCATGAAAAACAGAGCATGTGAAAAGACAAGTTTGCCCCTGAAACGCACCGATCTACGGTTTCAATCGGCGGCTAGGCCGCTGATCATAACCGCCGAATTGGACCCGAGAAGAACAGGGGACCAACGGCGGTTTCATTCGATGGTTTCGTGACCACCAATCTAACCGCTGAATCAAACCGGGAGATTTAATCAATCAGGTATGAACGACGGTTTCATTCGGCGGTTTCGTGACCGCCGATTAAACCGCTGAATCAAATCGAGAGATAAAATCAATCAGGTCTTGAACGGCGGTTTCGAACGGTGGTCGTGACCGCTGATCGTAACCGTAGAATTACTCCAGACACTTCTGGAAGCAAACGGCGGTTTCATTCGGCGGCCGGGCCGCCGATCATAATAGCTGATCACCAATATAGGTGAAAACCAAGGAGAAGCCAATGACATTCTCCGTAGGCGGTCTTCGCGTAAAACCAAGCACATTCTAATGCATGCGCGGACGTTTCTGAATACTATCAGGAAATGAATTACGAGTCACAAATTCACACAACAAAAAATAACATATAAGTGCAAGTGTGAACTGTGACATGTGAAGAGAAAGCACACATATGCAATGTATGTTAAGTGTGTGTGTACAACTAATCTCTTCAAAGAAAAGTAAGCACATAGAAATTTACCTTCGGTGCTTATCAAGACGAGGTCTTCAAAGGGCTTGAGCAATAACAACAGCACCTAAACTACCCTTACAAAGAACCCCAACATGTGGTTTGTCCACGAAATGAGCCAATCAACAAATGGGAACCTTACAGTATGCTCTTAGAATAGATTCTAGATACAAGATAAAGATTGTTTGTGGTGTTTTGATTGAGTGTTGTTTTGTGATAGCTATACCTAGGATTGTTTAATCTAAGTTAGCTAAGCTTTTTGCCTTGTCATATAGCATTTGATATCTAGAATTGATTTAGTTGACATCTTGTAATCCTAGATAAGCATTTAGTGTTCCCTAGCTCTATTTGCATTTTTGATATCATATATTTTTACATAGGCTATTTTATCTCTTCATTGAGAAGTAAGTCTTGTGGCTAAGATTGCTTAGGCCACAAGCAAATTGGACTAGGTTCACTTTTAAAGGCCTATAGGTAGTAGTGGTTGGCTATAGATCGTGAGAGGTTGAGACCAACCTAGGTTGTAAACACCATTGCAATTAGTGGATTCGAGGTTCGTGCCCACATAACAGCCCGTGGTTTTTCCTTATTGAATCAAGTGTTATTTAAATTCCGCACTTTACACTTGATTTATTGCTTTCACTAGATTGGGGCATTTTCATAATATTGACTAATTGCAAAAATTAGGTAATATCGATTAAAATCTATTCACCCCCTCCCCCCCCTGTAGGGAAAAATACCGTAGTACACGCAGCGGAAGCGAGACTAAAAATAGTTTTAGTATGTTTTAAAATTTTTCCTTTTTATGAACCTTAACCCTTTAATTAATTAAACATACATATAATCAACAAAAGAAGAATACCTTTTGTCGCGTGATCCAATTGACTTACGTCGATGGTAATCCGCAAGATCTTCAATCCTAGCACGAACGTGAATCACCTAGGAGCGTGGTCTCCCTTTTTCTTTGAATTGCAAACCTGAGAATGGACAAACAAACTTTTCTTTTTCTTTTGTTAGTCACAAAACAATCAAAAGAAGACTAAGATTATTCCGGTCACTTTTGAGTTCTCAATCTAATGATCGAAACTCGCGTGAACCTAAATCGATGTTGTACACACAAGCTTATTGATGAACAAGCAATTAGTGTACCATCAAAAGAATAATCTATTCACTCTTTTATGTTTTAGTAGAATAAAAATAATACTTTCTATGAATTGAGAAGAAGAAGAAAATTGTATCAAGAACAACTTAGTGTGCCCGAATTCTATAAGTGTAAATATATAGGTGGCCGAATTTGGTTCCTCTTGTCTTTTCGGGTTGCCGAAAATCTTTCTCTAATTTACACTAGGGTTGCCGCAAATCACACACCTAAAAAGGTTTGTGTTGCACCCTAATTTCCATCAAAGTTTAGACTTTAAACCCTAATCCAACTCATAGATATTTTATTCTTTTATTGACTAAATAAAAAGACTTCTTATTTGATTAAACAAATAAAATTAATTATTTATTTTCTTATCAAACAAGTCTTTTACTTTTAGTATACTACTACCAATAGTATAACTCTAGGAAATATGTTTCCTGATCAGAAAAAGATTTGTTTCTTAATTAAACAATTAATTAATAAATTAATTAATTCTTATTTAATTAAAACAATGAAACAAAATAATATATTAGGTTAATTTTTACAGCTTGCCGCCCCACTCATATAAATGGGCCATATATTATTTTCTTATTTCATTTAATCCATTGGACTTTAAATAAAAAGCCCACATGTGAACCAGACCCATTCTTACTAAAAGAAACAAGCCCACATGTCTTTCATTAATATATTAATATAATTGAGCAGCCCATTAAATAAATAATGTGCAAATTATATTCTTAATATATATTAAATGCAATTCTAAATGGACCCATAATTGGTCCGGTAGAATATATCAAGTGATCCATGCAAGTCCGTGTGGATTGGGGATCTTGGCAGGCTGTCTAAATTTAAGCTTCAATAGACATAACCTAATCACAATCAACAAATGATTCACTTAGGTCCGATCCATTAATTTTAACTCATTCCACTAAAGAGCTAAAATTGAACTCTTAAATAAAGATAGAATAAGAAGATGTTCTTCATTCATACCCTAGACAATCATGTTGGAGATAGTGTATCCTCGTGATTAATATCAGTAATCGCCAAGAGTTCATAGACCGCCTATAACTCTCCAAGTTACCATATTTACTCATATGACCACGTTTTGAACTTGGATATTTTGACTTGTCCAGAAGCCATGTTTTCAATAGACACTATCGAAAACTCAACGTTGAGATTTAATATCCAATTACCTCAAAACATCCATATGATGATATTATACTCTCATTTAATAAATAGAGCCACGATGTCCATATCTATAAATGAAGTCATCTATCGATTAACAAATGAATATCACCAAACTATCGAGGATAGACTATGCGATATAATCATACTCATTGATAACTCAAATGATACCACTTGCAACCATAAATCCATCATTTATCTCAAGATTAAGATAGACTCTCCGATTGTCCTGATAATGAAAAGACTTTTATCTACTGACGGTTATAGATAAAGTATTTCATTGTGATCCAGTTCAATGCACCCAGTGCACTAAATTCTTTTGCTCGAAGACACTCCGATGATTTTAGACTCATCATATCTCATTTGATCCCACTCAAATGCTAGCAAAAGAATTCTACAACTTTAACAAGATAAAGATGCCCAACCTTTAACTTAAGTTGTGAACAATATTCAAGACTAACTAAAGAATTGTGTCTACCACATACATATCCAGATATACGAACAATTCTTCTTTTCTCATAGTCTTTAGACCTTATGATTATTTACTTTGACAATTATAATATTAAACTATAAATGCTATAAGATTTGTTAAACCAGAAATCACTTTATTAATATGAAAAAGATTGTTAATTACAACATTACACTCTTGCTATTGAGCATAATCCTAACAATCTCCCACTTGCACTATAGCAAATGTGTCATATCTCTTAAGCCTATGTTCTCTAGATGCCCATCGAAACTCTTCTGAGGTAGAGCCTTTGTGAAGGGATCCGCTAGATTTTCTACTGACGCGATTTTGGTAATCGTCACGTCACCTCTTTGAACAATCTCCCTTAAAAGATGATACTTTCTTTCAATGTGTTTACCTCTCTTGTGACTTCTTGGTTCTTTCGAATTAGCCACTGCTCCACTGTTGTCATAGTAGACAGTGATCTGCTTATTCACACTAGGAACCACTTCCAAGTCAATCAAGAATTGGCGGAGCCAAACAGCCTCTTTGGCAGCCTCGCATGCAGCAACATACTCAGCTTCCATGGTGGAATCAGCAATACAAGATTGCTTGATACTCCTCCATATGACTGCTCCTCCTTCAATAGTAAACACAGCCCCTGATGTGGATTTTCTGGAGTCAGAATCTGATTGGAAATCAGAATCTGTATACCCAACGGGAATCAAATCCCCTCCAGAGTATACAAGCATATTATCTCTCGTTCTCTTGAGATACTTGAAAATATGCTTGACTGCCGTCCAGTGATCAGGACCAGGTTTCGATTGAAACCTACTAACTATGCCAACAGCAAAACAAATATCTGGTCTAGTACAGAGCATTGCATACATGAGACTTCCAACTGCCGAGGCATATGGAACTCTACTCATGAATTGCTCTTCATGCTCATTCTTAGGAACTTGTTCCTTAGAAAGCTTGATTCCATGTCTGAAAGGTAACATACCTTTCTTGGAATCCTGCATGGAAAACCTAGACAAGATCTTGTCTATGTATGAAGCTTGGGATAATGCAATCGTTCTATTCTTTCTATCCCTTATTACTTGGATACCTAGAATAAAACTTGCTTCTCCTAAGTCCTTCATATCAAATTGTTTTGCTAACCATTCTTTTACTGATGTCAATACACCTACATCGTTTCCAATGAGTAGTATATCATCAACATAAAGAATCAGGAAAACCAACTTGTCGCCCTTAATCCTCTTGTATACACAAGGTTCGTCAAGATTCTGAATAAATCCAAAACCTTTCACAGCTTGATCGAACCTTATGTTCCAGGATCTGGATGCTTGCTTTAATCCATATATGGATTTCTGCAACTTGCATACCTTTTCCATTTGGCCCTTTTCAATGAATCCTTCTGGTTGCATCATGTAGTTGCTTTCGTCAAGACTTCCATTAAGGAAAGCTGTCTTGATCTCTATTTGCCAAATCTCTAGATCTAAAGATGCTGCAATGGACAAGAGTATCCTAATGGATTTAAGCATGGCCACAGGAGAGAAGGTTTCCTCGTAATCGATACCTTCTTTCTGTGTATACCCTTTAGCTACCAATCTAGCTTTAAAGGTTTCCACCTTTCCATCCATACCTCTTTTCCTCTTGTATACCCACTTGCACCCAATGGGTTTTATCCCTTTAGGCAAGTCTACAAGGGACCAGACTTTGTTATCAAACATGGATTCAATCTCAGATTGCATTGCCTTTTGCCAATGGCGACTATCAACATCCTCCATTGCTTCCTTATACGTGTAGGGATCATCGTCGTCCGGGAGATTCTCCACTGATTCTCCCAGACCGATGTATCTTTCAGGTTATGTTCTAACCCTCCCACTACGACGAGGAATGGTAGGTTGTTGATCTTGTGTTGGATCGGAACTTACAATTGGGTTAGGTTGTGTAACCTCTCGTGGAATTGTATCTCCTAACATCTCATTCAGGACAATTCTACTTCTAGGCACAAAATCATTCATATAGTCCTTTTCCAGAAATTTAGCATTTGTCGAAACAAATACTTTAAGATCTGAAGGACTATAGAAATAATATCCTTTCGTTTCTTTTGGATACCCTTCAAATATACATGTTTCCGAACGGGACTCCATCTTTTCTGTCTTTCCTTTTAACACATGCGCAGGACAACCAAATATCATTAAGTGTTGTAAACTAGGCTTGCGCCCAGTCCACAACTCATGTGGTGTTTTAGGAACGGACTTAGATGGTACATCGTTTAGAATGTATATAGCAGTTTGTAAAGCATATCCCCAAAAAGAAATAGGAAGTGTTGAATAACTCAACATAGACCTAACCATATCCAAAAGAGTTCTATTTCTCCTTTCTGCTACCCCATTCTGTTGAGGTGTACCTGGTGCAGAAAACTGAGAAACTATCCCATTATCAATAAGATATTGCTGAAACTCACCAGATAGATATTCTCCACCACAATCAGATCTCAAGATTTTTAAGTGTTTCTCAAGCTGATTTTCCACTTCAGCTTTGAATGCTTTGAACATGTCAAAAGCATCCGACTTATGTCGCATGAGATACACATAACCAAATCTCGAGTAATCATCTGTGAAGATGATGAAGTACTCATATCCACCTCTAGCTTGAATGCTCATAGGTCCACATACATCAGTGTGTATCAATCCTAAACATTCAGTGGCTCTTGCACCTTTGGCAGAGAACGACCTTTTGGTCATTTTACCTTCCAAACAAGATTCACAAGTTGGTAGATCATCAACCTTTAGGTCACTTAAAGGTCCGTCACATACCAATCTTTTAATCCTATTAAGGTTAATATGACCTAAGCGTAAATGCCATAGGTAGGTTTCATTTATTGATAATTTAACTCTTTTATGATTAGGTTCCGTTAATTCTGTGTCTAACGAGTGAGAGATATTTCTATGCAAAAAGTATAGACCGTTTTCCAATGTACCTTGGCAAATAATTTTGTCATTCTTACTAATAATAAAAACTTTATTAAAAGTAACCGAATATCCAAATTTATTCAAACAAGAAACTGAAATTAAATTCCTCTTGAATTGAGGTACATAATAAACGTCTATCAAATCTAAATGCCTTCTAGAATCCAAATAAACTCTAATATCTCCCACTGCACTTGCAGACACTAACGTTCCGTTGCCCAAGTGCAAATTGATTTCATTCTTACTCAGCCTTCTCCTTTCTTGGAACCCCTGCAAGGAATAACAAACATGATTAGTGGCTCCAGAGTCTATGATCCAAGAATCTGTAGAATCTGCCAAAAAACATGTTTCAAGATAATTCACATTACCTTCTTCCTTCTTGTTCTGGGACTTTGGGCAATTTCTTTTCCAATGTCCCTTTTCACCACAAAGGAAGCATTTCCCTTTGATCTTGGTTACTTTCTTGGTCTCCTTCTTGGTAGGCCCGAGTTGCTTTTTCTTCTGTTGTTTCTTGACCTTCTGACGGGCCTTAACAGTAGCAACTTTACCAACCATATGAATCTCTTGACCCATGCCTTTCACAAGGATCTTTTCAGCACTTTGAACATCTTGCATCAGGCCTTGTAAGGTGTATTCCTTTTTGTTCAAAGTGTAGTCTAATTTGAACTGATCAAAGGAATCTGACAATGAATTGACAACCATATCAATTTTTGTCTCACCATCTATCTCAGCGCCATGCAGTTCAGCAATGTTGAGATGTGCTATGACTTTCATCATGTGATCTTTCACAGCCTGCCTAGGTTTCATTCTAAGATTCATAAAAGCAGTCACTGCCTCTCTCTTAAGAGATATGAGGCAATCATGTAAATATGTAATACTGAGAGTCTGAGACTCCAAAAGAAATAAATAATTCTTCTTTTCATATTTTCATAATTTCATCTTTTTTTTTCTTTAATATTTTAGCTTTATAATTATTTATTCTTTGAATTATTATTTTTAAATAAAATAATAAATCTTTCTATTTTCTACATTTTTTTTATTACACTCAATGACTCAAATAATAAATAAGATAAACAAATTAAAATTAAAAATGTTAACAATATTATAAATTTATAATGTAAGTATGTAACAAAAGTACAAAACAAAGTAACAAAACTAACAATTAACAAATAACAAACTAAGTTAATTAAGATATTTAAAATTTTAAATTAAAAAAAATAAATAAAAATTTGAAGGCCTGAAGGGGACGCCGGCCTGCCAGGCCGGCGGCCCGGCCCGCCATACATATATATATATATTTTAACCGTTTGAAACTTTTAATTTTGAAAAACTAATTTTTTATTAATTTTTTTTTGAAATTTTGACCGTTGCTGACGTTAGCAACGGTCAAAATTTCAAAAAAAAATAATAAAAAATTAGTTTTTACCCCCTCATCTCTTTTATTTTACATTTTTACCCACATTTCAAATTTTTCTATAAATACCCCCACCCAATCCACAATTTCCATACACTTTCTCTCAATCTCTATTCTCTTATACTCTCATTCTCTCCATTCTCCAACTCTCCATTACTCTCTCTAATCTCTATTCTCTAATAGTCTAATATTATTCTCTAATCTCTCCACCAATTCACCAAAGCTCAAAGGTATCTTTTTCTTTTAAATGTTATTAATTAATTTTATGTTTTAGTAAATTTATCATTTTATGAATTTAGGTCTAAAAATTAATTTTAATATTTGTATATTTTAATTTATACTTAGTATATTTTGTTTAGTTAGTAAATTGATGATTTTATGTTTAGTAATTAATTTTAATATTGTCATGCTTAGTTATTACTAATTAGTATATTTATGATTTTATGCTTTAGCCATTTTAATGATTAATGAGTTAATATTTTTATTGTAGGAAATGGATCATAATCATCATCAATTTTTGGACGGTATTAACATAGAGGAAAATTATTTTGACCTTTCCGGGCCGACGGAAACGGTAGCGGGGCCTTCTGGTTCCGGCACAACACCGACATCATGTCCTCCCAAACCTAAAAAGTACATATCAAAAGTATGGGAGTGTTTTGACAAAGAAGAAATACCAAACCCAGACGGTAGGGTCATAACAAAATATCGTTGTAAGTTTTGTAAACGCTCATATGATGCCTATCTAAAGTCAGGAACCGGTCATTTGAAAAGGCATATGGCCAAATGCATGGCTCAACAGGAAGAGCCAAAAACTATAACCTGGATATAACTACAACGGAACCGGGATGGCCAGACGGGCCAGTTACGACTCCGTGTATGCTAGAGATTGCACTCTTTTTCCCTTGCCAAATTTTTATCCCATTGGGTTTTTCTTGGTAAATTTTAATGAGGCAATCATGTAAAAGTGAAAATCCTAAATAAATAAATCATTTTTCATTTCATATTTTATTTTTATTTATTCTTTGAATTATTTTATTAAATAAAATAATAAATTTATCTTTTTTTTATTATTGTTACACTAAAAGAATAAATAAGAATATATTAATATAAAATAGAGAAATTACAATTAAAATTATATAATCTAAATTGTTTAAAAAAAAAAAAAAAAAAGGCCTGCATGCCGGCCCGGCACACATACATATGGCCCAGGCCACCAGCACGTGCTGGGCTCCCTCTTCTTGGAAAACAGGCCGGCCCGGCCCGGCACATAAAAACTATGTGCTGTGCCAGGCCGAGCCCGTTTTCAAAAACGGGCTTTTTCGGCCCGGCACAAATGGGCCGTGCCAGCCCACTTTTACAGCACTAATCCTAACCCATATACACTCAAACCCATCAAAACAAGGCATTTCAACCTTCCAATGACATACACACACAAATGGGATATTTGATTACAACTACTCTTACATATTAAGTTAATCTACTCCTAATCTCGTCCATGAACACACATCAATTTCCAATCTCCACACACATACATATCAAGATAAGAGATTATGCAATAATAACAAGAACAAATCAAAACCCAAATGGATTTAAGAACAATCATAACATAAATGAGCATAGATATAAGTTTACAATATTTCCCAAGTGGGGATTACACATAAGAGAAAACAAGAAATACAAAGAGAAGAGTTTAAATGAGACAACCCTTGAAGAAATCCCTCCAAGTTCTCCATGAATCCCTAGCTCAAAATTGGTCCAAGACCTCTCCTTTCTCTTTGCAATCTACTCCCAGATGTGGTGGAGGATGCGAAGAAAATGGATATAGTAAAGATCCATGGAGGAAAATCCTCCATGGATCCTTGAAAGCCTCTCTCTCTCTTTTATTTAGGTGAAGAAGATGAAAATGGAGTGAACAAAGGTGAAGAATTTCGTGGGTATTCTATGAAAGAAGAGGCAAGGAGGTGTATTTATAGTTAGGGTAAGTTTGGGGATGAATTTGGGCCTGAAAGGACAAGTTTGCCATTCTGAAATGGCTTGAAAACCGACCTTTCGTTGTACTGGCAACAGAAGGTCACCCCCAAGTTCGCTGTTGGAGGGGGGTGACTAGCAAGGGGACGAATTTCACTACCCTTTTGATGTTGAGGAGGTCGCCCTCAAGTTCACTATTGGTGGGGGCGACCACCATGGTGGTGAACTTCACTGGAATTTTTAGCCTCAGGCATCGTTACAGAAATACGCATATCTCCCTCTAGAAAACTCAGAATCACATTCTGTAAAAACCTCTGGAAAGAAGACTTTCAAAACTTTCCGAACATATGTAAAGCTCAATGTGGTTTGATTTAAGGAGGGAGATATGCCCCCTGAAATTTAGGTGTTTTGCACAAAGTCTCTGCTGCTGTCTTGTTTCTAGCCTCGCGCACCGTTACGGAAACGTGCATAACTCCCTTTAGAAAGACCAGAATCATGATCTATAAAAACTACTGGAAAGTAGACTTTCGGGGCTTTCCGAAAATATATAGTAGAAAACCTAGTTCAATATGAGAAGAGAGATATGGACCCTGAAATATGCATGCTCTGCTTGGGCATTTACAATGTCAGCCCATTAACCTTTGGAAAACAGAGTTGACCAATGCAGTGGTCTCAATGTCGCTTTCTAGCTCAATGCCAGATCCACCACGCAAACATGGTTTTGCTTGCTGCGGTTGACCATGAATCACGCCGCGGTTTGGGTCAATGGCGAAACAGTGACAACTCTGCATGGCTTCCATTCTTGACTTCTTTTTGCTCATTTTTGCTTCCCAAACTTGACTTTAAGTTCAAAACCTTATTGTAGGGAATATGTACCGACACAAGGCTCAACAAACACATTATATACAAAAATATGCTTGAAAACGAGAACAAACGATAGGAAATTGGGACCTCAAATAGGTATATAAATCGTCTAATCAGTTGACCTCAAGTCAAACCATTCTTGGTCACTAACCCTTCCACTCTACCCAAAAGGCCTTTAATAGTGATCCTAGACCTACTTGCTTGTGCACTAAACCACTTAGTCACAAGGCTTAACTCTCAAAGAAGAGAACACAACCTAACTGAATATTAAATGCATAAATGCTAGGTCAACATATTTAATGCTTATCTAATCATGAATGAACATGTCCAAAAATCCTAGATATCATATTCCTACATGTCATATATAAAACTTAGCTATATAAAATAAATGCAATCCTAGATACAATAGCTATCACAATACAACAACCCACAAAAAAACAAAAATCTCAACTTGAAGCTAAGAACTTAATCAAGATGCAACCAATTCATAAAAGAGATTTCTTGTTAAGCAAGAACACTAAGATGAATGGGAATGGTATTCTACTTGCCAAGTCATGTGTGTTGATGATGACCCATGCAAGAACATAACCTAGATGATGCTAGATGATGTTGGATTCATGAATGAATGATGGGTATTTGGGTTTTGATTAATAAAGATTGAATCTTTGTTACTTTTCTTGCAAGACACTCTTAAGCTTTCAAAGATGTGTATTTCTAAGCTCTAATTAGGCCAAGAAGAGAATATAACATATAAATAGTACCCAATGGTTGTAGTTCAACCCGTGGATGTTTCCTCTTTGGAGGTTTTACCAAGTTAAAAAATCTCGTGTTAATTCTTCCTATCTCTATCTCTTATATTTGTATATGTGTATGTTTTAATCAATGTTTCATAATCTTCATTCGTGATGTATTTGGAAACATGATTTTGTTAAGTGTGAGATGTAAGCACATCATTTTGATCAAAGTGTAAATAGAATTCTTTTGTATATTGACTTATTTGTGTATAGTCATATAGTGATTGATACTTGTACATATTGGACATTATTATGAATACAAGTATTCTTTGTTTTGGTTTTAATATATTTCCTTCATTAGCAAGTTGTAGTATTTCTACTTAGTATACTTACATTGTAATATTCAAAGTACAACTTGTTGAATTTGATCTTGATTGAATATCTTGTATATGAGATACATTGTTTGTTGGTATATGTTTTATAGACTAAGGGTGGTGAATTGAGTATACATGTGTTGATTGTTTTCTCATACCAATCTTGTTAAAGGTTAATTTATATGTTCACTAAGGTTTTGACATAAGTCACGAAAGAGTTTTTAAAATTATAGTGTAAACCTATTCACTCCTCCTCTAGGTTGTTTAGTATAACCTTGTAGGTATTTTCAAGGTCTTTGGGGAATCCATTGTTAGGATTATGCTCAATAACAAGAGTGTAATATTGTAATTAACAATCTTTTTCATATTAATAAAGTGATTTCTGGTTTAACAAATCTTATAGCATTTATAGTTTAATATTATAATTGTCAAAGTAAATAATCATAAGGTCTAAAGACTATGAAAAAAGAAGAATTGTTCGTACATCTGGATATGTATGAGGTAGACACAATTCTTTAGTTAGTCTTGAATAATGTTCACAACTTAAGTTAAAGGTTGGGCACCTTTATCTTGTTAAAGTTGTAGAATTCTTTTGCTAGCATTTGAGTGGGGTCAAATGAGATATGATGAGTCTAAAATCATCGGAGTGTCTTCGAGTAAAAGAATCTAGTACACTGGGTGCATTGAACTGGATTACAATGAAAAGCTTTATCTAGAACCGTCAATAGATAAAAGTCTTTTCATTATCAGGACAATCGAAGAGTCTATCTTAATCCTGAGATAAATGATGGACTTATGGTTGCAAGTGATATCATTTGAGTTATCAATGAGTACGATTATATAGCATAGTCTATCCTCGATAGTTTGGTGATATTCATTTGTTAATTGATAGAGGACTTCATTTATAGATATGGACATCGTGGCTCCATTTATTAAATGAGAGTATAATATCATCATATGGATGTTTTGAGGTAACTGGATATTAAATCTCAACGTTGAGTTTTCGATAGTGGCTATTGAAAACATGGCTTCTGGACAAGTCAAAATATCCAAGTTCAAAACGTGGTCATATGAGTAAATATGGTAACTTGGAGAGTTATAGGCGGTCTATGAACTCTTGGCGATTACTGATATTAATCACGAGGATACACTATCTCCAACATGATTGTCTAGGGTCTGAATGAGGAATATCTTCTTATTCTATCTTTATTTAAGAGTTCAATTTTAGCTCTTTAGTGGAATGAGTTAAAATTAATGGATCGGACCTAAGTGAATCATTTGTTGATTGTGATTAGGTTATGTCTATTGAAGCTTAAATTTAGATAGCCCGCCAAGATCCCCAATCCACACGGACTTGCATGGATCACTTGATATATTCTACCGGACCAATTTATGGGTCCATCTAGAATTGCATTTAATATATTAAGAATATAATTTGCACATTATTTGTTTAATGGGCTGATCAATTATATTAATATATTAATGAAAGGCATGTGGGCTTGTTTCTTTTAGTAAGAATGGGTCTGGTTCACATGTGAGCTTTTTATTTAAAGTCCAATGGATTAAATAAAATAAGGAAATAATATTTGGCCCTTTTATTCTATGTAGGGCGGCAAGGCTATGTATATAGTCAAAAATATTATTTTATTTTATTGTTTGATTAAATGAGAATTAATTAATTAATTAATTAATTATTTAATTAAGAAACAAAATCTTTTTCTGATTAGGAAATATGTTTCCTAGAGTTATACTATATGTATACTAAAAGTAAAAGACTTGTTTGGTAAGAAAATAAATAATTAAGTTTATTTATTTAATCAAATAAGAAGTCTTTTTATTATAGTCAATAAAAGAATAAAAATACTTATGAGTTGGATTAGGGTTAGAAGTCTAAAGTTGATATGAATTAGGGTGCAACACAAATCCTTTTTTGTAGAGGAATTGCAGCAACCCTAATTGAATCATAGGAAGATTTCGGCAACCCTAAAGGAGAGAGGAAGCGAAATTCGGCCACCCTATATAATTCTTGCTATAGGGTTCGGCCACCTCTAAGGAATGATTTGACTTAATCAATTTTCTTCTTCTTCTCAACTCATAGAAAAGTGTTTGATTATTCTACCAAGACATAAAAGAGAGAAGAGATTATTCTTTTGATGGTACACTAATTGCTTGTTCATCAATAAGATTGTGTCTACAATATCGAATTAGGTTCACGCGAGTTTCGATAATTAGATTGAGAACTCAAAAGTGACCGGAATAATCTTTGTATTCTTTTGATTGTTTTGTGACTAACAAAAGAAAAAGAAAGTTTGTTTGTCCATTCTCAGGTTTGCAATTCAAAGAAAAGAGAGACCACGCTCCTAGGTGATTCATGTTCGTGCTAGGATTGAAGATCTTGCGGATTACCATCGACGTAAGTCAATCGGATCACGCGACAAAAGGTATTCTACTTTTGTTACTTGATATGTATAGTTAATTAATTAAAGGGTTAAGGTTCATAAAAAGGAAAAATTTTAAAACATACTAAATCGACTTTTAGTCTCGCTTCCGCTGCGTGTACTACGGTATTTTTCCCTACATCCATGAGCTTGATCATGAACAATGAAGACCTAATCTACCCTTACACATAAAACCCCAAATGTGGTTTGTCAACGAAATAAGCCATTCAAAATATGAGGACTTTATAATCTCCCCCTTTGGCTATTTCGTGACAAAACCACCACTCACAATTGATCCTCACAAATAATGATAAAAAACTTAAGGTCAACAAATAGTTATTCTATATTACAAAGAGATACCTAAAATCTAGATCTTCAAGCTTTCAATCTCTTGAAGAATAAACATCCCTACAAAAGAAGATAACTAAAAACTCCCTTTATCACATACTACTCCCCCTTTTTGTCATGAGATAAGCAAATGAGTTTCTCTAACCGGGTTGCTCTTAGCAAAGAGAGATAGTAGCATTCAAGACATTTGCATAGTCATATACAAGAACTTTATGCAACTCAATTAATTGGAAGAGAAGTAAGGAGTTTTATTTTATGAAAATGTGTGACAAAGATGCTTTGCATACAAGACATGTTGTATTCAAGTTCAAAACAATGATATTTGGCAAAGCAAACAACAAGAGTTTCCAAAAGAATTCAAACCAATTTCACCCTTTGTCATGAATTAAAGCAAGGATATAGTTTTTATAAGCAAAACAAGGCATGAGTGACTTTTGCACCCTATTCGATTTTTCCGGGTAAGATACCCATATGATAGTAGCCTTGTTCATCTAATAAAGAGAGAGAGACTATTGGATTTTTAAAATCCTTTGAATGGATACATGATCCTTATTGATTTGAATCTCAATATTACTTTTTCACACATATTTTTTGCATTAAGCAATCAACATTTCATACTTTTCATTTTAAGCATGTCATTAGAAGAAAATCATCATGTCATGGAGATCAATTATAAGTTCAAAGAGTACTTCCAAAGTAAATCTCCTAGTCCAAAAATGCATATTTGAGCATAAATATGACATGGATTACCAACAGAGCAATGGTTCACACTTATTGAGGAAAATACCATATAAGCATATGTGCAACCAAGACACTTGAGCAATTAATGAAGAAGCACAATGTTTATCAAAATTTTGCATGTGACAAGTATGCAAGTTTGCTATCTTTGCTTAAGCTCCCCTTATGGGGTCAATCACCAAACTACATTAATGCATGAGGCAAATCCCAATAGACCTACTAAATGCTTTAAACCTAGTTGTTAGTTGATCATTTGTACCTACATGCTCAAGTGCAATGCATTTGTTCTCAACTAACTCCCTAATAAAGTGATGTCTAAGGTTAATGTGCTTAGTTCTAGAGTGTTGTACAAGATTCCTATAAATACTAATAGCACTCAAATTATCACAATAAAGGGTTAGAGTACCTTGATCGAACCGTAGTCCACAAATGCATTTGCTTCATCCAAAAGAGTTGTGTGCAAGCACTCCCGATAGTTATGTATTCGACCTCGGCCATGGATAGGGAAATTAAGTTTTGCTTCTTACAAAACCAAGACACCAAATTGTTTCCTAGGAAGAAGCAACCACCTAATGTACTATTCCTAACATCACAATTTCCCACCCAATCGGCATCACTAAATCCAACAAGACTTAGATTAGTGTCAAAAAAGTACCATATCCCATACTGGGATCTCTTATTCATATAATGAATGATTCTCTTCACAGAGGAGAGATGAGACTCCTTAGGATCTGCTTGGTATCTAGTACACACACCCACAATAAAAGCAATATCTGGCCTACTTGCGGTCAAGTAAAACAAGCTACCAATCATGCCACGATAGAGGCTTTGTTCCACACTTTTTCCACTAGCATCCTTTCTTAGTTTCAAAGTGGTGCTCATGGGTGTGTCACAATGTTTGGCATTTTCAAGGCCCTACTTCTTCACTAGGTTCTTTGCATACTTAGCTTGGGTTATGAAAATCCCATCATGCAATTACTTAATTTGCTAACCTAGGAAGTAATTAAGCTTACCAACCAAACTCATCTCAAATTCACGAGACATGACACCAAGACTTTGGATTTGTTGGTGGAGCTAAACACAATGTCATCAGCATAGATTTGAGCTATAAATAGCTCATCATTGTTTCTCTTGATGAACAAAGTCCTGTCAACACAACCCCTAGAGTAGTCATTGTCAACAAGGAATTGAGTGAGGTGCTCATACCAAACCCTCGGTGCTAAAAAATTCAATGAACTTAAAGACAAGATCCTAAGTCTAGAAATGAACATAAAAGATAGCAATGATAAACTTAGCATCTTGAAGCAAGAAATTGAGCAAAGGGATAGTTCTCTTGATTGTGCTAGGAGGCTAGAGAATGTGCTTAAAGCCAAACTAAGTGAGCACCAAAATCAGGAGAAAAAGTATGAACAATGGCTTAATAAATCTCGTGAAGATGTTAAGAAAAGTGATGATATCCAAGAGAAATATGCCATTAAAAATAGGATGATTAATAAGATGTCATCTAGTTCTAACACTATAGAAACTCTCATTAAGAGTGGAAAGCATCCTAGTGACAAAAGAGGTTTAGGTTATTAAGAGTGGAAAGCGTCCTAGTGACAAAAGAGGTTTAGGTTATATTAACGATAGGATATCTCTTTCTACTAACAAATCTACTTTTGTCAAAGCAAGTGGTGAAACAAATGTAGGTACTCTTTCTCGAGGTAAAGCAATGAAAGCTACCGGAGGTGCCTCTACAACAATAGGGAACTCAAATGGAAGATCTCAACAAGATCAAAGTCAAAAAGCATCAACCTCAAATGCAAGAGGTGAAGCATCAAGGGTTGCACTTCAAAGAGGTAAAATTGTGAGAAGACCAAATGCTTTGGAAGCAAATGTAAATGGTAAATTTCTCAAATTCATATCTATTTGTCATCATTGTAATATGGTAGGACATATTCGACCTAGGTGCTTTGAATACATTCGGAAATGCAAATTTGATAATGCTTTACATGATATGTCTTTAAATGGTCCTAGGCAATCATTCATGTATGGATTTAGAACTAGACCTAGGAAGACCTTGGAAAAGCATGTTGAGAAGAAACTTATTGATGACTTGCTTGTTAAATCTTGTGTTGTGCCTCACTCTACTATGCATAAGAAAATTGATAATGCTTTGTTTGATGTATTCAAAGATGTGACTAATAAGGTTAAGGTGGATGTTAAAAAGTCAAACATTGAGTCAAAGCATGATAGTGATAAGAGTGAGAGGCGTATTGTGAAGAATGTGTGGGTTAGAAAAGACACACCTAAATGTCTAGTAGCACAATATGCTCTTAGAGCCAACTCCGCCTACTCTTGGTACCTAGATAGCGGTTGCTCTAGGAACATAACCAATAACAAAGAGTTCTTTAAGAATCTTGTCATAAAGGATGGAAGATGGGTCACTTTTGGTGATGACACCAAAAAGCAAGTTCTAGGAAAGAGAACAATTTGTATCCCCGGATTGCCTAAACTTCGCAATACTTTGTATGTTGATGGGTTACAAGCTAACGTAATAAGCATCACTCACTTATGTGAAATCTTTAAGGAAGTTAGCTTTAACAAAGATGTGTTTGTAATAATTGATAAAAAGGGCAAGGTTGTCCTAAAAGTCAAAAGGTCTATAGACAATTGCTATTGTCTTGAGATAGATCCTCTAACTTGCAACATGGCACATAAGTGCAACAAGCTTGATTTGTGGCATCAACATTTGGGCCACATGAATTTTAGAGACTTAAAGAAGCTTGAAACACTTAGCACTGTTAGAGGTCTACCTAGTCTTGGTAGGAAGATAGAAAGTGTTTGTGAACCTTGTCAATTAGGTAAACAAACCAAAGTATCTCACAAGAAAAGCACTTTCATAGCTACCAAGAAGCCTTTAGAACTTGTGCACATGGACCTAATGAGGCCAATTCAAATCGAGAGCATCAATGGCAAAAAGTACATTTTTGTGCGTTGATGATTTCTCAAGGTTTACTTAGCTTTATTTTCTTAGGAACAAGACCGAGGCTTTTGATTACTTTAAGAAGTTTTGTAATCAAGTTCAAAATGAAAAAGGTGATGTTATTAAGAAAATATGTCGTATTAGGAGTGATCATGGGATGGAATTTGAAAATTCCAAGTTTAGTGTGTATTTTGATGACTTAAGGATATCTCATGAGTTCTCGGCACCTAGAACTCCTCAACAAAATGGTGTTATTGAGAGGAGAAACCGTGTCTTGAAAGAGATGGCTAGGGTCATGATCAATAGCAAGAAAGTCCCTAGAAATCTTTGGGTTGAAGCAGTCAATACTGCTTGTTATATGTCTAATATAGTATTTAGAAGGCCCGGCACAAAACAAACGTCCTATGAGCTTTGGAAGGGCAAGAAGCCCAATGTAAGTTACTTCCACACTTTTGGGAGTAGGTGTTTCATTTTGAATGATAGAGATCACTTAGGAAAGTTTGATGTTAAAAGTGATATTGGTCTCTTTCTTGGGTATGCTATTAATAGTCGTGCGTATAGAGTTTTCAACTTGACGACAAAGACTATTATGGAGTCTACCAATGTGAAGATAGATGACCTTAGCATGCTTGATTTATGTGATGGTAAAAGTGTCAATGAACCTAAAGAAAATCTTTTGAATAACACTAATTCACCTATTGATGTGGCTAGCAATGAATCTAGTGAGGATTCACATAGTGAGTCTTGTCATGACAATGAAAATGATAGTGATGTTGGAGTAGGAAGTCAAGAGATAGAAAATGCTTTAAATGATAATCAACAAGATGACCAAGTTGTTGAACGTTCTCACTCTAGACTTATAAACTCACATTATCAAGAAGATATCATATGTGATTTGAATAAAGGGATTAGAACTAGGAACCAACTAGCTAACCAAATTTCATTTGTTTGCTACACTTTTCAAATTGAACCCAAAAATATTAATAAGGCAATAGTTGATGAATATTGGGTTAGGGCTATGCAAGATGAACTTAACCAATTTGAGAGGAATGAAGTGTGGTCCTTAGTTCCTAAGCCAAAATACATTAATGTGATTGGCACTTAGTAAGTGGGTGTTTAGGAATAAGACCGACGAAAGTGGCAAGATTGTGAGGAATAAAGCTAGGCTAATGGCTCAAGGTTACACTCAAGTTGAGGGTGTAGACTTTGACGAGACATTTGCACCTATTGCACGTCTCGAGTCCATTAAACTTTTGTTATCCATTGATAGGTTGACTCAATACCTTATTGACAACAACTATAAGAGAGATGGCATTGATAGAACTTTGTTTATCAAACATCATGATCTTGATATTTTTGTTGCACAAATATATGTTGATGACCTTGTTTTTGGGTTTACTAATAAAACCAATGTTGATGAATTTGTAAGTGTGATGTCAAGTGAGTTTGAAATGAGTATGGCGGGTGAGTTAAATTACTTTCTAAGGATACAAGTGAAGCAAACTAGCATGAGCATTATGTTGAATCTATCTAAGTATGCTAGAAACCTAGTTAAGAGGTTTGGCCTAGAAAATGGAAAGGAATTTAAAACTCCCATGAGTACTACTCTTAAACTTGACAAAGATGAAAATGGGAAGAGTGTTGGCCAAAGCCTTTATAGAAGCATGATAGGAAGTCTACTTTACCTAACGGCTAGTAGACCGGGCATTTGCTTTAGTGTAGGCTTTTGTGCTAGATTCCAAGCTAATCCTAAGGAATCTCACTTTAAAGCCGTCAAGAGGATCATTAGGTGCATCAAAGCAACTCATAGTCTTGGTCTGTTCTATTCATTTGATACCAATGACATCCTTGTAAGCTATTGTGATGCCGATTGGGCGAGAAACATAGATGACCGTAACAGCACATACGGCGGTTGCTTTTATGTTGGGAATAACTTGGTTTCTTTGTCTAGTAAAAAACAAAATTCGGTTTCCCTTTCTTATTCTGAAGCCAAGTACATTGCGGCCGGAAATACATGCACACAATTACTTTGGATGAAACAAATCCTTAAGGATTATGAGATATAACAAGGAAAAATGACACTTTATTGTGATAACTTAAGTGCCATTAACTTCTCTAAAAATTTAGTTCAACACTTACGCATAAAGCACATAGATATTAGACATCATTTTATTAGAGATCTAGTTGAACATTTTATTGTTACTCTAGAGCATATGCCTACTAAGAATTAACTTGCGGAATTATTCACCAAGCCCTTGGACAAAGAGAGATTTAAATCTCTTAGAAGGTCCATTGGCATGATTTGTGTTGATTAGTGTCTTTGTGTGATTGTTGAGTGGCTTGATGAGCAAAACTTTATTTGAATATCAATATCTTTGAGAGCCTCTCACTTGAGAAGTAATGATCTTAAACAAATAACTTTTATTGTTTCTAGATCATGCACTTGAGCTTGAAAAATCTTATTTTTGAAAAGTGCACTAATGCCTCTCTTATATGTTTTAGTTTTGAGTAATTGAGTTTGAAAATATGTAGATTATGGATGCATCTAGAAGCCTATTGCTTAGTACATGATAAATGACATATGGTATGTATCCATTTTGCTTCGGCAACTACATATAACTCAACAACCACATTCATAGAAAAAGTTACACACCTTGGTTGTGCAGCCGCCCAATGTAGGAAAGAGCTACACCATTGTGATTAGTGAAAGCCACCATGAAACGTATATGTTTATGTTAGAAAAATCAAAGAAGTGTTAAAAAGAATCATTTAAAAAAAATCTTTGATTCTAAGCCTAAAAGAAATGAAAAATAAAAGGCTTAATGGAGTATAGTTGAGAATTGTGAAATGCTCGGATTGTCAAATAGAAATGAGTAAAGGAGCGACATGCACACACACGCTCACATGTTAAAATCTATTATATTTAAAGCAAAAACCCGGATGAATATCGGTTTGACCTAGATTGGAAATGCTTTAGATGGATAGGTGTTGATATGGTTTGCATGTTGAAATCACAATTACTCATTGTATATATGCTAGAAGAATTCACACACATATAATTTTCTTATAGTGTTTGATTCATTAGCAATGTGAGAATATTTTTGAGAGATTAATGAAAATCTATGATTCTCTCTTGGACTTTGAAAAGTGATGAAATATTTTCTCTTATTACTTGAATGTGTGATTGTGTGTTTCTCTTGTGAACAAGTCTACTTGGTGATCATAATGTGGAGCATATGTTAAGGGGGAGCTTAGTTTATTCAACTTCGTTTTCTATACGATTTGTTTGCTTAATATCTCGTTCTTTATCTCATGTGTCATTTGTCTATTCCTTAACAAAAAGGGGGAGAAATGTATATATCACCATGTGTGGAGAAATGTTCCAAATGTGTGAGAAATGTACCTCTTTGTGCTTAATTTAGACTTTGTCTTAAGGGGGAGAAAAGAATTTTTGCTTGATAATGTTAAGGATCTTAGGGAAAGCTTTAAAGTGAACATTTATTTGAGATAAGGATTTTCTTTGAGATAAGGGAATATCTTGTTCGTTTTTGGAAAAATATCTCACCATTCTTCTTTGGAGAAGATCTCTTGTTTGGTTTGCTATTTTTTTTCATAAGTACTTTGATGATCAAAGAAGGATTCTTGAAGACTCATGAAGACTTGAAGACTTTTTAGTCTAGGGATCTCTTTGTAATGTAAGGATGAGAGAATGCAATCAACTATGAGTTTATTGGAGTGAATATTGTATGGTGAGGATGAGGTTTTACCATGGAATAGCCAAATGAGAGAATGTAAGGTTTTAGATTTGTATTGGCTTGATTCCATTGCAAAACTCTCTTTATTTGTAATGGTTAGTTGCTTAGGTGTTTCTTGGTGGAAAGGAGCTTCAAAGGAGAAAAGCAACTTCTCATGCAAATATTGTCTTCAAGAGGATAAGCACTTTCTTGGATGCTAAGGTATCAAGATACTTCTTTCTCTTACAAGGTGTAAGCACACACACACACAATTCATATATGTGTGTCCCCGCATTGTTGAGCTAACTGCACACACATACTTTGCATTCATATGTGTCCTTGCATTATTGTGCTCATTTGGTAATAACACATTCACACACATGATTTAGTATGATCATGCATTAATCTCATATTGACAAACATTGTAGAATTGCATGTTCTAAGACTATGTCTAGAAAATTGCATACTTTTGTGATCCTGTGTTTATGAATTGTTTGGGTTTTTGCTGTCTTGAACTTGAATTTGATCTCATATGATTCCTTGTTGAGTTCCGGTTATTTCAGTTACTCACTCATTTGATTTCGAGTTCAAACGAAGAAATTACACTACTTTACGTTCTCTTACAATGCATTGTGTTCGACATCGTGTATTGAGTCAATTTTATATCCAATTTTCAAAGTTTTGTAGTCTTCCTCATGTGTCGTTGAGTTACGGTTTGTAATCCGAAAGTGGATTCAAATTCAAAGTTCTGAGGCCGAAGAATGGTCGAAGAACGAGTGAGGTGCGCGGTAGGGAGCGAAGGAGGAGAGAGGAGGCAAAGTGCCACCTTCCCTCATTCCCGTGGTGGCCATGCACCTACACCGGGATCATGGCTGAAGGTGGCATTTTTACCTTCTTGCCCTTCCCTTCTCCAAATGTTTTCCCTCCCTATTTAATTCAAATTTCGTGCACAACTCAGCACAACTTTTGCATTTTTGTTTTAGTCATATCTCTCTCATCTCAACTCCGAATTGAGTGATCCAAAAGCAAAAATTGTTGGTCTTGAAGTGAGGAAAAAAGTCCCAAGAATTTTCTACTTGAAAAGATGTCCAGATTTTTCGTGATGATCTGATCTCAGTTCGAGTTTCATCTTTTCTATTAGTAATCATCTTCTTTGCATTTTTCTTATGATCAACTTGATGATTCTTGTTACTTGATTGATGAAAAATGTTTAGAATGATTTTGATTCCTATTTTAGACTTGTTTGAATGATTTTTGAGTTATAGCTTTTTGTGATTTTGATTGAACATATTTGAAAGCTAAACTTGATTCACATGAAATTGATTCTAGAAATGTTTTGTATGATGAGCTTGATTATTGATTTCTAGATTTAGTTTCATGATCTAAGAACTAGGATTTGTGATTGCAATATTGATTATTCTAATCTAGTTCTTATTGATTGACATGCTTGGATTTCTAGATAGCTTTGTGATTGAGTGTTGAAAGCATATTCTAGTTATCTCTTGCATGTTCATAGAGTTTGTGTGATCAACTTTATCTATTTGATTGTGTTTGCATCATTTGCCTTGCAAAAGGTGTGAAGTCTCTTGTTGTTGAGTGATTCTTCAACATAGAGCAAAGGAAGACTTGGCAAAGAGTGTGAGACTTTAAGTAAGTCCGAGCAAGAAGTCTTGGTGAGGAGTGTAGGCTCTAGGTAAATCAAAGCAAAGAAGTCTTAGTTAAGAGCAAGGGGCTCGGAATAACTAAGCAAGGAAGACTTGGCAAGGAGCTAGGCTTCAAGTAAGACCGAGCAAGGAAATCTTCCTAGAGACTTGAGGATAGTCTCGGTTAGGGAGTGGCTTTCAAGAGGCAAGTGATTTGTCACGGTTAGAGCCACGTGTTTTCACTTGGTCCGAGGGTAGACTAGGAGTTGATAGCTTGGGGAGTATATCATGTGTTGATTGCCTTAAGTGTGTATCTTCTTTTTGTCATAGTGAATTGCTTGCCGATGGTTGTGGATTCAACCCATGGATGTACTTTGGTGACCAAGATTGCATTAATGTTGTTTTTCCATTTAATATAGTTATCCCCAGTTAATTTGTCATTGGAAAGTATTGAAAGTAAATCAGAAGACATTGCTGAAATAAACATAAATAAAACTTATTCATTCATTCATATATTTAATTCATATATAAATTTATTCGGCAAATAATTAAACATGATGCATGAAACATATTTAATGAACAATAAAAATCCCTAAAAAAGTTACCACGATAATCCAACATGCCACAAGTAAGTGCCGCCTTAGGGTAGGTCAAGTGCTTGTATGTCGGATCGAGACATTCTCAATTAAATGATACTCCAAAATAACTCTTTATTCTTATATTATTTAATCATCGTTTATTTTAGTCAGTGTTTTAATTAACTATTTAATTAAATCCTTGTGAGTGTAACTCATCATTTCAGATCTCTAAAACTAACTTGAGAGTTGTTGCCTTAGGTTCAGTCAATCCCAAAATACATCCAGAAATCCTATCCGTCAGGAAGTTAACCTTGGTATTGACTCTTATGGAGACCTTCCTTAAGGAGGACGAAAACAAAGCCGTCTCTAGGCCCCACTTGAATCTCACGGTGTTTCTACTAATGATGGAGACTGCGGGATATAATGTTATATATCCCTCTCCCACTCACTATTTGCTTGTTAGGGTTTTCTAGTTTTTCTAGATGAACCTAGAATAAACGGCTAAGAAAAATCTAGTTCTTTTAGGTTATGTTACTAGAATCTCATCCTAGTAACATTAAATAATAAACTGGATTTTTAACTATTAAAAACTAATTTATTATTTGAATTCTAATCTATGCAAACTACTTTAAATAGACTAGAATTAAATGTGAGAATTACCAAGTTTTAACTATTAAACATTATTTATTCCAATTAATATTAAGGCCTTAATCTTATTAATCTTAATAATGGATTGGGCTTTACTAATCTATTTAATTAAACTCTTTAATGAAAGATCAGTAATAAATGAGAATTACCAAGTTCTTACTCCTAAAAACTAATCTCATTATTAATAGCCATTTATGTGATTATTCTATTTTAATCATATTAAAAATAATAAACAACATATAATATAAATGGGCTATTAATCATGTATGATATATTATAATGCAAGTGTAGGCACATCTAATCTATATGGCATAAGTATGCATAACAATGCTTTAATCATCTCATAAATAAAACATATATGAGTTGATTGAGTACGATGAGCTATCTAACTTTAAAAAAACAAAAAAAAAAACAAACAAAAAATCTAATTACAAAAACTTAATCCAAGGAATTCCTTGGTCTTCTTGTAATCTCTTTTCTTCATGTCCATCTTTTGCATCTAATGGGCTTTTAAACAAGTCCAATTTGATTAACCCTAATATTTTTTAATGGTGATCCATCTCATAAATCATTAACTAAGGCCCATATGTTACACTTAACATTTATTGGAGGCCCAAGTTATTAAAAAATATATATATATATTTCGGCCCGTTCATGCTTCCGAATACGCAAACCCTAGCGTCACGAACACTCGGCCTTGCGCTTTCGCACGTAGCCATCGTATGCATGAGAGGGTGGTTGTCCGAAGCCTTGCACAGATGCCTTGGGCCACGCAAGACCAGCGCACATGCGCTGCCTAGCCAGGTGTGCATGGTAGCCCAACTTAGCGTTACACCATGTGCACGGTAGCTTGTGCTGCTTGGACTTGGCGTGCGGCAGCTGCTGTGCCTTGCGCAAGCAACGTAGCAGTGATGCTCGTGCTTCACGCACGCACAGCTACTATGTCTTGTGCCGTGACCTGTGCGGTAGCCTACTGGTGCACAATGCTTGAGCAGCACAGCTGTCTTTACACGCAACAGCCCTTATCTTTGTTCTTCGTCTTCGAATCTTGTTCTTAGTAAACGGTTGCATAATCATATTACAAGTATTGATTAACATAGAATGATTACATCGAAAGAAAAAAAAACTAATTATTACAACCCGAAACGAATTTAATTAAACTCATCATACCATACAATTAACGATCAACCATTTATATATATATATATAATATAAACATCATACAACCCTAGATTGTGCCTACACATATCATACATATCGAAAAGACTTTGAAAACAAATATAACATATTCGTGTATTACAAAATTGGCTCTAACGTATTAAAAACATGAGAGAGAAAGGTAGAGAGAGAAGCTCTAGTGTGAGTTTTGGACATGGAGATTTTAGGTCAAATCTTGTGTCTATTTTTGTGGATAATCTTAACCCTATTGTGGAGCAAAAGGTCTTATGAGGAATTTTCAAAGCATTGGGAAGAATTAGGGATCTTTATCTGTCTCCAAAAACTAGGACTAGAAGGAGTTGTTTTGCTTTTGTAAGATTTGGTACGAAGGATGAAGCGCTAAGGTTCGTTGATCTTACGAACGGTATGCATGTTTTCGGATGGCCAATATTGACAAAGGTTGCTTCTTTGGAGTGGAAAGCTAGGAGCAAGGTCGATGCACTGTATGCAAGGAAATTCAATAGGGATTTGGATATGAATCTAGAAGCTTGTAAGGAGATTAATCTGAGAGACAGCAAGGGAGACAGCAAGACTTCTATTATCAGGACTGGATCATCGTATGCAGAAGCGGTAAGGGACTCGCATAAAAATTTAAATGTGAAAGAATCTAATGTCAACAGCTGGAAGACCCCGAAAATGAAGAATTTGGAAAGGGTGGAAGTGGTTAAGTGGGATGAGAAGTTACATGACAGTAGGTGGATTAGTCTATGTGTTGTTGGAGTTTTTAAAAAGTTCTCTGATGTCTCATCCATGATCACAAGGTGCAGTGAGAGGAGCATTTAGCTATCATCTTTTTATTTAGGTGATAAGAACATTCTATGGAGATTCAAATCGGTTGAGATGAGGAATGCTTTTATTCGGAGAAGAGAACTTTGGGAGGATTTCTTTTCCTTTGTGGGAGGCTGGTCCTATGCCATTACTCCACAATGTAGGTTGTCATGGGTTGAATTCAGGGGTACTCCTCTTAATGTTTGGTGTGAAGAATTCTTCTTGAGACTTGGTTGGGCTGTTGGTGAACCTTTACTAGTTGAGGAGGAAACTGTCAATAGAGAAATTTTATGTAGAGGAAGGACCCTAGTTCTTATTCCTGACGGCATGATTTGTCTTGATCTTGTTAAGGTGGCGATGGGAATGACTTCCTTTTCAGTATCTGTTCGGGAAGATCTAATCCCGGTTGACTTGGAATGGATTTTCGGCAAGTTTGGTTTTGTTTCAAGTGACTCTACAGTTGCCATGGATGCAGGTTTCGATGGAAATCTTTTAAAGAAGGCAACGGGTTCCAAAGCAAGTGGAGCGGACGCATTTAAAAACACAACGGTTCCGTTTCCTTTGGCTAAGGCTACTGATTCCAGAAAGGTGGTTCAATTCGACTTGGGCTTGGGCTTGGGCTCTGGTAAGGAAATGGGCTTGGGTTCTGGTATGTCAAAATCAGGTTTCCTTGTTAAGCCCAGGTTGGCTTGTGGAGTTCCTAAGAAAGTCCAATTATAGGAAAAGGGGATTATTATTAATGATGCAGTTTCAAACCAATCTGTCACTCTCCATCATCCGAATGGGGTGGGGAATAAAGGCAAAAGCGTGGAGATGCCATGGTCGAGTGAAGATTGCAGGGAATCTTCTTATGATGAGAGCCGTGAAGGTTTTAGAACTCAAAATCTGAATTTAGGTGGTGAACATTCCATGGCTGGTTTGAATCAGTTGACAGGTAGTAATATAGTTATTGACTTGAGTGGAGGCGGTGGTGTTGGTTCGGACAAGAATTTGGGCCCTTCATTCAAAGAAGCTCTTCTAAATGGCGGCCAAGGTAATTTACTTCAAGCTGGGAATTTGGTAGTTCAAGCGGCCAATGTTGTTGTGGAAGACAAGGATTTGTCACCTGAGGTTAGTTTTTCTTTTGCTGAAAATTCATTATCCCATGTGTCTGAAACTCAGAATTTGGTTGGTGATAATATGGTTGCAAGTTTGGATGATAATGTGGGTGGAAGGTTTAGGAAGGTTTCCACAAAAAGAAAAATTGTTAAACCAAGTGGGTCGGTTAAAAGCCACGTCATGAAAACACATAAGGATAGAAGCTTAATAGCTGCAGGTTTTGACAATATGAGAGGGGGCACCTCTGGTGCAAATATGGCGAGGGGTAGATGGAATATGGAGGAGGAACTGACCAAGGTAATAGGAAAAGGGGTGGCAATGGGGCATATCAGATATCCTACTACCAACAACATTAGTATAGCGGGTACTGCTGATAGTAGTGGGAAGGTGGTTGGTGGACGGAGTTTTAGTAATAAGGTTGCAAAAGTGATTGAAATGGGGGTTGCGTTGGGTTTCGATTTTAATGATAAAGTGGAAAAGGTTGCAGTTGAGATTGAAAGAAGGGAAAAGGATGATGAGGCAAGGTATCTGGCAAGAAAATGAGCTCTCAGCTTGCTGTTCGGATGTGTGGGGTTTCTTATTTTTTGATGATTATTTTAACTTGGAATATTAGGGGCTTGGGGAGGATGGAAAAGAGGAGGGTGGTGAGGAATTTGGTTAGAAAGTCACGACCATCTATCCTTTTTATTCAAGAATCAAAATTAAACTATTTTGATTCTAGGATTATTAAGTTTTTGGGTGGCTCGATTTTGTCGAAAGGTGTGGGGGTGGAGGCAAATGGGTCGGCTGGAGGTGTTATTTCTTTATGGAATGAAGATGATTTTGGTGTCTCGTTGTGTATACACAATGATCGATGCATTATTCTTGCTGGAATGTTGTACTCAATTGATAAGGAGGTTGTCCTTTGCAATGTATATACGGCTAACAATGAGATTGAAAGGGTAGAGTTCTGGAAATTTATTCTGGCTGTGAAAGTTTCTTTGCCGGGGCCTTGGATTATTAGGGGGGATTTTAATACGGTTTTCAATCAGAGTGAAAGAAAGGGTGGTAATGGGAGTGTTAGGTCAATGAGGAATTTCAAGTTGTTTGCAGATGCTGCAAATGTGATTGACTTACCGTTGCAGGGGATGGCGTTCACGTGGTCTAATAATAGGGAAAACGAGTCATGGGCTCGACTCGATAGATTCCTGTGCGACCTTGTATTTTTTTCTTGGTTCCCTAATCTTGTTCAGAAGGGGCTTGGCCGGAGTTTGTCGGACCATAACCCTGTGATCTTAGGGGAATTAGTGGTAGATTGGGGACCCAAACCATTTTGTTTCTTGAATGTTTGGCTTGAGGATAATAAATTAATGGAAGGAGTGAAGAATAAGTGGGCGAGCTGTCAAAGTGGGGGCTCAGCTGGTGCAATTTTGAAGCATAAAATTTGTGCTGTCAGGTGTCTTTTGAAAGCCCATGCAAAAAATTGGAAATCTTATGGCAACTTGATTAAAGCTTTGGAAGAAGACTTGGCTAGAATTGAAGGCAATGCCACGGTTTGTGGGTGGTCAGCTGGGTTGAGAGAATAACGATCTTCGTGTTTGGTCAAGTTATGGAAACAGGTTCAGATGGAGGAACAAAAAAGGAGACAGATTTCTAGGGTGAAGTGGTTAAAAGAGGGAGATAGGAATTCAATTTTTTTTCACATTTTGTCAAATGTGAGAAGGAAGGCAAATTTCCTTGGAGATTTATACATATCAGGCAGTTTTTGTAAGGGTTCAGATCAAGTTAGAGAGGGTGTTTTGACTTTTTTTAGAGATCATTTTAGCAAAAAGGTTGGGTGTAGACCTAAATGGGATGGGTTACGGGTTAACCACATTTCAGTGGAGGACAGGATGAAGCTAGAAGTGGAGTTCTGAGTTGATGAAGTATGGAAAGCTGTGAGTGATTGCGATGGGAACAAAGTGCCAGGTCCTGATGGGCTTAATCTTAATTTTATCAAGGCTAACTGGGAGATGATAAAAGGTGACTTCATGAAATTCTTACACGCTTTTTACAATGATGGCTCTGTGGTAAAAGATTTCAATTGTACCTTTATTGCTCTAATACCGAAAATTAAAGCTTCGGCATCATTGCAAGATTACAGACCTATTAGCTTGGTAGGATAGTTATATAAGGTGCTAACCAAGGTGCTAGCTAATAGGCTGAAGGCTGTTATGGATTCAGTGATTGGTCCCTCTCAGATGGCTTTTCTGAAGGACCGTCAGATTATAGATAGTGTTGTAATTACTGAGGAGGTAATTCATTCTTGGAAGAAAAACAGAAGGGGATGTCTATTGGTGATAGTGTAGACCATGAAACTCTGGAAAGGATGGGTTTCGGCATGAGATGGTGCAATTGGATTAAATGGTGTATTTCGTCGCCTTCGTTGTCGGTTTTAGTTAATGGTTGCCCTACCAAGCAATTTTCTAAGGAAAGAGGGCTTCGCCAGGGTGACCCTTGATCCCCTTTTCTGTTCAACATTGCTGTGGAAGTTTTGAGTAGTATGTTCGTTAAAGCAAAGCAATTGGAAATGCTGAAAGGGGCGGTTTTTAGTAATGGTGAGGTTCATATTTCACACTTGCAATTTGCCGATGATACGGGTCTTTTTTTAGAACCCAAGGTGGAGTATTTTATGAATACAAAGAGAATTTTGAGGTGTTTTGAACTGATTTCAGGCTTAAAGATCAACTTCCATAAATGTTGCCTAGTAAGGGTTGGCAAGAAAGGTGCTAGTGAGGAGGATTGGGCAGGTTTATTTTGGTGTTTGGAGTCATCTTTCCCGATATCTTATTTGGGTCTTCCTCTTGGCGGTAACCCGAGTAGAGAAGCTTTTTGAAATTCGGTGGTCAAAAAGGTTGAACAACGGCTTGCTTATTGGAAGAGGAATTTCATCTCAAAAGGGGGTCATTTGGTGCTTATTAAGGCTGTGTTGTCTAGTCTCCCTTCGTATTTTATGTCTGTATTCTCTATGTCGGCTTTAGTGGCAAAGAAGTTGGAGAAACTCCAAAGGAATTTTTTTCTAGAATAATGGTGTAGTCCATAAGAAAATTCATTCAGTTGACTGGGCAACATTATGCAAGCATAAGAAGTTTGGGGGTTTAGGTATAGGTAGGATGAGAGACAAAGGGTTGAGTTTGATGGCAAAATGGATATGGAGGTATGGGAGAGAGGACTCGTCTCTGTGGAAAAAAGTTCTATGTGCAAACTACAGTATTATAAACAACTCGCTTTTGTGGAATTTTGATGAAGTTAAGTCGGGCTCTCATTTTGTTAGAAGTATTAACAAGTTCTTTGGCGAAAATCATAGAGCTTACAACATTGTGAAAAACAGGTTTCAATTGGTGATTGGCAATGGTGAAAAGGTTCGGTTTTGGCAAGAGGTTAGTTGGGATTCGGTTCCTTTAATGACTGCTTTTCCAAGAATTCATGCCTTGGCTATTAACAAAAGTGGGGAGGTCTCCGAGTTTGGAAGATGGGAGGAGTCGAAATGGGTTTGGGATGTGAATTTTCGTAGAGCTGTGTTTGGTTGGGAGGTGGATCAATGGAATTGTTTTAAGATGTGTTGGGAGAATATTCAGTTAAGGGATGGCATTCCGGATGCCTTGGCATGGTCCTTTTGCTCTAATGGTTTATTTTCCATTTGCTCATTTAGGAGGAGTTTGGAGGATAATAATGTTGTGGTGGATCCATTCTGTGATTTTATTTGGAGAGGGATTTGTACCAAAGGTGGAGGTTTTTGCTTGGCAATTATTGAAGGAAAGGATTTTGGTTTCAACAGTATTGCAAACTTTTGGTGTTCAATAGGTGGGTGCTGCAGTGTGTCCTTTTTGTGGTGAAGGGAGTGAAACAATTGATCGGTTATTTCTTCGTTGTGATTGGTCTAATGAGGTGTGGAGGAGATGTATGGGCTGGTGGAATGTATTTTCGTGCTCCTCTCCTACTATCAAGGAGTGGGCGATATGTTGGAACTTTTTTTGTTGTATGGAGTCAGGTAAGAGAGCTTGGAACACTTTGTTTTTTGCGGTAGTGTGGTTGACTTGGGAATGCCGCAATGAGGTGGTTTTTAATAGAAAGAACCCGGACATGGGTGTGGTTTTGGATACGATCAAATTCCGGGTGGCTCTTTGGTTCAAGAATCATTGCCATGGTTCCAAAGATGATCTAACAATTCTCATTCTAGATTTAAGAAACAGATGTGTTGATGATGCTGTTGCGAAGGTAAAAAGGGCTGCTGCTATACCTCTTCCATCGGTTTTAGATTTAAGTTTCAATGTTGATGGCTCCGCAAAGGGTAATCCGGGGGCGACGGGTATTGGTGGCATTCTTCGAGACTCGAGTGGTAGGATTCTTTGTCTATTTTCGTTCTATGTGGGTGTGCTTGATGCTATCTCGGCTGAAATAATGGCCATTCATCGAGCTTGCAAACTGATTTCTGGTAAAGATCTTATTACTAGGCGTGCTATTACTATTTTCAGTGACTCAAAATCTATGGTGGATTGTATTATGGGGTCAGATTTTGGTAACTTGCAACTTGTGAATTTGGTGTATGACATTCGTCAGTTCCTTAAATCTTCGGATGTTTTTGACATCAAATTCACACCGAGGTTTTCAAACTCATGTGCTAATATATTAGCTAAAGCTAGTTCATCTGGTGGGGGGGATAGACTTGAATGGGGAGATATTTGATGTTTTTGTGTCTATTTCTGTTGTTTATGTTTTTGTTTTGTTGGTATTTTTGATTCTGATGTAATATGTTTCTTCTTAACTGTTTTGTTTGGGACGGTGGCATGCTATGCGGTTTTGTTGGTCATACCGTTGGCTTTGGATGTGTTGTTTTTGTGCCTCTTGAGGCTTTTTATCAATAAAACGCCGTTTCAAAAAATAAAAAATTAAAAATTAAAAATTAAAAATTAAAAATTGGCTCTGACACCAATTGTAAGTCGCGCAATGGAAAAAAGTTAGTTTTTAAATTAATAAAAACAATAAGAACGATAGGTTTAAAAAAATTTATATCGTCTTTTTGGGACCTTTTGTATATACACGAATATGAGGAAGAGATTTGTTTTCATACCTTTGAAGAACACTCCTTCGTTTTCTTTTTGATCCTTCTTTAAGATCCAATACCACTAAGTCTTCCTAGCTATGTCCTGCGATCTAGCAACTATGTGTGTGGGCACGACACGGATTCCAGGAGCAGTTGAATGGAGGCTTGAGAGAATCGGAAGACAACACCTTGCTTCCTCCTTGATAAATTTGGCCAACCCTAAATGAGAGAAATTTTTTTTTTCTTTTTTTTTTTCCCTTTATAGTTGCCACCCACCTCTGTTCTCTATAGGGTTTCGAATCGCTTCTTTTTCCTGACAAATATATCTTATATACTAGGAACCTAGGGTTTAGTAATCCAAGTTAAAATAGGATTCTAAATCCTTTTTAACTATTATTATTTACTTATTATTTTATTGCTCTTGTCAATGTTAGAAACTGAAACCTCCATATGACAATTTAATAATTCTTAATTATTAAGATGTCAATTAAATAATCATATTATTTAATAATATTTAATTCAACAATTAAATAATAAATTAATTAAGTAATCACATCATTTAATTAATTCCCCAAATATATTTAAGTTAATTTCATAATACAATTAATTGGCCATCCAATTCTCTGTGAGTCTTTGTTACTATCAATCGTATAGGGCTAGCAAGGGGACCTAATGGACCCACAGTTTTGAGCTCCAATAATTCTTAGAAAAATTAATTAAACTCTTTAATTTTTAATTAATATTTCACAATTATTAACCTTGGAGTTATTCCACTAAAAACCCAAGGTTGTACTCTCGTAACTGTAGATGTTTTACAAAACCAATTTTATCAGTGTCCATTGATATAGCTATTACATAAGGCATGATCCTCCACAAGTAGTTCATAATTAGAGCTAGATCATAAAGTCTGTTATACCTCTCTAATTATATCTTTTTCATTAAGTACCATTGATTCTCTTGAATGATTATATCCTCCATTCCTTTACGGAAGAAGGAGAGCGTTCTTAATCATTCAAGCCCCGAATCAACCCTTAAGGGAACTATTTATCTACTTCTCGCAAGCAAAACCGTGATTCCAAGATACAGAGTTATTGACCGAGAATGATATTCTGATCTCACCCATGGTAAATCAAAAACCACAATCTAACCTAAATAAGTCAGTAAGACACTCAGGATTTAGATCACCCATATATAGCCATCATTAATCGATATATATGAATCTTTTCAACTAACGGATCTCAGTGATAGATTCATATAGATCGTAGCCTAGTCCTATATGATCACATCATAAGGTGCCTCCATTCTCATAACACCATATGAGTAGCCTAGGATAAGAACACCGTACAATACGGAATGGACCGCAGCTGTAGATTAACCACAAATAAAGTACCAAGCTTTATTTGCTTTCTACGGACTATTTAGATTTCATGTCTTAAACTGAATTCCTCTGTACATGACATTCATATACTCAGTTTGAGATTACATCTAGCAACCTTGGATGTTTGCATATATAATATAAGTGTATGAATTGATATATTTGAATGAAATAACTACTTCTTTTATTATTGAATTTATAACATTTACATATTACAAGCTTTAGGGCATAAATTCCAACAAAACTTTGGTTGAGGAAAGCTTGGGTGTGGAGCTCTTGGATGTTGAGGTTGAGCTTCACTCTTTTTTGGCATTTTCACTTGGGCATTCTTAGATGACTCTCCAAGTTCAATCTTCCTCATAGGATGTTAAGATAGAGGAGGTAACTTCGGAACAAGTTCCTTCATAAAAGTTGTCTTGTCCGAGGATGGCGTGGACTCATCATCTACAAAGCCAAGCCCTTTCTTGTCATTGGGCTTCTTTCCAATGCTTAACATATGGTCAGGATTTTTGGTGCTGGAGGTCATTTTAGCAAGTAACTCTTTAGCTTCCTTAAGCTCCTTCTTCATCGAGTCTTCACTTTCTTTGATTTTGCTCATTACATCATTCAAGTGAGTCACCTCGGTTGTAAGCTTGAGATTTTCCTCTTTTAGTCTTCGAATCTCTTTTTTACTTTTCATCCTAGAGTCTTCAAAGTAATTGATGTAATCTTCAAGATCCATATCTTCACCAATTCCTTTGTTAGAGTGAGATGAAAAACTCTCATCACTAGAGACATCTTCTACACTTTGCCTCTCACCAACCGAGTCAATGTCCTCATCAAGACCTTTGCCTTGGTAATTTGATGTTATACGAGCAACTTCCCAATGAGTAGCTATATCATCCACATCTCTAGCTACTTCTTCATCTATTCCTTCTTTAAGGTCACAATTCAAGGCATATTTATCATCTTCTTCAACTTCCACATAGGAGGCTCCAAAGGCCGTGAAGTTAAGTGCAAGATCTTCATCACTTGAGGAATCCTCTTCACTCTCACTCTCACTCTCACTCCATGAGGCGGCCATCGCCTTTCCTTGTCGCTTGTCCTTCAAGTTACCAATATCCATAGAGATATGCCTGAATCGTCCATATTCAAAGCATTTAATCCATTTTCTTGAAGTCTTCTTTAGGTTTGGCTCACCATTCTTGAACATGGTCTTCTTTTTGAAGTCATTCCCTCTAGAGCTATAGCCATTCTTTTGTAGCTTCATGAATTTCTTGAATCTCTTCACAATTAGTGTCATGTCTTAATATGAGTCATCCCCCTCCTTATCATGCTTGGAGGTCTTCAAAACAATCCATTTTTGCTTTTTGGCAGGTGTAGAGGTGGGAACCTTTCTTGACTCATAAGCAAGAAGCCTTCCAATTACTTCACTCGGCTTCATCTTCTTATAGTCATTATTCTCTTCAAGCGTCGTCACTTTGGATTCAAATCGATTGGGAAGTGACCTCATGATCTTTTGCTTGATCCTCCTATCCGAGTATGGGTCACTAAGTTGATGGCTTTGGTTCACTATGTCCATCAACTTCATATGGAAGTCATTAAAGCACTCATGCTTCTCTATCCTGATTGTCTCAAATTGAGTTTGGAAGACTCGGAGCTTGGAATCCTTAACCACCTCGGCTCTTTTATGATCCATCTCTAGAATCTCCCATGCTTCCTTAGCAATTCTAGTTGTTTGGATCAACTTGTATTGATTGTCGTCCATGGCACAAAGGATGGCATGCATTGCCTTGTTGTTCTAATTGGAGGCTTCAAACTCTTGAGTGCTCTATTGTGACTTAGGCTTAATGACTTCCTCTCCACCCTTAGAGGTCATAGTTGGTGGAGTGTAGCCATCTTCCGTTACCATCCATGCTTGGACATGTATTTGGCAAATGTAGGACTCCATCTTGCCTTTCCACGAAGCATAGTTCTCCCCGGTAAGCAAAAGGTGGCCTTATGCTCGACGCTCCCTCTTTACTCATCTCGAAACCACTCATAGTGTTTGGGTCAATGTATGCAAATGAATGTATACAAGAAAAGCAACAAAAGCAAGAAACTAAAGACAAGAGCAAGGATCACCTAAGTATGTCTAGGAACCCGCTCTTATACCAATTGAAAATATATATTAAGTGTCTAATACAACCTAGAGGGGGGGGGGGGGGTGAATGGGTTGTTAATCCGATTAGTTACAAATTTTTCAGATTAGTCAATATTACAAACAATAACCCAATACAATCAAATACAATCAACGTAATTGAAGTGCGGAAAATAATAAATAACACGTTGATTGATTTACTGGAGATACCCACAACTGGGCAAAACTTGTTAGGTTTTAGATTTGTGTTGGTTTTATTACATTTCGAAACTCTATTTCTTTGTAATGTTTAGATGCTTAGGTAGTTCGCGGTTGTTATGTGCTACAAAGAAGAAAAGCAACCTCTTATGAAAAGTTCATCTTCAAGAGAATATGTGATTAGTAGGATGCTAAGGTATCAAGATACTTCTTCCTCTTGCAAGGCGTAGGTGCACACACACACACACACATTGCATACATTTGTGTCCTTGCACCATTGTGCTAAATTGGTATAACACATTCACACAATTATGATTGTATGCACATGCATTAGTCTCAATTTAACAACTTTTGTAAAATTGCATGTTCTAGGACTATATCTAGGAAATGGCATACATGTGTGTTCTTGTGTTTGTTCGTTTGTATTTTATATATTTTGGACTTGAATATGTTCTCATTTTATTCCTTATTGAGTTCCAATCGTTTCGGTTACTCATTCATTAGTTTTCATGTTCAAAGTAGGAAGTTATGAAAATTTCTGTTCTTTTACAATGCATTGTCTTCGTCTTCATGTATCAAGTCCAATTCATAACCTTTGGTCAAAATTTCACAGTCTTCCTTGTGCGTGAGGGAGTCACAGTTCATAATCCAAAAACGGATTTAAATTCGGAGTTCGGAGGCAGAAATATGATCAAAGAACGTGAGAGGAGCGCGAGGGAGGCAAAGATTGGCCAAGGGCCAATTACACCTCTTCTCGTGAGAGGTGCGTGAGCCTCACGGGAAGGGATGCTCTTTGCCCCCATGAGGCTCACGCACCTCCACGGGATGGCTGAGGTGGTAGCCCTTGGTTGGTCACTCAATTGGCCTCTCTCTCTCTCTTTTAAATATCCTTATTTCCCTCCCATTTCATGTGTGAAGAAAAAATTGAAAAACACAAGTGCAAAATATTTTCCAAGTTTTTGATTTTTTTTGTTTTAATGATATCTCTCTCATTCAACTCCGAATTGAGTGATTCAAAGGCCTTGAAAGTTCTCACAGTGTGTTAAATATTAATCTAGAGGGGGGGTGAATAGATTTTAATCGTTATTACCCAATTTTCCGTGTATAGTCAATATTACGAAATTACCCCAAACTAGATAAAGCAATAAATCAAGTATAAAATACGGAAATTAAATAACACTTGATATTTATGTAGAAACCCTCACGGGAAATACCACGGGCTGTTATGTGCGCCACACACGAACCTCGAATCCACTAATTTAAATGATTACAACCTAATCCTGGTTTAATGATCTAATCCCGATCAAGTGTGAAATGTGACATGTGACATGTGAAGAGTAAGCATACAAATGCAAGAATGCTAAGTGAGTGTGTGCAATCTAAATCTCTTCAAAGAAAACCAAGCACTAGAGATTATACCTTTGACGTGTTTGTCCCTTGAGGACTTGTGAAGGGCCTTCGAGCTTGAAGTTCATTCACCTAAACTACCCTTACACAATAAACCCCAACACGTGGTTTGTCCACAAAATAAGCCAATCAAAGAATGGGAATCCTTACAATCTCTCCCTTTGGCTATTTAGTGACAAAACCACCACTCACATTGATCCTCACAAACATAATTGAATCTTCGGGATAACAAAGATATTCTACATTACAAAAAGATATAAGAAAATATAAAAGAAAACTTCAAGTCTTCAATCTCTTGTAGAACTATCAACCCTTCAAAACAAAAGATTATACTTTCCAAAGCAAGAGTATGTAAGATGATCAAGTGAGAATAAAACAAGTATTTGCATTTAAGAAATTAGGTACAACATCATGCAATGTGTAAGGATTCCCGTTTTGTTGATTGGCTTATTTCGTGGTCAAACCACATGTTGGGGTTTTGAATGTAAGGGTAGTCTAAGTGTTTAAGGTTGAAGATCAAAGGCCTTTCCAAGACCTCAAGAGGACAAGCACCAAAGGTATATCTAGTGCTTACTTTGGCTTGAAGAGATATAGTTGCACACACACACAACATGCATAACTCTTATTCTTGAATGTTGTGTTTATATTTTGTGTGCATTGTGCTTTATTGAATTATTCAATATCTCTTCTTGCATGTTGAATTGATTGCATCTTGTTATATGATAATGCCATGACATGATAGGCATTAGGATGCATTCAATACCCACACTTGCACTTCATGCATGATTAGCTTTTACTGTGGAGAAATTCGTTTCCCGAAGGTTGTTCGGAAACGTCCGCGCGTGCACGTTGATGTGCTTTGTTTTACGCGATGATCGCCGGTGGAGATGCCTTTGGCTTCTCCTTAGTTTCACCATTTTTGGTGAAACGGCGGTTACGTTCGGCGGCCTGGCCGCCGTTCGAAACCGCCGAATGAGACCTGATTGAAATATATCTCTCAGGTCCAAAACGGCGGTTATGATCGGCGGTTTAGAAACCGCCGAACGAAGTCGCCGAAGTTCCCCTGTTCCGCTCGGGAGCCATTCGGCCGTTCAATTCGGCGGCCTGGCCGCCGAATGAAACCGCCGATCGTGCGATTTCAGGGGCAAAATTGTCTTTTCACTTGCCCTGTTCTTGATGTCTATAAATATCACACTTTCTCATGATCTGAAGAAGTTCTTTTACTCTTAAGAACCCAAAACTTCAAAGATAGATTTTGAGAGAAAATCAAATCAAGAACTCACCTTTAACCACTCAAATCAAACCCCTTTTGTATCAAATTTCATATTGCATCTCCTATGTCTATATAGAGTGCATCCATGTATGGGTTTGCATCATCACAACTTGCTTGGTAAGATTTTGATTAATTTCATCTTATTTTAGTATTTTAAATACCAAGCCATCTCTTTTAAATTACTTGTATGTTTTATATCATATGCTAAATACAAGAAAAGAGAATTAATTGTGATGAATTGATTGAGTGTTGTTTTGTGATAGCTTTGTATTTAGGATTGGTTATCCTTTGCTTAGCTAAAGTTATATGCCATGACATATAGCTATATGTGATATCTAGGATTGATTATATTGTCATCTTATAATCCTAGGTAAGCATCTAGAGTACCCTAGCTCTTATTGCAATATTTGGATATCATTGCATATTCACATAGGGTTGTGCATCTCTTTTGAGAGATTTAAGTCTTGTGTGATTGACCGGGATTAGGTCGGACACCGAGAATAAGTGGTCACATAAGCAATTGGACTAGAGCCACTTTTAAAGGCCCGCGTGGTAGAAGTGGGGGGTTATTGATCGGAGTGTTAGACGAGGTCTACATAGGTTGTAAACTCCATTTCAATTAGTGGATTTCGAGGTCCGAGTGTGGCGCACTAAACAGCCCGTGGTTTTTCCCAGTGGTTGGGTTTCCACGTAAAAATCAAGTGTTATTTAATTTCCGCATCTTATTACACTTGTATGTATTTTTGACTAGTAGGGGCATTTTCGTAAAATTGACTTGCATGCGAAAATTGGGTAATAATAGTTAAAATCTATTCACACCCCCCCCCCCCCCCCCCCCTCTCTAGAAAACATATTTAGAACACACCGTATTCTTTATGTGTATGCAATGCTCCCCCTCAATGGGTTACTCCCCCTCAATGCATATTCTCCCCAATATGCACAATTGCCACTACAATTTGCAACTCCCTTTACCACAATCTACTCCCCTTTTTTGTCATGATATAGGCAAAGGAGTAGTCCCCAACCGGGTCACTTTTAGCAAAGAGAGATAGTAGCATACAAGATATTTGCATAATCATATAAGTCATTTTATGCATCTCAATTAATTGGAGAGAAACAAGGAGATTTATTTAAAAAACAAATGTGTGAATCAAACATGCTTTGCATACAAGACATGTAGCATTCAAGTCCAAAATACAATGGTATTTGGCAAAGCAAGTGACAAAGGTTTCAAATAAGAATTCAAACCAATTTCACCATTGTCATGAGAAAAGCAAGGATATAGAGATTTCATTGATTTTAAAATTAAGAGCAACTATATCCAACTTTATAAGCGAAACATGGTATGAGCGACTTTGCACCCTATTTGATTTTTCCGGGAATGATACCCATATGATAGTAACCATGTTCCACAAGTAAAGAAAGAGAGACATTTGGAATTTAAATTCCTTTGAATGGATACAAGATCCTTTATTCATTTTGAGTCTCATAAGCTTTTTCACACAAGTTTTTCATTTTAAAAATATGCAATCATCAATTCATGC
Organism: Acer yangbiense; assembly: GCA_008009225.1. Taxonomy (NCBI): domain Eukaryota; kingdom Viridiplantae; phylum Streptophyta; class Magnoliopsida; order Sapindales; family Sapindaceae; genus Acer; species Acer yangbiense. The sequence continues at coordinate 37,166,739 of CM017768.1, forward strand.
TTTTTCATTTTAGCATGTTATATGAATTTCATGCTTTTTCATTTGACATTAGCATGTTATAAAAGAATTATCATGTCATGGAGATAACTATAGGTTATTCAAATCATACTTCCTATGTAGATCTCCTAGTCCAAAAATGCATGTTTGAACATAAATATGATATGGATTGTAAACAAGCATGGTTTACACTTATTGAATTGAAAACATATATACATATGTGCAACCAAGCTTACTCAAGCAATTAAAAAAGAAGTATAAGATATTTCAAATTTTTGCAAGTGACAAGAATACAAAATGGCTCTCTTTGCTTGAGTTCCCCATATGGGGTCATCAACATCCTTCATCATTGAAGTCTCATGAGGTCCTATGGACCTACTAAGTCCATTGGACTTAGTTGAACCTATTAGAGACAAGTTTGTCTCGTAGCAAGCGGGTTCATCTTTTCTAATCCACTTAGGTGAAACAATTTTTGTTAGGATTATGCTCAATAGCAAGAGTGTAATATTGTAATTAACAATCTTTTTCATATTAATAAAGTGATTTCTGGTTTAACAAATCTTATAGCATTTATAGTTTAATATTATAATTGTCAAAGTAAATAATCATAAGGTCTAAAGACTATGAGAAAAGAAAAATTGTTCGTACATCTGGATATGTATGTGGTAGACACAATTCTTTAGTTAGTCTTGAATATTGTTCACAACTTAAGTTAAAGGTTGGGCACCTTTATCTTGTTAAAGTTGTAGAATTCTTTTGCTAGCATTTGAGTGGGATCAAATGAGATATGATGAGTCTAAAATCATCGGAGTGTCTTCGAGTAAAAGAATCTAGTGCACTGGGTGCATTGAACTGGATCACAATGGAAAGCTTTATCTAGAACCGTCAATAGATAATAGTCTTTTCATTATCAGGACAATCGGAGAGTCTATCTTAATCCTGAGATAAATGATGGACTTATGGTTGCAAGTGATATCATTTGAGTTATCAATGAGTACGATTATATAGTATAGTCTATCCTCGATAGTTTGGTGATATTCATTTGTTAATCGATAGAGGACTTCATTTATAGATATGGACATCGTGGCTCCATTTATTAAATGAGAGTATAATATCATCATATGGATGTTTTGAGGTAATTGGTTATTAAATCTCAACGTTGAGTTTTCGATAGTGACTATTGAAAACATGGCTTCTGGAAAAGTCAAAATATCCAAGTTCAAAACGTGGTCATATGAGTAAATATGGTAACTTGGAGAGTTATAGGCGGTCTATGAACTCTTGGCGATTACTGATATTAATCACGAGGATACACTATCTCCAATATGATTGTCTAGGGTTATGAAAGAGGAACATCTTCCTTTTCTATCTTTATTTAAGAATTCAATTTTAGCTCTTTAGTGGAATGAGTTAAAATTAATGGATCGGACCTAAGTGAATCATTTGTTAATTGTGATTAGGTTGTGTCTATTGAAGCTTAAATTTAGATAGCCCGCCAAGATCCCCAATCCACACGGTCTTGCATAGATCACTTGATATATTCTACCGGACCAATTTATGGGTCCATCTAGAATTGCATTTAATATATTAAGAATATAATTTGCACATTAATTATTTAATGGGCTGCTCAATTATATTTATATATTAATGAAAGGCATGTGGGTTTGTTTCTTTTAGTAAGAATGGGTCTGGTTCACATGTGGGCTTTTTATTTAAAGTCCAATGGATTAAATGAAACAAGAAAATAATATATGGCACATTTTATACATGTGGGGCGGCAAGGTTAATATATTAGCCTAACATATTATTTTGTTTCATTGTTTAATTAAATAAGAATTAATTAATTTATTAATTAATTGTTTAATTAAGAAACAAATCTTTTTCTGATCAGGAAATATATTTCCTAGAGTTATACTAAAAGTAAAAAACTTGTTTGGTAGGAAAATAAATAATTAAGTTTATTTATTTAATCAAATAAGAAGTCTTTTTATTATAGTCAATAAAAGAATAAAAATACTTATGAGTTGAATTAGGGTTAGGAGTCTAATTAACATGTGAATTAGGGTACAACACAAATCCTTTTTTGTAGAGGAAATTTGGCAACCCTAATTGGACCACATGGAGATTTCGGCCAACCCTAAAAGAAAGAGGAGAAAAATTTCGGCCACCCTATATAACACTTGTTATAGAATTCGGCCACCCTACTTGTTGATTGATTCAATTTTCTTCTTCTTCTAAACTCATAGAAAAGTATTAGATTTTATTCTACTAAAACATAAAAGAAAAGAAAACGATTATTCTTTTGATGGTACACTAATTGCTTGTTCATCAATAAGCTTGTGTGTACAACATCGAATTAGGTTCACGCGAGTTTCGATCATTAGATTGAGAACTCAAAAGTGACCGGAATAATCTTTGTATTCTTTTGATTGTTTTGTGACTAACAAAAGAAAAAGAAAAGTTTATTTGTCCATTCTCAGGTTTGCAATTCAAAGAAAAGGGAGACCACGCTCCTAGGTGATTCACGTTTATGCTAGGATTGAAGATCTTGCGGATTACCATCGACGTAAGTCAATCGTATCACGCGACAAAAGGTATTCAACTTTTGTTACTTTATATATGGTTAATTAATTAAAGGGGTTAAGGTTCATAAAAAGGAAAAATTTTAAAACATACTAAATCTATTTTTAGTCTCGCTTCCGCTGCGTGTACTACGGTATTTTTCCCTACAATTGGTATCAGAGCCTGGTTGTACCCTTTTAATTAATTAACCTATATATACGTGAATCGATTTCTTTTTATTGTGATTATGCATGTTTAGAAAGAGATGGCACTCTAGGTATTCGCATATATAATTACATGTGAATGTATGGATTTATATATGTTATTATTTTATTATGTGGATTGTTATTGCTCGATTTTGGTCCTAGATTTTCAATGTAATTTTTGTTGTGGAATTGTAACAAGAAGGGTGGTCTATCATCGCCATAATTCCTTCTTGGTAGTTGCTAGGTTTTCTTTTAATTTTATTTTTTTTGGTGCAGTATTTTACTGCAGTTTTTTTATTTAATTTTATGTGCAGTGTTTTATTTGTAAAAGTACTGCAGTGAATAAAAAAAAAAAAAATACTGCAGTATTTTATTAGTTTAAATACTGCTGTAGTATGTTCGAGTAATGAAGATTCGAAGACTTGAAGAAAAAGGAAGCAACCGGAACCAAGAACGAGCACCATGCGCACCCTAGGAGTAGATTGGGCTGCGCATGGCAAGCCCAAAACTTGGTGGGCTGTGCACGGCAGCCCTAGGTGGCCTCATGGGCTGCGCACAGCAGCCCCTTTGTGGGGTTGTGGGGTGTGTTCGCCCATGGGAGGAGGCCGAAGGATGAGCGTATGGTTGATGGGCCACTTGAAGATCTTGTATTCCTAAACAATTGTAATTTACTTGCTTTTCTAGGATGGACCAAAATTGTTGCTATTTATTTTTTGCTTAAATATTACAATATTTGTTATTGTATGATAACATGACATATAGAATAGGAGTGCCACTCATATATATCTTTTGGTATGAACATGCATTGAATGATTTAGGTATCTAAATTGGCATCTAGATAACTTGGTAAATCATTCTATGGGATTTAATTACACGCCTTAAATAATTGAGTGGGAGAAGGTGTTTTTGTAACACCTATGGCCTCCAAGGTTAGTTGAGCTTAATTATTTATTGGTAATCCCCCCAAGGGGCGTCCATGAATGGAATTTAGCAACATACTTCCTTACAAGGATAGACTAGACAATGGACTCAAACTAGATCTACTCCCCAAGGAGGGATTTTCGTGAGAGAAAATTGAGGGTCGATATCTTGGTAACACACTCAATGTAATTTTATTGATATCCTCCCAAGAGTTCTTGTCAGTAAAATTGCAAGGCTGAAATTGAAAACGCTGGTTGTTATGTTAACAATTAGGTGGGACCTAATCTAACTAGTAAATGGTGCGAACTCCCAAAGGAGGCATAACATTTATGGGTGTTAGATCACCGTTGAATTTTTATGATTGAGTTATTTATTTAATTCAAGATAAATATTTAAAAGTGCTTTAACATGATTATTTACTTATATATTTTTTGTTTTATTCAGAAATCATGACCCCATCACTTATGAACATCCTGAAAGATAACACTTTAACTGGAGATAATTATGTCACATGGAAAAGGAAAATTGGGTTGTTGCTGCAAAGTGAAAAACATAAGTTTGTTCTAACTACACCTAAACCACCTGCTCCTAATAATGAATCTAGCATAATGTATAGAGATGAGTATGAGCAGTGGAAGACTTCAGATGATATGGCCAAATGTTACATTATGGCCACTATCTCCGACGTGTTGCAACAGCAGCATGAAGGAATGGAGTCCGCTGTTGATATAATGATGTCTCTAGAGGAGATGTTTGCTATGAAGTCCAGGACGACTAGGAGAGAGGCAGTGACTGCTTTTATGAATCTTAGGATAAAACCTGGACAGGCTGTGAAGGATCACATGATGAAAGTCATAGCACATCTCAACATTGCTGAACTGCATGGCGTTGAGATAGATGGTGAGACAAAAATTGATATGGTTGTCAATTCATTGTCAGATTCCTTTGATCAGTTCAAATTGGACTACACTTTGAACAAAAAGGAATACACCTTACAAGGCCTGATGCAAGATGTTCAAAGTGCTAAAAAGATCCTTGTGAAAAGCAAAGGTCAAAAGATTCATATGGTTGGTAAAGTTGCTACTGTTAAGACCCGGCAGAAGGTCAAGAAACAACAGAAGAAAAAGCAATTTGGGCCTACCATGAAGAAGACCAAGAAAGTAACCAAGATCAAAGGGAAATGCTTCCTTTGTGGTGAAAAGGGACATTGGAAAAGAAATTGCCCAAAGTCCCAGAATAAGAAGGAAGAAGGTAATGTTAATTATCTTGAAACATGTTTTCTGGCAGATTCTAATGGTTCTTGGATCATAGACTCTAGAGCCACTAATCATGTTTGTTATTCCTTGCAGGGGTTCCAAGAAAGGAGAAGGCTGAGTAAGAATGAAATCAATTTGCGCTTGGGCAACGGAACGTTAGTGTCTGCAAGTGCAGTGGGAGATATTAGAGTTTATTTGGATTCTAGAAGGCATTTAGATTTAATAGACGTTTATTATGTACCTCAATTCAAGAGGAATTTAATTTCAGTTTCTTGTTTGAATAAATTTTGGATATTCGGTTACTTTTAATAAAGTCTTTATTATTAGTAAGAATGATAAAATTATTTGCCAAGGTACATTGGAAAACGGTCTATACTTTTTGCATAGAAATATCTCTCACTCGTTAGACACAGAATTAACGGAACCTAATCATAAAAGAGTAAAATTATCAATAGATGAAACCTACCTATGGCATTTACGCCTAGGTCATATTAACCTTAATAGGATTAAAAGATTGGTATGTGACGGACCTTTAAGTGACTTAAAGATTGATGATCTACCAATTTGTGAATCTTGTTTGGAAAGTAAAATGACCAAAAGGTCGTTCTCGGCCAAAGGTACAAGAGCCACTGAATGTTTAGGATTGATACACACTGAAGTATGTGGACCTATGAGCATTCAAGCTACAGGTGGATATGAGTACCTCATCACCTTCACAGATGATTACTCGAGATTTGGCTATGTGTATCTCATGCGACATAAGTCGGATGCTTTTGACATGTTCAAAGCATTCAAAGCTAAAGTAGAAAATCAACTTGAGAAACACATAAAAATCTTAAGATCTGATCGTGGTGGAGAATATCTATCTGGTGAGTTTCAGCAATATCTTATTGATAATGGGATAGTTTCTCAGTTTTCTGCACCAGGAACACCTCAACAAAATGGGGTGGCAGAAAGGAGAAATAGAACTCTTTTGGATATGGTTAGGTCTATGTTGAGTTATTCAACACTTCCTATTTCTTTTTGGGGATATGCTTTACAAACTGCTATATACATTCTAAACGATGTACCATCTAAGTCTGTTCCTCAAACACCGCATGAGTTGTGGACTGGGCGCAAGCCTAGTTTACAACACTTAAGGATATTTGGTTGTCCTGCACATGTGTTAAAAGGAAAGAACGAAAAGATGGAGTCCCGTTCGGAAACGTGTATATTTGTAGGGTATCCAAAAGAAACTAAAGGATATTATTTCTATAGTCCTTCAGATCTTAAAGTATTTGTTTCGACAAATGCTAAATTTCTGGAAAAGGACTATATGAATGATTTTTTGCCTAGAAGTAGAATTGTCCTGAATGAGATGTCAGTGTTAGGATTATGCTCAATAGCAAAGAGTGTAATAGTGTTTTTGACAATCTATTCATATTAATAATGTGATTTCTGGTTTAACAAATCTTATAGAATTTATAGTTTAAATATTATAATTGTCAAAAGTAAATAATCATAAAGTCAAAAGACTATGAGAAAAGAAGAATTGTTCTTACATCTAGATATGTATGTGGTAGACACAATTCTTTAGTTAGTCTTGAATAATGTTCACAACTTAAGTTAAAGGTTGGGCACCTTTATCTTGTTAAAGTTGTAGATTCTTTTACTGGCATTTGAGTGGGATCAAATGTGTTATGATAAGTCTAAAATCATCAAAGTGGCTTTGAGTAAAAGATCTAGTGCACTAGGTGCATTGAACTGGATCACAATGAAATACTTTATCTAGAACCGTCAGTAAATAAAAGTCTTTTCATTATCAGGACAATCGGAGAGTCTATCTTAATCCTGAGATAAATGATGGACTTATGGTTGCAAGTGTTATCATTTGAGTTATCAATGAGTACGATTATATAGCATAGTCTATCCTCGATAGTTTGGTGGTATTCATTTGTTAATCGATAGAGGACTTCATTTATAGATATGGACATCGTGGCTCCATTTATTAAATGAGAGTAGAATATCATCATATGGATGTTTTGAGGTATTGGATATTAAATCTTAATGTTAAGTTTTCGATAGAGTATATTGAAACATGGCTTCTGGACAAGTCAAAATATCCAAGTTCAAAATGTGGTCATATGAGTAAATATGGTAACTTGGAGAGCTATAGGCGGTCTATGAGCTCTTGGCGATTACTGATATTCTTCACGAGGATACACCATCTCTTATAAGATTGTCTAGGGTATGAATGAGAATCATTTACTTATTCCATCTTTATTTAAGAGTGCAATTTTAGTTCTTTAGTGGAATGAACTAAAATTAATAGATTGAACCTAAGTGAATCATTTGTTGATTGTGATTGGGTTATGTCTATTGGAGCTTAAATTTAGATAGGCCCGCCAAGATCTCCAATCCACACGGACTTGCATGGATCACTTGATATATTCTACCGGACCAATTTATGGGTCCATCTAGAATTGTATTTAATATATTAAGAATATAATTTACACATTATTTATTTAATGGGCTGATCAGTTATATTAATATATTAATGAAAGGCATGTGGGCTTGTTTCTTTTAGTAAGAATGGGTCTGGTTCACATGTGGGCCTTTTATTAAGGTCCAATGAATTTAATAAAATAGAAAACAATATATAGATATATTAATATATATGGCCGAGATATATATATGATATTATATTGTTTTATTTTTATTATTTGATTAAATGGAAATTAATTAATTGATTAATTAATTATTTAATTAAAAATCAAAATCTTTTTCTGACTAGGAAATATGTTTCTTAGTAGTATACTATTGTGGTAGTATAATAAATATAAAAGACTTTATTTGATAAGTAGATAAATAAATGATTTATTTATCTGGTCAAATTAGGAAGTCTTTGATATAGTCACAAATACACTAAAGAGTTGGATTAGGGTTTGTATATAATATATATGCATGTGAAATATATAGATAATATATGCATGAATGCATGCGGAAATATATTTATACATATATGCATGAGGAATGGAAATAAATATATGCATGAATGCATGCGGAAATATATTTATACCTATATGCATGAGGAATGGAAATAAATATATGCATGAATGCATGGGGAAATATATATATACATATATGCATGCGGAATTCATGCGGAAATATATATATATACATATAGGCATGCAGAATATGTAGGCTATATGTTTGAGATATATATATAAAGTAGGATTCAAGCATATATAAAGAGATATATATATACATATTTTTTGCATGGGACTTGCGGCAACTAAATATATATATATATATTATTTGTATATTTTAAGGAACCCTAAGGTCTTTGGCTTGAGAGTTTTTTCTTTTGCTAGAGAAAAATAGAATCCAACTCTTAGACTGGTGTGATTTTCGGCCAAGAGGAATAGAGAGAAAAGTTTGTTCTTATTTTGATAGTGCACTAGTAACTTTTATATCAAAAGGTTTTGTGCACAATTTCGAATAAGGTTCACGTGAGTTTCGATCTAACGATTGTGAATTCAAAAGTGACCGGAACATTCTTTGTAGCCTCTTGGAATTTGTTGTGACTAACGAAAAAGAAAAAGTTTTGTTAATCCATCCTCAGGTACACAATTCAAAGAGAAGGGAGACCATGCTCCTAAGTGATTCACATTCGTGATTGGATTGGAAGATCATGCGGATTACCATCGACGCAATATCAATCGGATCACGCGACAAAGGTATGATATCTTTAGTATTATATGTTAATTAATTAGAGGGTTAAGGTTCAAATTATGGAAAAATTTTAAACTATACTAAACTCCTATTTTAGTCTCGCTTCCGCTGCGTGTACTACGGTATTTTTCCCTACAGTCAGGAGATACAATTCCACGAGAGGTTACACAACTTAACCCAATTGTAAGTTCCGATCCAACACAAGATCAACAACCTACCATTCCTCGTCGTAGTAGGAGGGTTAGAACACAACCCGAAAGATACATCGGTCTGGGAGAATCAGTGGAGAATCTCCCGGACGACGATGATCCCTACACGTACAAGGAAGCAATGGAGGATGTTGATAGTCGCCATTGGCAAAAGGCAATGCAATCTGAGATTGAATCTATGTTCGATAACAAAGTCTGGTCCCTTGTAGACTTGCCTAAAGGGATAAAACCCATTGGGTGCAAGTGGGTATACAAGAGGAAAAGAGGTATGGATGGAAAGGTGGAAACCTTTAAAGCTAGATTGGTAGCTAAAGGGTATACACAGAAAGAAGGTATCGATTACGAGGAAACCTTCTCTCCTGTGGCCATGCTTAAATTCATTAGGATACTCTTGTCCATTGCAGCATCTTTAGATCTAGAGATTTGGCAAATGGACGTCAAGACAGCTTTCCTTAATGGAAGTCTTGACGAAAGCATCTACATGATGCAACCAGAAGGGTTCATTGAAAAGGGCCAAATGGAAAAGGTATGCAAGTTGCAGAAATCCATATATGGATTAAAGCAAGCATCCAGATCCTGGAACATAAGGTTCGATCAAGCTGTCAAAGGTTTTGGATTTATTCAGAATCCTGACGAACCTTATGTATACAAAAGGATTAATGGCGACAAGTTGGTTTTCCTGATTCTTTATGTTGATGATATACTACTCATTGGAAACGATATAGGAGTATTGACATCAGTAAAAGAATGGTTAGCAAAACAATTTGATATGAAGGACTTAGGAGAAGTAAGTTTTATTCTAGGTATCCAAGTCATAAGGGATAGAAAGAATAAAATGATTGCATTATCCCAAGCTTCATACATAGACAAGATCTTGTCTAGGTTTTCCATGCAGGATTCCAAGAAAGGTATGTTACCTTTCAGACATGGAATCAAACTTTCTAAGGAACAAGTTCCTAAGAATGAGCATGAAAAGCAATTCATGAGTAGGGTTCCATATGCCTCGGCAGTTGGAAGTCTCATGTATGCAATGCTCTGCACTATACCAGATATTTGTTTTGCTGTTGGCATAGTTAGTAGGTTTCAATCGAAACCTGGTCCTGATCATTGGACGGCAGTCAAGCATATTTTCAAGTATCTTAAGAGAACGAAAGATAATATGCTTGTATACTCTAGAGGGGATTTAATTCCTGTTGGGTATATAGATTCTGATTTCCAATCAGATTCTGACTCCAGAAAATCCACATCGGAGGCTATGTTTACTATTGGAGGAGGAGCAGTCATATGGAGGAGTATCAAGCAATCTTGTATTGCTGATTCCACCATGGAAGCTGAGTATGTTGCTGCATGCGAGGCTGCCAAAGAGGCTGTTTGGCTCCGCCAATTCTTGATTGACTTGGAAGCGGTTCCTAGTGCGAATAAGCAGATCACTATCTACTGTGACAACAGTGGAGCAGTGGCTAATTCGAAAGAACCAAGAAGTCATAAGAGAGGAAAACACATTGAAAGAAAGTATCATCTTTTAAGGGAGATTGTTCAAAGCGGTGACGTGACGAGACGATTACCAAAATCGCGTCAGCAGAAAATCTAGCGGATCCCTTCACAAAGGCTCTACCTCAGAAGAGTTTCGATGGGCATCTAGAGAACATGGGCTTGAGAGATATGACACATTTGCTATAGCGCAAGTGGGAGATTGTTAGGATTATGCTCAATAGCAAGAGTGTAATATTGTAATTAACAATCTTTTTCATATTAATAAAGTGATTTCTAGTTTAACAAATCTTATAGCATTTATAGTTTAATATTATAATTGTCAAAGTAAATAATCATAAGGTCTAAAGACTATGAGAAAAGAAGAATTGTTCATACATCTGGATATGTATGTGGTAGACACAATTCTTTAGTTAGTCTTGAATATTGCTCATAACTTAAGTTAAAGGTTGGGCACCTTTATCTTGTTAAAGTTGTAGAATTCTTTTGCTAGCATTTGAGTGGGATCAAATGAGATATGATGAGTCTAAAATAATCGTAGTGTCTTCGAGCAAAAGAATCTAGTGCACTGGGTGCATTGAACTGGATCACAATGAAAAGCTTTATCTAGAACCGTCAATAGATAATAGTCTTTTCATTATCAGGACAATCAGAGAGTTTATCTTAATCCTGAGATAAATGATGGACTTATGGTTACAAGTGATATCATTTGAGTTATCAATGAGTACGATTATATAGCATAGTCTATCCTCGATAGTTTGGTGATATTCATTTGTTAATCGATAGAGGACTTCATTTATAGATATGGACATCGTGGCTCCATTTATTAAATGAGAGTATAATATCATCATATGGATGTTTTGAGGTAATTGGATATTAAATCTCAACGTTGAGTTTTCGATAGTGACTATTGAAAACATGGCTTCTGGACAAGTCAAAATATCCAAGTTCAAAACGTAGTCATATGAGTAAATATGGTAACTTGGAGAGTTATAGGCGGTCTATGAACTCTTGACGATTACTGATATTAATCACGAGGATACACTATCTCCAATATGATTGTCTAGGGTTATGAAATAGAAACATCTTCCTTTTCTATCTTTATTTAAGAATTCAATTTTAGCTCTTTAGTGGAATGAGTTAAAATTAATGGATCGGACCTAAGTGAATCATTTGTTGATTGTGATTAGGTTGTGTCTATTGAAGCTTAAATTTAGATAGCCCGCCAAGATCCCCAATCCACACGGACTTGCATGGATCACTTGATATATTCTACTGGACTAATTTATGGGTCCATCTAGAATTGCATTTAATATATTAAGAATATAATTTGCACATTAATTATTTAATGGGCTGCTCAATTATATTTATATATTAATGAAAGGCATGTGGGCTTGTTTCTTTTAGTAAGAATGGGTCTGGTTCACATGTGGGCTTTTTATTTAAAGTCCAATGGATTAAATGAAACAAGAAAATAATATATGGCCCATTTTATACATGTGGGGCGGCAAGGTTAATATATTAGCCTAACATATTATTTTGTTTCATTGTTTAATTAAATAAGAATTAATTAATTTATTAATTAATTGTTTAATTAAGAAACAAATCTTTTTCTGATCAGGAAATATATTTCCTAGAGTTATACTAAAAGTAAAAGACTTGTTTGGTAGGAAAATAAATAATTAAGTTTATTTATTTAATCAAATAAGAAGTCTTTTTATTATAGTCAATAAAAGAATAAAAATACTTATGAGTTGAATTAGGGTTAGGAGTCTAATTAACATGTGAATTAGGGTACAACACAAATCCTTTTTTGTAGAGGAAATTTGGCAACCCTAATTGGACCACATGGAGATTTCGGCCAACCCTAAAAGAAAGAGGAGAAAAATTTCGGCCACCCTATATAACACTTGTTATAGAATTCGGCCACCCTACTTGTTGATTGATTCAATTTTCTTCTTCTTCTAAACTCATAGAAAAGTATTAGATTTTATTCTACTAAAACATAAAAGAAAAGAAAAAGATTATTCTTTTGATGGTACACTAATTGCTTGTTCATCAATAAGTTTGTGTGTACAACATCGAATTAGGTTCACGCGAGTTTCGATCATTAGATTGAGAACTCAAAAGTGACCGGAATAATCTTTGTATTCTTTTGATTGTTTTGTGACTAACAAAAGAAAAAGAAAAGTTTGTTTGTCCATTCTTAGGTTTGCAATTCAAAGAAAAGGGAGACCACGCTCCTAGGTGATTCACGTTCGTGCTAGGATTGAAGATCTTGCGGATTACCATCGACGTAAGTCAATCGGATCACGCGACAAAAGGTATTCAACTTTTGTTACTTTATATATGGTTAATTAATTAAAGGGGTTAAGGCTCATAAAAAGGAAAAATTTTAAAACATACTAAATCTATTTTTAGTCTCGCTTCCGCTGCGTGTACTACGGTATTTTTCCCTACAATTTTCTTCCTAGTGGTCAAAAGTTCTAGAGATCTAGATGTCATAGGATCATGTAAATGAATTTCTTTCTTCCTATGAGCATGCATTCTAACTCTAGCCTTCTTCTTCTCAATCATGCTTTTAACTCTACACATTTTAATGTAATGAAAGCACTTTGGTCTAATATGACCATCAATACCACAAAAATGACCTGTAGGGATAAAGTTAGGAATCATACCATGTCCTTATGCATGCATAGGAGCCTTCCAATGTCTTTGTGGTTGTCTTGGTAGTTGGATAGGATCTCTCCTCCTTTGTTGTTGACTAAGACTTGATTGCTTCCTCGGTTGAGTTTGCATGATTGGTCTCTTCCCTTGATGGATTTGAGGTTGAGGGAAGTTAGTATAAGGAACACTTGTAGGTTGAGCTTGAGGTTGTCTTCTTAGAGCTACCTTAACTTGTGCACTATGAGAGCATTGTCCTAGATCAATCTTCTTCCAAGGAGTTTGCACTGGTGAAGCTTTTTTGTAGCTCAAGCTCTTGACAAACACGGTCTTGTTAGGAGTGGAGGACTCCTTGCCATCTTCAAACCCAAGACCTCTCTTGTCACAAGGACTCTTTCCAACACTTAACATGTGGTCAAGTTTTTCGGTGCTAGAAACTATCCTAGTCCTTGACCCTTTGGCTTCTTCAAGCTCTCTCTTCAATCCTTCTTCATTTCTCTATAGGTGTCATTTTCTTTTAAAGCCGTCACTTTGGGCTCGAACCTCTCGAAAAGTGATCGTATGATCTTTTGCTTGATTCTTCTATCTGAGTAAGGATCACCAAGTTGGTGACTTTGGTTCACAATGTCCATTAGTCTCACTTGGAAGTCATTGAAGTGCTCGTGCTCTTCCATCATAATGGTCTCAAACCGAGTTTGGAGAACTTGGAGCTTGGAGTCCCTAACTACCTCGGTTCCTTCATGAGCAACTTCTAGAATGTCCCATGCCTCTTTGGCTATCCTAGTAATTTGAATCAACTTATATTGATTCTCATCGACTGCGCAACTTATGGCATGTATGGCTTTGTTGTTCCACATGGAATCAACAAATTCTTGCGGGTCCCACTGTGCCTTAGGCTTAAGCGCTTCTTCTCCTCCATCCAACGGAGTCATCATAGGTGGAGCATATCCATCTTCAACCGCCATCCACGCCCTATCATGGATTTGGCATATGTATGCTTCCATCTTCCCCTTCCATGAGGAGTAATTATCGCTGGTGAGCAACGATGGCCTCATGCTCGACGCTCCCTCTTTGCTCATCTCGAAAACACTCATAGTGTTTGGATGAATGCAAAATGTATGAATAAATCAAAAAATCACACAAGATGCAAAACACACCAAAATGAGCAAGGATCACCTATGTATGTCTAGGAACCCGCTCTGATACCAATTGAAAGTTCTCACAGTGTGTTAAATATTAATCTAGGAGGGGGAGGGGGAGGGGGAGGGGGAGGGGGGGGGTGAATAGATTTTAATCGTTATTACCCAATTTTCCATGTATAGTCAATATTACGAAATTACCCCAAACTAGATAAAGCAATAAATCTAGTATAAAATGCGAAAATTAAATAACACTTGGTATTTACGTGGAAACCCTCACGGGAAAAACCACGGGCTGTTATGTGCACCACACACGAACCTCGAATCCACTAATTGAAATGATTACAACCTAATCTCGGTTTAATGATCTAATCCCGATCAATAATCATCACAACTACCTAATCCCGGTATAAGTGGACCTAGTCCAATTGCTTGTGATTTAAGCTACCTAATCCCGATAGCAACACAAGACTTAATTCTCTAAGAAGAGATAATACAACCTAAGTGAATCTATGAAATATCCAAAAATGCAATTAGAGCTAGGTAACCCTATATTCTTATCTAGGATGATGATTTTGCAATAAATTCAATCCTAGATATTAAAAGCTAGATGACATGTCAAATAGCTTAGCTAAACATAGATTATAAAAACCTAGATAGCTATCAAAATACAACACTCAATCATGTCAATACAACAATCTCTATTTTGTATCTAGAATATATTCTCAGAACATACAAATAATATAAGAGATGTCAATGATAAATAAAACACTAATTATATATGATAATAGTGAAGAACTTACCAAAGAATATGTGTTGACCAAAACCCATGCAAGCATGCATCCTAACTATGCTAGAAAACGCTAGATGATAATTTGATGCATATGAGAATGGTTTTTGAGTGTTAAAAATGTGTTATTGATTTGATTTTCTCTCAAATGTCTCTCTTTGAAGTTCAGGGTTCTTAGAGTTAAAGAACATAGATTCAGAAAATGAGAAAGTGTGATATTTATTGACAACAAGAACAGGGCATGTGAAAAGACAAGTTCGCCCCTGAAACACACCGATCGGCAGTTTCAATCAGCGGCCAGGCTGCCGATCATAACAGCCGAATTGAACCTGAGAAGAACAGGGGAACAACGGTGATTTCATTCGGCGGTTTCGTAACCGCCGATCCAACTGCCGAATCAAACCGAGAGATTAAATCGATCAGGTATGAACGGCGGTCGTGGCCACCGATCGTAACCGCAGAATTGATCTAGAGGTCTCTGGACTCAAACGGCGGTTTCATTCGGCGGCCAAGCAGCCGATCATAACCACCGATCACCAATAGAGGTGAAAACCAAGGAGAAGCCAAGGGCATTCTCCGTAGGCGGTCTTCGTGCAAAACCAAGCACATTCTAGTGCATGCGCGGACGTTTCCAAATACTATCGGGAAATAAATTACAAGACACAAATACACACAACAAGATACAACATATAAGTGCAAGTGAGAAATGTGACATGTGAAGAGTAAGCACACAAATGCAAGAATGTTAAGTGAGTGTGTGCAATCTAAATCTCTTCAAAGAAAACCAAGCACTAGAGATTATACCTTTGGCGTGCTTGTCCCTTGAGGACTTGTGACGGGCCTTCGAGCTTGAAGTTCAATCACCTAACTACCCTTACACAATAAACCCCAACATATGGTTTGTCCACGAAATAAGCCAATCAAAGAATGGGAATCCTTACAGGCCTAAAAGGTTGGTCTTGAAGAGAGGAAGGAAGAGCTATTGGAGGCTTGTCTTCAAGGGTTATTTCTCATTTTGCTAATCTCTTGTATTTCTGTTGATGTATAACCCATTTGGGATTATTTGTAACCTACACTTATGCTAATATATGTATGTATTGTTCTTATGCTTTGATTTGGTATTGATTCATTCCTTAGATATATATTGATTAAGCTCTTTTTGTGACATTCATATGTATAGATGATTATTTGTTGATATGTATGATGGATGAGATTAGGAGTAGATTAACTAAATGATTAGGAGTAGTTGTAATCAAATATCTCATTTGTTTATGTATGTTGATGTATGATTTACTATGTATGTGTTTAGAGTGATTAGAGTGATTAAGAGTTGAGATTGTGCCTGGATAACCATTCCTTGCATAATCTTGACAATTAGCTTTAAGGAATAGAAATAGCTTATGTGTGCATAATTATGCCACTTTAGCTTAGGTTCATATGTTCTTGTACGTAATGGGTCTAAACCCTAGACACAATCACTCTTCCGATTGGAGAGTGATGACATGATTTCGGTAATTCCCTAATCAAGAGAACGAACCCTTTACTGAATTAATTGGATTCACATGTTAAACAATCCACATAAATTGCATAGTGTGTTTGGTGAACCGATATCCCATATGTGTTATATATCTTGCTTATCTCCCAGCCACCTTTATTTTCGTAGTTAGGGTGTCTTACCTCTAGGAGTAGATTAATTTAATTAGGAGTAGATTAATTAAATAGCCAAGACACCCGGCTACATTTCTATCCTAGTTAGTTAGTTCACACACACACACACTACACCACATTCCATTTACATGCTTTAATAAACTCTAGAGCTAGATACAGTTAACGGATTCCATCTCCCTGTGGAACGAGACCCTTGCTTACTTGCTATACTTGTCCTTTGATTCGTTGCATTTGCGAGGTGATTAGAATGGAAATATCTTTTCTAACGGGTACAACGATGCCCGGTTAGCTGGTAGATTGTTCTGGTCGTTTGCCAAGTATCCGCCTGAGACTTACCAAGAGGCATATGACAGGGCACTGGAACAAGAGGACATAGATGAACAGCTCCGGGTCAAGGTCGAGCATGATGAAGCTCGATCAGCCAAGCGACGAAGAAAGAATCTCTAAAGCCTGCACCTGCAAAGATGTTTTAGAATCATCCTCCAAACTGGTTTACCTACCGACTACCACCTCTTCCCCAGCATCAGGATAGATATCCAGTGAGAAGGACCACACCTCCACTAAAAGAGGTAGTACGGGTAGCAAGCAAATAGGACTGGTACAACCATTACACCCTTTTCAATGCATCTCGAGAGACCATATACCTTGCCATACAAAGGTCTACTCAGGAAGCCCGGTCATATAAAGATCCTGACTAATCAGAGGAATCGCTATAAGTACTGTGACTTCCACGAGGATGTGGGACACAACACATCTGAATGATATAGCCTTCGCAACCAGATCGAAGGATTGGTAAGGGGGGACTCTTGATTGAATTTTTGCAGCAGGTACGAGATAGCATCAAGGTGGGAAAAGAGGTACAAATGGAGATGCGAGATGTGGAAGAAAAAAGATAGGATAGTGGAAAAGACTTGATGCAACAAATCCAAGTCATTCACACCATCAGTGGAGGCCCAACATTAGCAAGGACTTCTAACAACTCAAGGAAGAACCATGCTAGGAAGATCCTAAGGCTTACTACTGGTCATAATGTACTCCGGGTTTCTAGGGGATCTCCAGACTATCCTTGCTCTGCCAGATCATTTTCATAGAGGAGGATGCATACAATACAGTTCAACCACATGATGATCCAATGGTGATCACGGTACAAATATCTAATTGCCGTGTTCACTGCATCCTAATAGATACCGGGAGCAGCGTTGACATTCTATTCAAAGGAGCACTGGACAAGCTCAACCTGAAGAACCCCTGCTACAATAGCTGCACCACACCCTTATATGGTTTTACAAGAGATTCTGTGACGCTAGTTGGAACGCATATCCAACCGGTAATAATTGGAGAGGCTCCCATTCAGCAGAACATAATGACATAATTTATTGTGGTTGATACCCCATCCGCTTATAATGCAATCCTAGGAAGGCCTTTCCTGTCAGGAATTAGGGGAGTGTTGTCCATTCATCACAACGTCCTAAAATTCCCAGTAGGAACCAAGGTAGGAGAAGTCTGAGGGGACTAACAAGCAGCTAGCACCTGTTATGCAGCATCCACCAATCCTACCGTGCTAGCTAAGCAGTGTGCACATGTAACCAGAGAACCAAGCCGAGAGGTACCAAAGCAGGATCACTACGTCCTGGAAGAAGGAGAGGTGTCGGACATGATTATAGAAGAGACAGAAGATGAAGAGTGGGGGTGGACTGGTGGTCACCCCGCGGAGCAGTTAGAAGAAATACCTATCAAAAAGGGCAATCCAACCAAAGTAGTGAAGATAGGAGGCACGCTGGATTGTGAGGTCAGGAAGAACCTAGTAAAGCTCATTAAAGAATACAATGATATTTTTACCTGGAGTCATGATGAAATGCTAGGTATCCCTCTCAACTTAGCCGCTCACAGGCTGGCAATAGATGTAATCTTCAAGCCAGTCAAACAGAAGCGGAGGCATTTCAACGCCGAGCAGAATGCTGCGGTGCAGGAAGAGGTAGATAAGCTTCTGAAAGCCAGATTCATCAGAGAATCCCGCTACCCCGAATGGATCGCCAATGTGGTCATGGTAACCAAAGCTAATGGGAAATGGCGTATGTGCGTGGACTACACCGACCTCAACCGGGCTTGCCCGAATGATAGCTTCAATCTGCTTAAATCAACTGATTGATTCCACTGTAGGTAACAAGCTCATAAGCTTCATGGATGCTTTCTTGGGGTACAACCAGATCTTGATGCACCCCGCCGATCAAGATAAGACCAGCTTCATCACTAGGCAAGGCATCTACTGCTACTAGGTGATGCCATTCAGTCTCAAAAATACTGGAGCCACTTACCAGCGTTTGGTGAACAAGTTATTCAAGCAATAGATAGGAAGGTCTATGGAAGTATATACAGACGACATGATCACAAAGTTTTAGATGACTGACCAACATCCAGAAGATTTATGCCAGACCTTCCAAGTAATAAGGGAGAACCAGATGAGATTGAATCCAGCTAAGTGTGCTTTCGGGGTAGCAGCAGAAAAGTTTCTTAGGTTCATAGTACATGAGAGAGGAATCGAGGCCAACCCCAAGAAGATCAAGGCCATCATGGTTCTTGAATCCCCTACTACCCTCCAGCAGGCACAAGGATTGACTGGCAGGATAACAGCATTGAACCGCTTCATATCTCGATCTACAGATAAGTGCTTACCTTGCTTCAAAGTCATTAAACATGGTAAGAAGATGAAGTGGGATCAAGAAAGTCAGCAAGCTTTCCAGTCTTTGAAGAAATACCTAGCTAGCCTGCTTTTGCCAGTGAAACCCCTTTCAGAAGAAGAACTATAGCTTTACTTGGCAGTATCAGAAACCATAACCAGCGGGGACTTGGTGAAGGAATGTGGTGACAGGGCCTAGAGACCAATCTACTATGTGAGCCGTGCTCTGACCAAGTTTGAGAAAAATTATATTCTCCTGGAGAAGCTTGCCTATGCACTTATGACTACAGCTAGAAAGCTCCTGCGTTATTTTCAAGCTCACACAGTCATAGTAGTAACAGACCAACCACTGAGACAGTTCCTCCAGAGGCCAGAAGTATCAGGCATATTGGTCTTGTAGGCCCTAAAGCTCACCTAGTATGATATAAAATACAAGGTAAGAACAAAGATCAAGGCTCAAGCCTTAGCCGACTTTGTAGCAGAATTTAGCATGACCTCCAATCCAGGTACCACTGTAATCTTGAGCCTAGATCCAAAATCCTCGAAATGGCCCACTGATCGCAAGGCCTGGATACTATATACGGATGGAGCGTCAAATCAAGTAGGCTTTGGAGCTGGGATTATCCTTACTGATCCTGAAGGGATTGATTGCAGCCACTGTTTCAGGTTTGAGTTCAGAGCCACTAGTATTGAGGAGGAGTATGAAGCCTTGTTAGTAAGAATGAAAGTTGTTGAAGAATTGGGGGCAGATTTCCTCTTGGTTAGAAGTGATTCCCAGCTTGTAATCAACCAAGTATCTAGTGTGTACCAAGCGAAGGGTGACAACATGGTAGCATACCTCAAAAAAATCCAAGAAGCAGCAACAAGATTCAAGGGTATGAAGATGGAATTGATTCCTCGATAGAGGAATCATCAAGCAGATGTCCTAGTTAAGATAGCTGCAACCGGAGGACAAGCATTGCCTAAAGGGATACCACTCTAACTTCTACCCCGACCCAGCATAGCTACTGGATTAGAAGTGAACTCGGTTGACTGACTTCCTTGCTGGATGGATCCTATAGCTGATTACGTCCAAAATGACACTCTTCCAAAAGATCTGGATCAAGCATGTAAGTTCAAAAGGACCTCTACTCGGTACTACCTGGTAGAAGGATACCTCTACCGTAAAGGAAAATCCCTTCCATTGCTAAGATGTCTACATCCGGATGACACTCAATGGGTGCTAAACGAGGTACATGTAGGGGACTGCTGCAACTATGTATCAGGTGAGACCCTGGCTTAGAAAGTTCTTATAATGGGCTACTTCTAGCCTACTCTACATCATGATGCCAAGCAATTTGCACAATATTGTGAACCTTGTTAGAAGACAGTAAACCTTCATCACCTGCCTCCTGAAAGACTTACTTCGATCAGCATGCCTTACCTATTTGCTATCTGGGGGCTGGACCTGATCGGGCCACTTCCTACTACTTCTAGTCAAGCCAACCATGTTGTAGTGGCCATAGATTACTTTACCCGGTGGGTGGAAGCGAAGTCCCTTGCCTAGATAACTGAAGCAAACACCATAAGCTTGGTCAAGGAAAACATTATCTGCCGATTCGGTACCCCGATGGCAATAATAACTGATCAGGGTAAACAGTTTGACAATGCCAACTTTAGGTTTTTCTGTGAAGAGCTTGGTATCAACCTTAGTTTTGCATCGGTAGCCCACCCTCAAACTAATGGGTTGGTGGAAGCTACCAACAAGACCATCAAGAAGCTCCAAAAAAAGAAGCTTCAACAGAAGAAAGAGAAGTGGGTTAAAGAACTCCCAAATGTACTATGTGTTAGGATTATGCTCAATAGCAAAGAGTGTAATAGTGTTTTTGACAATCTATTCATATTAATAATGTGATTTCTGCTTTAACAAATCTTATAGCATTTATAGTTTGAATATTATAATTGTCAAAAGTAAATAATCATAAGGTCAAAAGACTATGAGAAAAGAAGAATTGTTCGTACATCTGGATATGTATGTGGTAGACACAATTCTTTAGTTAGTCTTGAATAATGTTCACATCTTAAGTTAAAGGTTGGGCACCTTTATCTTGTTAAAGTTGTAGATTCTTTTACTGGCATTTGAGTGGGATCAAATATGTTATGATGAGTCTAAAATCATCAAAGTGGCTTTGAGTAAAAGATCTAGTGCACTAGGTGCGTTGAACTGGATCACAATGAAATACTTTATCTAGAACTGTCAGTAGATAAAAGTCTTTTCATTATCAGGACAATCGGAGAGTCTATCTTAATCCTGAGATAAATGATGGACTTATGGTTGCAAGTGTTATCATTTGAGTTATCAATGAGTACGATTATATAGCATAGTCTATCCTCGATAGTTTGGTGGTATTCATTTGTTAATCGATAGAGGACTTCATTTATAGATATGGACATCGTGGCTCTATTTATTAAATGAGAGTAGAATATCATCATATGGATGTTTTGAGGTATTGGATATTAAATCTTAATGTTAGGTTTTCAATAGTGTCTATTGAAACATGGCTTCTGGACAAGTCAAAATATCCAAGTTCAAAATGTGGTCATATGAGGAAATATGGTAACTTGAAGAGCTATAGGCGGTCTATGAGCTCTTGGCGATTACTGATATTCTTCACGAGGATACACCATCTCTTATAAGATTGTCTAGGGTATGAATGAGAATCATTTACTTATTCCATCTTTATTTAAGAGTGCAATTTTAGTTCTTTAGTGGAATGAACTAAAATTAATAGATTGAACCTAAGTGAATCATTTGTTGATTGTGATTGGGTTATGTCTATTAAAGCTTAAATTTAGATAGGCCCGCCAAGATCCCTAATGCACACGGACTTGCATGGATCACTTGATATATTCTACCGGACCAATTTTTGGGTCCATCTAGAATTGTGTTTAATATATTAAGAATATAATTTGCACATTATTTATTTAATGGGCTGATCAATTATATTAATATATTAATGAAAGGCATGTGGGCTTGTTTCTTTTAGTAAGAATGGGTCTGGTTCACATGTGGGCTTTTTAATTAAAGTCTAATGGATTAAATAAAATAAGAAAATAATATTAGGCCCATGTATATGGTGTGGGCGGCAAGACTAGAATAATAATCTAAAATATTATTTTATTTTATTGATTGATTAAATGGAAATTAATTAATTTATTAGTTAATCATTTAATTGAGAATCAAAATCTTTTTCTGATCAGGAAATATGTTTCCTAGAGTTATACTATTGGTAGTAGTATATTAAATATTAAAGACTTTATTTGGTAAGTAGATAAATAAAGGGAATTTATTTATTTAGTCAAATTAGGAAGTCTTTGATATAGTCACAAATACACTAATGAGTTGGATTAGGGTTTGGAATTCTAAGGAAATCTACCTAGAGTTATGATTTAGGTCAAAAGACACAAATCCTACATGGTAGAAGATTTTCGGCCACATGATATATATATAGCTAATATATATATATATATATATATAATATAATATAAATATATATGGCAGCCGGATATATATATTATAAATATATATGGCATATATATAATATGATATATATAATATGATATAAATAGTATAAAAAAGTGATGGCACTTGGCCGCATATATAAAAATATATAGATATATCATTCTTGATTTTTAGCACTAATACTTTAATATGGCAAGTGGTCGCTGCACATATATTATATATTCTTTGAAAAGAATGCGGCTAACCCTAGGTCTTATGCTTAAGAGTTTTTTTCTTTTGCTAGAGATAAAATAGAATCCAACTCTTAGATTAGTGTGAGAATTCGGCTAAGAGGAAAAGAGAGAAAAGTTTGTTCTTATTTCGATAGTACACTAGTAACTTTTATATCAAAAGGTTTTGTGCACAATTTCGAATAAGGTTCACGCGAGTTTCGATCTAACGATTGTGAATTCAAAAGTGACCGAAACATTCTTTGTAGCCTCTTGGAATTTGTTGTGACTAACGAAAAAGAAAAAGTTTTGTTAATCCATCCTCAGGTACACAATTCAAAGAGAAGGGAGACCACGCTCCTAGGTGATTCACGTTCGTGATTGGATTGGAAGATCTTGCGGATTACCATCAACACAATGTCAATCGGATCACACGACAAAGGTATGATATCTTTAGTATTATATGTTAATTAATTAGAGGGTTAAGGTTCAAATTATGGAAAAATTTTAAACTATACTAAACTCCTTTTTTAGTCTCGCTTCCGCTGCGTTGACCATATTTTTCCCTACACTATGGGCATATCGGACTAGCAAGAGGACTGCTAATGGGGAAACTCCCTACTCACTGGCTTTTGGGACAGAAGCAGTCTCACCTATCAAGCATAGACTGACATCTTTCAGGGTCCAACACTTTGAATTAGAAAACAATGAAACGAAGTTGAAGGCTAGTCTAGACCTCCTCGAGGAGAAGCAGGATAGGGGTGCAGAACGGGTAGCAGCCTACCAGAGCAAGATAGGCCAATGTTTTAATAGAAAGGTAAAGACTCGAAACTTTAAAGAAGGGGACTTGGTCTTTAGGAAGGTAACCCAGAATACTCGGAAGAGGTTTAACGGGGTACTAGCTCCCAACTGGGAAGGTGTTAGGTTTTTGGTTTGTCTTGGCATATATTCCTTATCAAAAAGATGTTTATCTTGTATTGATTAGTGGTCATTGTCATGATGATACAAAGCTTCAAGGAAAGACTCGGCTACGATTCATGCAAGGTGGTGGCTTGTTAAGGGGAATTAGCTTCATTGCTCATCAAAGGTATATTTGACCTCATTCCTCTTACAAGGCATAGGCACACACACACAAATCATTCATGAGTGTCCCTGCATTGTTGTGCACCATTTATATAACACTTTCGCATGTTTCAGTATGCTCATGCATTGAACTCATATTGTCATACATTTTAGAAATGCATGTTTTAAGACTATGTCTAGGAAATGACATACTTGTGTGAACTTGCGTTTATTTGTTTTTGTTTTATTAATTTTGGACTTGAACATGATCTCATATGATTCCTTATTGAGTCTCGGTCATTTCAATTACTCATTCATTAGGTTTTAGGTCCAAACAATGTAGCTACGCTACTTTGCGTTCTCATTTGTTGAGTTGTCTTCGTCGTCATTTTTCGAGATGAATTCTCAACCTTTTGTCAAATTTTTGTAGTCATCATTGTGTGTGAGGGAGTCATGATTCGTAATCCAAAGACGGATTAAAATTGGAGTTCGGAGGCCCGAATACGGCCGAAGAACGTGAGAGGAGCGCGGGAGGAGCAAGCTAGGCCAATGGCCAAGCTTGGTGGCCACGTGTGCCACATGGCCAGCATGGCCCTCTGCCCACATGTGCCACATGTGGTTCTAACATGGCACATGCTGGTTGGCCAGTTTCCTTCCATCTCTCTCTTCCTTTTAAATCTCTCCATTCCCTCCCATTCATTTTCAAGAAGAAAAAGTTAGAATCTCACCAGAATTTTCTCTCCAATTTTTCTCACCTTCCAAACACCATAACGTTCTCATACAAAGTTGGAATTGGTTGATTCAAGTTGGAGATTGTTCATAATCGAGTCCTCTACCTTTTCCAAGTGGTCTTGTAGCTATTTGATCGATTTTTGGAGTGGTTCTACCAAGAAAACCGAACCAGCCTCATGAGATTGAGGTAGTGTTCATATGTTTGAGATTTCTTATTTTATAACCTTCAATTACCTTGGGGTTTCTTCTTCTATATGTTCTTGTATGTATGGTGAATGCTATTGAGAAAGATAGCTTTACAATCAATCCTAATCAAAAGTCTAATTAGA
The DNA here is from genome assembly GCA_008009225.1 of Acer yangbiense. Classification (NCBI taxonomy): domain Eukaryota; kingdom Viridiplantae; phylum Streptophyta; class Magnoliopsida; order Sapindales; family Sapindaceae; genus Acer; species Acer yangbiense. Next base: position 37,191,867 of record CM017768.1, read on the forward strand.
GACTTATGTGAACTAGTTTTTTTGATTCTAGGTTTTTCACATGATTGAGAGTTGTATTGTGATTAGATTGATATCGAAGGTTGTTTGTGACTTGATTGAATCAATTTTATGATGAATGACCTTGAAATGTATTTTGATCCTTTGATTGATGAAATCTATGATTATTGTATTTGTATGTGTTTTTAGAGCTATCTAGGAATTAATTGATTTATCATTTAATCCTTGCTCTAAATCTTTGGCTAGAATATTCATTGAATACATTTTATGATTCTAGCATTTTGTTGTGTATGTTTGTGACATCTTGAATATGTGCTTCATGACTATTATCAATTCAAGTGTTATTTATTTGAATGAAACTAGGAGCAATTTGTGTTAGGTGTTTTTCACATGCTCTAAGTTTAATTCATGATTTTGCATCTAGACTTTTATTTCTTGTGTTCTCACATGTTTAGGTCTAGTTGTTCCATGGAATGTATTGATTACATGTTCTATGTTGAATTGATTGTTTGCATCATTTGCATTCACATAATCACATTAGGATGTCCTTATAAAAGGCATGAAGTCTTGACTAGGACAAGGTGTCCAGATAGTCAAGCAAGGAAGTCTTGGTTAGGACAAGAGGTCCGGATAACCAAGGAAGAAGTCATGGCTAGGATCAAGAAGGTCCGGATAGTCATGCATGAGAGGCTCTCTAGAGGCATGAGTGCCTTGGATAGGGAGTTGACTGCAATATTGGTAGGCCTAGTCGTACGGATAGACATAGACTCCAAAAAAGCGGGGTACATGAGATGTATATGCACTCTTGAGGAATTTCTAATCTTCCATCGATGTTGGTTTGGTATGATCTTCAATATATGGTGGTTCCGCATCATTGAGGGATTTCGTACTTTCCAATAGGGTTGGGTAGACATAAACTCCAATAGGAAGTTGGTCAAGGATGGTTACTTTTGAGAAATTTCTAATTTTCCATCCAATATATATTACCCAATGGTTGTAGTTCAACTTGTGGATGTTTCCTCTTTGGAGGTTTTACCATGTTAAAAAATCTCTTGTGTTAATTCTTTCTGTCTCTATCTCTTATATTTGTATATGTGTATGTTGTTATCTTGTGCATATTATTCACTTGTGATGTATATTGAAACAAAATTATGTAAAGTGTGATTTATGAACAAATTCATTTGATCATATTTGTAAATATAAGTCTTTTATATATTGTAATTTTTGTATATAGTGATATTTGATTATACTTGTAATACATTGAACAAATATTGAAATACAAGTATTATTTGTTGTTGAGTTTATTGATGACTCGCTTTTTGTGTCATTACCAAATTGCGAATTATCAAAAGATATTTATAAATGAATTCTTACGCAATATACTTTAAGTTTTGAAAACTAGTAAAGCGGTAAGTTTAAGATTCGTTCCACAAGGATTAGGCTAGATTAATCGATTTGCTAACTAATCTAAATTAGTCTAACTAGGTGCAAGAAAGTAAATCATGGTTAGATGGATAGTGTGTGGTTTGAGAAACCACCAAAGAATGCATGTAAATTAAATGTACAAAAATGTAAAGAGAATATGAATGGAGATAGGAATCCAATACAAACAACCTAGATAAGAAAATAGATTAAACAAATAATAGGAATTCTAGGGAGATGATAGAGTAGCTAATGGACCATTGAGCAATTCATTTATGGCTTCATTAACGTGCTATCTACACAATCAAGGACCGATCTCGTTCGGAAGTGTTGTTTAGGCCATCACTACGAACCCTAAATAACTTCCCACCGCAATGCCTAACCGATTAAGAAGAGGGAGTCACGGCGGGATCGGTTTGTGACGATCAAATGGCCTAGGCAATCGGGGTGATATCCCCACCAACAACCTAACCTATTCAATATGTGCTATAATCAATCAAGTGTGTCAATAACTCAATCAATTTTATCACAAATAAATCCTACAACAGATTGTAATCAACAGGTGTGTCAATACTCATTTAATCACATAAGTCCAAGATCTAATTAAAAAGTAAATAGAACTACAATCATGCAAACATAATATTCAAAGCTTTAATAAATACTCATGTCCAAAAAGTCTTCTCAAATCATCCCCTAAAATGGGGGTTTAATTACACATAATTACAAACAAGAAAAGGAAGTAAAATGTAGAGAAATCACCCTTGGGTCTCTCTTGTAAGCTTAATCCTTCCTTGAGCTTCCTTGCTTGAATCTTGTGTAAATATTGGGTGATGAGGATATGTCTAGATAGGTGGAGTCAAATGGAAAGTGACAAAGGAAATGGGTGGAGAAGATGGAAAAAGATGAGTGTTTGTGGTGAGGTAATCTAGTGTTTATTGGAGAGGAGAATGGTGGGATTAGGAATGGTGAGAAAGGAGGTCTCTTGATTAACAAGAGTTGAATCAAGAGTTGTCTAAGACGAAAAAATGGTGATGAATTTATAGGCTTTTAAAATTAGGTCTTGGGTGGTAAATTACCAAAACACCCCTCCTGCATGGCAAATTACCATTTAGTCCAAAAGAGGGGGTCATTGTGTAATTTACCCACCCAATCAAAGTTTGATAGAGAAGAGATCGCTATTTGGTGTTCATGGTGACACTAGGGCGACTCTGGGGCGACATCATCTGGAGCCAAAACAACTCCCTTTTTGCCATGGCGACATTTTGGTCGCGGTTTGGGATTGAGGGCGACATAGGGGAGATTAGGCGTGATTTGGTGGCTGAAGATCCGGTGGTTTTGGGTGACCGGAAAGGGACCGAATGGACTGCCGTTGATCTCACCGTTGATTTGGGCCGGAAACCAACCAACGGTAGGTCGAGGATCAGAATTGAACGGCGGCGGTAGCGCTTAGGGTTTGAGGAGCTTCCATGGTGGTTTACACGCAAGGAAGAAGAAGAAGATGAATTGAAGAAGACGGGGTGCATCCAGTAGCAAATTGGGGTGCAATCAGACGCCATCCTTTTTGTCTCATTTGGGGTGCACTTAGAAAAGGCATGGGGTGCACGCTGGTAGTATGAACTCACCGTTTCATTAGAGTAGGTGGCGTGGGCTGCTTCTCTTTTGGGGTGCATTTAGTAGTGGCCTAGGGCTCACTCAGAGGCCCACACCACTTATCAAAACGCATCATGTCACTGTCCGCATGGCACTGATTGCCTGATTTACGTGGCAAATTACAGACAGCTCCCCTAATCTTTTGTATATTTTCGATAACTTCAGTCTTCGTTCAATAATTACACTTTTGCCCCTATTTCTCCAATATTACTTCAATGCCCCTGAACTCTGTAAATACCTGAAAACACTTAATTTATACAATTAAATCACGGGATAATGCCCGAGAATCAAGCAAAATGAGAAGGAAATGAGGGCAAAAATCATAACAATTTTGGTCCGATGAAATACCCACAAACCTATCTTTTGCTCGTCCTTGAGCAAAACAAACAATAAGCACACATGGACATGTGTCTAAATATCAAATAATCAAAAATTAAAGCACTAACCCTTTGCAAAAGACTCAAAAGTCAATATTCGACTTGCAAAACCAAAAGTGAAGAGATTTAACCAACGTTGTGCTCATTAGGAAATAATGCATGTAAGAGATGCTAAATGAAGATTAAAATCATGCCACTCTAAGTAAACATTGCACGCAACGTGATCCTACATTCTAGATGCTAAAGCTTCAAGACTAGAGTGCCATTCGGTAGGGAATGTAATTCGCCTCGACATCTAATCCTCACTGGATTCTCTCATTTTCACACGGATCCTAGGCTTCACTCACAATCCATATGCAATATGAGTTTATGTTCAGTATATCAAATATAATTGCACATGATCATTTAAAAACACAATTTCTGAAATTTTGTCTCATGAATGGAATTGAAAACCATGAATCGGAAAGAACATGCATCAACCAAAATTTCCAAAGTTGACACCCCTAAAGATCAAATAGGTCTTTCATTTGGTTGTAATGGGGCCTAAGGTGAGTGGTGATTCAGTAAATGGGAAAAATTTACATCAAACACCCAAAGGTCACACTAAGGCATACATTATAAGTTAAGCACAATTTGCTCATTACAACTTTGCATATTCCACACTTTGGCGTTCAGGCTTACCTTGTGCATTTTCTACTCTTAATTTTCATTGAGTAGCTCATTTAATTCCACATAATTCATCTAGGCACTTAGTGCCTCATTCATCTTTTCTTTTTCTTTCTTTTGCATTGCTTTTCTTTTCTTTTCTTTTCTTTGCTTTTCTTTTCTTTTCAAGCATTGCATTTCATCTTTTTAATGTGTTTGCACATACATACTTGCCTAGGTACACGCCTTACATTTTAATACACCTCAAAGCTTACATTCAACCCCTAAGCCTTAGCAAACCATTTGGTACAAGGTAAGTCTAGTGTATAGGCTATATGGTTTATGTTGATATGCTTCATGAATGAAAAGCTTAATTGTGTTTGGCTTCAAATGGGCAATGGAGCACACACATAGAGGGATTGGAAGTATTTAGGCCAATTTGGTGGTTTTTCACATGTATTGCCTAAAATCATCTCTAAAGGTTTGTCCACAAAGTCAATTAAGACATCCACAAGCAGTCCATATGTTCTATGGCAAACAACATTTAAGTGCGAATGAGACATTTTAAATATGCTTAACATGTATGTTTGAATAAGTGTTTAAAGAGTGAAAAATTTCCCTCAAAATACGCTTTTTAAGGCCGTGTTTGTGAACCTCACGGGAAGTCTCCACTATTGACTCCTAACCTTCAAGCACAATTGAATATTCACTCTAACATCAAGAGAAAAGAACTAGCACGCTTTGCTCAATGCAACCCTAAATGGCATGAAATTAATCTAAACTAAGCAAGGCAAAGATGCACAATTCCTTACTCGCACACACAATGGCACAATCTCAACAAGCAAAATATGCTCAAGCATGGCATTATCGTAAGATTTTCAAAAAAATTTTAAAATTTAGGCTCAAAACATTTGCACACAATTGCAAACAACAGACGGTGTTGCGCACACACCCCCAAACCTAAATTAGACATTGTCCTCAATGTCTTTGGGGCATATAAACCGGTAAACACGGCGCAACACACATCCACAGTCAAAGAGTTTCAAAAACGCAATTAATGTCCATATAAAAATTTATCCCAAAGATTGGAATCAAGTTGTTCAATATGATCCTATATATTCATCATCAACTCAAAAGATATGGCAATGTAAAATCATCAAGAGTTACCATCACAATCTATGTGGACAATCATATGTGATCATTCAAGCCTAAATCCACTATCAAAAACAAATCTCACCCTTATTCTAGACAAGAAACTAAAAAGCAAGAAATAAAACAAATTAAAAAGCAAGGAAAGAAATTATACCTAGGTGGGTTGCCTCCCACTAAGCGCTTGGTTTTACGTCCCCGCTAGACGTGCTACTTGGATCGGTCAACCGAATTCCAAGGCTTCGAAGATGCGCCTATATGCGATTAGGTCTTGGAAGTATTTGTTGCCCGCCGGCGTGTTCCTAATCATATAAAGCAAAGGCAAGTAAAAATGCACTTGAAAAAGTGGTTTAATAAGTTTAGGAAACAACCTATACCAAATGCTTTTGAGTAGGCGGCTTTGAGAAATAGTAAGAGGGACATAAGGCTTTGGTTCCTTTATTTCATCATTCGTCTCCTCTTCTCCTACTTCTTCACCTGAAATACTAGAAGACTCATTAGCAAAATTGTGAAAATAATTGTGCTCTAAATTCTCACCATTCGAAGGGATGGTGGTAGCTTCTTCTAGCATTGGTGGACTTGGGAACTCTTGGCTCTCTTTCCCTTGCATGGCTTCCATGATAGCTCCAAGGTGCACTTCTATTCTTCTCAACGAAGCTTCTAATCCTGAAAACCTAAGTGCACTTGCCTCTAAACATCCGTTCAAAGCTTTCTCGTATGACATTTGTGATGCTCGGATGGCCTTCAGCTTTTCTTCCTCGGGATTCTCATCCGGCCCCGTATTGGAAGACTTTGAGTCATGAGCTCTTTCTTCCCTCGAGTGCCTTGAGGCGAATAATTCCATATCTCGGTTGAATTTTGCCAATTGCAAGCCAAAATAATCAATTGTTCCTAAAAAGAAAACAAAAAGAAAAACGAAAGCAAGACGCAAAAGAAACAAGACTAGAAAATCTATAAAAAAAAAAAATGACACACTACCAAGAAAATCTAACTACAAAAAGAAATAACACAAATCAACTAATCTAAACACCAATCCCCGACAGCGGCGCCATTTTGATGACTCGCTTTTTGTGTCGTTACCAAATTACGAATTATCAAAAGATATTTATAAATGAATTCTTACGCAATATACTTTAAGTTTTGAAAACTAGTAAAGCGGTAAGCTTAAGATTCGTTCCACAGGGATTAGGCTAGATTAATCGATTTGCAATCTAATCTAAGTTAGTCTAACTAGGTGCAAGAAAGTAAATCATGGTTAGATGGATAGTGTGTGGTTTGAGAAACCACCAAACAATGCATGAAAATTAAATGTACAAAAATGTAAAGAGAATATGAATGGAGATAGAGATCCAATACAAACAACCTAGATAAGAAAATGGATTAAACAATTAATAGGAATTCTAGGGAGATGATAGAGTAGCTAATGGACCATTGAGCAATTCATTTACGGCTTCATTAACGTGCTATCTACACAATTAAGGACCGATCTCGTTCGGAAGTGTTGTTTAGGCCATCACTACAAACCCTAAACAACTTCCCATCGCAATGCCTAACCGATTAAGGAGAGGGGGTCACAGCGGGATCGGTTTGTGACGATCAAATGGCATAGGCAATCGGGGTGATATCCCTACCAACAACCTAACCTATTCACTATGTGCTATAATCAATCTAGTGTGTCAATTGTAGGGAAAAATACCGTAGTACACGCAGCGGAAGCGAGACTAAAAACGAGTTTTTAGTATAGTTTAAAATTTTTCCATAATTTGAACCTTAACCCTTTAATTAATTAACATATAACACTAAAGATATCATACCTTTGTCGCGTGATCCGATTGACACTGCGTCGATGGTAATCTGCAAGATCTTCCAATCCAATCACGAACGTGAATCACCTAGGAGCGTGGTCTCCCTTCTCTTTGAATTGTGTACCTGAGGATGGATTAACAAAACTTTTTCTTTTTCGTTAGTCACAACAAATTCCAAGAGGCTAGAAAGAATGTTCCGGTCACTTTTGAATTCACAATCGTTAGATCGAAACTCGCGTGAACCTTATTCGAAATTGTGCACAAAACCTTTTGATATAAAAGTTACTAATGCACTATCGAAATAAGAACAAACTTTTCTCTCTTTTCCTCTTGGCCGAAAATCACACTAGTCTAAGAATTGGATTCTATTTTTCTCTAGCAAAAGAAAAATCTCTCAAGCCAAAGACCTTAGGGTTCCTTAAAATATACAAATAATATATATATATATATATATATATATTTAGTGGCCGCAAGTCCCATGCAAAAAATATGTATATATATATCTCTTTATATATGCTTGAATCCTACTTTATATATATATTGAAAGTTCATTAAATACTCGAGGTGTGTTTATCAATATAAAGCTAGAGGGGGGGTGAATAGATTTTATCTAATTGTTACCCAATTTTCGCATACAAGTCAACAAAACATACAAGTGTAATAAGATGCGGAAATAGTAAATGACACTTGATGTATACGTGGAAAACCCAACCACTGGGAAAAACCACGGGCTGTTAAGTGCGCCACACTCAGACCTCGAAATCCACTATATGAAAAGACGGTTACACCCTCAAGTGATTCTCGGACTCTCACCCTAGATAACCTCAGGCTATGGACACTACCAATCGCCACTCTTGGTTCAATCCCTAGTGATATCCCCTGATACACTACTCTTGGCGTGAGCACCCTCTAATCTACCACGCGGGCCTTTTACAGCGGCTCTAGTCCAATTTGCTTGCGTTCTAAGCAACCTAATCCCGGATGCTACACACAAGACTTACTTTCTCTTTGAAGAGAATACAACCCTATGTGAATATATATGAATATTCAATAAATGCAATAAGAGCTAGGGTACTCTAAATGCTTATCTAGGATGATGATATATTCAATTTAAATCAACCCTAGATATCAATTGCTAAATGACATGTCAAATAGCATAGATGAGCATAGATTATAAAAACCTAGATATCTATCAAAAACAACACTCAATCAATTCATCACAAATAATCTCTTTTCTTGTATTTAGCATATGATCTAAAACATACAAGTAATTTAAAAGAGATGGCTTGGTATTTAAAATACTACAATAAGATGAAATTAATCAAAATCTTACCAAGCAAGTTGTGATGATGCAAACCCATACATGGATGCACTCTATGTAGACATAGGAGATGCAATATGAAATTTGATGCAAAAGGGGTTTGATTTGAGTGGTTAAAGATGAGTTCTTGATTTGATTTTCTCTCAAAATCTATCTTTGAAGATTAGGGTTCTTAAGAGTCAAAGAACTGATTCAGATAATGAGAAAGTGTGATATTTATAGACATCAAGAACAGGGCAAGTGAAAAGACAATTCTGCCCCTGAAACGCACCGTTCGGCGGTTTCAATCGGCGGCTAGGCCGCCGATGACGACCGCCGAATTGAGCTCGTGAAGAACAGAGCATTAACGGCGGTTTCATTCGGCGGTTTCGTGACCGCCGATCCAACCGCCGAAACAAACCCGAGAGATTAAAATCGATCAGGTATGAACGGCGGTTTCGAACGGCGGTCGTGACCGCCGATCTTGACCGCATAATAGCTTCAGACCATTCTGGACTGAAACGGCGGTTTCATTCGGCGGCCAGGCCGCCGATCATAACCGCTGATCACCAACAATGGTGAAAACCAAGGAGAAGCCAAGGGCATTCTCCATAGGCGGTCTTCGCGCGAAACCAAGCACTAATTAGTGCAAGCGCGGACGTTTCCGAACAATGTCGGGAAACGAATTATAAGGCACATATACACACAACAAGATATATCAACCAAAGTGCTAGTGTGTAAAGTGACATGTGAAGAGATGCACATAAAAATAAGCAAGTATGCAATCATAGCAAGAATGCTAAGTGTGTGTGTGCTACTAAATCTCTTCAAAGAAAAACAAGCACAAGAGAATATACCTTTGGCGTGCTTGTATCTTGAGGTCATGGAAGGGCCTTTGATCTTCAACACTAAACACTAGACTACCCTTACATTCAAAACCCCAACATGTGGTTTGACCACGAAATAAGCCAATCAACAAAACGGGAATCCTTACAATCTCCCCCTTTGGCTATTTCGTGACAAAACCACCACTCACATTGATTCCTCACAACTTAATAGAAACTACGGGTCTACAATGATTTTCTACTTTACAAAGAGATAAGATAAATGGTCTTGAAGTCTTCAATCTCAAGTAGAACAATCAATCCCTGAAAACACAGTTTCTATACTTTCCAATACAAGAAAAGGTGAGATGAATCAAGTGAGGACATAAACAAGCATTTGCATTTAAGAATTTGAGTACAACATCATGCAATGTATGAATGTGCAAATGCTCCCCCTCAAAGGGTTACTCCCCCTCAATTAGTATTCTCCCCAACATGCACAATTGCTACTACAATTTGCAACTCCCCTTACCACACCATACTCCCCCTTTTTGTCATGATATAGACAAGGGAGTAGTCCCCAACCGGGTCACTCAAGGCAAAGAGAGATAGTAGCATTCTAGTATATGCATAATCAATATAAGTCACTTTATGCAATCTCAATTTATTGGAGAGAAACAAGGAGATTTATTTAAATAAAATGTGTGAATCAAAAAATTGCTTTGCATACAAGACATGTAGCATTTAAGTCCAAAATATCATGGTATTTGGCAAAGCAAATGACAAAGGTTTTCAATATGAATTCAAACCAATTTCACCAATGTCAAGAGAGAAGCAAGGATATAGGTTTTCATTGATTTCAATTTAAGAACAACTATATCCAACTTTATAAGCTAAACATGTCATGAGCGACTTTGCACCCTACTTAATTTTTCCAGATAAGATATCCGTATGATAGTAGACATGTTCAACCAATAAAGAAAGAGAGACATTTGGATTGTAACATCCTTGAATGGATACAAGATCCTTTTTCATTTGAGTCTCATAAGCTTTTTCACACATGTTTTACAGTTAAGAAATGCAATCATCAAAACATGCTTTTTAAGATAAGCATTTAGCATGTCATTTTAACAATCATCATGTCATGGAGATCATTATAGGTCATTCAAATTAAATCCTATGTATATATCTCCTAGTCCAAAAATGCATGTTTGAACATAAATATGACATGGATTGCAATACAAGCATTGATCACACTTATTGAATAGAAAATATGTATACATAGTGTAACCAAGCTTACTCAAGCAACAAAAAGAGAAGCACAAGATATTTCGAATTTTTTGCAAGTGACAAGATGCAAAATAGCTCTCTTTGCTTAAGTTCCCCATATGGGGTCAAATTTCCATACCACTTCAAAGAAGGGTATGAGGTCCTATGGACCTACCAAGTCCTTTGGACTTGGATGAACCTATTTGAGACTTGTTAGTCTCGTAGCAAGCGGGTTCATTCTTATTACTCCACTTAGGTGACACTAAATCAATCCTAGTGGACAAAGGTTCTAGAGTACAAGATGAAAAAGGATCATGCACATGATTTTCTTCCTTTTTATGAAGCATCTTAGCTCTAGCCTTTTTCTTGTCAATCATGCTTTTAGCTCTACACATTTCAATGTAATGCAAGCAACTTGGTCTAATATGACCAACAATACCACAAATATGACAAGTGGGAATAAAGTTAGGAATCATACCATTCCCTTTAGCATGGATAGGAGCTTTCCCTTGTCGTTGTGGTTGTCTTGGTTGTTGGATCGGATCTCTCCTCTTTTGTTGAAAACCAAGACGAGGTTGCTTGCTTGTCTGAGCTTGCATGATTGAACTCTTCCCATTGTGTTTTTGAGTTTGAGGGAAGATAGTGTGAGGAGCCCTTTGGGTGTGAGCTTGAGCTTGACCTTTTGGTGCCTCAACCACTTGGGCACTTCTTGAACACTCTCCTAGGTCACTCTTCTTCCTAGGTTGTTGAGGAGGAGGGGACATATTGAAGTCCATGTTCATGGCACAGGATGTCTTGCTTGTGGGGGAGGCATCCGTGTCATCAATGTAGCCAAGACCTCTCTTGTCACTTGGCTTTCTTCCAACTCCCAACATGTGGTCAAGCTTCTTGGTGCTTGAAGTCATCTTAGCCATTAAGACCTTAACTTCTTCAAGCTCTCTTTCTAGCTCTTCTTCTCTCCTCTTAGATAATGCTAAGTCTTCTTTTAGCTTATCTTCATCCGCCATGGATCTCACCACTTCTTCACACAAGTGGTTTACTAGTGTTGAAAGCTCTAGATTCTCTTCTTTTAATCTTCTAATTTCTTCCTTGTTCCTCATCATCGAGCTCTCAACTTTGACTTTGTAGTCATTAAGATCCATACACTCCACATTTCCATTTGTGGAGTTAGATGACAAACATTCAACATTTGTGTCATCTCCTCTAATCTCCATTTCACCAATGAAGTCATCTCCTTCATCAAGATCATCAAATTTTTCTCTTGATGGGGAAAGAGCCAAATCCCTATGAGTAGCTACACCAACTACTTCTATACCTTGTTCTTCTTGGGGATCACAAGGAAAAGCAACTTTGCCATCTTCTTCAACTTCTACACTCTTGGCTCCAAATTCCGTGTAGATGATGGCAAGTTCTTCATCACTTGAAGGATTTTCGTCATCTTCATATTTATCCCATAAGGTGGCCTTCGCCTTCCCTTTTTTTCTATCCTTCAAGTTTCCACACTCCGGGGAGAAATGCCCGAATCCTCCACATTCGTAGCACTGAATCCCCTCTCTTGAAGACACTCCTTGGTTTGGCTTGTTAATGAGTCCCATGTCTTCAATTGAGATACCCTCCTTCTTGTCATGCTTCGAAGTCTCCAAAGCAATTTTCTTCTTCTTCTTCTTAGGAGGTGCGGTGGTCAACTTCTTCTTAGGAGGTGATGTGGTTAAATTCACAAATCTCCTAAATCTCTCTAGTAAGAGAGGCATCTCCTCAATGGAGTCAATTTCTTCTCTCACAAAATCACTCATAGTGTTTGCGTTGAATGAATGCAAATGAGAAGAATGCAAAATGTATGAAGAAATCAAACAAACATACAAAATGCAAAAACACACCAAAATGAGCTAGGATCACCTATGTATGTCTAGGAACCCGCTCTGATACCAATTGAAAGTTCATTAAATACTCGAGGTGTGTTTATCAATATAAAGCTAGAGGGGGGGTGAATAGATTTTATCTAATTGTTACCCAATTTTCGCATACAAGTCAATTTTACGAAAATGCCCCTAGCAAGTCAACAAAACATACAAGTGTAATAAGATGCGGAAATAGTAAATGACACTTGATGTATACGTGGAAAACCCAACCACTGGGAAAAACCACGGGCTGTTAAGTGCGCCACACTCGGACCTCGAAATCCACTATATGAAAAGACGGTTACACCCTCAAGTGATTCTCGGACTCTCACCCTAGATAACCTCAGGCTATGGACACTACCAATCGCCACTCTTGGTTCAATCCCTAGTGATATCCCCTGATACACTACTCTTGGCGTGAGCACCCTCTAATCTACCACGCGGGCCTTTTACAGCGGCTCTAGTCCAATTTGCTTGCGTTCTAAGCAACCTAATCCCGGATGCTACACACAAGACTTACTTTCTCTTTGAAGAGAATACAACCCTATGTGAATATATATGAATATTCAATAAATGCAATAAGAGCTAGGGTACTCTAAATGCTTATCTAGGATGATGATATATTCAATTTAAATCAACCCTAGATATCAATTGCTAAATGACATGTCAAATAGCATAGATGATCATAGATTATAAAAACCTAGATATCTATCAAAAACAACACTCAATCAATTCATCACAAATAATCTCTTTTCTTGTATTTAGCATATGATCTAAAACATACAAGTAATTTAAAAGAGATGGCTTGGTATTTAAAATACTACAATAAGATGAAATTAATCAAAATCTTACCAAGCAAGTTGTGATGATGCAAACCCATACATGGATGCACTCTATGTAGACATAGGAGATGCAATATGAAATTTGATGCAAAAGGGGTTTGATTTGAGTGGTTAAAGATGAGTTCTTGATTTGATTTTCTCTCAAAATCTATCTTTGAAGATTAGGGTTCTTAAGAGTCAAAGAACTGATTCAGATAATGAGAAAGTGTGATATTTATAGACATCAAGAACAGGGCAAGTGAAAAGACAATTCTGCCCCTGAAACGCACCGTTCGGCGGTTTCAATCGGCGGCCAGGCCGCCGATGACGACCGCCGAATTGAGCTCTTGAAGAACAGAGCATTAACGGCGGTTTCATTCGGCGGTTTCGTGACCGCCGATCCAACCGCCGAAACAAACCCGAGAGATTAAAATCGATCAGGTATGAACGGCGGTTTCGAACGGCGGTCGTGACCGCCGATCTTGACCGCATAATAGCTTCAGACCAATCTGGACTGAAACGGCGGTTTCATTCGGCGGCCAGGCCGCCGATCATAACCGCCGATCACCAACAATGGTGAAAACCAAGGAGAAGCCAAGGGCATTCTCCATAGGCGGTCTTCGCGCGAAACCAAGCACTAATTAGTGCAAGCGCGGACGTTTCCGAACAATGTCGGGAAACGAATTATAAGGCACATATACACACAACAAGATATATCAACCAAAGTGCTAGTGTGTAAAGTGACATGTGAAGAGATGCACATAAAAATAAGCAAGTATGCAATCATAGCAAGAATGCTAAGTGTGTGTGTGCTACTAAATCTCTTCAAAGAAAAACAAGCACAAGAGAATATACCTTTGGCGTGCTTGTATCTTGAGGTCATGGAAGGGCCTTTGATCTTCAACACTAAACACTAGACTACCCTTACATTCAAAACCCCAACATGTGGTTTGACCACGAAATAAGCCAATCAACAAAACGGGAATCCTTACATATATCTCAAACATATAGCCTACATATATATTCTGCATGCCTATATGTATATATATATATTTTCGCATGAATTCCGCATGCATATATGTATATATATATTTCCCCATGCATTCATGCATATATTTATTTCCATTCCTCATGCATATATATATATATAAATATATTTCCGCATGCATTCATGCATATATTTATTTCCATTCCTCATGCATATATGTATAAATATATTTCCGCATGCATTCATGCATATATTATCTATATATTTCACATGCATATATATTATATACAAACCCTAATCCAACTCTTTAGTGTATTTGTGACTATATCAAAGACTTCCTAATTTGACTAGATAAATAAATCATTTATTTATCTACTTACCAAATAAAGTCTTTTATATTTATTATACTACCACAATAGTATACTACTAAGAAACATATTTCCTAGTCAGAAAAAGATTTTGATTTTTAATTAAATAATTAGTTAATCAATTAATTAATTTCCATTTAATCAAATAATAAAAATAAAACAATATAATATCATATATATATCTCGGCCATATATATTAATATATCTATATATTGTTTTCTATTTTATTAAATCCATTGGACCTTAATAAAATGCCCACATGTGAACCAGACCCATTATTACTAAAAGAAACAAGCCCACATGACTTTCATTAATATATTAATATAACTGATCAGCCCATTAAATAAATAATGTGCAAATTATATTCTTAATATATTAAATACAATTCTAGATGGACCCATAAATTGGTCCGGTAGAATATATCAAGTGATCCATGCAAGTCCGTGTGGATTGGGGATCTTGGCGGGCCTATCTAAATTTAAGCACCAATAGACATAACCCAATCATAATCAACAAATGATTCACTTAGGTTCAATCTATTAATTTTAGTTCATTCCACTAAAGAACTAAAATTGCACTCTTAAATAAAGATGGAATAAGTAAATGATTCTCATTCATACCCTAGACAATCTTATAGGAGATGGTGTATCCTCGTGAAGAATATCAGTAATCGCCAAGAGCTCATAGACCGTCTATAGCTCTCCAAGTTACCATATTTGCTCATATGACCACATTTTGAACTTGGATATTTTGACTTGTCCAGAAGCCATGTTTCAATAGACTCTATCGAAAACTTAACGTTAAGATTTAATATCCAATACCTCAAAACATCCATATGATGATATTCTACTCTCATTTAATAAATGGAGCCACGATGTCCATATCTATAAATGAAGTCCTCTATTGATTAACAAATGAATACCACCAAACTATCGAGGATAGACTATGCTATATAATCGTATTCATTGATAACTCAAATGATAACACTTGCAACCATAAGTCCATCATTTATCTCAGGATTAAGATAGACTCTCCGATTGTCCTGATAATGAAAAGACTTTTATCTACTGATGGTTCTAGATAAAGTATTTCATTGTGATCCAGTTCAATGCACCTAGTGCACTAGATCTTTTACTCAAAGCCACTTTGATGATTTTAGACTCATCATAACACATTTGATCCCACTCAAATGCCAGTAAAAGAATCTACAACTTTAACAAGATAAAGGTGCCCAACCTTTAACTTAAGTTGTGAACATTATTCAAGACTAACTAAAGAATTGTGTCTACCACATACATATCCAGATGTACGAACAATTCTTTTTTTCTCATAGTCTTTCGACCTTATGATTATTTACTTTTGACAATTATAATATTCAAACTATAAATACTATAAGATTTGTTAAACCAGAAATCACATTATTAATATGAATAGATTGTCAAAAACACTATTACACTCTTTGCTATTGAGCATAATTCTAATAATATATATATATTTTTTTTAATCACTGCAATATATTTACAAACAAAAAACTGCACATAATAAATAAATAAAAACTGCAGTAAAAACTGCACTTAAAATAATAATAAAAAATAAAACCTGTAGTATTTTATTATTTATATTGCTGTAAATTGTTAGGATTATGCTCAATAGCAAGAGTGTAATGTTGTAATTAACAATCTTTTTCATATTAATAAAGTGATTTCTGGTTTAACAAATCTTATAGCATTTATAGTTTAATATTTGTCAAAGTAAATAATCATAAGGTCTAAAGACTATGAGAAAAGAAGAATTGTTCGTACATCTGGATATGTATGTGGTAGACACAATTCTTTAGTTAGTCTTGAATATTGTTCACAACTTAAGTTAAAGGTTGGGCACCTTTATCTTGTTAAAGTTGTAGAATTCTTTTGCTAGCATTTGAGTGGGATCAAATGAGATATGATGAGTCTAAAATCATCGGAGTGTTTTCGAGCAAAAGAATCTAGTGCACTGGGTGCATTGAACTGGATCACAATGAAATACTTTATCTATAACCGTCAGTAGATAAAAGTCTTTTCATTATCAGGACAATCGGAGAGTCTATCTTAATCCTGAGATAAATGATATCACTTGCAACCATAAGTCCATCATTTATCTCAGGATTAAAATAGACTCTCCGATTGTCCTGATAATGAAAAGACTTTTATCTATTGACGGTTATAGATAAAGTATTTCATTGTGATCCAGTTCAATGCACCCAGTGCACTAGATTCTTTTGCTCGAAGACACTCCGATGATTTTAGACTCATCATATCTCATTTGATCCCACTCAAATGCTAGCAAAAGAATTCTACAACTTTAACAAGATAAAGGTGCCCAACCTTTAACTTAAGTTGTGAACAATATTCAAGACTAACTAAAAAATTGTGTCTACCACATACATATCCAGATGTACGAACAATTCTTCTTTTCTCATAGTCTTTAGACCTTATGATTATTTACTTTGACAAATATTAAACTATAAATGCTATAAGATTTGTTAAACCAGAAATCACTTTATTAATATGAAAAAGATTGTTAATTACAACATTACACTCTTGCTACTGAGCATAATCCTAACAATCTCCCACTTGCACTATAGCAAATGTGTCATATCTCTTAAGCCCATATTCTCTAGATGCCCATCGAAACTCTTCTGAGGTAGAGTCTTTGTGAAGGGATCCGCCAGATTTTCTGCTGACGCTATTTTGGTAATCGTCACGTCACCTCTTTGAACAATCTCCCTTAAAAGATGATACTTTCTTTCAATGTGTTTACCTCTCTTGTGACTTCTTGGTTCTTTCGAATTAGCCACTGCTCCACTGTTGTCACAGTAGATAGTGATCTGCTTATTCGCACTAGGAACCACTTCCAAGTCAATCAAGAATTGGCGGAGCCAAACAGCCTCTTTGGCAGCCTCGCATGCAGCAACATACTCAGCTTCCATGGTGGAATCAGCAATACAAGATTGCTTGATACTCCTCCATATGATTGTTCCTCCTCCAATAGTAAACACAGCCCCTGATGTGGATTTTCTGGAGTCAGAATCTGATTGGAAATCAGAATCTGTATACCCAACGGGAATCAAATCCCCTCCAGAGTATATAAGCATATTATCTCTCGTTCTCTTGAGATACTTGAAAATATGCTTGACTGCCGTCCAGTGATCAGGACCAGGTTTCGATTGAAACCTACTAACTATGCCAACAGCAAAACAAATATCTGGTCTAGTACAGAGCATTGCATACATGAGACTTCCAACCGCCGAGGCATATGGAACTCTACTCATGAATTGCTCTTCATGCTCATTCTTAGGAACTTGTTCCTTAGAAAGCTTGATTCCATGTCTGAAAGGTAACATACCTTTCTTGGAATCCTGCATGGAAAACCTAGACAAGATCTTGTCTATGTATGAAGCTTGGGATAATGCAATCGTTCTATTCTTTCTATCCCTTATTACTTGGATACCTAGAATAAAACTTGCTTCTCCTAAGTCCTTCATATCAAATTGTTTTGCTAACCATTCTTTTACTGATGTCAATACACCTACATCGTTTCCAATGAGTAGTATATCATCAACATAAAGAATCAGGAAAACCAACTTGTCGCCTTTAATCCTTTTGTATACACAAGGTTCGTCAGGATTCTGAATAAATCCAAAACCTTTGACAGCTTGATCGAACCTTATGTTCCAGGATCTGGATGCTTGCTTTAATCCATATATGGATTTTTGCAACTTGCATACCTTTTCCATTTGGCCCTTTTCAATGAATCCCTCTGGTTGCATCATGTAGATGCTTTCGTCAAGAATTCCATTAAGGAAAGCTGTCTTGACGTCCATTTGCCAAATCTCTAGATCTAAAGATGCTGCAATGGATAAGAGTATCCTAATGGATTTAAGCATGGCCACAGGAGAGAAGGTTTCCTCGTAATCGATACCTTCTTTCTGTGTATACCCTTTAGCTACCAATCTAGCTTTAAAGGTTTCCACCTTTCCATCCATACCTCTTTTCCTCTTGTATACCCACTTGCACCCAATGGGTTTTATCCCTTTAGGCAAGTCTACAAGGGACCAAACTTTGTTATCAAACATAGATTCAATCTCAGATTGCATTGCCTTTTGCCAATGGCGACTATCAACATCCTCCATAGCTTCCTTGTATGTGTAGGGATCATCGTCGTCCGGGAGATTCTCCACTGATTCTCCCAGACTGATGTATCTTTCGGGTTGTGTTCTAACCCTCCCACTACAACGAGGAATGGTAGGTTGTTGATCTCGTGTTGGATCGGAACTTACAATTGGGTTAGGTTGTGTAACCTCTCGTGGAATTGTATCTCCTGACATCTCATTCAGGACAATTCTAATTCTAGGTACAAAATCATTCATATAGTCATTTTCCAGAAATTTAGCATTTGTCGAAACAAATACTTTAAGATCTGAAGGACTATAGAAATAATATCCTTTAGTTTCTTTTGGATACCCTACAAATATACATGTTTCTAAATGGGACTCCATCTTTTCTGTCTTTCCTTTTAACACATGCGCAGGACAACCAAATATCCTTAAGTGTTGTAAACTAGGCTTGCACCCAGTCCACAACTCATACGGTGTTTGAGGAACTGACTTAGATGGTACATCGTTTAGAATGTATATAGCAGTTTGTAAAGCATATCCCCAAAAAGAAATAGGAAATGTTGAATAACTCAACATAGACCTAACCATATCCAAAAGAGTTCTATTTCTCCTTTCTGCCACCCCATTCTGTTGAGGTGTTCCAGGTCCAGAAAACTGAGAAACTATCCCATTATCAATAAGATATTGCTGAAACTCACCAGATAGATATTCTCCACCACGATCAAATCTCAAGATTTTTATGTGTTTCTCAAGCTGATTTTCTACTTTAGCTTTGAATGCTTTGAACATGTCAAAAGCATCCGACTTATGTCGCATGAGATACACATAGCCAAATCTCGAGTAATCATCTGTGAAGGTGATGAAGTACTCATATCCACCTCTAGCTTGAATGCTCATAGGTCCATATACATCAGTGTGTATCAATCCTAAACATTCAGTGGCTCTTGCATCTTTGGCAGAGAACGACCTTTTGGTCATTTTACCTTCCAAACAAGATTCACAAGTTGGTAGATCATCAACCTTTAAGTCACTTAAAGGTCCGTCACATACCAATCTTTTAATCCTATTAAGGTTAATATGACCTAGGCGTAAATGCCATAGGTAGGTTTCATCTATTGATAATTTTACTCTTTTATGATTAGGTTCCGTTAATTCTGTGTCTAAAGAGTGAGAGATATTTCTATGCAAAAAGTATAGACCGTTTTCCAATGTACCTTGGCAAATAATTTTGTCATTCTTACTAATAATAAAGACTTTATTAAAAGTAACCGAATATCCAAAATTTATTCAAACAAGAAACTAAAATTAAATTCCTCTTGAATTGAGGTACATAATAAACGTCTATTAAATCTAAATGCCTTCTAGAATCCAAATAAACTCTAATATCTCCCACTGCACTTGCAGACACTAACGTTCCGTTGCCCAAGCGCAAATTGATTTCATTCTTACTCAGCCTTCTCCTTTCTTGGAACCCCTGCAAGGAATAACAAACATGATTAGTGGCTCCAGAGTCTATGATCTAAGAATCAGTAGAATCTGCCAGAAAACATGTTTCAAGATAATTAACATTACCTTCTTCCTTCTTTTTCTGGGACTTTGGGCAATTACTTTTCCAATGTCCCTTTTCACCACAAAGGAAACATTTCCCTTTGATCTTGGTTACTTTCTTGGTCTCCTTCTTGGTAGGCCCAAATTGCTTTTTCTTCTGTTGTTTCTTGACCTTTTGACGGGCCTTAACAGTAGCAACTTTACCAACCATATGAATCTCCTGACCCTTGCCTTTCACAAGGTTCTTTTCAGCACTTTGAACATCTTGCATCAGGCCTTGTAAGGTGTATTCCTTTTTGTTCAAAGTGTAGTCCAATTTGAACTGATCAAAGGAATCTGACAATGAATTGACAACCATATCAATTTTTGTCTCACCATCTATCTCAGCGCCATGCAGTTCAGCAATGTTGAGATGTGCTATGACTTTCATCATGTGATCTTTCATAGCCTGTCCAGGTTTCATTCTAAGATTTATAAAAGCAGTCACTGCCTATCTCTTAGTCGTCCTGGACTTCATAGCAAACATCTCCTCTAGAGACATCATTATATCAGCAGCGGACTCCATTCCTTCATACTGCTGTTACAACACATCGGAGATAGTGGCCATAATATAACATTTGGCCATATCATCTGAAGTCTTCCACTGCTCATACTCATCTCTATACATTATGCTAGATTCATTATTATGAGCAGGTGGTTTAGGAGTAGTTAGAACAAACTTATGTTTTTCACTTTGCAGCAACAACCCAATTTTCCTTTTCCATGTGACATAATTATCTCTAGTTAAAGTGTTATCTTTCAGGATGTTCATAAGTGATGGGGTCATGATTTCTGAATAAAACAAAACATATATAAGTAAATAATCATGATAAAGCACTTTTAAATATTTATCTTGAATTAAAAAATAACTCAATCATAAAAATTCAACGGTGATCCAACACCCATAAATGTTACGCCTCCTTTGGGAGTTCGCACCATTTACTAGTTAGACTAGGTCCCACCTAATTGTTAACGTACATAACAACCAGCGTTTTCAATTTTAGCCTTGCAATTTTACTGACAAGAACTCTTGGGAGGATATCAATAAAATTACATTGAGTG
This sequence comes from Acer yangbiense, assembly GCA_008009225.1. Classification (NCBI taxonomy): domain Eukaryota; kingdom Viridiplantae; phylum Streptophyta; class Magnoliopsida; order Sapindales; family Sapindaceae; genus Acer; species Acer yangbiense. Next base: position 37,213,185 of record CM017768.1, read on the forward strand.
TGTTACCAAGATATCGACCCTCAATTTTCTCTCACGAAAATCCCTCCTTGGGGAGTAGATCTCGTTTGAGCCCATTGTCTAGTCTATCCTTGTAAGGATGTTTATTGCTAAATTCCATTCATGGACACCCCTTGGGGGGATTACCAATAAATAATAAAGCTCAACTAACCTTGGAGGCCATAGGTGTTACAAAAACACCTTCTCCCACTCAATTATTTAAGGAGTGTGATTAAATCCCATAGAATGATTTACCAAGTTATCTAGATGCCAATTTAGATACCTAAATCATTCAATGCATGTTCATACCAAAAGAGATATATGAGTGGCACTCCTATTCTATATGTCATGTTATCATACAATAACTAATATTGTAATTTTTAAGCATAAATTAAATAGCAACAATTTTGGCCCATCCTAGAAAAACAAGTAAATTACAATTTGTTTTAGGAATACAAAATCTTCAAGTGGCCCATCAACCATACGCTCATCCTTCGGCCTCCACCCATGGGAAACACACACCACAACCCCACAAAGGGGCTGCTGTGCGCAGCCCATGAAACCTCCCAAGGCTGCCGTGCGCAGCCCACAAAGTTTAGGCCAGCCACCTGCTCCATATGACTGCTCCTAAACCACCTGTCAAAGTTTATTCTGTCTGCTCCTAAACCACCTGCTCCTACTTATGAATCCCAGATTCATATGGTTGGTAAAGTTGCTACTGTTAAAGACCCGTCAGAAGGTCAAGGAACAACAGAAGAAAAAGCAACTTGGGCCTACCAAGAAGGAGACCAAGAAAGTAACCAAGATCAAAGGGAAGTGCTTCCTTTGTGGTGAAAAGGGACATTGGAAAAGAAATTGCCCAAAGTCCCAGAACAAGAAGGAACAAGGTAATATTAATTATCTTGAAACATGTTTTCTGGCAGATTCTACAGATTCTTGGATCATAGACTTTGGAGCCACAAATCATGTTTGCTATTCCTTACAGGGGTTCCAAGAAAGGAGAAAGTTGAATAAAAATGAAATCAACTTGCGTTTGGGCAACGGAACGTTTGTGTCTGCAAGTGCAGTAGGAGATATTAGAATTAATCTAGATTCTTTTAGGCATTTAGATTTGATAGACATTTATTATGTACCTCAATTCAAGAGAAATTTAATTTCAGTTTCTTGTTTGAATAAATTTGGATATTCGGTTACTTTTAATAAAGATTTTATTATTAGTAAGAATAACAAATTTATTTGCAAAGGTACATTGGAAAACGGCTTATTCTTTTTGCATAAAAATATCTCTCACTTGTTGGACACAGAAATAACAGAACCTAATCATAAAAGAGTAAAATTATCAATAGATGAAACTTACCTATGGCATTTACGCCTAGGTCATATTAACCTTAATAGGATTAAAAGATTGGTAAGTGACGGACCTTTAAGTGACTTAAAGGTTGATGATCTACCAACTTGTGAATCTTGTTTGGAAGGTAAAATGACCTAAAGGTCGTTCTCGGCCAAAGGCGCAAGAGCCACTGAATGTTTAGGATTGATACACACTGATGTATGTGGTCCTATGAGCATTCAAGCTAGAGGTGGATATGAGTACTTCATCACCTTCACAGATGATTACTCGAGATTTGGCTATGTGTATCTCATGCGACATAAGTCGGATGCTTTTGACATGTTCAAAGCATTCAAAGCTGAAGTAGAAAATCAGCTTGAGAAACACATAAAAATCTTGAGATCTGATCGTGGTGGAGAATATCTAACTGGTGAGTTTCAGCAATATCTTATTGATAATGGGATAGTTTCTCAGTTTTCTGCACCAGGTACACCTCAACAGAATGGGGTAGCAGAAAGGAGAAATAGAACTCTTTTAGACATGGTTAGGTCACAACATTTCCTATTTTTTGGGGGATATGCTTTACAAACTGCTATATACATTCTAAACGATGTACCATCTAAGTCCGTTCCTCAAACACCGCATGAGTTGTGGACTGGGCGCAAGCCTAGTTTACAACACTTAAGGATATTTGGTTGTCCTGCGCATGTTTTAAAAGGAAACACAGAAAAGATGGAGTCCCGTTCGGAAACATGTATATTTGTAGGGTATCCAAAAGAAACTAAATGATATTATTTCTATAGTCCTTCAGATCTTAAAGTATTTGTTTCGACAAATGCTAAATTTTTGGAAAAGGACTATATGAATGATTCTGTGCCTAGAAGTAGAATTGTCCTGAATGAGATGTCAGGAGATACAATTCCACGAGAGGTTACACAACCTAACCTAATTGTAAGTTCCGATCCAACACAATATCAACAACCTACCATTCCTCGTCGTAGTGGGAGGGTTAGAACACAACCCGAAAGATACATCGGTCTGGGAGAATCAGTGGAGAATCTCCCGGACGACGATGATCCCTACAAGTATAAGGAAGCAATGGAGGATGTTGATAGTCGCCATTGGCAAAAGGCAATGCAATATGAGATTGAATCCATGTTCGATAACAAAGTCTGGTCCCTTGTAGACTTGCCTAAAAGGATAAAACCCATTGGGTGCAAGTGGGTATACAAGAGGAAAAGAGGTATGGATGGAAAGGTGGAAACCTTTAAAGCTAGATTGGCAGCTAAAAGGTATACACAGAAAGAAGGTATCGATTACGAGGAAACCTTCTCTCCTGTGGTCATGCTTAAATCCATTAGGATACTCTTATCCATTACAGTATCTTTAGATCTAGATATTTGGCAAATGGACGTCAAGACAGCTTTCCTTAATGGAAGTCTTGACGAAAGCATCTACATGATGCAACTAGAAGGATTCATTGAAAAGGGCCAAATGGAAAAGGTATGCAAGTTGCAGAAATCCATATATGGATTAAAGCAAGCATCCAGATCCTGGAACATAAGGTTCGATCAAGCTGTCAAAGGTTTTGGATTTATTCAGAATCCTGATGAACCTTGTGTATACAAAAGGATTAAGGGCGACAAGTTGGTTTTCCTGATTCTTTATGTTGATGATATACTACTCATTGGAATTAATGTAGGTGTATTGACATCAGTAAAAGAATGGTTAGCAAAACAATTTGATATGAAGGACTTAGGAGAAGCAAGTTTTATTTTAGGTATCCAAGTAATAAGGGATAGAAAAAATAAAACGATTGCATTATCCCAAGCTTCATACATAGACAAGGTCTTGTCTAGGTTTTCCATGCAGGATTCCAAGAAAGGTATGTTACCTTTCAGACATGGAATGAAACTTTCTAAGGAACAAGTTCCTAAGAATGAGCATGAAGAGCAATTCATGAGTAGAGTTCCATATGCTTCGGCAGTTGGAAGTCTCATGTATGCAATGCTCTGCACTAGACCAGATATTTGTTTTGCTGTTGGCATAGTTAGCAGGTTTCAATCGAAACCTGGTCCTGATCACTGGACGGCAGTCAAGCATATTTTCAAGTATCTCAAGAGAACGAGAGATAATATGCTTGTATACTCTGGAGGGGATTTAATTCCCGTTGGGTATACAGATTCTGATTTCCAATCAGATTCTGACTCCAGAAAATCCACATCAGGAGCTGTGTTTACTATTGGAGGAGGAGCAGTCATATGGAGGAGTATCAAGCAATCTTGTATTGCTGATTCCACCATGGAAGCTGAGTATGTTGCTGCATGCGAGGCTGTTTGGCTCTACCAATTCTTGATTGACTTGGAAGTGGTTCCTAGTGCGAATAAGCAGATCACTATCAACTGTGACAACAGTGGAGCAGTGGCTAATTCGAAAGAACCAAGAAGTCATAAGAGAGGAAAACACATTGAAAGGAAGTATCATCTTTTAAAGGAAATTGTATATAAGGGTGAGAACATGGGAATGAGAGATATGACACACTTGCTATAGCGCAAGTGGGAGATTGTTAGGATTATGCTCAATAGCAAGAGTGTAATAGTGTTTTTGACAATCTATTCATATTCATAATGTGATTTCTGGTTTAACAAATCTTATAGCATTTATAGTTTAATTATTATAATTGTCAAAAGTAAATAATCATAAGTTCAAAAGACTATGAGAAAAGAAGAATTGTTCGTATATCTGGATATGTATGAGGTAGACACAATTCTTTAGTTAGTCTTGAATTGGGATTCTAACGATTAATCCCTCCTAACCAACCAACTATGGCTAGTTGCTCAATTGGGATTCTAACCATGAATGCTCGTCTATCTAACTAGGGCTCAACCTATTTCTAACGTAGTCATCCTAGGGTGTATAGTGAAGACTTCCAATGCCCTCACAAGTGGTCGACCTAGGGTGTATAGTGAAGGCCACCCGTTCAAGATTGGATGAGGCTCGAGGTTATTCAACCAGATTCTACTCGAAGGTTAGTTCTCGTAAAATCACTAAATTAGCCAACCTATGGTGTATAGTGAAGGCTTCTAATTCTCTCACAAGGCCGACCTAAGGTGTGTAGTGAAGGTCACTCGATCGAGGTTAGATTAAGACCGCAGTTGTTGAGCCGAAATTCTGGAAATTCTTTCCATTCAATAAAGCAATAAAGAATCCAAATCAACATGCTTAGAGGGTGTATCCAAAACAAATCAATAGAATAGAACATAGAGATAGATATGAATATAAACAATAGAGTTTAATTATAAAAACCCAATATTCATCAACTGATCACATCAACCTCTTAGTGGGGGATTTAGCTACTCATGTTCTATTACAACAAATCAAAACTAAGAGAAAAGATTGAGAAAAAACCCATGAAGATAATCTCCTTCCTTGAAGCTTGATTCCAATGCTCCTATTTGCCTTTGGATGAGTAAAGATGGGTTTGGATGAGAGGGAGAAGTGTTTTTACTATCTAAGTTACAAAACTTTTGAAAATCTAAGTGTGGGAGATTGGTGGGATCCCTTCGGTCGAAACATATAAGGTTCTATTTATAGGGGATGCAAAAATAGGTCATTTAAGCTTGAAAACAAAAGCTGACGCGCTCGGAGTGCGGGTGGAGTGCGGTTCCAGGACCCGCACTCACCTGCACTTTATCACATTTTTAGCCTTATTTGGTCACGAAGTGCGCTGGTAGTGCACGGGTGTGGACCAGTGCAACACCCGCGCACTGTACAATTTCTAGGTTCCTTCTGCCATAAAGTGCAGGTCGAGTGCGGTTGGGACCTACACTTTATCACTTCTTCACAATTTCAACTCCCGGATCTTTTCTGGAGTGCGGGTGGAGTGCGGTTAGGACCCGCACTCTATGTTGATTCTGGCTAATTTTGGCTAGAGGTGCACTGGTAGTGCGCGAGTGTGCTTACCAGCACAGTACCCATGCACTGAAGCTTCATTTCTTGCTTTCCGGCTTGTTTCGCGTCTGAAATTCACATATTTCATCTCCAGTGCCTGAATTACACCTATTACCTGCAATTACTACAAAAGAGCCTATTAGACACGAAATACATTGAAAGACACACGAAAACAAGACAAAGGATAAGGAAAAGAGGGTCGAAATATACAACAATTTAGGCACGATCAAATACCCCCAAACCAAACCTTTGCTCGTCCTCGAGCAAAACACAAAAATAAAATAAATAATACACAAAAATTAAATGACTCGAACTAAAAATTTCCTAGACAAAAACATTTGCTACAAAGCCAACTAGTAGAGAGATAAACAAAAACAAGTGGGAGTGCGGAATGAGCATATGCAAAATTTTCAAAACAACTCAAAGGCACCACAAAGGAAACTCACACAACATGAATCCCACACTTAAAGTACCCTTGCCTTGGAAACCACTCACTCTCACACCTCGAGCATAATTCGCTTCGACAATAAGTTCTCACATGAATTCTCTCTTATCTTTCCTCTCAGAACCTAGGTTCACGCTCATGTGAGATGTATGCAAATGAGTTTATGTAGTGGAATTGAATTGGTTGCATACATTTAGTAGAAAATACGCTCTTTTTAGTGAATAAGTCTCATGAAAGAATCAAGTGTCATGAACGTGGAAAGAGCAAGCATTAACTAATATTCCCATTCTAGACTTCCCCTAAGATCAACTAGGTCATTTCCATTTGGTTGTAACAGGGCCACAATGAATGGTGATTAGAAAGAATGGGAATTTAGGCACAAGCACTAATCAACTAGGTTTAGGCAATACATTTTACACTCAAGCATTTAATTCCTCATACAACTCCACTTCAAAATACAATATGGCGTCCAGGCATACAATTAAGCACTGAGTGCAATCTTTAACTACTCTTGTTACGCATTTGAGTAGCATTTACAATTTAAACAAGGCACTTGAAGCATATATTTTGTTTCTCTTTTGTTCCTTTTTGCTTCTTTTCTTTCTTTTCATTCATTTTTTTTTTCTTCTTTTGCTTTCATGCCTTTAGACTTTGCACATTTTTACAACTCATTACTATTGCCTAGGTACACGCCATTTATCAAATTAAAGCACAATTTTTCATTCAATCCTAAGCCTCAACAAGATCAATTAAGTGAGGGTTGGCTTAGTGTTTAGGTTGCTTGGGTTATGGATAATATAGGTGTAGAATGAAATAGCCTATATGTGTTTGGCTTTAAAATTGGCTTGGGAGCACACACATTACGGGAATGGGAAGTATTTGGGCTTTTTGAGTGGCTAAAACACACATTGCCTAATATCACTTCAAAGGATCTATCTATCAACGGAATAAAAGTTTCCATCAAGCAGTCCATATAAATGATGCATGTTCTATGACACATGATGATTTTTGATGTAATGAGACCATGCATGGTGTTTGAATAGTGTTTAAAGATTTAAAAAACATTTTCCCTCAAATATACATGCTTTTGGCTTGTGTTTGTGATCTTACAGGGGAAATCTCCACTATTAGAACAAGACACTTGAGCACCGAGTCCCCACGACTTAGACACTAAAAGATGGGACTAACCCATGAAGGTGCAAGCAAAACCCTAAAGTGACAAAGAGCTATTGAACAAGCACACTAAGCATACACACATTCGCCACAAACACTATGCTCAAGGTATCTCACCAAGCTAATTAAAGCTTGAAATTTTGGCTAAGCATCAAATTTTTGAAAGATTGACAAAAAAACAACTCAAGACTCAAAAAGACGACTCAAAAAGGCGTCTACACCCCCAAATCAAAACCCAACATTGTCCTCAATGTTGAAGACAAGAGAGTCCGGCCTAGCGATGGCGCACCTTACAGGACACAAAAAACCTAGGCACTAATTATGCACAATCAATGCCCAACAAAAATAAAAAGACTCAAACTAGGCTCAACTAATAAAAGGAAATTCATGCAATATATTGATAAAAGGCAATTTCACGCACATGCATTCATTCTTGCACACGAGCCTCCGGCTCATTCATCCACAAAGATAATCAATAAAATCAATGTGCAACTTGTTAGGATTATGCTCAATAGCAAGAATGTAATATTGTAATTGACAATCTTTTTCATATTAATAAAGTGATTTCTGGTTTAACAAATCTTATAGCATTTATCGTTTAATATTATAATTGTCAAAGTAAATAATCATAAGGTCTAAAGACTATGAGAAAAGAAGAACTGTTCGTACATCTGGATATGTATGAGGTAGACACAATTCTTTAGTTAGTCTTGAATAATGTTCACAACTTAAGTTAAAGGTTGGGCACCTTTATCTTGTTAAAGTTGTAGAATTCTTTTGCTAGCATTTGAGTGGGATCAAATGAGATATGATGAGTCTAAAATCATCGGAGTGTCTTCGAGTAAAAGAATCTAGTGCACTGGGTGCATTGAACAGGATCACAATGAAAAGCTTTATCTAGAACCGTCAATAGATAATAGTCTTTTCATTATCAGGATAATCGAAGAGTCTATCTTAATCCTGAGATAAATGATGGACTTATGGTTGCAAGTGATATCATTTGAGTTATCAATGAGTACGATTATATAGCATAGTCTATCCTCGATAGTTTGGTGATATTCATTTGTTAATCGATAGAGGACTTCATTTATAAATATGGACATCGTGGCTCCATTTATTAAATGAGAGTATAATATCATCATATGAATATTTTGAGGTAATTGGATATTAAATCTCAACGTTGAGTTTTCGATAGTGACTATTGAAAACATGGCTTCTGGACAAGTCAAAATATCCAAGTTCAAAACGTGGTCATATGAGTAAATATGGTAATTTGGAGAGTTATAGGCGGTCTATGAACTCTTGGCGATTACTGATATTAATCACGAGGATACACTATCTCCAACATGATTGTCTAGGGTATGAATGAGGAACATCTTCTTATTCTATCTTTATTTAAGAGTTCAATTTTAGCTCTTTAGTGGAATGAGTTAAAATTAATGGATCGGACCTAAGTGAATCATTTGTTGATTGTGATTAGGTTATGTCTATTGAAGCTTAAATTTAGATAGCCCGCCAAGATCCTCAATCCACACGGACTTGCATGGATCACTTGATATATTCTACTCGACCAATTTATGGGTCCATTTAGAATTACATTTAATATATTAAGAATATAATTTGCACATTATTTGTTTAATAAGCTGATCAATTATATTAATATATTAATGAAAGGCATGTGGGCTTGTTTCTTTTAGTAAGAATGGGTCTGGTTCACATGTGGGCTTTTTATTTAAAGTCCAATGGATTAAATAAAATAAGGAAATAATATTTGGCCCATATATTTAATGTGGGGTGGCAAGGCTATGTAATTAGTCAAAAATATTATTTTATTTTATTGTTTGATTAAATGAGAATTAATTAATTAATTAATTAATTACTTAATTAAGAAACAAAATCTTTTTCTGATCAGGAAATTTGTTTCGTAGAGTTATACTAAAGGTAAAATACTTATTTGGTAAGAAAATAAATAATAAGTTTTATTTATTTAATCAAATAGGAAAGTCTTTTATTAAGTCAATAAAAAGAATAAAAACACTTATGAGTTGAATTAGGGTTAGGAGTCTAAAGTTGATGGGAATTAGGGTAAAGCACAAATCCTTTTTTGTAGAGGATTTTCGGCTAACCCTAATAGAATCACATGTAGATTTCGGCAACCCTAAAGGAAAGGAGAAGTAAAATTCGGCCACCCTATATAATACAAGCTATAGGGTTCGGCCACCCCCTAGTGTTAACTGGATCAATTTCTTCTTCTTCTCATACTAATAGAAAGTGTTTGATTATTCTGCCAAGACAAAAAAGAGAGAAGAGATTATTCTTTCACACTAATTGCTTGTTCATCAATAAGCTTGTGTGTACAACATCGAATTAGGTTCACGCGAGTTTCGATCATTAGATTGAGAACTCAAAAGTGACCGGAATAATCTTTGTAGTCTTTTGGTTGTTTTGTGACTAACAAAAAGAAAAAGAAAGTTTGTTTGTCCATTCTCAGGTACGCAATTCAAAGAAAATGGAGACCACGCTCCTAGGTGATTCACGTTCGTGCTAGGATTGAAGATCTTGCGGATTACCATCGACGTAAGTCAATCAGATCACGCGACAAAAGGTATTCTACTTTTTGTTAGTTTATATGTATGTTTAATTAATTTAAAGGGTTAAGGTTCATCAAAGGAAAAATTTTAAAATATACTAAACCTCTTATTAGTCTCGCTTCCGCTGCGTTGACCGTATTTTTCCCTACACAACTATCCACAAAATATACCTTCGAAAGAAAACATCCCAACATTATTCAAAGAAAGCAAAAATAAAATAAAAAAGCATAATAAAAACTTAAAAGAGATTCCACAATGAAATTTCTCCCCCAAACCTAAATCTACCCAAAATTTACAAGCATATGATAGTCAAAACTGAAAGGGCAAAGACTTAGTCTAAAAGAGGAATTGAATTGTGCAATCTAGTCATGCATCAAAAATGTTCAATGTGATGCATTCATGGAAAGGCTAGGGTCCCCTAAGGGTGGTTTGACCAAGTTAGGAAATTCTCTCTTTTTCACAACCCAAATAAATTTGGGTGTCTTTTTTATCTTTTCCTTTCCCATGCTTCTAAATAAGTGTATTTGGTCTTTCCTTACCCAAACTTGTTTAACCATAGGCGGACTCTACCTATTCCTAGGACCTCTAGTTTTCCTATGTTGATTTGGCTTGTAATTTTTATCCTTAAAATGCTCTATCCTAGAACATACATAGCAAAAGATATTAGAGTTAAAGGAACTCCCTTTTGATGAGTTTTGAGGTCATTGAATTTGCTTTGCTTGTAATGCCTCGACCTCCTCCTCCTCCTTTTTGCTAAGTGCTCTATTTGCTTCCTCAAGGGGATTTGCCTTGTGTACAACATCCTCATGCATTGTTCTAGACTTACGAATGATCTCATCTTCAAATTCTTTTGATGCCTTCGCCAAGTTCTCTAACTTCTTTAATGTTTTACTCATTTCAGCTTCAAGTCTCTTAATTTGCTCTTCAAACTCCTTACTCTTGTTGGAGACTTCACCATTCTTCCTCTTGAGTGTGCCATTTTCAATTCTGAGCATCTTCACTTCAAGTATTAGTTTGTTGTTTAGCTCTTGAAGTTTGTTTGCCTTTTCCATTTCAAAGGCTTCCTTGCCTTCTAGCTCCTTCTTTAAGAGTTATATATTCTTTTTGTATTCTCCCCTCATTTGTTCTTTCTCTCTAGATGCTTCTTCTACTCTTACTTGAAATGCTTAATTCTCTTCCTTCAACACAGCCCTTGCCAACACTAGCTCTGTACTCAAGCTCATAAGCTCCTGGTTAATCTTGATCATCCTGTCCATCTCATCCATTCTCTTGCTTCGCTCCACTTCAAATTCTATATGAAGCTTATACATGACTTCTTTTGAGAAATTGGATGATTCCAACGGTTTGGTTATTCCAACCGTTTCTTATAAGAGCTTTATCTTCTCATCATTTGCTATGCATGTTGGCGAGTAGCTTGGCCTAAGATTTTGCCAAAAGGAATCCATAGAGTTCTAAAACAAAATAAAACAAAAACTACCAAAGCAATAAAAAGAAACTAACAAAACCAAAGAAATAACTAAGCAACTAATAGTATTAAAACTAATCTAATCACTACTACGCAAACCGATCCCCGGCAGTGGCGCCATTTGACGAAAAGGTTTTTGCCGTTTAAAAAGATCCGTCAACAATATTTATAAACCTAGCAAGCCTCAAAAGGGTTTTAAAAGCACAAGTATGGTGGCAAGCAAGGTCGTGTCTACAGAGATCTGAGGTAGCGGTGACTAGATTCGAATTAACAGAACTAGCGTGCATAAAAGTAAAGATGAATGAATGGTGGTGTGAAGTGTTAGGATTATGCTCAATAGCAAGAGTGTAATGTTGTAATTAACAATCTTTTTCATATTAATAAAGTGATTTCTGGTTTAACAAATCGTATAGCATTTATAGTTTAATATTATAATTGTCAAAGTAAATAATCATAAGGTCTAAAGACTATGAGAAAAGAAGAATTGTTCGTACATCTGGATATGTATGTGGTAGACACAATTCTTTAGTTAGTCTTGAATAATGTTCACAACTTAAGTTAAAGGTTGGGCACCTTTATCTTGTTAAAGTTGTAGAATTCTTTTGCTAGCATTTGAGTGGGATCAAATGAGATATGATGAGTCTAAAATCATCGGAGTGTCTTCGAGCAAAAGGATCTAGTGTACTGGGTGCATTGAACTGGATCACAATGAAATACTTTATCTATAACCGTCAATAGATAATAGTCTTTTCATTATCAGGACAATCGGAGAATCTATCTTAATCCTGAGATAAATGATGGACTTATGGTTGCAAGTGATATCATTTGAGTTATCAATGAGTACGATTATATCGCATAGTCTATCCTCGATAGTTTGGTGATATTCATTTGTTAATCGATAGAGGACTTCATTTATAGATATGGACATCGTGGCTCCATTTATTAAATGAGAGTATAATATCATCATATGGATGTTTTGAGGTAATTGGATATTAAATCTCAACGTTGAGTTTTCGATAGTGTCTATTGAAAACATGGCTTCTGGACAAGTCAAAATATCCAAGTTCAAAACGTGGTCATATGAGTAAATATGGTAACTTGGAGAGTTAAAGGCGGTCTATGAACTCTTGGCGATTACTGATATTAATCACGAGGATACACTATCTCCTATATGATTGTCTAGGGTATGAATGAGGAGCATCTTCCTTTTCTATCTTTATTTAAGAGTTCAGTTTTAGCTCTTTAGTGGAATGAGTTAAAATTAATGGATCGGACCTAAGTGAATCATTTGTTGATTGTGATTAGGTTATGTCTATTGAAGCTTAAATTTAGATGGCCCGCCAAGATCCCCAATCCACACGGACTTGCATGGATCACTTGATATATTCTACCAGACCAATTTAAGGGTCCATCAAGAATTGCATTTAATATATTAAGAATATAATTTGCACATTATTTATGTAATGGGCTGCTCAATTATATTAATATATTAATGAATGACATGTGGGCTTGTTTCTTTTAGTAAGAATGGGTCTGGTTCACATGTGGGCTTTTTATTTAAAGTCCAATGGATTAAATGAAATAAAGGAAATAATATATAGCCCATTTGTTTAAGTGGGGCGGCAAGTAGGTTTTATAACCTAATATATTATTTTGTTTCATTGTTTTAATTAAATAAGAATTAATTAATTTATTAATTAATTGTTTAATTAAGAAACAAATCTTTTCTGAATAGGAAATATATTTCCTAGAGTAATACTATTGTAGTAGTTTACTAAAATTAAAAGACTTGTTTGATAAGAAAATAAATAATTAATTTTATTTATTTAATCAAATAAGAAGTCTTTTTATTTAGTCAAATAAAAAAGGAATAAAATATCTATGAGTTGGATTAGGGTTTGAAGTCTTAAACTAGATGGAAATTAGGGTGCAACACAAGCCTATTTTGGCATATGATTTGCGGCAACCCTAGTTGTTTTTAGGTAAGGATTTCGGCAACCCTAATAGAAAGAAGGAAAGAAAAATTGGCCACCTATATATATGTACTTATAGAATTCGGCCAACCTAATGCTTGGTGCTTGAGATTCTATTTTCTTCTTCTTCTCAATTCATAGAGAGATTAATTTATTTCTTCTAAAACATAAAAGAGTGTTAGATTATTCTTTGATAGTATACTATTTGCTTAATCATCAATAAGCTTGTGTATACGATATCGATCTAGGTTCACGCGAGTTTCGATCATTAGATTGAGAACTCAAAAGTGACCGGAATAATCTCAGTCATTCTTTTGATTGTTTTTGTGACTAACAAAGAAAAGAAAGTTTGTTTTGTCCATTCACAGGTTTGCAATTCAAAGAAAAAGGGAGACCACGCTCCTAGGTGATCCACGTTCGTGCTAGGATTGAAGATCTTGCGGATTACCATCGACGTAAGTCAATCGGATCACGCGACAAAAGGTATTCTACTTTTTGGTTATTGTATATGCATGTTTAATTAATTAAAGGGTTTAAGGTTCATAAAGGAAAAAATTTAAAAGTCACTAAATCTATTTTTTAGTCTCGCTTCCGCTGCGTGTACTACGGTATTTTTCCCTACAATTGGTATCAGAGCCTAGGTTGAACCCTTTTAATTAATTAACGTATGGATCGATTTCTTTTTATTGTGATTATGCATGTTTAGAAAGAGATGGCACTCTAGGTATTCGCATATATAATTACATGTGATGTATGGATTTATATATGTTTTATGTGGATTGTTATTGCTCGATTTTGGTCCTAGATTTTCAATGTATTTTTTGTTATGGAATTGTAACAAGAAGGGTGGTCTAACATCGCCATAATTCCTTCTTGGTAGTTGCTAGGTTTTATTATTATTTTTATATAGGTGCAGTATTTTTTAATACTACTGCAGTTTTTTAATTTTTATTATGTGCAGTTTTTTGTTTGTAAAAAGTACTGCAGTGATTAAAAAAAAAAAAAAAAAAAAAAATACTGCAGTATTTTATTTGTTTAAATACTGCCGTAATATATTTAGGTGTTGAAGATTCGAAGACACGAAGAAAAACCAAGCAACCGGAACCGAGAACGAGCACCGTGCGCACCCTAGGAGTGGATTGGGCTGCGCATGGCAAGCCCAAGCTTGGTGGGCTGCGCACGGCAGCCCTGGGAGTCTTCATGGGCTGCGCACAGCAGCCCCTTTGTGGGGTTGTGGGTTGTGCACACCCATGGGGTTTGGGCCGAAGGATGAGCGTATGGTTGATGGGCCACTTGAAGATCTTGTATTCCTAAAACAATTGTAATTTACTTGTTTTTCTAGGATGGGCCAAAATTGTTGCTATTTAATTTTTGCTTAGATATTACAATATTTGTTATTGTATGATAACATGACATATAGAATAGGAGTGCCACTCATATATCTCTTTTGGTATGAACATGCATTGAATGATTTAGGTATCTAAATTGGCATCTAGATAACTTGGTAAATCATTCTATGGGATTTAATCACACGCCTTAAATAATTGAGTGGGAGAAGGTGTTTTTGTAACACCTATGGCGTCCAAGGTTGGTTGAGCTTTATTATTTATGGTAATCCCCCCAAGGGGCGTCCATGAATGGAATTTAGCAACATACTTCCTTACAAGGATAGACTAGACAATGGACTCAAACGAGATCTACTCCCCAAGGAGGGATTTTCGTGAGAGAAAATTGAGGGTCGATATCTTGGTAACACACTCAATGTAATTTTATTGATATCCTCCCAAGAGTTCTTGTCAGTAAAATTGCAAGGCTAAAATTGAAAACGCTGGTTGTTATGTTAACAATTAGGTGGGACCTAGTCTAACTAGTAAATGGTGCGAACTCCCAAAGGAGGCGTAACATTTATGGGTGTTGGATCACCGTTGAATTTTATGATTGAGTTATTTATTTAATTCAAGATAAATATTTAAAAGTGCTTTATCATGATTATTTACTTATATATGTTTTGTTTTATTCAGAAATCATGACCCCATCACTTATGAACATCCTGAAAGATAACACTTTAACTGGAGATAATTATGTCACATGGAAAAGGAAAATTGGGTTGTTGCTGCAAAGTGAAAAACATAAGTTTGTTCTAACTACTCCTAAACCACCTGCTCCTAATAATGAATCAAGCATAATGTATAGAGATGAGTATGAGCAGTGGAAGACTTCAGACGATATGGCAAAATGTTACATTATGGCCACTATCTCCGACGTGTTGCAACAGCAGCATGAAGGAATGGAGTCCGCTGCTGATATTATGATGTCTCTAGAGGAGATGTTTGCTATGAAGTCTAGGACGACTAAGAGAGAGGCAGTGACTGCTTTTATGAATCTTAGGATGAAACCTGGACAGGCTGTGAAAGATCACATGATGAAAGTCATAGCACATCTCAACATTGCTGAATTGCATGGCGCTGAGATAGATGGTGAGACAAAGATTGATATGGTTGTCAATTCATTGTCAGATTCCTTTGATCAGTTCAAATTGGACTACACTTTGAACAAAAAGGAATACACCTTACAAGGCCTGATGCAAGATGTTCAAAGTGCTGAAAAGATCCTTGTGAAAGGCAAAGGTCAAGAGATTCATATGGTTGGTAAAGTTGCTACTGTTAAAGCCCGTCAAAAGGTCAAGAAACAACAGAAGAAAAAACAACTTGGGCCTATCAAGAAGGACACCAAGAAAGTAACCAAGATCAAAGGGAAATGCTTCCTTTGTGGTGAAAAGGGACATTGGAAGAGAAATTGCCCAAAGTCCCAGAATAAGAAGGAAGAAGTTAATGTGAATTATCTTGAAACATGTTTTTTGGCTGATTCTACAGATTCTTGGATCATAGACTCATGAGCCACTAATCATGTTTGTTATTCCTTGCAGGGGTTCCAAGAAAGGAGAAAGCTGAGTAAGAATGAAATCAATTTGCGCTTGGGCAATGGAACGTTAATGTCTGCAAGTGCAGTGGGAGATATTAGAGTTTATTTGGATTCTAGAAGGCATTTAGATTTGATAGACGTTTATTATGTACCTCAATTCAAGAGGAATTTAATTTCAGTTTCTTGTTTAAATAAATTTGGATATTCGGTTACTTTTAATAAAGTTTTTATTATTAGTAAGAATGACAAAATTATTTGCCAAGGTACATTGGAAAACGGTCTATACTTTTTGCATAGAAATATCTCTCACTCGTTAGACACAGAAATAACGGAACCTAATCATAAAAGAGTAAAATTATCAACAGATGAAACCTACCTTTGGCACTTACGCTTAGGTCATATTAACCTTAATAGGATTAAAAGATTGGTATGTGACGGACCTTTGAGTGACTTAAAGGTTGATGATCTACCAACTTGTGAATCTTGTTTGGAAGGTAAAATGACCAAAAGGACGTTCTCTGCCAAAGGTGCAAGAGCCACTGAATGTTTAGGATTGATACACACTGATGTATGTGGACCTATGAGCATTCAAGCTAGAGGTGGATATGAGTACTTCATCACCTTCACAGATGATTACTCGAGATTTGGTTATGTGTATCTCATGCGACATAAGTCGGATGCTTTTGACATGTTCAAAGCATTCAAAGCTGAAGTGGAAAATCAGCTTGAGAAACACATAAAAATCTTGAGATCTGATCGTGGTGGAGAATATCTATCTGGTGAGTTCCAGCAATATCTTATTGATAATGGGATTGTTTCTCAGTTTTCTGCACCAGGTACACCTCAACAGAATGGGGTAGCAGAAAGGAGAAATAGAACTCTTTTGGATATGGTTAGGTCTATGTTGAGTTATTCAACACTTCCTATTTCTTTTTGGGGATATGCTTTACAAACTGCTATATACATTCTAAACGAAGTACCATCTAAGTCTGTTCCTAAAACACCGCATGAGTTGTGGACTGGGCGCAAGCCTAGTTTACAACACTTAAGGATATTTGGTTGTCCTGCGCATGTGTTAAAAGGAAAGACAGAAAAGATGGAGTCCCGTTCAAAAACATGTATATTTGTAGGGTATCCAAAAGAAACTAAAGGATATTATTTCTATAGTCCTTCAGATCTTAAAATATTTGTTTCGACAAATGCTAAATTTCTGGAAAAGGACTATATGAATGATTTTGTGCCTAGAAGTAGAATTGTCCTGAATGAGATGTTAGGAGATACAATTCCACGAGAGGTTACACAACCTAACCCAATTGTAAGTTCCGATCCAACACAAGATCAACAACCTACCATTCCTCGTCGTAGTGGGAGGGTTAGAACACAACCCGAAAGATACATCGGTCTGGGAGAATCAGTGGAGAATCTCCCGGACGACGATGATCCCTACACGTACAAGGAAGCTATGGAGGATGTTGATAGTCGCCATTGGCAAAAGGCAATGCAATCTGAGATTGAATCTATGTTCGATAACAAAGTCTGGTCCCTTGTAGACTTGCCTAAAGGGATAAAACCCATTGGGTGCAAGTGGGTATACAAGAGGAAAAGAGGTATGGATGGTAAGGTGGAAACCTTTAAAGCTAGATTGGTAGCTAAAGGGTATACACAGAAAGAAGGTATCGATTACGAGGAAACCTTCTCTCCTGTGGCCATGCTTAAATCCATTAGGATACTCTTATCCATTGCAACATCTTTAGATCTAGAGATTTGGCAAATGGACGTCAAGACAGCTTTCCTTAATGGAAGTCTTGACGAAAGCATCTACATGATGCAACCAGAGGGATTCATTGAAAAGGGCCAAATGGAAAAGGTATGCAAGTTGCAGAAATCCATATATGGATTGAAGCAAGCATCCAGATCCTGGAACATAAGGTTTGATCAAGCTGTCAAAGGTTTTGGATTTATTCAGAATCCTGACGAACCTTGTGTATACAAAAGGATTAAGGGCGACAAGTTGGTTTTCCTGATTCTTTATGTTGATGATATACTACTCATTGGAAACGATGTAGGTGTATTGACATCAGTAAAAGAATGGTTAGCAAAACAATTTGATATGAAGAACTTAGGAGAAGCAAGTTTTATTCTAGGTATCCAAGTAATAAGGGATAGAAAGAATAGAACGATTGCATTATCCCAAGCTTCATACATAGACAAGATCTTGTCTAGGTTTTCCATGCAGGATTCCAAGAAAGGTATGTTACCTTTCAGACATGGAATCAAGCTTTCTAAGGAACAAGTTCCTAAGAATGAGCATGAAGAGCAATTCATGAGTAGAGTTCCATATGCCTCGGCAGTTGGAAGTCTCATGTATGCAATGCTCTGTACTAGACCAGATATTTGTTTTGTTGTTGGCATAGTTAGCAGGTTTCAATCGAAACCTGGTCCTGATCACTGGACGGCAGTCAAGTATATTTTCAAGTATCTTAAGAGAACGAGAGATAATATGCTTGTATACTCTGGAGGGGATTTGATTCCCGTTGGGTATACAGATTCTGATTTCCAATCAGATTCTGACTCCAGAAAATCCACATCAGGGGCTGTGTTTACTATTGGAGGAGGAGCAGTTATATGGAGGAGTATCAAGCAATCTTGTATTGCTGATTCCACCATGGAAGCTGAGTATGTTGCTGCATGCGAGGCTGCCAAAGAGGCTGTTTGGCTCCGCCAATTCTTGATTGACTTGGAAGTGGTTCCTAGTGCGAATAAGCAGATCACTATCTACTGTGACAACAGTGGAGCAGTGGCTAATTCGAAAGAACCAAGAAGTCACAAGAGAGGTAAACACATTGAAAGAAAGTATCATCTTTTTAGGGAGATTGTTCAAAGAGGTGACGTGACGATTACCAAAATCGCGTCAGCAGAAAATCTAGCGGATCCCTTCACAAAGGCTCTACCTCAGAAGAGTTTCGATGGGCATCTAGAGAACATGGGCTTGAGAGATATGACACATTTGCTATAGTGCAAGTGGGAGATTGTTAGGATTATGCTCAATAGCAAGAGTGTAATGTTGTAATTAACAATCTTTTTCATATTAATAAAGTGATTTCTGGTTTAACAAATCGTATAGCATTTATAGTTTAATATTATAATTGTCAAAGTAAATAATCATAAGGTCTAAAGACTATGAGAAAAGAAGAATTGTTCGTACATCTGGATATGTATGTGGTAGACACAATTCTTTAGTTAGTCTTGAATAATGTTCACAACTTAAGTTAAAGGTTGGGCACCTTTATCTTGTTAAAGTTGTAGAATTCTTTTGCTAGCATTTGAGTGGGATCAAATGAGATATGATGAGTCTAAAATCATCAAAGTGTCTTCGAGCAAAAGGATCTAGTGTACTGGGTGCATTGAACTGGATCACAATGAAATACTTTATCTATAACCGTCAATAGATAATAGTCTTTTCATTATCAGGACAATCGGAGAGTCTATCTTAATCCTGAGATAAATGATGGACTTATGGTTGCAAGTGATATCATTTGAGTTATCAATGAGTACGATTATATCGCATAGTCTATCCTCGATAGTTTGGTGATATTCATTTGTTAATCGATAGAGGACTTCATTTATAGATATGGACATCGTGGCTCCATTTATTAAATGAGAGTATAATATCATCATATGGATGTTTTGAGGTAATTGGATATTAAATCTCAACGTTGAGTTTTCGATAGTGTCTATTGAAAACATGGCTTCTGGACAAGTCAAAATATCCAAGTTCAAAACGTGGTCATATGAGTAAATATGGTAACTTGGAGAGTTAAAGGCGGTCTATGAACTCTTGGCGATTACTGATATTAATCACGAGGATACACTATCTCCTATATGATTGTCTAGGGTATGAATGAGGAGCATCTTCCTTTTCTATCTTTATTTAAGAGTTCAGTTTTAGCTCTTTAGTGGAATGAGTTAAAATTAATGGATCGGACCTAAGTGAATCATTTGTTGATTGTGATTAGGTTATGTCTATTGAAGCTTAAATTTAGATGGCCCGCCAAGATCCCCAATCCACACGGACTTGCATGGATCACTTGATATATTCTACCAGACCAATTTAAGGGTCCATCAAGAATTGCATTTAATATATTAAGAATATAATTTGCACATTATTTATGTAATGGGCTGCTCAATTATATTAATATATTAATGAATGACATGTGGGCTTGTTTCTTTTAGTAAGAATGGGTCTGGTTCACATGTGGGCTTTTTATTTAAAGTCCAATGGATTAAATGAAATAAAGGAAATAATATATAGCCCATTTGTTTAAGTGGGGCGGCAAGTAGGTTTTATAACCTAATATATTATTTTGTTTCATTGTTTTAATTAAATAAGAATTAATTAATTTATTAATTAATTGTTTAATTAAGAAACAAATCTTTTCTGAATAGGAAATATATTTCCTAGAGTAATACTATTGTAGTAGTTTACTAAAATTAAAAGACTTGTTTGATAAGAAAATAAATAATTAATTTTATTTATTTAATCAAATAAGAAGTCTTTTTATTTAGTCAAATAAAAAAGGAATAAAATATCTATGAGTTGGATTAGGGTTTGAAGTCTTAAACTAGATGGAAATTAGGGTGCAACACAAGCCTATTTTGGCATATGATTTGCGGCAACCCTAGTTGTTTTTAGGTAAGGATTTCGGCAACCCTAATAGAAAGAAGGAAAGAAAAATTGGCCACCTATATATATGTACTTATAGAATTCGGCCAACCTAATGCTTGGTGCTTGAGATTCTATTTTCTTCTTCTTCTCAATTCATAGAGAGATTAATTTATTTCTTCTAAAACATAAAAGAGTGTTAGATTATTCTTTGATAGTATACTATTTGCTTAATCATCAATAAGCTTGTGTATACGATATCGATCTAGGTTCACGCGAGTTTCGATCATTAGATTGAGAACTCAAAAGTGACCGGAATAATCTCAGTCATTCTTTTGATTGTTTTTGTGACTAACAAAGAAAAGAAAGTTTGTTTTGTCCATTCACAGGTTTGCAATTCAAAGAAAAAGGGAGACCACGCTCCTAGGTGATCCACGTTCGTGCTAGGATTGAAGATCTTGCGGATTACCATCGACGTAAGTCAATCGGATCACGCGACAAAAGGTATTCTACTTTTTGGTTATTGTATATGCATGTTTAATTAATTAAAGGGTTTAAGGTTCATAAAGGAAAAATTTTAAAAGTCACTAAATCTATTTTTTAGTCTCGCTTCCGCTGCGTGTACTACGGTATTTTTCCCTACAAAGTATGAATGAAAATGCAATAAACTAAACTAGGAATGCAATGATTAAAAATGGATGCGAATGAAGTGATATTACTAAGGAGTTGTTGGACTCGTAAATGAACACTAGGCAATGCAACAAACTTTGAATTAAGCACATTTTATCTAATGTAACCAACCTAGGGTGTATAGTGTTGGTTATTTATTTCTAGCAAGAGGTCAACCTAGGGTGTATAGTGAAGACCTCCTACTAGCGATTAATCCCTCATAAGCAACCAACTATGGCTAGTTGCTCAATTGGGATTCTAACCATGAATGCTCGTCTATTTAACTAGGGCTCAACCTATTTCTAACATAGCCATCCTAAGGTGTATAGTGATGACTTCCAATGCCCTCACAAGTGGTCGACCTAGGGTGTATAGTGAAGGCCACCCGTTCAAGATTGGATGAGGCTCGAGGTTATTCAACCAGATTCTACTCGAAGGTTAGTTCTCATAAAATCACTAAATTAGCCAACCTAGGGTGTATAATGAAGGCTTCTAATTCTCTCATAAGGCCGACCTAGGGTGTATAGTGAAGGTCACTCGATCGAGGTTAGATTAAGACCGCGGTTGTTGAGCCGAAATTTTGGAAATTCCTTCCATTCAATAAAGCAATAAAGAATCCAAATCAACATGCTTAGAGGGTGTATCCAAAACAAATCAATAATGGAAAATCATTCAAAGCAATAGAATAGAACATAGAGATAGATATGAATATAAACAATAGAGTTTAATTACAAAAATCCAATATCCATCAACTAATCACATCAACCCCTTAGTGGGGGATTTAGCTACTCATGTTCTATTACAACAAATCAAAACTAAGAGAAAAGATTGAGAGAAAACCCTTGAAGATAATCTCCTTCCTTGAAGCTTGATTCCAATGCTCCTAGTTGCCTTTGGATGTGTAGAGATGGGTTCGGATGAGAGGGAGAAGTGTTTCTACTATCTAAGTTACAAAACTTCTGAAAATCTAAATGTGGGAGATTGGTAGGATCCCTTCGGTCGAAACATATAAGGTTCTATTTATAGGGGATGCAAAAATAGGTCATTTAAGCTTGAAAACAGAAGTTGACACGATCGGAGTGCGGGTGGAGTACGGTTCAAGGACCCGCACTCACCCGCACTTTATCATATTTTTGGCCTGATTTGGTCACGAAGTGTGCTGGTAATGCAGGGGGTGGACCAGCGCAACAACCGCGCACTGTATAATTTCTAGGTTCCTTCTACCATAAAGTGCAGGTCGAGTGCGGTTGGGACCCGCACTTTATCATTTCTTCATAATTTCAACTCCCGGATCTTGTCTGGAGTGCGTGTGGAGTGCGTGTAGAGTGTGGTTGGGACCCGCACTCTATGCTGATTCTGGCTAATTTTTACTGGAGGTGCATCGGTAGTGCACGGGTGTGCTTACCAGCACAGTACCCATGCACTGAAGCTTCATTTCTTGCTTTCCGGCTTGTTTCACGTCTGAAATTCACACATTTCATCTCCAGCACCTGAATTACACCTATTGCCCGTAATTACTACAAAAGAGCCTATTAAACATGAAATACACGGAAAAACACACGAGAGCGAGACAAAGGATAAGGAAAAGAGGGCCGAAATATACAACAATTTAGGCACGATCATGAGGTAATCTAAGTGTTTATTGGAGAGGAGAATGGTGGGATTAGGAATGGTAAGAAATGAGGTTTCTTGATTAACAAGAGTTGAATCAAGAGTTGTCTAAAAAGGAAAAATGGTGATGAATTTATAGGCTTTTCAAATTAGGTCTTGGGTGGTAAATTACCAAAACACCCCTCCTGTATGGTAAATTACCATTTAGTCCAAAAGAGGGGATCATTGCATAATTTACCCACCCAATCAAAGTTTGACAAAGAAGAGGTCGCTATTCGGTGTTCATGGTGACACTAGGGTGACTCTAGGGCGACATCATCTGGAGCCAAAACAACTCCCTTTCACCGTGGCCACATTTTGGTCGCGGTTTGGGATTGAGGGCGACATAGGGGAGATTAGGCATGATTTGGTGGCTGAAGATCTGGCGGTTTTGGGTGACCAGAAAGAGATCGACTGGACTGCCATTGATTTAGGCTGGAAAGTAGCTGATGGTAGGTCGAGGATCGGCGTTGAACGGTGGCGGCGCTTAGGGTTTAAGGAGCTTCCATGGTGGTCTACACGCGAGAAAAAAGAAGATGAATTGAAGAAGACGGGGTGCATTCAATAGCAAACTAGGGTGCAATCAGACACCATCCTTTTTGTCTCATTTAAGGTGCACTTAGAAAAGGCATGGGGTGCACGCTGGTAGTATGAACGCACCGTTTCATTAGAGTGGGTGGCGTGGGCTGCTTCTCTTTTAGGGTGCATTAAGTAGTGGCATAGGGCTCACTTAGAGGCCCACACCACTTATCAAAACGCACTGTGTCACTGTCCACGTAGCGCTGTTGCTTGATTTGTGTGGCAAATTACGGACAGCTCCCTTGATCTTTTGTATATTTTCGATAACTTCAATCTTCCTTCAATAATTACACTTTTACCCCTATTTCTCCAATATTACTTCAATGCCCCTGAACTCTATAAATACCTGAAAACACTTAATTTATACAATTAAATCACGGGATAATGCTCGAGAATCAAGTAAAAGGAGAAGGAAATGAGGGCCAAAATCATACCAATTAGAGTTTGAAGAAAGATTTATCTTGGTTGGTATATTTCTAAATTTGTACCCCGAATTTGCTTTGTATCGCTTCTTGAGAAATTCAATAAAAGTCAGTTTTGTTCTCCCATATGATTCTCCTGATTTCACCTAGCAAATTTTGCCATTACTGATCGCCTCAAGACCAAGAAAGGCCACATGGTGTTCCTGCTGCCTTGGTTGGGGTATACCCTCCTCCAGGAAGGATCTGGTGCATAAATGCCTAAGTGGCGTAGTCACCTACGAGACTAAGGATCCGGATTCACGGCCCTAGCTGGCCACTGCATCCTGACACGCACGCAATAGTTCTATCCCCAGCGGCACCAAAAACTTGATCGGCGCACGGGATACGTAACAATTCTATAAACTATCGTAAATGATGGTACGTGCGTGCGAGTGTTTTTACCCTTTCGCAAGTATACGAATCGTTGGCCACGTATAATGGCTACGAGTAAGGGTATCGTTCCCACGAAGGAGGTTGGTACACGTAAATCGGTTCTACGTCTTCTGTTATAAATAAGCTAATTACAATAATTACAAGTGCATGGAAATGTAAATGAGGATGGTCGCAAGTAAGCTACAACTAAACTAATGCACGACTATTACACTAAAATGGCAAACGGATTGAATTACACTAATGCAGAAAACTAAAAGCGATGCGAATCCTATGATCACGGATACACAATCTCTATACTACAATGACAATTATAATTAACCTAAACTAACTAGATTGGCAACTAAGGTAAGCAAGTAAATTAACAACTAAAGCAATACAATTAAGTTACACTAAATTAACTACAACTAACTAAATTATCATTAACTAACCTAACTAACTAATTCTTGCAAAGGTTATTCAAGATTGAAGATGCAAATGATGAGGGATATGTTAATTGATCACAATGAAGCACCTTTGTTCTATGGCATATACAATATAAACCTACCACTCAATTACCATCAACTATGGATATAGAATGACAGTAATAGAGAGGTTTACAACCTAGAACATGAGAACCAGTTAATATGCATGGACATGCAAATACTAACCAAATCCTTTCCACTAGAGCTAATCAATGTTGGAAAACAAAGGTTACATGTTACTAATGATCAATCAACAACATATATACATTCAAATAAGCTCCAATCAACATATAATCACTCAAGATGGATATAGTAAAGGTAAGATCAATTAAATACAAGATAAGTCATATAAAATCCATCCCTCAACATTGAAAGTGTTACACATACATGTTCATGAATTACAAATAA
Source organism: Acer yangbiense (assembly GCA_008009225.1). Lineage (NCBI taxonomy): Eukaryota > Viridiplantae > Streptophyta > Magnoliopsida > Sapindales > Sapindaceae > Acer > Acer yangbiense. The sequence goes on from CM017768.1 coordinate 37,238,316, forward strand.
GGAAGAGAAGTAAAAGTAAGAAGAAACCACAAGTAGGAAGCTTCTTGTTCTTCAATTGAGCACCAAGCCTTCTTCTTCCAAGCTAGGAAATTCACATGAACTATATAGTGTTGAGATGGTGTAGTTCTAAGCTAGACTAGGGTTTCTAAGCTAATTTATGATATTTAGTTATTTAGTTGGACATTAGGGATTGTGTTTAAGGTTGGGAAAGGTGAATATATATAAAATGAAGGTTTTGGGCAAGTTTTGGATGAAATATCTCCCAAGTCGGTTGAGCTCACGGGTTTGGATCCTCTGGCTCGCGGGTTCATTCCCGCCGTCAGAAGTCGCGGTGGATTTTGGACGTTTGGCCATGGGTTTGGACCTTCTGGACTGCGGGAATGTTCCAGCGGCATGAAACCGCAGAATCTTGGCAAGTTTTGACATCTTTGGGCGGGCAAGAGGCCGCTGGAATCAAGCTTGAAGGCTTGGACGTCCATGGAGGTTAGAGGTTGGAGGTTAGAGGACTTGGAGGTGAGGAAACTCACGTGCATGGGAGGCTCAAAGTGGGTCCATTGTGACCACCGGGACTTGGGCTGCCGATCTGGGAAGGAATAGGCCAAAAAAACAACTGGAAAACTACCAGAAAAGGGTCGAGAATGAGTCGGGTCGAAACCGGCTCAACCGGGTCAACGGGTCGGGCGATCTTACGTCATACTGATGTCACGCCTACGTAGGCACTCGCTAAAACGACGCCGTATCAATGGGTGATGTGGCGCATTGCTGTGCTTTGGCTGGCTAATTGCTATTTGGACCCCTGAGCTTTCCTTTATTCACAGAATTTTCAATACTTTTCCGAATATTGCACTTTAGCCCCTGATTTGTCCAAAATGACAATAATGCCCCTGAACTTCCCTATTTACCTGAAACACTTATTTAATCCATTAAATACCTGATTTTACCCAAGAAACAAGCACAAAAAGATAGGAAAATGGAGCGCTAAATGTGAACATTTGGAGCGCGATCAAACCCCCAAACCTAACTTTTGCTCGTCCTCGAGCAAAACAAAACAAAACAAAAACTAACAATTAACAACTATTAAAGCATAAATAACATAAACTAGGCTAGTCCACTGTCGTGGGAGAAACGATAGCACTTAGCACGTGCCACAAGCCTTTTAAACCCCTAAGTGTCCCTAGCAGGAGGAGTGTAGTCTCTTGAGGGTTTACAGCTACGATACCCACAAACGTAAAGCTAAAAATTAAAAACTACAATTAAAAACAATTTGCGAAAGCCATAAAAAATGAGATATCAAAAGAGTTGTGCAAATGAGGAATCACACATTTGAGAATCGCTGAGTGGAGGATAACCTAAAGTCATTCAAATTGAATGAAACACATAATGCAAATCCCACACTCTCAATGTCATAGCATTAAATACAACGCACCCAAATGCTTCGGGTGTAGTTCGCCTCGACTCTAATCCTCACTGGATTTCACTCGATTTTTCTCTCAGAGTCCTAGGCACACTCTCTATCAAACACATGCGACTTGGAAGTTATGTAAAAGGCAATCAAATATATAACGCATGTAAGTACTCGAAATAACGCACATTATAAGTGAATTGATCTCATGAAGGAATTGAATGCCATGAACGTGGTAGAGCATATTAAAAACTCGTATTCCCGACATAGACTTCCTAAAAGATCAATTAAGTTCTTCCCTACTTCATAATTTGGCCAAGGGTGATTTATGGTGAATGGTATATGGAAGGTATATGGAAGATACTGATCATGCCAAGATGTTTCACATTACAATTTTCAATTCGAAGCTCATTTTAGATTACTCATTTACACAAGCATCTAGGCTATAATTTTGAACTATGATTTGTGCTAATTGGTTACTCTCATTGGAGTAGTCATTGCTTTGAAGATTAAGGGCTTTAAGTGCTTAATTTTCAACACTTAATTTTTGAAAACCCTTTCTTAGCACAAGTTACAAAATATGCCTCAGTACACGCTATTACAATTTTGAGCTTAACGGTTGAATTCTCTACTTTAGTAGAACTTGACAAGATTAGTAGCTATGTAAGATTAAGTGTATAGGTCTATGGATTAGGGTGTTGTGTGATAGGTTTATGTGTTTGGCTGTATTTATATTGAATCATGCATAAAGGGAAACAGACGTGTTTAGCAACTTTGGTAGTGGGTATTAACAAAGTCCTAATATCATTTCTTGAAGTCCGTCTACCATGGGAATACAAATTCAACATGTTATCCACATTTATGAATGTTCTATGGCAATCAATGCAAATGAAGTAATGAGATCACAATGAAAAACATATTCAAAGAGTGTATAAGAGTAGAAATAGAATCTACCCTCAAAATGAAAAGCTAAGGCACAAAAATCACGGGTCGTCTCCACTATTAATCCTAACAATTGAGTACGGAGTCTCATCCACTTACACACTAAGAGAAAGGGACTAAATTCACATTATGCGAAGCAATCCTAGACTGACAAGAGTTAGCCAAGACTCAGCTACTAACACATGCGAAAGACTCCTCAACGGCACAATTCAAAACATCTCATTCAAATAATTTGTTCAAAATGGCTCATTCGCAAAAATTTCAAAATTTTGAGAAAAACACAAAAACACAATATATACAACACAAAAATCACAAAAACAATATTCACAAACACAAAAATCACAAAAATCACAAAAATGACATGTACGTGTCCACACCCCCAAACCCAAACTCAATATTGTCCTCAATGTTGAAAAATTGAAGCACATGGACAAAGAGTTCATGATTTGAAAATCCGTACACAAACATACTAACACTTATATACAACTAAACACACACTATAAAAACAAAATAACAAAAATACCATGTGAAAGAGGCTTCTAAACATAGAGGAAAATGTTTCAAGAAAAACTGTCAACTTTTGAAATTTGAACAACGTCTGCTTTTCAATGCATATTTTCAACGATGCTCAATCCAACTTGTTCAAATTTTGACACAAGAATATAGACATGCAAATGAACACTTTTAATGAAGAAAACATTTTAAAATTCAATTTGGAAAAGGGTGAAAACAGACGTTGAAAACAGGTCACGTGCAGAATTTTGAAAATATGGCACGTTCATGACCTTCAGTCGAAGAAACACTCATAACTTTTAAACCACATCCCAGAACTTTACGTTCTTTATACCGTTGGAATTGTATCGAAAAAACGATGAACACAACGGGGGTGGAAAAATTTACTTCTTCACCAATTAGTACAGTTTTTAAGAAACAGTTCGCCTCAAAATTTCAAAACAGGGTATCTTCACAAGGTTTGAATAAAAACATTAAAAATAAAAACAAAAATACAACAATAATATATATACAATCCTAATATCTACAACTAACACGTAAACACATATTTACAATCCTAAATATCCACCACTAATCACATCACAACAACCAATCCTAATCACTAGGCAAACACAATCAATTCACACTCTTAAGCTAAGCAAAACATATCAACTTGAAGTAAAAGCTTCAGAGTAGAAGATTGTACCTGAGATTTAGCATTCGTAGGATAGTGTGGCTTCATGGTATGGTGTGTTGGTGCATGATGTATGCCACGGCTTTGTTTTGCGGGTTCATTCCTACGGATCTTCTCGCGGGCAATTCTCAGGAATCCCCGCGGGTTCACACGTTCTGTCTGGCAGCCTTCTTCCCGCGGATGTGAAGTCGCGAAGGCTCCTCCGGAGAATACCATAGCTTTGAATCTTCTGGCCAGCGGGCTTTGTCCCACGGATTTGAAGTCGTGGTCTCCTATTGTGAATTTCGCGGGTTCATTCCGTCTAGCTGGCGGGTCTTTTCCCACGGATGCATGTTGCGCAAGGTTCAAGAAAACCCTGCAGCTTTGTTGAGTGGGCAAATTCCCACGGACCCATCCCGCGGTAGGCATTTCTTCTTGATTGCAACCCCTGCACATAGAAAATCACACCAAAAACTACCACAAGCACATGCTAAATAAATAAGTGTGGAGTCTAAACCCCCAAACCTATCTATTTCCATGCATCTCATCATGATATGTGGATAAATAAGAGACTCTAGACTCTTAACACTAAATTAATAAAATTTACAAAATAATTACAAATTAAAAAGTCCTTAAAAATAAAAACAAATGTCCATTAAGTGCGTCGTTTCCTTAAAGCTTGAAATTCCTACACATTAACAAACATATCAAAAGGTTCATATGTTTAATGATATTCGCAAATCACTCGAAAAATCATCATGCAATTCATGGAAGTCTGAAGGTATTTCTAACGGAATAAGAGATTGAAAGTATACAAACGTAGTTAAATTGCTTAAGGCATACCTAGAGGGGGGGGGGGGGGGTGAATAGGTTTTTACACCTTTTTTCAATCCCTTGAACAAACTTTCGTTTGTCCCTCAAGGTAGCCTTACACACAACAAAATAAACCAAGAAAGACATACATAGACAATATGAGAATATAATCATGTGAACAAGGTCAATGTATATCATCTAGTTGTGTGAGGTATAAGAACAAATAAACACAACAACAAAGAATACTTGTATTTTAAAAGATGTTCAATGAGTTACAAGAGTGATCAAATATCACTATACAAAAATTACAATATACAAAAGAATCATATATACAAAAATGATCAAAAGAATGAATCCACAAATCACACTTTACAAATACTTGCTTCACTATATGTCACAAGTGAATAATATGAAACAAGATAATAACATACGCAAATAAAATATAAAAGATAGAGACAGGAAGAATTAACACAAGAGATTTTTTAACGTGGTAAAACCTCCAAGGAGGAAACATCCACGGGTTGAAATACAACCATTAGGGTACTATATATATTGGATGATAAAAATAGAGAATCCACAAAGTGACCAATCTTTAGCTCACCCAACCTAGTGGAGTCTAAGTCTACCCAACCCTATTGGAAAGTATGAAATCCCTCAATGATGCGGAACCACCATATATTGGACAACACACAAAACCAACATCGATGGAAGATTAGAAATTCCTCAAGAATGCATACACCTCCCGTTTACCCTGCTCTTTTGGAGTCTATGTCTAACCATACGCCTAGGCCTACCAATATAATAGCCAACTCCCTATCCAAGGCACTCATGCCTCTAGGGAACCTCCCATGCATGACTATCCGAGTCTTCCCGACTCTAGCCATGACCTTGTCTATCCGAGTCCTCCCGACTCTAGACAAGACTTCTTGCTTGGCTATCCGAGTCATCCCTGTAAGGTTCCCATTTGTTGATTGGCTCATTTCATGGACAAACCACATGTTGGGGTTCTTTGTAAGGGTAGCCTAGGTATCGGGTTTATTGTTCGAAGCCCTTTGAAGACCTCGTATTGATAAGCACCGAAGGTATATTTCTTTGTGCTTACTTGTCTTGAAGAGATAGTTGCACACACTCACAACTCATGCATATGTTTAATACTTGTATGTTGTGTGTCTTATTTTTGTGCATTAATGTTCATTATCATCTCTTCTTGCATGTTAGTTTGATTGCATCTTGCATATCCAATTGCCTTGTCATGCTTAGACTTAGGATTGCATTTTTGCATTGGGCGCTCCCAAAAGCGCTCTTCAGAAGCGCTGTACGAACAGCGCCCATTGAGCGTTGTTCAGACCTGATCGATTTAATTCGGTCGCTGTTGGGTCGCTGTACAAAGCGCTTTACGTACAGCGCCACTCTGTTTTCCCGTGAGAACAGAGTTAGGGCGCTGTACAAGCGCTATACATAAGCGCTTTTCGTACAGCGCCCAAGGCAAATATGAGGCCAACTTATCAAAATGACCACACCTTGTTTTGGCCCCCTATACATATGCCACTTTGACTTTAGGTCAATTAAGAGAGTTCATATTCAGATTCTATACTTAAGATATTTTTCAAAGAGAAGAAAAATTCCAAAGAACTCATTTTTAGTTTACTCAAACACTTGTTCATGATCATCAATCATCATCTAGCATCATCCTTGATCATCTAGATGTCTCTTTGCATGGATTCTTCATCATACTTTGCTTGGTAAGCTTTTCACTAATATCTTACATATTTTGTGTTTTTCTTAACAAGCAATCTCAATTTATTACTTGTATGATTTTCATATATCTTTTGATACAAGATTGAGATTAGTGTGATGTATGTTTGAGAAGTTGTATTGTGATAGCTAATTAGGTTTTGTGCTTAATCTTGATTAGCTAAACTATTTGATTGAACATGTCATTTAGTTTTTAATATCTAGGATTGTTCTAATTGCATATTAATCATCTTAGATAAGCATATAGGGTTTCCCTTGCTCTATGTTGCATTTGAATATTCATATATTCACTTAGGGTTTTATTCTCTTCATTGAGAAAGTAAGTCTTGTGTGTAGCTTCCGGGATTAGGTTGCTTAGATCGCAAGCAAATTGGACTAGGTTCACTCATACCGGGATTAGGTAGGTGTGTGATTACTTCCAGGATTAAGTTGTAATCGTTTTACACATTTAGTGGATTCGAGGTTCGAGTGTGGCTTACTTACTAACCCGTGGTTTTTCCCGTGAGGGTTTCCACGTAAAAATCAAGTGTTATTTAATTTCCGCATTTTATACTTGATTTATTGCTTTATCTATTTAGGGGTAATTTCGTAATTTTGACTAACACGAAAAATTGGGTAAAAAGCTTAAAATCTATTCACCCCCCTCTAGATAGATTTATACACACCGTGCTATAATTTGTTTCAATCCCAACTCTAACCAAGACTTCATGCCTTTTACAAGGACTTCCTAGTGTGATCATGTGAATGCAAATGATGCAAACAACCAATTCAAAATAGAACATGTGATCAATACATTCCATGGTACAAATAGACCTAAACATGTGATATCACAAGTAATAAAAGTCTAGATGCAAAATACAAGAATAAAACCTAAAGCATGTGTAAACACCAAACACATAAGCTCAAAGTCTCATTCACACATACAACACTTGAACAAAATATATTCATGAAGTACAAGTTCAAGATGCTATCAACATGCAATAAAATGCTAGATACATGAAATTCAATCAATCAATATTCTAGCCAAAAATATAGAGCAAGGATTTAAGATGTAAATCAATTAAACCCTAGATTGCTCTAAAACACATACAAATACAATAATCCTAGATTTCATCAATCAAAGGATCAAATCAAATCTCAAAGTCATTTATCACAAAATTGATTCAATCAAGTCACAAACAACCTAAGATATCAACTTAATCACAATACAACTCACAATCATGTGAAAAACCTAGAATCATGGAAACTAGTTCACAAATGTCTCTAAATAGACTTTTGATTAGGATTCATTGTGAAGCTATCTTTCTCAATAGCATTCACCAAACATACAAGTATATATACAAGAAGAAACCCCAAGCAAATTGAAGGTTATAAAAGAAGAAATCCCAAAGATTAGACCAATACCTTGGATTCACGAGCTGGTTCGGTTTTCTGTATAGAACCACCAGAAAATCGATCAAACAGCTGCCAAACCACTTGGAAAAGGTAGAGGACTTGATTACGAATGATCTCCAACTTGAATCACTCAATTCCGACTCCGTATGAAGAAGTTATGGTGTTTGGAAGGTGAGAAAATTTGGGAGAAAAATTCTGACGGGATTTTGCAATTTTTCTTCTTTGAAAATGAAATGTAGGGAAAGGAGGGAATTTAAAAGGAGGAGAGAGAGAGATTTTTCGGGCCAATCAGAGGTGGCTACGTCACCCACCCCGTGGGGGGTCACGTGGGACACACGGGACCAGAGGGGTCCTCTGGCCGTGGGTCCCACGGCTCCCAAACGGCTTGGGCCACGTGACCTCTTGGCCACGCTCTCCTCTCGTGCACTCCCTCACGTTCCTCAGCTGTATCTTGGGCATCCGAACTCCGATTTCAAATCTGTTTTCGGATTACAAACCATGACTTCCTCACACATGATGACAACTACACAACTTTGAAAAATGGTTGAGAAATCATCTCGGAAAACGATGATGAAATCAACTCAACGAATGAGAACAAAAAGTAGCGTAGCTACATCGTTTGGACTCGAAACAAAATGAATGAGTAACCGAAATGACCGGAACTCAATAAGGAATCATATTAGAGCATATTCAAGTCCAAATACAAAAATATGGAAATATACAAACACAAATACACACACATATTCTATTTCCTAGACATAGTCCTAGAACATGCAATAAGCAAAGTTTGTCAAGATAGTATAAATGCATGAGCATATATTATCAAGTGTGTGAAAGTGATATATAAATGATGTTTAACCATGAAGGAACACAAAAGGATGCCATGTGTGTGTATGTGCCTAGCCTTGTAAGAGATATGAGGTCTTATATTACCTTTGATGATCAATGAAGCACATATCTCTTTGAAGCCGGCATTTTGCATGAATTGTGGCCAAGACTTTTTTCGTCTTCATAATTCTTCAACATATGGACCACTAAACATTACAAAAGAAACACGTTTTGATATGGAATACATGCCAACACAAACTATAAACCTAACAATCTCCCCCTTTGGCAAATTCCATGTCAAAACCCCTAAACATATACTAAAACAATTACAAAGAAAATTTGGTCACAATGACTACAATGAGTTACACATATAGACACAAATTAAAACAAGTCTTGAACTTCATCTTGGTCTTCTCTTGATATCACCTAAAATAAACTTGAAAGCACAAGAATATCCAAGAGACAACACATATGGCAATATACAATCTTAGGCAAGAAAATAAAAACATTTAAGTACAAATGGATCATGTATGCTCCCCCTTAATACATACTATCCAACAAAGCATTCTTAGCCAAGATTCAACAAAAAAATATTACATGCCATAAAGTTCAAACTTGATACCAAATATACTAAAACAAAAAAATAAAATGAGACTAAGCATGCTAGATATCTCCCACATCTCTCATATTTCTCCCCCTTTTTGACATGATATGAAGCCAAAGGGAAAGAGTAAGAAAATATACCTCAAGGAACTCTCTAGCCACTTGTGACACCAAGGAAAGTATTACGATTTGATGATCTCACACAGTGCTTTGTTGTAATTGATTTTCCTTCCAATTCTTTGATCCTCTCATCTTGTACAAAAATTTTGGCACTTAGATCTTCAATCTTCCTTTGAAACGCATCAATCAATCTTCGTGACTCTTCAACCTCAATCTTCAATTGCATAGCCCAACTTGGAAGTGTAGGTGAGCAAGGAATATGGCTAGAATCAAGAGATTCACTAAATAGCCTAAAAGTATCACAAGACTTTCCTTTTTCCTTGTATGACATGCTTGTCACACGTTTCTCACTTAACTTTTCCAAGGGAGGAAGTATCACATCATCATCAAGAGTCTTCACTCCTTTAGCTAAGCACAATTGAGTAATAAATCCCAGAAAAGCTAATTTCTTATCCAATCGACTTGTGCAAGCCGCAATCTCAATTTGTTCCACAAGCAATTCACCAAGATTTATAGGTTTGTTAGTCACCAAGGCATACACAATCTTGATTTTATCTCTATTAAGCTCGGAAGCATTAGTAGAAACAACAAGATTGGAGCAAACGAATAAATGCCAAAAAGCACTCACTTTGGTTAGCTCGCCTTGTCTAATAAAAGCACGTTTCCTCCACATAAAATTAACATCATCACAAAGAGTTTTACCCATTAAATCAAGGTTTTCCAAGACATCAACATCAAAGAAATCCGACTCAATATCATAGGGCAAGTCTAGAAATTCATTCAACTTCCTAGCACAAACTCTAAAAACAACTTTCCTTATGTTCAAAATGGCACTAGTTACGGTAGAACTTTCTTTGTAAACATGATAAAATTCTCTAACCTTGGTCTCATTAGAAACTCCTAACATGTCAATCCAAGAACCCCAATTTCTATCCATAAGCACCTTATAAACATAAGAACCATCACAAGAGATCAAATCTATACCTCTTTCTTGAATGATCTTCTTGCAACCAAATATTCCCAAATCCTTCACATTGTTGGCTTTGGAAACCTTGGAAGAAAGTGAAGGTTTAGACTTGTCAATGGGAATAGAAGAAACGTTACCACCAACCTTCTTCGCTTTATCCATGATCTTGTAACACAAAAACACTAAAAACAAAAAGTGAGAGGAAACATAGAAACAAATTAGTAACCAATAAACATATACAAAGGCAAAACATTATATTCAACAAATCATCATGCATATAAGAATTTATCATAGCATCTCCATGATTTATCAAAAATAAGAATAATGCCAACAAACAACAACCTTGAAGAACATGTGAACATGTCATAAAAGAGAACAAAAATTTAGCATATTATGCTCCCCCTTGACAAGTGCCTCATCTAAAATCAAGATAGACAAATGTTCACAAAAATCACCACACAATCACATCACAAGCAATTTTATTAGATTTGCAAATAAGCTTCACATATCTAAGAGAGTTACATCAAGATTTTCAATCACTCTCATATATCTTCAAAAATTGCTAAAGTATCAAAATACTAAATAAGCAAAAGTGAGTGTGTGAAGATTTTGCTTCAAGTATATGAAAAGAAGTAGTTTGATAATCAAGCATGCAAACAATTTCAACATCTATTCATCTTAGGCCTTTCCATAAAAAGGTCAAACTGGTTATCATCCGAAATTTTGCTTATAAAGAGAATAGATTTCAACATGTGAGCGTGTGTGTGCATGTGGCTCGTCAACCCATTTCTATTTGTCAACCCGAGCTCATTTGATTATTCAACTATACTCCATAAGCCTTTTTTTTTTTTTTTAGGCTTGAATCAAAGATTTTTTTTTTTTTTTTATGATTCAATTCAACACTTCTTTGATTTTTCTAACAAAAACATATACTCCTCATGGCGGCTTTCACTCATCACAATGGCGTAGCCCTTTCCTACATTGGGCGGCTGCACAACCAAGGTGTGTAGCCCTTTCCATGAGGGTGCTCGTTGAGTTCTATGTTGCCGAAGCAAATGGATACCAACCATTGGTCATTTTTAAATGTACTAGTCCTTAGGACTTCAAGGTGTATCCAAAGCTAACATCAATCAAGCTCAACATACTTAACAAGACATACAAGAGAAGCAAAGTGCATTTTTGAAACCAAAATTTAAGGCTTAAAAGCACATGATCAAGAAGCAAGTAAAGAGACTTACTTAAGATCTCTACTTCTCAAGAGAGTAGCTATCAAAGAATATAAAGCTCACATTATTCAAAAATTAGCCACTCAACAATCATACAAATAATAACACACATCATGAATAAGATCAATGTGAACACTTATCACCAAAAGATCTTAAACTAGCAAATGTCAAATAGGACCATATAAACACTATACTAGTTCTCAATTATGACATGCTTCATGAATGTGATACAAACAATGAGTTGAAAGATGAAAAATCAAGTAAGCAAACAAAATGATATAGAGATACCTTCGCAAGCTATTTTCATCAAATACAATGCCTTCACCCTTTTATGAGTCCTCTTGGCTTGTAAGTCCTCATGACTACAAGTTATAGGTGTGTCGATTCCAAGAGACTAAAGACAATGCAATCCAACTCAAACAACAAAAAAATGACTTTCTCTAAAAGCTTTAACATAATTGTCACCATATAGATTCCAAAAAAAACTTCTCAAAAGTTAATCAACAAATTTTGACTATCATAACAAACAATGTGAGACAGCTAAGTTCATGTCAAGTTGTAGAGATACAAAGCAAACAAGCTAAGCTTCCTAACAACAAAACACTAGTCTTAAAGCTAACTCACATGTGCAACTTACACTAATGGTAAGAGCACTCACCCTTGACATATTTAGTCTTGGGTGAACTTATACAAACATTATCAAGATTCTCTTTGACCACAATGTTGAACCTAGAGTAAAGTTCTTCCACAACTTGATTCACAATAATATCATTAATACTCTTTTTCTCAACATTGTTAACAACACATGCATTGTCAAATTTTGAAGGATATGCATTCTTCACCTTCCAGACATTCTTAACATGCGTTGAGATGTTATCATGCTTTCTATATTCAAAAGCTTTAGCATGCATAAAATGAGGTCCAATCTCTCTAGTCCTAGATGCATTTTCTATGTTGCAATATTCAATGAATTTTTAGCACTTGGGCTTGATATGGCCTACGGTATTGCAAAAATGACATATGGAAACAAAAGGAGAGATTTTACCTTCCAGAGTTAGAGAAGCACAAATGGGAGTTTCAAGGGGTATCTTATTCTTCAACTTGTTCTTCTTCTTGGAACGTCTCTTCTTAGGAGCTTTTTCTTCAACAATGACTTCGCTTGTAGGAAGTGATGCTTCTATGAGCTTCTCCTCAACTACCACGTCACTTGAGCTTCCTAAGGACAAATTAGAGAGGATCCTATCCTTTTCAAGCACAATACCCTTAACTTCACAAAGCTTCTTGGCAAAAGCATTCTTTTCACCCAAGAGCCTACGAGTTGTAGCAACAAACTCATCCACTTATATCTTGATCAAGTCATCCTTCTCATCAACCTCTCTTAAGGCTATCTTCAACTTCTCCTCAAGAAACTTCACCTTAGCCAAAAGATCAATGTAGGTTGGATTATCATTTAAACACTCTTGATGACTTGGATCAATCTCCTTATCCAACGAATCTTGATTCACATCCTCTATAGTAGAGTGAGAAGCCATGAATGCAACAAAGTTGCTCACTAGCTCTTTTTTACTAGAAGACTCATCACTTGAGCTCTCCTTATCACTAGAGTCATCATCTTCACTCCATGTAGCCGCCATAGCTTTTCCTTTCTTGTCCCTCTTGGAATCACCACTAGGACACTCCGAAGCAAAATGTCCAAACTTCTTACACTTGAAGCATTGAACCTTTCTATTGTTTTTAGCATGGCCACTCCTCTTATGAGGTGGAGTAAAGGACTTCTTAACTTCCTTGTCCCTTGAGTACTTGCCACTTGGCTTGGCACCTTTCCTCATGAACTTCCTAAACTTCCTAACCAATAAAGCCATCTCCTCATCATCATCACTACTACTAGCTTCCTTGACAACCTTGAGAGCTAAACCCTTGTTCTTAGCCTTCAGTTTCATGCACGCCTCAAAAGTTTGAAGAGATCCTAGCAACTCATCTAAGCTCATGACATCAACGTCTTTGCTCTCTTCAATGGTGGTAACCTTGGCTTTGAACCTCTTTTGAAGTGATCTAAGAATCTTCCAATTTAGCCTCTCACCGGAGATAGGAGTACCAAGTGCTTGGCATTGGTTGGCGATGTCTAGTAGCTTGTCTTGGAAGTCAACAAACTTGTCTTCCTCACCCATTTGCAAAACCTCAAATTGGGAAGTGAGCAATTGAAGACAAGACTTCTTCACCGCTTTAGTCCCCTCATTGGTGACTTGGAGAGCTTCCCATGCCTCCTTTGTGGTTTCTAGGTTTTGAATGTAGGAAAATTGCCTACTATCAACACCTCCGAAAATAGCATTCACCGCCCGATGATGCAATTTTGCCAACTCAAACTCATTAGTAAACCACTCACTCCTAGGCTTGGAAACGGTCACTCCTTCTTCACTCTTAGTGGGAGCAAGGTAACCTTCTTCAACGGTCATCCAAACTCTCTCATCAATAGAGCGAATGTAAGCCTTCATCCTCAATTTCCGAAAACCATAGTTGTGACCCTTGAGAAGAAAAGGCCTAGAATTCGAAGCCCCTTCGGTCATCACATCATCTTGGAAAACCATACTAGCAAAAACCTAAGCAATCCACACGTAAGTATAAACCGGATCTCGTCGAGTGCCGTCCGACGACCCGCTCTAATACCAATTGAAAGTATACAAACGTAGTTAAATTGCTTAAGGCATACCTAGAGGGGGGGTGAATAGGTTTTTACACCTTTTTTCAATCCCTTGAACAAACTTTCGTTTGTCCCTCAAAGTAGCCTTACACACAACAAAATAAACCAAGAAAGACATACATAGACAATAAGAGAATATAATCATGTGAACAAGGTCAATGTATATCATCTAGTTGTGTGAGGTATAAGAACAAATAAACACAACAACAAAGAATACTTGTATTTCAATAGATGTTCAATGAGTTACAAGAGTGATCAAATATCACTATACAAAAATTACAATATACAAAAGAATCATATATACAAAAATGATCAAAAGAATGAATCCACAAATCACACTTTACAAATACTTGCTTCACTATATATCACAAGTGAATAATATGAAACAAGATAATAACATACACAAATTACAATATGAGAATTAACACAAGAGATTTTTTAACGTGGCAAAACCTCCAAGGAGGAAACATCCACGGGTTGAAATACAACCATTAGGGTACTATATATATTGGATGATAAAAATAGAGAATCCACAAAGTGACCAATCTTTAGCTCACCCAACCTAGTGGAGTCTAAGTCTACCCAACCCTATTGGAAAGTATGAAATCCCTCAATGATGCGGAACCACCATATATTGGACAACACACAAAACCAACATCGATGGAAGATTAGAAATTCCTCAAGAGTGCATACACCTCCCGTGTACCTTGCTTTTTTGGAGTCTATGTCTAACCATACGCCTAGGCCTACCAATATAATAGCCAACTCCCTATCCAAGGCACTCATGCCTCTAGGGAATCTCCCATGCATGACTATCCGAGTCCTCCCGACTCTAGCCATGACTTCTTGCTTGTCTATCCGAGTCCTCCCGACTCTAGACAAGACTTCTTGCTTGCCTATCCGAGTCATCCCGACTCTAACCAAGACTTCATGCCTTTTACAAGGACTTCCTAGTGTGATCATGTGAATGCAAATGATGCAAACAACCAATTCAACATAGAACATGTGATCAATACATTCCATGGTACAAATAGACCTAAACATGTGATATCACAAGTAATAAAAGTCTAGATGCAAAATACAAGAATAAAACCTAAAGCATGTGTAAACACCAAACACATAAGCTCAAAGTCTCATTCACACATACAACACTTGAACAAAATATATTCATGAAGTACAAGTTCAAGATGCTATCAACATACAATAAAATGCTAGATACATGAGATTCAATCAATCAATATTCTAGCCAAAAATATAGAGCAAGGATTTAAGATGTAAATCAATTAAACCCTAGATTGCTCTAAAACACAAACAAATACAATAATCCTAGATTTCATCAATCAAAGGGTCAAATCAAATCTCAAAGTCATTTTTCACAAAATTGATTCAATCAAGTCACAAACAACCTAAGATATCAACCTAATCACAATACAACTCACAATCATGTGAAAAACCTAGAATCATGGAAACTAGTTCACAAATGTCTCTAAATAGACTTTTGATTAGGATTCATTGTGAAGCTATCTTTCTCAATAGCATTCACCAAACATACAAGTATATATAGAAGAAGAAACCCCAAGCAAATTGAAGGTTATAAAAGAAGAAATCCCAAAGATTAGACAAATACCTTGGATTCACGAGCTGGTTCGGTTTTCTGTGTAGAACAACCAGAAAATAGATCAAACAGCTGCCAAACCACTTGGAAAAGGTAGAGGACTCGATTACGAATGATCTCCAACTTGAATCACTCAATTCCGACTCTGTATGAAGAAGTTATGGTGTTTGGAAGGTGAGAAAATTTGGGAGAAAAATTCTGACGGGATTTTGCAATTTTTCTTCTTCGAAAATGAAATGGAGGGAGTGGAGGGAATTTAAAAGGATGAGAGAGAGAGATTTTTCGGGCCATTCAGAGGTGGCCACGTCACCCATCCCGTGGGGGGTGCGTGGGCCAAACCGGACCAGAGGGGTCCTTTGGCCGTGGGTCCCACGGCTCCCACACGGCTTGGGCCACGTGACCTCTTTGCCACGCTCTCCTCTCACGCGCTTCCTCACGTACTTCAGCCATATCTTGGGCATCCGAACTCTGATTTCGAATCTATTTATGGATTACAAACCGTGACTCCCTCACGCACGAAGATGACTACACAAATTTGAAAAATGGTTGAGAAATCATCTCTGAAAACAACGATGAAGTCAACTCAACGAATAAGAACGAAAAGTAGAGTAGCTACATCGTTTGGACTCGAAACAAAATGAATGAGTAACCGAAATGACCGGAACTCAATAAGGAATCATAATAGAGCATATTCAAGTCCAAATACAAAAATACGGAAACATACAAACACAAAGACACACACATATGCTATTTCCTAGACATAGTCCTAGAACATGCAATAAGCAAAGTTTGTCAAGATAGTATAAATGCATGAGCATATATTATCAAGTGTGTGAAAGTGATATATAAATTATGTTTAACCATGAAGGAGCACACAAGGATGCCATGTGTGTGTGTGTGTGCCTAGCCTTGTAAGAGATATGGGGTCTTATATTACCTTTGATGATCAATGAAGCACATATCTCTTTGAAACCGGCATTTTGCATGAATTGTGGCCAAGACTTTCTTCGTCTTCATAAATCTTCAACATATGGACCACTGAACATTACAAAAGAAACACGTTTTGATATGGAATACATGCCAACACAAACTATAAACCTAACAGAGATTTATGGCTTTTCACCACCCACACCATATCACTTGGTGGGCTTGTTCCTAACAAACGGAGTCTTTCTCTTTTGTACAAGTTTATCCTTTCGAACCCAAACTTGTCTAGCTTCTCCTACAACTCTCCTCGGTGTGACATTCCTAGTTTTGCAAAATTCATTATACTTTGAGCACTCGGCCATCTTGTGGCCTCTAATTGAGCAAAAATAGCATCTAAGAGAATAAGTTGGAGGAGTACCTTTGTTCTCGTTCTTACTCCTTTTTCCTTCTTTTTGGGGGCCCTTTGGATGGCATTCATCACCATGGGAAGTGCAAGGCTTCCTAGGTTCATCTTCTTGCTCGGCCCCCATCTTGGTCAAGGTTTCGAGAGTGTTGTTGACATTGTCTATCTCCACAATCATTGCACTCTCCTTGACCTTTGAGATCTCCAAGGCATTGTCTCTCATGTTGAGCTCTTTTTGCATCTCTACTAATGCCTTGTCCCTCTTCTCTACTTCCAATTGCATTTCATGTAATTTCCTAGCGAACTCTTCCTCTTTTCCATTAATTTGGAGAGAGCTTGTGATTTTTGAATTTCCGAGTCTCTCTCTCCTTCAAGTAAGTCAACCATATGCATCAAGTTCATATTTTTACTTGTCAATTCCATGTTCTCCTTGATCAGATATGTTACATCTATCCTTTTTTCTTCCTCATCCTTCTTTAGCTCATCTTCAAAATTCATGAAAGCCTCATATATGTCGTCTTCCGAGCTACTTGGAGTTGGTACCGGTTCAGGTACTTCTTCATGTGAACATAAAGGATAGGTTGGTTGAGAGAGTCTTGGAGGCTCTTCCTTCTCTTCTTCGACCTCTTGCAAAATTTCACTCAATTGAAATCCGACCCAGTCTACAACTTCTTCTATGTTGAGCATTCTTTGTTCAGTCGATGAGAAGTTGTCATGATTGCTCCATTGATGGTCTTGCCCTTCTTGTTCACAGCTTTCTTGATTGTTGTACTCTTGATAAGGGTACATAGGAGGTATCTCTTCTTCATATTCCTGCCATTGCTCTCTACATGGACCCAAGTCCATCATGGGTTCATTCCACCCACGAGGCGGATAAACTACAGCAGGATGCTGCCCATATCATTCCAAGAGAGTCTTTACTTCTTTTGCTAAGTCGGCCAATTGCATGGCTAACATTGAGTTGCCCCTCTTCATGTTGATTTGGAATTCTGAAACAATCAAACAAACTAAACAAGAATCACGTCGAACAAGATTGAATATGAACAATTAAAAATAAAAATAAAATTAAAATTAAAGAAAAATGACTAAAATAAAACAAGACTAGACCTACAAAACGTATACTATGCCTCCCCGGCAGCGGCGCCAAAAACTTGACACGCATGCAATAGTTCTATCCCCGGCGGCACCAAAAACTTGATCGGCACACGGGATACGCGACAATTCTATAAACTATCGTAAATGATGGTACGTGCGTGCGAGTGTTTTTACCCTTTCGTAAGTATACGAATCGTTGGCCACGTATAGTGGCTATGAGTAAGGGTATCGTTCCCATGAAGGAGGTTGGTACACGTAAGTCAGTTCTACGTCTTATGTTATAAATAAGCTAATTACAATAATTACAAGTGCATGGAAATGTAAATGAGGATGGTCGCAAGTAAGCTACAACTAAACTAATGCATGACTATTACACTAAAATGGCATACGGATTGAATTACACTAATGTAGAAAACTAAAAGCGATGCGAATCCTATGATCACGGATACGCAATCTCTATACTACAATGACAATTATAATTAACCTAAACTAACTAGATTGGCAACTAAGGTAAGCAAGTAAATTAACAACTAAAGCAATACAATTAAGTTACACTAAATTAACTACAACTAACAAAATCATCATTAACTAACCTAACTAACTAATTCTTGCAAAGGTTATTCAAGATTGAAGATGCAAATGATGAGGGATATGTTAATTGATCACAATGAAGCACCTTTGTTCTATGGCATATACAATATAAACCTACCACTCAATTACCATCAACTATGGATATAGAATGACAATAATAGAGAGGTTTACAACCTAGAACATGAGAACTAGTTAATATGCATGGACATGCAAATACTAACCAAATCCTTTCCACTAGAGCTAATCAATGTTGGAAAACAAAGGTTCCATGTTACTAATGATCAATCAATAACATATATACATTCAAATAAGCTCCAATCAACATATAATCACTCAAGATGGATATAGTAAAGGTAAGATCAATTAAATACAAGATAAGTCATATAAAATCCATCCCTCAACATTGAAAGTGTTACACATACATGTTCATGAATTACAAATAAGGAAGAGAAGTAAAAGTAAGAAGAAACCACAAGTAGGAAGCTTCTTGTTCTTCAATTGAGCACCAAGCCTTCTTCTTCCAAGCTAGGAAATTCACATGAACTATGTAGTGTTGAGATGGTGTAGTTCTAAGCTAGACTAGGGTTTCTAAGCTAATTTATGATATTTAGGTATTTAGTTGGACATTAGGGATTGTGTTTAAGGTTAGGAAAGGTGAATATATATAGAGGGAAGGTTTTGGGCATGTTTTGGACAAAATATATTCCAAGTCGGTTGAGCTCGCGGGTTTGGATCCCCTAGCTCACGGGTTCATTCCCGCCGTCGAAAGTCACAGTGGATTTTGGACGTTTGGCCATGGGTTTAGACCTTCTAGACTGCAGGAATGTTCCAGCAACAAGAAACCGTGGAATCTTGGCGAGTTTGGACGTCTTTGTGCGGGCAAGAGGCCGCTGGAATCAAGCTTGAAGGCTTGGACGTCCATGGAGGTTGAAGGACTTGGAGGTGAGGAAACTCACGTGCATAGGAGGCTCAAAGTGGGTCCATCATGACCGCCGGGACGTGGGCTACCGATCTGGGCAAGAATAGGCTGGAAAAATAGCTGGAAAACTATCAGAAAAAGGTCAGGAATGAGTTAGGTCACAACCGGGTCAAAATCGGGTCAACCAGGTAAACGGGTCAGGCGCGCGGGTCAGCTGAAGGTTGATGACGATCTGACGTCATGCTAACGTCACGCCTACGCAGGCACTCGTCAAAACGACGCCGTATCAATGGGTGACCTGGCGCGTTGCTATACTTTGGCTAGCGAATTGCTATTTGGACCCCTGAGGTTTTCTTTTATTCACAGAATATTCAATACTTTTCCGAATATTGCACTATAGCCCCTGTTTTGTCCAAAATGACAATAATGCTCCCGAACTTCCCTATTTACCTAAAATACTTATTTAATCCATTAAATACCCGGTTTTACCCGAGAAACATCCACAAAAAGATAGGAAAAGTGAGGACTTAATGTGAACATTTGGAGCGCGATCACATCCTCATGACCAGGACAGCCTATACGGACCTTGAAAGTATACAAACAAGGTTAAATAGCTTAAAGCATACCTAGAGGGGGGTGAATAGGTTTTTACGCCTTTTTCAATCCCTTGAACAAACTTTCGTTTGTCCCTTAAGGCAGCCTTACATACAACACATAAACCATAAATCCATACATAGACAAGATAAGCATATGATCATATAAGCATAGTCTATGAATATCAATTAGTTGTATGAGGTATAAGAACACATAAACTCAACATCAAAGAACACTTATATTTCAATATTTGTTCAATGTATTACAAGTATAACCAAATAACACTATACACAAGAAATACAATATACAAAAGAATTATATTTACAAATAAGATCAAATGAATAAGTTCACAAATCACACTTTACAAAATCTTGTTTCAATATACATCACAAGTGAATACTATGCAACAAGATAACAACATACACGTATACAAATATAGAAGAAAGAGATAGGAAGAAATAACACAAGAGATTTTTTAACATGGTAAAACCTCTAAAGAGGAAACATCCACGGGTTGAACTACAACCATTGGGTACTATATATATTGGATGGTAAATTAGAAATTCCACAAAGTGACCAATCTTTAGCTCACCTACCTAGTGGAGTCTATGTCTACCCAACCCTATTGGAAAGTACGAAATCCCTCAATGATGCGAAGCCACCATATATTGGACAACATACAAAACCAACATCGATGGAAGATTAGAAATTCCTCAAGAGTGCATACACATTCCGTGTACCCCGCTCTTTTGGAGTCTATGTCTATCCATACACCTAGGCCTACCAACATACAAGCCAACTCCCTATCCAAGGCACTCATGCCTCTAGGGAGCCTCCCATGCATGACTATCCAAGTCCTCCCAACTCTAGCCATGACTTCTTGCTCGGTTATCCGGACCTCACGTCCTAACCAAGACTTCCTTGCTTGACTATCCGGACTCCTCGTCCTAGTCAAGACTTCATGCCTTTTACAAGGACTTCCTAGTGTGATCATGTGAATGCAAATGATGCAAACAATCAATTCAACATAGAACATGTGATCAATACATTCCATGGAACAACTAGACCTAAACATGTGATAACACAAGTAATAAAAGTCTAGATGCAATACTTGAATAAAAACCTAGAGCATGTGAAAACACCTAACACATAAAACTCATAGTTTCATTCACACAAATAACACTTGAACAATTCATATACATGAAGCACAAATTCAAGATGTTATCAACATACACAAAAACGCTAGAATCACTAAAAGTGTTCAATGAATATTCTAGCCAACAATTAGAGCCACTACAAGAAAAAAGGCCTATTGGGACGAAAATCTATTGAGACGTTTTTTTTTTGTCCCAATAGGAGGTCTATTGGGACGAAATATATTTCGTCCCAATAGGCAGTCTATTGGGACGAATTCTATATTTCGTCCCAATAGACATCCTATTGGGATGAAAAAAAGTTCGTCCCTAAAGGTCTTACCATCTTGGACATAATTCGTCCCAATAGACATTCTATTGGGACGAATATTTATTTCGTCCCAATAAAATGTCTATTGGGACAATTTTTGTCTAATGTGGTAAGGCTTTTAGGGACGAAATATATAATTTGTCCCAATAGACTAATGTGGTAAGGCTTTTAGGGACGAATTAGTTTCGTCCCAATAGGATGTCTATTGGGACGAAATACATAATTCGTCCCAATAGACTGCCTATTGGGACGAATGTATTTCGTCCCAATAGGTTTTCTTTTTATTTAAAATTATAATGGTTAATAAATTTTGTTGACCTTTAGGGACGAATTTCTTTCGTCCCAATAGGATATCTATTGGGACGAAATACATAATTTGTCCCAATAGACTGCCTGTTGGGACGAAATAAATTTCGTCTCAAAAGGTTTTCTTTTTATTTAAAATTATAATAATTAATTAATTTTGAAAGATTTTCTATTATTTTTTAAAAAAGGAACTAAACCGTTGGAATCAGAACCGAACTGTTGAAACCGAGACCATTGGTTCCGAATCAAAAATCAAAACTTGAAAATGATGGAAAATGACACATTTTTAAAGTGTTTTTGTAAGAAAGTCACCACTTTAATAACTTAAGTTTAAAAGGCACCTATTATGGTGAACGGACAAAAATGCCCTTACTTTACACACATTCTCTTACTTTGAAGTTTTTATTTATTTATTTATTTTTATTATTCTTTCATCTTCTTCACAGAGGTTTGTTTAACAGATCTCTAATGGAGGTTGAACATCATTGGATAATTAGTTTAGTGGCGCTACGGAGATTTTTTTTGTTTTGAATCTTCCATTATTGAGCCTTTTCATTTTATTCTTCAAGTATTTTGTAAACCCGAATCAAAAATCGAAACCATTGGTTCCAAATCGAAAATCGGAGTCATGTTTAATTCCGAGTACGATTAACAATTGACCATTTGATCTGACAATATATGATTTGAACAAAATAGTTTAATTAAATGTTATAATAAATGTTTTTTAATATCAATTTGTTTATCATATAAAAATAAAATTTAAGTTAGTGCAATCAATCTACAAATAAAATTTGAATCGAAAAATAATTAATAAAAAATTAATAAGAAGTAGAGGTTATATATAAATATTATGCTTTTGTAATCACAAACAAAGAAGCAGCAAAGTGGTTGGGCGTGTGTGGGTGTGTGTATGTGTGCAGGGTTCGACTCACCTTGAGGACAACAATTAAAATTGATTTGTGTGGGTGGCTGGTGGGTCAGTGGGTGCGTGCAGGTGGGGTGGGGGTGTGTGGGTGGCTGAAGCAATAATTTTTTATTTTTTTTTTAAAATTTTTTTTTTTAAATTTCGTCCCTATAGGATACCTAAAGGGACGAAAAATTATCTAAAGGGACGAAATATTTCGTCCCTACAGGTTGTCAAAGGGGACGAAAATACAATTCGTCCCTACAAGTTGTCTATTGGGACGAATATTTTTGTCCCTATACCTTATCAATTGGGACGAACAAAAATCGTCCCTATAGGTAGTTTTAAGGGACGAATTTCAATTTTCGTCCCAAAGAAGCTGTTGCGACCCACCTGAGGGGACGGAATTTGGGAAGAATAAAATTCGTCCCAATAGACCTATTGGGACGTTTTTTGGGCTATTGGGACGAAAAAAAATCGTCCCAATAGCCCTTTTTTTTTGTAGTGAGCAAGGATATATTGAATAATCAATTAAAATATTCCTATTTGTCTCTAAATACACATACAAGAGCATTAATCCAAGATTTTATCAATCAAAGGATCAAAACACATTACAAGGATTGTTAATCATAAAATAATTCAATCAAGTCATAAATAATCCTAGATATCAATCTAATCACACTACAACTCTCAAACATGTGAAAAACCTAAAATCTAAGAAACTAGCTCACATATGTCTCTAATTAGACTTTTGATTAAGATTGATTATGAAGCTATCTTTCTCAATAGCATTCACCATACATACACATACATATAGAAGAAGAAACTAAAAGCAAATTGAAGGTTATAAAAGAAGAAATCTCAAAGATATGAACACTACCTTGGATTCTCGAGCTGGTTCGGTTTTCTGTGTGCAACTGATGCAGTAAAATCTGTGTTCAATTTACTAAGAAAGTTCGTTCACTGGGATTGGCGATTCTATCGGTCAAAGCCAAATAATCTAGTAAGGATTACTCTAAATGCGAAAATTAAATTGCATAATGCTTTTCTTTGGAAGATTGTTTAACTCTAAAATTAACCTAAATTATGACTTCTTGGACTAAGAACTAAATCAAATTAAATCAAAGATCACACAAGGGATGAATATATGGAGAGAAATACTAGGGAATCGATGCACCTTTCTTAGACACTCAATGCTCACAATCAGTCTCGTTAAACACTTCAATCCAGTTACGGGCTTGTTTTCAAGATTATTCAATTAGGTTCGAAGATCCTTTCCAATACTCGCACACGGTCATGCAACAAATACGGATTAATGATCTAGGGTTCTTCCTACTACTCACACACGGTCATGTAATGAGCAATTGTCAAAACCCATATTTTACACAAAACTCTAAGCCAAATTAACATAGCACGGTCATGCATATATCAATTTTCCTGTTTATTAAGCTTTTGATTCAGATTTAAATGGAACGGTCATCCACACCTAAACCCTAATCTCATAGATAAACTAAACTACAAAACTCAAATCACTTGCGGTCACAACATAATCAGAGAAAGTAGAATAGAGCAATTAATTCAATAAACAAAACGAAACCAAATTGATTAACAAAAGGTAGACTAATTGTTCACATAGAAGTATCCAAAATCGGTTACATCAATCCCCTAGTTAGAGGTTTAGTTACACATCAATGGAGAAGATAAAAACATAGAAGAGATGTAGAGAAAACCCATGTGTGTGGTGGTCGGAGTGATGGGGGACGGCCCCTTCTGTGGCTTGGAACCTCCCTTGGCTGTCTCTTGGTTCCCTCTGAATTGAAAAGAATAGGAAGTATTTATAGGTAACTTTTCCTTGTGAACCCCCAATTCTTCTTTGGTTTAGGAAATCCACCAAGTAGGAAAGTAGAATGAAACAAGGAATGAGAATCCTTTCCTAACTTGGATTTCCTATCTTGATGATTGACTCCTAATTTGAGTTTAGGAAGTTTCCCAAACATGTCTTGATCTTCTAAAGTTATTAGGATTTGATTTGGG
Source organism: Acer yangbiense (assembly GCA_008009225.1). Lineage (NCBI taxonomy): Eukaryota > Viridiplantae > Streptophyta > Magnoliopsida > Sapindales > Sapindaceae > Acer > Acer yangbiense. Next base: position 37,263,082 of record CM017768.1, read on the forward strand.
AAGTTTTGGAACAGTTCTGGACCAATTCGGAGTTGAAATCCGCCAAAAATACGTAATACCGCTCATTGGGTCGCTCTGGAGACATGTTGCCTCGGCAGCTGCACGTCAAGCGGAAATTCTTCTGCTTTGGGTCGCTGCCTAGGCCGCTCCCTAGGCAGGTTGCACGATGGGCGGTCTGGGCAGCGGTAAACATTTCAGCTCTGACATTCGGTTACGAAATCGGTCATAACTGCTTCTAGGAATATCGGAATTGCGATCCGAAAAGTGCGCTGGAAACTAGACTTCCGGGGCTTTCAATCCATGGGTGGTAGGACACACAATTCAATCGGAGCTGAGAGTTATGGGGCCCGCAACTTTGCCATTCTGCACTGGCCGAAAATCATCTTTTCATTGTTTCTTTCAATTTGCTCCTTTTCTCCATCTTTTGACTTCTTTTCCTCCAAAATAAGATTCAACACCACTTTTATGGAATGTTACCTACACAAGCTCAACAAACACATTAAACACCCTAATTCACTCGAGAACAAATCATAAATAATAGGAAATCGGGGCCTAAAACATGTATAGAAATGAACCGATCAAATACCCCCAAACCTATCTTTTGCTAGTCCTCGAGCAAAACAAAACTAAAAACAAAAACTAAAAATCTAAAAACAAAATTAAATCTAAGCTAGGCCACTTTCGTAGGGAACAAGATAGCATTGAGCGTATGCTACAAGCCTTTAAACCTCTAGGTGTCCCTAGTAGGAGGAGTGTTGTCTCCTGAGGGTTTACAGCTATGCTACCCACAAACATATTTCTGCGAAAAGTCAAATAATCAAGATGCAAATTCACATGTACCTTTCAAGCCAATGCATGATAGAGCCAATAGGTAAAGACTAAAGTTAAGTCACAAATTTGAAAGCATTGCTCAATTTTTAATGAAAAGCCCAAGCTCAAGACATTCTAGCTTCAAAAACACATTCGCCAAACGCCATAGATATAATTCGCCTCGACTCTAAACCTCACAAGATATCGCTCATATTTCACACAGAACCTAGGCAGATACACTCATCAAGCATATGCGAAAGAAGTTATGCACAAGAATTTTCAAATTATAATCGCATATGAATATATCATTGAAAGAACGCTTGATTTGTATGCAAAAGATCTCATGAAAAAAATCAAACATTAAGAACAAGATAGAGCACATGTTTACCTTACTCTCGAGCTGGCATCCCCAAAAGATCAATTGGGTCTTTTCTTTGGTTGTAACGGGGCCATTGGGTGAAGGCTAAGAAAGAACGGGAAAAGGATAGCAAACAAACCTAGGATCATATCGAGAAATTCTTCGGCAATCTTCATACTCGGCCGAATTTCTTCGAATTCTTCATTCCACTTGCATCTAGGCTTCTTGAACAATTTTCGTTCGTCCTCCTTCTTGAGTTGATTTTGATTTTGATTTCTCATCACTTCATTGTAACGCTCTTTTCCTTTTCTTTTTTATTTGATTCATCATCTCATTCATTTATCTCTTTCTTTTTTTCTTTTTCTTTTTCCTTTTTCCTTTTTCTTTTTCTTTTTCTTTTTCCTTTTCAATATAACAACTTTTCCATCTATTTCTTCTTGACACCACTTTGGTGTTTGTTCTCTTGCTTTTTCTTTGGTACATGTACATCACGAGTCGCACATTTCGAACTCCCTTCAATCATCTTCATCACTTCCTCTATATGATCCCAAGTTATATGGTATGGCTAAATTACGGCTTATTGGGGTTAAGTTAATGTGGGTGATGAAAGAAAAAGGCTTATTGTGTTTGGCTTCAAACAGGGCTATGGAGCACACACATAAGGTAGGAAATATTTAAGGCCTTTTAAGTGAGTTCAAGCACGCATTGCCTATATCACTTCTAATGGTTCAACCAAAACAAGAGCAAAGTCCACATGTGATATCTTTTTATGAGAATTGTTCTTTAATGCTCAATGTACAACCTATAGAGATCGAATCTAATGCTAAGAACCTACTGAGTGTTTAAAGAGTAGAAACAAAATAATCCCTCATATATGTCATTTATGTACGCTTTTTGGCTTAGTGAACTCACAAGGGTAGTCTCCACTATTAATCATGACAATCCAACTAAGCATCCTATCCACTATCATATCAAGAGCATGTCATAAGTTTTTGAAAATACAATGCAATACTCTAAGTGGCAAGAAGTTAGTTTAAACTCAGTGAATAAAACATATATTACGGCTTTTAAAGCACACACAAGAAGCATCTCAACACGGAGGACAAAAATTCAAAAACTGATGACTTTCGAAATTGACCTATGTCTGTTCTTTAACGTATATCTCTCACATGACTCAACCAAAGTTAACCAACTTTTAGCATAAGATAATAGACATGCAAACACACACTTTTCATGTAGAACATATTTCAAAATTCGCATTGGAAAAGTGAGAGAACAGACGACGAAGACAGTGCACGCACCGTTTCGCAGCAACAGGGCATTGCCCATGACCTTTGGTCGAAGAAACATTCATAACTTTAAAACCACTGCCCAGAATTTTTCATTCTTTATACCGTTGGATTCATATCGAAAAAACGAAGAACCCAACATGGATGGAAAAATTTATTTCCTCACCAATCAATACAGTTTTAACAAAACGTTTGCCTCAAAACTTTTCAAAACAGGTCACTTTTTAGCAGATTTGTCAATGAATCAAAAAAAAATCAAACAAACACGAATTCACACCCCCAAACCTAATCTAAACATTGTCCTCAATGTTTGTATGACATTAAAAGCATGGACAACAAATAAAGAAAAAGCATGGCATGTATGAACTCAACACACACAAAACTAGAAAACTAAAAACTAAAAACTAAAAAGAAAGTACCTAGGTGGGTTGCCTCCCACCAAGCGCTTAATTTAACGTCTCGGCAAGACAGGTGCAAGGGCTGACTCAACCAAACTCCAATGTCTCGAATTTGCGCCTATATGAGATTAGGTCTTGGAAAAAAAATTCACGCACCGGTATGTTCCTACACACAATAAGCAAAGACAAGTAAATGTTCACTATAAAGTATGATGAAATAAGTTCAGAAAACCACTTATTCCACTTGCTTTTGTGTAGGCGGCTCGGAAAAGTAATGGGAGGGACATAAGGCTTGAGTTCCTTGTATAGGAGTGGTTCCTCAAAAGGTACATCTTCCACTTCTTTTTCGTCCATCTCCTCCTTTTCTACTTCTTCACCCTTCAATGGGAAAGTGGCAACATCTTCTTGCTCTGGTTGGCTCGGGAAAGTAATGGGAGGGACATAAGGCTTGAGTTCCTTGTATAGGAGCGGTGCCTCGAAAGGTACATCTTCCACTTCTTTTTCATCTGTCTCCTCCTTTTCTACTTCTTCATCTGCAACACAAGAAAAATCATCAGAAAGTTCATGGCTCACTATGGTATCGACAATCTCACCATTCGAAGGGATTGTGGTAGCATCTTCTTGCTCCAGTTGGCTTGGGAACTCTTCATACTTTCGCTCTTGCATAGCTTTAGCGATGTTCTCCATGTGCACTAAAGTTCTTTCCACAGAGGCTTCCATGTCTAGACGGCTTTGAATACTGTCTTGTCTAAATTTGTTCACAATTTCCTCAGTAGCTCCCGTCATTTGAGCCAAGTTGTTCACTATCTCCTCAAGTGATCGCTTTCTTGGTTGGTAGGGCGAGATAGGCTGCTCATAGGTATTGCCCTCATTGTAGCTCCACGATAAATCGTGATCATTCCTCCCATCCATGTTGCAAGAATTGTTATATGGCTCATAGCTCAGCCCTGGATTGTAGGAATCTCCATATGGTCTGCACATAGGTTCTGGATTGTAGTGTTCCGAAAATTCTCTTCTCAAATGACAGCTCCACATATCATGCCCATAATTTCCACATTGATGGCACACCACGGTTCTTGCTTGTTCTTTTTCCCAAAATATTAAAGACAATTTGTCAACGTCTTGCTGTAAAGCAGCCATTTGCATAGCAAGTTTATGTTGCCTATCAAAATCCATTGTTCCTGAAAGAAAGAAAAAAAAAATAAAAAGAAAACAAAATCGAAAAAGAGGGAAAGAAAAAAAAAATAATAAAATAAAATAAAATAAAATAAAATTAAACTAAAAACTAATTAATGACACACACTACCGAACTAAACTAACTAGACTCAACAAATAGAATCTATACCAATCCCCGGCAGCGGCGCCAAAATTGATGCAGTAAAATCTGTGTTCAATTTACTAAGAAAGTTCGTTCACTGGGATTGGCGATTCTATCGGTCAAAGCCAAATAATCTAGTAAGGATTACTCTAAATGCGAAAATTAAATTGCATAATGCTTTTCTTTGGAAGATTGTTTAACTCTAAAATTAACCTAAATTATGACTTCTTGGACTAAGAACTAAATCAAATTAAATCAAAGATCACACAAGGGATGAATATATGGAGAGAAATACTAGGGAATCGATGCACCTTTCTTAGACACTCAATGCTCACAATCAGTCTCGTTAAACACTTCAATCCAGTTACGGGCTTGTTTTCAAGATTATTCAATTAGGTTCGAAGATCCTTTCCAATACTCGCACACGGTCATGCAACAAATACGGATTAATGATCTAGGGTTCTTCCTACTACTCACACACGGTCATGTAATGAGCAATTGTCAAAACCCATATTTTACACAAAACTCTAAGCCAAATTAACATAGCACGGTCATGCATATATCAATTTTCCTGTTTATTAAGCTTTTGATTCAGATTTAAATGGAACGGTCATCCACACCTAAACCCTAATCTCATAGATAAACTAAACTACAAAACTCAAATCACTTGCGGTCACAACATAATCAGAGAAAGTAGAATAGAGCAATTAATTCAATAAACAAAACGAAACCAAATTGATTAACAAAAGGTAGACTAATTGTTCACATAGAAGTATCCAAAATCGGTTACATCAATCCCCTAGTTAGAGGTTTAGTTACACATCAATGGAGAAGATAAAAACATAGAAGAGATGTAGAGAAAACCCATGTGTGTGGTGGTCGGAGTGATGGGGGACGGCCCCCTTCTGTGGCTTGGAACCTCCCTTGGCTGTCTCTTGGTTCCCTCTGAATTGAAAAGAATAGGAAGTATTTATAGGTAACTTTTCCTTGTGAACCCCCAATTCTTCTTTGGTTTAGGAAATCCACCAAGTAGGAAAGTAGAATGAAACAAGGAATGAGAATCCTTTCCTAACTTGGATTTCCTATCTTGATGATTGACTCCTAATTTGAGTTTAGGAAGTTTCCCAAACATGTCTTGATCTTCTAAAGTTATTAGGATTTGATTTGGGAAGTTTTGGAACAGTTCTGGACCAATTCGGAGTTGAAATCCGCCAAAAATACGTAATACCGCTCATTGGGTCGCTCTGGAGACATGTTGCCTCGGCAGCTGCACGTCAAGCGGAAATTCTTCTGCTTTGGGTCGCTGCCTAGGCCGCTCCCTAGGCAGGTTGCACGATGGGCGGTCTGGGCAGCGGTAAACATTTCAGCTCTGACATTCGGTTACGAAATCGGTCATAACTGCTTCTAGGAATATCGGAATTGCGATCCGAAAAGTGCGCTGGAAACTAGACTTCCGGGGCTTTCAATCCATGGGTGGTAGGACACACAATTCAATCGGAGCTGAGAGTTATGGGGCCCGCAACTTTGCCATTCTGCACTGGCCGAAAATCATCTTTTCATTGTTTCTTTCAATTTGCTCCTTTTCTCCATCTTTTGACTTCTTTTCCTCCAAAATAAGATTCAACACCACTTTTATGGAATGTTACCTACACAAGCTCAACAAACACATTAAACACCCTAATTCACTCGAGAACAAATCATAAATAATAGGAAATCGGGGCCTAAAACATGTATAGAAATGAACCGATCAGCAACCAACAGAAAAATCGATCAAACAGCTTCCAAACCAATTGGAAAAGGTAGAGAACTCAATTACGAACAATCTCCAACTTGAATCACTTAATTCCGACTTCGTATGAGAAAGTTATGGTGTTTGGAAGATGAGAAAAATTGGAGAGAAAAATCTGACGGGGTTTCAACTTTTCTTCTTGAAAATGAATTGGAGGGAATGGGAGAGTTTAAAATGAAGAGAGAGAAGGGAGCAAACCGGCCAACCAGAGGGTGCCACGTCACCCCCTGGCCATGTGGGGCGCGTGTGCCACACGGGGGCAGAGGCCTGCCCTTGCCGTGTGGCCCACGGCCTCCAAGATTAGCCACTTGGCCTCGCTTGCTTCTCCCGCGCACCGCTCGCGTTCTTCGGCCGTATTCGGGCCTCCGAACTCCGATTTTAAATCCATCTTTGGAATACAAATCGTGACTCCCTCACACACAATGACGACTATGAAACTTTGACAAAAGGTTGAGAAATCATCTCGAAATATGATGACAAAAACAACTTAATGAATGAGAATGAAAAGTAGCGTAGCTACATCGTTTGGACTCGAAACCTAATGAATGAGTAACCAAAATGACCGGGACTCAATAAGAAATCATAAGAGATCATGTTCAAGTCTGAAATACAAAAAGTGAAAACATAGAAACACAAAATCACACACGTATGCAATTTCCTAGACATAGTCCTAGAACATGCAAATTACAATGTTTGTCAATTTGAATCTAATGCATGAGCATACATTACTAAGTGTGTGAAAGTGATATATAAATGTTGTTAAATCATACAAGGACACATATGAATACCATATGTGTGTGCGCCTAGCCTTGTAAGAGAAATGAGGTCTTATATACCTTTGTAGACCGATAAAGCACATTTCTCTTTGAAGCCGGCATCTTGCATGAGTTGTGGCCAAGTCTTTCTTTGACGTCTTGAATCTTCAAATCTTAGACCACTAAACATTACAAGACAACATTTTTTTGATATGCAATACATGCCAAGACAAACCAAAAACCTAACAGACCTCCTGAAGCCTCGGTCAGGGAATACCCCTCTCTAGGAAACCTGGTGCTAAAGTGGCCTTAGTTTCCTACCAGGACAGATCGCCAAAGGATCAGGATACCTGATACCTTACTTCGCCATATCTACAAGAGGAAACCTAGTGCTAAGGTGGCCTTAGTTGCCTACCAAGACAAATCACCAAAGGATCAGGATACTTTGTCAGGATACCTGATACCTGACTTCGCCATATCTACACATGAAGACCTGGTGCTAAAGTGGCCCTAGCTGCCTACCAAGACAAATCGCTAAAGGATCAGGATACCTGATACCTTACCCCGCCATGCATATGTGTGAAAATTTTCCATGATAGAAGTGAGTTGGGTTGCCAATCAGGGTTGGTTTAGCATCAAGATTCCTTATGTATGGGTTATCAAGTATTTGGACTTGCAGTATCCTGACTAGAGTATCTAAGTAACCTTGGTCTCTTACTGGGATTAACTTACTTTAACCAAGATCGCTCCATACTTGGTCAGAATTACTTGATCAAAATTTCTTGCAAAATTCCTATTGAATCCTATAAGGGGACTACCGTCCAAAACTGTCTCCAGAGATAGTTCAAGTTTGAGTTCCTCTATGGCCAGATGAACAAATATGAAGACACTAAGTACCGGCAGCATCTCAAGTAAGTTTTATTTGGGTTATTAACGTGCATGCAGGTATCGGATTTTACCAGAGTAAATTTTAAGTAACACAGTATAGTTGCAAAAGTAGAAGCTTTCCATTAATCAATCAAGGTGCCCAACCCCCATTTCCGGGCTACAAAATGGTATGAATATAAAGGAAAAATATATCAAAGAAAATAAAGTCATGCATCCTGCTACTTCTCCCCTGCCTCCTTCTCCTGGCCAGCTGCATCCATCTACTCAGCCGCCTTGGCTCCTACATCAACTTGCTCCTCTCTATCTCCTGCTATCCTAGATTTAGCAGGGGTCTCTATCTCCTTCACAGACTCTTTTACAGGTTCAGTGAGACCCGCTGCATCATTCACCTGATCATCTCGAGTGACATGAGAATCAAGGAGCACCATAACAGTTGGCTCTACTTGGCCAGAGGTAGGTAGATTGGGCTCCCAAGGTAAAGAAGCACCATAACAGAAGTAGAAGGACCAGCCTGTCTTGAAGCAATTGAGGAAAGTTTGGCAGCCTAATCTTGAATCTGCTTCCGATCCCACTCGAAAGCAACCTTCAAATCACAAGAAGAAGGGAAGGCTTTAGCAACCTGGCAAGCGGCGTAGAAATATCCCTCAGCAAAGCCATTGTCTAATCTAGCCTCCAAACTCCTCACTATACCTAGCAGGAGTCAGTTCTCATCCCGAAGCAAGGCTATGTCCTCTCTCAGGCTTTCCCTTTCAGCACGACGATGATTTGACCTAAGGGTTTCTGTATCTAGAGCTCGCGCCAACCGTTCTGATTCCACCAAGGCAACATCCCTCTTATTCTCAGCCTTGGTCAAAGCCTTGTTCAAAAAAGTGATGCTCATCTCAGACCAAGCTATCTCTTGCTTAGCATCATCCAACTCTGCCTTGGTAGAAATGGCAGCTTCCTAGAAAACATTCACTTGCTTTTCCATTGCTATATTGAACTTAAACACCTACAAAGAAAGGAAGAAAGTGAGTTTCTTTCTAAGAAACCTACCAGGAAGGAAAGAAGACAAAGAGAACTGTACCTCAACAAGAAGGGAAGCTCCCTTTGAGGCCATGATATCCCATGGCATGGAGGATTCAGCCTGCATACTACCACCAGGGCACACCTTCAAGAATCTGGCTACCACCTCCTCTAGGTTTTTATCCCGCGATTGAGAACTTGAAGGGGCAGAAGGAGTAGCCATAATGCTAGCATCCTTCTCCCTATCAACCCTTGGTTGGCACCAGGTAGATCCGGTATGAGGCAAAGGATGAGGAGCTGTTTGCTTTTTAGCCTGCTTAGCCATGGCAGGTCTTGTAAGAGGAGTAACTGTCGACTGTTTTTGAGTCTCCCCTGAAGAACTAAGAATCCTAGCAGCCCTCGCAGCCATCTCACTTAAAGTGGAGTGCACCGTAGGAGGACTAGGAAGAACAGCAGGAGGAGGACTCTATTGTTACCTCACTAGAGACGGAGGAGGGGTAACTATAGCCTGACTGGATCCAGGTAGGATACCAGTATTGGTAACAGAAGGACAATGAGGAGGAGAAGGAACAGAAAGTGCAGTTGGAAGTGCTGTTGGAAGTGTTGTGGGAAGAGTAGCTGCAAAATCTATCAGTTCAAGTCAGTAAACCAAGCAAGATAAACCAATTAGAGTAAAGAAAAGCAAGAAGCAGGAAACTACTTACGCAGATAAGCCAAAGAGATCTTGAGGTACCAATCTACCCTAGCACCCTTAAAAGGATCGCAATCGGGGTACTCTAGGTTAGCATAATTGCGGGCTATGATTCCTTCCAAAACACCCATCGATTCCTTGGAAGGACTCTCCTTGTCCCATTTATCCTTCCTGATAAAATCAGTAGGCACCGGGTATTCAGTCCCACCTGTATGCACCGAGCTACCCCAATCTCCTCCTATCACAACCCATTCATCCTTCCAAGTTTTGGGATACTTGATGGTAGCTCCGGGTACGATAAGCTTCAGAGGGTTTTTCGCTCTCAAATAGAACTGACCCTCAGGGCCCGTAGTCAGGTTGGCCACCTGGAAGATATTTTAGATCTCATCAAAACCCGATTCCCTCATCACATTGTCCCGATCACACTGTTCTTTCCAGAGCACCAGAAACCCGGTGAGATTCTTCTAGAAACCTGGTGAAATCTACAACAGAGCCAGCTCAAGGGTGTACAATACCCTGCGAAGAGTGGGGTGGAAGGGTAGCCTGACCCCACATTCGAAGGTAGCCACGTGAATTGGGCAATGACCTTTAGGAGGAAAGTACACTTCGTAACCTCGATGTGGAAGGGTAAGAGTGATACCCTAAGGAATCTAATAGTCCCTCCTCAAGTGTGCTATGGTGTCGACGGAGCAGATAGAATCAGGAATAATCCGGGAGTCATGAAAAGAAGAAAAGGGCCCAGTCAAAACAATCAAGGCATCCCTATTCCGGACACTTCTCTGATCAGCAACACTTCTTTGTTGTGGAACCACGACCCAATTATGGGTTTTCTAGTAGAACAACGACATCAAGCCGAGATGGAACTTCCAGCGGTATCACTTTCTTCTCGACTCCTCTTCGTCCTCTTCATCGATTGGGAGCTCTCCCCTGAATCGACTTTCTCCATATCTAAGAAGGCATCAAGGCTATTGGAGGGGTTTGAAGAAGTCGGATGAAGGTTTGGTGAAGTCGGATGAGGATCTTGTGAAGCAGGAGGAAGATTTGGTAAGGTCGCCATAGCAGAAGATGGGATAAGAAGAAAGAAGTCTGGGAGATTGCAGGAAAGAAGAGAGAATTTAGAGAGAGAAAGCTATATTTTTTGCTTTTTGAATTTTGAAATCGATGTGAAAGAAGGAAGAAAGTTGGATTATTTATAGATGAAGGTAGGCGGTTACCTGAATAAGTAAGGAAACCGGAATTGATGACCAGAGACGTGTAAGAGGCGGTTTTGAGAAAATTGCACCAAAAACGGCCCATTCCAACAAGCGGACCATTTAGGGCTTGACACGTGGATTGCTCATTTATTATGAGCGTGCTGAAGAAGGATATGTGTGCTAAAGGAGGACTTCCTCCAAGACAATGGAAACCAGCTAGATAAGATAAGGAAAAATCCTTCATGTATCCTAGTATCCTAACTCCAACCCCTAGTAAGGTACCGGTGTTTAAGTCAGGGGGGACTTCTGTTAACTGCCAAAAATAGCAAGGGTTCAAAGAAGAATTTTACATCAGCATTGAAGAAATAATTAAGATAGAATGGCATCATAGAAGAGCATCCCGGTACCCCGCCATAAAATATCCGGGTAGGCCTTATATCAACCCGAATCGAAATCAATAGCCCATAGACTCAAAGGTACCAGGAAACACAGAAGCCAAGTTCCTAAGGACTCTATTACTACAGAATCCTAGTACCCCGCTACCACACCAAACCCGATATCCCGATACCCCGATACTCTTATACCATGATCCAGTAAGAGGAAGGTCACCCATGTACCCCGAGCCCACCTAGAGCCAGCCAACCAAGCAGTAAGTATCAGATTAACAGACTACCAAGTATCAAGGTAAGATCAAGTACACCGAAGATCAAGCTACAAAGAAGGACAGTGAGACGTCAACGTTTTGATAATAAGGAAATCGACTTATTCCTACCACTCAAGAGTTCTATTTGAAAGCAAAGTCAACTCTATCAAATTCCGCCAAATAAGGGATCGCATGATTCCTATAATCAAGGCTACGATCTTCTCGCCAATCGCCATGGAACGTCCCAAAAATCTCTAGGTCACTAGACCAAATTTAGAGGAGTGCTGAGCAAGCATTGGGATTTATATATACATCATGTTATCACACAGGAAAGGGAGGGCAACTTGAGTCCTTAACCCTACAGTTTATTTTTCCACTTATCGACATGCACGAGAGCTCCATCGCCATCGCCAACTGAGTTTTAACCCTATCACCATAGCCATATAAAATCTTCATTGTACTCTAATTATGTGTTGAATATCAATAAAAAAGAGTTATATGTGATCCCATTGCTACGCTATTTTTGTCTCACCATTATCATCATTTTTAACTTGTTTTACTGAGAATCTATAGGTATCGAACTACTTGATATCTCTTCGATTAAGATCTACCCTGATTTCAGTCATTAGAGTTGTTAATTGGAAAATTTCCCCAAGTGACAATTTCGGTTAACAGATTTAATTTGATAAACATTGTGAAATTGCATGTTCTACGACTATCTCTATGAAATGGCATACTTGTGTGACTTTGTGTTTATTTCTTTTTGTTTTATTGTTTTTGGACTTGAACATGATCTCATATGATTCCTTATTGAGTCTCAGTCATTTTGGTTAGTCACTCTTTAGGTTTCGAGTCCAAACTAGGAAGCTACTCTACTCTGCGTTCTCATACGATGTGTTGTCTTCGTCATCGTGTATCGAGTCGAATTCTCAACCTTTTGTCAAAGTTTTATAGTCATCCTTGTGCTTCACGGAGTAATGGTTTGTAATTCAAAGATGGATTAGAGTTCGGAGTTTAGAGGCTCGAATACAGCCGAAGAACGCGAGAGGAGCGCAAGATAGGCAAGCAATGGCCAAAGGCCATTGAAGGGCACTCATGTAAGGGACGCGTGAGTCTCATGGGCCAAGCACCCCTCTACCCGTGAGGCTCACACGCCTCTCACGGGGTGGTGACATGTCACCTCCTAATTTTGTCACTTCATTCCCTCTCTTTCATCTCTTTTAATTTCTGCCTTTGCCTCCCATTTCATTTTAAGAAAAAAAGTTGAAATCATATGTGCAGAATTTTCTCTCCAAACTTTCTCACCTTCCAAACACCATAACTTTCTCATTCGAACTCCGAATTGAGTGATTCAAGTTGGAGAATCTTCATAATCAAGTCCTTTCCAAGAGAGTTTGCAGTTGTTTGATCGCGTTTTCTGGTGGCTCTACCCTTAAAACCGAACCAGCTCATGATTCTTAGGTATTTGACTAATCTTTGTGTTTTCTTCTTTTTAAACCTTCAATTACCCTGGGTTTTCTTCTTCTATATGTATGTGTATGCATGATGAATGCTATTGAGAAAGATAGCTTCATAATCAAATCTAATCAAGTCTAATTAGAGACAAATGTGAACTGGTTTTCTATGATTCTAGTTTCTCACATGTTTGAGTGTTGTATTGTGATTAGTTTGATATCTAGGGTTATTTGTGATTTGATTGATTCATTTTTTGATCAATAACCTTGGCATGTGTTTGGATCCTTTAATTGAACAAATCTAGGATTAGCACTTGTGTTTTTGTATTTAGAGCCTACTAGGATTTAATTGATTATTCATTATATCCTTGCTCTAAATGTTGGCTAGAATATTCATTGAACATATTTTGTGATTCTAGCATTTTTAGTGTATGTTTCTAATATCTTGAATATGTGCTTCATGTATATGATTTATTCAAGTGTTAGATTTGTGAACGAAACTAGGAGGCATATGTGTTAGGTGGTTTTAATTCAAGTTTTATAACTAGACAATTTTTACTTGTGTTCTCACATGATTAAGTCTAGTTTCCATGGAACGTATTGATCACATGTTCTATGTTGAATTACTTGTTTGCATCATTTGCATTCATTGATCACACTAGGAAGTCCTTGTAAAAGGCATGAAGTCTTGATTAGGACATGCGGTCCGGATAACCAAGCAAGAAGTCTTGACTAGGACAAGAGGTCCAGATAGTCAAGCAATGAAGTCTTGGTTATGACAAGAGGTCTGGATAACCAAGCAAGAAGTCATGGCTAGGATTGGGAAGGTCGCATGGGAAGCTCTCTAGAGGCATGAGTGTCTTGTGAAACAAATAACGGTGTGTTCAATATTAATCTAGAGGGGGGGTGAATAGATTTGATCCAATTTTACCCAATTTTCGTTATAGGTCAATTTTACGAAAATGCCCCTATCTAGTCAATATAAAATAGCAAGTGTAATATGTGCGGAATATTAAATAACACTTGATATTTACATGGAAACCCTCACAGGAAAAACCACGGGCTAATAAGTGCGCCACACTCGAACCTCGAATCCACTAAATGTGTATAAATGATTACAACCTAATCCCGGTATATAAACACACACCTACCTAATCCCGGTATAAGTGAACCTAGTCCAATTGCTTGTGATTTACGCAACCTAATCCCGGAAGCTACACAAGTCTTACTTCTCAATGAAGAGATAAAGAGCCTATGTGAATATATGAAATATCCAAAATGCAATAAAGAGCTAGGGAACCCTATATGCTTATCTAGGATGACAATATGGCAATTAAAATAATCCTAGATATTAATAGCTAAATGACATGTCAAAAAGCTTAGCTAATCAAGATTAAGCAAAACCTAGACAGCTATCACAATACAACACTCAATCAATATATCACTGTAAGGATTCACATTTGTTGATTGGCTCATTTCGTGGACAAACCATAATTGGGGTTTATTGTAAGGGTAGCTTAGGTGTTGGTGTTCAAGTTCATGCCCTTTCAGGACCTCATCTTGATAAGCACCGAAGGTAATATTCTAAGTGCTTACTTTCTTTGAAGAGATTTAGAAGCACACAAACACTTTACATTCTTACAATTGTGTGCATTCTCTTCATATGTCGCATTACACACTAGCACTTTGATTGTTATATCTTGTTGTGTGTTTATGGGTCTGATAATTCATTTCCCGACATTGTTCGGAAACGTCCGCGCATACACAAAAGTGTGCTTGGTTCAGGGCGATGATTGCCGATGGAGTTTGCCTTGGCTTCTCCTTAGGATTCACCTTCAATGGTGATTCAGCGGTTTAATCGGTGGCTTGGCCATCGAATGAAACCGCCGTTTGCATCTATTAATGTTTGGAGCGATTCTACGGTTAAGATCGGTGGCCATGACCGCCGTTCGAAACCGCCGTTCGAAACCGCCGTTCGAAACCGCCGTTCATACCTGATTGATTTAATCTCTCGGGTTTGATTATACGGTTGAATCGACGATTTCGAAACTGCCGAATGAAACCACCGTTGAAACCTAGCCGCCGATTGAAACCGTCAATCGGTGCATTTCAAGGGTAAAATTGTCTTTTCACATGCCCTGTTCTTGATGTCTATAAATATCTCACTTTCTCATTCTCTGAGTTAGTTCTTTTACTCCTTAGAACCCTAAATTTAAAAGAAAGATTTTTGAGAAAAAATTCAATCAAGAACTCACCTTTAACCACTCAAATCAAATCCTTTTTGCATCAAATTTTATATTGCATCTTCTATGTCTACATAGAATGCATCCATGCATGGTTTTGGGTCATCACATCTTACTTGGTATGTTCTTCACTAATTTCATCTATTTTAAGTGTTTTCCATATTAAAACATCTCTTTAATAACTTGTATGTTTTTAGATCATATGCTAAATACAAGTTAGAGATTATTTGTGATATAATTGACTGAGTGTTGTATTGTGATAGCTATCTAGGTTTTGCTTAATCTTGATTAGCTAAGCTATTTGACATGTCATCTAGTTATTGATATCTAGGATTGCTTTAATTGATATATCATAATCCTAGATAAGCATATAGGGTTTACCTAGCTCTTGTTGCATTTTGAGTATTTTACATATTCACATAGGTAGCATTATCTCTTCATTGAGAATTAAGACTTGAGGCTAAGATTGCTTAGGCCTCAAGCAATTGGAATAGAGCCACTTTTAAAGGCCCGCGTGGTAGAAGTGGGGGGTTATTCGCCGGAGTGTTAGACGAGGTCTACATAGGTTGTAAACTCCATTTCAATTAGTGGATTTCGAGGTTCGAGTGTGGCGCACTAAACAGCCCGTGGTTTTTCCCAATTGTTGGGTTTCCACGTATATATCAAGTGTTATTTAATTTCCCCACCATATTACACTTGCTATATCATATTGACTATTAGGGTATTTTCGTAATCTTGACTATACACGAAAATTAGGTAAAATTAGTTAAAATCTATTCCCCCCCCCCCCCCCCTTCCCTCTAGATAATATTGTACACACCGTTAATTTGTTTATATCACAAATAATCTCTAACTTGTATTTAGCATATTATCTAAAAGCATACAAGTAATTAAAGAGATGTCTTAATATGAAAAACACTAAAATTAGATGAGATTAGTGAAGAACATACCAAGGAAGATGTGATTATGCAAAACCATGCATGGATGCATCCTATATGGTCATGGATGATCCTAGATGAACTTTGATAAACAAAGGAAAAGCTTTGAGTGTTTAAAGGTGAATTCTTGTGAATTTTTTCTCTTGAAAAATATTCTAAGGAAAAATATGATTTTTGAACTCTTAAAAACAACCTAAAAAACATAGAGTCCTATATATAGACGACTTAAGTAAAGTGAGGTCGTTTTGAAAAATCACACCAGAAATTGCTCTATGTGCTGGTGAGCTGCGTTGATGGACCAGCACACGACCAACGCATAAAAAAAAATTGCACCCTGCGCTGGTCGACCAGCGCAGGTGAGGGGCGCAACACCAACGACAGAACACTGGGCGTTGTGCGCTGGTGTGCTTGCACTGGACGACCAGCATACGACCAGCGACAGACCACTGGGCGATCTGCGCTGGTGTGTTGCGTTGGTCTGGCGCATGACGACCAGCGCACAGCACACTCCCTTTAAGCTCACACACAAAAGTGCAAGGGTAAAAAAGGTAAAGAAAATGCATCCTAATGCCTAACATGATATGACATTATAATCACAAAATGCAATCAATATACTCATGCAAGAAGAGAGATTAATTAATCAATAATGCACACATAATACAAACACATAACATTCAAGAATAAGAATTATGCAAGTGTTGTGTGTGTGGGCAACTACTTCTCTTCAAAGCAAGTAAGCACTAGAAATTTACCTTTGGTGCTTCTTCTTTTGAGGTCTTGAGAGCCTAATCTACCCTTACAAAAACCCAAATGTGGTTTGTCTAGTAAATAAGCTAATCAATAAACTGAGACCTTACAATCTCCCTCTTTGGCTATTTCGTGACAAAACCACCACTCACATAGATCCTCACAACATAATTGAAGCTACGGGATAGTAATGAAATTCTACAATAAAAAGAGATAAGAAAATAAAACTTCAAGTCTTCAATCTCTTGTTGAATTATTAAACCTTCAAAACAAAAAGATTACACTTCCAAAGCAAGTGTATGTGAGGTGATCATGTGAAGATAAAACAAGCATTTGCATTATAGAATTTTTCAATTAAGAAAACATGCAACATTATGAAATGAATGTGCAATGCAATGCTCCCCCTTAACGGGTTACTCCCCCTCAATGTATATGTAAGGATTCCCGTTTTGTTGATTGGCTTATTTCATGGTCAAACCACATGTTGGGGTTTTGAATGTAAGGGTAGTCTAAGTGTTTAATGTTGAAGATCAAAGGCCCTTCCATGACCTCAAGATACAAGCACGCCAAAGGTATAATCTCTTGTGCTTGGTTTTCTTTGAAGAGAATTAGTAGCACACACACACACTTAGCATACTTGCATTTGTGTGCATACTCTTCACATGTCACTTTACACACTAGCACTTTGGTTGATATATCTTGTTGTGTGTATATGTGCTTTATAATTCGTTTCCCGACATTGTTCGGAAACGTCCGCGCTTGCACTAATGAGTGCTTGGTTTCACGCGAAGACCGCCTATGGAGAATGCCATTGGCTTCTCCATGGTTTTCACCATTGTTGGTGATCGGCGGTTATGATCGGTGGCTTGGCCGCCGAATGAAACCGCCATTTCAGTCCAGATTGGTCTGAAGCAATTATGCGGTCCAGATCGGCGGTCACGACCGCCGTTCATACCTGATCGATTTTAATCCCTCGGGTTTGATTTGGCGGTTGGATCGGCGGTCACGAAACCGCCGAATGAAACCGCCGTTGATGCTCTGTTCATCACGAGCTCAATTCGGCGGTCGTTATCAACGGCCTGGCCGCCGATTGAAACCGCCGAACGGTGCGTTTCAGGGGCAAAATTGTCTTTTCACATGCCCAATTCTTGATGTCTATAAATATCTTATTTTCTCATTCTCTGATCAAGCTTCTTGAGTTATTAGAACCCTAAACTTTCAAGAGAGATTTTTGAGAAAAAATCAAATCAAGAACTCACCTTTAAACACTCAAATCAAATCCTTTTTGCATCAAATTTCATATTGCATCCTCTATGTCTACATAGAAAGCATCTATGATTGGATTGGCATCATCACAATATGCTTGGTAAGATTTTGATTAGTTTCATCTTATTTTAGTATTTTTACTATCAAGCATATTCTCTTTTAATTTACTTGTATGTTGTTGATCATATGATAAATATAAGAATAGAGAATTAATTGTGATGAATTAATTGAGTGTTGTTTTTGTGATAGCTAATTAGGTTTTTGCTTAATCTTGATTAGCTAAGCTATTTGACATGTCATTTAGCAATTGATATCTAGGGTTGATTAAATTGATTATATCATCATCCTAGATAAGCATCTAAGGTTACCTAGCCTTGTTTGTTATTTGAATATTCATACATATTCACATAGGTTGCATAATCTCTTCTTAGAGAATTAAGTCTTGAGGCTAAGGTTACTTAGGCCTCAAGCAATTGGACTAGAGCCACTTTTAAAGGCCCGAGTGGTAGAAGTGGGGGGTTATTAACCGGAGTGTTAGACGAGGTCTACATAGGTTGTAAACTCCATTTCGATTAGTGGATTTCGAGGTCTGAGTGTGGCGCACTAAACAGCCTGTGGTTTTTCCCAGTGGTTAGGTTTCCACGTATACATCAAGTGTTATTTAAATTCCGCACTATATTACACTTGCTTGTATTTTTGACTAGTAGGGGCATTTTCATAAAATTGACTTGCATGCGAAAATTGGGTAATAATTGTTAAAATCTATTCACCCCCCCCCCCCCCCCCCCCCCCCCCCCCCCCCTCCTAGCTTTATATATTATACACACCGAGTATTCTTTTCAATTGGTATCAGAGCGGGTTCATAGATATACTTAGGTGATCCTAGCTCATTTTAGGTGTGTTGTGCATTTGTGTGATTTTTGCTCATTCATACATTTTGCATACATTTCATTCATTCATTTGATACAATGAGTGGATTCGATGGCAACCATGAGGGTGCTTCAAGCACACGGCCTCCTCTCCTCACCGGTGTGAATTATGCCTCATGGAAAGGCAAGATGGAGGCATATGTGTGCCAAATCCATGATAGGGCATGGATGGCAATTGAAGATGGGTATGAACCTCCTATGATGACTCCCACGAGTGGTGGAGAAGAAGTATTCAAGCCAAAGGCCCAGTGGTCACCTGAAGAGTTTGAGACTTCAAAATGGAATAGGAAGGCATGGCATGCTCTTCTATGTGCAGTGGATGAAAATCAGTACAAACTGATTCAGAACACTAGGATAGCCAAGGAGGCATGGGATATCGTACAGGTTGCACATGAGGGAACCGATGTCGTTAAGGATTCCAAGCTACAAGTCCTTCAAACGCAATTTGAGTTGCTTAAAATAGAAGAGGACGAGTGCTTCAATGACTTTGAAGTCAAGTTGATGGATATTGTGAATCAACGCCATCAACTCGGTGATCCTTATTTCGGATAGGAGAGTTAAGCAGAAAATTATGAGGTCTCTCCCCGCTAGGTTTGAATCAAAAGTGACGGCTTTAGAGGAAAATAGCACATACAAGGATATGAAGCCGAGCGAGGTGATTGGAAGACTCCTCGCATATGAATCTAGGAAGGCTCCTAGCATTTCACCTCCTAAAAAGCAAAAAGGAATTGCTTTGAATGCTTCCAAGGTTGTGAATGAGGAAAAAGGTGACTCGGACGAAGACATGGCATTGTTGCTAAGAAGATTCAAGAAATTCGTCAAGTTCGAGAAGAAAGGCTTTGGATCCAAAGGCCAAGACTTGAAGAAAAAGGCTCCCTTCAAGAGTTTTGAGCCTAGGCAGGAGAAGAAAAATAGAAAGTTGAAGATTATAGAGGATGAAAATCTAGAACTTTCAACACACAATGACCACTTAAGTAAACAAGTGGAGGCATCTAAGAAGATTGAAGACAAGCTAAGGGATGAGCTAGCTATGTCTAAGAGGAATGAAGAAAGGTTGAAGAGAGAGCTTGTTGAAGCCATAGAGTCATTGTCTAGGATGACTACAAGCACCAAGAAACTTGACCACATTCTTGGCAGTGGAAAGAACCCTTGTGACAAGAGAGGTATTAGGTATGAAGTAAGCAAGGAGATCACTACTCCAACCAAGACCATCTTTGTCAAGAGTTTGGGCAAGATAGAAGCCTCACCGGTGCACACTCCTAGGAAGAAAATTGATCTAGGATAATGTTCAAGAAGTGCACAAGTGAAGGTAGCTCCAAAGAGACAACCTCAAGCTCAAAAAGTTCCTCAACCTAACTTCCCTCAAGCTCATATTCATCAAGGGAAGAGGCCAATCATGTAAAATGGATCAAGGAAGCAAGCAAGGCCGGTTCAACAACAAAGAAGATTTGAACCCGCTCAACCACAAAGTCATGGGAAGGCTCCTATGCATGCACAAGGACATGGTATGAATTCTAAATTTATCCCTACATGTCACTTTTGTGGTATTGATGGTCATATTAGACCAAATTGCTTTCATTTCATTAAATTATGTAGAATCAAAAGCATGATTGAAAAGAGAATGACAAGAGCTAGAATGCATGCTAATAGGAAGGAAAATATTCATGTTCATGATCCTATTATTTCTAGTACTCTTGAACCATTGTCCACTAGGAAGAAAAATGTCATATCTATGTGGATAAGGAAAAATGAACCCGCTTGCTATGAGACTAACAAGTCTCAAATAGGTTCAACCAAGTCAAATGGACTTGGGAGGTCTATAGGACCTCATGACCTTCATTGATGAAGGATGATATTGACCCCATATGGGGAACTCAAGCAAAGAGAGCTTATGCATACTTGTTGCATGCAAATATTTGAAAAATCTTATGCTTTTTTGTTAATTGCTTGAGTAAGCTTGGTTGCACATTTGTATATATGTTTTCAATTCAATAAGTGTGAACCATGCTTGTTTACAATCCATGTCATATTTATGTTCAAACATGCATTTTTGGACTAAGAGATTTACATAGGAAGTATGATTTGGATGACCTATAGTTATCTCCATGACATGATGATTCTTAATGACATGCTTAAAAATTGAAAAGCATGAGTTGTTTATAACATGCTAATGTCATATGAAAAGCATGAAATTCAAATGACATGCTCAAATGAAAAAGCATGAATTGATGATTGCAATTTTTAAATGCAAAATTTGTGTGAAAAAGCTTATGAGGCTCTAAATGAATAAAGGATCTTGTATCCGTTCAAAGGAATTTATATTCCAAATTGTCTCTCTTTCTTTATTTCTTGAACATGTCTATTATCATACGGGTTTCATTCCCAGAAAAATCAAATAGGGTGCAAAGTTGCTCATGACATGTTTGATTTATAAAGATGGATATAGTTGCTCATACATTAAAATAAATGAAAACTCTATATGTTTGCTTCTCTCATGACATTGGTGAAATTGGTTTGAATTCTTTTTAGAAACCTTTGTCATTTGCTTTGCCAAATACCATGGTATTTTGGACTTGAATGCTATGTGTCTTGTATGCAAAGCATTTTGTTTCACACATTTTTATTTTAATAAATCTCCTCGTTTCTCTCCGATTAATTGAGATTGCATAAAGTGACTTATATTGATTATGCATATACTAGAATGCTACTATCTCTCTTTGCCTTAAGTGACCCGGTTGGGGACTACTCCTTTGCCTATATCATGACAAAAAGGGGGAGTAGAATGTGGTAAGGGGGTGCAAATTTGTGTAGCAATTGGTGCACATTGGGGAGAATATATATTGAGGGGGAGTAACCCTTTGAGGGGGAGCATTGCATACATAAAACAACATGATGTTGTGCTCAATTTTTTAAATATGCAAATGCTTGTTTTAATCTCACTTGATTCATCTCACCTTTTCTTGTTTTGGAAAGTTTAGAAACCTTGTTTCAGGGAATGATTGTTCTACAAGAGATTGAAGTCTTCAAGTTTTATTTTTATATATCTCTTTGTATTGTAGAAAATCTTCATTGACCCATAGGTTTATTTTGTTGTGAGGAATCAATGTGAGTTGTGGTTTTGTCATGAAATAGCCAAAGGGGGAGATTGTAAGGATTCCCGTTTTGTTGATTGGCTTATTTCATGGTCAAACCACATGTTGGGGTTTTGAATGTAAGGGTAGTCTAAGTGTTTAATGTTGAAGATCAAAGGCCCTTCCATGACCTCAAGATACAAGCACGCCAAAGGTATAATCTCTTGTGCTTGGTTTTCTTTGAAGAGAATTAGTAGCACACACACACACTTAGCATACTTGCATTTGTGTGCATACTCTTCACATGTCACTTTACACACTAGCACTTTGGTTGATATATCTTGTTGTGTGTATATGTGCTTTATAATTCGTTTCCCGACATTGTTCGGAAACGTCCGCGCTTGCACTAATGAGTGCTTGGTTTCGCGCGAAGACCGCCTATGGAGAATGCATTTGGCTTCTCCTTGGTTTTCACCATTGTTGGTGATCGGCGGTTATGATCGGCGGCCTGGCCGCCGAATGAAACCGCTGTTTCAGTCCAGATTGGTCTGAAGCAATTATGCGGTCCAGATCGGCGGTCACGACCGCCGTTCGAAACCGCCGTTCATACCTGATCGATTTTAATCCCTCGGGTTTGATTCGGCGGTTGGATCGGCGGTCACGAAACCGCCGAATGAAACCGCCGTTGATGCTCTGTTCTTCACGAGCTCAATTCGACGGTCGTTATCGGTGGCCTGGCCGCCGATTGAAACCACCGAACGGTGCGTTTCAGGGGCAAAATTGTCTTTTCACATGCCCAATTCTTGATGTCTATAAATATCTTATTTTCTCATTCTCTGATCAAGCTTCTTGAGTTATTAGAACCCTAAACTTTCAAGAGAGATTTTTGAGAAAAAATCAAATCAAGAACTCACCTTTAAACACTCAAATCAAATCCTTTTTGCATCAAATTTCATATTGCATCCTCTATGTCTACATAGAAAGCATCTATGATTGGATTGGCATCATCATAATATGCTTGGTAAGATTTTGATTAGTTTCATCTTATTTTAGTATTTTTACTATCAAGCATATTCTCTTTTAATTTACTTGTATGTTGTTGATCATATGATAAATACAAGAATAGAGAATTAATTGTGATGAATTAATTGAGTGTTGTTTTTGTGATAGCTAATTATGTTTTTGCTTAATCTTGATTAGCTAAGCTATTTGACATGTCATTTAGCAATTGATATCTAGGGTTGATTAAATTGATTATATCATCATCCTAGATAAGCATCTAAGGTTACCTAGCCTTGTTTGTTATTTGAATATTCATACATATTCACATAGGTTGCATAATCTCTTCTTAGAGAATTAAGTCTTGAGGCTAAGGTTGCTTAGGCCTCAAGCAATTGGACTAGAGCCACTTTTAAAGGCCCGAGTGGTAGAAGTGGGGGGTTATTGACCAAAGTGTTAGACGAGGTCTACATAGGTTTAAACTCCATTTCGATTAGTGGATTTCGAGGTCCGAGTGTGGCGCACTAAACAGCCCGTGGTTTTTCCCAGTGGTTGGGTTTCCACGTATACATCAAGTGTTATTTAAATTCCGCACTATATTACACTTGCTTGTATTTTTGACTAGTAGGGGCATTTTCGTAAAATTGACTTGATGCGAAAATTGGGTAATAATTGTTAAAATCTATTCACCCCCCCCTCTAGCTTTATATATTATACACACCGAGTATTCTTTTCAGTATAGTCTCCCTAACATGCATAATTGCTACACCACCATTCTACACCCCCTTTTGTCATGATATAGGCAAATAAGTAGTCCCCAAATGGGTCACTTCTAGCAAAGAGAGATAGTAGCATATAAGATATTTGCATAATCATATAAGTCACTTTATGCATCTCAATTAATTGGAGAGAAACAAGGAGATTTATTTCATGAAAATGTGTGAATCAAAAATGCTTTGCATACAAGACATGTAGCATTCAAGTCCAAAATACAATGGTATTTGGCAAAGCAAATGACAAAGGTTTCTAATAAGAATTCAAACCAATTTCACCATTGTCATGGGAGAAGCAAGGATATAGAGATTTTATTGTTTATCAATGTAAAAGCAACTATATCCAACTTTATAAGTGAAGCATGGCATGAGCGACTTTTTGCACCCTATTTGATTTTTCCGGGAAAGATACCCGTATGATAGTAGTCATGCTTAACTAAGAAAGAAAGAGAGACATTTGGATTTTAAAATCCTTTGACCGGATACAAGATCCTTTATTCATTTAAAGACTCATAAGCTTTTCACACAAAGTTTTGCATTTTAAGAATATGGAATCATCAATTCATGCTTTTCATATGAGCATGTCATTTTGAATTTCATGCTTTTTCATTTGACATTAGCATATTATAAAAGAATCATCATGTCAAAGAGATAACTATAGGTCATTCAAATCATACTTCCTATGTAAATCTCCTAGTCCAAAAATGCATGTTTGAACATAAATATGACATGGATTGTAAACAAGCATGGTTCAAACTTATTGAATTGAAAACATATATACATATGTGCAACCAAACTTACTCAAGCAATTAAAAAAGAAGCATAAGATATTTCAAATTTTTACATGTGACAAGTATGCAAAATAGCTCTCTTTGCTTGAGTTCCCCATATGGGGTCAATCACCAAAACTCATCACTCCACGAGACAAATCCCAATAGATCTACTAAATGTTTTAAATCGAGTAGCATCTAAAAGTTTAGTAAATAAGTCCGCTAGTTAATCATTAGTACCTACATGTTCAAGTACTATGCATTTATTCTCAACTAGTTCTTTTATGAAATGAAGGCGGATGTCAATATGCTTAGTTCTAGAATGTTGTACCGGATTCTTGGAAATATTAATAGCACTCATGTTATCACAAAATAGAGTGAGTGTACCTCGGTTGAATCCGTAGTCTACTAGCATTTGCTTCATCCAAAGGAGTTGTGTGCATCCACTCCCCGTGGCTATGTACTCGGCCTCGGCCGTGGACAAGGAAATCGAGTTTTGCTTCTTGCAAAACCAAGACACCAAGTTGTTGCCTAGAAAGAAACAACCGTCCGATGTGCTCTTTCTATCATCACTAAAGCCTATAAGACTAGAATTAGTGTCAAAAGAGTACCAAATCCCATAGTTGGAAGTCCCATTCACATAGCGAATGATTCTCTTAACGGAAGAGAGATGGGACTCCTTAGGATCCGCTTGGTACCTAGCACACACACCCACACTAAAAGATATATCGGGCCTACTTGCGGTCAAATAAAGCAACCTACCTATCATGCCCCGATATAGAGTTTGTTCCACACTTTTTCCACTTGTATCCTTGCTAAGCTTCAAAGTGGTACTCATGGGTGTATCACAATGTTTGGCATTTTCAAGACCAAACTTATTCACTAGGTTTTTGGCATATTTGGCTTGGGTAATAAAAATCCCATCATCTAATTGCCTAATTTACAAACCTAGGACGTAACTAAGCTCACCAACAAGACTCATCTTATCTCAAATTCATGAGACATAACATCAACAAATTGTTGGACTTTAGTGTTGTTGGTGGAGCCAAATAAAATGTCATCAACATAAATTTAAGCTATAAATAACTCATCTTTGTTTCTCTTGATGAACAAGGTCTTGCCAACACTACCCCTTGTGTAGTCATTGTCAACAAGAAATTGAGTGAGGTGCTCATACCAAGCCCTTGGTGTTTGTTTCAACCCATATAAAGCCTTTTTGAGGCAATAGATATGGTTGGGGTGGTGTGCATCCACAAACCTCTTGGGTTGTTCAATAAACACTTCCTCTTGCATGAAGCCTTTGAGGAAGGCACTCTTGGCATCCATTTGGTGAAATTTGAACTTGTGCACACAAGAAATGGACAAGAGAAGCCTAATGGACTTTAAACGGGGCAACGGGAGCAAATGTCTCCTCAAAGTCTATACCCTCAATTTGAGAGTACCTTTGTGCTACAGTCTAGCCTTGTTCTGCACTATGTTGCCATCCTCATCGGATTTGTTCCTATATATCCATTTGGTGCCTATGACATTAGTGGTCTTAGGCCTAGGAACTAAAGTCCAAACCTCATTCCTTTCGAATTGGTTTAGCTCTTCTTGCATGGCAAGAACCCAAAATTCATCATTTAAGGCTTCATCGACCTTTTTGGGTTCTATTTGAGAGGTGTAGCAAGTAAAGCTAATGAGATTAGCTATTTGACGCCTAGTCCTAACACCCTCATTAACTTCTCCAATGATGTCATTTTTATCATGGAATTGTCTAACCCATGGAGCGGGTTCTTTAGAGTTCAAGAGAGGACCTCTATCAATAGGTTGTGTATCCTCATTATCACCATTGGATGTCCCAACAATGGGAGTCTCCACAACCTTTTCCAAGGGAGAGTCATCATCTAAAACAACCTCATCCTCATGGTCATTAGACTTGAGCCTTGTATCATCAATGACAACATTGGATGATTCCATGACGGTTCGAGTCTTCAAATTGAAAACTCTATAGGCTCTACTATTCAAGGCATAGCCAATAAATATACCCTCATCACTCTTAGCATCAAACTTGCCAAGTTGATCACGGTCATTCAAAAATAGCATTTGCTTCCAAAGATGTGAAAGTAGCTAACATTTGGCTTCCTACCTTTCCACAACTCATAGGAGGTATTCCTGAATTCGGGCCTTAGGAAAACTCTATTCCCTATATAGCAAGCCGTATTTATGGCTTTAGCCCATAGGTTTCTAAGGACATTGTTGCTAAGCAACATCACACGGGCCATCTCTTGAAGGACCCTATTCTTCCTCTCAACAACTCCATTTTGTTGAGGTGTCCTAGGAGCTGAAAACTCATGGGAGATCCATAAGCTATTGCAATAGCTTTCAAAGAGGGCATTCTCAAACTCCCTCCCATGGTCACTTCTAATCTGTTTTATGCTTTTAATGTGTGAGTTCATTTCATTTTGAATTTTCGTACAAAGCATTTTAAACTTCTCAAAAGTTTCGGATTTTTCTCTAAGAAAATATGTCCATGTGAACCTAGAGAAATCATCAACACAAACAAAAATATATCTCTTTCCACCTAAGCTTTCGGTTTGCATAGGACCCATGAGATCCATGTGGAGAAGCTCTAGGGGCTCCTTGGTGGAGAGATACTTACCCTTTTTGTGCATGCTTTTGGTTTGTTTTCCTTGTTGGCAAGGTCCACAAACACCATTGGCCTTCTTCCCAAGCTTAGGGAGGCCACGCACACAATTGAACTTTCCAAGGGTACGTAAATCCCTAAAGTTCATATGGCCAATTCTTTTAAGCCACAACTCAATTTGCTCATCCATGGACACATTGTTTGAGACAATTCTAGCTTTAAAACAGTAGCAATTGTCGCTAGATCTCATACCTTTTAACAAGGTTTGTCCATTGGGCAATAGGATAGAGCAATCATTTTTACTAAATAAGACGGAAAGTCCTTCATCACTTAGATGTAAAATGCTTATCAAATTGGCTTTCAAACCATCAACAAATAAAGCATTGGACAATGAGGGTAATCCGGGAATAGAAATGGTTCCTTTCCCTACGACTCTCTTTTTGGATCCATCACCAAAGGTGATACATCCTCATTCCTCCATGACAAGAGTCTCGAAGAAACTCTTGTTTCCCGCCATGTGCCTAGAGCACCCACTATCTAAATACCAAAAATTAGAAGAATTAGCCTTTAAGGCAATTTGAGCAACATGGCAAACATTTTCAGTCTTTCTAATCCACCTAGGTAAAACATTTTCTTTCCTAGTGGTCTTTGGTACATGGGCTCTAGATGTCCTAGGATCATGCAAATCAATCTTATCATTCCTAGGAACATGCATCATGGCTCTTTTCTTTTTCTCTCAATCATGCTTCTAGTTTTACACATTTTAATATAACGAAAGCATCTTGGTCTAATATGACCATCAAAACCACAAAAATGACATGTAGGGATAAAAGAAGGAATCATACCTTGTCCTTGTGCGTACATATGAGCTTTCCCATGTCTTTGTGGTTGAGTAGGTTCAATCCATCTTCGTTGTTGAACTAGTCTAGCTTGCTTCCGAGGTTTAGCTTGCATGATTGGTCCATTTCCTTTATGAGCCATATGTTGAGGACTGTTAGCTTGAAGAGCTCTTGTAGGTTGAGCTTGAGGTTGCCTTCTTGGCGCCACCTTCACTTGTGCACTATTTGAACATTGTCCTAGATTAATTTTCTTCCAAGGAGTTTGCACCAGTGAAGCTTCTTTGTTGCCTAAGCTCTTGACAAACACGGTCTTGTTAGAGGTTAAGATTTCCTTACCATCTTCATACCCAAGACCCCTCTTGTCACATGGACTCTTTCCAACACCAAGTATGTGGTCAAGTTTCTTGGTGCTAGAAGCCATCCTAGATAGTGACTCTATAGCTTCATCAAGTTCCCTCTTCAAACCTTCTTCATTCCTCTTAGATAAGACTAACTCCTCTCTTAGCTTATCTTCATTCTTTGTGGATCTCACTACTTCTTCACTTAATTGGTCTATATGAGTTGAGAGCTCTAGGTTTTCCTCTTTTAATCTCATAATTTCTCTCTTGTTTTTTAACCTTGAATTCTCAAACTTGACCATGTAGTCTCTGAGATCCATCCTAACCAATTTTCTATTAGTGGAGTGAGATGAATAGCCATCATCACTTGAGTCAATTTCCTCTTGACTCTCATTCTCTTCTTCACTAGAACCTTTGCGTTTGTGGGAGGAGGCAAAGGCTATGAAGTTAGCCATGAGCTCTTCATCATCCGAAGACTCATCTCCCTCATTGGAGTCATCAGTTCCACTCCATGTGGCGGCCATCACTTTTCCCTTTTTCTTGTTAATGTGATTAGCACATTCAGGGGCAAAGTGACCTATTCCACCACACTCATAGCATCGGACCCCTTTCCTTTCGGTCTTCTCTTGCCTAGGCTCAAACTTCTTGAATGGAGTCTTTTTCTTGAAGTCTTGGCCCTTAAATCCGAAACCCTTCTTCTCGGACTTGTAGAATTTCTTGAACCTTCTCATCAACAACGCCATTTCTTCGTCCGAGTCATCATTCTCCTCCTTCTCAACTTTAGAGGCTTTCAAAGCAATTCCCTTTTGCTTTTTAGGAGGTGTGGAGGTGGGATCCTTCCTAGACTCATAAGCTAGAAGCTTCCCAATCACCTCACTCGGCTTCATATCCTTGAAGGTGTTATTCTCCTCTAAAGCCGTCACCTTGGACTCAAATCTATCGGGGAGAGATCTCATAATTTTTTTCTTGATTCTCTTATCTGAATACGGGTCACCAAGTTGATGACTTTGGTTCACAATGTCCATCAACCTTACTTCGAAATCGTTGAAGCATTCGTTCTCATCCATCCTAAGCAATTCAAATTCAGTTTCGAGAACTTAAAGCTTCGAGTCCTTAACAACTTCGGTTCTCTCATGTGCAACCCCTAGAATGTCCCAAGCCTCCTTAGCTATCCTAGTGTTTTGAATCAACTTATATTGATTCTCATCCATTGCACATAGGATGGCATGCATTGCCTTCCTATTCCATTTAGATGACTCAAACTCTTGCGCGTTCCATTGCGCTTTTAGCTTGAGCATATCCTCTCCTCCACCTGTAGAAGTCATCATGGGTAATGTCTAGCTGTCTTCAACCGCCATCCAAGCCCGGTCATGGATTTGACATATGTACAACACCATCTTGCCTTTCCAAGAGGCATAATTCAACCCGATAAGAAGTGGAGGCCTTGTGCTAGAAGCACCCTCGTTACCATCGCCATTTCCACCATTTCCACTCATACTGTTTATGAATGAATGAAATGAATACAAATGTATGAATGATCAAAAATCACACAAAATGCAAAACACACCAAAATGAGCAAGGATCACATAAGTATATCTAGGAACCCACTCTGATACCAATTGAAACAAATAACGGTGTGTTCAATATTAATCTAGAGGGGGGTGAATAGATTTTATCTGATTTTACAAAATTTTTGTTATAGGTCAATTTTACGAAAATGCCCCTATCTAGTCAAATATAAAATAGCAAGTGTAATATGTGTGGAATATTAAATAACACTTGATACTTAAATAGCAATTAAAATAATCCTAGATATTAATAGCTAAATGACATGTCAAAAAGCATAGCTAATCAAGATTAAGCAAAACCTAGATAGCTATCATAATACAACACTCAATCAATATATCACAAATAATCTCTAACTTGTATTTAGCATATTATCTAAAAACATACAAGTAATTAAATAGATGTCTTGATATGAAAAACACTAAAATTAGATGAGATTAGTGAAGAACATACCAAGGAAGATGTGATGATGCAAAACCATGCATGCATGCATCCTATATGGTCATGGATGATCCTAGATGAACTTTGATGAACAAAGGAAAAGTTTTGAGTGTTTAAAGGTGAATTATTGTCAATTTTTTCTCTTGAAAAATATTCTAAGGAAAAATATGATTTTTGAACTCTTAAAAACAACCTGAAAAACATAGAGTCATATAGATAGAGGACTTAAGTAAAGTGAGGTCATTTTGAAAAATCGCACTAGAAATTGCTTTTTGCGATGGTGAGCTGCGCTGGTGGACCAGCGCATGACCAAAAATTACACTGAGCGCTGGTCGACTAGCGCAGGTGAGGGGCGTAACACCAGTGACAGAACACTGGGCGTTGTGCACTGGTGTGCTTGTGCTGGACAACCAGCGACAGACCACTGGGCGTTCTGCGCTGGTCTGGCGCATGACGACCAGTGCACAGCACACTCCCTTTAAGCTCACACACAAAAGTGCAAGGGTAAAAAGGTAAATAAAATGCATCATAATGCCTAATATGATATAACATTATAATCACAAGATGCAATCAATATACTCATGCAAGAAGAGAGATTAATTAATCAATAATGCAGACATAATACAAACACATAACATTCAAGAATAAGAATTATGCAAGTGTTGTGTGTGTGTGTAACTACTTCTCTTCAAAGCAGGTAAGTACTAGAAATTTACCTTTGGTGCTTCTTCTCTTGAGGTCTTGAGAGCCTAATCTACCCTTACAAAAACCCCAAATGTGGTTTGTCTACGAAATAAGCCAATCAATAAACTGACATCTTGGATAGGTAGTTGGCTACAATATTGGTAGGCCCGGGAGTTTGGACAGACATAGACTTCAATAGAGGGTGGTACATGGGATGTGTATTCACTCTTGAGGAATTTCTAATCTTCCAATGATGTTGTGTAGACACAGACTCCAATATAGAGTGGTTCCGCACTTTTGAGGAATTTCTAATCTACCAATAAGGATTGGGTAGACATAGACTCCAATAGAGAGTAGATCATAAGTTGGTCACTTTTGAGGAATTTCTAATCTATCATCTAATATATATAGTACCCAATGGTTGTAGTTCAACCCGTGGATGTTTCCTCCTTGGAGGTTTTACCACATTAAAAAATCTTTTGTGTCAATTCTTTCTATCTCTCTCTTTCATATTTGTATATGTGTACGTTTTAATCTTGTTGCATAATATTCACTTGTGATATATTTTGAAACAAGATTTTGTCAAGTGTGATATGTATACAAATCATTTTGATAATACTTGTATATATAATTCTTTTGTTCATTGATTCTTTTGTATATTTATATTTTGATTGATACTTGTAACACATTGAACATTATTGGAAATTCAAGTATTCTTTATTGTTGAGTTTTTATGTTATTCTTCCTCTTGTTTCTTGTTGATATTCATGATCACATGATTATCTTGTCTATACATGTATGTATGGTTTATGTGTTGTAATGTAAGCTATCTTGAGGGACAAACATGCATTTGTTTCAAGGGATTGAAAAAGGTGTAAAAACCTATTCACTAAAGGTCAACAATGATTTTCTATATTACAAAGAGATAATTAAAAGCTAAAACTTGAAGTCTTCAATCTCTTGTAGAATAATCAATCCTACAAAAAAAAATACACTTTCCAAAGCAAGTGTATGTGAGGTGATCAAGTGAAATCAAAACAAGCATTTGCATTTAAAGAAATCAAGCAGCATCGTGTAATGAATGTGTAATGCAATGCTCCCTCTTAACTAGTTACTCCCCCTCAATTAGTAATCTACTCAATATACAAATTAGCTACTCTCAATTAGCAACCTCCTTTACCACACACTACTCCCCCTTTTTGTCATGAGATAGGCAAATGAGTATCCCCAATCGGGTCACTTGTAGCAAAGTATACAAGACATTTGTATAGTCATTATACAAGAACATTATGCAAGTTAATTAACTGGAGAGAAACAAGGAGATTTATTTTATGAAAATGTGTTATTAAGATACTTTGCATGCAAGACATGTTGCATTCAAGTTCAAAAACCAATGGTATTAGGCAAAGCAAATGACAAAGGTGTCCTAAAGAATTCAAACCGATTTTTACCATTTGTCATGAATCAAAGCAAAGATATAGAAATATCATTCATTCATATTTAAAGAGCAACTATATCCAACTTTATAAGCAAAACATGGTATGAGTGACTTCTGCATCCTATTTGATTTTTTCGGGTAAGATACCCATATAATAGTAGCTATGTTCAACAAATAAAGAAAGAGAGACATTGGATTTTAAAATCCTTAGAATGGATACAAGATCTTTTATTCAATTGAGTCTCATTAGCTTTTCACACACAATTTTGCATTTTGAAATTTGCAATCAATAGTCATGCTTTTCATTTTTGAGCATATCATTTGAATTCATGCTTTTCATTTTGTTAACTAAAAATTATCACCAGGGCGAAACTCCAATTAACAACTTTCAAGGGACTACGATCTTAATAGACCATGGCCCGGAGAGGTATCACATAGTTCGATACCTATGCAAATCTCTGAAAATAACTTGGTGTAACAATGGTGGAAAAAAGGGACAAACTATATTATTATATTGTGATAAAAAAAAATTACAAATCCTTCTACTATCAAAGCATAAAGTAATGATTCTTGGTAGGTCTATGTAGATGGTGACATGGTTGATAGGTCCTGATGGGTAATCATAGGCGAAGTCTGACATAGTTGGTGATGGAACTTTCGTGCAAGTCGATAAGTGGAAATCTCTAGGGTTTCTGAATTTTTAGGCTCTCCCCTCTTTTCGTTTGATATCATATTGTATATATAGGTGGTGTTTCTTGCCATGCACTCCTATAGTTTTGGTCTAGGGTTTTAGTAATTACAGGACTTTCCTTGGCGATCAACGAGATTGTTGTGGGATTTGATCCCTAGAATCAAGCGATTCCTTCTCTGGCAGATTGTGTGGGAGTTAACTCCCAATTCAAATAGAACTCTTAGTGGTGGGAATGAGCATAATTCTTTATTTGTCTTGAACGGTGGCGTTTTATTGTCACTTTAAAAACTGTCTTTTAAGCGTGCTAGGCCTACCTTCACAATCTGTTCTTCCTGGTGCTTTATTTGTCTAGTCAGCTGGTTCAAGAAAGGGTCATGGTAGCTTACCCTTTTTATGAAATTTGAGGTATTGTTATGTCTGGGTATCTGGACACCGGCTGATGTTGTAACGGGATATCAAAACAACAAAGTATCGGGATACTAGGTCTGCATGGTAGCGGGGTATTGGATTCTGCATGGTAGCGGGGTATTGGATTCTGCGTGGTAGCGGGGTACTGGGTTCTGCTTTAGTAATTCTTTCGACCTTGAATCTGGAAGGAAAATTCTTCTTTGATCCTTTGCCAATTTTGGCGGTTAACACATTTTAATCATGTCATTTAAGAATCATCATGTCATGGAGAATAATCATAGGTCATTCAAAGAGTACTTCCTAAGTATATCTCCTAGTCCAAAAATGCATGTTTGAAATGTTCATGGATTGTAATCAAAGCAATGGTTCAAACTTATTGAAGAAAATATCATATAAGCATATGTGCAACCAAGATATTCAAGCAATTAATAAATAAGCATAATGTATATCAAATTTTTGCATGTGACAAGTATGCAAGATTTCTCTCTTTACTTGAGTTCCCCTTATGGGGTCAATTTCTATACCGCATCAATCCACAAGACATATCCCAATAGATCTACTAAGTGCATGAAACCTAGTTGCATCTAAGGGTTTAGTAAATAAATCCACTAGTTGATCATTTGTACCTACATGTTCAAGTACAATACATTTGTTCTCAACTAGTTCTCTTATGAAATGATGTCAGATGTCAATATGCTTAGTCCTAGAATGTTGCATCGGATTCTTAGAGATGTTAATGGCACTCATGTTATCACAAAAAAGAGTTAGAGCACCTTGATTGAATCCGTAGTCGACTAGCATTTGCTTCATCCATAGGAGTTGTGTGCATCCACTCCCCATGGCAATATATTCAGCTTCGGCCGTGGACAAGGAAATCGAGTTTTACTTCTTGTAAAACCAAGGCACCAAGTTGTTCCTTGGAAAGAAGCAACCGCTTGATGTGCTCTTCCTATCATCGTAATTTACTACCCAATCCGCATGACTAAAGCCAACTAAACTACAATTAGTGTCAAAAGAGTGTCAAATCCCATAGTTGAATGTCCCATTCACATAGCGAATGATTCTTTTAACGGAAGAGATATGGGACTCCTTAAGATCCGCTTGGTACCTAGCATACACACCCATACTAAAAGATATATCGGGTATACTTACAGTCAAATAAAGCAAGCTACCAATCATGCCCCGTTATAGAGTTTGTTCCACACTTTTTCAACTAGCATCCTTGCTTAGCTTCAAAGTGGTGCTCATGGTTGTATCACAATGTTTGGCATTTTCAAGACCAAACTTCTTCACTAGGTTGTTTGCATATTTAGCTTAGGTTATAAAAATCTCATCATTCAATTGCTTAATTTGCAAACCTAGGAAGTAATTTAGCTCACCAACTAGACTCATCTCAAATTCCTGAGACATAACATCAACAAATTGTTGGACTTTGGTGTTGTTAGTTGAGCCAAACACAATGTCATCAACATATATTTGAGCTATGAAAAGCTCATCATTGTTTTTCTTGATAAACAAAGTCTTGTCAACACTACCTCTTGTGTAGTCATTGTTAATAAGAAATTGAGTGAGACGCTCATACCAAGCCCTCGGTGCTTGTTTCAACCCATATAGAGCCTTCTTGAGGTGATAGTCATGGTTGGGGTGGTGTGCATTGATGACTCACTTTTTGTGTTGTTACCAAATTGCGAATTATCAAAAGATATTTATAAATGAATTCTTACACAATATACTTGAAGTTTTGAAAACTAGTAAAGCGGTAAGCTTAAGATTTGTTCCACAAGGATTAGGTTAGATTAATCGATTTGCTATCTAATCTAAGTTAGTCTAACTAGTGTGCAATAAAGGAAATCATGGTTAGATGGATAGTGTGTGGTTTGAGAAACCACCAAACAATGCATGCAAATTAAATTACAAGAAATGAAAAGAATATGAATGGAGACAGGAATCCAATGCAACAACCTAGATAAGAAAATGGATTAAACAATTAATAGGAATTTTAAGGAGATGATGGAGTAGCTAATGGACTATGAGCAATTCATACATGGTTTCTGTAAGGTTCCCATTTGTTGATTGGCTCATTTCGTGGACAAACCATATGTTGGGGGTTCTTTGTAAGGGTAGCCTAGGTATCGGTGTTATTGCTCAAGCCCTTTGAAGACCTCGTCTTGATAAGCACCGAAGGTAAATTTCTATGTGCTTACTTTTCTTTAAAGAGATTAGTTGCACACACTCACTTAACATACATTGCATATGTATGCATTCTCTTCACTTGTCACATTTCACACTTGCACTTATTTGTTATATTTTGTTGTGTGTAATTGTGTCTTGTTGTCTTGTAATTCGTTTCCCGATAGTTTTCGGAAATGTCCGCGCATGCACTAGAATGTTCTTGGTTTAGTGTGAGGACCGGCTTTCGCAGAATGCCCTTGGCTTCTCCTTGGTTTTCACCTTTGTTGATGATCGGCGGTTATGATCTGCGGCCTGGCCGCCGAATGAAACCGCTGTTTGCTTCCAATAGTGTATGGAGCATTTATGCGGTTATAATCAGTGGTCACGATCGGCGGTCATGACCGCCGTTCAAAACCGCCGTTCAAGACCTGATTGATTTTATCTCTCGGTCTAATTCGGCGGTTGCATCAGCGGTCACGAAACCGCCAAATGAAACCGCCATTCATACCTGATTGATTTTTTTATCTCAGGTTTGATTCGACGGTTAGATCGGCGGTCACGAAACCGCCGAATGAAACTATCGTTGGTCCCCTGTTCCTCTCGGGTCCAATTTGGCGGTTATGATCGGCAGCCTGGCCGCCGATTGAAACCGCCAATCGAAACCACCGATCGGTGCGTTTCAGGGGTAAACTTGTCTTTTCACATGCTCTGTTTTTCATACCTATAAATACATCACTTTCTCTTGTTCTGAATGTAACTCTTTAATCATCAAGAACCCTACTTTCAAAAGAGAAATTTTTAAGAGAGAAAGCAATCAAGTTTGCTCATTAAACACTCAAACCAAAATCCATTTGCATCAAAGTTTATCTAGCATTCTCTAGCATATCTAGGATGCTTGCTTGCATAGGTCTTTCATCATCACACTTGCTTTGGTAAGTTTTTCACTATTATCATACATAATTAGTGTTTAATTTATTATGGCATCTCTTTTTATTACTTTATTGTTCTTAGATTAAATTCTAATATTCAAGATAAAGATTGTTGTGTTGATTTGATTGAGTGTTGTTTTTATGATAGATATCTAGATTTATATAATCTATGATTATCTAAGCTAATTGACATATCATTTAGCTTTAATATCTAGGATTGTTTTTAATTGCAAATTCATC
Source organism: Acer yangbiense (assembly GCA_008009225.1). Lineage (NCBI taxonomy): Eukaryota > Viridiplantae > Streptophyta > Magnoliopsida > Sapindales > Sapindaceae > Acer > Acer yangbiense. Next base: position 37,299,781 of record CM017768.1, read on the forward strand.
ATCTTAGATAAGCATATAGGGTTTCCCTTGCTCTATGTTGCATTTGAATATTCATATATTCACTTAGGGTGTTAATCTCTTTTTAGATAATTAAGTCTTGTGTTGTGACCGGGATTAGGTTGCTTAATTCGCAAGCAATCGGACTAGGTTCACTCATACCGGGATTAGGTAGGTGTATGATTACTTCCAGGATTAGGTTGTAATCGTTTTACACATTTAGTGGATTCGAGGTTCGAGTGTGGCTTACTTACTAGCCCGTGGTTTTTCCCGTGAGGGTTTCCACGTAAAAATCAAGTGTTATTTTATTTCCGCATTTTATACTTGATTTATTGCTTTATCTATTTAGGGGTAATTTCATAATTTTGACTAAACACGAAAAATTGGGTAATAAGCTTAAAATCTATTCACCCCCCCCCCCCTCCCCTCTAGATAGTTTTATACACACCATGCTATAATTTGTTTCAATTGGTATCAGAGCGGGTTCCTAGACATATATAGGTGATCCTTACTTATTTTGGTGTGTTTTGCATTTTGTGTGATTTTTGATCCTTCATACATTTGCATTCATTTCATTCATTCATAAACACTATGAGTGGAAACGGTGGAAATGGTGGTGGCAACGAAGGTGCTTCTAGCACAAGGCCTCCACTTCTTACCGGATTGAACTATTCCCAATGGAAAGGGAAGATGGAATCCTACATATGCCAAATTCATGACCGTGCATGGATGGCGATGGAAGACGGATATGATCTACCCAAGATGACTCCCGGTGGTGGAGGAGAAGAAGTATTGAAGCCTAAGGCGCAATGGAACGCGCAAGAGTTTGAGGCTTCAAAGTGGAATAGGAAGGCGATGCATGCCATCTTATGTGCTATGGACGAAAATCAATACAAACTGATTCAAAATACTAGGATAGCTAAGGAGGCTTAGGACATCCTAAAGATTGCACATGAGGGAACCGAAGTGGTGAAGGACTCTAAGCTTCAAGTCCTCCAAACTCAATTCGAGATGCTTAAGATGGAGGAGAATGAGTGCTTCAACGACTTCGAGATCAAGTTGATGGACATAGTCAACCAAAGTCATCAACTTGGTGATCCATATTCGGATAGGAGAATCAAGCAAAAGATTTTGAGATCTCTTCCGGATAGGTTTGAATCAAAAGTAACGGCTTTAGAAGAAAATAGTGGATATAAGGATATGAAGCCGAGTGAGGTGATTGGGAGACTTCTAGCTTATGAGTCTAGGAAGGGTCCTATCTCCACACCTCCTAGAAAGCAAAAAGGAATTGCTTTGAAAACCTCCAAGGATGAAAAGGAGGCAAAGAAGAATGACTCGGACGAAGACCTTGCATTATATGTGAAGAGATTCAAGAGGGTCATGAAGTTCGGGAAAAAGGACTTTGGTTCCAAAGGTCAAAACTACAAGAAAAAGGGTTCCTACAACAAGTTTGAGCCTAGGAAAGAGAAGACCGAAAGGAAAGGGGTCCGATGCTTCGAGTGTGGTGGCATAGGTCACTTTGCCCCCGAATGTGCTAGTCACAATGACAAGAAGAAAGGTAAAGTGATGGCCACCACATGGAGTAGTAGTAGTGATGACTCCATTGAGGGAGATGAGTCTTCAAGTTATGAAGAGCTCATGGCTAACCTCCTAGCTTTTGCCTCCTCCCATAAAAGCAAAAGTGCTAGTGAGAGAGAGGAAATGAGTCAAGAGGAAAATGAGTCAAGTGGAGAAGAAAGTGATTCCTCTTCTAACTCCATAAATAGTTTTGTGGAGAAAAAGGTGCTTGCTAAATACCATGCCGAGTTTAATGATTTAGCAATCAAGAGCACAAGAAAGATCAAGATGTTGAGAGAAGAAAATCTTGAGCTTTCATCTCAAAATGATCACTTAAGTGAACAAGTGGAAAAATTCAAGAAGATGGAAGATAAGCTAAGAGAGGAGTTAGTCTTATCTAGGAGGAATGAAGAAAGTCTAAAGAGGGAGCTTGAAGAAGTAAGAGAGTCTATGACTAGGATCGATTCTAGCACCAAGAAGCTTGACCATATGCTTGGTGTTGGAAAGAGTCCATGTGACAAGAGGGGTCTTGGGTATGAAAATGGCAAGAAGATCTCAACCTCTAACAAGACCGTGTTTGTCAAGAGTTTGAGGAACGAAGAAACTTCATATGTGCAAATTCCTAGGAAGAAGTTAGAAATAGGACAATGTTCAAATGCACAAGTGAAGATGGGGCCAAGAAGGCAACCTCAAGCTCAACCCCCTAGGGTCTCTCAAGCCAACATTCCTCCACAATTGGCTCACAAAGGAAAAAGGCCAATCATGCAACCTCAAGCTAGGAAGCAATCTAGACCAGTTCAACAATAAAGATGGATTGAACCCATTCATCCACAAAGACAAGGACAAGGTATGATTCCTTATTTTACTCATATATGCCTTTTTTGTGGATTTGATGGTCATATTAGACCACATTGCTTTCGATATATTAAAATGTGCAAAACTAGAAGCATGATTGAGAAGAAAAAGAAAAGAGCCATGATGCATGTTCCTAGGAATGATAATATTGTTATGCATGATCCTAGAACATCTAGAGCCCATGTACCAAAGACCACTAAGAAAGCTAAGATTGTTTCTAGGTGGATTAGAAAGAATGAAAATGTTTGCCATGTTGCTCAAATAGCCTTGAAGGCAAATTCTTCTAATTTTTGGTATTTAGATAGTGGGTGTTCTAGGCACATGACAGGAAATAAGAGTTTCTTCGAGACTCTTGTTATGGAGGAAAGAGGATATGTCACTTTTGGTGATGGATCTAAAAAGAAAATTGTAGGGAAAGGAACCATTTTCGTTCCCGGATTACCCTCCTTATCCGATGCTTTATTTGCTGATGGCTTGAAAGCCAATTTAATAAGCATTTCACATCTAAGTGATGAAGGATATTCCGTCTTATTTTGTAAAGATGATTGCTCTATCCTAAAGCCCGATGGACAAACCTTGTTGAAAGGTATGAGATCTAGTGACAATTGCTATTGTCTTGAAGCTATAATAGTCTCAAACAATGTGTCCATGGATGAGCAAATAGAGTTGTGGCATGAAAAACTTGGCCACATGAACTTTAGGGATTTAAGAACCCTTGGAAAGTTCGATTGTGTGCGTGGCCTCCCTAAGCTTGGGAAGAAAGCCAATGGTATTTGTGGACCTTGCCAACAAGGAAAACAAACTAAAAGCATGCACAAAAAGGGCAAGTATCTCTGGCTTCTCCACATGGATCTCATGGGTCCTATGCAAACCGAGAGTTTAGGTGGAAAGAGATACATTTTTGTTGTGTTGATGATTTCTCTAGATTTACATGGACATATTTTCTTAGAGAAAAATCCGAAACTTTTAATAAGTTTAAAATGCTTTGTACTAAAATACAAAATGAAATGAATTCTAACATTAAAAGCATTAAACGGATTAGAAGTGACCATGGGAGGGAATTCGAGAATGCCTCTTTTGAAAGCTATTGCAATAGCTTATGCATCTCCCATGAGTTCTCGGCTCCTAGGACACCTCAACAAAATGGAGTTGTTGAGAGGAAGAATAGGGTCCTTCAAGAGATGGCCCGAGTGATGTTGCTTAGCAATAATGTCCCTAGAAACCTATGGGCCGAAGCCATCAATACGGCTTGTTATATAGGGAATCGTGTTTTCCTAAGGCCCGGATCTAGAAACACCTCCTATGAGTTATGGAAAGGTAGGAAGCCAAATGTTAGCTACTTCCACACATTTGGAAGCAAATGCTACATTTTAAATGACCGTGATCAACTTGGCAAATTTGATGCTAAGAGTGATGAGGGTATCTTTATTGGCTATGCCTTGAATAGTAGAGCCTATAGAGTTTTCAACTTGAAGACTCGAACCGTCATGGAATCATCCAATGTTGTCATTGATGATACTAGGCTCAAGTCGAATGACCATGAGGAGGAGGAAGTTTTAGAGGATGACTCTCCTTTGGAGAGGGTTGTGGTGCCTCCCAATGTTTAGACGTCCAATGACAATAATGAAGTCACATAACCTAGTACTAGAGTCCCTCTCTTGAACTCTAATGAACCCGCTCCATGGGTTAGAAAACTCCATAACAAAGAGGATGTTATTGGAGATGTGAATGAGGGTGTTAGGACAAGGCGTCAAATGGCTAATCTCATTAGCTTTACATGCTACACCTCTCAAATTGAACCCAAAAAGGTTGATAAAGCCTTGAATGATGAATTTTGGGTTCTTGCCATGCAAGAAGAGCTAAACCAATTCGAAAGGAATGATGTTTGGACTCTAGTTCCTAGGCCCAAAAGCACTAATGTGATAGGCACCAAGTGGATTTATAGGAACAAATCCGATGAGGATGGCAACATAGTGCGGAACAAGGCTAGACTTGTAGCACAAGGGTACTCTTAAATTGAGGGTATCGACTTTGAGGAGACATTTGCTCCCGTTGCCCGGTTAGAGTCCATTAGGCTTCTCTTGTCCATTTCTTGTGTGCACAAGTTCAAATTGCACCAAATGGATGTCAAGAGTGCCTTCCTCAATGGCTTCTTACAAGAGGAAGTGTTTGGTGAACAACCCAAGGGGTTTGTGGATGCACACCACCCCAACCATGTCTATCGCCTCAAGAAGGCTCTATATGGGTTGAAACAAGCACCGAGGGCTTGGTATGAGCGCCTCACTCAATTTCTTGTTGACAATAACTACACAAAGGGTAGTGTTGACAAGACACTATTCATCAAGAAAGACAATGATGAGCTTTTCATAGCTGAAATATATGTTGATGATATAGTTTTTGGCTCCACCAACAACACCAAGGTCCAACAATTTGTTGATGTCATGTCTCATGAATTTGAGATGAGTCTTGTTGGTGAGCTTAGTTACTTCCTAGGTTTGCAAATTAGGCAATTAGATGATGGGATTTTCATAACCTAAGCCAAATATGCCAAAAACCTAGTGAAAAAGTTTGGTCTAGAAAATGCCAAACATTGTGATACACCCATGAGTACCACTTTAAAGCTAAGCAAGGATGCTAGTGGTAAAAGTGTGGAACAAACGTTATATCGTAGCATGATTGGTAGCTTACTTTATTTAACCGCAAGTAGGCCCGATATCTCTTTTAGTGTGGGTGTGGGTGTGGGTGTGGGTGTGTGTGCTAGGTACCAAGCGGATCCCAGGGAGTCCCATCTCTCTTCCGTAAAGAGAATCATTCGCTATGTGAATGGGACATCCAACTATGGGATTTGGTACTCTTTTGACACTAATGCTAGTCTTGTAGGCTTTAGTGATGCGGATTGGGCAGGAAATTGTGATGATAGGAAAAGCACATCGGGCGGTTGCTTCTTTCTAGGCAACAACTTGGTGTCTTGGTTTTGCAAGAAGCAAAACTCAATTTCCTTGTCCACGGCCGAGGCCGAATACATAGCCGCGGAGAGTGGATGCACACAACTCCTATGGATGAAGCAAATGCTAGTAGACTACATATTCAACCAAGGTACTCTCACTCTCTTTTGTGATAACATGAGTGCCATTAATATTTCCAAGAATCCGGTGCAACATTCTAGAACTAAGCATATTGACATCCGTCATCATTTCATTAGAGAGCTTGTTGAAAATAAATGCATAGTACTTGAACATGTAGGTACTAATGATCAACTTGCGGACCTATTTACTAAACCCTTAGATTCTACTCGATTTAGAACACTAAGTAGATCTATTGGGATATGTCTTATGGAGTGATGAGTTTTGTAATTTGACCCCATATGGGGAACTCAAGCAAAGAGAGCTATTTTGCATTCTTGTATCTTGCAAAAAATTCGAAATAACTTATGCCTCTTCTTTTAATTGTTTGAGTAAGCTTGGTTGCACATATGTATATATGTTTTCAATTCAATAAGTGTGAACCTTGCTTGTTTACAATCCATGTCATATTTATGTTCAAACATGCATTTTTGGACTAGGAGATGTATATAGGAAGTATGATTTGAATGACCTATGGTTATCTCCGTGACATGATGATTCTTTAATAACATGCTAATGTCAAATGAAAAAGCATGAAATTCATATACCATGCTCATATGAAAAGCATGAATTGATGATTGCATATTCTTAAAATGTAAAACTTGTGTGAAAGCTAATGAGACTTAAAATGAATAAAGCATCTTGTATCTGTTCAAAGGAATTTATATTCCAAATGTCTCTCTTTCTTTGTTGGTTGAACATGGCTACTATCATACGGATATCTTATCCGGAAAAATCAAAAAGGGTGCAAAGTCGCTCATGCCATGTTTCGCTTATAAAGTTGGATATAGTTGTTCTTAAATTGAAATCAATATATTCTATATCCTTGCTTTACTCATGACATTGGTGAAATTGGTTTGAATTCCTATTAGAAACCTTTGTCATTTGCTTTGCCAAATACCATTGTATTTTGGACTTGAATGCTACATGTCTTGTATGCAAAGCATGTTTGATTCACACATTTAAAAAAAAAAAAAAAAAAATCTCCTTGTTTCTCTCCAATTAATTGAGATGCATAAAGTGACTTATATTGATTATGCAAATATCTTGCATGCTTCTATCTCTCGTTGCTGTGAGTGACCCGGTTGGGGACTACTCCTTTACCTATATCATGACAAAAAGGGGGAGTAGGATATGGTAAGGGGAGTTGCAAATTATAGAAGCAATTGTGCATATTGGGGAGAACATTCATTAAGGGGGAGTAACCCGTTGAGGGGGAGCATTGCATACATATACATTTCATAATGTTGTGCCTAAATATTAAAATGCAAATGCTTGTTTTTTTTTGTTCTCACTTGATTAATCTCACATTTCACAGTTCACTTGTATTGGAAAATATATAAATCTTATTTTCAGGGCTTGATTATTCTACAAGAGATTGAAGACTTAAAGTTTTATTTTCTTATCTCTTTGTATTGTAGAATATCATAGTTATCCCGTTGTTTCTATTTTAATGTGAGGAATCAATGTGAGTGGTGGTTTTGTCACGAAATAGCCAAAGGGGGAGATTGTAAGGTTCTCATTTGTTGATTGGCTCATTTCGTGGACAAACCACATGTTGGGGGTTCTTTGTAAGGGTAGCCTAGGTATCGGTGTTATTGCTCAAGCCCTTTGAAGACCTCGTCTTGATAAGCACCGAAGGTAAATTTCTATGTGCTTACTTTTCTTTAAAGAGATTAGTTGCACACACTCATTTAACATACATTGCATGTGTGCATTCTCTTCACTTGTCACATTTCACACTTGCACTTATTTGTTATATTTTGTTGTGTGTAATTGTGTCTTGTTGTCTTGTAATTCGTTTCCCGATAGTTTTCGGAAACGTCCGCGCATGCACTAGAATGTGCTTGGTTTAGCGTGAGGACCGCCTACGGAGAATGCCCTTGGCTTCTCCTTGGTTTTCACCTTTGTTGATGATCGGCGGTTATGATCGGCAGCCTGGCCGACGAATGAAACCGCCGTTTGCTTCCAGTAGTGTATGGAGCAATTATGCGGTTATGATCGACGGTCACGACCGCCGTTCAAAACTGCTGTTCAAGACCTGATTGATTTTATCTCTCGGTCTAATTCGGCGGTTACATCGGCGGTCACGAAACCGTCGAATGAAACCGCCGACCGCCGAATGAAACCGCCGTTCATACCTGATTGATTTTTTTATCTCAGATTTGATTCGGCGGTTAGATCGGCGGTCACGAAACCGCCGAATGAAACCTCCGTTGGTCCCCTGTTCCTCTCAGGTCCAATTCGGCGGTTATGATCGGCGGCCTGGCTGCCGATTGAAACCGCCGATTAGTGCGTTTCAGGGGCAAACTTGTCTTTTCATATGCTCTGTTTTTCATGCCTATAAATACATCACTTTCTCTTGTTCTGAATGTAACTCTTTAATCATCAAGAACCCTACTTTCAAAAGAGAGATTTTTAATAGAGCAAGCAATCAAGTTTGCTCATTAAACACTCAAACCAAAATCCATTTGCATCAAAGTTCATCCAGCATTCTCTAGCATATCTAGGATGCTTGCTTGCATGGGTCTTTCATCATCACACTTGCTTTGGTAAGTTTTTCACTATTATCATACATAATTAGTGTTTAATTTATTATGGCATCTCTTTTTATTACTTGATTGTTCTTAGATTAAATTCTAATATTCAAGATAGAGATTGTTGTGTTGATTTGATTGAGTGTTGTTTTTATGATAGATATCTAGGTTTCTATAATCTATGATTATCTAAAGCTAATTGACATATCATTTAGCTTTAATATCTAGGATTGTTTTTAATTGCAAATTCATCATCTTAGATAAGCATATAGGGTTTCCCTTGCTCTATGTTGCATTTGAATATTCATATATTCACTTAGGGTGTTAATCTCTTTTTAGAGAATTAAGTCTTGTGTTGTGATCGGGATTAGGTTGCTTAATTCGCAAGCAATCGGACTAGGTTCACTCATACCGGGATTAGGTAGGTATGTGATTACTTCAGGGATTAGGTTGTAATCGTTTTACACATTTAGTGGATTCGAGGTTCGAGTGTGGCTTACTTACTAGCCCATGGTTTTTCCCGTGAGGGTTTCCACGTAAAAATCAAGTGTTATTTTATTTCCGTATTTTATACTTGATTTATTGCTTTATCTATTTAGGGGTAATTTCGTAATTTTGACTAAACACGAAAAATTGGGTAATAAGCTTAAAATCTATTCACCCCTCCCTTTAGATAGTTTTATACACACCGTGCTATAATTTGTTTCAGTTTCTTTAATGCGCTATCTATACAATCAAGGATCGATCTCATTTGAAAGTGTTGCTTAGACCATCACTATGAACCCTAAGTAACTTCCCACCAAAATGTCTAACCGATTAAGGAAAGGGGGTCAAGGTGGGATCGGTTAGTGACGATCGAATGGCCTAGGCAATAGAGGTTGATCACCCCTCCAAAAACCTATCATATTCACTATGTGCTATAATCAATCAAATGTGTCAATAACTCAACCAATTTTATCACAAATAAATCCTACAACATATTGTAATCAACAAGTGTATCAATACTCATTTAATCACATAAGTGCAAGATCTAATTAAAAAGTAAATAAAACTATAATCATGCAAACATAATATTCAAATCTTTAATAAATACTCATGTCCAAAAAGTCTCTCAAATCATCCCCTAAAATGGGGATTTAATTACACATAATTACAAACAAGAAAAGGAAGTAAAATGTAGAAAAATCACCCTTGGGTTTCTCTTGTAAGCTTGATCCTTCCTTGAGCTTCCTTGCTTGAATCTTGTGCAAAGAGTGGGTGTTAAGGATATGTCTAGATAGGTGGAGTCATATGGAAAGTGACAAAGGAAAAGGGTGGAGAAGATGGAAAGAGAGGAGTGATTTAGGTGAAGTAATCTAGGTGTTTATTAGAGAGGAGAATGGTGGGATTAGGAATGGTGGAGAAAGAAGGTTTCTTGATTCACAAGAGTTGATTGATCAAGAGTTGTCTAAAAAGGGAAATTAGTGATGAATTTATAGGGTTTTCATTTAAGATCACGGATGGTAAATTACTAAAACACCCCCTAGACTTGTCAAATTGCCATTTTATCCCCTCTAGGGGGATTTCTTGTAATTTTCCCACCCAATCAAAGTTTGATAGAGTAGAGGTCACGGTTTGCTCTTCATGGCGACGTTGGAGCGACACTCGTGGCGACATAAACTGGTGCCTAAATCACTCCCTGTCACTGTGGCGACAACGGCAAGCAAAATGGCGACAATAGGGGCGACAAACGGTGACATCGACGGCATGATTGGAGGAGATCATGGCTAAGATCCGACGGTTTAGAGGACTGAGAAAGGTCCCATCGTGATCGCAAGAACTTCGCCATTCTTCTGCACCAGATATTGGTTGGAGATAGGTAGGAAATGGTGGAATAAAGGGGCTGCAACAATTAGGGTTTGGTCGACAATGGAGGTAGGCGTGAGGTTGAAGATGAAGTTAAGGAGATAGGGTGCACTTAGCAATCGAATGGGGTGCGCACAACAGCTTCTCTTTTGTCTTGAATGGGGTGCGTTTAGAAGCATGCCGGGGTGCGCGCAGGACCTTCTCTTTTGTCTCTATATGGGGTGCATTTAGCACTAGCTTGGGTTGCGCTTAGAGGCCTATTATCCCCAAAACGCACCGTATAGCTTAAATGACGTGGCGCCCTTCTCTGCTTTGCGTGGCGAATTACGGACAACCCCTGAATTCTTCTAAAATCACAATAACTTCAATCCTTCCTCCAATAATTACACTTTTACCCCAAATTTACCAATATTACTCCAATGCCTGAACTTTGTAAATACCTAAAAACACTTAATATACACAATTAAATCAAGGGATAATGCCCAAGAATCAAGTAAAAGGAGAAGGACATTAGGGCCAAAATCATACCAATTTTGGTCCGACCATGCATCCACAAACCCCTTGGGTTGCTCAACAAACATTTCCTCTTGCAAGAAGGCATTGAGGAAGGCACTCTTCACATCCATTTGGTGCAATTTGAGCTTGTGCACACAAGATATAGACAAGAGAAGCCTAATGGACTCTAAACGGGAAACAGGAGCAAAAGTCTCCTCAAAGTCGATACCTTCAATTTAAGAGTACCCTTGTGCAACAAGCCTTACATTGTTATGCATAATGTTGCCATCCTCATCAGATTTGTTTCTATATATCCATTTGGTGCTTATGACATTAGTGCTCTTAGGCCTAGGAACTAGAGTCCAAACCTCATTCCTTTCAAATTAGTTTAGCTCTTCTTGCATGGCAAGAACCCAAAATTCATCATTTAAGGCTTCATCAACCTTTTTTGGTTCAATTTGAGAGGTGTAACATGTGTAGCTAATTAGATTAGCTATTTGACGCCTAGTTCTAACACCCTCATTCACTTCTCCAATGATGTCATTTTTATCATGGAGTTTTCTAACCATGGAACGGGTTCTTTAGAGTTCAAAAGAGGAACTCTATCAATAAGTTGTTTGTCCTCATCATTAAGGTTAGACCTCCCATCAATAGGAGTCTCCACTACCTTCTCCAAAGGAGAATCATCAACTATAGCAACCTCCTCCTCATGGTTAATAGGTTTTAGCCTACAATCATCAATGACAACATAGATGATTCCATGATACTTCGAGTCTTCAAGTTGAAAACTCTATAGGCTTTATTATTCAAGGCATAGCTGAAACAAATTAACGGTGTGTTCTATATATTAATCTAGAGGGGGTGAATAGCTTTTAACCCTTATTACCAAATTTTCGCGATTAGTCAATTTACGAAAATACCCCAATCTAGTCAAACAATATAGCAAGTGTAATATGATGCGGAATGTAAATAACACTTGATATTTACGTGGAAACCCTCACGGGAAAAACCACAAGCTAGTAAGTGTGCCACACTCGAACCTCGAATCCACTAAATGTGCTAAGATTACAACCTAATCTCGGTATATAATCACACACCTACCTAATCCCGGTATAAGTGGACCTAGTCCAATTGCTTGCAATTTAAGCAACCTAATCTCGGTTACAACACAAGACTTAGTTCTCTAAGAAGAGATAATACAACCTATGTGAATATATATGAATATCCAAAATGCAAAGTAGAGCTAGGGAACCCTATATGCTTATCTAGGATAATAATATGTCAATAAAAATAATCCTAGATATCAAGAGCTAAATAACATATCATAAAGCTTAGCTAATCATAGATTAAACAATCTAGATATAGCTATCAAAATACAACACTCAATCATGTCAACACAACAATCTCTATTTTGTATCTAGAATATATTCTAAGAACATACAAATCATATAAGAGATGTCAATGATAAATAAAACACTAATTATATATGATAATAGTGAAGAACTTACCAAAGAATGTATGTTGACCAAAACCCAAGCAAGCAAGCATCCTAACTATGCTAGAAAATGCTAGATGATATTTTGATGCATATGAGAATGGTTTTTGAGTGTTAAAAATGTGTTCTTGATTTGATTTTCTCTCAAATGTCTCTCTTTGAAGTTTAGGGTTCTTAGAGTTTAAAAAACATTAATCAGAGAATGAGAAAGTGTGATATTTATAGACATCAAGAACAAAGCATGTGAAAAGACAAGTTTGCCCTTGAAAATGCACGATCGGCAGTTTCAATCGGTAGCCAGGCCGCCATTAACAACCGCCGAATTAAGCCCGAGAAGCACAGAGCATCAACTGCGGTTTCATTCAGTGGTTTCGAAACCGCCGATGAAACCGTAAAAACAAACTCGAGATAAAAATCAATCATGTATGAAACGACGGTTTCGTTCGGCAGCCAGGTCGCCAATCAAACCGCCGATTCACCAAAAATGGTGAAACCAAAAGAGAAGCCAAGTGCATTCTCTGTAGGCGGTCTTCGCGCTAAACCAAGCATAGATTTGTGCAAGCGCGGACGTTTCCGAACATATTCGGGAAACGAATTACAAGACACAAAAACACACAACAAGATATATCAATCAAAGTGCTAGTGTGTAAAGTGACATGTGAAGAGTATGCACACAAATGCAAGTATGCTAAGTGTGTGTGTGCAATATAAATCTCTTCAACGAAAACTAAGCACTAGAGAAATACCTTTGGAGTGCTTGTCAACCTTGAGGACTTGAGAAGGTCATTGAGCTTGATCATGAATCACCTAAGCTACCCTTACAGTCAATCCCCAATATGTGGTTTGTCCACGAAATAAGCCAATCAAGATATGGGAATCCTTACAATAGCCAATAAAGATACCTTATCACTCTTAGCATCAAACTTGCCAAGTTGATCACGGTCATTTAAAATGTAGCATTTGCTTCCAAATGAGTGGTAGTAGCTAACATTTGGCTTTCTACCTCTCCACAATTCGTAGGAGGTTTGCCTAGTGCCAGGCCTTAGAAAGACTCTATTTCCTATATAGCAAGCCGTGTTGACGAGTTCGGCTTATAGGTTCCTAGGGACATTATTGCTAAGCAACATCAAACGGGCCATCTCTTGAAGTACCCTATTTTTCCTCTCAACAGCTCCATTTTGTTGAGGTGTCTTAGGAGCCAAAAACTCATGGGAAATGCCTAAGTTATTGCAATAGCTCTCAAAGTAAGCATTCTCAAACTCCCTTAGATGGTCACTTCTAATCCGTTTAATACTTTTAATGTTAGAGTCTTTTTTATTTTGAAGTTTATTACAAAGCATTTTAAACTTATCAAAAGTTTCAGATTTTTCTCTAAGGAAATATGTCCATGTTTGAACCTAGAGAAATCATCTACACAAACAAAAATGTATCTCTTTCCACCTAAACTCTCGGTTTGCATGGGACCCATAAGATCCATGTGGAGAAGCTCTAAGGGCTCTTTGGTAGAGAGATACTTGCCCTTTTTGTGCATGCTCTTGGTTTGTTTACTTGTTGGCAAGGTCCACAAACACCATTGGATTTCTTCCCAAGCTTGGGAAGGCCACACACAACATTGAACTTATCTAAGATCCTTAAATCCCGATAGTTCATGTGGCCAAGTCTCTCATGCCACAACTCAATTTGCTCATCCTTGGACGAATTACAAAAGACAACTCTAGCTTCAAGACAATAGCAACTGTCGTTAGATCTCTTACCTTTCAATAAGGTTTGTCTATCGGGCTTTAGGATTGAGCAATCATTCTTGCTAAACAAGACGGAAAGTCCTTTATCACTAAGATGAGAAATGCTTATTAAATTGGCTTTTAAGCCATCAACATATAAAACATTACATAAGGAGGGTAAACCGGGAATGGAGATGGTTCATTTCCCTACAACTCTCTTTTTAGATCCATCACCAAAGGTGACAAAACCCTCTTCCTCCATGATAAGAGTCTTAAAGAAACTCTTATTTCCCGTCATATGCCTAGAGCACCCACTATCTAAATATCAAAAATTAGAAGAATTTGCATTCAAGGCAATTTGTGCAACATTGCAAAAGTATTCATCTCTTCTAATCCACCTAGGAGAAACATTTTTTTTCCTAGTGGTCATTGGTACATAGGCTCTAGATGTCCTAGGATCATGCAAATTGGCTCTATTTTTCCTAGGGACATGCATCTTGGCTCTAGTCTTTTTCTTTCCAATCATGTTTTCACTTCTACGCATTTTAATATAATGAAAGCAATTTGGTCTAATGTGACCATCAGTACCACAAAAATAACATGTAGGGATAAAGTTAGGAATCATACCATAACCTTATGTATGCATTAGGGCATTCCTATGTCTTTGTGGTTGTCTTGGTTGTTGGAATGGATCCTCGTTTCCTTGTTGTTGACCAAGACCTGGTTGCTTCCTCGGTTGAGCTTGCATGATTGGTCTCTTCCCTTGATGGACTTTAGGTTAAGGGAAGTTAGCTTGAGGAGCTCTTCTAGGTTGAGCTTGAGGTGGGCTTCTTAGTGCCACTTTCACTTGAGCACTTCTTGAACGTTCTCCTAGGTCAATTTTCTTCCTAGGTAACTGAGGAGGAGGAGACTCCTTGATGTTCATGCTCTTGACAAATACGGTCTTACTTGGAGTGGAGGACTCTTTGTCATCTTCAAACCCAAGACCCTTCTTGTCACTTGGCCTTTTTCCAACATCTAACATGTGGTCAAGTTTTTTAGTGCTAGAGCCCATCTTAGCCATCAATTCTCTAGCATTTTCAAGTTCCCTCTTCATCCCGTCTTCACTCCTCTTAGGTAAGTCTAACTCATCCCTTAGTTTATCTTCAATCTTCTTGGCTCTCACAACTTCTCCACTCAAGTGGTCAACTTGGGTTGATAGCTCAAAGTTTTCTTCTTTCAACCTTCGAATTTCTCTTTTGTTCTTCACCCTTGAGCTCTCAAACTTGACTATATAGTCATGAACATCCATTTTCTCCACATTTCCATTTGTGGAGTTAGATGAGGAGTCATCTTCACTTGAGTCATTTTCCTCTTGACTCTCATCCTCTTCTTCATTAGTACCTTTGCTCTTGTGGGAGGAGGCAAAGGCTATGAAGTTAGCCACTTCATCTTTATCATCCAAAGATTCATCTCTCTCATCGGAGTCATCACTTCCACTCCAAGTGGCGGCCATTGTAGGGAAAAACAATTGCACACAGCGGAAGCGAGACTAAAAATTGGTTTAGTATATTTCAAAAAAATTTCCTTTTTAAAGATGAACCTTAACCCTTTAATTAATTAACATATAATAAAGATATCGTACATTTGTCGTGTGATCCGATTGACGTTGCATCGATGGTAATCCACAAGATCTTCCAATCCAATCATGAACGTGATAACAAAATCTTTTCTTTTTCGTTAGTCACAATTAGTTCCAAGAGACTAGAAAGAATGTTCCGGTCACTTTTGAATTCACAATCGTTAGATCGAAACTCGCGTGAACCTTATTCAAAATTGTGCACAAAACCTTTTGATGTAAAAGTTACAAGTGCACTATCGAAATAAGAACAATCTTTTCTCTCTTTTCCTCTTGGCTGAAATTATCACACTATTGTCTAGAGTTGGATTTTATTTTCTCAAGCAAAAGAAAATAACTCTTAAGTCTTGCATTAGGGTTAGCCAAATTCTCTTTGCACAAAATATATATATATAGGTCGCATAATTCACTTGCCCAATATAATATATATTATCGCACCAAATTCAACTTTTAATTATATATCTATATATCTGCACGACTTTAACATGCCATATATAATATATAATCTGCATTTAATTCAACTTGCATATGTATATGATATATATATTTGCACCACTTTTAACATGCATATATTAAATATAATCTGCGCATGAATTCTTGCCTAAATTTAATTAGGGTGGCCGAATTCCTCTTGATAAGAAACCTAGGGTTGGCCAAATTCCTCACATTAAGAGGATTTGTGCTTTACCCAAATTCCTATCAACCTTAGAATCCTAACCCTAATCCAACTCTTTAGTGTTTAATCCTATTATGACTTTATAAAAGACTTTCTTATTTAACTAGATAAATAAATCTCTAATTTATCTACTTACCAAATAAAGTCTTTTATTTTATTTATACTACCACAATAGTATACTACTAAGAAACATATTTCCTAGTCATAAAAAGATTTTGATTCTTAATTAAATAATCAATCAATCAATTAATTAATTTCCATTTAATCAAATAATAAAATAAAATAATATATTAGACTGTTATACAAGCCTTGCCGCCCATATATACATACATGGGCTATATATTATTTTCTCATTCTATTAAATCCATTGTACCTTAATTAAAAGGCCCACATGTGAACTAGGCCCATTCTTACTAAAAGAAACAAGTCCACATGCCTTAATACAATTCTAGATGGACCCATAAATTAGTCCGGTAGAATATATCAAGTGATCCATGCAAGTCCATGTGGATTGAGGATCTTGGTGGGCTATCTAAATTTAAGCTCCAATAGACATAACTCAATCACAATCAACAAATGATTCACTTAGGTTCGATCTATTAATTTTAGTTCATTCCACTAAAGAACTAAAATTGCACTCTTAAATATAGATAGAACAAGTAAATGATTCTCATTCATACCCTAGACAATCTTATTAGAGATAGTGAATCCTCGTGAATAATATCAGTAATCGCCAAGAGCTCATAGACCGCCTATAGCTCTCCAAGTTACCATATTTACTCATATGACCACATTTTGAACTTTGGATATTTTGACTTGTCCAAAAGCCATTCTTTGAATAGTCACTATTGAAAACTCAACGTTGAGATTTATATCCAATTACCTCAAAACATCCATATGATGATATTATACTCTCATTGTATAAATGGAGCCACGGTGTCCATATCTATAAATGAAGTCCTCTATCGATTAACAAATGAATATCACCAAACTATCGAGGATAGACTATGCTATATAATCGTACTCATTGATAACTCAAATGATACCACTTGCAACCATAAGTCTATCGTTTATCTCAAGATTAAGATAGACTCTCCGATTGTCATCATAATGAAAAGACTTTTATCTATTAACGGTTCTAGATAAAGTATTTCATTGTGATCCAATTCAATGCACCTAGTGCACTAGATTCTTTTACTCAAAGCCATTTTGATGATTTAGACCCATCATAACACATTTGATCCCACTCAAATGCTAGCAAAAGAATCTATAACTTTAACAAGATAAAGGTGCCCAACCTTTAACTTAAGTTGTGAATATTATTCAAGACTAACTAAAGAATTGTGTCTACCTCATACATATCCAGATGTACGAACAATTCTTCTTTTCTCATAGTCTTTTAACCTTATGATTATTTACCTTAACAATTATGTAAGGTTCATGATTTGTATTGGCTTGATTCCATTGCAAAACACTCTATATATGTATTAGTTGTTGCTTAGGATATTCTTTGAAGAAAGGAAGCTTAAAAAGTGAAGAGCAACGTCTAGTGCAAAAGTCGTCTACAAGAGGTGAAAAGCGTCAAAGGTATATCTTGACTTCCATCCTCTTGCAAGGCGTTAGCGCACACACACACAATTCATACATGTGTGTCCCTGCATCATGGTTCAAACATTTGGTATAACACATTTACACATCTCATAGTATGCTCATGCATTGATCTTGTATAGACAAACATTGTGGAATTTCATGCTTTGTGACTATCTCTTTGATATGGCATGCTTGTGTGAATATGTGTTTATTTGTTTGTGTATTTTTGTGTTTTGGACTTGAACATGTTCTTAATTGATACCTTATTGAGTTCTGGTCGTTTCGGTTACTCATTCATAAGGTTTCGAGTCCAAACGATGTAGCTACGCTATTTTTCGTTCTCATTCGTTGAGTTGACTTCATCGTCATTGTCCGAGATGATTTCTCAACCATTTTTCAAAGTTGTGTCATGGTTCGTAATCCAAAAACGGATTCAAAATCGGAGTTCGGATGCCAAAGATACGGCTGAAGAACCGAGGGAGCACGCGAGAGAGGTCCGTGGCCGTGAGGCCACTTGGCCCAGGCCGTGAGGGAGGCCGTGGGCCCCACGGCCAGAGAAGCTCTCTGCCCCCGTGAGGCCCATGTGCCCCCCATGGGGTGGTGATGTGGCATGTGCTGATTTGCCCAAAAATCTCTCTCTCTCTTCTTTTTAAACTCCTCTCCTTCCCTCAATACTTGTTGAAGAGTTTTCAAGAACATTTAGAGAAATTCTGCAGAAATTTCTTCAATTTTAGTTTTCTTATTTTGATCATAACTTTCTCATACGAACTCGAAATCAATCAATTCAAAAGCCAAAATTGTTGGTCTTGAGAAGAGCTACAAACCCCAAGAATTTTCAGAGGGAGCTGACTTCGTCATTGTTCCCAGCAGCCTGTTCTCATTACGAGTTCAAGGTTGTTTGTTCAACTTCTTCTTTTTCAATTTCATATTTGATCATCTCTTGATTCTTACTATTTGATTGTTGAAATTTGTTGAGAAGTATGTTAGATCATATGCTAGGGGTGTTTGATCATTTGTCAATTAAGTTTTAGCTTTGTGATTTCTCTTGAACATATTTGTGCTAAACTTGATTCAACATGAAATTGATTCTAGAAAATGTATATATGATGTGCTTCATGTTATTTTCTAGGTTTTATTTCATGATCTAAGAACTAGGTTTTAGTGTGATATATTGAATATTCATACCTTGTTCTTATTGATTTGCATGTCTTGATTTCTAGATAATCTTGTGATTGTGTGTTGAAAGCATATTCTAGATTGTCATTGAACATGTACATTTTGCTTGATTGATCATCTAGCTTAATTTGATTGTGTTTGCATCATTTGCATCACTTTAGATCATAGCCTTGCATTAGGTAGCAAAGTGAGTGAAGCTTTGTGGATAGAGCAAGGAAGTCTTGATTAGAGTCGGGAGGACTCGGATAATCAAGCAAGGGAGTCTTGTCTAGGGTCGGGAGGATCCGGATAGGCAAGCAAGAAATCTTCCTAGAGACGTGAGCGTCTTGGATAGGAAGTTGCTTTCTAAAGGTGTGGGATACATCTCGGATAGGAAGTAGGCTTTGTGATTCACTAGCCCGAGGGTAGATTAGGAGTTGATAGCTTGAGCAGATATCATGAGTTGATAGCTTGAGTGTGTAAGTCTTTTTTCACATAGTGGATTTGTAAGGTTCACTATTTGTATTGGCTTGATTCCATTGCAAAACACTCTATGTATGTATTAGTTGTTGCTTAGGACATTCTTTGAAGAAAGGAAGCTTAAAAAGTGAAGAGCAACTTCTAGTGCAAAAGTAGTCTTCAAGAGGTGAAAAACGTCAAAGGGAAATCTTGACTTCTATCCTCTTGCAAGGCATTAGCGCACACACACACAATTCATACATATGTGTCCCTACATCATGGATCAAACATTTGGTATAACACATTCACATATCTCATAGTATGCTCATGCATTGATCTTGTATTGATAAACATTGTAGAATTGCATGCGTTGTGACTATCTCTTTGATATGGCATGCTTGTGTGAATTTGAGTTTGTTTGTTTCTGTATTTTTGTATTTGGACTTGAATATGTTCTATTATGATGCCTTACTAAGTTCCGGTCGTTTCGGTTACTCATTCATAAGGTTTCGAGTCCAAACGATGTAACTACGCTACTTTTCATTCTCATTCGTTGAGTTGATTTCATCATCATTTTCCGAGATGATTTCTCAACCATTTTTCAAAGTTGTGTAGTCATCGTCATGCATGAGGGAGTCACGGTTCGTAATCCGAAAATAGATTCAAAATCGGAGTTCGGATACCCAAGATACGGGCTGAAGAACTGAAGGAGCGCGTGAGGGTGGTCTGGAGCGAGTGAGGCCACAAGGCCTGGCCGTGAGGGAGGCCGTGGGCCCCACGACCAAGGGAGCCCTCTGCTCCCGTGGGCCCCACGCGCCCCCCACTGGGAGGTGATGTGGCACGCTCTGATTTGCTCGAAAAATCTCTCTCTTCCCTCCTTTTTAAACTCATCTCCTTCCCTCCACACTTGTTGAAGATCTTCAAGAACATTTTCGAAATTCTGCAGAAATCTTCTACATTTTAGTTTTAGTATTTTGATCATATCTCTCTCATACGAACTCGAAATCAATCGATTCAAAAAACCAAAATTGTTGGTCTTGAAGAGAGCTACAAACCCCAAGCATTTCCAGAGGCAGCTGACTTCGTCATTTTTCTCAGTTGATCCATTTTCAGTCCGTGGTCAGTATGTTTATTTCAACTTCTTCTTTTTCAATTTCATCTTTGATCCTCTCTTGATTCTTACTATTTGATTGATGAAATTTGTTGAGAAGTATGTTAGATCACATGCTAGGGTTGTTTGATCATTTGTTAATTGAGATTTAGCTTTGTGATTTGTCTTGAACATATATGTGCTAAACTTGATTTATCATGAAATTGATTCTAGAAAATGTATGTGTGATGTGCTTCATGTTATTTTCTATGTTTTATTTCATGATCTAAGAACTAGGTTTTTAGTGTGATATATTGAATATTCATACCTTGTTCTTATTGATTTACATGTCTTGATTTCTAGATAATTTTGTGATTGTGTGTTGAAAGCATATTCTAGATTATCATTGAACATGTACATTTTGCTTGATTGATCATCTAGCTTAATTTGATTGTGTTTGCATCATTTGCATCACTTTAGATCATAGCCTTGCATTAGGTTGAAGTCTCTAGCAAAGTGAGTGAAGCTTTGTGGATAGAGCAAGGAAGTCTTGTCTAGGGTCGGGAGGATCCGGATAGGCAAGCAAAAGTCTTAGCTAGGAGTTTTTATACTCCGGATGGTTGAGCTAGAGAAGCTTGACTAGGATCATTGGATCTAGATAGCTAAGCAAGGGAATCTTCCTAGAGACATGAGCGTCTTGGATAGGAAGTTGCTTTCTAGAGGTGTAGGACACATCTCGGATAGGAAGTAGGCTTGGTGATTCACTAGCCCGAGGGTAGATTAGGAGTTGATAGCTTGAGCGGATATCATGAGTGATAGCTTGAGTGTGTAAGTCCTTTTTCACATAGTGGATTGCTTTGCCGGTGGTTGTGGTATCAACCCGTGGATGTTTCCTCTTTGAGGTTTTACCACGTAAAAACACTTGTGTTCATTTTTGCTTTTACTTTTCTTTATCTTCCATATCTTTCATTGATTGCATATCTTGTAAATTGATTAACTCTTGTATAAGTGAAATCAATTAATTTGTCAAATATAATCAAGTGTGTATTTTCATTGATATATTCCGCATTATTTTTAAATCGGAAGAATTTGGAGCCTACACCTATTCACCCCCCCTCTAGGTATATTTCACTACTACTTAAGGGAAATTTCATTTGGTATTAGAGCGGGTGTCTAGACGTAATTAGATAGATCCTTTCTTTGTAGTGTTTTGTGTTTTTTTGTTTGTGATAATCATGATTAAGGAAGTGTATTCCTATGTGGCTTCTTTTGTTGAACATATTGACTTAGATGAGAAAAAGATCGATGATCTTATTTTTGAAAATGAACGTTTATCCAAAGTCAATATGTCCCTCAACAAGAAGTTAGAGAATCATGATCTTGGCTCAAAGGAGTTCAATGAACTTAAAGACAAGATCCTAAGTCTAGAATTGAATCTAAAAGATAGCAATGATAGACTTGGTATCTTGAAGCAAGAAATTGAGCAAAGAGATTGTTCTCTTGTTAATGCTAAGAAACTTGAAAATGTGCTTAAATCCAAACTTTGTGAGCATTTAAATCAAGAGAAAAAGTATGAACAATGGCTTGATAAATCACGAAAAGATGTTATGTTTAGTGATAACATAGCGGAAAAATATGCCATCGAAATTAGGATGCTTTGTGAGAAACTTGATGAGGCTAATAGGGTGATTAACAAGATGTCATCTAGTTCTAATAAAGTTGAAACCCTCATTAAAAGTGGAAAGCATCCATGCGACAAAAGAGGTTTGGGTTATATCAATGAGAAGGAGACTCCTTCATCTAACAAATCTACTTTTGTCAAAGCAAGCATTGAATCAAATATAGGTACACTTTCTCAAGGTAAAGCTATGAAAGCTATCGAAGGTGCCTCTTCATCATCAAGGATGTTCAATGGAAGAACTCAACAACATAAGCATCAAGAAGCAACAACCTCAAATGCAAGAGGTGGAGCATCAAGGGTTGCACTTCAAAGAGGTAAAATTGTGAGAAGACCAAATGCTATGGAAGCAAATGCAAATGGTAAAATTCTCAAATTCATACCTATTTGTCATCATTGTAATATGATAGGACATATTCGACCTAGATGTTTTGAGTATATTCGGGAATGCAAACTTGATAATGCTTTTCATGATATGTCTTTGAATGGACCTAGGCAATCATCTATGTATGGATATAGAAATAGACCTAGGAAGACCTTGGAAAAGCATATTGTTGAAAAAGTTGTTGATGACTTGCTTGCTAAATCTTGTGTTGTGCCTCACTCTACTATGCATAAGAAAGTTGATAATGCTTTGTTTGATATTTTTAAAAATGTGACCAATGAGGTCAAGGTGCATGTTAAAAAATCTAACATTGAGTCAAAGCATGATAAAAGTAAGAGTAAGAGGCATGTTGTGAAAAATGTGTGGATTAGAAAAGACACATCTAAATGTCATGTTGCACAATATGCTTTACGTGCCAACTCCTCCTATTCTTGGTACCTAGATAGTGGTTGCTCTAGGAACATGACCGGGAACAAAGAGTTCTTTAAGAATCTTGTTTTAATGGATGGAGGTTGGGTTACTTTTGGTGATGGTACCAAAAAGCAAGTTCTTGGCAAGGGAACAATTTGTAACCCCGGATTGCCTAAACTTCGCAATACTTTGTATGTTGATGGGTTACAAGCTAACTTGATAAGCATTACTCACTTGTGTGAAATTTTTAAAGAAGTTAGCTTTAACAAAGATGTGTGCACTATAATTGATAAAAAGGGCGATGTCGTCCTAAGAGTCAAAATGTCTATAGACAATTGCTATTGTCTTGAGATAGATCCTTTAACATGCAACATGGCACATGAGTGCAATAAGCTTGATTTGTGGCATCAACGTTTGGGTCACATGAATTTTAAAGATTTGAAAAAGCTTGAAAAACATGGCATTGTTAGAGGTCTTCCTAATCTTGGTAAAAAGCTTGAGGTGGTTTGTGAACTTTGCCAATTAGGTAAGCAAACCAAAGTGTCTCATAAGAAAAATTCTTACATAGCTACTAAGAGACCTTTAGAACTTGTGCATATGGACCTAATGGGGCCAATTCAAACCGAGAGCATTAATGGCAAAAAATACATTTTTGTATGCGTTGATGACTTCTCTAGGTTTACTTGGGTTTATTTTCTTAGAAACAAGACCGAGGCTTTTGATTACTTTAAAAAGTTTTGTAATCAAGTTCAAAATGAAAAAGGTCTTGATATCAAGAAAATATGTCGCATTAGGAGTGATCATGGGACGGAATTTGAAAATGCAAAATTTAGTGAGTTTTGTGATGGTCTAGGGATTTCTCATGAGTTCTCCGCACCTACAACTCCTCAGCAAAATGGTGTTGTTGAGAGGAAAAATCGTGTCTTGCAAGAGATGGCTAGGGTCATGCTCAATAGCAAGAAAGTTCCTAGAAACCTATGGGCCGAGGCGGTCAATACCGCTTGTTATGTGTCTAATCGAGTTTTTAAGAGGCCCGGCACAAAACAAACGTCCTATGAGCTATGGAAGGGCAAGAAGCCCAATGTGAGTTACTTCCACACTTTTGGGAGTAAATGTTATATTTTGAATGATAGAGATCACTTAGGAAAGTTTGATGCAAAAAGTGATGTTGGTCTCTTTCTTGAGTATGCTATTAATATTCGTGCATATAGAGTCTTTAATTTGACTACTAAGACTATTATGGAGTCTATCAATGTGAAGATAGATGATCTTAGCATGCTAAATTTGTGTGATGATAATGGTGTCAATGAATCTAAAGAAAACATGTTGAATGACACTAAAACACCTATTAATGTGGCTAGTAGTGTTTCTAGTCAAGATGATGAAAATGATAGTCATGTTGAAGTTGAAAGTCAAGGGTTGGAAAATGTTTTAAATGATAATCAACAAAATGACCAAGTTGTTGAACATTCTCACCCAAGACTTAGAAACTTACACTATCAAGAAGACATCATAGGTGATTTAAATGAAGGGGTTAGAACAAGAAATCAAATTGCTAACCAAATATCTTATGCTTGCTACACTTCTCAAATTGAACCGAAAAATATTAATGAAGCAATTGTTGATGAATATTGGGTTGGGGCTATGCAAGAAGAACTTAATCAATTTGAGAGAAATGAAGTGTGGTCCTTAGTTCCTAGACCCAAAGATATAAATGTAATTGGCACTAAATGGGTGTTTAGGAATAAGACCGATGAAAGTGGCAAGATTGTGAGGAATAAAGCTACACTAGTGGCAAAAGGTTACACTCAAGTGGAAGGTGTTGACTTTGATGAGACGTTTGCCCCGGTTGCACGTCTCGAGTCCATTAGACTTTTATTGTCCATTGCATGCATTAAAAAGTTCAAATTATTTCAAATGGATGTCAAAATTGCTTTCCTCAATGGATACCTTCAAGAAGAAGTGTATGTTGAACAACCTAAGGGTTTTGTAGACCCACACTCTCCTAATCATGTGTTTAAATTGAAAAAGGCTCTCTATGGCCTTAAACAAGCCCCAAGAGCTTGGTATGATAGGTTGACTCAATATCTTATTGACAACCAATATAGGAGAGGTGGCATTGATAGAACTTTGTTTATCAAACATCATGATCATGATATTTTTGTTGCACAAATATATGTTGATGACATTGTTTTTGGGTCTACTAATAAAACCAAGGTTGATGAATTTGTAAGTGTTATGTCAAGTGAATTTGAAATGAGTATGGTGGGTGAGTTGAATTATTTTCTAGGAATGCAAGTAAGGCAAACTAGCATGGGCATAATGTTGAATCAATCTAAATATGCTAAAAATCTAGTTAAGAGATTTGGCCTAGAAAATGGAAAAGATTTTGAAACTCCCATGAGCACCACTTTAAAACTTGACAAAGATGAAAAAGGGAAAAGTGTTGACCAAAGCCTTTATAGAAGCATGATAGGGAGTCTACTTTACCTAACGGCTAGTAGACCCGACATTTGCTTTAATGTAGGCTTGTGTGCTAGATTCCAAGCCAATCCCAAGGAATCTTACTTAAAAGCCGTTAAAAGGATCATTAGGTACATCAAAGGAACTCATAGTCTTGGTCTATTTTATTCATTTGATACCAATGATATCCTTGTAGGCTATTGTGATACGGATTGGGCTGGAAACATAGATGACCGTAAAAGCACATCGGGCGGTTGCTTTTATGTTGGTAATAACTTGGTTTCTTGGTCAAGTAAGAAACAAAACTCGGTTTCCCTTTCCTCTTCCGAAGCCGAATACATTGCGGCCGGAAGTGCATGCACACAATTACTTTAGATGAAACAAATCCTTAAGGATTATGAGATAGAACAAGGAAAAATGACACTTTATTATGATAATTTAAGTGCCATTAACATCTCTAAAAATCCGGTTCAACACTCCCGCACAAAACATATAGACATTAGGCATCATTTTATTAGAGATCTAGTTGAACATTCTATTGTTACTCTAGAGCATTTGCCTACTAAAAATCAACTTGCGGACTTGTTCACTAAGCCCTTGGACAAAGAGAGGTTTAAAACTTTTAGAATGTCCATTGGCATGATTTGTGTTGATTGATGTCTTTGTGTGATTGTGAGTGGCTTGATGAGCAAAACTTTAATTGAATATCATTATCTTTGAGAGCTACTCACATGAGAAGTAGTGATCTTTAACAAGTATCTTTTATTGTTTCTAGATCATGCACTTGAGCTTGAAAATCCTATTTTTGAAAAGTGCACTAATGCTTCTCTTATATGTTTTTGGTTTTGAGTATATGTGGTTGAATATGTGTAGATAATGGATGCATCTAGAAGTTTATTGTTAAGTACATGATAGATGACCTATGGTATGTATCCATTTTGCTTCAGCACTATATAGTAATCAACGAGCACCCTCATGGAAAGGGCTACACACCTTGGTTGTGAAGCCACCCAATGTAGGAAAAGGCTACGCCATTGTGATGAGTGAAAGCCGTCATGAGGAGTATATGTTTTTGTTAGTAAAATCAAAGAAGTGTTGAAATGAATCGTAAAAAAATAAAAAATAAAAATCTTTGATTCTAAGCCTAAAAGAAATGAAAAATAAAAGGCTTATTGGTGTATAGTTGAGAATTATGAAAAAGCTCGGGTTGACAAATAGAAACGGGAAAACGAGCCACATGCACACACACGCTCATATGTTGATATCTATTCATTTTAAAAGCAAAAACTGGATGAATATCGGTTTGACCTATTTTTGGAAAGGCTTTAGATGGATAGGTGTGGATAGAGTTTGCATGTTGATATCACAATTACTCCTACTATATATGTGAGAAGCATTCACACACACACATTTTGCTTATGTGCTTGATTCATTAGCAATGTGAGAATAGTTTTGAGAGATTAATGAAAATCTATGATTCTCTCTTGGACTTTGACAAGTTATGAAATATTTTCTCTTATTGCTTGATTGTGTGATTGTGTGATGTCCCTTGTGAACAAATCTACTTGGTGATAATATGTGGAGCATATGTTAAGGGGGAGCTTTAATTTATTCAACTTCGCTCTCTATACGATTTGTTTGCTTTATATCTCGTTCTTTATCTCTTGTGTCCCTTGTCTATTCCTTGACAAAAAGGGGGAGAAAATGTATACCTCACCATGTTTGATATTGGGGAGATTGTGTATACTTCACACTTTGTGTGGAAAAATGTTCCAATTGTGTGATCATATTCCTCTTTGTGCTTAATTGTGACTTTGTCTTAAGGGGGAGAATTCTTGTCTTAAGGGGGAGAAAGAATTCTTTCTTGCTAAACGTTAAGGATGATTGGTCCTTGGGAATTAGGAAATTAAGGGAGTGCTTTAATATGAAAATATTTTTGATCACTTGAGATAATGCATTTTTGTATGAGATAAGGGATGTCTTCTATATTTGTTTTATGTTGATAACTCACCATTCTTCTTTAGAGAAGATCTCTTGTTTTGGATTGCTATTTTCTCTCATAGGTACTTTGAAGACCAAAAGAGGAATTCTTGAAGACTTGAAGATTTTTTAGTCTAGGAATTTCTTTGTAATGTGAGATTGAGAGTATGCTACTAACTTGAGTTTATTTGAGTGAAACATTGTATGGTGAGGTTGAGGTTTTGCCATGGAATAGCCAAAGGGGGAGATTGTAAGGTTCACTATTTGTATTGGCTTGATTCCATTGCAAAACACTCTATGTATGTATTAGTTGTTGCTTAGGACATTCTTTGAAGAAAGGAAGCTTAAAAAGTGAAGAGCAACTTCTAGTGCAAAAGTAGTCTTCAAGAGGTGAAAAACGTCAAAAGTAAATCTTGACTTCTATCCTCTTGCAAGGCATTAGCGCACACACACACAATTCATACATGTGTGTCCCTGCATCGTGGTTCAAACATTTGGAATAACACATTCACACATCTCATAGTATGCTCATGCATTGATCTTGTATTGATAAACATTGTAGAATTGCATGCGTTGTGACTATCTCTTTGATATGGCATGCTTGTGTGAATTTGTGTTTGTTTGTTTCTGTATTTTTGTAGTTGGACTTGAATATGTTCTATTATGATGCCTTATTGAGTTCCGGTCGTTTCGGTTACTCATTCATAAGGTTTCGAGTCCAAACAATGTAACTACGCTACTTTTCGTTCTCATTCGTTGAGTTGACTTCATCGTCGTTTTCCGAGATGATTTCTCAACCATTTTTCAAAGTTGTGTAGTCATCGTCGTCGTGCGTGAGGGAGTCACGGTTTGTAATCTGAAAACGGATTCGAAATCGGAGTTCGGATGCCCAAGATACGGGCTGAAGAACCGAAAGAGCGCGCGAAAGTGGTCTGGAGCACGTGAGGCCACAAGGCCTGGCCGTGAGGGAGGCCGTGGGCCCCACGGCCAAGGGAGCCCTCTGCTCCCATGGGCCCCATGCGCCCCCCACGGGGAGGTGATGTGGCACGCTCTGATTTGCTCGAAAAATCTCTCTCTTCCCTCCTTTTTAAACTCATCTCCTTCCCTCCACACTTGTTGAAGATCTTCAAGAACATTTTCGAAATTCTGCAGAAATCTTCTACATTTTAGTTTTAGTATTTTGATCATATCTCTCTCATACGAACTCGAAATCAATCGATTTAAACACCAAAATTGTTGGTCTTGAAGAGAGCTACAAATCCCAAGCATTTCCAGAGGCAGCTGACTTCGCCATTTTTCTCAGTTGATCCATTTTCTGTCCGTGGTCAGTATGTTTATTTCAACTTCTTCTTTTTCAATTTCATCTTTGATCCTCTCTTGATTCTTACTATTTGATTGATGAAATTTGTTGAGAAGTATGTTAGATCACATGCTAGGGTTGTTTGATCATTTGTTAATTGAGATTTAGCTTTGTGATTTGTCTTGAACATATATGTGCTAAACTTGATTTATCATGAAATTGATTCTAGAAAATGTATGTGTGATGTGCTTCATGTTATTTTCTATGTTTTATTTCATGATCTAAGAACTAGGTTTTTAGTGTGATATATTGAATATTCATACCTTGTTCTTATTGATTTACATGTCTTGATTTCTAGATAATTTTGTGATTGTGTGTTGAAAGCATATTCTAGATTATCATTGAACATGTACATTTTGCTTGATTGATCATCTAGCTTAATTTGAAAGTGTTTGCATCATTTGCATCACTTTAGATCATAGCCTTGCATTAGGTTGAAATCTCTAGCAAAGTGAGTGAAGCTTTGTGGATAGAGTAAGGAAGTCTTGTCTAGGGTCGGGAGGATCCGGATAGGCAAGCAAAAGTCTTAGCTAGGAGTTTTTATACTCCGGATGGTTGAGCTAGAGAAGCTTGACTAGGATCATTGGATCTAGATAGCTAAGCAAGGGAATCTTCCTAGAGACGTGAGAGTCTTGGATAGGAAGTTGCTTTCTAGAGGTGTAGGACACATCTCGGATAGGAAGTAGGCTTGGTGATTCACTAGCCCGAGGGTTAGGAGTTGATAGCTTGAGCGGATATCATGAGTGATAGCTTGAGTGTGTAAGTCCTTTTTCACATAGTGGATTGCTTTGCCGGTGGTTGTGGTATCAACCCGTGGATGTTTCCTCTTTGAGGTTTTACCACGTAAAAACACTTGTGTTCATTTTTGCTTTTACTTTTCTTTATCTTCCATATCTTTCATTGATTACATATCTTGTAAATTGATTAACTCTTGTATAAGTGAAATCAATTAATTTGTCAAATATAATCAAGTGTGTATTTTCATTGATATATTCCGCATTATTTTTAAATCGGAAGAATTTGGAGCCTAATCAGCATATACCTATTCAACCCCCCTCTAGGTATATTTCACTACTACTTAAGGGAAATTTCAGGATTACTTCGCCAGTGGTTGTGGTATCAACCCGTGGATGTTTCCTCTTTGAGGTTTTACCACGTAAAAACACTTGTGTTCATTTTTGTTTTTACTTTTCTTTATCTTCCATATCTTACATTGATTGTATATCTTGTAAATTGATTAATCTTATATTAGTGAAATCAATTCATTTGCTAAATCTAATCAAGTGTGCATTTTCTTTGATATATTCCGCATTAATTTTAAATTGGAAGAATTTGGAGCCTGTACCTATTCACCCCCCCTCTAGGTATATTTCGCTACTACTTACGGGAAATTTCATTTGGTATTATAGCGGGTGTCTAGACGCACTTAGATAGATCCTTTCTTTGTAGTGTTTTGTGTTTTTGTTTGTGATAATCATGATTAAGGAAATGTGTTCCTATGTGGCTTCTTTTGTTGAACATATTGACTTAGATGAGAAAAAGATCGATGATCTTATTTTTGAAAATGAACGTTTATCCAAAGTCAATATGTCCCTCAACAAGAAGTTAAAGAATCATGATCTTGGCTCAAAGGAGGTCAATGAACTTAAAGACAAGATTCTAAGTCTAGAATTGAATCTAAAAGATAGCAATGATAGACTTGGTATCTTGAAGCAAGAAATTGAGCAAAGAGATTGTTCTCTTGTTAATGCTAAGAAACTTGAAAATGTGCTTAAATCTAAACTTAATGAGCATTTAAATCAAGAGAAAAAGTATGAACAATGGCTTGATAAATCACGTAAAGATGTTATGTTTAGTGATGACATAGTGAAAAAATATGCCATTGAAATTAGGATGCTTCGTGAGAAACTTGATGAGGCTAATAGGGTGATTAGCAAGATGTCATCTAGTTCTAACAAAGTTGAAACCCTCATTAAAAGTGGAAAGTATCCATGTGACAAAAGAGGTTTGGGTTATATCAATGAGAATGAGACTCCTTCATCTAACAAGTCTACTTTTGTCAAAGTAAGCATTGAAACAAATGTAGGTACACTGTCTCAAGGTAAAGCTATGAAAGCTACCGAAGGTGCCTCTTCATCAACAAGGATGTTCAATGGAAGAACACAACAACATAAACATCAAGGAGCATCAACCTCAAATGCAAGAGGTGAAGCATCAAGGGTTGCACATCAAAGAGGAAAAATTATGAGAAGTCCAAAGGAGTTGGAAGCAAATGCAAATGGTAAATTTCTCAAATTTATTCCTATTTGTCATCATTGTAATATGATAGGACATATTCGACCTAGATGCTTTGAGTATATTCAGAAATGCAAACTTGGTAATTCTTTTCATGATATGTCTTTGAATGGACCTAGGCAATCATCCATGTATGGATATAGAAATAGACCTAGGAAGACCTTGGAAAAGCATGTTGTTGAAAACGTTGTTGTTGACTTGCTTGCTAAATCTTGTGTTGTGCCTCACTCTACTATGCATAAGAAAGTTGATAATGCTTTGTTTGATATTTTTGAAAATGTGACCAATGAGGTCAAGGTGCATGATAAAAAGCCTAACATTGAGTCAAAGCATGTTAGAAGTAAGAGTGAGAGGCATGTTGTGAAAAATGTGTGGATTAGAAAAGACACATCTAAATGTCATGTTGCACAATATGCTTTACGTGCCAACTCCTCTTATTCTTGGTACCTAGATAGCGGTTGCTCTAGGAACATGACCGGGAACAAATAGTTATTTAAGAATCTTGTTTTAAAGGATGGAGGTTGGGTTACTTTTGGTGTTGGTACCAAAAAGCAAATTCTTGGCAAGGGAACAATTTGTATCCCCGGATTGCCTAAACTTCGCAATACTTTGTATGTTGATGGGTTACAAGCTAACTTGATAAGCATTACTCACTTGTGTGAAATTTTTAAAGAAGTTAGCTTTAACAAAGATGTATGCATTATAATTGATAAAAAGGACAATGTTATACTAAGAGTCAAAAGGTCTATAGACAATTGCTATTGTCTTGAGATAGATCCTCTAACATGCAACATGGCACATGAGTGCAATAAGCTTGATTTGTGGCATCAACATTTGGGTCACATGAATTTTAAAGATTTGAAAAAGCTTAAAAAACATGGCATTGTTAGAGGTCTTCCTAATCTTGGTAAAAAGCTTGAGGTGGTTTGTGAACCTTGCCAATTAGGTAAGCAAACCAAAGTGTCTCATAAGAAAAATTCTTACATAGCTACCAAGAGACCTTTAGAACTTGTGCATATGGACCTAATGGGGCCAATTCAAACCGGGAGGATTAATGGCAAAAAGTACATTTTTGTATGCGTTGATGACTTCACTATGTTTACTTGGGTTTATTTTCTTAGAAACAAGACCGAGGCTTTTGATTACTTTAAAAAGTTTTGTAATCAAGTTCAAAATGAAAAAGGTCTTGATATCAAGAAAATATGTCGCATTAGGAGTGATCATGGGATGGAATTTGAAAATGCAAAATTTAGTGAGTTTTGTGATGGTTTAGGGATTTCTCATGAGTTCTCCGCACCTAGAACTCCTCAACAAAATGGTGTTGTTGAGAGAAAAAACCATGTCTTGCAAGAGATGGCTAGGGTCATGCTCAATAGTAACAAAGTCCCTAGAAACCTATGGGCCGAGGTGGTCAATACCGCTTGTTATGTGTCAAATCGTGTTTTCAAAAGGCCCGGCACAAAACAAACGTCCTATGAGCTTTGGAAAGGCAAGAAGCCTAATGTGAGTTACTTCCACACTTTTGGGAGTAAATGTTATATTTTGAATGATAGAGATCACTTAGGAAAGTTTGATGCAAAAAGTGATGTTGGTCTCTTTCTTGGGTATGCTATTAATATTCGTGCATATAGAGTCTTTAATTTGACTACTAAGACTATTATGGAGTCTATCAATGTGAAGATAGATGAACTTAGCATGCTAAATTTGTGTGATGATAGTTGTGTCAATGAACCTAAAGAAAACATGTTGAATGACACTAAAACACCTATTGATGTGGCTAGTAGTGTTTCTAGTCAAGATGATGAAACTGATAGTCATGTTGAAGTTGAAAGGCAAGGGTTGGAAAATGCTTTAAATGATAATCAATAAAATGACCAAGTTGTTGAACATTCTCACCCAAGACTTAGAAACTTACACTATCAAGAAGACATCATAGGTGATTTAAATGAAGGGGTTAGAACAAGAAATCAAATTGCTAACCAAATATCCTATGCTTGCTACACTTCTCAAATTGAACCGAAAAATATTAATGAAGCAATTGTTGATGAATATTGGGTTGGGGCTATGCAAGAAGAACTTAATCAATTTGAGAGGAATGAAGTTTGGTCCTTGGTTCCTAGACCTAAAGATATAAATGTAATTGGCACTAAATGGATTTATAGGAATAAGACCGATGAAAGTGGCAAGATTGTGAGGAATAAAGCTAGACTAGTGGCTCAAGGTTACACTCAAGTGGAGGGTGTTGATTTTGATGAGATGTTTGTCCCGGTTGCTCGTCTCGAGTCCATTAGACTTTTGTTGTCCATTGCATGGATTAAAAAGTTCAAACTATTTCAAATGGATGTCAAAAGTGCTTTCCTCAATGGATACCTTCAAGAAGAAGTGTATGTTGAACAACCTAAAGGTTTTGTAGACCCACACTCTCCTAATCATGTGTTTAAATTGAAAAAGACTCTCTATGGCCTTAAACAAGCTCCAAGAGCTTGGTATGATAGGTTGACTCAATATCTTATTGACAACCAATATAGGAGAGGTGGCATTGATAGAACTTTGTTTATCAAACATCATGATCATGATATTTTTGTTGCACAAATATATGTTGATGACATTGTTTTTGGGTCTACTAATAAAACCAAGGTTGATGAATTTGTAAGTGTTATGTCAAGTGAATTTGAAATGAGCATGGTGGGTGAGTTGAATTATTTTCTAGGAATGCAAGTAAAGCAAACTAGCATGGGCATAATGTTGAATCAATCTAAATATGCTAAAAATCTAGTTAAGAGATTTGGCCTAGAAAATGGAAAAGATTTTGAAACTCCCATGAGCACCACTTTAAAACTTGACAAAGATGAAAAAGGGAAAAGTGTTGACCAAAGCCTTTATAGAAGCATGATAGGTAGTCTACTTTACCTAACGGCTAGTAGACCCGACATTTGCTTTAGTGTAGGCTTGTGTGCTAGATTCCAAGCAAATCCAAGGAATCTCACTTGAAAGCCGTCAAGAGGATCATTAGGTATGTCAAAGTGACTAATAGTCTTGGTCTATTTTATTCATTTGACACAAATGATATCCTAGTAGGCTATTGTGATGCCGATTGGGCGGGAAACATTGATGACCTTAAAAGCACATAGGACGGTTGCTTTTATGTTGGTAATAACTTGGTTTCTTGGTCAAGTAAGAAACAAAACTAGGTTTCCCTTTCCTCTTCCGAAGCCGAATACATTGCGGCCGGAAGTGCTTGCACACAATTACTTTGGATGAAACAAATCCTTAAGGATTATGAGATAGAACAAAGAAAAATGACACTTTATTGTGATAATTTAAGTGTGTAAGGTTCCCATTTGTTGATTGGCTCATTTCATGGACAAACCACATGTTGGGGGTTCTTTGTAAGGGTAGCCTAGGTATCGATGCTATTGCTCAACCCCTTTGAAGACCTCGTCTTGATAAGCACCGAAGGTAAATTTCTATGTGCTTACTTTTCTTTAAAGAGATTAGTTGCACACACACACTTAACATACATTGCATATGTGTGCATTCTCTTTACTTGTCACATTTCACACTTGCACTTATGTGTCATATTTTGTTGTGTGTAATTGTGTCTTGTTGTCTTGTAATTCGTTTCCCGTTAGTTTTCGGAAACGTCCGCGCACGCACTAGAATGTGCTTGGTTTAGCGCGAGGACCGCCTACGGAGAATGCCCTTGGCTTCTCCTTGGTTTTCACCTTTGATGGTGATCGACGGTTATGATCGGCGGCCTGGCCGCCGAATGAAACCGCCGTTTGCTTCCAGTAGTGTATGGAGCAATTCTGCGGTTATAATCGGCGGTCTCGACCGCCGTTCGAAACCGCCATTCAAGACCTGATTGATTTTATCTCTCGGCCTAATTCGGCGGTTGAAACGGCGGTCCCGAATGAAACCGCCGTTTTCACACCTGATTGATTTTTAATCTCAAGTTTGATTCGGCGGTTGGATCGGCGGTCACGAAACCGCCGAATGAAACCGCCGTTGGTCCCCTGTTCCTCTCGGGCCAATTTGGCGGTTATGAACGGCGGCCTGACCGCCGATTGAAACCGCCGATCGGTGCGTTTCAGGGGCAAACTTGTCTTTTCACATGCTCTGTTTTTCATGCCTATAAATACATCACTTTCTCTTGTTCTGAATGTGACTCTTTGATTATCAAGAACCCTACTTTCAAAAGAGAGATTTTTAAGAGAGAAAGCAATCAAGTTTGCTCATTAAACACTCAAACAAAAATCCATTTGCATCAAAGTTCATCTAGCATTCTCTAGCATATCTAGGATGCTTGCTTGCATGGGTCTTTGATCATCACACTTGCTTTGGTAAGTTTTTCACTATTATCATACATAATTAGTGTTTAATTTATTATGGCATCTCTTTTATTACTTGATTGTTCTTAGATTATAATCTAATATTCAAGATAGAGATTGTTGTGTTGATTTGATTGAGTGTTGTTTTTATGATAGATATCTAGGTTTTTCTAATCTATGATTATCTATGCTAATTGACATGTCATTTAGCTTTAATATCTAGGATTGTCTTTAATTGCATATTCATCATCTTAGATAAGCATATAGGGTTTCCCTTGCTCTATGTTGCATTTGGATATTCATATATTCACTTAGGGTGTTAATCTCTTTTTAGAGAATTAAGTCTTGTGTTGTGACCGGGATTAGGTTGCTTAATTCGTAAGCAATCGGACTAGGTTCACTCATACCGGGATTAGGTAGGTGTGTGATTACTTCCGGGATTAGGTTGTAATCGTTTACACATTTAGTGGATTCGAGGTTCGAGTGTGGCTTACTTACTAGCCCGTGGTTTTTCCCGTGAGGGTTTCCACGTAAAAATCAAGTGTTATTTAATTTCCGCATTTTATACTTGATTTATTGATTTATCTATTTAGGGGTAATTTCATAATTTGGACTAATACGAAAAATTGGGTAAAAAGCTTAAAATCTATTCACCCCCCCCCCCCCCCCTCTAGATAGTTTTATACACACCGTGCTATAATTTGTTTCAATTGGTATCAGAGCGGGTTCCTAGACATACATAGGTAATCCTTGCTTATTTTGGTGTGTTTTGCATTTTGTGTGATTTTTGATCATTCATACATTTGCATTCATTTCATTCATTCATAAACACTATGTGTGGAAACGGTGGAAATGGTGGTGGCAACGAAGGTGCCTCAAGCACAAGGCCTCCACTTCTTACCGGATTGAACTATTCCCAATGGAAAGGGAAGATGGAATCCTACATATGCCAAATTCATGACCGTGCATGGATGGCGGTGGAAGACGAATATGATCTACCCAAGATGACTCCCGATGGTGGAGGAGAAGAAGTATTGAAGCCTAAGGCGCAATGGAACGCGCAAGAGTTTGAGGCTTCAAAGTGGAATAGGAAGGCGATGCATGCCATCTTGTGTGCTATGGATGAAAATCAATATAAATTGATTCAAAATACTAGGATAGCTAAGAAGGCTTGGGACATCCTAGAGATTGCACATGAGGGAACCGAAGTGGTGAAGGACTCTAAGCTTTAAGTCCTCCAAACTCAATTCGAGATGCTTAAGATGGAGGAGAATGAGTGCTTCAACGACTTCGAGATGAAGTTGATGGATATAGTCAACCAAAGCCATCAACTTGGTGATCCATATTCGGATAGGAGAATCAAGCAAAAGATTATGAGATCTCTACCCGATAGGTTTGAATCGAAGGTGACGGCTTTAGAAGAAAATAGTGGTTATAAGGATATGAAGCCGAGTGAGGTGATTGGGAGACTTCTAGCTTATGAGTCTAGGAAAGGGCCTATCTCCACACCGACTAAAAAGCAAAAAGGAATTGCTTTAAAAACCTCCAAGGATGAAAAGGAGGCAAAGAAGGTTGACTCGGATGAAGACCTTGCCTTGTTTGTAAAAAGGTTCAACAAAGTTATGAAGTTTAGAATAAAGGGCTTTGGATCAAAAGGTCAATATTTGAAGAAAAAGGGCTCTTTCAAGAAGTTTGAACCTAGGCAAGAAAGGACCGAAAGGAAAGGGGTCCGATGTTTCGAGTGTGGTGGCATAGGTCACTTTGCCCCCGAATGTGCAAATCACAATGAGAGGAAAAAGGGAAAAGTGATGGCCGCCACTTGGAGTGGAAGTAGTGATGACTCCATTGAGGGAGATGAGTCTTCAAGTGATGAAGAGCTCATGGCTAATCTCCTAGCTTTTGCCTCCTCCCATAAAAGCAAAAGTGCTAGTGAGAGAGAGGAAATGAGTCAAGAGGAAAATGACTCAAGTGAAGAAGAAAGTGATTCCTTGTCTAACTCCATAAGTAGTTTTGTGGAGAAAAAGGTGCTTGCTAAATGCCATGCCGAGTTTAATGATTTAGCAATTGAGAGCACAAGAAAGATCAAGATGTTGAGAGAAGAAAATCTTGAGCTTGCATCTCACAATGACCACTTAGGTGAACAAGTGGAAAAATTCAAGAAGATGGAAGATAAGCTAAGAGAGGAGTTAGTCTTATCTAGGAGGAATGAAGAAAGTCTAAAGAGGGAGCTTGAAGAAGTTAGAAATTCTATGACTAGGATGGATTCTAGCACCAAGAAGCTTGACCATATGCTTGGTGTTGGAAAGAGTCCATGTGACAAGAGGGGTCTTGGGTATGAAGATGACAAGAAGAACTCAACCTCTAACAAGACCGTGTTTGTCAAGGGTTTGAAGAACGAAGAAACTTCATTTGTGCAAATTCCTATGAAGAAGTTAGAAGTAGAACAATGTTCAAATGCACAAGTGAAGATGGGGCCAAGAAGGCAAACTCAAGCTCAACCCCCTAGGGTCCCTCAAGCCAATATTCCTCCACGATTGGCTCACAAAGGAAAGAGACCTATCATGCAACATCAAGCTAGGAAGCAAGCTAGACCGGTTCAACAACGAAGAAGGATTGAACCCTTTCATCCACAAAGACAATGACAAGGTATGATTCCTTATTTTACTCCTATATGTCACTTTTGTGGATTTGATGGTCATATTAGACCACATTGCTTTCGATATATAAAAATGTGCAAAACTAGAAGCGTGATAGAGAAGAAAAAGAAAAGAGCCATGATACATGTTCCTAGGAATGATAATATTATTATGCATGATCCTAGGACATCTAGAGCCCATGTACCAAAGACCACTAAGAAAGCTAAGATTGTTTCTAGGTGGATTAGAAAGAATGAAAATGTTTGCCATGTTGCTCAAATAGCCTTGAAGGCAAATTCTTCTAATTTTTGGTATTTAGATAGTGGGTGCTCTAGGCACATGACGGGAAAAAAGAGTTTCTTCGAGACTCTTGTTATGGAGGAATGAGGATATGTCACTTTTGGTGATGGATCCAAAAAGAAGGTTGTAGGGAAAGGAACCATTTCCATTCCCGAATTACCCTCTTTATCCGATGCTTTATTTGTTGATGGCTTGAAAGCCAATTTAATAAGCATTTCACATCTAAGTGATGAAGGATATTCCGTCTTGTTTTGTAAAGATGATTGCTCGATCCTAAAGCCCGATGGACAAACCTTATTGAAAGGTATGAGATCTAGTGACAATTGCTATTGTCTTGAAGCTAGAATTGTCTCAAACAATGTGTCCATGGATGAGCAAATAGAGTTGTGGCATGAAAGACTTGGCCACATGAACTTTAGGGATCTAAGGACCCTTGGAAAGTTCAATTGTGTGCGTGGCCTCCCTAAGCTTGGGAAGAAAGCCAATGGTATTTGTGGACCTTGCCAACAAGGAAAACAAACCAAAAGCATGCACAAAAAGGGCAAGTATCTCTCCACCAAGGAGCCCCTAGAGCTTCTCCACATGGATCTCATGGGTCCTATGCAAACCGAGAGTTTAGGTGGAAAGAGATACATTTTTGTTTGTGTTGATGATTTCTCTAGATTTACATGGACATATTTTCTTAGAGAAAAATCCGAAACTTTTGATAAGTTTAAAATGCTTTGTACTAAAATACAAAATGAAATGAATTCTAACATTAAAAGCATTAAACGGATTAGAAGTGACCATGGGAGGGAATTTGAGAATGCCTCATTTGAAAGCTATTGCAATAGCTTAGGCATCTCTCATGAGTTCTCGGCTCCTAGGACACCGAATAGGGTCCTTCAAGAGATGGCCCGTGTGATATTGCTTAGCAACAATGTCCCTAGGAACCTATGGGCCGAAGCCGTCAATACGGCTTGCTATATAGGGAATCGTGTTTTTCTAAGGCCCGGTACTAGAAATACCTCCTATGAGTTATGGAAAGGCAAGAGGCCAAATGTTAGCTACTTCCACACTTTTGGAAGCAAATGCTACATTTTGAATGACCGTGATCAACTTGGCAAATTCGATGCTAAGAGTGATGAGGGTATTTTTATTGGCTATGCCTTGAATAGTAGAGCCTAGAGAGTTTTCAATTTAAAGTCTCTAAGTGTTATGGAATCATCCAATGTCGTATTTGATGATACTAGGCTCAAGTCAAATGATCATGAGGAGGAGGTTATTTTTAGTGATGACTCTCCTTTGGAAAGGGTTGTGGTGACTCCCAATGTTGGGACATCTAATGAAAATGATGAAGTCACACAACCTACTACTAGAGTCCCTCTCTTAGACTCTAATGAACCCGCTCCATGGGTTAGAAGACTCCATAACAAAGAGGATGTTATTGGAGATGTAAATGAGGGTGTTAGAACTAGGCGTCAAATAGCTAATCTTATTAGCTACACATGCTACACCTCTCAAATTGAATCCAAAAAGGTTGAAGAAGCCTTAAATGATGAATTTTGGGTTCTTGCCATGCAAGAAGAGCTAAACCAATTCGAAAGGAATGAGGTTTGGACTCTAGTTCCTAGGCCTAAGACCACTAATGTCATAGGCACTAAATGGATATTTAGGAACAAATCCGATGAGGATGGCAACATAGTACGGAACAAGGCTAGACTTGTAGCACAAAGGTACTCTCAAATTGAGGGTATCAACTTTGAGGAGACATTTGCTCCCGTTGCCCGTTTAGAGTCTATTAGGCTTCTCTTGTCCATTTCTTGTGTGCACAAGTTCAAATTGCACCAAATGGATGTCAAGAGTGCCTTCCTCAATGGCTTCTTGCAAGAGGAAGTGTTTGTTGAACAACCCAAGGGGTTTGTAGATGCACACCACCCCAACCATGTCTATCGCCTCAAGAAGGCACTATATGGGTTGAAACAAGCACCGAGGGCTTGGTATGAGCGCCTCACTCAATTTCTTGTTGACAATGACTACACACGTGGTAGTGTTGACAAGACACTATTCATCAAAAGAAACAATGATGAGCTTTTCATAGCTCAAATATATGTTGATGATATAGTGTTTGGCTCCACCAACAACACCAAGGTTCAACAATTTGTTGATGTTATGTCTCATGAATTTGAGATGAGTCTTGTTGGTGAGCTTAGTTACTTCCTAGGTTTGCAAATTAGGCAACTAGATGATGGGATTTTCATAACCCAAGCCAAATATGCCAAAAACCTAGTGAAGAAGTTTGGTCTTGAAAATGCCAAACATTGTGATACACCCATGAGTACCACTTTGAAGCTAAGCAAGGATGCTAGTGGTAAAAGTGTGGAACAAACGTTATATCGTGGCATGATAGGTAGCTTGCTTTATTTGACCGCAAGTAGGCCTGATATCTCCTTTAGTGTGGGTGTGTGTGCTAGGTACCAAGAGGATCCTAAGGAGTCCCATCTCTCTTCCGTAAAAAGAATCATTCGCTATATGAATGGGACATCCAACTATGGGATTTGGTACTCTTTTGACACTAATGCTAGTCTTGTAGGCTTTAGTGATGCGGATTGGGCAGGAAATTATGATGATAGGAAGAGCACATCGGGCGGTTGCTTCTTCCTAGGCAACAACTTGGTGTCTTGGTTTTGCAAGAAGCAAAACTCGATTTCCTTGTCCACGGCCGAGGCCGAGTACATAGCCGCGGGGAGTGGATGCACACAACTCCTATGGATGAAGCAAATGCTAGTAGACTACGGATTCAACCAAGGTACTCTCACTCTCTTTTGTGATAACATGAGTGCTATTAATATTTCCAAGAATCCGGTACAACGTTCTAAAACTAAGCATATTGACATCCGCCATCACTTCATTAGAGAGCTTGTTGAAAATAAATGCATAGTACTTGAACATGTAGGTACTAATGATCAACTTGCGGACTTATTTACTAAACCCTTAGATGCTACTCGATTAAAAACTCTTAGTAGATCTATTGGGATATGTCTTGTGGAGTGATGTTCTATGATTGACCCCATATGGGGATCTCAAGCAAAGAGAGCTATTTTGCATTCTTGTCACTTGCAAAAAATTTGAAATAACTTATGCCTCTTCTTTTAATTGTTTGAGTAAGCTTGGTTGCACATATGTATATATGTTTTCAATTCAATAAGTGTGAACCTTGCTTGTTTACAATCCATGTCATATTTATGTTCAAACATGCATTTTTGGACTAGGAGATGTATGTAGGAAGTATGATTTGAATGACCTATGATTATCTCCATGACATGATGATTCTTTAAATAACATGCTAATGTCAAATGAAAAAGCATGAAATTCATATAACATGCTCACATGAAAAGCATGAATTGATGATTGCATATTCTTAAAATGCAAAACCTTGTGTGAAAGCTTATGAGACTCAAAATGAATAAAGGATCTTGTATCCGTTCAAAGGAATTTACATTCCAAATGTCTCTCCTTCTTTATTAGTTGAACATGGCTACTATCATACGGATATCTTATCCGGAAAAATCAAATAGGGTGCAAAGTCGCTCATGCCATGTTTCGCTTATAAAGTTGGATATAGTTGTTCTTAAATTGAAATCAATATATTCTATATCCTTGCTTTACTCATGACATTGGTGAAATTGGTTTGAATTCTTATTAGAAACCTTTGTCATTTGCTTTGCCAAATACCATTGTATTTTGGGCTTGAATGCTACATGTCTTGTATGCAAAGCATGTTTGATTCACACACTTTCTTTCAAATAAATCTCCTTGTTTCTCTTCAATTAATTGAGGTGCATAAAGTGACTTATATATATATATATATATATGCAAATATCTTGCATGCTTCTATCTCTCGTTGCTATGAGTGACCCGGTTGGGGACTACTCCTTTGCCTATATCATGACAAAAAGGGGGAGTAGGATATGGTAAGGGGAGTTGCAAATTGGAGGCAATTTTGCATATTGGGGAGAACATTCTTTGAGGGGGAGTAACCCATTGAGGGGGAGCATTGCATACACATACATTTCATAATGTTGTGCCTAATCTTTTAAATTGCAAATGCTTGTTTTTTGTTCTCACTTGATTCATCTCACTTTTTACTTGTATTGGAAATGTTAGAAACTTTCTTTTCAGGGCTTGATTATTCTACAAGAGATTGAAGACTTGAAGTTTTATTTTCTTATCTCTTTGTGTTGTAGAAAATCATAGTTGTCCCGTAGTATCTATTTCTTTGTCAGGAATCAATGTGAGTGGTGGTTTTGTCACGAAATAGCCAAAGGGGGGGATTGTAAGGTTCCCATTTGTTGATTGGCTCATTTCATGGACAAACCACATGTTGGGGGTTCTTTGTAAGGGTAGCCTAAGTATCGATGCTATTGCTCAACCCCTTTGAAGACCTCGTCTTGATAAGCACCGAAGGTAAATTTCTATGTGCTTACTTTTCTTTAAAGAGATTAGTTGCACGCACACACTTAACATACATTGCATATGTGTGCATTCTCTTTACTTGTCACATTTCACACTTGCACTTATGTGTCATATTTTGTTATGTGTAATTGTGTCTTATTGTCTTGTAATTCGTTTCCCGATAGTTTTCGGAAACGTCCGCGCACGCACTAGAATGTGCTTGGTTTAGCGCGAGGACCGCCTACGGAGAATGCCCTTGGCTTCTCCTTGGTTTTCACCTTTGTTGGTGATCGACGGTTATGATCGGCGGCCTGGCCGCCGAATGAAACCGCCGTTTGCTTCCAGTAGTGTATGGAGCAATTCTGCGGTTATGATCGGCGGTCTCGACCGCCGTTCGAAATCGCCATTCAAGACCTGATTGATTTTATCTCTCGGCCTAATTCGGCGGTTGAAACGGCGGTCCCGAATGAAACCGCCGTTTTCACACCTGATTGATTTTTAATCTCAAGTTTGATTCGGCGATTGGATCAGCGGTCACGAAACCGCCAAATGAAACCGCCGTTG
Source organism: Acer yangbiense (assembly GCA_008009225.1). NCBI lineage: Eukaryota > Viridiplantae > Streptophyta > Magnoliopsida > Sapindales > Sapindaceae > Acer > Acer yangbiense. Next base: position 37,342,830 of record CM017768.1, read on the forward strand.
GTCCCCTGTTCCTCTCGGGCCAATTCGGCGGTTATGAACGGCGGCCTGACCGCCGATTGAAACCGCCGATCGGTGCGTTTCAGGGGCAAACTTGTCTTTTCACATGCTCTGTTTTTCATGCCTATAAATACATCACTTTCTCTTGTTCTGAATGTGACTCTTTGATTATCAAGAACCCTACTTTCAAAAGAGAGATTTTTAAGAGAGAAAGCAATCAAGTTTGCTCATTAAACACTCAAACAAAAATCCATTTGCATCAAAGTTCATCTAGCATTCTCTAGCATATCTAGGATGCTTGCTTGCATGGGTCTTTGATCATCACACTTGCTTTGGTAAGTTTTTCACTATTATCATACATAATTAGTGTTTAATTTATTATGGCATCTCTTTTATTACTTGATTGTTCTTAGATTATAATCTAATATTCAAGATAGAGATTGTTGTGTTGATTTGATTGAGTGTTGTTTTTATGATAGATATCTAGGTTTTTCTAATCTATGATTATCTATGCTAATTGACATGTCATTTAGCTTTAATATCTAGGATTGTCTTTAATTGCATATTCATCATCTTAGATAAGCATATAGGGTTTCCCTTGCTCTATGTTGCATTTGGATATTCATATATTCACTTAGGGTGTTAATCTCTTTTTAGAGAATTAAGTCTTGTGTTGTGACCGGGATTAGGTTGCTTAATTCGCAAGCAATCAGACTAGGTTTACTCATACCGGGATTCGGTAGGTGTGTGATTACTTCCGGGATTAAGTTGTAATCGTTTACACATTTAGTGGATTCGAGGTTCGAGTGTGGCTTACTTACTAGCCCGTGGTTTTTCCCGTGAGGGTTTCCACGTAAAAATCAAGTATTATTTGCTTTCCGCATTTTATACTTGATTTATTGCTTTATCTATTTAGGGGTAATTTCATAATTTGGACTAATACGAAAAATTGGGTAAAAAGCTTAAAATCTATTCACCCCCCCTCTAGATAGTTTTATACACACCGTGCTATAATTTGTTTCAAAGTGCCATTAACATCTCTAAAAATCCAGTTCAACACTCCCGTACAAAGCACATAGACATTAGGCATCATTTCATTAGAGACCTAGTTGAACATTCTATTGTTACTCTAGAGCATATGCCTACTAAAAATCAACTTGCGGACTTGTTCACCAAGCCCTTGGACAAAGAGAGGTTTAAAACTCTTAGAATGTCCATTGGCATGATTTGTGTTGATTGATGTCTTTGTGTGATTGTGAGTGGCTTGATAAGCAAAACTTTAATTGAATATCATTATCTTTGAGAGCTACTCACTTGAGAAGTAGTGATCTTAAACGAATATCTCTTATTGTTTCTAGATCATGCACTTGAGCTTGAAAATCTTATTTTTGAAAAGTGCACTAATGCTTCTCTTATATGTTTTTTGGTTTTGAGTATATGTGGTTGAATATGTGTAGATAATGGATGCATCTAAAAGTTTATTGCTTAGTACATGATAGATGACCTATGGTATGTATCCATTTTGCTTTGTACTACATAGTAATCAACAAGCACCCTCATGGAAAGGGCTGCACACCTTGGTTGTGAAGCCACCCAATGTAGGAAAGGGCTACGCCATTGTGATGAGTGAAAGCCGCCATGAGGAGTATATGTTTTTGTTAGTAAAATCAAAGAAGTGTTGAAATGAATCAAAATATATATATATATATATATATATATATATATATATATATATATATATATATATTTGATTCTAAGCCTAAAAGAAATGAAAAATAAAAGGCTTATTAGTGTATAGTTGAGAATTGTGAAAAGCTCGGGTTGACAAATAGAAACGGGAAAACGAGCCACATGCACACACACGCTCATATGTTGATATCTATTCATTTTAAAAGCAAAAATTCGGATGAATATCGGTTTGACATATTTTTTGGAAAGGCTTTAGATGGATAGGTGTGGATAAAGTTTGCATGTTGATATCACAATTACTCCTACTATATATGTGAGAAGCATTCACACACACACATTTTGCTTATGTGCTTGATTCATTAGCAATGTGAGAATATTTTTGAGAGATTAATGAAAATCTATGATTCTCTCTTGGACTTTGACAAGTTATGAAATATTTTCTCTTATTGCTTGAATGTGTGATTATGTGTGTCCCTTGTGAACAAATCTGCTTGGTGATAATATGTGGAGCATATGTTAAGGGGGAGCTTTAGTTTACTTAACTACGTTTTCTATACGATTTGTTTGCTTAATATCTCGTTCTTTATCTCTTGTGTCCCTTGTCTATTCCTTGACAAAAAGGGGGAGAAAAATGTATACCTCACCATGTTTGATATTAGGGAGATTTTGTATACTTCACACCTTGTGTGGAAAACATGTTCCAATTGTGTGAAAATATTCCTCTTTGTGCTTAATTGTGACTTAGTCTTAAGGGGGAGAATTCTTGTCTTAAGGGGGAGAAAGAATTCTTTCTTGATAATGTTAAGGATGGGTTGGTCCTTGGGAATTGGGAGACTAAGGGAGTGCTTTAATATGAAAATATTTTGATCACTTGAGATAATGCATTTTTGTATGAGATAAGGGATGTCTTCTATATTTGTTTTTGGTTAATAACTCACCATTCTTCTTTAGAGAAGATCTTTTGTTTTGGATTGCTATTTTCTCTCATAGGTACCTTGAAGATCAAATATGGAATTCTTGAAGACTTGAAGACTTTTAGTCTAAGAATTTCCTTGTAATGTGAGATTGAGAGTATGCTATCAACTTGAGTTTATTTGAGTGAAACATTGTATGGTGAGGTTGAGGTTTTGCCATAGAATAGCCAAAGGGGGAGATTGTAAGGTTTATGATTTGTATTGGCTTGATTCCATTGCAAAACACTCTATATATGTATTAGTTGTTGCTTAGGATATTCTTTGAAGAAAGGAAGCTTAAAAAGTGAAGAGCAACGTCTAGTGCAAAAGTCGTCTTCAAGAGGTGAAAAGCGTCAAAGGTATATCTTGACTTCCATCCTCTTGCAAGGCGTTAGCGCACACACACACAATTCATATATGTGTGTCCCTGCATCGTGGTTCAAACATTTGGTATAACACATTCACACATCTCATAGTATGCTCATGCATTGATCTTGTATAGACAAACATTGTGGAATTGCATGCTTTGTGACTATCTCTTTGATATGGCATGCTTGTGTGAATATGTGTTTATTTGTTTGTGTATTTTGTGTTTTGGACTTGAACATGTTCTTATTTGATACCTTATTGACTTCCAGTCGTTTCGGTTACTCATTCATAAGGTTTCGAGTCCAAACGATGTAGCTACGCTATTTTTCGTTCTCATTCGTTGAGTTGACTTCATCGTCATTGTCCGAGATGATTTCTCAACCATTTTTCAAAGTTGTGTAGTTGTCGTCGTGTGTGAGGGAGTCATGGTTCGTAATCCAAAAACGGATTCGAAATCGGAGTTCGGATGCCCAAGATACGGCTGAAGAACCGAGGGAGCGCGCGAGAGAGGTCCGTGGCCGTGAGGCCACTTGGCCCACGCCGTGAGGAAGGCCGTGGGCCCCACGGCCAGAGAAGCTCTCTGCCCCTTGAGGCCCACGCACCCCCCACGGGGTGGTGATGTGGCATGTGCTGATTTGCCCAAAAATCTCTCTCTCTCTTCTTTTTAAACTCCTCTCCTTCCCTTCACACTTGTTGAAGATTTTTCAAGAACACTTAGAGAAATTCTACAGATATTTCTTCAATTTTAGTTTTCTTATTTTGATCATAACTTTCTCATACGAACTTGAAATCAATCAATTCAAAAGCCAAAATTGTTGGTATTGAGAAGAACTACAAACCCCAAGCATTTCCAGAGGGAGCTGACTTCGTCTTTGTTCCCAGAAGCCTGTTCTTCATTACGAGTTCAAGGTTGTTTGTTCAACTTCTTCTTTTTCAATTTCATCTTCGATCATCTCTTGATTCTTACTATTTGATTGATGAAATTTGTTGAGAAGTATGTTAGATCATATGCTAGGAGTGTTTGATCATTTGTCAATTAAGTTTTAGCTTTGTGATTTCTCTTGAACATATTTGTGCTAAACTTGATTCAACATGAAATTGATTCTAGAAAATGTATATATGATGTGCTTCATGTTATTTTCTAGGTTTTATTTCATGATCTAAGAACTAGGTTTTAGTGTGATATATTGAATATTCATACCTTGTTCTTATTGATTTGCATGTCTTGATTTCTAGATAATCTTGTGATTGTGTGTTGAAAGCATATTCTAGATTGTCATTGAACATGTACATTTTGCTTGATTGATCATCTAGCTTAATTTGATTGTGTTTGCATCATTTGCATCACTTTAGATCATAGCCTTGCATTAGGTAGCAAAGTGAGTGAAGCTTTGTGGATAGAGCAAGGAAGTCTTGATTAGAGTCGGGAGGACTCGGATAATCAAGCAAGGGAGTCTTGTCTAGGGTCGGGAGGATCCGGATAGGCAAGCAAGAAATCTTCCTAGAGACGTGAGCGTCTTGGATAGGAAGTTGCTTTCTAGAGGTGTGGGATACATCTCGGATAGGAAGTAAGCTTTGTGATTCACTAGCCCGAGGGTAGATTAGGAGTTGATAGCTTGAGCGGATATCATGAGTTGATAGCTTGAGTGTGTAAGTCTTTTTTCACATAGTGGATTGCTTCGCCGGTGGTTGTGGTATCAACCCGTGGATGTTTCCTCTTTGAGGTTTTACCACGTAAAAACACTTGTGTTCATTTTTGTTTTTACTTTTCTTTATCTTCCATATCTTACATTGATTGCATATCTTGTAAATTGATTAACTATTGTATTAGTGAAATCAATTCATTTGCTAAATCTAATCAAGTGTGCATTTTCTTTGATATATTTCGCATTAATTTTAAATTGGAAGAATTTGGAGCCTATACCTATTCATCCCCCCTCTAGGTATATTTCGCTACTACTTAAGGGAAATTTCAAATTATAATTATAAATACTATAAGATTTTGTTAAATAAACAGAAATCACTTTATTAATGTGATAAGATTGTCAATTACAATATTACATTATTACACTCTTGCTATTGAGCATAATCCTAACAGCCATCACTTTCCCTTTCTTTTTGTTCTTCAAATTTCCACAATCGAGAGCGATGTGTCCTATGCCACCGCACTCAAAGCATTGGATCCCTTTCCTTTCACTCTTCTCTTGCCTAGGCTCAAACTTCTTAAAGGGAGCTTTTTTTTCAAGTCTTGGCCTTTGGATCCAAAACCTTTCTTCTCAAATTTGACAAACTTCTTGAACCTTCTCAACAATAAGGCCATGTCTTCATCCGAGTTATCATTTGCCTCTTTCTCAACTTTGGAGGCTTTTAAACTAATTCCATTTTGCTTTTTTAGAAATGTAGAGGTAGGACCCTTCCTAGACTCATAAGCTAGAAGTCTCCCAATCATCTCACTTGGCTTCATATCCTTGTAACCACTGTTCTTCTTTAGAGTCGTTACCTTGGACTCAAATCCTTCGGGAAGAGATCTCATAATTTTTTGCTTGATTCTTCTATCCGAATAAGGATCACCAAGTTGATGACTTTGGTTGACTATGTCCATCAACTTGATCGTAAAGTCATTGAAGCACTCATTCTCCTCCATCTTAAGCATCTCGAATTGAGTTTGGAGAACTTGAAGCTTAGAGTCCTTGACTACTTCGGTTCCCTCATGTGCCGTCTCTAGGATGTCCCACGCCTCCTTAGCGATCCTAGTGTTTTGAATCAATTTGTATTGATTCTCGTCCATGGCACATAGGATGGCGTGCATCGCCTTTTTATTCCACTTAGATGCTTCAAACTCTTGCGTGTTCCATTGCGCCTTATGCTTGAGTACATACTCTCCTCCACCGGTAGGAGTCATCATCATTGGAGCGTAGCCGTCTTCAACCGCCATCCAAGACCTGTCATGGATTTGTAGGGAAAAACGCATGCACGCAACAGAAGCGAGACTAAAAGAGGTTTTAGTATAGTTTAAAATTTTTTCATAAGTTGAACCTTAACCCTTTAATTAATTAACATATATCATTAAAAGTATCATACCTTTGTCATGTGATCCGATTGACGTTGCGTCGATGGTAATCTGCAAGATCTTCCAATCCAATCACGAACGTGAATCACCTAGGAGCGTGGTCTCCCTTCTTTTTGAATTGTGTACTTGATGATGGATAACAAAACTTTTTCTTTTTCATTAGTCACTAAACCTCCAAAAGATAATAAAGAACGTTCCAGTCACTTTTGAATTCTCAATCTAATGATCAAAACTCGCGTGAACCTTATTCGAAGTTATGCACAAAGCCTATTGATGTATAAGCTACTAGTGCACTATCGAAGTAAAACGATCTCTTCTCTTTTTCTCTCTTGACCGAATTTTCACACTAATGTCTAGAGTTGGATTTTATTTTTCTCAAGCAAAATAAAATAACTCTCAAGCCTAAGACCTTAGAGGGTGGCCGAAATCTATATGTACATATATATATAGGGTGGCCGAATTCCCTCTTGCTTTTAATTAGGGTTGGCCGAATCCTATGATAGGAAATCTAAAGGGTGGCCGAAATCCTCACTCTAAGAGGATTTGTGTTTCACCCATATTCCTATCAATCTTTAGACTCCAAACCCTAATCCAACTCTTTAATGTATTTGTGACTATATCAAAGACTTCCTAATTTAACTAGATAAATAAAATCATTTTATTTATATTCTTATCAAATAAAGTCTTTTATTCTCATTATACTACCACAATAGTATACTACTAAGAAACATATTTCCTAATTAGAAAAAGATTTCGATTTTTAATTAACTAATTAATCAATCAATTAATTAATTTCCATTTAATCAAATAATAAAATAAAATAATATATTAGACTTTTATTTAAGCCTTGCCGCCCATATATACATACATGGTCCATATATTATTTTCTCATTTCATTTAATCCATTGGACCTTAATTAAAAGGCCCACATGTGAACTAGGCCCAATCTTACTAAAAGAAACAAGTCCACATGCTTTAATACAATTCTAGATGGACCCATAAATTAGTCTGGTAGAATATATCAAGTGATCCATGCAAGTCCGTGTGGATTGGGGATCTTGGCGGGCTTTCTAAATTTAAGCTTCAATAAACATAACTCAATCACAATCAATAAATGATTCACTTAGGTTCGATCTATTAATTTTAGTTCATTCCACTAAAGAACTAAAATTGCACTCTGAAATAAAGATAGAACAAGTAAATGTTTCTCATTCATACCCTAGAAAATCTTATTAGAGATAGTGAATCCTCGTGAATAATACCAGTAATCACCAAGAGCTCATAGACCGCATATAGCTCTCCAAGTTACCATATTTACTCATATGACCACATTTTGAACTTGGATATTTTGACTTGTCCAGAAGCCATGTTTTCAATAGTCACTATCGAAAACTCAACATTGAGATTTAATATCCAATATCTCAAAACATCCATATGATGATATTATACTCTCATTTAATAAATGGAGCCACGATGTCCATATCTATAAATGAAGTCATCTATCAATTAGCAAATGAATACCACCAAAATATCGAGGATAGACTATGCTATATAATCGTACTCATTGATAGCTCAAATGATAACACTTGTAACCATAAGTCCATCATTTATCTCATGATTAAAATAGACTCTCTGAATGTCCTCATAATAAAAAGACTTTTATCTACTAACAGTTTCAGATAAAGTATTTCATTGTAATCCTATTCAATGCACCTAGTGCACTAGATTTTTTTACTTAAAGACACTTTGACGATTTAGACCCATCATAACACATTTGATCCCACTCAAATGCTAGCAAAAGAATCTACAACTTTAACAAGATAAAGGTGCCCAACCTTTACCTTATGTTGTGAACATTATTCAAGACTAACTAAAGAATTGTGTATCCCTCATACATATCCAGATGTACAGATAATTCTTCTTTTCTCATAGTCTTTTGACCTTATGATTATTTACTTTTGATAATTATAATATTCAATATATAAATGCTATAAGATTTATTTAAAACAGAAATCACTTTATTAATATGAAAACATTGTCAAATACAATATTACACTCTTGGTATTGAGCATAATCCTAACAGGATTTGGCAAATGTACGACTCCATCTTGCATTTCCAAGAGGCATAATTCAACCCGGTGAGCAATGGAAGCCTTGTGCTCGAAGCACCCTCATTTCCACCACCATTTCCACTCATAGTGTTTATGAATGAATGAAATTAATGCAAGTGTATGAATAATCAAAAATCACACAAAATGCAAAACACACAAAAATCACGAATCTCCTAAATATTTCTAGGAACCAACTCTGATACCAATTGAAACTATTATGGTGTGTCTAATTATATCTAGAGGGGGGGTGAATAGATTTTAATCAAGTCATATTACCAATTTTTCTTGATTAGTCAATATTCAATAAAAACCCCTATTTAGTCAAAACTACAATCAAGTGTAAAATGCGGAAATTAAACAACACTTGATTTTTACGTGGAAACCTTCAACAAGGAAAAACCACGTGCTAATATGTGCGCCACACATGATCCTCAAATCTACTATTTGTAATAGTGTTTACAACCTAGGTTGACCATGTCAAACCCTACACGGTCACTAACCCACCACTACTACCCAATGGGCCTTTAATAGCGAACCTAGATCAATTTGCTTGCGGACTAAGCAACCTTAGCCACAAAACTTAATTCTCATTAAAGAGATCAATAACCTAAGTGAATATCATAATATTAAGTTATGCAATTAATGCTAGGATACACTAAATGCTTATCTAGGATGAAAGATGATAATAATCACAATCCTAGATATTAATTTTGCTATATGACATGGCATACAACATAGCTATCAAGATTAAGCAATCCTAGGCAATACCTATCAAAATACAACTCTTAAACAATCAACATAATAATCTCAATCTTGTAGATAGAATATGTTCTTAAAGCATATAAGTGATAAATGAGATTACTGGTTAAGTAAGACACTAAATATGGATGAAATTAGTGAACAACTTACCAAGCAAAGTGTGTTAAAGAAAACCCATGAATAGATGCATCCTAGATGATGCCAGATGATGCCAGATGATGATTGATGCACATGGATATGTGTTTGAGTAATCAAAGGTGAGTTCTTTAGTGATTGTTTTCTCTTTGGAAAATATGCTAAGTCAAAAATATGTTTTGGACTCACTAAAAACGACCTAAAGACAAAGTAGGATGTAGGATGCCAAATTAATGCTACAACGTTTTAATAAGTTTTCAAAACTTTTACCCTGACCGTTGTTCATTCGCTCTACGTACAACAGGTGTACAGTGGTTCACCTGGGAAAATGAAGAACATGTTCTTCATAATCCGCTCTACACGAGCGACATTGAGGCGACCAAGGAGCGGTTGTTCTCGGTTTTGGAGAGCCGATGTTCACCCGTTGTATGAACAATGGTTGTACAGCGGCTATACAGCTATGGAAAAAATCCATCAGGTCACCCGCTGTACGTACAGCAACTGCACAGCGGGTAAGAGCAATTTTTGCTCAATGCCCCCTACAAGCGTTGTACATAGGGAGACCCAACAACAGTTGTACAGCGCCCATATGAAAATGATGCATCTTAAAGCCTAACATGACATGGCATTTAACAAACATGATGCAATCATTTAAACATGCATGAAGAGGTTTCAAGAACATGAATACACATACATAAAACACACAACATACAAGAAGTATAGATATGCATGAGTTGTGTGTGTGTGTGTGTGTGCAACTAGATCTCTTCAATGCAATTAAGCGCAAGTGTTTTACCTTTGGAGTGCTTATCATCTTGAGGGCTTGAGAGGGTCTTTGTTGAGCTTGATCACCAACAATTAGAAGCCTAAGCTACCCTTACATCACAAACCCCAAATGTGGTTTGTCACCGAAATAAGCCAATCAAACTTGAGGAACTTACACAATACACAAGGGATACATGCAATACAAGTTATGGACATAATGAAACTTAAAGCGAAACTTAACACAAGTATTTTTACGTGGTATACCTCCTAAGAGGAAACATCCACGGGTTGAATCCATAACCACTGACGAACCGTAATTCACTATGACGAAAAAGAGATACACACTCGAAGGCAATCAACACATGATACACTCCCCAAGCTATTAACTCCTAATCTACCCTCGGGCCTAGTGAGTCACTTTGCCTCAACTTTCTAACCGAGACAAATCGCTTGCCTCTATAAAGCCACTTCCTAACCTAGACTATTCACAAGTCTCTAGGAAGATTTCCTTGCTCGGACTTATTGAAGCCACATGCTCCTTGCCAAGACTTCCCAATTGCTTGGTCTTACTTGAAGCCACACGCCTCTTGCCAAGACTTCCCTTGCTTGACTAATCCGAGCCCTTTGCTCTTAGTCAAGACTTCCTTGCTTAGCTATTCCTAGCCACACGCTCTTAACTAAGTCTTCTTGCTTGGCTAACCGGACCGTATATCCTAACCAAGACTTCCTTACTCTATGTTGAAGAATCACTCAACAACAAGTGACTTCCCACCTTTTGCAAGGCAAATGATCTAAGTGATGCAAATGATGCAAACACAACCAAATAGAGAAAGTAGATCACACAAGCTCATGAACATGCAATTAGATACCTAGAATATGCTTTCAACAATCAATCACAAAGTTATCTAGAAATCTAAGCATGTGAATCAATAAGAACTAGATTAGAATAATCAATATCACAATCAAAAATCCTAGTTCTTAGATCATGAAACTAAATCTAGAAATCAACAATCAAGCTCATTACACAAAACAATTCTAGAACCAATTTCATGTGAATCAAGTTTAGCTTTGAAATATGTTCAATCAAAATCAAAAAGCTATAACTCGAAAATCAATCTAACAAGTCTAAAGTTGGAATCAAAATCATTCTAAACATTTTTCATCAATCACATAATAAGATCCATCAAGTTGATCATAAGAAAAATGCAAAGAAGATGATTACCAATAGAAAAGATGAGTCACAATCTGAAATCAGTTGACAGCGATAAACTTGGATATCTTTTCACCTTGAAATGCATGGGACTTGTTCCTCTCTTCAAGACCAACAATTTTGGCTTCTAGATCACTTAATTCAGAGTTGAGATGAGAGAGATATAACTAAAACAAAAATGCAAAAGTTGTGAGAGTTTTGGCACGAATTTGAATTATATAAGGAGGGAAACCAAATGGAGAAGAAGAAGGGCAAAGTGGGAAAAATGCCACCAATCAGCCTTTCTTCCCGTGGTGGCCGCCCACCTCCACGGGAAGGAAGGGTGGATGGCCACTTCCAACCTCTCTTCTCCTTCGCTCCCTTTCATGCATTTCACACATTCTTCGACCGTTCTCCGTCCTCTGAACTCTGAATTTGAATCTGCTTTCGGATTACAAACCGTAATGTAATGACACACGAGGACGATGATGAAAATTTTACCAAAGGTTATGAATTCAACTCAATACAAAACGACGAAGACAATGCATTGTAAGTGAATGTAAAGTAACGTAACTTCCTTGCTTGAACTCAAAATCTAATGAGTAACTGAAACGACTAGAACTCAAAAAAGAATCATATGAGTACATATTCAAGTTCAAAACAACAAAACCCAAACAAATAAACATAAGATCACACAAGTATGCCAATTCCTAGAGATAGTCCTAGAACATGCATTTCTACTATGTTTGTCCATATGAAATCAATGCATGAGCATACTAAAACACGTGTGTGAATGTGTTATACCAAATGAGTGTTACGGTGCAGTGACACAAATGAATGAATTGTGTGTGTGTGGGCGCTTACGCCTTGCAAGAGTAAGAAGAGTCTCGATATCTTAGCATCCAAGTAAGCGTTTTTCCTCTTAAAGATGATATTTGCATGAGAAGTTGTTTTTCTCCTTTGAAGCTTTGAAGCTTTGAAGCTCCTTTGAAGTAAGAATCACCTAAGCAACTAACCATTACAAATTAAGAGAGTTTTGCAATAGAATCAAGCCAATACATTTCTAAAACCTTACATGTTTGTTCAAAGGGATGAAAAAGGCTTAAAAACCTATTCTCCCCCCATCCCCCCCCCCCCCCCCCCCCCCCCCCCCCCAATTTTTTTTCTTTTTAAGTTGACCAGCTTTTAAAAAAAAATAAAAAAAAATAAAAATTTGATATTATTAGAAGTGGAACCATGGTTTCGTACAGCCTAAGTGACATACTAGGAAAATCATAGAGAATATTATGTTATTGCTTCAAATAAATATTGTAAGTAGTATAAAGTATAAACTATAAAAAGTTAATTTAAAACATATAATATATGTCATGAACTTAGGAAGGCCATAACTTTGTGCTCCGATGTCCAATTTGGGTGATTGTTTTATTGAAATGGGCTTGCAACAAATTTTCGGCCCCGAAAAACCCCTTTTTCATTAAAAAAAAAAAAAAATTGTGTTTTTAAGTGTAATGTCAATTTCGAAACTCATTTAAGCCTAGTAAGAAAATTTTTTCTCTCGATCCAACACCACAACCATGTCTGTCTTGATCCAGAGAATTAATTTTACCTTGGTCCCGGATGAAATGGACACGTTTTAAATTAACTCTTTATACTACTTATTATATTTATATGAATAATAACAATTGCTATGGTTGTACCTTTTAGGCACTATGAAATGGCTCAAACCACATTAATAATTATATTTTTAGAATTGAGGGTCAGGCCTGTTAGGCTTATGGGGCTGGGGCCAACATATCCCATTTGAACCGTGCCGACAAGCGTTACTGTGCCCCCCACTTGACTAACGTCCAGCCCGACACAGCAACTGGGTTGTGCCATTGAGGCACGGCCTAGGCCCGGGCTGTCCGGACGGCTTATTTTGACACCTTTAAGTTAAACTATTAATATGACTAGGTAATGGAATTACGGATTAAATAATATAATTAAAATTTGCAAAGTACTGACAAGACATGGCCTGCAAAGTATATATTTTTAACAAGCAGCTTGTTGACTTTCGGACCACCCAATATTTGAAAGAGTATTAAAAAAAATTTATGATGGAAAATCCAATGATTAATATATTCGGGAATTTATAAAGGATTCTTTTCAACCAAGTTTGATCCATTGATTTTTAAATTTATTCTGTTGTATACTTGTATGAAAGAACTTGAAGCTAAGGTGGTGTTTGGTTGGTGGATTAAAGCTTGGAAGAAGAAAAGGAATCTTCATTCCATTATTTGTATTATACAAAATGTCATGGAAGGGGATTCTACCAAAATGATGGATAATGGGTTAGGAATCCTAGTTCCTTTTCCTTTTTATGTGTTAGTGTCTACTTTTACCCTTTTCAAAACTAATTCAAATATCCTTTAAAAAATAAACTAATTCAAATATAATATAAAAATTAATTGTAGAATTAAATTAAATTCAAAATAAATTTAAAATTAAAATAATTTTTAAAAAAGGACTTGGTTAGTTACCGATTCCACTCCACCTCCGGTGATGGAAGGTTCGTCCATCGTCAATGAACAACTGAACCTCCTTTGGCGACGTCGATATCATCAAATGAGGTGCTGGAATAGGTGCCAACAAAAGAGGATTGACTTGTTATATCTTTTAAGCTTTAAATTGTAGCTTCCAAATACTATATAATAACTATTTAAAAATAAATAAATTGACACCGTACTAGAAATGTGGTAGCTCCTTTAAGTTTGATAATATATATACAGTCTTTCTATTATCAGTTCGTCCTGACAATAAATATATCATGACGAAAAATGTGGACCACAGATTATAGAGAAGGTTTGACAAGTGCATACACTTTGAGCCAAAGTATGTAAATATAGTGATCCACATTCTTCGTCCTGATATATTTAGTATCAGAACGTACTGATAATAGAAAATCTGTATATATATAGGCACCATCTAGTTTTGTTTTCATATGCTTGCCCTTGCACTAGTAGTGTTTTGACTCTTTTTGGAGTGTTTTAGCTGCACTTACGAAGCCTTTTATAGGTACTTTCTCAGTAGAATCTGCAGAACTGTTTGCCTTGAGGGAAGGTTTGGTTTTGGCAAATCAGCTGGGTTTTAAAGTTTCTTGGGTAGAAGTTGATGCAATTAATGTTGCTGCTGGCGTAAATTTGTTTAAGTCTTTGGATGGGATTGCTGGCTTTGTCTTCGATGACGTTCAAGTCTTGTGTAAGGAGGCTGGGATTTCGAAATGCCATGTTATTTCTCGAAAAGGGAACGGTTTAGCCCATAATCTCGCTTCCTTGGCTGTCTCCTCTCGGAGAAAACAGTTGTGGCAAGGGAATTGCCCTGTTTCTTTGTTTTGAGCTTTTGTTTGTATTTTTTGTTTCAAAAAAAAATAAAAAAAAAATCTTAGTATTGCTTATATTATGGAGCCAATTTGGTCTTTTCAAGTTGTAATATATATATCAATTTTTCTATTGTCAGTTCGTCCTAATATAAAATATATCAGGACGAAGAATGTGCACCATTGACTCAAAGTATATATACTTGTCAAAACTTCTCCAAAATCTATTGTCTATATTCTTCGTCCTAGTATATTTCATATTAGGATGAACTGACAGTAGAAAGATTAATATATATATTCTATTGTCAGTTCGTCCTGACGATAAATATATCATGATGAAGAATATGGACTACTAGATTTACATACTTTGACTCAAAGTGTATGTACTTGTCAAAACTTCTCTATAATCTATGGTCCACATTCTTTGTCCTGATATACCAGGGAAGAGGGAGATATGAAAGGATTAAAAGGTAAACTGGGTCTAGACTAGACAAGATATCTTTTCTAGCTCAAGTGGTATCAGAGCCTTGGCATCCGATCGAAGTGCCGAGTTCGAGCCCTGGGGAGTGCAAAACATTCCTGGCTCCTATGACTCACTCTGGGTGGACCCCAGGTGAGAAGAGGGAGATATGAAATTTCTAGCTCAAGTATATATATATATTTCATAGTATGATAAATATATTTATTCGTAGTCATTTTTTCTTACCTAATTCAATATAAGATAATGGCTTGATAATTAAATTTTGATAATATGTTATTTATTAATTTAATATAAAAATCATATTTTAGTTATAAAAAATATATATATATATATATATATATATATATATATTAACACATCAAATTTTCAAGGGTATATTGTCCAAGTATAAATCATTCTACGACATATTCTAAGGTTTAAACAAACAAAGGAATCCATCAAGGAAATTGATTCCTTTTCTAAGGATTTTATTCCTAAATAAATTTCATTCCAATGTGATTTCTCTTCTGCAAACGAAACATGACTTCAAGGTATATAAGAATTAAAACAATAAAAATAAGAAATTAAGGGCGCGTTTGGTATCGTTTTTAAAATGGTGTTTTTGAAAACTTTTTTTAAAAATGGAAATCATGTTTTAAAAATGATGTTTTTAAAAATATAATGTGTTTGGTAGTGTTTTTAAAAAGTAGTTTTTTGAAACGGAAAACGATGTAAAAGTGTTTGGTTGTTGTTTTTAAAATGAGTGAAATAGTTGTTTGGAGGGAAAAGTTAAAGTTCATTTTGAAAACCTGTTTTGAAAACAATAGAAAACAATAAAAAGTTGTTTTTAACTTTTTAGTTATAACTCTTAAAAAGTTGTTTTTTGTTTTCAAAAACAATTTTATAAAATGCTCAACCAAACAACATTCTAGATGTTTTTTGTTAAAACAGTTTTTAAAAACGGATCCAAACGCCACCTAAGTTTTGGTCAAATTCATACGTGTTTCTTTGTTAACTATCATAAATATCATCAAATTATGCCTTAAATATTATGGTCAAGCCCTAACCTATTAAAGGTTTGTTTGGTATTACTATTAAAATTAGTATGCAGCCCGCACGATGATGAAGCATAACATAATCATTATCAAATTTATATTTAAAAAAAAAACGTGTGTATTTTCTATTTTTCTTTCGTGTGTACTTTTACGAATGGAATTAACATAAATTAGAAAGAAAAAAGACACTAAAAAATCATTTGACTATAAATTTCTGCAATTACATTTGAAGTATACAAAATATAGCTTTCAACCACAAATTTAATAATTTTTTGAAAATTCTAATTCAAATAATTCCAAATCATTGCTTTATACTCTCTAAGTTGATATTCTAATTCAATTCCTGGTCTCTAACAAAATCAGACTGCAAAGAAAATCAAGTTAAACAAATCTATCACAACTTAAAAATAATAATAATAATAATAATTAAAAAATAAGAGATATATATATTAAGAGTTTAAAACCTATCTTATTTATATAAATACCTAAATAGTGGTAGATAGAGCTATGAACATGATAAAATCCTTATGCGCGATAACGTAAAATCACGGCTTAATCTTAGAGATTAACCGACCAATCACATGTGCCTGTGCCTATTGAATACAAACATGAACACTATAATTTTAACTAAACCGAACAAAAAAATATTTATATATAAATTAAAAAATACCAAGATGATTTTGTGATGAGCAATACTTAAAACCATTTCTTTGATTGCTCTAATATGATTCAATACAAAACAAATATGAGATAGTACGCAGAGATACGCGTGACAATGTCTTGCAATTTGTATTACATGAACCGTACACAAATATATAAAATAAAATAAAAAACTTGAAGGCCCAAATCAAATCACATGTTCACTTATACTTAGAACCTACAATGGAGATCCATTAATCCTAAATATGATATAACACATCAAAATATAAGTTTTTTTTTTTAAGAAAAAAAATGCAATAGAAAAATGTGAAATCGTAAATGATGAACCTTAATGGATTTGGTGGGTTGTGCGGATTTGGACAAGTGGTGGCAAGAAGAGGAGGAACCTTCTGAGATGACGAATAAACATTGGAGTCAGAGTGTCTGGATTGAGTGATAAACAAAAAAAAAAATAAACATACCAATAGAGAAAGAGAGTTTTTGACCTTTTATTTTGGGTAGAAATTAGCAATCTTTTCAAACCCAAATAAAATTATATAAATGGTAATAAAAATAAGATAATTGAATAGGAAATGTTTTATTTTTTACAAAATTGAATATGAAAGGTTAACTTGTGATTTTTTACTTTTAATTAATTAATGGGATAATGAATAAAAATAAATAGTCAATTCCATAACAAATGAGATAATAAGAGTAGAACCAAGGACTTGAGATTTTCATCCCAAGCCTTGGACCACCAAGGCAACCGATTCAATAAAAAAATATAACGGTGAAGACTTTTATGGAGAGGCAAATAGTATCGAAGATATTTGTTTTATTATCTTACAAAAAAATTATTTATTACCATTTCTAAAAAAAGAATTATGAGTGAATTTCATATATTTAGAAAAAGAATCTATTGAATTGAATGTAATAATTAATGTTTTAATGTTGTACCGTTAATATTTGAATAAAAATTATTATTTTAATTTTTTGTTATGGTATCATTAATATATTACCATTGATATGTTTTTCAAATTTATTATTAATTTCATTAAAAAAAAAAATGGATTACCATTAATTTGGTATTACAATTGATATTGTTTTGAAAAATATTTATTTATTATCATTTATAAGAATAATTAAAATTCAAAAACATTTACTTTTGGTAATAATCATAGTGTATTTAATGCATATTTAATATATTCTAAAAAACCAAAAAGAAAAGAAAACAAAAAGGCTAAAAATAGTAAGAAAAAAAACATGTACAAAAAAATCGATGTAAATTTCCATTAAAAACAAATCTGGGTATTGGATACCTGAAAACCCGAGTCGATACAATGTTTTAAAGAGGCAAACAAATATATAGTGTTAGACTTAGAACCAAAAACTATAACACTAATATTTATTTGTAGTAGTAGTCTGTCTATCGAATTCTCAACCGGTCCAATTGATTTTCTACATTGGTGGTGACAAGCAGGATGTTAGCTTTACCGGAGGGTTGCATAGCGAACAACATAGTGAACACCTTATTACAAATTCCAAAATACATTAAAACAATAATTAGTCCAAAATTACATTTACAACTACTAAAGTGTTTCCTTAAAAAAAAAAAAAAAATTAAACAAAAAACTTCTAAAGTGTTTGAATCAAAAAACATTTAGAGATACTTTGTTTCGATAAGAAAATGATACTTGAGAATAATGTTTGAGATAGGCCTTTGGCAATCATCACGAATTGAAAGAAAAAAACTAAAACTAAAACAAAAACTAAAAGATTAAAATTATTCAAACAAAAATTTAAAAAATATATATATGTAGAAATTACTCTTACCACACAATGCCATCCAATCCCCCACTGTTTGGGTGTTTTGAGTTTGTCTTTGATGGAGAGTCAATGGAATGGGATGGAAAAAAATATATGAGATTTTGGATGGTTTTTATAGAGAAAATTGAGGAAGAGGAGAGGGCTTTTGAGTAAAGATTGTGATAGGCATATTATGATTGAGTAATGCTAGACGTCCTAAATTTTTTTCCCAAATGATATGACATGTGAAATGTCAGCATCTTATAAATCATGAGATTATGTGGTGACTGATGTGATGTTGACATCTCACGTGTCACATCATTTGGGACAGAATTTGGGAAAAAAAATTGGGATGTCTAGCATTACTCATTATGATTATGTGGTTTAATTAACAAAACTTAAAATCAGATTTAAAGCAGAATATGAAGGGGTTTTGACTTTTTATTATTGATCATTATAACATTTAAATCAAAGCTCTATCATGGATAAATTAATAGATAAACCAAGCCAAAACTAATCCATCAGATGACCGATAAGAATTGCAATTACGAAACGGATAATGAAATTAATGCAAGACTTAAAATATTGTAATTAAGGAGTATAAAGATTATATATAATAATAATATTAATAAGAAAAACAACTAATTAATGGTCAAATTAAAATAATAATAATAATAATTAATGGTTCAATTATAGGAGATTATATAGGTATAGAAATAGAAATGAATATATAGCATTTAAGTCCAAAACTCCCTCGTGGCAACACGTGTCAAGGTGAGGTTCTATTTTACTATATTATATAGATAATCATTATTAGTTTACTAAAAGAATAATCGGTTATGAAATTAATCTATTGTATTTTTTTTTTTTATTAATGGTTCTTTTAAAACTGCTATAGAACTCAAATACAGTATACATATGTTTGGTAATTTTATTGAAAAACAAACATGATTTTATAACCTTACCTTTTTTTTTCATTAATTATATAAAATAAATAAATATTTAAGTAGAATATTTAAATTAGAAAAAAAAAATTCTACAAGAACAAAAAATATATTTTAAGAGATTTTACAAATCAAATAAATATTTAAGTAAAATATTTAATTTTAAGATGAAATAAGGTATAAATAATTTTAACTTGATTTCTGTTATAGGCAAAAATCGTCATAAAGGACACGTCATCCCCATAAAGAAGCCACGTAAGCAGGAATCAGGAAAAGTCAACTCGAAATGGGGAAATCCCCTAAGTGACCCACTCGGCTGAAACCAAAGCGATCCGATCACAAACAAAGAGAATCAGCTCGGGCAACATCACCTACTCAGGCATACTCGGGCGTACTCAGGAACCAACAAGAAGAGATGGTTACGAAAACTCGCTTCCCAAGCGCATAGAAAGAATCAGCAGTGAGCACCTCCACAATACGTAACAGTGCGACCCTTCAGAGGTTAACCAGGAAACAAGCAAGTCTCCCGAGAATAAAGGAGAAAGAATCCAACTAGGACTAGGCAACCGCTTAAAAAACTTGGGCGCCACAACACTAAACCCTAGCGGAAGTCCCAAACCCTAGGAACTACATGTATAAATACCCTTTGTAACACGTAAGGGAGAGAGAGACTTTTTGAGCGTCTCAAAAAGAGACCTGAGCGTATTTTTGTAATCAATTTTTATAGTGGATTTTGGCTTCGTTGCTTAGGCAACAACCCGTGAACGTTTCTCCGGTCATCGGAGTTTTACCACGTATCTCTTACTTATTATTTTACGGTATTAAAATTCAACTATTATCACCCACAAACGTGATCTCAAATCACCGATTGAGTGTTGACGAAAAATCACCGTCAACAATTTCCTAATAATAATAAGGATATTTTAAAATATTTATTAAATGATGAAATTGATTATTCCATAATTACTTCCAAAAAGTAACCCCTCACTTATTTATTAAAATTACCGTCAAAATTTACCGGATTATCACTACAAGAAAACTAGTCATCCACTACAGGCCATCATTCACTACGGGCTTGGGAGGCCTGTTATGGAAAACTATTATTCACTACGAGCAATTAAAATCCCGTAATAAAGTTGGTTACATAAAATCATTAAAAACAGGCCTTTAAAAGCCTGTGAAGGATAATAATTAGCTACTACGAGCATAAATGAGCTCGTTGTGAACGATATATTCATTACGGGCTTCGTCCATAGTCGTTAAGATTATTTACTATGGGCAAAGTCTGTATTGGAAAGTATTTATATTATTGGAGGGAATACAAATAAATCCCGCTAATCTGCCAAAATCTCCTAACTATTCCGATTCTGCTCTACCAAAATCCCTCCCATGTTTACCTAAAGCCCTAAAAATCATTCTCTCTCAGAAAGTAAATCCCTAAATCCCCAAATTGGTTCAAGCAACTTCAAAGTACGTGTGTTTCACTCTATGTTTCTTCTGTCAATCTAATTTCTGGTAAGATATCATTACTAGCAACTCCAAGTTTCTACTCTCTACTCTCTCAATCAATTAATTTCCGGTATAATTTGCAGCTTTTTGTTAAATTTCTAAAAATTTCTTTGTAATACCTCAAGATCGTGTTTGGGCTTTGTATATTTTTAAATAAATTTATCTAGAAATTTTTAATTTTTATCTACATATATGGGTTCAAGCAAGTTGTCACTGATTATGTTTCGTGTTGTAGTTAATGTAATAATAGAAGTTTATTAAGCTACCAGGAAGGAATAAAGGTGCAAAATTTGTTGGATCTTCAGAGGTAAATATTATAAGTTATTTTTTAAAATTGTTACGAAATCAACAAACTTTTTGTTTTAATGATTCTGTTTTTTTATTTTTTTATTTTGTCTTTTAACACTTTTTTTTTTTTTTTTTTTTAATGTTAGTCACCACTTGGGGTTTCTACAAGTGAAAAGAATGCTTCACCTCAAAAGGGTGCAAAATGCAAGTTATTGCATTGGATTGGTAATGGACAAATAGTGGTAGAAGCGATTGCATCGATCCCCAAGCATCAGTTCATCACAAACTTCTTGGTCCGGAATATTGGAGAGTTTGTGTCAAGAAGATAATGGTAAGTGATGTTCCGTTGATTCGTGATTCTAGTGAATTACAAACACTTGAAGATGCTAAAGACACCTTTATAGCTTGGCCATCAAAATATATTACATATTAGGATTTCAGTGAATGTTTTTAAGTAAACATAATTTTAGGACGTCAAACACTTTAACTATGTTATAATTAGTTGAATGTTTTTGTGACATTACTTTTATTATTATTATTATTATTATTATTATTATATATATGCAGACTTTTATTAACAGATCCATGTCTAGAAGGATAACAATTGTAATGCGTTAATATATAGATTCCAAAAAATTCAAATTCACATTCAAATTATATATGTATATATATATACCAAAATCAATAGGCGGCTAATCATATTTTTTTTCTTTTAAAAAAATATTCTACTACGGGCTGCCAGCGTTTTATATAAATCAATTAACACCTGCATAGCCTGTAGTAAGTAGCTACTTCACTACGGTCAATGCCAGTTGTAATTAAGCTTATTTATCATGGACATAACCCGTAGTCGAAACGCGATTCACTACGGCCGATGCCTATAGTAGTTGAGCCTATTTATCACGAACAGACTCCGTAGTCGAAACACGCCATTATCCATCACAAGCTCGCAAATGACGGGCGCTGTAACGGGCAATGCTCGTTGTCAAAAAGCGTCCATAACGGGCATCGCCTGTAGTAAAACGGGTTTTTTCTTGTAGTGTATCAATTAATCAATTTTGAAAGTTTTACCAAATATCATTTTATATCAAAATTATAAAATAGGCAGAATTTCACATAAGTCCCACCTTTTTTTTTTTTTTTTCGATATGTCACCTTTACAAATGTCTTTACCATATTTATCACTTTAGTCCCTATTTTTTTTTCCAAAACTCATCACTTTAGTCAATTTGACCAAATATTTGAAACTCAACTATTTTAAAACCTATGAAAGTACACTTTTGCCCTTATTTCTATTTAATTTATCTAAAATGATTATCTTAGCTTTAAATTAAAATGAAAAACAATAAAATCCTCAATAATAAAATCTTAAATAAATAGATTACAACAAAAATCTTAAATAAATAATAATAATAATAATAAAATCCATTAATTTTTTCTTATTTTGTATTTTTTTTTCATAATGGATTTTTATTTAGCTAAAATGATTATCTTAGCTTTGAATGATTATTTTTCATAAAAAAAAAAAAAATGTGATCTATTTATTTAAGATTTTATTATTGAGAATTTTATTGTTTTTCATTTTAATTTAAAGCTAAGATAATCATTTAACTAAATAAAAAATCCATTATGAAAAAATAATACAAAATGAGAAGAAAAAAAAAAACAATAGATTTTTTTTTTTAATATTATTTACTTAAGATTTTTTTTTTTTTTTTTTTTGTAATCTATTTATTTAAGATTTTATTATAGATAATTTTATTGTTTTTCATTTTAATTTAAAGTTTTTTTAATTTTAATTTTTTTTTTTATGAAATTGGACTGACCTAAGGGGGAAAAGCATTACAAACGATCATATGCTGAAAATCCAGTAGGTAATATCCATGAATATATTAAAAAAGGAAAAAAAGAAACAAAATAATCCACAAAACATCAGAAAACAGAGGACACAACCCAAAAAAACCCAGAGGCACGCAGACCAAACAAGAAAAGCAAAGTTAGGAAAACCTGAAAGATTCTCTACCCATACAGTCATTACCAACTAACAAAGAACAGAATGAAAGAGTGGAAGACCACCACAAATCAGAAGGAATACCCAACGCATGCTTAGAGAGAGCATCCGCCACCTAGTTACCTTCCTTGAAAATGTGAGAGACCTGGAACTCCATATGCGAGATCTAATAAATGCAACGCTACCAAGCTTGATGAACACGCCAGGTAACCTGATCAAACCTATCAGAAAGAAGCTGAACAACATAAGAACAGTCACTCTCGAGCTAGATCCTATGCCAACCCAACTTCCACGCATAATTGATTTCTAAAGAAGCCGCAAAGAGCTCAGCCTCAAAAGCAAAGACCTGACCAAGGGGAACCACTAAAACAGGCATTAACAAAAGATCTACAAGTCCGAAAAACACTCCCACAACACACCCCCCCCCCCCCCCCCACACCCGGTGAATCCAAAGCAGCACCATCTGTATTAACCTTGATCCACCCCGGAGTAGGGGGCGACCAAACGACACTCCTGGTAACCGGAGCCTTACTTAGCTAAATTAAATAGTAATGAGGGCAAACGTGTACTTTCACAGGTTTTAAAATAGTTGACTTTTAAATATTTGGTCAAATGGACTAAAGTGATGAGTTTTGGTAAAAATATAAACCAAAGTGATGAATATGGTAAAGACAATTATAAATAATGCCAAATCTCAAAAAAAGTGGGACTTACCTGAAATTCTGCTTATAAAATAAGTTGATTTTAACTTTTCAAAAACAATATCAAACTTACCCTAACTTAAGTTTTGGGTTAAACGGTTATTAATACATTGGTATAGAGCTCCGGCCTTCTTCCCTAAATCTAAATTTCTTATTTAATGCACATGTGGGCTATCTAATGTGTATGTCCTCATTACACATGAGGGTCATGAATCTAGCTATGCTTGATTGATCTTAACACACTACAAGAAAAACTACTTCTGTTGACAATTTTTTCTTGACGGTTTTGAAAAACTGTCAAGAATAACAAATTCTTGATAGTTTTTAACTGTCAAGAAACACCGTTTTTCTTGACAGTTTTCAGTTCTTGACAGTTTTTAATTGTTAAGAAAGACAATTTTTATATATTATATAATATATTATATTATTATAGTATTATATATAATATCTATTATATATATTATACTATTATATATAATATCTATTATATATATTATACTATTATATATATTATATTATTATATATATTATGTATTAGGGAAAGTATCATTTTCCCCCTTGTAGTTTGCCATATTCATAAATCTGCCCCCCTAGTTTCAGAAATGGCTGATCTTCCCCCAGAAAATCAAAGTATTCGAATATTTACCCCCTACCGTTAGGATTTCTGTTAAATCCTCCGTTGACCGTTAAACCGGAAGGGTAATATAGTACAAAGGTAAATCAAAATTAAGGAAAAGTATCATTTTCCCCCCTGTAGTTTGCCATATTCATAAATTTGCCCCCCTAGTTTCAGAAATGGTTAATCTTCCCCCTGAAAATCAAAGTATTCGAATATTTAACACCAAACCAATATTAACAGAAATTTAAAATAAAAATAAAAGAATATTAAAAATAAAATAAAATGGTAAAACACCATCATCAACATCAAACCTAAACCCAAATCTAGAAATTCATCATCAATACCACAAAACCCAGAAATTTATCATCAACACCATAAACCCAACACCAAACCCAGAACATCACACCATCATCAAGACGGCAAGATCTCCGGATTCAAGTATTCAACCAGTCCCAAAAAACCCACACCCCCAAATCCTATCTCCAAAACCACCACCGAAACAAAATCGTCCACCTCCTAACACCGAAAACCAAACCCAGCCAATTCAAAACCCACTAACTCACTAACCCAGTAAGCAAACCCCATTAATGGCCAAAACCCCTAAATCCAACCACCACCGCCGAAATAAAACCCTTCACCACCCAACATCGAAACCAAACCCTAACCCCTCACCACCCCAATCGGTGTCGCACCACAACCACCAAACCCATCAACCAAATACCTAATGCAAATCATTGTGAACGAGGAAGAAGAGAGAAGAGACTGGCGTGTCATCGTTGAATGACCACCACCAGCATCGATCGCTTCTCAGTAGAAGAGATCGGCATTCGAATACTCACCAACGGCCAACCAGATTGGCTCAAATCAGGAGAGAAAGAAGAAAGAGAAGCACGAGGAAAGAAGAGAGTTGATCTTTTCTCATCGGAAGAGAACGTCGCTTCTCGCCGACGATAGGATGAAGAAAAGAGAGAGATCAAAGAGACTGTGGAGTGAGAGAGAGATCACAGATAATGTTGAGAGAGAGAGAAAGTGAGATTTTTTTAATATCGTTTTTGTTTATTTTTACAATTATATTATTATTATTATTATTATTATTATTATTATATAATAATAATAATTTGATTATTATTTTTTTTTTTTACAATTATATTATTTTATTATTTTTGATATTAATATTTTTTTTATATAATCTCCACCGTCCATGTCTGAGATGGATGGTGGAGATTGAATCTGGAGATAATTAATAATTGTTTTTTAATTTTGAGGGAGAGAGAGATAATTAAGGCTTGAAAGTTGAAATTGATGTTTTTAATTTTTTAATATTATTTTTAATATCTTTTAATAATTATTAAATATACCCTGTTAAGCTAATTCTGTTCTGTTTTTTTTTTTTTTTTAAATCAACGTTATTATTAGGGGTAAAAACATACTTTCTCATTTGTATTTAACGGTCAAACCATTATTTAACAGAAGTCCTAACGGTAGGGGGTAAATATTCGAATATGGCAAACTAGAGGGGGAAGACCAACCATTTCTGAAACTAGGGGGGCCAAATTTATGAATATGGCAAACTACAGGGGGGAAAATGATACTTTCCCTATATATTATTACATATATTATATATATGTATATAATATATAAAATATAAATATATAATATAATATATATATATATATATATATATATATATATATTATATTATACAGGGATCGAAACCTGGCTCTGATACCATTCGGGTGGCAGGTACCCCTGGGGTGCCTCTCATACAGGTTTTTAGAGTTTTTCCCACAATGACGGTCTAACCACGGCCTAAACAGGGTACTAACTTTCCAACCCACTAGAGACATTTGTGGAGGTTCTGATCTCTTAAAGGAATGTTGAAGTTGGGATAGTATGTGAGGGATATGCTTCCAGCATGAAGAGTAGATAGGCAAGTGCCAATCACAGCATGTTCATACTGAGTGTAGATAGTGTTGAGCAAGGCCAGTCTGGCAGTGACAGGCAAGCCTTTTCGGCCGTGTAGAGAGAGGATGATTCTGACAGCACCTATGTGGAGATGGGAGTATCCTTCTTTGATCCATTGATCTATCATGTTTTGATCAATAGTGAGAGTGACATATTGTTCACTGGGAGAGGATGGAATCAAACATTTATCTAAGCCTGTGGACTGGACATATTCTTTGATGGGAAGTGGTCTGGTATGGACAAGACGAGTTAACCTAGTGGCGAGAGATTTATTTCTCTTGAAGATGTTGTATGGATTGAGCAGAGGGAAAATAGTTTCATTTATCTGGGCAGAAGCAGGGATGTGGGTGTATTATACTAAATCTTGGATTCTGTTGGACTGGGTTCTTTGGATAGTAGGAGGAGGTAAGGACATAGAAGAAGATAATATATTAGGAACTAGGGTAGCAGTAGAGGGATTTGTGCTAGTGTTTGCCATTTTTGAGAAATTTCTTCCTTCTATACCAGTCTAACATACTTATAACAGTCTAACTCTTTTCCTGGACTCCAGGGACTCGAGACATGGCTCTGATACCATTCGGGTGGCAGGTACCCCTGGGGTGCCTCTCATACAGGTTTTTAGAGTTTTTCCCACAATGGCGGCCTAACCACGGCCTAAACAGGGTACTAACTTTCCAACCCACTAGAGACAGACAGGGACCTTAAGCCATAAGCCAACAACATCTCATCTTCTGATGTGCAGGATCCTCAACTAGAGGCAAGCACAGAGCATACTGAGATAATTACAGACTGTTAATTATATGAGAGACATGACAATCAAAGGAAGAGGAGGAGATATTTAGCAAGACATGAGAGTTTAAACACACGAGAGAATTTTATTCTGAGTTTTCAAGGCTTGGTTACACAAGTGACGAACTCTCCTTATATAGGGGGGAGAGATAGAGTACAGACAAACCTATTACACAGTAGACCAACAATCGTGGCAATTCCCTAGTAAAAGTAAACTAACTTAAACTAGGGCCATCGGCCAAACTAAAACACACAAACTAAAAATCAAAGCCTAATAAGGCCAAAAGAGCCTAATAAAGCCAAACAGTTGCCTAATAAAACAAAATAGCATAATGAAAGTAATAATTCACAAGATAAGAGCACGGTCTTGGAACTCGGGCTGAGTGGAGATTACGGACTTGATGATAGATTACAGTGGCATGATCTTCATTATCTGAGTCTTGGGCTCCATAGATGAGGCAGGGCCAGGCAGAGTCAAAGGGGTCCTGAGAGTCAATCATGTATGAATTTAGAAAAGGGTTCCAGCTTTGAGATGGGTCTTTGGGAATATTTGGTAGGATGAAAACTTCATCGGTGGAGACGTAATTAACATCACAGAGGAAATTGAGAAGACCGACTTGGAGGATTTGTGGATACATCTTTTGATAATCATACGTGGTATGCCATTCATAACTGGAGTTGGTAGGCCAAAGGAGTCGTTTGTGGGGATTGTACCTGTAGGGCTTATTGAAGATCCATATACAGCATACAGAGGCAGCTGATTCATAATCAAGCTTCCAAATGTTATATTTGCCCATGAGCTCAGTGAGTTCGTTCTTCCAATTGGTCAAGGACGTGAACCATTAGAGGAAAACCCATAACAGAGAGTTCCGTTGAGAAGGATCATGGAGATGACCATATAGAGCCTGAAGTGGGAAGACGATGGCATGATGATGTAGAACTGATAAACACCAGAGGAACCAAAGGAGTTGAGGAGAAAAATAGTAGAAAGGTGGCATTATGAACGGGTCAAGAAATGGTCTAGACAGTTGTTGACGGTGTGACGACAGTCTTGTCTATTGATCTGAGCTAAGTAGACCGGAAGTTGAGCCTTGGCGAAGGACTGGATCTGATTTAAAGAAGGTTGATGATCAGGTGGCAACGTGGCCAAGAGTTCTGGTGGGAATGAGTAATCAGGTATGGCTGGTGAGGATGATGAGGGACCAGTATGAGATGATGAGGGACCAGCAGGAGAAGTCATGAAGATAAGAGGATAGTGACCTGTGGGTGTAATGAGAAGGGTGAGTGGAGGTCTGGAGAGCATGTTAGCTATTATATTATGATGGCCTTTCACGTGACGAACAGTGAAGTCACATCGGGCAAACCAATCTTTGAGTGGCACAGAGTTTGTCCAAAGAGCTGAGAGCATACATGTGGAGTTCACCTAAGAATGTATCATTGAGAGATCGTCCCGAGGTGTCTATTTTTCGTTGTATCTCATCCTGGAGGTCATCTGGAAGGGAGTTGACATAAACTTGTTTAAGACTATGATCATTAATTCCACCAAGGGTATGATATCGTTGAGACATCCGCTTGTAATGGAACATGATGTCATTTCTTTTGAGAGAGTAGCAACGCATGTCAAAGAATTCTTGTCTGGCTTGTTTATAGATGTGATCAGGATCAGCAAGAAATTCTCTGAAAATGTATCCCATGGCTTGGGAGGCTAAGGGGACGTGAACAAATTGGAGTTGTCTGTATTCACCAAGAGCCTGGTACCAGTCTCTGAGAGAACCAGTAAAACGAGAGACAAACTCACGTAAAATTGTTTCAAGGTTCTGTTCAGACTTTGCCAGTTGTAGGTCAAGCCATGCGCTCATCTCTGAAACCCTTTTTCTCCATGAACTAGGAGAAGTGTCATCAAGGGTAAACCAAGGGCCATTGGTTGGTTTAGCAGGAGAACGGCCAGGAACATGTTCTGGAGGTTCTTCGACAAAGGGAGCTGGAGTAGTGGAGGCAGTCTCATCGGGAGACTCATAGGTTCTTGTTGAGGGTTGAGGATCTGTGCGAGATGCCATGAAAACTTGAGTAAGGTTTGCATGATCATGAGGAGAAGAGGCGGTAGTATCCAGCCAGGATGAAGGACAGGAAGTATGTGACGACTGGGAAGAGACGTCTTCTGAAAAGGATGCTGAATCAGACTTGGATGAGGAGGAAAACGGCTTAGAACCAAAAAGAACTGGGTCGTATGAACTGGAAGCAGCGTGCTTGTCTTTCTGCTTCGAAGGAGACCTTTTCTTAGGTTTTGCTGGAGGAGAAGAGAGAATGGGATATTTCCGGAACAATTCACCAGTGGATTTAAAGTGGTTGGAAAAATCATCAAGTTTGGAAGGGGGTGAATGTGTAGGAGATACAGGGAAAAACAGTGATTGTGAGTGATGAGAGTAAGGTTTTGGTTTGTAAGAATGATCTCTGGTCAGCTGCTCAAGCTGTTCTTTAAGTTGCTTGATTTCTCTTTCCTTTGTGTCAAAGTCTGTGCCAGAATATCCATGAGAAATATATCTGTGAAGATCAGATTGAAGCTTTGCAATTCTCGATTGAAGGTCAGAGGCCAAATCTCTAAAGGAGGCATCAAGACTTTGGAGATGGTGATCATGTTGAGAAACATGTCTTGTAACACGATCAATCTTCTGATCAATAGAGTTAAGAACTCTGTTCTGAGCTCTGGCATTGTGAGATTGCCAGTTGAGGACTTGTTCAGCCTGGGAGAGCTGTTTGTAAGAACCATCGGGTTGGACTTCGGTAGATTGGACAAAAGGTTTTGAGAAACGAGTTTTTTCTTGATTTGAGGAAGGTTCAAGTGGAGGGAAATCACAATCATAATCTGAGGTCATGTAGCAAGGGACAGGTGCGGGTTGATTAGGAACTGTAAGGGCAGATTGTGGAGGTAGGAGACCTTCAGATCGTAAGATCTGTAAAGCTCTATCATAAATGGGTAAAGGTTTGTTTTTGAGAGGATGGAGGCCTATCCAAGGACTGTCAGGGTGATCTGGTTTGTGAGGTTTGTTCCAGGGTTTGCAGAAGGTAGGAGAAGTATCTTTGAGACAATGTCGACAGATACAGTCTGCATCACACATATTGGGATCAACATCCCAGATGAAATGACCACGGATCTTATCAGTGTAGATCGGAGATCCGTCAGCTTCAAAACTGTGGATAGGAATGTCAGCTTCAGTGGTAACCGGTTGAATCATAAGGGCTTGGAATATCGAAGGAGTCTCCGAACTGGAAGAAGCCTTAGAACCGGTGAAAGGTGCATAGATTGTTTTGATGGAGCCTTCTGGCTGAGGAACATATGACGTATCAGCAGCAACGACAGGAGCTTCGTCCTGGAAAACCTTTTCATAATTTATGAGCCAGTCAAGAGGCATGATTTCTGTAAGCTTCTCTCTGGGCAGCTGTTTTGGGATTTGGAGGATGGTAGGGATTTCATCTTCTCTTTCTGCTTTGATGAAGATCGTATCACCATTATGACCAGGAAGTGGGAGATCAAGAGCATGATCTTGAAGTCTGTAAGCAAATTGATGATGAACAGTAGCCATATAGGAATTAGCTTGCATGGGCGCACTAGTATATATATTATAAATTATATATATTATATATATTGTATATATATATATTATATATAATATATATGTATTTTATATTATATATTATGAATGTTTTATAACTAGGGGTATTTTGGTCAAAATACAGTTAACTCAATTCCATTCCGTTGTTAAACAATATATTTATATAATATAAACATATAATATATATTATTTAATAAATATATAATATATATAAATATTATAAATACATATTATTTAATAAAAATATAATATATATTATTTAATATAATAATATATAATATATATATTATATTATAAAACATTCATATTATATAATTTTTTATTTATCTTTAATAATTTTTTTAAACTTTTACTTCCTATTTTCAACACCAAACAAAATCCCGATATGGATTTATTTTACAGTAAGATATCGGTTTTTGGGCAAACCGATATTAGATAAGTAAAATTTTAAATTTAATAAATTTACTTTTAAATCATTTACTTTTAAAAAATTCAAAAAAATAATTTTAAAAAAATTGTTTATTTTTTTTGCACCCTCTTGTTTCATACTAAGAGACACATTAATAATCCAATTACCCATATAAATTAGTAATTTGAGTCTTACATTTGTTCATTAAATTGCAAGATACGTGTTGAGAAATATCTCTCATATAGTGGGAGTTGTATTCCAAATCATACTTATTACATCTAATGTCACGAGTCTCCTATAGGCTATGTTTGGTTGGATGGAATGGAAAGAAAGTCATTCCATTCCTTTGGTTTGTTAAAATACAATGGAATGGAGATTCCATTGGAATGGGGATTCCACCATTTTGGTGAAATGGACATTCCATCCAAAAACCAATGGAAAGCCATTCTATTCCAAACTAAAATTTATATTCCATAAATACCCTCATATGCCATAACTCCATTACAAAAATACCCTCAGCTCATTTCCAAAAATAATATATTATTATTATATATTAACAGTTTCATGACATTGTTTATCACTACGGTATCATGTTCTCCGAAAAGAAAAGCATAGTTGGAAAACCCGAAATTGAATTTCTTGGAATGAACATCTCTAACGGACAATACCGCCCTGGTCCTCATTTGGCTGTCCGATTGTTAGATTTCCCTGATTTTGATCTTAGTGTAAAACAAGTCCAACAATTAATATATAATATATATTAATATATTAAATAATATATACTATATAAATATATTATTTTATATATTGTATAATATAATATACAATGACATTTCAGACTCTTCAGAGATGGTTCAGGGCTACCTGCCACCCGTCAATGGTATAAGAGCCTTAAGTCCCTGGAGTCCAGGAAAAGAGTTAGACTATTATAAGTTTCATAGATACGGTATAGAGGGAAGATCTCTCCAGACATGGCGAACACTACTGCTCCCTCTGCTACCTGATGGATAAAATCGTGTTATAAAAACCTAACTCGCAAGTGCACGAATCGTGAGATAAGTACAGTGACAAGTAGGGATCGTTCCCACAAGGAAAAGTGATTTACCAATTAAACTAGTTCTAATTCAAGCTAAGCAATTAAAAGTAACCAAGAGATGTGAGATTGATTGATTGATGATTGATTAAAACTAAATTAAACTAAGAAAACAATTAAAAAGAATATGTGAATGTGATCAAAAAGTGAGAGGACTAGGTCATCAATGCTCCCTAACTATGTTTACTCAATGCTTCGAATTGACTTTGATAAAAGATGTAACTCAAGTTAAGGATTTGTTCTTATCTTATTTATGATTGTTACCGTATGATCCTGGGATGAATCAAGTGTTCTTAATCATAATTTACCCATAGATCAATGACGCAAACTACAACCGAGAACCCATTAAGTGCAAGAACTAATGAACCAAAACCTACTTGCATAGATCAATGCTAAGATCAGTTTTACCCATTCAATTGAATATTAATTAAGGTTACGTATAGATCAACACTCCAAACTTAATTGTTTAATTATCAAAACCCTAAATTCATGCCAACGTATGATCATGCATTAACACAAATAAAGAATTAAGATTTAGAATGAATTGAATGAATCAAAACTTGAATTAATGGAAATATAGTCAATTCTAACAAAGAGTATTCATAGAGGTTCACATAGACTCCCTAGTATGGAGTTAGTTACACATAATAGAAACAAAAAGACAAGAGTAAGAGATGATAAAACCCATTGAAAAGCTTCAACAAATTCTTCAAATCTTCGATGTTGAAATCTCCTTCGTCTTCGAATCTTCTATGCGTAAGATGAATGAGGGAATTTGTGTGACGAATTGTGAGAAGGTGAGGTGTGGAATGTCTGAAAGTGCAGGTCCAAGAAGAGAGAGAGCCAGCCCTAAAGACGTCATAACATATATATAGGCCTCCACAACCCAGACGCGAAAAGATTCCTTAGTCACGACAACATCGCTAAACCGCTGCCATGACCGCTTCCATGACCGCAGCGGTAAGGCAGCGGTTTTGACGATACACCGGAAAAAACGCTGTGGCTTCGGCAGCGCTTGGGCAACGGTGTCTACTGTTTTTAGACCGCTGCTGCATCGCTGCTAATTAATTGGGAGCGATCTTGACAGCATTTTGCATATTTGCATGAAAGCCCCTAAAGTCTTCAAAATAGCACTTTTTGCCTGAATTTCTTCAATTTATTCATCTGGATCCAAAATCCTGAAAAAGCTCACACACACACACATAAAATCCCAAAAAGACTCGAGAAACAAACAATTGACTGGCGGAATGGGGATAAAAAACATATATAATAAATGACCGATCAAATACCCCCAAACCTATCTTTTGCTAGCCCTCGAGCAAAACTAAAACAGAAACAAAACCTAAAAACCTAAAAACAAAACAAAAAGAACTAAGCCACTTCCATAGGGAACACGATAGCATTGAGCGTATGCTACAAGCCTTTAAACCTCTAGGTGTCCCTAGAGTAGGAGTTTTGTCTCTTGAGGGTTTACAGCTATGACACCCACAAACATATCCTGCGAAAATCGGTCATCAAAATACCGCAATATGTGCCCATGTTGAGACAATACATGCAAAAGCCAATAAGTAAAGACTAATATTAAGTCACAAGTCTGAAAACATTGCTCAATTTTAATAGAAAAGCTCAAGCTCAAAACATTCTAGCTTCCAGGACACATCATCAAAAGGCCATAGATATAATTTGCCTCGACTCTAATTCTCACAGGATTTCTCTCATTAGCGCTCTCAGAACCTAGGTTAAAATCACTCATCAAGCATATGCGATGGAATTTATGCACAAGAAATTCAAATTATTCGCATATGAATATAACATTGAAAGAACGCTTGATTTGTATGCAAAAGATCTCATGAAAAGAATCAAACATTATGAACAAGATAAACACACATCACAAATCTACTATCATAGCAAGGATAACCAGCAGATCAAATAGACTTCATTCAGGTTGTAATGGGGCCATTGGGTGATGGTTAAAAAAGAATAGAAAATTGGAATTCAAAAACCTAGGATCATACCATGAGAGTCTTCTATTACCTTTGCGGCTTCGCACAAGTCTCTTGGTCTCCTTTTCAAGTGGAATTTGACCACTTATTAACTAATTCCTCAGAATTTTCCTTTCTCCCTTTTTGCCATCTTCTTCGAATAAATTCAAACTTGTAATCTTCATTTGACTTAATCCCACCCCTTTACATTTTATTTTTCACAACCTCTTTTTTTTTTTTTTTTTTTTTTTTAGAACAACATAAATACAACCATTGGATTACCTTCAGCTTCAAAACTTTTGGATTGAATGCAGCTCTTTGTTTCCTTGATTTAGCAGCAAATATGCACACAGTCACGTGCAAAAACAATACATCCTCTTCACCCTTCTCAAAGTATGATCCCAAGCTATAAGGTATGGCTAATCATTGGCTTATTTGGGTTGCAGTTAATGTGGTTAAGAAAGAAAAAGGCTATCAGTGTTTGGCTTCAAACAGGGCTATGGATCACACACATATAGATAGGAAATATTTAAGGCCTTTTAAGTAGCTAAAACACACATAGTCTATATCACTTCCACTGGTTCGACTTACTAAACAACAAAATGCAACATATGAAATCTTTTATGATGATAGTTCTATAATGCTCAATGTACAACCTATAGAGATCGAATCTAATGCTAAGACCCTACTGAGTGTTTAAAGAGTAGAAACAACAGGACCTTCATAGTATGTCATTTATGTACGCTTTTTGGCTTAGTGAACTCACAAGGGTAGTCTCCACTATTAATCATGGCAATTCAACTCAGCATTCTGTCTACCATTACATCAAGAGCATGCCATAAATTTTGAAAAATGCAATGTATTACCCTAAATGGCAAGATGTTAGTGTAAACCCATTGATTAATGCACATCATCTCTAAGGCACACACCAAAGTGCTTCGTCTCGAAAGACGCAGGAACGACAGACTCTCAAAACAAAAACAAAAATTGACTCAAAAACATAAATCACACCCCCAAACCTAATTCCTACATTGCCCTCAATGTATAACATTAAAGCACAAGACAAAACGGATAAAGATAAGGAAGAGTAATATCGACACAAAAAGAATCATAAGAAACATAAGTCATAATAAACTAAATCCACAATTCTAAGATAAAAAGAAAAAAATAGAGTAAAGAAAATAAAAGAGAAAAAAAAAACAAAAAAAAAACATATCCTTCTGTAGACTCAGGTCCGTCTACAGTGCCTCTAGTTGCCATCCTCTCACTGCTGGCTTGAGCTAGGCCCAGTTCTGTCATCTCCTTGCTGAGGCTGGCCTGGGCGGACTGTGGCTGCACGGATCTCATCAATTGATATCTCCAAGGTGTCCAGACGGGAGTATATATCATTCCTCAAACCTACTATCCCTGTATCTACATAGCCCCTCATTGTGGATAGCATGTAATCTACCCACTCAGGCCTCTGCTGTGACGACCCAGCTCCGGGATCTCCCTGAGTAGACCTGGCACGGTTTCGGTTTGAACCACCGAAACCGGGTGGAACCAAAACCGAAATCAGAATCGGAAAAACCAGAATCGGAACAGGATTTCCGGTTCTGGTTCAAGAACCGAAATCTAAACCGGAGGAGGCCATTTTCGGTTCCTGTTTTGGTTTCGGTTTCGGTTTCGGTTCCACATTTTGCAAAACCATCCGATTCGAATTGGATTGGAACCGACGGTTCCGGTTCCGGTTCCGGTTTGAACCGGCGGTTCTTGATTTTTTTTTTTAATTTTAAATTTATTAAAAAAATAACACTTTATTTTTAAAAATTAAATGTTTAAAAGATAAATGACATTAAAGAGTATTGAACCATGATCCATAACCCTTGTCTAGGTAAGTAAGTTTTCCCTTCCATTCTCCTCTTTTTTAAAGAGGTTAAGCATCTCTTCATTATTCTTATTTATCCGATGTGGGATGTGGGATGTGGGATGTGGGATTGGGGATTGAATACAACGATGGTTAACCCTATACCACTTTTATTCTTGTAGTTCCTCTTTACTTATTGCACAACTGACAACTACTTCTCAACATTCAATATTTTATTTTTTCATGGTAAATTAATATTTGATTTGATTTGATTTATCATTTAAACATAAAGATCTTAAAAAAGAATAGTTTATTGTTCCTGTTATAGGTAAAAATCGTTATAAAGGACACGTCATCACCATAAAGAAGACACATAAGCAAGGATCAGGAAAAGTCAACTCGAAAGGGGGAAATCCCCCAAGTAACCCACTCGGCTGAAACCAAAGCGACCCGATCACAAACAAAGAGAACCAGCTCGGGCAACATCACCTACTCGGGCATACTCGGGCATACTCGAGGATCAACAAGAAGAGATGGTTACGAAAACTCACTTCCCAAACGCATGGAAGGAATCAGCAGTGAGCACCTCCACAATACGTAGCAGTGCAACCCTTCAGAGTTTAACAAGGAAACAAGCAGGTCTCCCGCGAATAAAGGAGAAAGAATCCGGCCTAAACTCGGACTTAGCCAAAACAGGAAACATATCACGCCCAAGAAGGAAACATAATCCAACTAGGATTAGGCAACCGCTTAAGACTTGGGCGCCACGACACTAAACCCTAGCGGTATCCCTAAACTCTAGGAACAACATGTATAAATACCCTTTGTAACGCAGAAGGGAGAGGGAGATTTTTTGAGCATTAAAGAGACCAAAGCATATTCTTGTAATTGATTTTCATAGTGGATTTTGGCTTCGTTGCTTAGGCAACAACCCGTGGACGTTTCTTTGGTCATCAGAGTTTTACCACGTATCTCTTGCTTATTATTTTACGGCATTAAGATTCAACTATTATCACCCACAAACGTGATCACAAATCATTAATTGAGTGTTGACGAAAAATCACCGTCAACAATTGGCGCTACAAGGGGGTGGATCGAAGCACTTGTGAAGCAATGGCCGGCGAAGGAGATGGTAGTGATTCCAGGTACAGTCACAGATTACCTACTAATGAGTTGGAGGATGACGCCACTCCCAACACTACGGATGCAACCTCAGGAACTGCAGATCAATCAACTGCCCTGGCTGGCATCCAACGCTTCCCCCCAACTAATGAAGAAATTGTGCAAACATTCCGTGCTTCTCTACAGCAACTCATGTCGGACGCAGCAAGGCAAGGAGTTGACCTTTCCACCACGGAGGGTTTGATATCACCTCACAATCTTTTCGCCCCAAATCAGCAGGCAACAAGATTGCGTTCCACGGTGGTGGTACCAATGCCGGATGCACCCATAAAGGCGAGCCGAGGTCCTACAGACAGGCTTAGCCAGGGATAGCAAGGAGCATAGAGAGGAGAATGATTCTGACAGAAGGCATGATCATGATCGGATGGCCAGGGATCGAGATCGCCCCAGGAGACGTACTTATCAGAGAGCCTGGTCATCATCCTCAGGAGAGAGTGAGCAGAGTTATCATCGCAAGCGCCAAAGGGGCACAGTTCGGCTGCATGGCCTAAACCGAGAACATAGAGAGTTGAATCCAGAGGAAAGGGGCCAAAAGCTGACTGTAAGTCAGAATTTCAATGCGATGGGAGAACCGGAAGGAGACAGAGACATACTCATACAGAGTTTGACCCTGGAAGTTCAGAATAATCATCGACAGATGGATGCTTTAGTCAGGCGATATGGGCGTAATGAATTATCGGACGACGAGTCCGGAAGCCCTTTCACCAATGAAGTCCTGAGGACACCCTTCCCGGAGAGATTTCAGGATACCTCACATAGAGCAATTCAAAAAGGACACTGATCCGAAGGAACACGTTGGAAAGTATAAGAGTGCCATGGCCCAGTATGTCTACAATGACGTCTTGCTGTGTTTGAATTTCCCCCAAACTCTCGGGGATTTAGGCTCTAGGTGGTTCGGCAGGTTACTAGTAGCGAGTATAGGTAATTTCAGCAAGTTGAGTAAAGCCTTCTCAAGGCAATTCCTCGGTAATGTACATAGGAAGAAGTCAGTGGCCCACTTGTCCCAGCTACAACAGGGAAAATACGAGTCACTGAAGAAATATTTGGGGAGGTTCGGTCAGGAAGTGTCCGAGATTGGGAGTGCAAATGACGAAGCCATCATTGCCGCGTTCATCAACAACCTTCAGAACGGCCAATTGTCATTTGACCTCCGAAGAGCCCGACTAACCAGTTATGCCGATATGATGGACATGGCCGGGGATTACGCCCTGGCTGAGGAGGAAGAAATTGCCACAGGAGGTTACTTTGTACATGGCGGTCACCCAGAAGGATCAAAAACCAAAGACCAAGCAAAGGCGCCCGATACCAAAGGTGACAAACAAAAGAATAAGGCGCGGGATGGTCGGGATGGACGTCGAGCATATGACCCAAAAACCGATCAGCCGCGGCAGAGGTTCTAAGGCAGATATACAAACTATACCCCGTTGAAGAAGGATCAAGAGGAAATTTTTGCAATCCTAGAAGAAAAGAACATTCTAAAGAACTACCTAAGCAGTCAACGTATGCTCGGAGGGACACCACCAAGTATTGCAGGTTCCACAAGGAGAATGGGCACGAGACATCTAAGTGTTTCTAGCTAAGGGACCACATCGAAACCCTCATCAGGGAAGGACATTTGAAAGACATCGTCTTAAAAAAGGCTGACAGGGCGGATGGACAGAAGGATAGCTGACAGGACGGACGGGCAAGAAAGCCTAGTCCCAAGAAAGCTGAGGATGAAGGAGCAATCAACACCATATTCGGGGGACCAGCGACTGGCAAGAGTAACAGGGAAATGACCCAGGAAATCCGGGAGGCCGTGGAAGCACGGAGAGACCTGGACGTCAATTCTGTTGAACCTGACCCGAAGAGAATCAAGGAAGGCTGGGACCCGATCATATTCACAGAAGCCGATTCGCATGGAGTAGATGTTAGGCCAAATGACGCACTGGTGATCAGCGCACGGATTGGTCATAGAGAGGTTCATCAGATTTTGATTGACAATGGAAGCTCAGTAGATATTCTTAGTGCAGAAGTATATGACCAGCTGAGGCTAGATAGGAAAGACCTATAACCATTTCCCACACCTTTTAGAGGATTTGGAGGAGTCGAAGTAAGGTCGCTTGGCACGGTGAAATTACCCGTGAAGGTCGGGAAGGCTCCTTGCCAAAAAATAGTGCTACTCAACTTTGTGGTGGTGGATACAGAAAATTGGCCGTACAACGCCTTATTGGGCTGACCATTCTTGAATAAAGCCAAGGTAGTGACAGCAACCTACGCCCTCATGATGAAGTTCCTGACAGAATATGGGGTAGGAGTGGTCAAGGGGTCACAAGAAATGGCCCGAAGAGCAAATTTGTCAGTGTATAAAGATAGGGAAGTACACCAAGTATACGCGGTAACAGCCGAGCAAGAAGTTGGTGAACCTAAAGAGCAGGCAGAAGTGCCGAAAGAATTTGAGTTGGATCCCAGAGAAGAACCTGAGGCTAAGAAAGATGAGCCGACCGAAGAAGTGGCACTGGATCCAGAGGATCCGAGTAAGACAGTGAAGGTAGGGGCAAGTTTGAATGCACATGTCAAAGCCTAGCTTGTCACGCTACTGAGAGATTACAAGGATGTTTTTGCTTGGAGCCATGAAGATATGTTAGGGATAGACCCGAAGGTGATATCACATTGCCTCTCCATCAACCCGGAGTTCCGCCCGGTGAAGCAGAAAAGACGGCTGTTCAACCCCGAAAGGAGTACAGCTATTAAAAATGAAGTAAAAAAGTTACTTTCCGCAGGATCGATAAGGGAAGTCAAGTGCCCGGAATGGGTGGCCAATGTGGTGCTAGTTAAGAAAAAGAACAACCAGTGGAGGATGTGTGTGGATTTCACAGATTTAAATAAGGCCTGCCCGAAAGACAGCTTCCCACTACCAAGGATCGACCAGCTAGTGGACGCAATAGCAAGGCACGAATTGTTAAGCTTCATGGATGCTTACTCGGGGTACAATTAGATCCGAATGAATAAAGCCGACGAAGAGAAAACAGCATTCACCATAGACCAGGGGTTGTATTGCTATAAGGTGATGCCATTCGGATTGAAGAATGTCGGGGCAACGTACGAGAGGTTGGTGAACAGGATATTTGCTCGGCAGATTGGGAGGAACATGGAGGTCTATGTAGATGACATGCTGACCAAGAGTGTCACGGTAGAGAGATACATGGAAGATCTAAAAGAAACCTTTGAGGTTCTAAGAAGGTACAAGATGAAACTTAACCCGAGCAAATGTGTGTTCGGGGTACCATCAGGTAGGTTTCTAGGTTTCCAGGTGCATCAAAGGGGAATCGAAGTGAACCCTGAGAAGATCAAAGTATTAGAAGAGATGGCTTTGCCAAGAACACTGAAGGACGTACAGAGGCTGACGGGATGTCTTGCATCACTTAACCGATTTATAGCGAAATCAACAGATAGATGCGCCCCGTTTTTTAAAGCAATAAAGAACGGAAAAGGACTCGAGTGGAACAAAGAATGTGAAGCAGCCTTCCAGAAGTTGAAAGAGTACTTAGGGCGAGCACCCATCCTCTCAAAGCCAGTGGTTGGAGAGACATTGTACCTATACCTCTCGGTTACAGAAGTGGCAACAAGCTCGGTGTTGATCCGAGTGGAGGAAGGAATACAAAGACCGGTGTATTACACCAGCAAGGCGTTGCTGCCTGCAGAGACAAGGTATTCACCGGCTGAAAAGATAGTGCTCGCCCTGATCACGGCAGCTAGGAAGCTAAGGCCATATTTCCAAGCGCATGCAATAGAGGTGTACATTGATTGCCCACTGAAGCTCATCTTGCAAAAGCCAGAACTGTCAGGTAGGCTGACTAAATGGGCGGTGGAGTTAAGCGAATTCGACATCAAATACACCCCAAAAGCCGCAGTCAAGGGGCAGGCAGTATCAGATTTTATAGTGGAATTCACCGAACCAGATGCCGAAGTGAGAAGAATGATGGAAGGCAAACAGGAGAATAGTTTTCGATGAAGGTTGCATGTAGATGGATCATCAAACACCCACGGCAGCGGGGCCGGGATAGTTATAACAACCCCGGAGGGAGACACTGTAGAGTGCGCCATGAGGTTCGATTTTAAAGCAACCAACAACCAAGCAGAATATGAAGCTTTGTTGGCTGGCTTGAGGGTCTGTATAGCATTAGGAGCAGATGAGTTGGAGATTTACAGTCATTCGCAAGTTGTGGTTAACCAGGTATTAGATGAATACCAGGCGAGGGAGGAGCACATGATAGCTTACCTGGACATTGCAAACAAACTGCTCAGAAAATTCAAGATGTACAAGATCTTTCAGATCCCTCGGGAAGAAAACGAGAAAGTAGACGCTTTGTCCAAATTAGCTTCAGCCACCATGAGTATCAGGTCCAAAGCAATACCAGTGGCGCACCTGACTAGGCCGAGTACATCAGAATCTGAGGAAGTCATGGTGTCGAAGATCCGACCAGTTCAAGGGGACTGGACCACACAGCTTAGAAAGTATTTGGAGGAAAACATTTTACCCGAAGATGCTGTGGAAGCAAAACGCGTCAAGTACAGGTCAACCCGGTACGCAATTCTGAGAGGTGAATTGTACAGAAGAGGGTTCTCAAAGGTGCTGCAAAGGTGTATCACCGGCGAAGAAACCAAAAAGATCCTGAAGGATGTTCACAGTGAAGTATGCGGGAACCATACTAAGGGTAAGAGTCTGGCGCATAAGGTACTTAGGCAAGGATTCTATTGGCCGACTTTGTTTGTAGAGGCACAGCGATTCACGGAGAGCTGTGAGACATGCCAGAGAATAGCAAACGATATTCAGCAACTCCCAGAGTTGCTTAGAAACTTAACTTCACCTTGGCCGATTGCCATGTGGGGCCTCGACCTGATAGGACCAATGCCCACTGGAACAAAGGGGGGGTGCAAAGCATGCTATTGTGGTAGTAGACTACTTTACTAAATGGGCGGAAGTAGAAGCTCTCGTGCACATCACTGAGGCAAACACCACCAGCTTTGTCAGAAAGAACATAATATATAGGTTTGGGATCCCGAGCATCATCATAACAGACAATAGGACCCAGTTCGACAACAGCAAGTTCATAGAAATGTGCGAAGAGTATAAGATCGCAAACTACTATGCATCACCTGCTCATCCTCAAACCAATGGCCAGACCGAAGCTGTGAACAAGGTGATCAAGCACACGCTGAAAGCAAAGTTGGAAGCAAAGAAAGGCAGTTGGGCGGACAAGCTACCAGACGTGCTATGGGCATATTGAACAATTGTAAGGTCATCCACAGAGGAGACACCTTTTGCGTTAGCATTCGGGACGAAGGCCGTTATCCCAGCAGAAATAAGTTTTACATCACCCAGGGTACAACTATACAGCCCCGAGCACAATGTTAACATGCTACAGCAAAACTTAGATGAGCTTGAGGAAGTCAGGGATACAGCGCAAGTGCGAAACGCCACGTACCAGCAAAGGACTGCGAGGTACTATAATTCCCATGTTCGCGTGCGTAGATTCCAGCTTGGAGATTTAGTGCTAAGAAGAGTGTCCCCGAATACCAAGGACAGGTCAGCAAGATCCCTCGCCGAAAAATGGGAGGGGTCGTACATCGTCAAAGGAGTCGCGGGGCATGGGGCATACATGATAGCCCGACTAGGGGGTAGCCTAGTACCCCGACCATGCAATGCACAGTATCTCAAGATTTTCTACCCTTAAGGAACTCATCCTTATGTTTATGTTAATTCAGTTTGTTTTTTGTTCAGTTTTAGCTTTGCATTAACTGTTTCAGATTTATTTGATTTATTTATCTAATAAAGTTCATTTGCCAATAAAGAGGTTATTCATTGAAGTCGATGAGTCCCATGATCAAAGATATTCCATGGCCTATGAACAACAGCAGCCACTTAAAAGTTGGCTAAACAAATGCCAAAAAAGAAAAATTTCGGGCGATACGAAGCCGCGAGAGAGCGGACAAGTAGTGCTCGAAGGGCGAAGAAGCTGAAATAGCACGCCCGCCTAGTTAAGATAGTGCAAACGCATTTCTTGGCAAAAAGGCAAAACCGAGGCACCAGGATAACTGGAAAATTGCTCGGAACGCCGCCAGAAAGGTTGGTAAGATGCGCAGCCGTGTTGTCCGGTATATAATACCCCAACGATTCGGTAAAACCTTGCACAGACAAAACCGGGAGATGTCCTAGGTGACTTGTGTAAGGACCTCAGCGTATGGTCGTGGTGAGCCTCGACGTAACGTTTAGGTAAAACCTAAACAGGTCAAAAAGACAAAACGCCAGTTAAATAAGATACTCGGCCAAATTAATTGCCAGTTGAATAAAACACTCGGTTAAGATCAGTTAGTTACCAGTTAAATACGATACTCGGCCAAATTAATTGCCAGTTGAATAAGACACTCGACTAAGATCAGTGAGTTGCCAGTTAAATAAGATACTCGGCCAAATTAATTGCCAGTTGAATAAGACACTCAACTAAGATCAGTTAGTTGCCAGTTAAATTAGATACTTGGCCAAATTAATCGCCAGTTAAATAATATACTCGGCTAAACTAGCTAGCGACCCGTTAACAAAGTACTCGGGAATTAGAAAGCAGAATGGTAAGAATGAAAATTCATATATATATAAGTAAGGTTAATACAAGAATCATTACAAAAAAGTACAGAAGAAAAAATCAAGAAGATGGCGCTGGGGGTTATGAGCTGCTCCCACCGACGCTCGGGTCAGGCTCCATCATGTACTTGCTGAGGAGGCTATCATCAGAGGGCCACACAATCACATCTTCTTCGTCATCCATCCAGGCGCTATAGTCCATCCCAGGGACGGAACCAACATCAGGATTCTCACCATCGATCCCCGCTTTCTGACAAGCATGAAAAGTTGAGAAGGAATCGGCGGTGGGAACCTCCAGATGCATGGGATGTGGCACCTTACCATTACTTCGGCAATATGCTCGCCACTCTTTCATCTGGGTCCGAAGAGACTCCAAAGACGTATCCACATGCTTCTTGATCGAAAGGCTCCAGTTGGCCCTGGCCCGGTCGGTCGGTCGCCCT
Source organism: Acer yangbiense (assembly GCA_008009225.1). Lineage (NCBI taxonomy): Eukaryota > Viridiplantae > Streptophyta > Magnoliopsida > Sapindales > Sapindaceae > Acer > Acer yangbiense. The sequence goes on from CM017768.1 coordinate 37,387,196, forward strand.
ATTCTTCATCTTGAAGAATTCTCCAGCCGAGACCATTCCCTATTAGAACTCCCTGAGAAGCAAAGCATCATAGGCTGGAGATCTTTTAAAGAGGTCGACCCCCTGTATCTCCAACTTTAGCCTAGCTTCCTTTGACAGAGATTTGACTGTCAAGGCCTGACGCTCCAAGTCTTCTATTCGGCGTTCGTAAGAGGTTTTCGCGTCCTCAGCGGTCTGCTCGGCCTAGAGCAAAGCATCTTGAGTGGAGGACAACTGATCTTGCAGGGTTTTGGCCTCCTCAGCAGCAAAAGATGCCTTCTGCTCAGCCTCCATTTGATGTGCCAGGCATTGATCCAGGAGCACCTGACTTGATCTAGCCCCCTCTTGACAAGCTAACTCAGCCCGAGAGTGATGGTCTCCACTCTCCTTCAGTTGGGCTTCTAGCTGCCTTATTCTTTTTGCCTGGGCTTTACCAGCCTGGCAAGATCTGGACATCTCAGCCACCATCTGCAGCAAATCAACAGCAAACAGGAGTGAAGTAAAAAAAAAAGAGAAAAGTGAAGAAAAATACAAAATTATGCATATAATCAAGGCATTACTCACGTAGGAAGCACTGTTGAAGAAGTTACAGAGCCGGTCGGACACGGTTCCGGCCCTGAGGTGACTCCAATGATCATCCCCAATGCAGGCTCGGCCTGAAGCCATGGCCCTCAGTATAGTCTCAGGAGTAGGATCGTCTGTCTGGGTCGAAGGGCCTAAACCACCAATGCAAGTTTCAGGAAGCCTGGCAGTCGAGGCCGCCCGAGGAGAGCTAGCGGAGCCGCCAACACTGCCCTTGATCTGGTCTCGTGGAGGGGTCATACTCGTTTTTCTCCCAACCTCTGCTCCTCTCTCATCACTTGAAGATGAATCAATATATGTAACTACTCGAGGGATCTTGGGGGTAGGGCGACCAGGAGAAAACGAGGCCTTTCTTTTTCCAGATTGCCTCCCGCGAGTATTCAAGTCAGCCGTAGGATTTTTAGAATCTGGATCGGGATGCCTCATTTCAACACCGCTATCTCCGAGAGGAGTAGGAATTGGCTTGGCAGGAGTCAGAATCTCCAGAGCCATCACGCCCAAATGTTCCCCAGCTGCTTCAACACCTTGGAATGTAGCACTTGACATGTTTGCAGCAGAGTGGGGAGAATTAGTTCCACGAGAGAGACCCGCTGGCTTAGACTCAGAGGAGTGCCTAGTTTTCTCTTTCCCCTTAGAAGAAGAAGGACCCGCTTGATTGTCCTGCCCAGCAGCGGTCCTACTTACTCCAAAGTTGGTCCTACTTGCTCCAAAGCCCTCCGGATCGCCCATATCTTCTGCTGAATATACGGTTATTTCTTGACCATGGGTCTCCTCGGGCACATAATCGGGCACTCCCTCTTCATCATCTCCCTCAGGAGGATTCTCGGGAGCACTCTCATCAGAGTCACCTTCGGGAGGGGCTATCCCAGCATCTCGCTGGCGAAGAGCCGCTTTTCGGCTCGCCTCCACGATGCCTTTCATCCGGCGTGCCTGAGCATCGCAGACTATGTCTACATCGAACACTTTAAGAAAAAAAAAAGGTGTTTTTCCGAGTCAGTAGACTGATTTAAGAGCCAGAATGCAAGAATAACTAGGGAAAGCTTATAAAAAGCTTACGGCGTTTGCAGCATGCAGAAATATGGGGAAAAAGGCGAGCTCTAATCATTTTCTCCTCGTTGAAGAGATAAGGTCTGCCCCTCTTCTCTAAAGGGCAAACGGCCGCCCGAGCCAAAGTATTGAGCTCCTCGTCAGTAAAGGCAGGAGTCATATGGTTCCATTGGGATGAACAAAAGTACCGAGGAACCCTGCTAGTCACCCGAGTACCATCAAGATTAAAACTGATTGATTGGCCCTAGCGTTTACCCACGAAGAACCAGCTGTTCTTCCAAAATTTATTTGAAGTGGGGAAGCCCCAAACAAATCCCTTCATCTTCTCGTCCGTGGTCGGTTCGATTTCACCCTTAACCACCATGTCTTTTGGGATCCAGAACTCGGGCTGGCTCGATTGAAGAAAATAAACCCTAGTCTTCCCCACGGGCCTCAGTGCATAAAAGTGCCGGATTTCACGAGGTGTGGGAGGTGGCCGCTTCATCCTATGCCACATGTGCCACATGCACATCAAAATCCGGTAGCTATTCGGAGTTAGCTGCGCCGGGGCAAGTCGAGCCTCAGCCAAAAACCAGGTGATGAAAGGCTAAAGAGGAAGAGTAACACCACAAGTAAGCATTGCCCCATAGATTGCCACGTGGCCAGGTGGGGGGTTCCATGCAGCTCGACCGTCAATAGGAATCAGCGAAACTATGTTGCTGTCCAAGTCGAACCGTCGCATATACTTTTTTATCTCTTTAGGGCCGACCACGTTCGGCTCGATATCATAGGCACATATCCGCTCGGGAGAGAAAGGAATGCGAGTGGCCCTATGCTCCTCTTCAATATCGTTCTCAACTACCCTCTGGGTCCCGACTCGGCTCTCCAGGGAGTGAGAATCCTTGTAAGTTTGACGATTGCTCATCCTCTTCCCCATTCGTCTCCACGGCCGAGTATCAACACGAACGGAAGCAGAAGAATCTGACTAAGCTTCAGGCTGATAAGAGTCAGGCTGCGATGAATTCGAAGAAACGGAGGGAATTTCTGAAGCAGGAGGAACTTCAGAAGTAGCAGGTCCTTCACGAAAAAGCCCCGAAACGTCGGCGTCTAAATATTGAGGTTGATCAGGGAGAAGGTCTCCTAGCAACCTGTGGACAACCGTGGCAAGAAAAGCATCACCTTGTTCAATAGCAATCATACCAACAGTAAAAAGACGATGCCTAGCAGTAGGGTCCATAAGAACTGTAGGGAAAAATACGGTCAACGCAGCGGAAGCGAGACTAAAAAAAGGAGTTTAGTATAGTTTAAAATTTTTCCATAATTTGAACCTTAACCCTCTAATTAATTAACATATAATACTAAAGATATCATACCTTTGTCGCGTGATCCGATTGACATTGCGTCGATGGTAATCCGCAAGATCTTCCAATCCAATCACGAACGTGAATCACCTAGGAGCGTGGTCTCCCTTCTCTTTGAATTGTGTACCTGAGGATGGATTAACAAAACCTTTTCTTTTTCGTTAGTCACAACAAATTCCAAGAGGCTACAAAGAATGTTCCGGTCACTTTTGAATTCACAATCGTTAGATCGAAACTCGCGTGAACCTTATTCGAAATTGTGCACAAAACCTTTTGATATAAAAGTTACTAGTGCACTATCAAAATAAGAACAAACTTTTCTCTCTATTCCTCTTGGCCGAAAATCACACTAGTCTAAGAGTTGGATTCTATTTTTCTCTAGCAAAAGAAAAAACCCTCTCAAGCCAAAGACCTTAGGGTTCAGCCAAATTCAATCCTTCCTCTAAAAATTGAGAGTTACCGAATTCTTGCTACAGCTATATCTAATATAGTGCCCGAAATAATATATATTTATATATATAGTTATATGCGAAACACTTGCCATATATATATATATATATATATATTCTTTTTTATATCTCTGCTGCACTTGCCATATATATATATTATTTATATCTTTGCTGCACTTGCCATATATATCCTTTATATCTTTGCTGCACTTGCCATATATATATATTATTTATATCTTTGCTGCACGAATTCTTCATGCCATATAATATATATATGCTGAGGAATTCTTGCCTAAAAAACATTAGGGTGGCCCAATTGCTCTACCAAATAGGATTTATGCCTTTTGACCTAGATCCTAACTCTAGGTAGATTTCCTTAGAATTCCAAACCCTACTCCAACTCTTTAGTGTATTTGTGATATCAAAGACTTCCTAATTTGACTAGATAAATAAATCCCTTATTTATCTACTTACCAAATAAAGTCTTTTATATTTATTATACTACCACAATAGTATACTACTAAGAAACATATTTCCTAGTCAGAAAAAGATTTTGATTTTTAATTAAATAATTAATCAATCAATTAATTAATTTCCATTTAATCAATTAATAAAAATAAAACAATATAATATTATATATATCTCGGCCATGTGCCATATATATTAATATATCTATATATTGTTTTTCTATTTTATTAAATCCATTGAACCTTAACAAAAGGCCCACATGTGAACTAGGCCCATTCTTACTAAAAGAAACAAGTCCACATGCCTTAATACAATTCTAGATGGACCCATAAATTAGTCCGGTAGAATATATCAAGTGATTCATGCAAGTCCGTGTGGATTGGGGATCTTGGCCGGCCTATCTAAATTTAAGCTCCAATAGACATAACCCAATCACAATCAACAAATGATTCACTTAGGTTCAATCTATTAATTTTAGTTCATTCCACTAAAGAACTAAAATTGCACTCTTAAATAAAGATGGAATAAGTAAATGATTCTCATTCATACCCTAGACAATCTTATTGGAGATGGTGTATCCTCGTGAAGAATATCAGTAATCGCCAAGAGCTCATAGACCGCCTATAGCTCTCCAAGTTACCATATTTACTCATATGACCACATTTTGAACTTGGATATTTTGACTTGTCCAGAAGCCTTGTTTCAATAGACCCTATCGAAAACTTAACGTTAAGGTTCAATATCCAATACCTCAAAACATCCATATGATGATATTCTACTCTCATTTAATAAATGGAGCCACGATGTCCATATTTATAAATGAAGTCCTCTATCGATTAACAAATGAATATCACCAAACTATCGAGGATAGACTATGCTATATAATCGTACTCATTGATAACTCAAATGATACCACTTGCAACCATAAGTCCATCATTTATCTCAGGATTAAGATAGACTCTCCGATTGTCCTGATAATGAAAGACTTTTATCTACTGACGGTTCTAGATAAAGTATTTCATTGTGATCCTGTTCAATGCACCTAGTGCACTAGATTCTTTTACTCGAAGATCCTCCAATGATTTTAGACTCATCATAACTCATTTGATCCCACTCAAATGCTAGCAAAAGAATTCTACAACTTTAACAAGATAAAGGTGCCCAACCTTTAACTTAAGTTGTGAACATTATTCAAGACTAACTAAAGAATTGTGTCTACCTCATACATATCCAGATGTACGAACAATTCTTCTTTTCTCATAGTCTTTTGACCTTATGATTATTTACTTTTGACAATTATAATAATTAAACTATAAATGCTATAATATTTGTTAAACCAGAAATCACATTATTAATATGAATAGATTGTCAAAAACACTATTACACTCTTGCTATTGAGCATAATCCTAACAAGAACTAACCTTGATGTATCAGAAAACTGGAGGTACGTGAACTGTAGAGGAAATCTTCAGAGATGGAGGAATGGTCTTCAAGAAAAGATCCGGGGTTTGAAGTTGAGGATCTTGGCAGGACTGAGAAACGAGCGTCTAATTCCAAATAACTCAAAGAAAAGTAACAGATGCAGGCGAACTTCTATTAGGAAGAGAAAAGAAAAATGGCAGGAGATTTTTGTAGAGAAATAGGGACTTTCTCCACGAAGGGTCAAGCTGATATATATATAGGCGGTACCGGTTTCAAAAAAAATCGAAACCCTAGAGAGGGTAGGTGAAGAAGCGGGAAAACAGAGAGGCGGGGGGAGTGACGTAGGCTGTGCACAAACGAATAGAAGGGTCGTGTCCCATAAATGCCTCCTACCACGACCAAGCAAAAGGAGACAGGTGGCAAGCAGAGAGAGCCTTGAGCCGTCAGGAAGTCAATGTGTCGCCATCAAAAGATTTCTTAATAATGGGTGGATCAAGCATGTGCGGACATAATTGAGACACACCAGTAATACTTCGAATCAAACGAGGATACTGAAAACCAACATTAATATGGAAGACGACAAATGAAAACAAGTCGTGAGAAACGAAGCATATAGAGGTTAAATATTTTTCCCGAGCAAGTGATCGCGCTTCAAATGTTTACATTTAGCGCCCCTTTTACCTTCTTTTTGGAATCGTTTTCGAAGCATTGTATGTGTTTAATGTTGTGAATACGTCTTTTCAGGTAAAATAGGCAATTTAAGGGCATTTTTGTCCAAAGTGAAGAAAAGAGGGAAATTTAGACAGAAAATAGAAGAAAAGCAAGACGGCGAGTTCAGACACTCTGGCCGGCGGGCACAAGGCCGCCGCACGAAGCCGCCTGAAGGAGCATGTGACATTGGCGAGTTCAGACACTCTGGCTGCCGCACGAAGTCGCCGTCGACTCCGGCGGGTTCATATATGAGCCACAGCAAGACAAGTCCCGCGGAACAAGTCTGCGGTGAAGGAAAAACAGGCCCGGCGGGTTCATGCGGTGGGCATAAGGTCGCCGCACAAACTCACCGGGAACTCTGACAAGCTGAAAATGGTCAAAGCTCGCCCCAAAGTCAAAGAAAGCTACCCTTTCTCCACCTATTGTCCTTGGAGGGCCTTCTCTCTCCGGCATACACACTTGCATTCAACAAGAAGAGGGGATAAAAAAGAAAGGTAGTTAGTTAGTTTTTTGATATATTAGAAGTTAGAGAGAAGATAGGAGGATATAGATATTAATTAGATATTTTGTTCTTAGAAATCAAGAGAGATAGTTAGTTTTCTTAGCATTTTCTAGGTAGCCAAACACCACATGTTGGTTACTTAGAGAGATCACTTCAAGTTGCCATAGTAGAATTAGTTGCTTGGATTGCAAGGAGGATCATTTCCACTTCACAAGCTTGTCAATTGGTGATGTTTCCTTTGTTTGTAAGTCATTGTAACCTTGATACTATGTGTAACTAATTCCTCTTGTTAGGGGATTAGATGTAATTCTTGTATTTTCCTTGTTATATAATCAATCATATTGTTATAGTCCTCTCAAGTTATGTATGTGTTCTTTAATACTTGCAAGAATGGTGGTTGCAACCACCAACCTTCTTTATGTGCAATAACTTGATGAATTGTATGCAATAGACCATTTATTGCATGTTCCTACTATAGCATTTATGTGGTAGAGATAACTAACTTGTGATTCTCTACTAGTAATTGAGTAATTCTCTTTTTATCACTATCTAATCTTAGATTTCATTGTGATTGAGTTGAGAATTTAGTGCTTAATAATATCCATGAATAAATGCATGTTAGAAATTGAGGACTAAACCTTATGGTTGATTGATTAGAAACTAGGATTATACTTGAATGAATCTATTCCCTTAACAACTCTTAATCTAGAATTTGAATCAAGTAGTAGTAATTGTTACTTAGCAAATCAATTTTAGCATAGTTAATTTGTTAACAATTAGTTAAGTTAATCAACCTTGTTTTATCATAATTAGAGAATTGTAGAGTTAAGTAAAGTTAAGCGTCTTTATATTGCCTTCCTCGTGGGAACGATACACCTACTTGCTCACTACACTAGTTCAACGACTTGTGCACTTGCAATAGGGTCACCAGACTTGCGCGTCCCTTTAATATAACCGAGGTAGAATAGGTTAATTTAGAGTGGCATTTGTAGAACCGGTTCGGGCGTGTCAGCAAGCGGTATCCGGCTCAAATATTTAAGGGGGTATTGTTATAGGTAAAAATCTGAAAAGAATACGGTGTGATCTAAATATGTTATCTAGAGGGGGGGTGAATAGATTTTAACTATTATTACCCAATTTTCGCATGCAAGTCAATTTTACGAAAATGCCCCTACTAGTCAAAAATACATACAAGTGTAATATTGTGCGGAATTTAAATAACACTTGATGTATACGTGGAAACCCAACCACTGGGAAAAACCACGGGCTGTATAGTGCGCCACACTCGGAACTCGAAATCACTAATTGAAATGAAGTTTACAACCTATGTAGACCTCGTCTAACATTCCGGTCTGTAACCCCTCACTTCTACCCAGCGGGCCTTTATTAGCAACCCTATTCCAATTTGCTTGAGGCCTAAGCACTCTTAGCCTCAAGACTTACTTCTCTATGAAGAGAAACAACCTATGTGAATATATATATGAATATTCAAATAACAAACAAGGCTAGGTAACCTTAGATGCTTATCTAGGATGATGATATAATCAATTTAATCAACCCTAGATATCAATTGCTAAATGACATGTCAAATAGCTTAGCTAATCAAGATTAAGCAAAAACCTAATTAGCTATCACAATCAACACTCAATCATTTTCATCACAAATAATCTCTAACTTGTATCTAGCATATAATCAAAAGCATACAAGTAATTAAAGAGATGTATTAATATGAAAAACACTAAAGTAATATGAAATTAGTGAAGAACATACCAAATAAGATGTGATGATTCAAAAACATGCATGGATCAATTCTATGAAGGCATAGAAGATCAAATATGAAATTTGATGCAAAAGGGATATGATTTGAGTGTTTAAAGATGGGTTCTTGATTTGATTTTTTCTCAAAAATCTCTCTTGAAAGTTTAGGGTTCTAATTGCTCAAGAAACTTGATCAGAGATTGAGTAAATAAGATATTTATAGACATCAAGAATTGGGCATGTGAAAAGACACTTTTGCCCCTGAAACGCACCGTTCGGCGGTTTCAATCGGTGGCCAGGCCGCCGATAACGACCGCCGAATTGAGCTCGTGAAGAACAGAGCATTAACGGTGGTTTCATTCGGCGGTTTCGTGACCGCCGATCCAACCGCCGAATCAAACCCGAGGGATTAAAATCGATCAGGTATGAACGGCGGTTTCGAACGGCGGTCGTGACCGCCGATCTTGACCGCATAATTGCTTCAGACCAAACTGGACTGAAACGGCGGTTTCATTCGGCGGCCAGGCCGCCGATTATAACCGCCGATCACCAACAATGGTGAAAACCAAGGAGAAGCCAAGGGCATTCTCCATAGGCGGTCTTCGCGCGAAACCAAGCACTCATTAGTGCAAGCGCGGACGTTTCCGAACAATGTCGGGAAACGAATTATAAGGCACATATACACACAACAAGATATATCAACCAATGTGCTAGTGTGTAAAGTGACATGTGAAGAGATGCACATAAAAAATAAGCAAGTATGCAATCATAGCAAGAATGCTAAGTGTGTGTGTGCTACTAAATCTCTTCAAAGAAAAACAAGCACAAGAGATTATACCTTTGGCGTGCTTGTATCTTGAGGTCATGGAAGGGCCTTTGATCTTCAACACTAATCACTTAGACTACCCTTACATTCAAAACCCCAACATGTGGTTTGACCACGAAATAAGCCAATCAACAAAACGGGAATCCTTACAATCTCCCCCTTTGGCTATTTCGTGACAAAACCACCACTCACATTGATTCCTCACAACAAAAATAAACCTATGGGTCAATGAAGATTTTCTACAATACAAAGAGATATATAAAAATAAAACTTGAAGTCTTCAATCTCTTGTAGAACAATCATTCCCTGAAACAAGGTTTCTAAGTCATAAAGGACACGTCATCACCATAAAGAAGCCACGTAAGCAGGGATCAAGAAAAGTCAACTCGAAAGGGGGAAATCCCCCAAGTAACCCACTCGGCTGAAACCAAAGCGACCCGATCACAAACAAAGAGAACCAGCTCGGGCAACATCACCTACTCGGGTATACTCGGGGATCAACAAGAAGAGATGGTTACGGAAACTCACTTCCCAAACGCATGGAAGGAATCAGTAGTGAGCACCTCTACAATACGTAGCAATGCAACCCTTCAGAGTTTAACAAGGAAACAAGCAGGTCTCCCGCGAATAAAGGAGAAAGAATCCGGCCCAAACTCGGACTCAGCCAAAACATGAAACATATCACGCCCAAGAAGGAAATAGAATTCGACTAGGACTGGACAACCGCTTAAGACTTGGGCGCCATGGCACTAAACCCTAGCGGTATCCCCAAACCCTAGAAACAACATGTATAAATACCCTTTGTAACGCATAAGGGAGAGGGAGATTTTTTGAGCATTAAAGAGACCAGAGCGTATTCTTGTAATCGATTTTCATAGTGGATTTTGGCTTCATTGCTTAGGCAATAACCCGTGGACGTTTCTCCGGTCATCAGAGTTTTACCACGTATCTCTAGCTTATTATTTTACGGTATTAAGATTCAACTATTATCACCCACAAACGTGATCACAAATCATTAATTGAGTGTTGACGAAAAATCATCGTCAACAGTTCCTTTTAAGCTCTTATACAAATGCTCGGTATTGAAACAATAATTAATTTGCACAGGTAGATAACGAAAATTAATCAATTTGTCAACGTTTGAGGATTCGAGATTACACTCACTGCAAACTAAAGAGTCACCTTCATTAATTCTTTATCAATATTATTCTCTTATAATTTTGTTAACCAAATTAATACTACATAAAAAGGAGATGCCTTTTTAACATTTCCTTTCGAATCAAAGGTTGTGTACTGTGCAGTATAACTAAGGTGCACAATTAACAACACATTGAAAGAGATTAATACAATAATCACAATCAAGATATAACAACAGCCCACTTCTCATTTGTCAACTACAATATTAGAGAAGAGAAATCTAAAAAACAGATACATACATGATCATTAAACAAAAACGAAGCATGAAAACTTGTACCTAATCATCATTTATATTAAAACTCTTTTTTAACACACTGTTCTTCACAAGACAAACACAAGAGTTGGAGCCTAATACATAATCTTGGGTTGCTCAAACTTGACCTCCCTATCAAAATCCCCTTCAAAGTCCAAAGATGCTAAATAAATTAATACATCCCACATCGGATAAATAAGAAGTGAATGAGATGCCTAACCTATATAAAAAGGAGGATAAGGGATGGGAAAACATAATTAGTTGGACAAGGGTTATGGGCTATGGCCCAATACTCTACATTGTCCATTCTAACATATTATTTTTTTTATAAATAAAATGTAATATTTTGTAATGTGTTAAAAAAAAAATAAAAAAATAAAAAAAAATTCGGTTCAAAACCGCCGGTTCCTATGGAACCGGACCGGAACCGGAACCAGTATAAAACCGGTTCTGGTTCTGGTTCTGGTTCTGGTTCCACTAAACCTTGGAACCGGAACCGGAACCGGAACCGTGCCAGGTCTATCGTTGATTATGCTGCTCCAAAACATGCTGGTCCGCAGCATCCAACGGCTCATCTCCATCATCGGCCTCACCTTCCCGATGTCTCTTACGCGTAGGGAAATCACCAATAGTCAGAAGGTGACGTATGCTAGCTTGAGTGTTCCACGTGGCAAGTGATAGTGGCCTTTCCAGCTCTTTTGTCTCATCCCTGGCATTGTCATCCACTACTAACCCAGCTACGGCGCACATGGCCGTGATCAAGCACGGGAATATCATAGTCGCTCCTATCAGTCGCCCAACACCCCGGATCTCCTTCTTAATGAAGGTGACCACATCATAGTATCTACCCGTCCTAATAGCATACAACACCTGAGACACCTCATTGAAAATCTCTCCAGTATGACTCGACGGCTTAAGAGAAGCTGAGATAAATAATTTCCAAAAGGCAGTATCCAAGTGCAAGTCACCCCTCTTAAGCTCTTGCCCATTCCATCCTGCACCGCCCTCTCTGCGAAGCGCACAACCTAACTCGTACCTACGGGGGTACGCTTCCTGAACCTCCTCATGTGGTGGTAAGCCATAGTATTCTCTAATTGCTTCCATAGAAATCACCACAGGCACTCATCTAACCACAACTACACTATGTACCTCAAACTGTGCATCCACCATATTCGCATAGAACTCCCTGACTAGGGTAATATTAGCATTACAGGGCCTACGCACATAACCGGCCGATCCTCTGGCCTCAACAGTAGCAGGTATAGGCGTCTCCCCCAATTCTTCCACAGCTATTCCCCTTTCCAAAATGAAATTCCGGACCTTCTTCAATCTCTCCTTGTATTCTGGATGTCCTTTGAATTGCTGCTCAACCGGCCTCTTATCTCTTCTTCTGCAAGGATCCAAAGGAACATGGCCTCCTCGGACAACTGTCCTTGCCATAACTGCAAAGAAAATAACAATGAAGCAAGAAATTAAACAAAAATGGACAGCGATTGGCCAACGAAAATTCAGCAGCATGACGGCAATTCAATCAATAAACCCAGGTGCCTACATTGCACAGATATCATCACTTTTCATTCAGCACATCACAACACAGTAAGATTTATAGAATAACAATTATTTGACAATATCAAACACAATTTCGTGTGCAATTGTTATACTATTCCATTGAAAATTATCAAAACACACTTCCACCTATTGCCTAATCCCTATGCATTCATCAAACAATACATGAAATGGAATAAATTCGTCCCAAATCCAAAAATCCCCAAATTTGGGTCCTATAACCCTAAATAATTCAATTGAAAGCAAATATGGGATAAAGAAGCGGGAACGCACAATTAAAGGCAAAATACAAATCATAATCAAAGTACAAAAGGTTTAGAAGCACATACCTGGATGATGTGTGTGACCGGAACTAAGAAGAGGAGAAGAAGGAAGAAAAATATTTGAGCGAGAAATTGATTGACAATGATAGACCTCGTCAAAACAGTGCTTTTATAATTACGGCACGACCGTTGCCATTACCGCTGCGGTTTGGGCAGCGGTCCACTCATATTGACTGTCCAAGCGGTAGAGTGGAACGTACCGTTTCACTTTTAGTACTGCTGCCATGACCGCTGCCAATATCAACAGCGGTGTGGCAACAGTTTGCTTAGTGAATTCCGCTCCCAAGACCGCTCCCAATTAATTGGCAGCGGTTGGGTAGCATTCTTAGAACAGAATGTAACGCTTCCCTTACCGCTGCCATTGCGCTGTGCATCTGGCAACGGCTTAACCTGACGACCATTTTTTTTTATTTTTTTATTTTTTTATTTTTAACAACAACACCCCCAAACCTTCTTGAAAGCAAGGGGGAACACTAATTAAAGACACGACAAAAGCCAAAAAAAAAAAAAAAAAAAAAAAAAAAACATACCTGGGTGGGTTGCCTCCCACCGAGCGCTTTATTTAACGTCTGGGCAAGACGCGCAGGGGTCTTACAGCTCTTGAAGCACGGAAGACCCAACAAACACAACCTCGGACATGCTGAAGTATGGCTTAAGCCTCTGACCATTAACTTTGAATACACTGTCGTTCTAAAGATTCTGAATTTCAACAGCTCCATGCGGAAACACCTGAGTTACTCTAAATGGTCCAGCCCACTTCGATTTCAGCTTTCCTGGAAACAACTTCAAACGCGATTGGTACAACAAAACTAGCATTCCTGGATGAAACTCTTTCAGAAGGATTTTGTTGTCATGTAACTTCTTTGTCCTTTCTTTGTAGATCTTCGCATTCTCATATGCATTGTTCCGGAGCTCCTCAAGTTCACTCATTTGCAAGCTTCTTTCCTCCCCTGCCTTGTCCAAGTTGAAGTTCAGCTTCTTTAGGGCCCAATAGGCGTTGTGTTCCAACTCTACCGGGAGATGGCATGCCTTGCCATAGACTATCCTATACGGGCTCATACCTATGGGAGTTTTGTAGGCTGTTATGTATGCCCATAATGCATCATTCAACTTGAGTGACCAATCCTTTCGATTTGGCTGCACTGTCTTCTCTAGTACTTGCTTAATCTGCCTGTTGCTTACCTCAACTTATCCTGAGGTCTGCGGATGGTATGGGGTTGCCACCTTGTGCTTGACACTATACTTCTTCATTAATGAGGTAAATACCTTGTTACAAAAATGGCTCCCTCCATCACTTATGATTGCCCGAGGTGTCCCGAATCTGGTGAATATGTTCTCCTTGACAAATTTTACCACCACCTGACTATCATTCGTCTTAGTTGCGACTGCCTCAATCCACTTTGAGACATAATCTACAGCAACCAAGATGTACAAAAACCCGTGCGAGGATAGGAAGGGTCCCATGAAATCAATCCCCCACACGTCAAATATTTCCACTACCAGCTGGCTTGAAAGCGGCATCTCATCTCTTTTGCCAATATTCCCCGTTCTCTGGCACCTGTCACAAGAAGTACATAATGTATAAGCATCTTTAAACAAAGAAGTCCAGAAGAAACCTGATTGGAGAACTTTCAGAGCAGTCTTCTTGGCACTAAACTGCCCTCCACAACTGAGGCTGTGGCAGAATTTCAAGACATCTTGCTGCTCTTCTTCAGGGACACATCTTCTAATGATCTGATCAGCGCCATATTTAAACAGGTATGGCTCGTCCTAAAAGTATTGCTGATCGAACTATTTTATACCTATTTGAGGTCCCCCATTTCCGATCGTTTGTCTCGTTTTCGAGCGTATTTTTGTGTATAATGTTTTGTTTGAGCTTTGTGTAGGTACATATTCCTTATAATAAGGTTTTGAGCTTAAAGATTAGTTTGGGAGGCAAAATGGAGCAAAAAGAGCTGAAATTGTATATACGCGTGCAGAACGTACAACTTGCAGAGATCATATCTTCCTTCTCAGATCGAACCACATGGATATCTTTATATATTCGGAAAGCCCCGGAAGTCTAGTTTCCAGAACAGTTTACGGATTGTGATTCCGAGCTTTCTGCAGGAAGTTATGCTCATTTCCGTAACAGTGCGCGATGCTGAAAACGCTGAAAGGCTGTCAGGTCTAAACGGCTACTTCAAACAGCGGCCAGGCCGCCGAATTAAACCGCCGAATCACTCCAGAAAGTCGTTTTTTGGGCGAATTTCAGGGACAGTTTCGTCCTTTCATCCCCAATTCGTGCCCTAACCTCCCAACACTATATAAACACCTTATTCTCTTCTCAACCATCAGAACACACTCCCCACAAACTTCCTCTTCTTCTTCTTCTTCATTTTCTTCACCAAATAAGAGAGAGAGAAGCTTCCAAGAGCATCCATGGAGGTTTTTCCTCCATGGATGCTCCCCATCTCACCTTCTACACATCTTCCACCACATTTAGGAGTAGATTGCATAGAGATAGGAGTGGGCTTTGGTCAATTTCGAGCTAGCAAAGGAAGGAGCTCTTGGAGGAGGTTTTCTTCAAGGGTTGTATCTATTTCTCACTCTCTATGTATTTCTTGTTTTCTTGAATGTGTAATCCCCACTTGGGAATATTTGTAGACCTATTTTGTGCTCAATATATATATGGTTGTCTTTATATCCAATTTGTGTTTTGATTCATTCTTGATTGTTATTGAATATATCTCTTATCTTGAAATGCATGTTTATGGATGATTGGAAATTGATATGTGTTCATGGATGGGATTAGGAGTAGATTAACTTAATTGTAGGAGTAGTTGTAATCAAATATCCCATTTGTGTATGTATTTCTTTGGAAGGTCAAAATTGCATGTCATGAATTGGTTTGAGTGAATTAGAGTTAGGATTGTGCTTTAGGAGGGGCTCTCCAGGCATAGTTTTGGCTAATTAGCTAGGAAGAGTGGGTGAACCTATAAATTGTCATATTAGAAGGGTTTGGTTCATTGTTCTTGTAAACAATTGGACTTTAGCTATTTCTCACTCTAGAGGCTCTAGATGAGTCATGGCTAGAGTTACAATTATTGGTCTTTGGCTATTTCTCACTCTAGGGGCTCTAGGTGAGTTATGGTTGGAGATACAATCACTCTTTCCACATTCATTAGACTTTCATGTTGCCATTTTACATTACGAATCTATTATTGGGGCTCAATGTAGTTTTGTTTGTAGAATCGGTTCACATATGTTGGTTGCGGTTTCGTGTTTGAGAGGTTCTCGGCACACTCTTCAACCGTTAGCTCTATGAATGGGTATAAATCGGATTGAGGCAAGAACGAACCCTTAACTAAAATTGGATGTCCTTAATGTCTAACAACCAACTATTTGTGCACTTATGTATGGTGAACTTGTTGAACCTTGTGTGACCATTTTCTTGCATCTCTCTTATCCACCATTTTATTTATCGCTTTAAACACCGTTCTCACCCTTCCATATTCTCTTTGTTTTTATTTATTTTTATTTTTATTCTCTACACACACACACACACACGGCATTGTACATACATTTCACACACATCATTCTTACCTTTCCGCATTCTATTTACATGCTTACAATAAACTCTAGAACTTGATATGGTTGACGAATCACACCTCCCTGCGGAACGATACCCTCGCTTGCCGCTTTACTAGTCTTTTGCTAGTTTAGAGCACATTGCGTAGGAAACCCCATTTTTAAATGAAATAATCTTTTGATCCTTGCAATTTCTTAACGACGGAAAAAGTGAGTATCAATTGCCTAGTGATGGAGATGAATCTTCTCTTTGCTTGCGAGTTCAGGTCAGCTGGTATGATGCCATTTGCAAGGTAATTCACGATGTCTGTATACCAAGGATCATTGACTCCTAAAGCCATCAGCTGTTCATCTGGAAAATTCTCATTGATTGGCACAAGTTTCGTGCTTTCCCCCACATTCTCATCCTCTACTAATCGAGAAAGGTGATCGGCTACCACATTCTCGTTGCCCTTCTTATCCCTGATTTCCAAATCAAACTCTTGCAACAAAAGGATCCACCGGAGTAATCTCGGTTTTGCTTCCTTTTTTGTTAGTAAATATTTCAAAGCAGCATGATCAGAATAAACAATGACCTTAGATCCAATTAAATATTGACGAAATTTTTCTAAGGCACTAACAACTGCAAGCAATTCTTTTTCAGTAGTGGAGTAATTTAATTGTGCATCATTCAAAGTGCGACTAGTGTAGTAAATAACATGTGGAACTTTATCTACTCACTGTCCTAAAACAGCACCTACAACATAGTCTGATGCATCACACATTAATTCAAATGGTAAGGACCAATCAGGAGGCATAATAACAAGAGTAGATGTCAATTTATCTTTCAGAGATTCAAAAGCATGCAAACATTCATCATTGAAAACAAATGTAGAATCCTTGGTCAAGAGGTTACATAGGGGGCGACTAATCTTTGAAAAATCTTTTATAAAACGCCTATAAAAACCTGTATTACCAAGAAAACTCCTCAAACCCTTCACCGAAGTGGGAGGTAGGAGTTTTGCAGTTACTTCAATTTTAGCTCTATCTACTTCTATGCCCTTATCAGATATCACATGTCCTAGCACTATTCCAGATTTTACCATAAAGTGACTTTTCTCCCAACTAAGAGTTAAATTGGTCTCAGTGCATCTTTTCAAAACACTAGTTAAGTTATCAAGACAGTAGTCAAAAGAATTACCAAAAACAGAAAAATCCTCCATAAATACCTTAATATACTTCTCTAGCATGTCAGAGATAATAGACATCATGCATCTCTGGAAGGTGGCAGGGGCATTGCACAGCCCAAAAGGCATTCTTCGGTAAGCAAAGGTCCCGAAGGGGCATGTGAATGTCGTCTTCTCTTGGTCCTTTGGAGCTTTGGCAATTTGATTGTATCCTGAAAATCCATCCAAGAAGCAATAATAAGCATGTCTCGCCAAACGCTCGAGCATCTGATCAATGAACGGCAAAGGAAAGTGATCCTTTTTAGTTGCCGTGTTGAGCTTGCGGTAATCTATGCACACTCTCCATCCCGTTGTCTTCCTTGTAGGAATCAACTCATTGTTCTCATTAGCTATCACTGTTATCCCAGACTTCTTTGGCACAACATGGACCGGACTCACCCATTTACTATCAGATATAGGATATATAATACCCACCTTAAGTAGCTTTAGAACCTCTTCCTTCACGACCTCTTTCAAGTTCGGGTTAAGTCTTCATTGAGCCTCTCTAGACGGCTTCATACCTTCTTCTAAAAGAATGTGATGCATACAGGTGGTAGGGCTTATTCCTTTAATGTCCGCTATGGTCCATCCAATGGCGGCCTTATGCTCTTATAGCACCTTCAACAGTCTCTCTTCTTTTTCCGCCTCTAAGTCAGAGGCTATGATCACTGGCAGAGTATCATTCGCCCCTAAGAAGGCATATTTGAGGTTAGAAGGAAGTTGTTTAAGTTCTAATACAGGGGGAGAACTCATAGATGGGATTAACGACTTGTTGATCTCATCTTCTATTTCAGCACTTACTTCCTCAATGTCAGAATCTTCTTCTGAAACCTCACCCTATTGAATTTCTTCATCATCTTTTATTGCATCACAAATCCAATCTAGTAGTTCTTCAGATATTTCTCCAGTCAACTCATCTTGTACTACTGAATTCACCACTTCAATTGAATTACATTCAACTGAGTAACAATCATCTACTGCTTCAGGGAACTTAAGAGACTCAAAGACTTTAAACTCTACTGTTTCATCTAACACAGTCATCGTTAGCTTTCCATTCTGAACATCTATAAAAGTCTTTGCAGTTGCCATAAAAGGTCTCCCTAAAAGGATAGGTTTGCAGTTCCTATCTTTAGCTCCTTCATCCATGTCTAGGACAACAAAGTCAGCAGGAATGATGAGATTATCTACCTGCACTAATACATCTTCAACATAACCCCTAGGGTATCTAACAGAACCATCAGCCAACACAAGTGACATAGATATCTTCTTCAGGTCATTCAATCCCAGTTGCTCATAGATATAGTAGGGCATCAAATTAATACTGGCTCCTAAATCTAACATGGCTCTCTCCAAAGTGGTACCTCCTATAGTGATGTTGATGCAAAAACTACCTGGATCTTGTAATTTCGGCGGCAACGACTTTTGAAGCACTGCATTAGCACTTCCGGTCATGAATTCTTGATGATTCTCCCCAAATCTTGTCTTGTATGTATGAAGGCTCTTGAAGAACTTGGCATATGCTGGTATCTTCTGAATCATCTCCAATAAGGGCAAATTGACATTGACTTTCGAAAGAATGTCATATATGTCTTTGTATGATTTCTCCAACTTGCTCTTTTGCAACCTCCCTGGGAATGGAATTGGAGGAATATATGGATTGGCTGACTTATGGAGAAGCGGTGAAACCTTGGATTTTTCAACCACTATTTCTTCCTCCTAGGGCATGTTGTTATCTTTTGAAGGCCCTCAAACAGTAGCAAATTTATCATAAAGTTCAGCAGGTCTATTATCAGTTAGAACCTTACCATTTCAAAGGACTGTCATAGCCTTTGCTTGCTCAGTGAAACTTGGAAATTTCCCTTGTTCCATCTTTTGTTGAGCTTCAGCTAATTGGCCAACTTGAGTTTCTGTCTTCCTTAGTGAAGCATGAATGTTTTGAAATTGTACCTTATTCTTTTGATTCATTTGCTGGATTTGTTGCGTTTGTTGCTGCATATGTACAAGCATGTCTTCTATTGATGGCTTCTTAGGTTGGGATTCGGCATTTTGTTAGGCCCCGGCGTTAAATTGCCTTTGATTTCCATTGTTGTTGCCCTATTGGTTCCCAGTGCCTTGAGTATTGTTGCCCCATTGGTTCCCAGAACTCTGATTGTTGTTGGACCATGAAAAATTTGGGTGATTTCTCCAACCTGGATTATAAGTGTTGGAATATGGGTCATTCCGTGGCCTAGGATTAAAGTTGTTCATGGCTTGAACTTCTTCTTCTTCTTCTCCTCTAGATCTAGAACATCCTGCTTGGTGTTCTCCCATAAACACTTTTTGTTGCCAACTCTTCATTTGCCCTATATCAGTAGCTAAAGCATCCATCTTCTTTATTATTTGTGTCATTTGAATAGAGCTTTCTGTATTGGCATCCACTGTATAGATTCCATTCTTTCTCCTGGAATTCTTGTGACGGGAATTCTAAGCTAATTTCTCAAATATAGAATATACCTCCTCAGGTTGTTTGTCATACATGGAACCTCCACAAGCATTGTTCACTAGAAGACCTGATACTTCCGTTAGACCATCATAAAACCACTGACAGAATTGATTTGTAAGAAATCCGTGCTGAGGACAATCTCTGGTGTACATCTTGAAATGCTCCCATGCCTCATAAAAAGACTCGTTGTCTTGTTGGTAGAAACTTGAAATCTTTGCTCGGATTTCATTGGTCTTCTGAGGTGCATAATACTGGTCAGTGATTTTCTCCCTTATTTCATCCCATGTTCTCAAAGATGCTGGAGGTAGTGTCAACAACCATGTCTTCGCCTCATCCTTTAATGCATGTGGAATGCATCTCATGCGCAGCTGGTCTTTTGTTATCCTATGGTTGGGCAAAGACTGTATTGCTGCATAAAACTCTCTAAAGAACAGAAGTACATCTTCATCTGGTAAACCTCGGAACACAGGCAGCTGGTTGTAATGGCTACTTCTCAGTTCATAGTTCTTAGCTGCAGGTTCTAGCACAATGCACAAGGGATGGTTGCTCACCACCGGCCTACTGTAATCCTTCATAGTTCTGATAGGCTCTGGTTCATAAACCGAATTCGGGACAAGGTTGGGCATCGGATCAGGCTCCTGGTTGAGCCTTTCTTGGTTCTGAATTTCCTCATCTTCCATTGTTTGATTTCTGATACGATGGATGTTATCGTTCAAAGGTAACAATTCTCCCTGTTGAGATCGAAACCTTGCATCTACTGTCAGCACTTGAAACAAGAAAAGACAAGTAACAAGTCAACTGTAAAAAGAAAGAAAGAAAGAAAAATCTAAAAAACTAAAAATTAATGACTCGACTACCTAAACTTAAAGTAAACCTATTAACTAAAACTAAAACTAGAAATAACCAATAAATTCACTAGTTCCCCGGCAGTGGCGCCAAAAACTTGATGAATAAAATCGTGTTATAAAAACCTAACTCGCAAGTGCACGAATCGTGAGATAAGTATAGTGACAAGTAGGGATCGTTCCCACGAGGAAAAGTGATTTACCAATTAAACTAGTTCTAATTCAAGCTAAGCAATTAAAAGTAACCAAGAGATTTGAGATTGATTGATTGATGATTGATTAAAACTAAATTAAACTAAGAAAACAATTAAAAAGAATATGTGAATGTGATCAAAAAGTGAGAGGTAGTTATCAATGCTCCCCAACTATTTTTACTCAATGCTTCGAATTGACTTTAATAAAAGATGTAACTCAAGTTAAGGATTCGTTCTTATCTTATTTATGATTGTTACCGTATGATCCTGGGATGAATCAAGTGTTCTTAATCATAATTTACCCATAGATCAATGGCGCAAACTACAACCGAGAACCCATTAAGTGCAAGAACTAATGAACCAAAACCTACTTGCATAGATCAATGCTAAGATCAGTTTTACCCATTCAATTGAATATTAATTAAGGTTACGTGTAGATCAACACTCCAAACTTAATTGTTTAATTATCAAAACCCTAAATTCATGCCAACGTATGATCATGCATTAACACAAATAAAGAATTAAGATTTAGAATGAATTGAATGAATCAAAACTTGAATTAATGGAAATATAGTCAATTCTAACAAAGAGTATTCATAGAGGTTCACATAGACTCCCTAGTATGGAGTTAGTTACACATATTAGAAACAAAAAGACAAAGAGTAAGAGATGATAAAACCCATTGAAAAGCTTCAACAAATTCTTCAAATCTTCGATGTTGAAATCTCCTTCGTCTTCGAATCTTCTATGCATAAGATGAATGAGGGAATTTGTGTGACGAATTGTGAGAAGGTGAGGTGTGGAATGTTTGAAAGTGCAAGTCCAAGAAGAGAGAGAGCCAGCCCTAAAGACGTCATAACATGTATATAGGCCTTCTCAACCCAGACACGAAAAGATTCCTTAGTCACGACAACATCGCTAAACCGCTGCCATGACCGCTGCCATGACCGCAACGGTAAGGCAGCGGTTTTGACGATACACCGGAAAAAACGCTGTGGCTTCGGTAGAGGCAGTGGCATCGGCAGCGGTGTCTACTGTTTTTAGACCGCTGCTGCATCGCTGCTAATTAATTGGGAGCGATCTTGACAGCATTTTGCATATTTGCACGAAAGCCCCTGAAGTCTTCAAAATAGCACTTTTTGCCTGAATTTCTTCAATTTATTCATCTGGATCCAAAATCCTGAAAAAGCTCACACACACACACACACACATAAAATCCCAAAAAGACTCGAGAAACAAACAATTGACTGGCGGAATGGGGATAAAAAACATATACAATAAATGACCAATCACTACCTCTCTAATCTCTAATAGATTATCTTCTTCCATTTCATTACCCACTTCCATTAGAAGAACCCAATCAAACAGAATCCAAGACTTAGTTGAATACACTCACCTCCCTGATACTGCCCAAATTAATGAAACATTTTTGCCTCTTCTTAACCCGTATACCATTTTCAAACGAAACAACTCTCTAGGTAGGAGATTTACCCACCTTATTCGAACCAGACCTCCTCCTATCAAATAATAAATCCAGTCCACAGGTCTTGACAACTGTTTAATTCCGGCCACACCAGGTGAACAGTACATTGATCTTGCCATTGACCAAAAGATGATAGACCAATGGATTCGATAAGGATATTCACACCTTCACATAGGTGCCGTCCGACTCATTCTGTCCTTACATGGTAGAAAGGGTCTACCTATCACTGCCAGGCTTGCGTTACTCAACACCATTTACACCAAGTACGAACATGCTGTCATAGGCACTTGTGTGTCTACCCTTCATGCTGGGAGTATATCCCTCACTTACTACCCTAACTTCAACATCCCTTTAAGTGATCAGGACCTCCAAAATTGTCTCAAAGTACAAGTTCAGATTCTTGGTGCACCCATGCAAGCAAATTCCTATATGGCAACCCTTCATCATTAACTTGCCTACCGTCTTCAAGATCATGCCCTTGATCTTCCACTTCCTGGTCATAGTGGTGACACAATCTTCATCAAAGTAGAAAGAGAAGATGAAGTCCCTACTATCCTTCAAATTCCCAAGCAATTACCCAGAGACAAGCTTACAGAAATCATGCCTCTCGAATGGCTCACAAATTATGAAAAAGCATTCGAGAATGTAGCCCCTGTTGTTGGTACTAACACTAAATATGTCCAAGAACCAAATGGCACAATCAAGACAATCTATGAACCCATCTCAAGCTCTAAGGCTTCATCCAATTTTGAGACTCCTCCGATTTTTCAGGCTCTTATGATCAAACCAGTCACTACTGAAGATGACATTCCCATTCACAGCTTTTTAGCTGATGTAACTCCAATTTACACAGACAAAATCAACGGCCATTTCATCTGGGACGTCGATCCTAATATGTGTGATGCAGACTGTGCATGCTAAGATTGTCTCAAAGATACTTCTTATACTTCCTACAAACCTTGGCCCAAATCTCGCAAATCAGACGACCCTGACAGTCCCTGGATAGGTTTACATCCTATCAAAAACAAGTCTTTGCCCATTTATGACAGAGCCCTACAGATCTTACGATCTGAAGGTCTTCTACCTCCATAGCCAAATATTGCTGTTCCAAACTTACCTCTACCTATCCCTTGTTACATGACTTCAGATTATGACTGTGATTTTCCTCCACTTGAGCCAACTTCAAATCCTGAGAAAACTCACTTCTCTAGGCCTTTTGTCCAAACTACTGAAGTCCAACCTTACGGTTCTCTTAAACAGCCATCTCAGGCTGAACAAGTCCTCAACTGGCAATCTCATAATGCCAAAGCCCAAAACAGAGTCTTAAACTCTATTGATCAGAAGATTGACCGTGTTACACGACGTGTTTCCCAACATGAGCATCACCTTTTAAACCTTGATGCTGCTTTTAGAGGCATGTCCTCAGATCTGCAGTCAAGAATTACAAAACTACATTCTGATCTCCACAGATACATTGATCATGGCTATTCTGGCCCAGATTTTGATAGAAAAGAAAGGGAAATCAAACAACTTAAGGAACAGCTTGAGCAAATGACCAGAGATCACTCTTATCAGCCAAGATCCTATTCACATTCTTAGTCATTATTTTTTCCAACATCTTCTAGTCATTCACCTCCATCTAGACTGGATGATTTCTCCAGACATTTCAAATCCATTGGTGAACTATTCCGGAAATATCCTCCACTCTCTTCTTCTGAAAAACCTAGCAAACGGTCTTCTTCCAAGTGAAAAGATAAGAAACCTGTTTCTGGTTCTTATGAACCAGTTCTGTTTACTTCTAGACAGTTTATCTCTTCCCCGAAGTCAGATACGGAGTCCTTTTCTGAAGAAGCTTCCTCCCAGTTATCTTGGATGACAACTCCTGTTTCTTCACCATCTCCGTTACAGCTCTCCCAACATTACCATACCAACCCTACCCAGGTTTACATGGCCTTCAGAACCAGAACAGATCCTCAACCTTCCGCTCAAACGGATGACTCTCCTGATGATGCCACTTCCACTGGACCCACTCCTTATGTGGAAGAACCTCAAGAACCTGTTCCAAGCCGTCCTCCTACCAAGCCAACTAATGGCCTTTGGTTCAACCTTGATGGCTCTTCTCCTAGTTCTTGGAGAAAATGAATCTCAGAAATGAGCGCATGGCTCGACCTACAAATGGCCAAATCAGAACAGAACCTTGAAGCAATTTTACGAGAATTCGTATCTTGATTCACTGGTTCTCTCAGAGATTGGTACCAAGCTCTCGGAGAATACAGACAGCTTCAATTTGTCAGTGTCCCTTTAGCCTCCCAAGCTATAGGATTTATTTTTAGAGAATTTCTTGGTGATCCGGATCAATTCTGTAAACAGGCTAGGCAAGAATTCTTTGACATGCACTGTTGTTCACTCAAGAGAAAGGACATTGAATTCCATTATCAAAAGATGTCCCATAGATTTCACACTCTTGGTGGAATCAATGACCATAGCCTTAAATAGGTCTATGTCAACTCTCTCCCTGACGAATTACAAAATGATATTCAAAGAAAGATAGACACCTCCGGACGATCGATCGATCAATGACACATCTTTAGGAGAACTCCACATGTATGCTTTGAGTTCCCTCGATAAACTCTGTGCCACACATAAGTTCTTCTCTAAAATGCTGACAAAAGGAAAACAGCTGCAATCCCAATGCAAACAGCCTTCCCTCCAAATAAAATGCAAATCCGTAGATACTTGCCACTGCAGAACCAAGAAGAAAAATTATTTCCGACGTTTCAAGAACAAGAAAGGCAAACCCAAACGTTTCAGGTTCTATAAAAAGAAAGCAAAACGAGGCTGGAATAAATCCCAACGATGCTATATCTGTGGCAAGCAAGGACATTATGCAAATAAATGTCCCAACAAGAAGGCCAAATCAGCCAGGCTTGTTCAACAGCTAAAAGAAATTGCTGACGAAGTCCCGACCGATGCGGACATCGAATCTATCTTCTCTGAACAAGACAATGCTGATCATACTATAACATTTGTCCTACAAAAGAACTCTTCTGACTCTGAATACTCTGACTCAGGCTTCAATTCTATTCAAGAATCTTACCAAGCTACTCACATTGTCCCTCAATCTGGCCCTTAAGCGCAGGTTCAGATCTTGCCCGATAAATACTCCAAACCTATTGATGTCATTGCTTACTTTGACACAAGTTCTCAAACCACTACGATGAACCCCAAGATCCTTCCTCTAGAAAGCTGGAAACCTTATGTTCGACTTTTCAAAGCAACTGATGGTAAAGTCTTTGCAACAAACCTCATTACCAAGAAAAATATTGGAATTAAGATTTTCCTATCCTACACTCTTTGGGTCCATGTCATTGGCACTCCTCTCCCTGGTAAAGACATCCTCATTGGTTGGGATATTTTTTGTCAAAGCAAATCCCTCCAGATTCTCCCCACAGGAATTAGGTTCAAGAGTAATTTTAAGGCCTTTTCCGATGTTCCAAAGATTTTCCCTCTCTCAGAGTTTCAGCCTTCATTTGAACAGATTCAACGAAGGTTGCTTCACCTTTGTGCTGACAATCATGCCACTTTCTCTCATCCTTCACCTCTGTGGAAAAACCCTGACTTCTTTATTAAGCTCCATTTCAAGCTTAATGAGGATATCAATCCTACTAAGGCATCTCATTCCGGTATGTCACCCTCAAACCTTAAATTGGCAAATGAAGAGTGCAATGAACTTCTCCGGCAAGGTCTGCTTCAACACACCTCTTCCCCTTGGGCGTGCCAAGCCTTTTACATTGAAAAATGCTCGGAATTACACAGGGGAAAGAAGAGATTAGTTGTCGACTACAAGCCACTCAATCTCTTTCTTAGGGATGACAAGTTTCCTATTCCCAGACCTAATGTTCTGTTCTCACAACTTCCTGGTGCCAAAGTTTTTTCTAAATTTGATCTTAAAGGTGCTTTCTGGTAAATTGGTATTCATCCTGATGAAAGGTATAAAACTGCCTTTTGTCTCCCCAATGCACAATACCAATGGACCGTTCTATCTTTTGGCTTAAAAACAGCTCATTCCCTTTTCCAAAAGGCTGTTACCAGGATTTTCCATCCTCTTCTACATTCAGCCCTCATCTACATAGATGACATCCTCCTATTCTCCCCAAATGATACCACCCACAATAATCTTCTTCAACAATTCCATGATATTGTTAATCACTATGGTATCATGCTTTCCGAAAAGAAAAGTACAATTGGCAAATCAGAAATTGAATTTCTTGGGATGAACAACTCTAACAGACAATATCGTCCTGGTCCTCACTTGGCTATCCAATTACTGGATTTCCCTGATTCTAATTTCAGTGTGAAACAAGTCCAACAGTTTCTTGGCATAGTCAATTACATCCGAGACTTCATTCCTCATGCCAGTCATTAAACCTCAGTTCTCTCAGCTCTCTTAAAGAAGCGTCCTCCTCCTTGGAGTTCTTGTCATACTGAGGCCATCCTCAAGTTAAAGGAGATTGCTCAATCTCCACCTGCTCTCACCATACCGTCAACTGGCCAACTCATACTCCAGACAGATGCCAGTGATATTTTTTGGGGTGCCATCCTCATCGAAGACCGAAACGGACGAAAAAGTTATTGTGGACCTGCTAGTGGAAAATTCAAAGATTCCCAACAACATTACCACATGGTTTATAAAGAAATCCTTGTTGTAAAAAATGGTATCCAGAAGTTTGATTTTCACCTCAGGACAAA
This sequence comes from Acer yangbiense, assembly GCA_008009225.1. Taxonomy (NCBI): domain Eukaryota; kingdom Viridiplantae; phylum Streptophyta; class Magnoliopsida; order Sapindales; family Sapindaceae; genus Acer; species Acer yangbiense. Next base: position 37,414,186 of record CM017768.1, read on the forward strand.
GAACTTTATTGTTGAAATGGACAACTCTTCTTTCCCAAAGATTCTCGATTTTCGCAATAAGATTCCTCCTAATCCACTACTTCTGAGACTCAAAGATTGGTTTGCCAGATATGATTTCACTGTACGACACGTGAAAGGTCATCATAATGTTATTGCTGATATGCTTTCCAGACCTCCACTTACCCATCTCATTACATCTACTGGTCACTATCCTCTCATATTCATGGCTTCCCCTACAGGTCCCTCATTATCCTCTTTCGACCTAACAGACCCTTCACAAATGATGTTCCCACCAGAACTCTTGGCTATACTTCCACCTAACCATCAACCTTCTCTAGACCAAATCCAGAATTTTGCTAAAACTCATCTCCCAATATACTTATCCTAGATCAAAGGTCAAGGTTGTCCATCGAGAAGGCTCTGTTCAAATCACCTACCAACTCCTTATTCAGGCGTGAACCAATAGCAGCAGTGGCATTATTAATATCAGCACAAGAAGGATCAGAAGAACGAAATAGATTAAAGAAGTAAGACTGAATCACATAGGCCAAGCCCTCATCAGAGTCCTGCACAATACTATTATCATCGATAAGCTTGGAGATGTGGTTCTTCTTTTTTCGAGCTGTGGCTCTTGAATGGAAACTTTTTGAATTACGGTCACCGAAGGAAAGCAAGTCAGCCCTTGACCTTTGTTTCCAGTATATTCCGTCATGATTCAAGAGACCTGCCAACTCTCTTTCCAACACTTTGATCTTGTGCATAACACCCTCCTCATTGCATTTCTTATATAGACCTTCAATCTCTTTTTATTTTTCCCCGATCAACTTTCATAGAGAACCAAAACACTCAGCACTCCAATAAGACAACTTCGCAGCACACCAACTGAGTTTAAACTTGAGGCCCTTTGTTGAATTTGACAGATCTTTTTCTTCCCATGCATGCTCAACAACCTTACCAATGTCATATTCCTGGAGCCAAAAGGGTTCGAATCTGAAGCTTTTACCTTTGCTCTTGTGGTTGTTGAAAATAGAGTCAAAAGTCAATAGGAAAGGTATGTGGTCAGAAGAGTTGAAACCCATGTGTTCAACTTTGGGAAAAGGAAATTTGTCCCTCCATTGAAAATCTACCAAAATTTGGTCTAGCCTTTCTTGCACATTATTTCTGCCTTCACGTTTATTATTCCAAGTAAACTTTGGTCCCGAGAAGCCTAAATCGATAAGATCGTAGTCTTCCACAGCCTGCTTGAAGGCTAACATTTCTGAAACAGACTTGTTAGAACCACCCTCCTTCTCAGTGATACTAAGCAAATCGTTGAAATCCCCCCAAACTATCCAAGGTAAGTCATCAACTTCTCTGAGATGTTTGAGAAGACCTCAAGAACTCACTCGTTATCCCCGATTAGGATTGCCATAAAAGCCTGAGAACCGCCAACGAAAACCATCATCTAATTGGATCCGGGTGTCAATATGCCCAACTGAGTAAGAGAGAACCGTGACAGTGATGCAATCTTTCCATAGTAACATCAACCCACCACTGTTGCCTATGCTATCCACACTAATGCCACCTACAAAACCCAACAAATCCTTTATTTTCCCCAGACGAGAACCATTGAGCTTAGTCTTAGAAAGGAACACCAAAACTAGAGAATGCTTTCAGAGCAGCCTCTTCAAGGCCGTGAACGCACGAGGATTCCTCAAACCCCACACGTTCCAGTTAACGCCTATCATTGCTCCCGACGGGTCATTTCAGAGTCAATCGAACTCCTACACTTCTTGTTTTCCTTGACTTCCTCATCCACTAAAAAATCCATCTTTCTCTTGCATTTCTACCCACCCATTTCTACCGCAGTTTCATAGGACTGCCTGAAACAGATAAAGAGGGAGGAGAGGATCCTATACGAGTTTTGGGGTTTAGCTTATAACTGGGAGATCTTTGTTTTGTAGAAGGTGAGTTCCCCTTAGCATTTTTACGGTTCTTCTAGCTTAGGGAAAACATCCTGTGAAGGGGACTGGAAACTTTCTCGGAAATCTGCTGGACTTGTCCACCTCGCGCCAATCACTTCCCTTTCTTGGTAGATTTTACCTTTAGTGGTTCATTTTCTACAACAGTACCTGACTTCACCGAAGGTGACCTCACCCCCATTATATCTATGTCTTCACCACAGTATCCATTTTCATTTAAAATCTTCTGTTTTGATATAGGAACAATAACATTAGTTGGGTTCGAATTTGGGCTTAAAGAGGGTGGCTTAAGTGCGTGGCCCAAAATCCCTGTCTCACTCGTGTGCTCCAGACTTAGACCTTTTTGCTGGAAATCCTCCTCTAACTAGTGAATAGCTCCATCTTCTTCTGCTAGAGAAAGCAATTCACACAGTCTTGCAATTTCTTGAGCATCCATCTCTAAGAAAAGAGAGAAAGTAAGAAAAAAATAGCAACAGCAAGACCGAACAAAAACCACAGCAAATCTGCCAAAATTTTGAAACAACAAAAGTCTCTTTCTGAACCTAGAAGACCCACTACCCAAGGATAGGACTACTCTCGCACTTGCTTTCCTCGGGAGAAAACACGCGGAGAGACTGTTTGGTGCCTTTCAAGCCTTCAAGGGGACACACACATATTTTGTTATCTTGTCATGCTATTTTTATTTCCATATATGTAGTATTACAATATGAAAATATGTATGATTGTTGTTGACGGTGATTTTTCGTCAACACTCAATTAATGATTTGTGATCACATTTGTGGGTGATAATAGTTGAATCTTGATATCGTAAAATAATAAGCAAGAGATACGTGGTAAAACTCCGATGACCGGAGAAACGTCAACGGGTTGTTGCCTAAGCAACGAAGCCAAAATCCACTATGAAAATCGATTACAAGAATACGCTCTGGTCTCTTTAATGCTCAAAAAATCTCCCTCTCTCTTATGCGTTACAAAGGGTATTTATACATGTTGTTCCTAGGGTTTGGGGATACCGCTAGGGTTTAGTGTCGTGGCGCCCAAGTCTTAAGCGGTTGCCCAATCCTAGTCGGATTTTGTTTCCTTCTTGGGCATGATATGTTTCTTGTTTTGGCTGAGTTCGAGTTTGGGCCGGATTCTTTCTCCTTTATTCACGGGAGACCTGCTTGTTTCTTTGTTAAACTCTGAAGGGTTGCACTGCTACGTATTATGGAGGTGCTCACTGCTGATTCCTTCCATGCGTTTGGGAAGTGAGTTTCCGTAACCATCTCTTCTTGTTGATCCCCGAGTATGCCTGAGTATGCCCGAGTAGGTGATGTTACCCGAGCTGGTTCTCTTTGTTTGTGATCGGGTCGCTTTGGTTTCAGCCGAGTGGGTTACTTGGGGGATTTCCCCCTTTCGAGTTGACTTTTCCTGATCCCTGCTTACGTGGCTTCTTTATGGTGATAACGTGTCCTTTATGATGATTTTTACCTATAACAATACCCCCTTAAATATTTGAGCCGAATATCACTTACTCGGGACAAATATTTAACCTCTATTTGCTTCGTTTCTCACGACTTGTTTTCATTTGTTGTCTTCCATATTAATGTTGGTTTTCAATATCCTCGTTTGATTCAAAGTATTACTGGTGTGTCTCAATTATGTCCGCACATGCTTGATCCACCCATTATTCAAAAATCTTTTGATGGCGACACACTGACTTCCTGACGGCTCAAGGCTCTCTCTGCTTGCCACATGTCTCCTTTTACTTGGTCGTGGTAGGAGACATTTATAGGACACGACCCTTCTGTTCGTTCGTGCATAGCCTACGTCACTCCCACCGCCTCTCTGTTTTCCCGCTTCTTCACCTACCCTCTCTAGGGTTTCGATTTTTTTTTGAAACCGGTACCGCCTATATATATATTAGCTTGATGCTTCGTGGGGAAAGTCCCTATTTCTCTGCAAAAATATCCTGCCATTTTTCTTTTCTTTTCTCTTCCTGATAGAAGTTCGCCTGCATCTGTTACTTTTCTTTGAGTTATTTGGAATTAGACGCTTGTTTCTCAGTCCTTCCAAGATCCTCAACTTCAAACCCCAGATATTTTCTTGAAGACCATTCCTCCATCTCTAAAGATTTCCTCTACAGTTCGCGTACCTCTAGTTTTCTGATACATCAAGGTTAGTTCTTATGGATCATGTTGCTAGGCATCGTCTTTTTACTGTTGGTATGATTGCTATTGAACAAGGTGATGCTTTTCTTGCCACGGTTGTCCACAGGTTGCTAGGAGACCTTCTCCCTGATCAACCTCAATATTTAGACACCGATGTTTCAGGGCTTTTTGTGAAGGACCTACTACTTCTGAAGTTCCTCCTACTTCAAAAATTCCCTCCGTTTCTTCGAATTCATCGCAGCTTGACTCTTATCAGCCTGAAGCTCAGTCAGATTCTTCTGCTTTCGTTCGTGTTGATACTCGGCCGTGGAGACGAATGGGGAAGAGGATGAGCAATCGTCAAACTTACAAGGATTCTCACTCCCTAGAGAGCCGAGTCGGGACCCAGAGGGTAGTTGAGAACGATATTGAAGAGGAGCATAGGGCCGCTCGCATTCCTTTCTCTCCCGAGCGGATATGTGCCTATGACATCGAGCCGAACGTGGTCGGCTCTGAAGAGATAAAAAAGTATATGCGACGGTTTGACCTGGACAGCAACATAGTTTCGCTAATTCCTATTGACGGTCGAGCTGCATAGAACCCCCCACTTGGCCACATGGCAATCTATGGGGCAATGCTTACTTGTGGTGTTACTCTTCCTCTTCAGCCTTTCATCACTTGGTTTTTGGCTGAGGCTCGACTTGCCCCGGCGCAGCTAACTCCGAATAGCTACCAGATTTTGATGTGCATGTGGCACATGTGGCATAGGATGAAGCGGCCACCTCCCACACCTCGCGAAATTCGGCACTTTTATGCGTTGAGGCCCACGGGGAAGACTGGGGTTTATTTTCTTCAATCGAGCCAGCCTGAGTTCTGGATCCCAAAAGACGTGGTGGTTAAGGGTGAAATCGAACCGAAGATGAAGGGATTTGTTTGGGGCTTCCCCACTTCAAATAAATTTTGGAAGAACAGCTGGTTCTTCGTGGGTAAACGCTGGGGCCAATCAGTCAGTTTTAATCTTGATGGTACTCGGGTGATTAGCAGGGTTCCTCGGTACTTTTATTCACCCCAATGGAACCATATGACTCCTGCCTTTACTGACGAGGAGCTCAAGACTTTGACTCGGGCGGCCGTTCGCCCTTTGGAGAAGATGGGCAAACCTTATCTCTTCAATGAGGAGAAAATGATTAGAGCTCGCCTTTTTCCCCAGATTTCTGCATGCCGCAAACGCCGTAAGTTTTTTATAAGCTTTCCCTGGTTATTCTTGCATTCTGGCTCTTAAATCAGTCTACTGACTCGAAAAAACACCTTTTTTTTTTCTTAAAGTGTTCGATGTAGACATAGTCTGCGATGCTCAGGCACGCCGGATGAAAGGCATCGTGGAGGCGAGCTGAAAAGCAGCTCTTCACCAGCGAGATGCTGGGATAGCCCCTCCCAAAGGTGACTCTGATGAGAGTGCTCCCGAGAATCCTCCCGAGGGAGATGATGAAGAGGGAGTGCCCGATTATATGTGCCCGAGGAGACCCATGGTCAAGAAATGACCGCATATTCAGCAGAAGATATGGGCGATCCGGAGGGCTTTGGAGCAAGTAGGACCAACTTTGGAGTAAGTATGACCACTGCTGGGCAGGACAATCAAGCGGGTCCTTCTTCTTTTAAGGGAAAAGAGAAAGTTGGGCACTCCTCTGAGCCTGAGCCAGCGGCTCTCTCTCGTGGAACTAATTCTCCCCACTCTGCTGCAAACATGCCAAGTGCTACATTCCAGGGTGCTGAAGCAGCTAGGGAACATTCAGGCATGATGGCTCTGGAGATTTCGACTCCTGCCGAGCCAATTCCTACTCCTCCCGGAGATAGCAGTGTTGAAATGAGGCATCCCGATCTGAAAATCCTGCGGCTGACTTGAATACTCGCGGGAGGCAATCTGGAAAGAGAAAGGCCTCGTTTTATCCTGGTTGCCCTACCCCCAATATCCCCCGAGTAGTTGCATATATTGATTCATCTTCAAGTGATGAGGGGGGAGTAGAGATTGGGAGAAAAATGAGTATGACCCCTCCACGGGACCAGATCAAGGGCAGTGTTGGCGGCTCCGCTAGCTCTCCTCGGGCGGCCTCGACTGCCGGGCTTCCTGAAACTTACGTTGGTGGTTTGGGCCCCTTGACCCAGACAGACAATCCTACTCCCGAGACTATGCTGAGGGCCATGGCTTCAGGCCGAGCCTACATTGGGGAGGATCATTGGAGTCACCTCAAGGCTGGAACCATGTCCGATCGGCTCTGTAACTTCTTCAACAGTGCTTCCTACGTAAATAACGCCTTGATTATATACGTAATTTTGTATTTTTTTTTTTTTTTTTTTTTTTTTTTTTTTACTTTACTCCTGTTTGCTGTTGATTTGCTGCAGATGGTGGCTGAGATGTCCGGGGCTTGCCAGGCTGGTGAAGCCCAGGCAGAAAGAATAAGGCAGCTAGAAGCCCAACTGAAGGAGAGTGAGGACCATCGCTCTCGGGCTGAGTTAGCTTGTCAAGAGGGGGCTAGATCAAGTTAGGTGCTCCTGGATCAATGCCTGGCACGTCAAATGGAGGCTGAGCAGAAGGCATCTTTTGCTGCTGAGGAGGCCAAAACCCTGCAAGATCAGTTGTCCTCCACTCAAGATGTTTTGCTCCAGGCCGAGCAGACCGCTGAGGACCTGAAAATCTCTTGCGAACGCCGAATAGAAGACTTGGAGCGTCAGGCATTGACAGTCAAATCTCTATCAAAGAAAGCTAGGCTGGAGTTGGAGATACAGGGGGTCGACCGCTTTAAAAGATCTCTAGCCTTTGATGCTTTGCTTCTCAAGGAGTTCCAATAGGGAATGGTCTCGGCTGGAGAATTCTTCAAGATGAAGAATAGGGCGACCGACCGGGCCAGGGCCATGGCCAACTGGAGCCTTTCGATCAAGAAGCATGTGGATACGTCTCTGGAGTCTCTTCAGACCCAGATGAAAGAGTGGCGAGCATATTGCCGAAGTAAAGGTAAGGTGCCATATCCCATGCATCTGGAGGTTCCCACCGCCGATTCCTTCTCTACTTTTCACGCTTGTCAGAAAGCGGGGATCGATGGTGAGAATCCTGATGTTGGTCCCGTCCCTGGGATGGACTATAGCGCCTGGATGGATGACGAAGAAGATGTGATTGTGTGGCCCTCTGATGATAGCCTCCTCAGCGAGTACGTGATGGAGCCTGACCCGAGCGTCGGTGGGAGCAGCTCATAACCCCCAGTGCCATCTTCTTGATTTTTTCTTCTGTACTTTTTTGTAATGATTCTTGTATTAACCTTACTTATATATATATATGAATTTTCATTCTTACCGTTTTGCTTTCTAATTCCCGAGTACTTTGTTAACGGGTCGCTAGCTAGTTTAGCCGAGTATATTATTTAACTGGCGATTAATTTGGCCAAGTATCTAATTTAACTGGCAACTAACTGATCTTAGCCGAGTGTCTTGTTCAACTGGCAATTAATTTGGCCGAGTATCTTATTTAACTAGAAACTAACTGATCTTAGCCGAGTATTTTATTCAACTGGCAATTAATTTGGCCGAGTATCTTATTTAACTAGCGTTTTGTCTTTTTGACCTGTTTAGGTTTTACCTAAACGTTACGTCGAGGCTCACCACGACCATACGCTGAGGTCCTTACACAAGTCACCTAGGACGTCTCCCGGTTTTGTCTGTGCAAGGTTTTGCCAAATCGTTGGGGTACTATGTACCGGCCAACACGGCTGCGCATCTCACCAGCCTTTCTGGCGGCGTTCCGAGCAATTTTCCAGTTATCCTGGTGCCTCGGTTTTACCTTTTTGCCAAGAAGTGCGTTTGCACTATCTTAACTAAGCGGGCTTGCTATTTCAGCTTCTTCGCCCTTCGAGCACTACTTGTCCGCTCTCTCGCGGCTTCGTAGCGTCCGAATTTTTTCTTTTTTGGCGTTTGTTTAGCCAACTTTTAAGTGGCTGCTGTTGTTCATAGGCCATGGAATATCTTTGATCATGGGACTCATTGACTTCAATGAATAACCTCTTTATTGGCAAATGAACTTTATTAGATAAACAAATCAAATAAATCTGAAACAGTTAATGCAAAGCTAAAACTGAACAAAAAACAAACTGAATTAACATAAACATAAGGATGAGTTCCTTAGGGGTAGAAAATCTTGAGATACTTTGCATTGCATGGTCGGGGTACTAGGCTACCCCCTAGTCGGGCTATCATGTATGCCCCGTGCCCAGCGACTCCCTTGACGATGTACGACCCCTCCTATTTGTCGGCGAGGGATCCTGCTGACCTGTCATTGGTATTCGGGGACACTTTTCTTAGCACTAAGTCTCCAAGCTAGAATCTACGCACGCGAACATGGGAATTATAGTACCTCGCAGCCCTTTGCTGGTACGCGGTGTTTCGCACTTGCGCTGCATGCCTGACTTCCTCAAGCTCATCTAAGTTTTGCTGTAGCATGTTAACATTGTGCTCAGGGCTGTATAGTTGTACCCTGGGTGATGTAAAACTTATTTCTGCTGGGATAACGGCCTCCGTCCCGAATGCTAACGCAAAAGGTGTCTCCCCTATGGATGACCTTATAGTTGTTCGATATACCCATAGCACCTCTGGTAGCTTGTCGGCCCAGCTACCTTTCTTTGCTTCCAACTTTGCTTTCAGCGTGTGCTTGATCACCTTGTTCACAGCTTCGGTCTGGCCATTGGTTTGAGGATGAGCAGGTGATGCATAGTAGTTTGCGATCTTATACTCTTCGCACATTTCTCTGAACTTGCTGTTGTCGAACTGGGTCCCATTGTCTGTTATGATGATGCTCGGGATCCCAAACCTATATATTATGTTCTTTCTGACAAAGCTGGTGGTGTTTGCCTCAATGATGTGCATGAGAGCTTCTGCTTCCGCCCATTTAGTAAAGTAGTCTACTGCCACAATAGCATGCTTCGCACCCCCCTTTGTTCCAGTGGGAATTGGTCTTATCAGGTCGAGGCCCCACATGTCAAAGGGCCAAGGTGAAGTTAAGTTTCTAAGCAACTCTGGGGGTTGCCGAATATCGTTTGCTATTCTCTGGCATATCTCACAGCTCTCCGCGAATCGCTGTGCCTCTGCAAACAAAGTCGGCCAATAGAATCCTTGCCTAAGTACCTTATTCGCCAGACTCTTACCCCAGTATGGTTCCCGCATACTCCACTTTGAACATCCTTCAGGATTTTTTTGGTTTCTTCGCCGGTGATACACCTTTGCATCACCTTTGAGAACCCTCTTCTGTATAATTCACCTCTCAGAATTGTGTACCGGGTTGACCTGTACTTGACGCATTTTGCTTCCACAGCATCCTCGGGTAAAATATTTTCCTCTAAATACTTTCTAAGTTGTGTGGTCCAGTCACCTTGAACTGGTCGGATCTTCGACACCATGACTTCCTCAGATTCTGCTATACTCGGACTAGTCAGGTGCGCCACCGGTATTGCTTTGGACTTGATACTCATGGTGGCTGAAGCTAATTTGGACAAAGCGTTTGCTTTGTCGTTTTCTTCCCGAGGGATCTAAAAGATCTTGTACATCTTGAATTTTTTGAGCAGTTTCTTTGTAATGTCCAGGTAAGCTATCATGTGCTCCTCCCTCGCCTGGTATTCATCCAATACCTGGTTAACCACAACTTGCGAATCACTGTAAATCTCCAACTCATCTGCTCCTAACGCTATACAAACCCTCAAGCCAGCCAACAAAGCTTCATATTCTGCTTGGTTGTTGGTTGCTTTGAAATTGAACCTCATGGCGCACTCTATAGCGTCTCCCTCCAGGGTTGTTATGACTATCCCGGCCCGGCTGCCGTGGGTGTTTGATGATCCATCTACATGCAACCTCCATCGGAAACTATTCTCCTGTTTGCCTACCATCATTCTTCTCACTTCGGCAACTGGCTCGGTGAATTCCACTATAAAATCTGACACTGCCTACCCCTTGACTACGGTTTTTTGGGGTGTATTTGACATCGAATTTGCTCAACTCCACCGCCCATTTAGTCAGCCTACCTGACAGTTCTGGCTTTTGCAAGATGAGCTTCAGCGGGCAATCAGTGTACACCTCTATTGCATGCGCTTGGAAATATGGCCTTAGCTTCCTGGCTGCCGTGATCAGGGCGAGCGCTATCTTTTCCGCCGGTGAATACCTTGTCTCTACAGGCAGCAACGCCTTGCTGGTGTAATACACCGGTCTCTGTATTCCTTCCTCCACTCAGATCAACACCGAGCTTGTTGCCACTTCTGTGACCGAGAGGTATAGGTACAATGTCTCTCCAACCACTGGCTTTGAGAGGATGGGTGCTCGCCCTAAGTACTCTTTCAACTTCTGGAAGGCTGCTTCACATTCTTTGTTCCACTCGAGCCCTTTTCCTTTCTTTATTGCTTTAAAAAACGGGGAGCATCTGTCTGTTGATTTTGCTATAAATCGGTTAAGTGATGCAAGACATCCCGTCAGCCTCTGTATGTCCTTCAGCGTTCTTGGCGAAGCCATCTCTTCTAATGCTTTTATTCTCGAGGTTCACTTCGATTCCCCTCTGATGCACCTGGAAACCTAGAAACCTACCTGATGGTACCCCGAACACACATTTGCTCGGGTTAAGTTTCATCTTGTACCTTCTTAGAACCTCAAAGGTTTCTTTTAGATCTTTCGCTTGTCTCTCTACCGTGACACTCTTGGTCAGCATGTCATCTACATAGACCTCCATGTTCCTCCCAATCTGCCGAGCGAATATCCTGTTCACCAACCTCTGGTACGTTGCCCCGACATTCTTCAATCCGAATGGCATCACCTTATAGCAATACAACCCCTGGTCTGTGGTGAATGCTGTTTTCTCTTCGTCGGCTTTATTCATTCGGATCTGATTGTACCCCGAGTAAGCATTCATGAAGCTTAACAATTCGTGCCCTGCTGTTGCGTCCACTAGCTGGTCGATCCTTGGTAGTGGGAAGCTGTCTTTCGGGCAGGCCTTGTTTAAATCTGTGAAATCCATACACATCCTCCATTGGTTGTTCTTTTTCTTGACTAGCACCACATTGGCCACCCATTCCGGGTACTTGACTTCCCTTATCGATCCTATGGAAAGTAACTTTTTTACTTCATTTTTAATCAGTGTTCGAAAATGCGGGCTAGGCGCCCACCTAGGCGGCCGTATCGGCGGAATCGGCAGCCAGCCGAACTATTTTGAGCAAAAACGGTGGGATTAGGCGGTCTGGAAGAATTCGGGTGACGTGGCCGATTTTTGGCGGATTAATCGGGTCTAGGCGGAGTCAAAGCTGTTGACTCCGCCCAAACCGAATTTTTTTTTTTAATTCGGCTTCAAAAAACAGTAAAATCTCAGAAGTAAGAAAAGAACAGTGAAACACAATTTAAAAAAAAATCAAAAATCCCATCTCAAATTGACTCTCTCCTCTCAATCGCCAACCAAACCACCTTACTCTTGTCGCCGCCAGTCGCCAGAAGGAGCCTCCGTCGCCGTTGTCGCCGGCGTTCTGTTCATCGTCACTGTCTAGGGTTTTTTACTTTGTTTAGTTTTCTGAGCAAAATCAATGGAGAAAATATAAGTAAAATCTGCACACAAATTAGATTTGAGAGCTGTTAATAAACAAAACCCACCAAGATTTAATGAAAAATAACTCAAAAACAAGGTTTAATGGAGGAGTGAGAAAGCTTAAAAGGAGAGAAATGGTGGAATAGAGTTGGGTGCGTGAAAAAGAGAGAGAGAGTCAGAGAGAAAGCGTGAAAGAGATGAAAAAATAAAGATTTTTTTTTATGAGTCTTTGACTTTTAAAAAGCAAATTTGCAAAATAACAAAACACACCCTCTTTCAATGTAACAATCTAAAATATACAACAAATAGTAAAACTAAATTGAATAGGTACAAGACATAAAAACAAAAAGGAAATTCTGTTGATGATTTTGTTTGAATTTTGTCATAATATGAGTTTTATTATTGGTTTTATAGGTAGAAAATTAGGAAAAAAAAAAAAAAAAAACCGGCCGCCTAGAAATCCGCCTAGACGCCGACTAGGCCGCCTAGGCGCTAGGCGCTGGTCCACCGCCCGACTAGCGCCTAGCGTTTACTAGAACACTGTTTTTAATAGCTGTACTCCTTTCGGGGTTGAATAGCCATCTTTTCTGCTTCACCGGACGGAACTCTGGGTTGATGGAGAGGCAATGTGATATCACCTTCGGGTCTATCCCCATCATATCTTCATGGCTCCAAGCAAAAACATCATTGTAATCTCTCAGTAGCGTGACAAGCTGGGCTTTGACATGTGCATTCAAACTTGCCCCTACCTTCACTGTCCTACTCGGATCCTCTGGATCCAGTGCCACTTCTTCGGTAGGCTCATCTTTCTTAGCCTCAGGTTCTTCTCTGGGATCCAACTCAAATTCTTTCGGCACTTCTGCCTGCTCTTCAGGTTCACCAACTTCTTGCTCGGCTGTTGCCGCGTATACTTGGTGTACTTCCCTATCTTTATACACTGACAAATTTGCTCTTCGGGCCATTTCTTGTGACCCCTTGACCACTCCTACCCCATATTTTGTCGGGAACTTCATCATGAGGGCGTAGGTTGCTGTCACTGCCTTGGCTTTATTCAAGAATGGTCGGCCCAATAAGGCGTTGTACGGCCAATTTTCTATATCCACCACCACAAAGTCGAGTAGCACTATTTTTTGGCAAGGAGCCTTCCCGACCTTCACAGGTAATTTCACCGTGCCAAGTGATGAGAATAAGGGGGCCACATCAAGAGATCCATTGCACGTTCCGGTTGGGCCAATAACAAGGGCAAGGGCTAAGAGATTCAAGGAAGCACTAAATGGCCTGATTCAAGACACTTGGGCTGATTCCGAATTATTAAAGTCAAAGATGAGCCCACATGAAGACCAAGGCTTAACTAACGTCATCAAGGCAATTGATTGGGCCGAATAAGAGAAGACTTGGGCGTGAAGTAGAAGCTTGGGCGTGTGGAGGAGAGTCAAATTCAGTTCTTTCCTTTTTTCTTAGTTTTCCAAAGAATAATGAATTGATTTGTTTCCAAATATTAAGGGGCCGATTTGCTTCCAAATTTTAGCCTTCCAAATAGGGAGCAAGTCAATTAGTTGCTTGTTTTAGTTTATTTTCTTTCCCGTTTGTAAGGCATTAATTGCCAAATATTTATTTCCTTTTTGGTTTTAGGGTTTCAGTATTTAAGGGTCCTTTTGATGTATTTTTCGATAGACTTTGATTTGAATACAAATTGAGAGAATTTTCTCTATTGTTCTTTGAGAACTAATTGGAACTTATCAAAATTCTCTGTGGCGTTCCTCCTTGACTTATCAATCGAGTATTCCATCCTTGATTTTGGCGTCCTCCTTTATACCAAGGTTCACATCTCATCATAGGTGTTGGGTCGCGGTTTCCATCCGAACCAGAGGTTAGAACGATCCTAGGCATCAATCTTGATACAATCGACGAGGTTCGTATCATTTGGTATCAGAGCTTCGGCTTCTAACATCAGGTTTTATCTATCTTAGTTCTTCTTCTTCTTCTTTGATTTCGTTGATCAAAAAAATATATATATATATTTGATTCCGTTCATCAAGTCCAGTACAAAAAAAAAAAAAAAAAAAAAAATTACCAAAGGTCCTACTTGTTGATCAAGGTAAAAAAAATAATAATAATAAAAAAATAAAAAAAAATAAAAAAAGTACAAACTTTTTTTTTTAGGACGATCCTGTAGTAGTTGAATATATCAACTATTGATAGTCCCCTTCTTTGTTTCGTGCAGTATCATTCAAAAAAAAAAAAAAAATTCTGGTATTAGTTTGTTATTTCAGTTTCGTTGTGATTTGTTTTGTGTGAACCTATGAGATCTTTGTTTCGTGTGAACGTGGCTAAGAAATTTTGATTATTGTTTGATTAGTTTGATAAGAACTTTTGAGAAATTACGAGTGGAAAAAGGCAAGAGTGGTGAGTACACACTGAGGGTAAAAGATAAAAGATTTGAGTGAAACACGAGTGTGAGTGCCATCATCTTTGAGGGTAAACACGTGAGGGAGTGTTTGTGAGGCTTACTTATTCTTGTTGTTTTGCAGGTTCTAAAAATTTCACACGATAACAGTAAGGAACTGTCCGACGAAGCACCAAAAACGGTAGATCTCGACCGTTTGTTTACAGCCATGCAACAACACATGGCGCGAATGGAGATTCAGTTTGGCGAGGTGAATGATAGGTTTGGCGAGATGAATGATAGGTTACACAAAGTGGAGTCTAGTTCACAAAGGGAGCAGCCAATCAGGGCTCCTAATGTGGAACGAAGAGAAAGGAACCTACCTAGGAATGATTATGAAGATGATTATGGGAATGACCTAGAGGAGGATGATCGCATGTCTAATGTGGGTGCCGGCAGATTTAGGCATGGAATGGGAGGTAGAGGAGTTAGGTATGGGAATAGAGAAGATAGGTATGGGAATAGAGGAGATAGGTATGGAGAAAGGGTTGATAATAACTTGGGTAGTATAAAGGTGAAGATTCCAACCTTCCAAGGTAAAACTGATCCTGAAGCTTATTTGGAATGGGAGAAAAGAATAGAGTTGGTGTTTGATTGCCATGAATATTCCGAGTTGAAGAAGGTGAAATTGGCAGCCATAGAGTTCACTGATTATGCTATTGTTTGGTGGGATCAACTGATTGTGAGTCGGAGACGAAATGGAGAAAGACTTATTGAGACATGGGAGGAGATGAAAACTGTTATGAGGAGGAGATTCATTCCAAGTCACTATTATAGGGGTTTGTTTCAAAAATTGCAAACTCTTACTCAGGGGTCTAAGTGTGTTGAAGACTACTACAAGGAGATGGAGATAGCCATGATTCGAGTTGATGTAGAGGAGGACCGAGAGGCAACTATGGCTAGGTTTCTAAATGGGCTAAACCGAGACATTGCGAATGTAGTGGAGATGCAACATTATGTTGAGTTGACTGACATGGTACACATGGCCATTAAAGTGGAACAACAATTGAAAAGGAGGGGTTCCACATGGGTTGGGCAAAATTTGGGCTCTTCATCATCATGGAAACCGAATTGGAGCAAGAGAGAGGACCAGCCTAGTTTCAAGGCCAAGGCAAAGACCGAACCTTCCAAAGATCACAAGGCCGGAGGCCCATTAAATCAAGGTAAATTAGATTCTCAACCTTCTAGAAACCGTGACATTAAGTGCTTTAAGTGTTTGGGAACAGGTCATATTGCATCACAATACCCAAACAAGAGAGTAATGGTTTTGAAGGATGATGGCGGTATCGAATCCGAGGATGAATCCGATGATGAGTCCATGCCGCCTTTGGAGGATGTAAGTGACTTTGAATATCCGGTAGGTGGAGAGCTTTTGGTTGCAAGAAGAGCTCTTAGTGCTCAAGCTAAGGAAGATGATGAGGTACAACGTGATAACATTTTTCACACCCGCTGCCATGTTAATGATAAGGTATGTAGTATGATTATTGATGGGGGGAGTTGTACTAATGTGGCTAGCACTACTTTGGTGGAAAAATTGAATTTGACAACTTTGAAGCACCCAAAACCTTATAGGCTATAATGGTTGAATGATAGTGGGGAAGTTAGGGTGAATAAATAGGTGTTGGTGTCATTTTCAATTGGAAAATACAAAGATGAAGTTATTTGTGACGTGGTACCCATGGATGCGGGTCATATCCTTTTAGGAAGACCGTGGCAATTTGATAGGCATGTGACACATGATGGATATACCAATAGATACTCCTTTGTACTCAATAAAAGGCCAATCACTCTTGTACCTTTAACCCCAAGACAAGTATATGAAGATCAAGTGAGGTTAAAAAAAGAGAGAGATGTTAAAAAGGAGAGTGAGAGTTCAAAAGAGAGAGAGACAAAAGAGAGAGTCCGAAACAGCAAAAAATGAAAAAAAAGTGGAAAAAAAATAGAGGCTGATGAGAAAAAAAGAGAGAGAAAACAAGTGAGTTTTTATGCAAGAGAGAGTGAGATCAAAAATGCTTTGTTTTCAAATCAGCCAATGATTGTACTTTTGTATAAAGAGGCTTGTTTTAGTACTAACGAAATTGACTCTTCTTTGCCTAGTGTTGTTGTTTCACTTTTGCAGGACTTTAATGAAGTGTTTCCCGAAGAGATGCCTATTGGTTTACCACCAATGAGGGGGATTGAGCACCAAATTGATTTTGTACCCGGAGCACCAATTCCAAATAGACCCGCATATAGAAGTAATCCCGAGGAGACAAAGGAACTTCAAAAGCAGGTTGACGAGCTCATGGAAAAGGGGTATGTTCGTGAGAGTATGAGTCCTTGTGCGGTTCCCGTATTGCTTGTGCCTAAGAAGGATGGAACTTGGAGGATGTGCGTTGATTGTCGTGCCATCAACAATATCACTGTAAAGTATCGACATCCTATTCCTAGATTAGATGATATGCTTGATGAATTGCATGGTTTTGTTGTCTTCACTAAAATTGATCTTAAGAGTGGATATCATCAAATTAGGATGAAAAAAGGTGATGAGTGGAAAACTGCTTTTAAAACGAAATATGGTTTATATGAGTGGTTAGTTATGCCTTTTGGATTAACTAATGCACCAAGTACTTTCATGAGATTAATGAACCATGTTTTGCGTGCTTTTATTGGAAAATTTGTGGTTGTTTACTTTGATGATATTTTGATTTATAGCAAAAACCTGGATGAGCATGTTGAACATTTAAAACTTGTTTTAGGTGTTTTAAGAACTGAAAAGTTGTTTGCTAATCTCAAGAAGTGTACCTTTTGCACGGATAGGCTTGTATTTCTTGGTTTTGTTGTTAGTGCTAAAGGGATTGGGGTTGATGAAGAGAAGGTTAAGGCAATTAAGGAGTGGCCGAAACCTACAAATGTGGGACAAGTGAGGAGCTTCCATGGGTTGGCTAGTTTTTATAGGAGGTTTGTGAGGGATTTTAGTAGTCTAGCCGCACCTTTAACTGAAGTTATCAAAAAGAATGTGGGTTTTAAGTGGGGTAATGAACAAGAAAAGGCGTTTAACTTGATTAAGGAGAAATTAACTAACGCACCTTTACTTGCTTTGCCTGACTTTGCTAAAGCTTTTGAGATTGAGTGTGATGCTTCAGGAATAGGTATTGGAGCTGTTCTAATGCAAGAAGGACGTCCCATTGCATTTTATAGTGAGAAAATAAGTGGAGCAGCCTTGAATTATCCTACCTATGACAAGGAGATGTATGCTTTGGTTAGGGCATTGGAAACTTGGCAACACTACCTTTGGCCGAAAGAATTTGTGATTCACACGGATCATGAGTCCTTGAAGCATTTAAAGGGACAGCACAAGCTAAATAAGCGGCATGCCAAGTGGGTGGAGTTCATAGAAACATTTCCATATGTGATCAAGTACAAAAAAGGTAAGGAAAACGTGGTCGCTGATGCTTTGTCTAGACGGTACGTTTTACTTTGTACTTTGGATACTAGATTGCTTGGTTTTGACTACATTAAAGAATTGTATGTGGAAGATTCTGATTTTGGTAATGTATTCAATGCATGTGAAAAAGTAGCATTTGGCAAGTTTTATAGGCATGATGGATTTTTGTTTAGAGAAACTAAATTATGTGTGCCTAAGAGTTCTTTGTGTGAATTGCTTGTTAGAGAAGCTCATGGGGGAGGTTTGATGGGGCATTTTGGTATAGCCAAGACACTAGATGTTTTGCATGAACACTTCTTTTGGCCTCATATGAAACGTGACGTAGAAAGAATCTGTGAAAAATGCATTACATGTAGACGAGCTAAGTCTAGGATCAAGCCTCATGGATTGTATACTCCTTTGCCTATACCTAGTGGACCTTGGATTGATATTTCTATGGATTTTGTGTTGGGTTTGCCTAGGTCAAAAAGGGGTAGGGATTCTATATATGTGGTTGTTGATAGGTTTTCTAAAATGGCACATTTCATTCCTTGTCATAAAACTGATGATGCATCACATATTGCTAATTTGTTTTTCAAAGAAATTGTTCGATTGCATGGCATGCCTAAGACCATTGTTTCAGATAGAGATGCTAAGTTCTTAAGCTACTTTTGGAAGACTTTGTGGGGTAAGTTAGGAACTAAACTTTTGTTTTCTACTACTTGTCATCCACAAACTGATGGTCAAACTGAAGTAATTAATAGGACTTTATCTGCCTTGTTGCGTGCTATAATACAAAAGAACTTGAAAACATGGGAGGATTGTTTGCCGCATGTAGAGTTTGCTTATAATAGGAGTGTGCATTCTGCAACTCATTATTCGCCTTTTGAAATTGTATATGGTTTTAATCCGTTGACTCCTTTGGATTTAATTCCTTTACCTGTGAATGAGCATGTTAACTTGGATGGGAAGAAAAAGGCAGATTTTGTTAAGCAACTCCATGAAAAGACTCGACAAAACATAGAGAGGAGAACTGAGCAATATGCCACGCAAGCTAATAAAGGGCGCAAGAAAGTTGTGTTTGAACCCGGTGATTGGGTGTGGTTGCATATGAGGAAGGAACAGTTTCCAGTCCAGCGGCGTTCTAAATTACTTCCTAGGGAATATGGCCCATTTCAAGTGCTTGAAAGGATCAATGACAACGCCTACAAGTTAGATCTTCCAGGTGAGTATAATGTTAGTGCAAGCTTCAATGTTTCTGATTTGTCTCCTTTTGATGTAGGTGACGATTTGAGGACAAATCCTTTTCAAGAGGGAAGGAATGATGAGAATAAGGGGGCCACATCAAGAGATCCATTGCACGTTCCAGTTGGGCCAATAACAAGGGCAAGGGCAAGGGCAAGGGCTAAGAGATTCAAGGAAGCACTAAATGGCCTGATTCAAGACACTTGGGCTGATTCCGAATTATTAAAGTCCAAGATGAGCCCACATGAAGACCAAGGCTTAACTAACATCATCAAGGCAATTGATTAGGCCGAATAAGAGAAGACTTGGGCGTGAAGTAGAAGACTTGGGCGTGAAGTAGAAGCTTGGGCGTGTGGAGGAGAGTCAAATTCAGTTTTTTCCTTTTTTCTTAGTTTTCCAAAGAATAATGAATTGATTTGTTTCCAAATATTAAGGGGCCGATTTGCTTCCAAATTTTAGCCTTCCAAATAGGGAGCAAGTCAATTAGTTGCTTGTTTTAGTTTATTTTCTTTCCCGTTTGTAAGGCATTAATTGCCAAATATTTATTTCCTTTTTGGTTTTAGGGTTTCAGTATTTAAGGGTCCTTTTGATGTATTTTTCGATAGACTTTGATTTGAATACAAATTGAGAGAATTTTCTCTATTGTTCTTTGAGAACTAATTGGAACTTATCAGAATTCTCTGTGGCGTTCCTCCTTGACTTATCAATCGAGTATTCCATCCTTGATTGTGGCGTCCTCCTTCATACCAAGGTTCACATCTCATTATAGGTGTTGGGTCCCGGTTTCCATCTGAACCAGAGGTTAGAACGATCCTAGGCATCAATCTTGATACAATCGACGAGGTTCGTATCACCAAGCGACCTTACTTCGACTCCTCCAAATCCTCTAAGGGGTATGGGAAATGGTTGTAGGTCTTTCCTATCTAGCCTCAGCTGGTCATATACTTCTGCACTAAGAATATTTGCTGAGCTTCCATTGTCAATCAAAATCCGATGAACCTCTCTATGACCAATCCGTACGCTGATCACCAGCGCGTCATTTGGCCTAACATCTACTCCATGCGAATCGGCTTCTATGAATATGATCGGGTTCCAGCCTTCCTTGATTCTCTTCGGGTCAGGTTCAACAGAATTGACGTCTAGGTCTCTCCGTGCTTCCACGACCTCCCGGATTTCCTGGGTCCTTTCCCTGTTACTCTTGCCAGTCGCTGGTCCCCCGAAGATGGTGTTGATTGCTCCTTCATCCTCAGCTTTCTTGGGACTAGGCTTTCTTGCCCGTCCGTCCTGTCGGTTATCCTTCTGTCCATCCGCCCTATCAACCTTTTTTAAGACGATATCTTTCAAATGTCCTTCTCTGATGAGGGTTTCGATGTGGTCCCTTAGCTGGAAACACTTAGATGTCTCGTGCCCATTCTCCTTGTGGAACCTGCAATACTTGGTGGTGTCCCTCCGAGCATACATTGACTACTTAGGCGGTTCTTTAGACATGTTCTTTTCTTCTAGGATTGCCAAAATTTCCTCTTGATCCTTTTTCAACGGGGTATAGTTTGTATATCTGCCCTGGAATCTCTGCCGCGGTTGATCGGTTTTTGGGTCATATGCTCGACGTCCATCCCGACCATCTCGCACCTTATTATTTTGTTTGTCACCTTTGGTATCGGGCACCTTTGCTTGGTCTTTGGTTTTTGATCCTTCTGGACGACCGCCATGTACGAAGTAACCTCCTGTGGCAATTTCTTCCTCCTCAGCCAGGGCGTAACCCCCGCCCATGTCCATCATATCGGCATAACTGGTTAGTCGGGCTCTTCAGAGGTCAAATGACAATTGGCCGTTCTGAAGGTTGTTGATGAACGCGGCAATTATGGCTTCGTCATTTGCACTCCCAATCTCGGACACTTCCTGACCGAACCTCCCCAAATATTTCTTCAGTGACTCGTCTTTTCCCTGTTTTAGCTGGGACAAGTGGGCCACCGACTTCTTCCTATGTACATTACCGAGGAATTGCCTTGAGAAAGCTTTACTCAGCTTGTTGAAATTGCCTATACTCGCTGCTGGTAACCTGTCGAACCACCTGGAGCTTAAATCCCCAAGAGTTTGGGGGAAATTCAAACACAGCAAGGCGTCATTGTAGACATACTGGGCCATGGCACTCTTATACCTTCTGACGTGTTCCTTCGGATTAGTGTCCTTTTTGAATTGCTCTACGTGAGGCATCCTGAATCTCTCCGGGAAGGGTGTCCTCAGGATTTCATTGGTGAAAGGGCTTCCGGACTCGTCGTTTGACAATTCATTACGCCCATATCGCCTGACTAAAGCATCCATCTGTCGACGATTATTCTGAACTTCCCGGGTCAAACTCTGTATGAGTATGTCCCTGTCTCCTTCCGGTTCTCCCATCGCATTGAAATTCTGACTTACAGTCAGTTTTTGGCCCCTTTCCTCTGGATTCAACTCTTTATGTTCTCGATTTAGGCCATACAGCCGAACTGTGCCCCTTTGGCGCTTGCGATGATAACTCTGCTCACTCTCTCCTAAGGATGATGACCGGGCTCTTCGATGAGTACGTCTTCTGAGGCGATCTCGATCCCTAGCCATCCGATCCTAATCATGCCTTCTGTCAGAATCATTCTCCTCTCTATGCTCCTTGCTATCCCTGGCTAACCTTTCAGACAAAATTGCTGGCCTATCTGTAGGACCTCGGCTCACCTTTATGGGTGCATCCGGCGTTGGTACCACCACCGTGGAACGCAATCTTGTTGTCTGCTGATTTGGGGCGGAAAGATTGTGAGGTGACATCAAACCCTCCGTGGTGGAAAGGTCAACTCCCTGCCTTGCTGCGTCCGACATGAGTTACTGTAGAGAAGCACAGAATCTTTGCACGATTTCTTCATTAGTTGGGGGGAAGCGCTGGATGCCAGCCAGGGCAGTTGATTGATCTGCAGTTGCTAAGGTTGCATCCGCAGTGTTGGGAGTGGTGTCATCCTCCAACTCATAAGTAGGTAATCCGTGACTGTACCTGGAATCGCTACCATCTCCTTCGTTGGCCATTGCTTCACAAGTGCTTCGATCCACCCCTTCATTCTAGCGCCAATTGTTGACGGTGATTTTTCGTCAACACTTAATTTATGATTTGTGATCACGTATGTGGGTGATAATAGTTGTATCTTAATACCATAAAATAATAAGGAAGAGATACGTGGTAAAACTCCGATGACCGGAGAAACGTCCACTGGTTGTTGCCTAAGCAACGAAGCCAAAATCCACTATGAAAATCGATTACAAGAATACGCTCTGGTCTCTTTAGTGCTCAAAAAATCTCCCTCTCCCTTATGCATTACAAAGGGTATTTATACATATTGTTCCTAGGGTTTGGGGATACCGCTAGGGTTTAGTGTCGTGGCGCCAAAGTCTTAAGCGGTTGCCCAGTCCTAGTCGGATTCTGTTTCCTTCTTGGGCGTCATATGTTTCCTGTTTTGGCTGAGTCCGAGTTTGGGCCGAATTCTTTCTCCTTTATTCGCGGGAGACCTGCTTGTTTCTTTGTTAAACTCTGAAGGGTTGCACTGCTACGTATTGTGGAGGTGCTCACTGCTGATTCCTTCCATGCGTTTGGGAAGTGAGTTTCCGTAACCATCTCTTCTTGTTGATCCCCGAGTATGCCCGAGTATGCCCGAGTAGGTGATGTTGCCCGAGCTGGTTCTCTTTGATTGTGATCGGGTCGCTTTGGTTTCAGCCGAGTGGGTTACTTGGGGGATTTCCCCCTTTCAAGTTGACTTTTTCTGATCCCTGCTTACGTGGCTTCTTTATGGTGATGACGTGTCCTTTATGACGATTTTTACCTATAACAATTGTTAACAAAAACATCCCACCACTAGCGAGAAAGGTAGGTGCTCTATGCTCGGGTGAGCTGTGAGTGGAGCTAAGAGAGCGTATGTTGAGCGTATGTTGATGCAAATGGTGTTGACTTGACGCGATAAATCTAATTATGAAAAAAGCACTTATGTTAAACAATCCAAAAATTTAACTCAAATTTCAACTAAAATGATGTGGCAAGTGGTTATTTCATTAACCATATCATCCCATATTGTATGTGGTGACGACAACTTACTTACCACATCATTTAGGTTAATTATTTGGATCGTATCTCATTACTAAAAAAAAAAAAAATTGATACGGTTGAATGATCTGATACACACATATGGGCAATAACAATTATAATGGCCCTTTTACAGGCTGTCACCAAGTATAGGTGTAGTAGTAGCCTCTGCTTTCACCATCACAAATTCACAAAACAAACTTGTATTATCAGTTATATAATTAATTAAGAGCAAATAACACCCAATCTCCCCAAGGTTTGCCTTCTGACACTCAAAATCAACTTTACAAAAAACTGACACTTAACCCCCCTAGCATTAGTCAAACTTGATCAAATTTAACTGTTGACCAAGTTTGAACGTTGTAAATACCAAAATGCCCCTAAAAATCTTAATTAAAGATTTTGAAAACAAAAAAGAAAAAACTGTTTTTTTTTCTGGATGGTGGAGCCATGGAGATCCATATTTTTTTTTTTAAAAGAAAAAAAAAAACTGATTTGTTTTAAGTGGATCTCCTCTCCACTGTTCCATTTTTCTTTTTTCTTTTTTTATAAAAAAGTTAAAAAACAAAAAATTACATCCAGACTTTTTTTTTTTTTTTTTTAAACAAATGCTATGTTTCCTTTCAATTTCCAGATCTAGGAATCTCTAATTTCAAAGCTCAAACTTCATTCATTTCCAGAAACCTCAAACTCAAACCTCCTCATTTTGCAAACAACAATGGCTCAACCCAAAAACATACGTCAAGGCGATTGAAAAAATTCTGCTACTATAACTCAAATTACATGGATTGCGTGACTCGCCTGTTAATCTATTATTGCCTCCACTGCCAAAAGCTGTATCCTTGCTACCCATCTCCCCCGCCAACCAACATTTTTGGGTTGCAATCTATGATTTAGAGAGGAAGAAGGGTTGTAAAACATGGTCGTTGTGAGATCCCATATGGATCTCCACAATTTCAACTTCTTCTTTTTTTTTTTTGTTTTTTTTTCTTTTTTTTGTTTTTCATTTTTTTTTAAATTCAATTAATCTCCACCTTCCATCTTGAGATGGACAGTAGAAATCTATTTTTTTTTAAAATTGTTTTTTCTTTTTTGGTTTTGTGATTATTTTTTTTAAATGGATTTTTTATATAAAAATCTTGGAAGGGCTAAAATGCCCTTATTGTTGACCGTCAAACTTAGTCTACAGTTGACTAACGCCTAGGGGTTGAGTGTTAATTTTCGATAAAGTTGATTCTACGTGTCAAAGGGTAAGCCTCTGGGAGGTTGGCTGTTATATGCTCATTAATTAAATTAAAAATCCAACTGTATCCTGTTTGCCCCGCGAATCTCGGTCTTATCACTCACTCTTACTATTAATCCAATTTTTAATCAAAACCCACAGAACCCCACAATGCTCTTTCTTCTTCTTCTTCTTCTCTCCTAGTCAAACAAACACACCAACATTTCAACTTCTTCTGCGATGGCCGGCGCCCCCGGTAAAGGACCAGCGGTGGCCGCCGTGCTGGAGGTTGTGGCGGACATTACTGGCATGTTCGCCTTCAATGGTGGGACTGCCTGCGGAGTTTTTAGAAAAGATTGTTTGGATCTGGTGCGGAGGATCGCGCTTTTGAAGCATTTCGTCGAGGAGATTCGTGATTTTGGACCGTTTCATGAGTTCACTTCGGAGTCTTCGTCGTCGTCGTCAAATTCGTGTTCCGGTGGTTGGTGGAGTGATCTGGTGGTGGCGCTCCAGGCCGCTAAGCGGCTGCTATCAGTCGCTGGTTGCTTCACTTCCAGCAACCCAACTGTAAGCATTTACTTTTGTATTGTTTATTTAGTTAATATGATCATAGAATTGAATTGAATTTTTGAAGAAAAAAACACATATGGTTGTAGAGATTTGCTATTAACATAATGAATTTGCTACAGTTATGTTATAGTGTTCCATTTCAATTTCGATTTTGTGTTTGATTTGTTGGGAATTATGAAATATTTGATTCTGATTCAATGTACTCGGAGATGTGTTGTTGTGGAAATTCGGTTGTATTCATGTAAATTCCTTTATAAATGTTTAGGTGGGTCACTGAAATTTGGTATATTCTTGATTTAAGGATGGAGCTGCCAAGAAAATCTCATTTCAATTTCAATGTGTGACGTGGAAATTGGAGAAAGCCTTAGGGAACGTACCATACGATCGTTTTGATATCTCCGAGGAAGTTCAAGAACAGGTATGGCCGGATTAATTGAGAAGAAATGAAGATTGATATGTTTTTTTTTTGTATTGGTTGAATGTGTTGTTAATATAGTTTATTTGATTAGGTTGCTCTGGTGAGAGCTCAGTTGAGAAGGGCGGCGGAGAGACATGGTTCTGTGAATTCAAGAAAATTGTCTCATGCCTTATCCCTGCCACTGGACAAAGATGCAAAGCCGGACCATGTTCCGGAAAGCATTGATTCGAAAGGGCAAAGTGCTGACCAGAAGATGAATAAATTAGAAAGATCAAGGAGCTCTTCTGAATCATCTGAGGTCTCTCCATCAAGCAATGTTGATTCTGAAGGAGAGGATAATTTGCCCAGCAAGAGTATGGACGAAATGAAGAAGCCTGATGCACTGGTAATTCCGGATGATTTTCTATGCCCTATTTCGTTAGAACTAATGAGGGATCCTGTTATTGTGGCCACAGGACAGGTATGCAACACAATCTCAGATGCCATTTAAAATTTGTGTCCTTGAGTGGCGCTTTATTATAGATTATCAAAACTTAATCGTATCTATTATGCTGGACTTCTGATTTATATTGATAATGAATTTGCAGACATATGAGAGATCTTATATACAGAGGTGGATAGATTGTAGCAATGTAACATGTCCAAAAACTCAGCAGAAGCTCCAACATTTGACACTCACCCCAAATTATGTTCTGAGAAGTCTGATTACACAGTGGTGTGCTAAGCACAATATTGAGCAGCCTACTGGGTTAGCAAATGGAAAGTTAAAGAAGGGTGATGGCCCTTTTCGTGACGTTAGTGGGGATGTTGCAGCTATTGAGGCACTGGTACGCAAACTTTCTAGCCGTTCAGTTGAGGAGCGTAGAGCTGCTGTGGCTGAAATCAGATGCCTCTCGAAAAGAAGTACTGATAACAGGATACTAATTGCAGAAGCAGGAGCAATCCCCATGTTAGTTAACCTTTTAACAATAGATGATGCGATAACACAAGAACATGCAGTGACTTCCATTCTTAACCTCTCTATATATGAAAATAACAAGGGATTCATAATGCTTGCCGGCGCCATTCCTTCAATAGTTCAAGTACTCAGAGCCGGAAGCATGGAAGCGAGAGAGAATGCAGCAGCAACCCTTTTTAGCTTGTCACTTTTGGATGAAAACAAAATAATAATAGGTGCGTCGGGTGCCATACCAGCTTTGGTAGAGTTGCTTCAAAATGGAAGCAGTAGAGGGAAGAAAGATGCTGCTACAGCATTGTTCAATCTGTGCATTTATTTGGGGAACAAGGGCAGGGCCGTAAGAGCTGGGATTATCTCAGCATTGTTGAAAATGCTTACGGATTCTAGAAATTGCATGGTCGATGAGGCTCTGACGATATTATCAGTTCTAGCTAGTAACCAAGAGGCTAAGGCTGCTATAGTGAAGGCTAGCACCATACCGGTTTTGATAGATCTTCTGAGAACAGGTCTTCCACGCAACAAAGAGAATGCGGCTGCCATTTTACTTTCCTTGTGCAAAAGAGATACCGAGAATCTTGCTTGCATAAGTAGGCTCGGAGCTGTCATACCCTTGACGGAGCTTGCTAAGAGCGGGACAGAGAGGGCCAAACGGAAGGCTACCTCACTGTTGGAGCTTCTTCGCAAATTGCAGCAGCTCTAACAGGTGTAGTTTTACCATATACTTTGATTCGTTAATTTCTTCCATTCCAAATTATTTGACAGTTATTGCCATACTATTCCTTTTTTTCCTGAACTGAGGAGATGAGCATGAGATGCAAAATAACCATGTTCTCATTGCTTTTCGTGTATTTATTTCCATCATTTGATGAGTGTGTAAAAAAAAAAGCCGTTCACATGTTTGTTACAAAGTTCAGTACTGAAGATATCTGTGTAATTTAAAAACATCGACTATCTGGGATTGTATCACTACAATAATGGATATTAAAGAGTGAATGAGTGATATAACATATAAACTCCAACCAGAGGCAAGTTATTTGTTGATTATTCTGCTATCTAAGATTGGAAATTATATATGGATGAAACATTTGCTGATTTTACTCGATTAATCTGTAAGGAAAAGTTACAATGACTTAGATACGAAATACGATTAATATGAGGTATATAGGTCAAGATGCATAAGGTACCAAAATCTCACATACGATATACGATTAATATGAGGTATATAGGTCAAGATGCATAAAGTACCAAAATATCACGTAGTATGATTAAAGGGTCATTGATTTATTGGGTGCTTCCCTAGTCAGGATGATCTTGAAATTTTTTAGGACCTTGGGTTTATAACGTTACAGAAACAACTATGAAACGCTACAAAACTAGACATTTAATTTCGTAATGTTACAAATCTGATTCTGTGACATTACAAAACAACACAAGTTCTGAAGTTTTGTAATGTGATCGAGCTAGTTCTATAATATTAAATTCTAGAGTTGGTTCAATAACGTTATAAAATAAAAGTCCAGAGTTAGTTATGTAATGTTTGGTTCTAGAACGTTTTTGACTACCGATTTATATGTAGACTTGCCTGTCAAATCATTATTAGCCTTTTTAGTGGGAACCTAAGAACGAAACCAAACAGTTTTGATAACAAAGCAAACATCATCATACATTAGCGATCGAACCTTCAACCTTAAGGTTAAAAGCCACAAGCTTTAACCAACTAAGCTAATCTAGCTCATTATTGAAGGTTTGTTGATTTAAATGTATTATAGCTATATAATTTGTTTAAACTAATTTAAATCTGTTTATATAATTTAAAATAAGCTCATATTTAATAACCAAAGAAAATGAAACCTAATTTAAATATGTTTCCTTTTGTTTTGTTATTTTCTTTTTCATTTTCATAAATATGTTTTATGGGATTTGATTTTCTGGTTTATTTATTTATTTATTTATTTTTTATTTTTTATCAAATTGAAATAATATATTTTTTGAAAAGGAAAAAAATACAAAAAAAAAAAAAAAAAAAAAAAGAAATAAAGAAAGAAAGAAAATTATGGGCTTTGATTTTCTGGATTTTCTGGGTTTCATTTTGTTTTGTTATTTTCTTTTTCATTTTCATAATATGTTTTTATATATTATTATTAAATATGAGTTTTATATAATCAGATTTAAATTAGTTTAAACAAATTATATAACTATATAATAACAAACCTTAGTTGGTTAAAGCGTGTGGCTTTTAACCTTAAGGTTGAAAGTTCGATTTAAAGTGATGTATTTTAAAAAACCAAGGCATTAAAGTAACTAATATGGTAAAGACATTTAAAAAAGTGACAATTCATGAAAAAGTAGGGACTTTAGTGATAATACCACTATTAATTATTATTGTGTTGTTGGTCTGTCTGACTGTCTCAAACTCGTAGTTTATTAAAGCATAAGCACCGATTGTTTAAGCACTAATTGTTAGAAAAGTCCTGTGCTTTGGAGCACTTTTTCCCTCATC
The DNA here is from genome assembly GCA_008009225.1 of Acer yangbiense. NCBI lineage: Eukaryota > Viridiplantae > Streptophyta > Magnoliopsida > Sapindales > Sapindaceae > Acer > Acer yangbiense. The sequence continues at coordinate 37,442,728 of CM017768.1, forward strand.
AAATTCGCTGGTTTTGTGAAGAAGTATAGCAGCCTTTTAATGAAAGTCATCGTGCACGTTTAAATAAGGATAAGTTTGCAAGTTGCAACTCATATTCATGAATCGAATTAAACTGCTAACTCAAATGATTTATATAATTGTTTAAAGTACAAAAAGTGAAAAGAAGAATGAGCTGTAGAAAACCAGAGGATGACAACCTTTTAGTTCCTCTTTCTGTCTCCTCTTTATTTTGTTTATTTATTCATTGATCTTTTTCTGATTACTTTTGGACATGAAGTTGAATGAGGGAGATGCACATGCATCTCTTGTTCACTCGTCGTGATCTTGTCATATGAGGAAGAGAAAAATTCATAACTAGCCATTAAAAACATGGGAAAATGATCCTTTCTAACCATTTAATTAAGGGGTTTGTATTTTTATCCAGAATTAGTGTTTTCACTATTTTTACCAAACAATCCACTGAAGAGACAAAATTACTCATGCCTTTTTTTATTTATTTATAATTTTTTAAAACTAATTTTCTTAAAAAAAAATAATATTTATTTTTTATTTTATTTTTTAAATTATTGGAGTACCTCCAATGGAGGTTGCCCAAACCTTCAATGGAGGTATGCGTGACCTCCATTGGATGTCTTCGTGACCTCCAATGGAGGTTTGGGCAACCTTCGATGGAGGTCACTTGCCACAAAAAATTAAAAAAATAAAAAAAATAAAAAAAAATTAAAAATTGGGAAGAAGGAGATTAAACGCATCAAATTAAACACACATAGATTTAAACACAATAGGAATTAAACTGGTGGTGTGTTTAATTGAAGAAAACTAATGTGTTTAATTGAAGAGACCTGTTGGTGTGTTTAATTGAAGAACATTGGTGCCCTTAATTAAAGAAATTTGGAAGAAAAAAAAAATTCCAGATCTAGCTTCTTCTTCTTCATTTTTTTCTAGATCTAGCTTCTTCTCCTTCTCTTTCTCCCTTTCCCTCTCCCTCTCCCTCTCCCTCTTCCTCTCATTCTCCTTCTTCTTCTTTTTCTACTTCATTTTTTAAGGGTATTTACTATAATACCCATATATAAAAACAGTCTTCAAACCTTCTCTTCCCTATTTTCTCTCTTCTATTCTATCTCCTATCTTCTCTCTCATCTTTCATCGGCGGCGCCTTCGCCAGAGACGATGCCGTCTGCGTGTATGCTGACCGTTAAAGGAGCCGTCGGGACCACCGCAACCCAGGTGGGGTGTCACCTAGGCAGCGTGAGACTCCTGGGCATCGTGCAACGCCTAGGCATCGTGTGAGATGCCTAGGTATCACGCTGGGCACCACCCGCTGCCCAGGCGACACCGCACCTGGGCAGCGATGGTCTCGGTGCCACCATGCCTAGGCTATAAGGGCCCAATCACCGCAACAACGCTGTAGAGTTGGCCCATCCCGGCGACGCTGCAATTTGGAGAGAAGAACAAAAAAAAATTAAAACCCTAAACTTACCAACGTTTCACGTTTTCCTCTTTTACGTTTTTTGTGAAACTATGAATATGTAGAAAATGTGAAACCATTTGTTTAATTTGATCTGTTGGTTCAATTGGTTAGTGTGTTAATTGTTTCCTTCAGACGAACTCTAACCAATTGAGAGGGTTTAAAAGCTTAACCAACAAAGCTATTTCCGATGGTTGATTATAATTTTATAACAATGCAATTTATAATAAAACCAATTAGTTTTCACTTTTTTTTCAAGGTTTCACATATTTTGCCAATTGGCCATGGTTTCACGTTTTTGCCATGAATAAGGTTTCACATTTCGTGAAACGTTCTGGAATTTTGAAAATGAAGAAATATCAGTAGATCTTCTCAAAACTCAAAACAAAGTCATGTAATAACTCAAAATTCATGTTAAATTAATTGTTTTGAACTTAAATAATGATAAATGAAAGATATTTACACACATTAGCCCCTTTGAACTCCAATCCAAGGGTTTTTTTTTTTCTACAACTTTTGTCCAACAACTTCCTTGTCTCAAATCATTTACTCCAATCTGAGAACCCAATTTATTAAGTTTTGATCAATGTTTTGCGAACGAAATTAGTGTTCTTCATGTGATTTAATATTTGGTTTATGTTGGCTAATGGAAGAAGGAGACGAAGAAGGAAGAAGATAAAGAAGGAAGAAGAAACATGTCCAGAGGAGAGAAGAAGAAGAAATGAAGAAAATTAAAAAATTAATTTGCTGAGGATTATTTTGGTAATTTGGGCTATGGAGTGGAAGATTTATTAAAAGATGGTTATAAACAGTTAACATTGGTTGTTTAGCGACACTTGGATCATTGCCGGATCTTGATTAGCCATATTCACCCTATAAAAATAAAATTGAAGACCTAAAATAAAACAAAACAAAACAAAACAAAATAAACTCAAAATAAAAGTAAGTAATTTATTCCCTGGTAGCAGCGTCAAAAACTTGTTGGTGTCTAAATGTACAACAAAAATAATAAAAATCTTGCAAGTGTACTGTTATAGGTAAAATTCGCCTCAGAGAACACGTCATCAAAAAGAATAAAGACCAGCATGGCCATGTAAGCAAGAAGGCAAAGATTGTGAAAGAGACTACGGACAGGCAATTCAGCACCGGCTCTACTCGGCTACATCGTATCAAACTGACCAAGCCGACCAAGTCGACCAAGCCGAGTGGAATGAGTAAACCTGTTCGGCCTTACTCGGCTAAAAACAAGAAAGTGTCACGCTATGAGTCTCTCTTCACTAGCAATACAGTTGTAGAATTCAATTATAAATCAATCATCATATAACAAGGAGTTCAACAAGGAAACAACTAGAACATCTTATGAACCCATCAGAGTCCTAGACAGATTTGGACTCAACAACATTAAATAGAAGATAAACACCAAATAGGAAAAAGATCCTTAAACCAACTCGGTAACCCTCTGCTTGTACGTCACGACACCAAGCCCTAGCGGCACCTGGAAACCCTAGTATTACCATGTATAAATACCCCTGCAAAACACAATGAAAGGGGTACATAAGAATTAGCGAGAGAGAGCAGAGGGTGTATCATTAAAACAATTATAGTGGATTTGACTGAGTTGCTAAATCAACAACCCGTGGATGTTTCTCCGATTAACTAGAGTTTTACCAAGTATTTTGTGTCTTTTAGTATTAACCATTATTGCGTTCTTTATTTTCATTCATATTTACAGGTTTCTGCTAATCTAGACTGTTGACTGATTAACCATTGAAAAATCACCGTCAACATGTACAAATCATAAACAATATATAGCACATCGATTAAGTAAGGATCGTTCTCATGAAGAAGTAATTACTTACTAAAATATTGAGTTTAAATCTAAGACACTCTAGGACTCTAGTATAACTGAAAACTATAAAACAAAAACACTTGACACACACACACATGAATGAGAGTTTTGATTTGATTCTTAAAACTAAGAAAATTAAATAAACAACAAATAAAAACATAGCAGAAAAATAATAAGGAAAATAAATAAGAAAAACACTAGTTAGGACCTTCTATCCACTACTAAACAATCATTCAATCCATAGACGATAATGAAGCTAAAAGATATCAAACATGATGAAGATATTCACAACAAGGTGGTGAGTATTCCGCGCAAGTTGTATCAATTCTCTCTTAGTTAGTATGTAGATTGCATGGTATTTGTATAAATACTTGTATTCCAAATTATAACCTAGCATGGGTATAGAGCATTGGACCAGCCCTTGTGCATCACTCTTTCACGCAACAACAACAATTTTGAGATCAAGAATGGTACAATTCATCTTTTGCCACAATTTTATGGAAAACCAGAAGAAGATCCTCACATCCATATCAAATATTTCTTTGGGGTTTGAGCTACAATTTTGAATGAAGGTGTGAGCGATGAAGAGATTCGGCTGAGGCTATTTCCATCCTCACTTAAGGAAAAAGCCAAGGAGTGACTCTACTCACTACCAAGTGGATCCATCAAAACATGGGTTGATCTAGCAGCAAAATTCCTTTCAAATTTTTTTCCAGCCCAACGTACAAATAAAATTCAGAGTTCAACAACTAGATAATGAGCCGTTCCATGAATATTAGGAGCGCTTTCAGAGCCTTCTCAATTCTTGTCCACATCATGGGGTGGAAGATTGACTGCTCATGAAATCCTTATACTTACTTGACTCTGAGAGGATAATGGTTAATGCAACAAGTGGATAAAAGTGCTTTGGTGGCACAATAGATGTTTGAGAGACTTTCGAAAAACTCTCAACAATTCAACTACTAAATTAAAAACAATATTTTGTTTTTTTTGCAAAATTTGGATGATTATGTTTGACAATTTTCACTTTGTCACAGTTCAAAATCACAATGTGAGATACACGATGCGATCCACTGCATTTAAGTTTTTTTCATTACTTTGATATGATTATGTGGATATTTATTTAGATTTTCAAACATTCATATTACATAGCATGATATTAGTAGGTTGGGTTTTGTAAATCCGATTTTGATGCTTATATATTTCTAAAATTTCAATCCAATCCATGAATCGCCAAATTGGAATTCAATCCAATTCAGTTTAAGGTGGAGTAAGCAATCATTTTTTGGTATATATAGAAAAATCAATCCCATTCATTACAATGATTAAAACTGGTCAAAGTTGGTCGATTTTATAAGCATAGTTGAGATTGAATTGAATTTGAAAAAAAAAAAAAAAAAAAATCTAAAAGTAGAATACAAGAAAGCTAATTACAAATTGACTATCATTACCTGGTCTAGATAGGTGGATAGATAGATACTATAAAATAAATAAATAAATAAGACAAAAAGAGTTAGAGAAAACAGTTAACAGTAAGTTGAATTCATATGTATTGACTGAAAGAAAATGTATGATTTTTGAACGTAGTGATGTACTTACTTATTGTAAAGTTTTGAATTTTGACACTACTTTGATTTGCATATTCCATGTTTTTGAAAACAATTCTTTGTCCTTTTCCTTTTTCAAGATAAAATCCTTTTCATTATACAGTACTCCAAATCCTTTTCTCACAATTTTCAATCTTTCACATTATGTAACTAGTATTTTGTAGGGGTGTGCGGCGGATCGGATCCAATGGATTTGCCATGATCCAAGATCCTATCCGATCCGATTGGATCGAAGAAATTGCAATCCGATTCGATCCGATCCGATTCGATCCGATCCGATCCGATCCAATTACTATTTGATCCGATCCGATCCGATCCAATCCGATATGATCCGATGGATCGAATTAATATAAAGTCATTCGTAATATATAAAAGTTATAATCTGAAATAAATAAAATCAAATAAATTATTCTAGCATTACTAATTAATTCAAATAAAATTAACATTAAAAAAATACATGACATAACTTTTAAACTTCATATATAATTCAAAAAGTTTATAAACATTATACATCAACTCCAAATGTAAACTTAATAAACCGTGATATTGATGAAGAAGAATAGAAGAAAAGAAGACGGTGGATTGTTGGTTGTAGAGAAATTAAGAAAGAAAACCCAAAATAGTAACAATAAAAATTATATTTGGTTGGGCCTTTACATTAGAAAGTAGTGGATAAAATAAATTACCCAATATAAAAATAATGCCTAATATTTTAGGCGGATTGGCGGATTCGGCGGATTTCCAAACGGAAATCCAAGATCCGATCCAATCCAATGGATCTTAGAATTTAGGATCCGATCCAATCCAATGGATCTTAGAATTTAGGATCACCTCTATGGATCCGATCCAATCCAATGGATTTGATCTGATCCAATGGATCGTATTGGATTGGATTGGATCCTGCACACCCCTAGTATTTTGTATCTGTTTCTATAAAGAAAATCTCAAGCGCATCATATGGGGAATTCACTGCTACAACTACGTTGATGAGCAGACTATGCCGCGCCTCCACCGCCCCCTAATTTCGGAAGAAAAATCAACACTTACAAGTTGATGAGCAGACTATCAATTTGGACTACAACTACGTTTGTGATTTGTATTCAAAAAGTTGTTTTTTTTTTTTTTAAGGTAAAAAAAACGCACGAGGTTATTGCCAATTTGTCACCAGTGTTGAATTTAAACAGACAATACAAAGCTAGTAAATTCATTGCTGACATATGGGGGGGTTGGTGTGTTATCGTATAAGTAGCTATCAAAATACAAAATAAGTAGGAGTTTCGTTTTGACAAAAAAACTGTGTTTTATGTATAATAAGAGTTGAAAAGTCAAACATCTCCCCGTGATTACCGATTGAATTTAGAACGTGAAAATGATTGTGTAATCACTCATCTTTTCTTTCCTTCTCCACGCATCACGGACTTCATTTCTTCAACCTTAATTATAATTTCTCATCAAATAATAATATGTTTGTCAAATGAAATTGTGGGTTCTTTCATTCAACTTACATTTCATCAATTATATCCATGAGATCGAACTCTATGGATATAATATATGTACTTATAACTTATAAGATACATGTGATTGACAAAATTGGTTATTTGTATTTTCTCATTGTCAATTACCGAGAAAGTAGTCTCTCTCCTTACATTAAAAAAATAAAATAAAAACAATTTAAAATTAAATTGTTAAAAGCTTGGTAAGAACTCATATTTGACACATATTTGAAGTTCATTTTATTAAAACTAAAGAGATATATATATATATTAAAGGTTGTCAAAAAGTGAATTTACTACGTAGAATAAGTCAGTCATATACAAATTCCAACCCCATCAATTTAATTTAAAGAGAAACATAAAAACAATTTTGTTAGACGTAATTGATGATACATGTTATGTAAAAATTGTTGAATACATCCTCGATCTTATCAAACATGGTTTTTTTAGGATTCCTCATTAGCTAAAAACAAAATACCTAGTTGTTGAATTGGTTCCGATCGAACAGTATAAATAATCAATCTAAAATGATGTAATATATATATACATACAATAAATCTAGTTGTTTAAAAATTTTAAGATTGAAAATGAAAGCTCTTTTATATATGGTTTTGTCAAACATTTGCAATTTTCAAATTTGCCCCACTTTATTGACCAGTGACCCTTATAAAACATCACAACCACCATAAATCCACTTACATGTCCTTGTGCTTGCTTGCATTAAAAATCATCACACCATTAACCCATTTTTATCTCTTTAAATATTTGTGTGCCCAAATAAGAAAAGCTAGCAGAGATGGGAAACAGCTTGGGGGGCAAGAAAAGCACCAAAGTAATGAAAATAAGTGGAGAGACATTCAAGTTGAAGACACCAGTGAAAGCTGAGGAGGTTGTCAAGGATTATCCGGGACATGTCTTGTTAGAGTCTGAATCCGTCAAACACTTTGGCATTCGAGCAAAGCCGTTGCAGCCGCACCAACAATTGGAGCCCAAGAGGCTCTATTTCTTGTTGGACTTGCCGGAAAATGTGTCCAAAGAGAAAGTTCCTAGGAGGGTTCGGTCTGGTATCAACATGAGTGCCAAGGATAGGTTGGAGAGCCTCATGCTGTCTCGGAGATCGGTCTCCGATCTTTCAATCATGAAACCGATAAGTAGTCTTCCTGAGGGGACACCACCGCCACCGCCACCGCCACCGCGGGAGGAAGCAATGAGGAGGGTGAGGATGATGCTTCCAAAATCACAAGTGGACAAGTTGATGAAAGAGAGCAAAAATGAAGCTGAAGTTGCTGAGAAGATTGTGGATCTTTGCTTGGCAAATACAACCAATAATAATATTGGGTCACGTGAAGTACTTGATGAGAAGAAGACCAAAAATGGTGTGTTGTTGGAGCAGCAACAACAACAACAACAACAAATGCATTGGAAAGCCAGCAATGGAAGAAATATTAGACAAGGCTTCAAAGCACGAGAGGTCAGTTTTCTATTCATCAGACAATGATTCTGTTTTCCTGGCATGATCACTGGATCAATTTTTTGTTTAAATTAACTAGAAGACTTCAATATTCGTAAAGAATGTTTAACAAACTATTTGGGTTGACATTTTTGGTTTTATTGTTTGTTTTGGTGTATTAAAATTTAAAATAGAAGAAAAATGACTAAATGAGGGTGGGGGGACATTTTTGGCAAGTAGATGGACCTAAAACTCAAGCATTTGAGGACCCAACATTGACTTTAATTACTTCAAAATAATAATAATAATAATAACTATTACAATATTTTAGAACCCAAATTCTCTTAAATTTGAGTGGGCGGGGCTTACCACTAAACCAACCTCATCCTATCAAACCAATAATATGAATTCATGTTGGTGATGTATATGCATAGTTTTTATATAAATTGATTAGATGTAAATATATATATTAAACACATGAATTCAAGAAATAATTTCTATAATTTCTCAAAATATTTTATGATCCCTAGAAAGCTATATATTGGTCGATGAATGTTTTTTTTGTTCAATATTAAAAAGCACTTGCTAGAGAGGTTTTTGAGGAGTATCCCAGATTCCCAGCTAATATCTGCCTCGTATCTTGAACAAATTTTTATTTGTTTTCATATGCTTTGTTCATTGAAAACGATGGTCATAATTTCAAATAATAATAATAATAATAATTGATGGTCATAGTTTTCCTTGTTTTGATTTTTGTGTCTAGCTACAAAAATTTTATGACTTGTTTCATTCACTTCAAATTCAATTCTCTGATTTTAAAACCAAATGATTCGAAAACATATATTAATTATAAGCATGGATATATAAATCTTAAAATCTAGTTAAAATAAGAAAAAAATTGTATTTTCTGTGAAATCATTATTAATTAATCAGTGTTGTGTGTTTCATATTTGTAGTGTTATATAGCAGAAGAATCATGTTAATAACAATTCAGTACCAAACAAATTAAAACAACTTTTGTGTTCATTCAACTAATAGAGTATATTTATAGACTTAAATGCAAAGCTACACTATATGAGTACAAATGCCACACCCTTTTTTTTTTTTTTTTTTTTTTTTTTAAGTCTTGTAATTTCAACAACTAACCATTAAATATAATAATATTTAATTAGACCTAATTTACTAAGTCTAATGAGAATTCATATATAGTCAAATCTCAACTACCAGAGTATGCTAATATAAGACCAAATCTCAACTAATATGATCCATGGCTTGCTATATAGTCTTCTTCAATTCCTTGCCTCTCACATGCATGATAAGAAAGTTAGTTACACTAACTTTAAATTAAACAATACGGAAAAAATATATATCTAACAAAGTAATAAGTACTCTAGCTTTGGCTTCCAATAATGTTTTACAAATTCAAAATAAATAAATAAATATTTAGTATTATATATGAAAATAAGATTTAATAAACACAAATCATTTTCCTAAAATCAGTGTTATTTGTGGGGAGTTTTCTTCCCGCTGTTATGAGATTAGATATTAGGACAATACGTAATGTTTGATCCAGAACGTGCATTCACGTTTTTTTTAGTTATATTTGAGAGAAAACAAAGAAAACAGAGAAATTTGATACACTCGCACAAGGTGTTTGACAAAATGGTATAGAGAGAAATATATTGGAGAAGCCATTCACGAGGCTCTCAGTTTCTATTATTGAAATCTATTTTGTACAAATGATTCTCTAGCTAAGATTACATATTTATATTACAAGGGATTGGCAAATAACAGAATTCTAACTAATCCCTTAAAATCAGGGGAACAATAACTAATTCTGCCACATCAGTATTCCATGGTACGAGTAGCATTCTGACAGCCTAACTAACTTTGTACCCAATTTTACATTTATCAGACTTAAGATGCTCATTGATATTACTTGCACATAATGCAAGTCCAGTCTGATAAACTGAGCTTCTTCTTTCTTGATCACACATTCTGACTTCATCATTTGAATCACTACTAATGTGAGCTAGATGAGCAGATGGTAAACTGATATTATCTCTCACAATATTAATACTTGTTTAATGGCCATGCAAGTAATTAATAATTAATCATATCACTTTACTAATTAACAATAAATAATTAATTATTAAAAGCTATTAAACAAATTAGTGAGTTACATTTCCCCAGTTCATAATTATAAATAATTTAATAAACCAATAATACTATTTTGTCCAAATTTGATGTCTAAATGATGTGCATCACTATAATCAATTTATTTAAATTGTATTAGATTTGCATGATTTAAATGAATAAATTACAATGATGCCACATCATTTGGATACCAAATTTAGACAAAGTAGCATTACTATTAATAAATTCATTGAATTTTTTTTCCTACTATTATATATATATTGATCTTAATTAAGTTTGTTTTGTGTTTCGAAAAATGATTGCAGAGACGTGTGAGTTTCCAGGCTAGCAGTGAAGGAGGAAGAAGCCAAATAGCAGTTGCTTCTTAATTAATTAGAATAAATTCTAAAATAAATCAAATGAAAGTATGGAATTGAAAAGATGAGGTTGGCCTAGTGGTATGCAGTTATGAGTTCAGTCTCTCCCCAAACTCGAATTATTATAATATTAAAAAAAATGAAAGCATCCACAATTAATATTATTAAAGATGATGATGATCCAAATTAATGGTTTTGATCTCCCCAATCTTTGTATCAGCCTGCAGATTTTCTCAACATCAAACAATTAAACCAGTAACATGTCTCATATGTGTCTTAATTTTAGTTGATGTGTACATAGAAAAAATTAGTGAACAAGTTCTTTTAATGCTGAGGAAATTTTGTAAGAGCTGAGAGTTAAACTTGCTTGGAGATTCTTGTTTATGAATACATGCAATTACTCTTTTCATTTATGTCTTATGCTTGATTACCATATCGTCTTCGAGTTCATAACTTAGGCTATGTTTCATGTTTGGGGATTGCATTTACTTGAGAAATAATCACTTATTTCTCAAGTTTTGAGCAATTAGGTGTTTGGTAAACTTCCCAAAATCAGTTTATTTTATAATTTGTTCCTCCAATAATCACCTTTTGAGAAGTTGGTTGAAGGTTGCTTTTCAAAGTTGATTATTTGCTAATCCCTTACCTTGAGATTACCCATATAATGCCCTCACCATTTTAATGAAAGCACAATAATGCCTTAATGATCAATATTAATATTTTTAAATTCTGAAAAAAAAAAAAAAAAAAAAACTAAACAGTGATGGCCATAGGTGGTAGCCACCACCAGCGACCACCACTGCCAACTGATGTCGGAGAAGTGCTGCCAACCTCCGACCACATAGACGTCGTCGCTGGAGGAGGCCGGTCCTCCTCCATCCTTGGGTGTTGGAGTTGCCAGATTGGCTCCTCCAACAAATGGAGGATTGACCTCCAACATCGTATATTCCTCCTTCGAAGTCGACGGAGGAGGACCTGTCTTGCCGACGACGAAGGAGCCTTGCCTCCAATCATGGAGGAGAGCTCCTCCACTGATTTGAGGTGAGAAACTCACCTCTTTGCAGAGACGCATCGCTGGAGGAAGTTGAACCTCCTCTGACGACCTCACCACAGCATAATCCATCATGCGACAAGGTCACCGAAGGAGGCCCAGCTTCCTCGGGTGGTATGTTTCTGTCGAAAATAGATGAGGTTCAAATTTTTAAAAATAATTTTTCTTTTAATATTTCAATAATAAATCTGGATTAAATAAGAAATGAAAAGAGAATAGTGTATTACATTTATCTATAAGTCAATTTTCGTCTTTTTACATAATCTAATAAAGTTTACCAAACACATTTTCTCTATTTTTTATTAATTTGATTATTTCTAAAGTTAGTTTACCAAACACCTACCTACTTTTTTTCAAGTTGATTATTTCTTAAGTGAAACAATAAGCTTATTTAACCTTAGGAGTAGTTTGTTTTTTCTGAGTGTTCTAGTAATCAGGCTAGGTGGTCGACTAGGCCCTAGGCAGCTCTGGCCGCTACGAGGAAGGCATACACGGCTGGACTACTAGTCGGCGACTAGTGTCGACTAGTTGACCACCTAGCCCTATTTCTTATGCCGGCCAATGCATTTAAAAAAAAAAATTCCTTGCCGTCAGTGAGGAAGACGAAACAGATTGCTAAAACCCTAGATTCGTGGATGGTGGATGGACTAGATGAACCAGATTGCCACCGGTGAGGGAGACGAACCAGAGGGCCGATGATTGGTGGATGGGATTGGTTAGGCCACTGGAGAAGTTTCCGCTGCGTTTAAAGTGTCATACGGCACTTCCTATCTTTTGAGTTTGCTTCCTCTTTAGGAGATTTGATAAACATTAAAATCATTACAGGAGGAGGTTAGAGTGAGACTGTGAGATTAGAGAGGATGAGAAGGGGATTATATAGGGAAGAAGAAGGGAACATGAAACCCTAGCATCCTAATGGAGAGCCTACTTTGTCTAAAGCCTATATTTACAACTCATTTCCTTTGGATTATTTGTTTGATTCCATAAAGATAAAATATGTTCTAGAATTGTATGTATCAAAATAACAAAGGGTTGCTTTATGGTAAAAAAAATAACAATAAAATAAAAAAAGAATAGGGGAAATAGCACTAAATGGGGCTGACTTTGTGGGAATAACACCAAGTTAATAATTATTGTATAAATATCACCAAAGTATGTGGTGAGACCAAAATACCCCAATTTATTCTTTTACTTTAATTTTTTGGGGGTTTTCAAATATAGCCACTTTGAAGACGCCAAAACCAAATATAGCCAGAAGTTATTTAAAAACCAATTCTGACCACTTGATTGTAATTAAATACCTAATCTTACAATTTCACCCCTATTCAATTGTTCTGACCTGACAGCTAATTGTTCTCCTAAAAGACTAAATTACCCTTGTTATAGATTCTTGCTTCAAAAGGCAAAACGGAAAGCCATCGTCTGAGTAACAAAAGCTTGAAAAGTGAGAAAGCCACAGTGAAGATCGACGACCACAGGTGAGGGAAAATGGGAAAGCCTTGAAAAGGGAAAACGGGAAAGCCACTATGTGTGGTTACAGTGAAGAACGACGACTGTAGGTGACCACCAAATACCTCGACGACCACCGTGTGTGGAGACGAGGTAGGATCGAATTAGGTGTGTTCTTAATCAGCACGATCCCTAATTACATTTGATTTGATATTAGGGTTTGTTTGGAAATCTAAAATTACTTGAAATCTGGAAATTTGGAATTAATCTTGAATTAATTACCGATTTGGGTCTTGATTTTTACCATGATTTTCCTAATTTTCCATGATTTCCCAAGAGTCATTTTTCCCAAGAGCGGTATCCATGATTTCGATGGTTAAAAAAAACCCCATTTTCCAGGAAGCAGGAAGCATCCAATATTCTGGTCTGATTTCCCCTGATGTGCTCATAATGCATTTGATGATGTGCCCCATGACTTTACATGAAGTTTTCCATAATTTGCCCATGGATCCAAGACCAAGATTACATGCCATGATGTGCCCCATGACTTTCCTCCTCCATGTAGCCTTTCCATCCCATATGACTTTCATCCTCCATATTGCCAAGACTTTCTTTCCATGTTACTTCAACTTTCCATGATGTGCTCATGATGATTTCGACTTTCCATGATGTGCCCCATGACTTTACATGAATCTTTCCATGATGTTGCCATATCCCTATGAGTTTACATGAAGCTTTCCATGATGTTGATTTCCGTGATGTTGCTAAACAAGATGCGATGACCAAGACCAAGATTAACATTCCATGATGCATTCATGATGCTTGCCATGACATTCCATGACATTGCCATGACATTTCATGATGTTTACATGACTTTTCATGACATTGCCATGACATTCGATGATATTTACATAACTTTCCATGACGTTGCATTACTTTACATGATGTTAACATGACTTTCCATAACGTTACCATGACTTTCTTTCCATGATGCCATGACGAAGGCTAACATTCCATGATGTTTTCGATTCCATGATGTGTACATGACTTTCCATGATGCCATCACAATCATCTCCCACGACTTTCACTTACTTTTCATTACATGTTCATGTTAGCCTCTTATAATTCTGATTTTCCATGCTTTTATGAATTGCCTATGGTTTTACACGACCTTCCATTATTTCATATATATTCCCCCTATTATTTTCATATGGCTTTGGACCCAAATGCTAAAACCTTCTTATATCCGGATCACGAGGGATGGATCAATGCAAGGATAAACTCGAAAAGTCGGCAGCACTATAACATTCTTGGTGACATTGATGAAGTATTAGGCAGATTACATGTTTCAGAGGGGTTTAAGTAAGGACCTTTCGGTCACTACTTAGGTCTGTATTTGCCCGTCACTATACATGGAAAGGTTTTGCATTCTATTCTCAAAAGACAAATCGAATATACCAGTAGGTTTGATAATGCATCACCACCTCGAGATGACAAAATGTGGTTTGGGCTGGGTAGGCAACAACATCGTTTCGGTCAAGTTGAGTTTTACCTATGTTCTGGGCTAAAAATGGGTAAATTGCTAGAAGGATTAATAAGAGCGAAGTATACTCCAACGAAGAACAGCCTATACGCAAGACATTTCCAAAACCAACCTACGTACGGATCTTTGTTCGAAACTTTTAAACGACTGACCGACGATCAAGGTGAAGATGGCCTGAAGATGGCAAATCTGTTGGTCATAGGCTATATCTTATGCATTATCGACACACGTGACCGGGTACCGCTATGGATGTTTGCATTAGTGGATGACGACGTAGCTTTCAAAGGTTTTCCATGGGGTTTATACGTGTATAGTTTGACTTTGCACTGGATTAAAAATGCTATACACAAAAACCTTCACAAACTCAAACCATCAAACGAAGCAGATAAGAATGAGTCATACTCCAAAACAATCAAATCAAGTGTTGAAGGTGAAGGTAAACAAGAATCACAGAACGCAAGTCCTTCCAAAGGAAATGTAAAAAAAAGAGGAATAAAAAATACTGAAAGCAAACCCGAACCGAAACCTACCATCACTTAAAACCTTTCCGGGTTTCTTTTCTGTTTTCAGGTATGTACACCGACCACTATGGCTTAAATACCGATCGACTAGATCCATTTCCTAACACATGTTTATAACGCTACTTAATAAAAACGTTAATAGGTTTGGGCTCTTGAAAGATTTCCTTTTCTGACCGGCGTAATTGGCATTCGCCGCGGTTTCAGTTATCCACGGTTCAAAAACTGGGAGTTTTTGAACACTTCAACTGGGTTCGATGAAAAGTTTTTCGAAAAACGCAGTGTATGTGTGTATATATATATATACCCGTCACTTGCAACCTTTAATTGTCATGTTAGATTTTTATCTCACTTTAACAATAACGGTAATCCTTTGATATGTGCAGTTGGTAACAGTGGACATGAAACCTACTCTAGCTGAAATACAACAAACCTACTTCAAATCAATCGACATGGACTTCGTCTGTGACAGTTTTATTCATAGGGGATGCTCTACCTAGCCATATTGAACTGAGTCTATTACTGATGATCAAGTAGGGTGTGAATTGCCTGGTGGTATTCCGGATTTCGACAACCAGGAAACCGAAACCGAAACCAAAAACAAAAAGGAACAAAGCGATTCCCATCACAAATCGTGTCCCATCACAAATCGTGTTTACCTTCGGTTTAGAGGACACTATTTCCCAACAACGAATCTCCTGAGACTACACCCAATCCAAACGACATGGATGACCCTAACCCAAAGGAGGTTACATATAAAAGTATGTGTGGGATGATGACAAAGGTCTTGTTTGACGTTCTTCCCAAGGTGCTTCCCCAGGCAGTAGTGAAGGATGTGTTGCCTAATGAGGTTACGGAAAAAAAATACTTCTAAGGTGATAACAAAGGTGTTGTATGACGTTCTACCCAAGGTGCTTCCTCAAGCACTTACTGATGTGCTCCATAAGGTCCTCCCTCAAGCACTGAATGACATTCTTCCGAAGGTGATGCCTGCTTATTTAGAGAAGGTGATGCACGATAATATGTACAATGTACATGGGAATGCCTCTGACTCTGCCAACAAAAAAGACAAAACTGAGACAAATGATAATAAGGACTACGAGGCCACAAAACCGGATGGACATCCTTCCAAAGTCAATGAATCTAAACATAATTGGTACAATGTGCATGTGACTGCCTCCGACCCTGTCGACAAAAAAGACAAACCTGAGGAAGTTTATAATAAGGACTCTGAGGCCCCAAAACCAGATGAACATGCTTCTAAAGTCGATGAATTTAAAGTTGCAGTTGATGTACACATATTCTAATCCAAGTCCTTACATAGTACAATATTATTTGGCTTTCTTAGTACCTATTCCGCGTTACCCATTTATTATTTTTGGCTTTCTTATTACCTATTCTACGTTATCCAAATGGGTACATACAAGTTACGGTTTAGTCACTCTTCGAGTTTTTGTGATCATATAGCAATGTTTCTTTGATCATATAGCAATGCTTTTAATTGCATTAGTTGTGACACAGGGTCCCCTATAGTCTGAAAACGTACGATTGATCTCGAACCTTACAGATCTCCGGTTCCCAACTTGAAGGTCCTGACAGTGCAACAAAGTATAATTCTCTTGGAAAAAATGCTAGACAACTACCCAGAAATGGATTTAGAAATCGCGAAGAAGCAGAAGAGATCCAAATTTCTGAACAGACGTTGGATCAATCCCGAGACAAGGAAGAAGTGAAGGCAAGCAAAAAGAAGACAGCTCCGTGATATCAGTGATGATGACGATTTATTGGACACTGAATATGCCGCTTTCCTGAAAACCACCGGCGATGATATTTCGTAAATTTAAACTTTTATTTTGTAACCTCTTAATCCTTTTATTATCTATCTTTTTTACTTGCATCTAATACATTTCGTGTACTACCACAGTATTTACGTGGGTCAAGAAGAGCGATTTACTCGGTAAAATTTTCTCGAAATGAAGTGCCCGTCGGTGCTGTTCTCCAACCCGGTAATTATAACTGTTTTTGTACATGCTATTTATTGTATATGTTATTTATCCCTTTATGTTTTGGCCGAACACCTTAAGCAATCCTTTTTTATACAAACCAAAATTCTATCAGCATGTCGACAGCTTTATGGATGTTCTATGGAGGCGGCGTTGTTCCAGAGATGCCGAGTATATGCAGGACATCACAATGGTTGACTGTTCATTCTATGTAAGTATATCCAAGTAACTGCGTATCCAACAGTCATTTAATGAGTATAACACATCCCTGTCTCCGAGAAAGTAACACCAATCCTTTAAGCAGCGTTACCTTGCTACAAAATGGGACACGATCAAGGCAACCTTGCAACCGAAGACCTCACTGGTACAAAAGAGGGGTAGAAGAAAAGCGGATTCTTGGATTAAGTTTCCAGACATTGATGTCATGTCCTTCATCCACGACGAACGGTGTGTGGATGCTGTGAGAGGCGGTGGGTCAATTCTATTTCGACCCGAGTGGTGGAAAATGAAGTCGGTGGGTTATCTTTCCTGTACTATTTTTCCTTATCACTAACATTTCATGACATCAATTGCTAAACCCGTTTCTCATCTTTTTCTCACCTCCATAGGTTCTAATCCCCTGTAATGTGGGTAGCCACTAGGTTCTCTGCCATCTGTTCCCTGAAGATGGGGCGTTCACTTTTTACGACTCACTGTAAGCCAAAAGCCAGTCAACGGTGAGGGTAAGTGAAATGGACTGTATTAGCTACCTAATGCACTCCCTTCTCCACCAGTCTGGGTACTATGAGCATAAGGGGATACAAGTACGTACGAAGCCATTCAAGCCTTTTGATTACGTCAAAACAGCTTTTCCAACCCAGAATGATGGGTACGTAATTAATAGTCGTTAATTTCTCGCATAACCCTTTGCAACAGTTGATTTTGTCTTCAGTCTTCATATATGTATTTATTTTCATACTTTCTGTATATGTTTTCACTTTTCAGTATCTAGTGCGGCGTCTACATTTGCTAGTTTGCTGAATTTATATTAGAATGAAGGAAAGAACCTTGGAAAATCCACGTTTCGGACGTGCCGTTGATTACGGCATGGATGGCACATGAGGTTTACACAAACGCAACAATGGAGTGAGTCAGTAGCATAACCGACCAGCAATCATTATTTACCATTTGCACATATGTCTTTACCCAATCACATTATCACTGGACAGTGCACTCATGTGTAACATGTACATTTTCAAAACATTGTCAACACATCATTCTAACATGATAACAACTATTACTCCAACCTAACATGATATAACATGTGTTGCAATAATTACACGATAAGGTCCACACCACAAGCTAACACGTTAAATGGTCCATAGATACACAATGGTCTGATTAATCTTTGTATTAATATGATTTTTATTAATACCTCACTAAATAGAAACGGTTGCGTCATATTCATTATGTTATTGTAAAGTAATCAACAATTAACCTTTACAAACGATTTGACGATTCCTTGGGCAATCCCCTTTGCCATGCATCTCTTTAACATTTAATACCTATATTACACGATTAAAAAATTGTCGTAGATAACACAGTGGTAGGCGATTTAAAATCTACCATATAAAATGCAACCAACAACGTTAGACATAATATATACATGATACAATTTATCACCGTGTCACATATTTTCTAACGATACCTTCCAAAATATAACATTGAGCTAATTTTTGCTGACCCAGTCACCCCTTATCTAAGGGGGTTGAGCATTACCCCCGTCCTCGATTAGTAATTAACCTTGTTATAACATAACTTTTTATAATCTAAACATAAGAACACTTGAAAACATACATAAAAAACCCAGAAAATTATCCCAACCGTCCACCTCACAACCACTCAACCCCTTGTTTTTGTAAAATCAAAACAAAAAATAGTAGGATCCCAGTCTCCGCCATACATCCTTTTGGATTACAATTTGAAACTGAATTTTTTAGTTAATAACAAGTAGGTGGAGGTTCGAATCAAGAATTTTGTATAAATGGATCTTCGAATCCATGAATCCCAAATTTTGATCGATATAAGGTTCCTTTCTAAACAACTTTAAGTATAGAAGATAACCGATTATTATTGGTTTTCATAATGAAACTGATGTACTTTTCTTTGACCCCATTTTATGTCAAAACCAATTCCATAACCCTAATAACAACCAACTCCAAAACCACAATCTCCACAAAAAGTCCAATTCCCCGTCTATTTTTCGACTTGGAGTTGATGGAAAGGAACCAGAGGACAATGACAGAAGATAGTCAGAGATAGGGAGAGAGGAAATCGGGAGACTCAATTAAATTTTTTTAATAAGAATTGTTAAATTTTTTACAAAATATTTTTAAAATTTACCTATTTACCCTTAGTTATAATATAAAACATTAGTTACTACTCCTTACACGATAGGTGAAAGGTTATTACACGATAATCTCCCAATAACCCCTGAAAGACTCACAATAATAAGAGAACCCAAGAAGAAGATGGTAGAAGATAGTTCGAGTGAGAGAGAGAGAGACACAATTTTATTTCTGATTGTAGTTTAATTTTTTATTTCTATCTCCAACACTCCACCCGTCAGAATATCCTTCTGTTCCCAACACAATCTTTCGTTAGGCCATTTAAAACCATTAATTACCTGAATTTTCCCCCGTCACAATATCCTTCTGTTCCCTACACAATCTAGGGAAAGTTTTTCAGTCCTAGCATTTCAACCACTACCTGATTTCGTTCTTGTAAATATACTAGTTCCACAAACAAAAAGTACTCTATTAAACATCTTGGCCTTTAAACCAAGTTGCCTAATATCTACAGTAATCGATTTGGTTTTTTGCAATCTTATACCATTCTCTGTTATTAATTATTTTGTTCCAATTAAAATTAGAATATTGTGTGCTTGCATCCAACCTGGTGCGGAATAAACCACTTTCATCGAGTTCTACATATAGTATTACAGTATTTTGGCTTCCAACAATCTACTAATATTAAAATCACATCATCAGTAGTTCCATCGATTTTGTTATTTTTCCAACCCTTCACTTGAACTTAATAGTTCATCATTTTCTTCATAATACATTATAGTACTATTTTCTTCATTTTCCTCATTTTGTTAAGTTCAAATGAAATTAGCTTGAAATTGTGGCTGTGTTTCCGTCAGCTTAACTTTGTTTATACATATGTCATAACTCATAAGTGATTGATTGCATCGGCCCACATGTCAGGTCACAACGTATATTATAAAAGATTACCGTAACGTCATAGCAATATTTGTCCATTGGATTACATTAGGAACTTCAACTCGTATATTGCTTTCTCTGTAAAGATTCGTGTAATAATTTTAAATGCAAAGTGTTATGCGTCAGTGCTACGTCTAACTTCAAGCCAATTTCAAAGCCAATGGACGGGGCTTGCAGTATTCGATCGGAGGAGTACAATAATAAAGGTTTTTGTCAGTAGAAATATGAATGAGGTGTTAGGTTTATAGTTTGTGTTGGCATGTATTCCATATCAAAACGTGTTTCTTTTGTAATGTTTAGTGGTCCATATGTTGAAGATTTAAGAAGACAAAGAAAGTCTTGGTCACAATTCATGCAAGATGACGGTTTCAAAGAGATATGTGCTTCATTGATCTACAAAGGTAATATAAGACCTCATATCTCTTACAAGGCTAGGTACACACACACACATGGCATCCTTGTGTGTTCCTTCATGGTTAAACATCATTTATATATCACTTTCACACACTTGATAATATATGCTCATGCATTTATACTATCTTGACAAACTTTGCTTATTGCATGTTCTAGGACTATGTCTAGGAAATAGCATATGTGTGTGTCTTTGTGTTTGTATGTTTCCGTATTTTTGTATTTAGACTTGAATATGCTCTATTATGATTCCTTATTGAGTTCTTGTCATTTCGGTTACTGATTCACTTAGTTTCGAGTCCAAACGATGTAGCTACGCTACTTTTCGTTCTCATTCGTTGAGTTGACTTCATCATTGTTTTCTGAGATGATTTCTCAACCATTTTTCAAAGTTATGTAGTCTTCGTCGTGCATGAGGGAGTCACGGTTCGTAATCCAAAAACGGATTTGAAATCGGAGTTTGGATGCCCAAGATACGGCTGAAGAACGTGAGGGAGCGCGCGAGAGGAGAGCTTGGCCAAAGGCCACATTGCCCAAGCCGTGTGGGAGCCGTGGGACCCACGGCCAGAGGACCTCTCTGGTCCCGTGTGGCCCACGCGTCCCCCACTGGCATGGGTGACATGGCCACCTCTGATTAGCCCAAAAAAATCTCTCTCTCTCATCCTTTTAAATTCCTTCCATTCCCTCCAATTGATTTTTGAAGAAGAAAAATTGCAAAATCCCGTCAGAATTTTTCTCCCAAAATTTCTCACCTTCCAAACACCATAACTTCTTCATACAGAGTCGGAATTGAGTGATTCAAGTTGGAGATCGTTCGTAATCGTGTCGTCTACCTTTTCCAAGTGGTTTGGCAGCTGTTTGATCGATTTTCTGGTGGTTCTACACAGAAAACCGAACCAGCTCATGAATCCAAGGTATTGGTCTAATCTTTGAGATTTCTTCTTTTATAACCTTCAATTTGCTTGGGGTTTCTTCTTCTATATATACTTGTATGTTTGGTGAATGCTATTGAGAAAGATAGCTTCACAATTAATCCTAATCAAAAGTCTATTTAGAGACATTTGTGAACTAGTTTCCTTGATTCTAGGTTTTTCACATGATTGTGAGTTGTATTGTGATTAGGTTGATATCTTAGGTTGTTTGTGACTTGATTGAATCAATTTTGTGATAAATGACTTTGAGATTTGTTTTGATCCTTTGATTGATGAAATCTAGGATTATTGTATTTGTATGTGTTTTAGAGCAATCTAGGATTTAATTGATTTATATCTTAAATCCTTGCTCTATATATATATTTTTGGCTAGAATATTGATTGATTTAATCTCATGTATCTAGCATTTTATTGTATGTTGATAGCATCTTGAACTTGTACTTCATGAATATATTTTGTTCAAGTGTTGTATGTGTGAATGAGACTTTGAGCTTATGTGTTTGGTGTTTACACATGCTTTAGGTTTTATTCTTGTATTTTGCATCTAGACTTTTATTACTTATGATATCACATGTTTAGGTCTATTTGTACCATGGAATGTATTGATCACATGTTCTATGTTGAATTGGTTGTTTGCATCATTTGTATTCACATGATCACACTAGGAAGTCCTTGTTAAAGGCATGAAGTCTTGGTTAGAGTTGGGATGACTCCGATAGCCAAGCAAGAAGTCTTGTCTAGAGTCGGGAGGACTCGGATAGACAAGCAAGAAGTCATGGTTAGAGTCGGGAGGACTCGGATAGTCATGTATGGGAGGCTCCCTAGAGGCATGAGTGCCTTGGATAGGGAGTTGGCTATTATATTGGTAGGCCTAGGCGTATGGTTAGACATAGACTCCAAAAGAGCGGGGTACACGGGAGGTGTATGCACTCTTGAGGAATTTCTAATCTTCCATCGATGTTGGTTTTGTGTGTTGTCCAATATATGGTGGTTCCGCATCATTGAGGGATTTCATACTTTCCAATAGGGTTGGGTAGACTTAGACTCCACTAGGTTGGGTGAGCTAAAGATCGGCGGTCACGAAACCGTCGAATTGAACCCGAGAAGAACAGGGGAACAACGGCGGTTTCATTCGGCGGTTTCGTGACCGCCGATCTAACCGTCGAATCAAACCGAGAGATAAAATCAATCAGGTATGAACGGCGGTTTCATTCGGCGGTTTCGTGACCGCCGATTCAACCGCCGAATCAAACCGAGAGATAAAATCAATCAGGTCTTGAACGGCGATTTGAACGGTGTTCGTGACCATCGATCGTAACCACAGAATTGCTCCAAACACTTCTGGAAGCAAACGGCGGTTTCATTCGGCAGCCAGGCCACCGATCATAACCGTCGATCACCAACATAGGTGAAAACCAAGGAGAAGCCAAGGGCATTCTCCGTAGGCGGTCTTCGCGTAAAACCAAGCACATTCTAGTGCATGCGCGGACGTTTCCGAATACTATCGGGAAATGAATTACAAGTCACAAATTCACACAACAAAAAATAACATATAAGTGCAAGTGTGAAATGTGACATGTGACATGTGACATGTGAAGAGAAACCACACATATGGAATGTATGTTAAGTGTGTGTGTGCAACTAATCTCTTCAAAGAAAAATAAGCACTAGAGATATACCTTTGGAGTGCTTATCAAGATGAGGTCTTCAAAGGGCTTGAACAATAACAACAACATCTAAGCTACCCTTACAAAGGACCCCAACATGTGATTTGTCCACGAAATGAGCCAATCAACAAATGGGAACCTTACAGTCTCCCCCTTTGGCTATTTTGTGACAAAACCACCACTCACATTGATTCCTCACAAAAAAAATAGAAACTATGGGACTACAATGATATTCTACATTACAAAGAGATAAGAAAATGCAACTTGAAGTCTTCAACCTCTTGTAGAATAATCAATCCCTGAAAATAAAGTTTCTAACATTTCCAATACAAGTAAAAAGTGAGATCAATTAAGTGAGAACAAAAACAAGCATTTGCATTTTTAAAAGATTAAGATTAGGCACAACATTATGCAATGTATGTGTATGTAATGCTCCCCCTCAACGGGTTACTCCCCCTTAATGTATGTTCTCCCCAATCATGCACAATTGCTACTACAATTTGCAACTCCCCTTACCATATCCTACTCCCCCTTTTTGTCATGATATAAGCAAAGGAGTAGTCCCCAACCGGGTCACTCATAGCAACGAGAGATAGTAGCATGCAAGATATTTGCATAATCAATATAAGTCACTTTATGCATCTCAATTAATTGGAGAGAAACAAGGTGATTTATTTGAGAAAATGTGTGAATCAAACATGCTTTGCGTACAAGACATGTAGCATTCAAGTCCAAAATACAATGGTATTTGGCAAAGCAAATGGCAAAGGTTTCTAATAAGAATTCAAACCAATTTCACCATTGTCATGAGAAAAGCAAGGATATAGAGTTTTCATTGATTTTAATTTGTGAGCAACTATATCCAACTTTATAAGCGAAACATGGCATGAGCGACTTTGCACCCTATTTGATTTTTTCGGATAAGATATCCGTATGATAGTAGCCATGTTCAACCAATAAAGAAAGAGAGACATTTGGAATATAAATTCCTTTGAACGGATACAAGATCCTTTATTCATATTGAGTCTCATAAGCTTTCACACAAGTTTTTCATTTTAAGAATATGCAATCATCAATTCATGCTTTTTCATTTGAGCATGTTATATGAATTTCATGCTTTTTCATTTGACATTAGCATGTTATAAAAGAATCATCATGTCATGGAGATAACCATAGGTCATTCAAATCATACTTCCTATATACATCTCCTAGTCCAAAAATGCATGTTTGAACATAAATATGACATGGATTGTAAACAAGCAAGGTTCACACTTATTGAATTGAAAACATATATACATATGTGCAACCAAGCTTACTCAAACAATTAAAAGAAGAGGCATAAGTTATTTCGAATTTTTTGCAAGATACAAGAATGCAAAATAGCTCTCTTTGCTTGAGTTCCCCGTATGGGGTCAAATACAAATCACATCACTCCACAAGACATATCCCAATAGATCTACTTAGTGTTTTAAATCGAGTAGAATCTAAGGGTTTAGTAAATAGGTGATCGCGCTGCAAATGTTCACATTTAGCGCTCCTATTTCCTATCTTTTGTATTCGTTTCTTGGGTAAATTAGGGATTTTAATGGTTTAAATAAGTGTTTCAGGGAAATAGAGGAATTCAGGGGTATTTTGGTAATTTTGAAGAAATAAGAGCTAAAATGTAATATTCTGGAGATGATTGAAGATTCTGCAATTAGGGAAGAGTTGAGGGACCAGATCGTAATTTGCCTCGCAAAGCACAGCGTCAGCGTGCCACGTCAGCAAGCAGAACGGCGTCGTTTTGGCCACTACACGCATCAGCGTGACGTCATCGATGACGTCATCATCTTCTACCTCCAGCCAGGTCGATCACGACCCGCGTGACCCGGATCTGACCCGGTGTTGACCCGTCTGACCCGGCGTTTGACCTGTCCAGTTCCGGTCATTTTCCGACCGTTTTTCCAGAAATTTTCTGCCCAGAACGACAGCCGGTCGTCCTCCGGTCAAGATGGGTCCACTTTGGGCCTCTCATGCACAAGTTCTTCTCCTCCTCCAAGAAACCAAACCTCCATGGCCCCAACCTTCAAGTTCAACTTCAGTGGCTTCATTCTCGCCAATCCAGACGTTCCAAACTCGCCAAACGATGGCGGTTTCATGCGGCGGGAAAGTGCCCGCAGTCCAGAAGGTTCGAACTCGCGGGAGAAGCTCCAAAATGCCCAGCGACTTTGTGCGGCGGGCAAGAACCCGCGAGCTTGGAGTTTTGAGCCCGCCAACTTGACCGACCTTGGAGATATTTCGGCCAAATGCTCTTCAAAACCTCCCATATATATATATTCTCCTTTCCTAACCCTAAAACACATCCATAATATCCAAACAAAGCAAAAACCATTCACAAATAAACCCTACACCTTAGAACACTTACAATTCACCTAGTTATCATCTACTTACACTAAATATCACACATCTAGCTTAGAAGTGCACTCACACCATCCACTCTCACTCTCAACACCTTTTGACTCCAAGCAAGGGAAAGACAAGGAGGAGCCTAGCTAGCTTGAAGACTTCTCAAGAGATTAGGTTGTTTTCTTCATCTCTTTTGTTTTACTTTAGCTTGTTGTTATTGTTGTTGTAATTTTACTACATGTTTTTGTTGGGAATATTGGTGGGATTGTAATATTATTCATATTTTGGTTGATTAGTATATTTGCTTGAGCTTAATTGATGCATGTTAATTGATTAACCAATTAATTGATATGTAATAGGATTTAGACTATTGAGACATCAATAGCATGCATGGATGATTATTTGTGTATGTGCCTAATCCTAGTGTAGATTGGTTAATACCAATTGTGTAAGCTTATTGCTATCAACTAGATAGTGGATTTATTGCATGAACTCATTTCCTAACATTTCCATGCATTTACCACCTCACAACTACACTTTTCCATGACCATGCATGGGTGTAGTTGGTAATTAGTTTAGTTAATTAGTGTTAGTTAATTAATTGATTTGGTTAGCTTGTTAGTTTAGTTAATTTAGTTAGTTAATGTTAATTTAGTTGTTATTTACTTATTGCCATCTTAGTATAATCTTAGTGTAATCTTAGATTAGTTAGTTTAATTTGCTTATGACCATACCCTTTTACTTTTATTGCATGTATATAGTGTAAATAGTGTGCCTATAACATAGACGTAGAACCGACTTTACGTGTACCAACCATCCTCCTTCGTGGGAACGATACCCTTGCTTTTAACCGTTATACGACTCGTTTGACTCGTATACTTGCGAAGGGTAGAAACACTCGCACGCCATATCATTTACCAGTAGTTTATAGAACTATCGCGTACCACATTTGCGGCGATCAATAGGTCCGCAAGTTGATCATTAGTACCTACATGTTCAAGTACTATGCATTTATTTTCAACAAGCTCTCTAATGAAATGATGGCGGATGTCAATATGCTTAGTTCTAGAATGTTGCACCGGATTCTTGGAAATATTAATGGCACTCATGTTATCACAAAAGAGAGTGAGTGTACCTTGGTTGAATCCGTAATCTACTAGCATTTGCTTCATCCATAGGAGTTGTGTGCATCCACTCCCCGCGGCTATGTACTCGGCCTCGGTCGTGGACAAGGAAATCGAGTTTTGCTTCTTGCAAAACCAAGACACCAAGTTATTGCCTAGGAAGAAGCAACCGCCCGATGTGCTTTTCCTATCATCACAATTTCCTGCCCAATCTGCATCACTAAAGCCTACAAGACTAGCATTAGTGTCAAAAGAGTACCAAATCCCATAGTTGGATGTCCCATTCACATAGCGAATGATTCTCTTTACGGAAGAGAGATGGGACTCCTTGGGATCCGCTTGGTACCTAGCACACACACCCATACTAAAAGAGATATCGGGCCTACTTGCGGTCAAATAAAGCAAGCTACCAATCATGCTACGATATAACGTTTGTTCCACACTTTTACCACTAGCATCCTTGCTTAGCTTCAAAGTGGTACTCATGGGTGTATCACAATGTTTGGCATTTTCAAGACCAAACTTCTTCACTAGGTTTTTAGTATATTTGGCTTGGGTTATGAAAATCCCATCATCTAATTGCCTAATTTGTAAACCTAGGAAGTAACTAAGCTCACCAACAAGACTCATCTCAAATTCATGAGACATGACATCAACAAATTGTTGTACCTTGGTGTTGTTGGTGGAGCCAAAAACTATATCATCAACATATATTTGAGCTATGAAAAGCTCATCATTGTCTTTCTTGATGAATAGTGTTTTGTCAACACTACCCCTTGAGTAGTTATTGTCAACAAGAAATTGAGTGAGGCGCTTATACCAAGCCCTTGGTGCTTGTTTCAACCCATATAGAGCCTTCTTGAGGCGATAGACATGGTTGGGGTAGTGTGCATCCACAAACCCCTTGGGTTGTTCAACAAACACTTTCTCTTGCAAGAAGCCATTGAGGAAGGCACTCTTGACATCCATTTGGTGCAATTTGAACTTGTGCACACAAGAAATGGACAAGAGAAGCCAAATGGACTCTAAACGGGCAACGGGAACAAATGTCTCCTCAAAGTCAATACCCTTAATTTGAGAGTACCCTTATGCTACAAGTCTAGCCTTGTTCCGCACTATGTTGCCATCCTCATCGGATTTGTTCCTATAAATCCACTTAGTGCCTATCACATTAGTGCTTTTAGGCCTAGGAACTAGAGTCCAAACCTCATTCCTTTCGAATTGGTTTAGCTTTTCTTGCATGGCAAGAACCCAAAATTCATCATTCAAGGCTTCATCAACCTTTTTGGGTTCAATTTGAGAGGTGTAGCATGTGTAGCTAATTAGATTAGCTATTTGACGCCTAATCCTAACACCCTCATTCACATCTCCAATAACATCCTCTTTGTTATGGAGTCTTCTAACCCATGGAGCGGGTTCATTAGAGTCCAAGAGAGGGACTCTAGTAAGAGGTTATGTGACCTCATTATTGTCATTGGACGTCCCAACATTGGGAGTCACCACAACCCTCTCAAAAGGAGAGTCATCATCTAAAACTTCCTCCTCCTCATGGTCATTAGACTTGAGCCTTGTATCATCAATAACAACATTCGATGATTCTATGACGGTTCGAGTCTTCAAGTTGAAAACTCTATAGGCTCTACTATTCAAGGCATAGCCAATAAAGATACCCTCATCACTCTTAGCATCAAACTTGCCAAGTTGATCATGGTCATTTAAAATGTAGCATTTGCTTCCAAATGTGTGGAAGTAGCTAACATTTGGCTTCCTACCCTTCCATCACTTATAGGAGGTGTTCCTAGATTCAGGCCTTAGGAAAACACGATTCCCTTTATAGCAAGCCGTATTGACGGCTTCGGCCCATAGGTTCCTAGGGACATTATTGCTAAGCAACATCACTCGGGCCATCTCTTGAATGACCATATTCTTCCTCTCAACAACTCCATTTTGTTGAGGTGTCCTAGGAGCCGAGAACTCATGGGAGATGCCTAAGCTATTGCAATAGCTTTCAAATGAGGCATTCTCAAATTCCCTCCCATGGTCACTTCTAATCTGTTTAATGCTTTTAATGTTAGAATTCATTTCATTTTGTATTTTAGTACAAAGCATTTTAAACTTATCAAAAGTTTCGGATTTTTCTCTAAGAAAATATGTCCATGTAAATCTAAAGAAATCATCAACACAAACAAAAATGTATCTCTTTCCACCTAAACTCTCGGTTTGCATAGGACCCATGAGATCCATGTGGAGAAGCTCTAGGGGCTCCTTGGTGGAGAGATACTTGCCATTTTTATGCATGCTCTTGGTTTGTTTTCCTTGTTGGCAAGGTCCACAAATTCCATTGGCTTTCTTCCCAGGCTTAGGGAGGCCACGCACACAATTGAACTTTCCAAGGGTTCTTAAATCCCTAAAGTTCATGTGGCCAAGTCTTTCATGCCACAACTCTATTTGCTCATCCATGGACACATTGTTTGAGACTATTCTAGCTTCAAGACAATAGCAATTGTCGCTATATCTCATACCTTTCAACAAGGTTTGTCCATCGGGCTTTAAGATCGAGCAATCATTTTTACTAAACAAGACGGAATATCCTTCATCACTTAGATGTGAAATGCTTATTAAATTGGCTTTCAAGCCATCAACAAATAAAGCATCGGATAAGGAGGGTAATCCGGGAACGGAAATGGTTCCTTTCCCTACAACTTTCTTTGTGGATCCATCACCAAAAGTGACATATCCTCATTCCTCCATAACAAAAGTCTCGAAGAAACTCTTGTTTCCTGTCATGTGCCTAGAGCACCCACAATCTAAATACCAAAAATTAGAAGAATTTGCCTTCAAGGCTATTTGAGCAACATGTCAAACATTTTCATTCTTTCTAATCCACCTAGAAACAATCTTAGCTTTCTTAGTGGCCTTTGGTACATGGGCTCTAGATGTTCTAGGATCATGCATAACAATATTATCATTCCTAGGAACAAATATCATGGCTCTTTTCTTTTTCTTCTCAATCATGCTTCTAGTTTTGCACATTTTAATATATCGAAAGCAATGTGGTCTAATATGACCATCAAATCCACAAAAGTGACATATAGGAGTAAAATAAGGAATCATACCTTGTCCTTGTCTTTGTGGATGAATGGGTTCAATCCATCTTCGTTGTTGAACCGGTCTAGATTGCTTCCTAGCTTGAGGTTGCATGATTGGTCTCTTTCCTTTGTGAGCCAATTGTAGAGGAATGTTGGCTTGAGGGACCCTAGAGGGTTGAGCTTGAGATTGCCTTCTTGGCACCATCTTCACTTGTGCATTTGAACATTGTCCTAGTTCTAACTTCTTCCTAGGAATTTGCACAATTGAAGTTTCTTCGTTCCTCAAACTCTTGACAAACACGGTCTTGTTAGAGGTTGAGATCTTCTTGCCATCTTCACACCCAAGACCCCTTTTGTCACACGGAATCTTTCCAACACCAAGTATATGATCAAGTTTCTTAGTGCTAGAATCCATCCTAGCTAAAGATTCTAAAGCTTCATCAAGTTCCCTCTTTAAACCTTCTTCATTCCTCCTAGATAAGTCTAAGTCCTTTCTTAACTCATCTTCTATCTTCTTAAACTTTCCCGCTTGTTCACTTAAGTGGTCATTTTGAGATAAAAGCTTAAGATTTTCTTCTCTCAACATCTTGATCTTTTTTGTGCTCTTGATTGCTAAGTCATTGAACTCGGCATGGTATTTAGCAAGCACTTTTTTCTCCACAAATCCATTTATGGAGTTAGAAGGGGAATCACTTTCTTCTTCACTTGAGTCATTTTCCTCTTGACTCTCTTCCTCTCTTTCACTAGCACTTTTACTTTTATGGGAGGACCACTCCATGTGGCGGCCATCACTTTACCCTTCTTCTTGTCATTGTGATTAGCACATTCGGGGGCAAAGTGACCTATGCCACCACACTCGAAGCATCGGACCCCTTTCCTTTCGGTCATTTCTTGCCTAGGTTTAAACTTCTGGAAAGGACCCTTTTTCTTCGAATCTTGACCTTTTGATCCAAAGCCCTTTCTCCTAAACTTCATAACTTTGTTGAACATTTTTACAAACAAGGCAAGATCTTCATCCGAGTCAATCTTCTTTGCCTCCTTTTCATCATTGGAGGCTTTTAAAGCAATCCCTTTTTGCTTTTTAGTGGGTGTGGAGATAGGACCTTTCCTAGACTCATAAGCTAGAAGTCTCCCAATCACCTCACTCGGCTTCATATCCATATAACCACTATTTTCTTCTATAGCCATCACCTTTGATTCGAACCTATCAGGGAGAGATCTCATGATTTTCTGCTTGACTCTCCTATCCGAATACGGGTCTCCGAGTTGGTGACTTTGATTAACGATATCCATCAATTTGATTTCGAAATCGTTGAAGCATTCATCCTCTCCCATCCTAAGTAACTCGAATTGAGTTTGGATGACTTGAAGCTTGGATTCCTTCATCACCTCAGTTCCTTCATGTGCAACTTGTAAGATATCCCAAGCCACTTTCGCGATTTGAGTGTTCTGAATAAGCTTATACTGATTTTCATCCATTGCACAAAGGATGGCGTGCATCGCCTTCCTATTCCACTTTGAAGCCTCAAACTCTTGCGGACTCCATTGCGCCTTAGGCTTCAATACTTCTTCTCCTCCACCATCGGGAGTCATCTTGGGTAGATTATATCCATCTTCCACCGCCATCCACACGCGGTCGTGAATTTGACATATGTAGGATTCCATCTTCCCTTTCCATTGGGAATAGTTCAACCCAGTAAGAAGTGGAGGCCTTGTGCTTGAGGCACCCTCGTTGCCACCACCATTTCCACCGTTTCCACTCATAGTGTTTATGAATGAATGAAATGAATGCAAATGTATGAATGATCGAAATGAATGCAAATGTATGAATGATCAAAAATCACACAAAATGCAAAACACACCAAAGTGAGCAAGGATCACCTAATTATATTTAGGAACCCGCTCTGATACCAATTGAAAGTTCTCACGGTGTGTAAACTATTAGTCTAGAGGGGGGGGAGGGGGGGGGGGAGGGGGTGAATAGATTTTAACCCAATTTTCATTTAAAGACAAGATTACGAAAATACCCCTAATAGTCAATAAAATATAGCAAGTGTAATATTGTGCGGTAATTAAAACAACACTTGATATTTACATGGAAACCCCCACGGGAAAAACCACGGGTTGTTAAGTGAGCCACACCTGAACCTCGAATCCACTAAATGTGATGAAATTACAACCTAATCCCGGAAGTAATCACACACCTACCTAATCCCGGTATAAGCGAACCTAGTCTAATTGCTTGCGAATTAAGCAACCTAATCCCGGTCACAACACAAGACTTAATTCTCTAAAAAGAGATTAACACCCTAAGTGAATATATGAATATTCAAATGCAACATAGAGCAAGGGAAACCCTATATACTTATCTAAGATGATGAATTTGCAATTAAAAACAATCCTAGATATTAAAGCTAAATGACATGTCAATTAGCTTAGATAATCATAGATTATAGAAACCTAGATATCTATCACAAAACAACACTCAATCAAATCAACACAACAATCTCTATCTTGAATATTAGAATTCAATCTAAGAACAATCAAGTAATAAAAGAGATGCCATAAAAAATAGAACACTAATTATATATGATAATAGTGAAAAACTTACCAAAGCAAGTGTGATGATAAAAGACCCATGCAAGCAAGCATCCTAGATATGCTAGAGAATGCTAGATGAACTTTGATGCAAATGGATTTTTGGTTTGAGTGTTTAATGAGCAAACTTGGTTGCTTTCTCTCTTAAAATTCTCTCTTTTGAAAGTAGGGTTCTTGATGATTAAAGAGTCACATTCAGAACAAGAGAAAGTGATGTATTTATAGGCATGAAAAACAGAGCATGTGAAAAGACAAGTTTGCCCCTGAAATGCACCGATCGGCGATTTCATTCGGTGGCCAAGCCGCCGAATCTAACCGCCGAATTGAACCCGAGAAGAACAGGGGAACAACGATGGTTTCATTCAGCGGTTTCGTGACCGCCGATCTAACCGCCGAATCAAACCATGAGATAAAATCAATCAGGTCTTGAACGGCGGTCGTGACCACCGATCGTAACCGCAGAATTGCTCCAGACACTTTTGGAAGCAAACGGCAGTTTCATTCGGCGGCCAGGCCACCGATCATAACCGCCGATCACTAACATAGGTGAAAACCAAGGAGAAGCCAAGGGCATTCTCCGTAGGCGGTCTTCGCGTAAAACCAAGCACATTCTAGTGCATACGCGGACGTTTCCGAATACTATCAGGAAACGAATTACAAGTCACAAATTCACACAACAAAAAATAACATATAAGTGCAAGTGTGAAATTTGATATGTGAAGAGAAACCACACATATGCAATGTATGTTAAGTGTGTGTATGCAACTAATCTCTTCAAAGAAAAATAAGCACTAGAGATATACCTTTGGAGTGCTTATCAAGACGAGGTCTTCAAAGGGCTTGAGCAATAACAACAACACCTAAGCTACCCTTACAAAGGACCCCAACATGTGATTTGTCCACGAAATGAGCCAATCAACAAATGGGAACCTTACATAAATATCCATTATGAAAAAAAAAATACAAAATAAGAAAAAATTAATGGATTTATTGTTATTATTTATTTAAGTTTTTTTTAATTCTATTTATTTAAGTTTTTTTTTTATTCTATTATTATTTGTTTTTCATTTTAATTAAAAGTTAAGATAATCAATTTAGCTAAATTAAATAATAATAAGGGTAAAATTGTACTTTCACAGGTTTTAAAATAGTTGACTTTTAAATATTTAGTGAAATGGACTTAAGTGATGATTTTTGGAAAAAATAGGGACTAAAGTGATGATTATGGAAAGACATTTATAAATATGACAAATCGCCAAAAAAGTAGGACTTATGTGAAATTCCACCTAAAAACAATTAATACTAAAAGGCCAGGCAAACCGGTTCTCTTATATATATATATATATATATATATATATGTCTCGTACCTTTTTGTTGAGTTCTATTGTTCTCGTTTCTCAATTCTAAATTATCACGTTTTTCTTCACACCACCTCCGCCGTCGCCACCGCCACCGCCACCGCCACCGCCACCACCTCCTCCAGTTGTAAGTTTCAGTGCTTTATATTTTTCAAAATGACTATAGCCAGTTCTTCGAATTCTCTGTCATGGTTTGTCAAGAGAGAGGGTCATTATCTTCTAGAGATTGGAATGACAATGATCCTTGCTATCTCTCTCTCTTTCTGTCTCTGTCCAAACTTACATAAACATTTAAAAGTAAATAATTAATAAATTGCTCTCTGTTATAGATGGATGAAGCTCGGAAATCGCAGAAGAAAACTACTTCCTCTTCACCAAATGAGGATAGCATGGAAGTTGTAGAGAAAATCCACCTTTTGGAGGAACGGATTCAGAAGTTAGAGGAATAAGGAAAAATTCTTACATATGACGTATCCAGATCTTCAAAAGCCAAGCACAAAGCTGTCGAACTCGGATATAATGCCGGTCATACTGCTGGCTTCAACCTCATGAGGGAATACGTGAAAAAAGTTTTCCTAGAAGGAAAATGGGAAGAGGTTGATCCTGCTAAGGCAAAAGATGTAGTGGGGCCTTTCTTTAAATAAAATAGCCACTACAGAAAGCTTCTTCGTTACATCTAGTATTACTTCTTTTCTTTATTTTGTGTGTTTTGATGTCTCACCGTCTATGCAACTTTTAAATATATCGATTGTTCCCGCTGTGTTTTTTAAATTTAACTGATTATGAATGTAATTTACTTTTAAGATTTTTTGTTTGTTTTTTGTCAGACTTTTGACATATGGAGAGAAAAAGGGTAAAAACAAATGAAAATTAAAAGCTAACATTTATGACACTATTTTATACGTATCCCCCAAGCATCCCCTAGTATCCCCCAAGTATCCCCTAAGTATCATCCGGTCAAACTTATGAAAATGTCAACGACTACGCCATTGACATCGCGTATCTGATACGTATCCTGAAGTAGCCGGGTCGTATCCTAATGGATACAAATTGGATACGAGTTACCTCCACCAAATGAAGTATCCGTGCTTCCTAGGGTTTTATGTGGCATTCACTTATTCGATACATTTTATTGCGTACACGTACTTTCTTTGAAACTCTTAGGACAACTGTTTACAAAACAAACTTCTATAACATTAAAATGAACAAACTAAAAATAAAAAATATAAACCGGAGACTTCATACAAAACAGAATTTGTAAAAAACAACAGCATTCCCAAGGACAGAGGCGAATGTAAAGGGAGCAAATAGGGGCCATGCCCCCCACCCCCCAACCAATAATATTTTTTTATTATATATTAAATTAAAATGTGAACCAATCAAGAAAAACCTATTATACAAAAAATGTGATATATACAAAGTAGGTGATCATATTATCTTGTCCCTCTATTATTTTAATAATATAAATTAACTAACAATTTTTGTTTCTATAATTCTATTGACCATGAAAATAGGAAACAAAATCAATCCATTTTAATATTTGTATTTCCTATTATTTCATACATTATTACCTAATCTAGTGTGTATTATATATATAATATATTTTTTAAGATTTCACTAGAACAAACTAAATAAATATTGAACTCGGTCTTTACATTTCATTCTTTATGTTAATTTTTTTAAAAATAAAATCAATGTTTCTAACATGGAAGGAACTTCTAGCACATCAAGCAACATCAATGGTGGTCGATGGAATTATTAAATCCAAAAACATATAATATACATACCAACAGGGACATAAAATCATATTCTCAGCGCTTCCATGACATAAAAGTAACTCAAAATCTATACATTTATGTATATAAACCTAGTAATTATAAGACATATAATTAAGATGATGGCAATTTTGGGAAGATGATGAACGGCAGCAAGTTGATAAAAATGGGAGTATGAATTAGACATCATTCTTTCACTTGGAAAAGATGATGAACTGTGTTTGAAGGTTGTTTGTGCTCTCAACTCTCATTATGATTCATCAGTAAATGGAAAATATGATTCCATGGTTGAGTGAGAGTGTTTGTTTCTCAGCCAGCTAACCTAGTAATAATTATATTACCAGGCATATAATCATCTTCTCAGTGCTTCCATGGAGAAGACTGATATCTCCGATTATCAAGTCGACGTCGTCACTGCCACCGCCTCCTCTACACATTTCCGTATAATTGGACAGAACAATCAAGGTCAAGTCGACTAGTGTCGATGAATTCTTCGATAGTTGGCCAGAGATTTCTGTCCTGTTACCCCAAAAAAAAAAAATGAAATTGTTAACACCGTCACAAAACAACACAGAAAAACATGTAACAATTTTTTGAACTTTTTGTTATAATCTTGGTTAAAAAAACATTAAAAACATTAAAACATAGAGTTAAACTGCTGGTTAGACAACAAGTTCCCTAAAACACGACAAGAACAGAACATGTTCCCACATGTTATTAAACCGAGTAGAAATATATTTCTTCTCAAAACAAACGAACAGATATAAACAAAACATTGTGTCATTATGCAATCTTCGTTTAATATATCTTCGAAAAACTAATTATTAAATAACACAACTAAAACAACAACATAAACATGATTCTTCCCCATTTTACACATTACCTCGATAAATCGAAAAACTTAAAATTTTACAATGAATGTTTTAGTATACTAGACTTATATTGCAAACAACACAAAAGTTTCAGTCATTTAAACAAAAAAAATTAACAATGAATTTTTCGTTTTAGAATACCAGACATATTTCCCAAACAACACAAAACCATGAAAGTTGTTTAAATTTTTTTTAGAAAAGAAGTGAAAAACACGAATAATATAGACTAAATATTTTAGATCTGAGAAATTGTATACAAAGCAACCATCAGGTTTGGACCGAATAATAAAGAATGGATGTGTGAGGCAAGGAGATGTATAAATGATGTCCAATTTTTACACGCAGATGTGGACGTGATGATCAGTAAGTGGGTGAAGTTTTGCTTTGAACTGGTATACAACACAAAGAAGTTCGGGGTCTGCAGTTAAGTTTTTTGGTTTTCGGTTTGAGAACACGTGAAGAAGAAAATAAGAGGAAAAAGATTTTAGGTTTTAGGTTTTTGGTTTCAATATTGGTTTGACTAAAAGAAGAAGGAGATTTTGTGGGATCCGGCTGTAATCTGCTACAAACCTGTCGTCCTGCCATGTGTCTCATTCAGAGACTATAAAATTTGAATTATTTTGACACTTGGCAGTAGTGTCCTCTTTTAGTAATTTTCCATCTTAAATTGATTTTGACATTTGGCATTTCTTATGTGTCACGTGTTATGTATTAAGTTTTTTTTGATAAAAAAAAAAGAGTCTATTTTTGCTCACCCCCATTCAAGGGGGGTAAGCATTACCCCCTCTTAAATGGATGACACATGTCCATGGAGGGGTAAATTTGTCTAAACACTGTCATCTCTT
Source organism: Acer yangbiense (assembly GCA_008009225.1). NCBI lineage: Eukaryota > Viridiplantae > Streptophyta > Magnoliopsida > Sapindales > Sapindaceae > Acer > Acer yangbiense. The sequence goes on from CM017768.1 coordinate 37,479,991, forward strand.
GGGACAAATTTACCTCTCCCTAGACACGTGTCATCCATTTGGGATCTTGTAAATAGTGACGTGGGCCCATGTTGTGTGTGATGTTGCCACATGTCATTTGGGTTGGAATTTTGGGTGGAGTAGCATTACTTGAAAAGTAAATGTGTGTTTTGTAAATCGAAAAGGTTTGGATCATTAATTAGTTTTATTTAAATTCATTTTAATTATGCTTTACTTAAACAATTGTTTTTGTGTTACCAAGAGATAAATAGAGTGTTGTGAGAATTTAAAAGATTACTGTGAAGTGTTGTTGGTATTCTTCTTCTTTAATATATAATTAAATTAATAATTTTACATAAAATTCAAATGGTATTCCTCTAAAAAATAAATACAACACATTCCAATTTTGTGTAAAAGATTGCATACCTCGGCGGAGACCTCCGATTCCCTAAATTCCCCGTCTGTTTTTCGACTTGGAGTTGACGGAAAAGAACCACAAGACGATGACAGAAGATAGTTAGAGATAGGGAGAGAGGAAATCGGGAGACTCAATTCATTTTTTTAATATGAATTGTTAAATTTTTTATTTAATTTTAAATTTACCTATTTACCCTTAGTTATAATATAAAACATTAGTTACTACTCCTTACATGATAGGTGAGAGGTTGTTACACGATAATCTCCCAATAACCCCTGAAAGACTCACAATAATATAGAGAACCTAAGAAGAAGAAGATGGCAGAAGATAGTCCGAGGGAGAGAGAGAGACACACACAATTTTATTTCTGATTGTAGTTTAATTTTTTATTTCTGTTAACAACATTTCTCCAAAATTGAGTTGATGCATTGATAAAAGTGACTGCAGTTGATTGTAGTTTCCGTTGTAGTATTGAATTTTGAAGAATATACTATTCATTTCAATGTAATAGTTTCAATAAATAGCATCAAATGATGAATGATGAACTTTATTGATATGGAAAATACTTGGGTACTGACCAGTCAGTACTAAAGGCACTGACCCCGAATGGGGTATTACCACGTGGCTTGCGATCTTAAAAAAGCCACATGGCAACACCCCGTTGCAGGGGTCAGTCCCTTGGGTGCTGACTGGTCATTAGCCAGCCCATGCCGTTGCCGTCAAACAATCGTTTGGTTAGCGTTTTGAATGTATTTGAACTTTAAAGTTGTATTGGAATTTATAAATTAATGTCAATCCAATATTAAAATACAAAATACTATTTGTATATTACTCGAACTCCCGAAGGATGCAAATATGCAATGTAGACTTTAGCTAATGAATATTCATAAACATGTTGCGTAGATATGGTGCCCAAAAGATGTGGTAAAATTATAATCCATTCGTTTAGATTAAAGGAAAGTTACTGTTTTGAAATCCTCATTTTTTATATGTAATTAATGTATATCATCATAATTAAGTTAATAATTCAATATATTTTTCATAATATTAAAATGAACATGTCCAATAGTGCAAAACTTGATGGCCGTAATTATAGTCCTATCGCGTTATCAGACATATTTTGTTATGCATAAACCATATGAACAGTTTGAGGATGGATGAACTGTACTAGTGTACTGGAGATAATTATTACAAAATATTGCGTTGGGAGCATAATAATTTGCTTACACAATTTATATTGCGTAACACAGATTCAACTGTCAATTCCTGTTTTGCAATGTTACACGAAGAGGTAATGGGTATATTTGTGGACCGGCGTTGCGTATCCCCAGAATAGTGTGCCATTGGTTTTTAGGATGTCAAAATCCCACTGGCTCATCACATCAAACGTCATTATGGTGAAGAAGCATGCAAAATCAATTTTGTCAGCAGCAAATTAGATTTGGTACGTTAACCCCTATCCAGAAGACACGAACATAGAAAAATTAAAACAAAGCATTAGGATATTACTTGATCGGCCATTGAGATTGAACGAAACACAATGACTGATGTCGAACATGAAACCAGATTCAACACATCTAGTTCGAACCTAATCCTAATACTTGATATGTAATGTCTATGTCACCCGGAGAGGGTTGGTTACAATATAAATAAGGTTTACTCTTTTGTACACCGATATCGTGTTATTTGTTGTGCACATGTTGACGGTACATGTTTACACTGCATTAGTTAAATATTTAGTTGGGTAAATTTCGTAAGAGAACCTAAGGGGGAAAAATAACCAATATTTTGGGTTTCTGGGGTGAAAAAGATTAGGGGTAAAGTTGTCTTTTCATTTTCAATTGTAATGATGAACTGATTTTGGATGAAAAAACTGAAAGAAGGGGCAAAACTTTGAATATTTTGGTTCTAAAGGGGAAGACCGGCCATTTCTGAAACTAGAGGGGGCAAAGTCAGGATATGGCAAACTACAGGGGGAAAAATATTAATATCCCTCAATGATAGGGGATTGTTTGATTTTGGAGGAGTACACTTTGAGGATTCTGCAGATTTGGCCCTGTCAAAATAGGATAAAGGTAATGATGACATCGGCAAAAATTGTATTGCTTTAAATAGCGCAATAAAATAAAGGGATATTTGTAATTGCATACAATGCACGATATGTGCAGAGTAGAGTAAACAATACACGAAGGTAATGCCTGATGGCCACAACTGTATTAATAAAAATTGCCCATTGCCGAAACATGTGTAATATTCAATATTACTGAACAATGAAAACCAAATTCGATACACCTTACAACAAAATTGAGACCATCTTGTAGGTTTTTTTTTTTTTTTTTTTTTTTGAATCATATAATCCACTTCTTCTGCCTAGAAACTGCAATTATAACAAACAATGCATGGAGAATACTCTTCTGCACATGGGTTACATTGTTTACAATTCCCAAAAGTTAGCAGAACAATAATATACTGATACTTTACATATATGTTAACAAAAAAATATTCCAGTGGTAACATATCAATGGTGAGACTGGTGAAATTCTTCATTCCGCATACTAACATCAACATCATACTGATACTATCTTGTGTATTAAATTCGTCATTGGAGTCAGGATTTGTGCTTCTTGAACGAAAGTATGAATTACTGTGTCTAACAAAACTAATGAAATGCACTTTCTAGAGGAATCGACTTGAGACTCTAACAGAAGGACCCAAAGCCTTCTGGAAGGAACCAATTCTTGCCTCTACAAACCGTATGTTCAAACCTTCTGTCGTTTCTTCAGATGTAATTGACCAAGTCGACACCTAGGACTTTCATCAGAAATATCAATGTCTCATCCACCGAACATCATAGTGATGGATGTCTTTGTTCGCCACTTGAACAAGAAAGTGGTTCGCCTTGAATATGCACTTTTTGCCCATTGTTTCATAGCCTAACCTCCCCGGAGGTCTTTTTCCTTTCGAAGAAATAGGAACCGCAATCTCTTCAAATGACAATTTCTGCTCCATTACCTGGCTAATCGAAGAAACCTAACTCAATATTCAAAGGTAAAACAAACAATCTAAATAGCAACCAAAAATAAAACATTGGTGGAAAGATATAAGGAGGGTGTGAGTTGGGAAGAGACAATTTCAAGGGTTATTAGGAAGAGATGTTCAAGAAAAAAAATGTAGTTTCTAATAGAGTTTGTTTATGAAAGACATATATTGTAAGGTATATGGAATTTGAAAATGTAAATTGATATGAAGAAATATTTCAGGTGTCCACCCTAATATATAGGGGTGATCGGGCGGTGCCATATTGTATATAAGTGCATTGAACAAAGAACAGTCACCATGTGGAATCAAAATTATAACTCTGCAGCCAACCGTTTCATTTTTAATAAATGCAACCTTTTACACGAATTGTAATGTGTTGTATTGTTTTTTTCCAAGGAATACCAAATGAATTTAAAATAATTATTAATTTAATTATATATTAAATTAGTTTCAGAGTAGAATACCAAAAACTCTTCACAACAGTCTTTTCAATTCTCACACCACTCTATTTATCTCTTGGTAACACAAAAAATTGTTTAATTAAAGCATAATTAAAATGAATTCAAAAACAACTAATTAATGAACCAAACCTTTTCGTTTCACAAAACACACATTTACTTCTCAAACCACTCCCTCTCAATGGGTAACAAAAAGGGTTGTTTAATTAAAATAACCCTTTTTGAAACGAATTAATAAAAACTAATTAATGATCAAACCTTCTCATAATAATAATAAATGATCATTCGGAAATGAGTAGCCACACCCTTAATGCTTTGGGAGAAGAAGAGCTTATTAATGTTAATTGATTGTTATATTGTTTTTTGTATTTTTTTTGAAAAAATAAATAAATAAAAAACATGTGGCACGTAATAAATGCCAATTGTCGAAAATCATTTTAATATGAAAAATTACTAAAAGAGGAAAGTACTGTCAAGTGTCAAAATAATTCAAATTTTAGATATAAAACTGATCATGCCATTTTTATTGTTTTTTTTTTTTTTTAATTCCTCTTTCATAAAATCATGCCATTTACATCATAAATTGTAAAAAAAATGATCGAAAACTGTCACAATTCGAGTTGAAAATGGTGATAAGAAACTTGAACAAGTTAGAGCATTGAAGTTAAAATGGAAGAATAAATGCGAAATTTTTTAAAATATAAATATGATGGTGATTACGTTATATTTTTACAATTTCCGCACATCGTGCAGGTTGCAAACTAATTGCTAATATGAGAAACAAACCATGCCTACACATCGTGTGGGCTGCAAGCTAGCTAGTTATAAAAAATAAAAATAAAAACAAAATAAAAGTTAGGAACTAAATATTTCTTAATTAATTATTTAAGATCATTGATTAAGGGTACCCTTATTTTATGAATAAAGTTTTTTGGATAAATGGGGAGGTGTACGTTGGTACTTGATACTAGTATAGGGATAGGTAGGTGAGCAGTGGAAGTAATGGAATTTGGATTGGTGATTACAGGTATAAACAATTTTTTTTTTTTAATTACAATTACAATTGTAGACTAGACTCGACAAGATTAGACTCTACAAGCACGGCCCGGAATACTACTCCCACTATCGAGGAGAGGGTACAAATAGACTACAACTCTCACAACTGGAGAGAGGGCTGCTCCTACTGAATCGGGAGAGGGCTCCCAACGCTTTGGGATTTAAAGACCAAATGTGGGACAAATATGTACATACCAAAGCTTGAGCCTTGGTGGTGGAACCTCCCTTGGGAGACTCCAACCATCAAGGCAAGAGGCCATTGGTAGGATTCTGATATTTTTAGTATTAAAGGTTATTTATTTATTTTTATTTTTTTATGGTGAGGAATTATCTGTTATACAGAGAACAATTATCTCTTTTCTTTTCTATCCCAATCTTTGTCGATCGGCATTTGTTCCATTTTTCTGTCTGTAACACATTTTACATCATACTGGATTTTAGTCTTATTTGCAATCAACTACTTGTTAAGGATAATCTAGACAATTCTGCTTGAAGACTTTGTGTTTATCTTTACCTGTTATCAGTGTTGTATTTATCTCCAATAGTTAGAGTTATTGTTATCTTATTTTAGTTAGAGTTTGTAAGTAGTTAACTACAATTGTAATTCTCTGCTGTATATATATTTTTCATATCATGATAATAAAGTAAGAAGCTTTATTCTCTACACTACTAACCCTGGCGTTAACATGTATTTCAATTTTTTTTTTCAAATTTTTCATGTACCAGAAAAGGTTCGTGGCTTTAATTTCCTTTATATAGCCTTTTTCAACCATTGTTTGATGTTAAAGGGCTTCGAATTGAAATCTTACCCACTATCTACTGCATCATACCTTCTTTCGGTTATCGGAATTGCTCGGTGTACATACTTGCAAGGAAACATAATTAAAATATTAAAATATGACATTCAATGTTCTAACACTTGATACTATCAAACAGACATAACACGGTTTCACCCATGGATTCAACACTTCAACTTGACGACATATCAAACCAAGAAACTTACATGTCACCTCAATCTACCCCAAGTAAAACAAAATTCGAACATCATAACATATAGAACACTTTAGACATTATTCTCACAAGATTCATGATGTATCACTTGAGATCTGGCCATTGCATGCCGTCGGAACCCCCACGACAGACTGTCCAATTTTTATATCAACGGCCAACACCTCTAACAACGAAATCCGACCATCCAGCTGGCTGTACTTCTTCTTCCATCAAGTGACCTCCCTCACCAGATCCTTCTGCTCATTCTTCAACCGGGCGATCTCATTCTTCATCGTGTTCTCTCTCACACACAACATGGACTCCACCTTTGCCAGATCAGAATCGCGAGGAGACGTCTGCAACGACAAAACTACGTTAGTTGTGGTGCTACTGCCTTCTCCTTCGACTTCGACATCCAAACCGACATTATCCTCCATGTCTTTCAATTGAGTCTTTAGGACTTCATGAATGTATACTTACCCAACCGATCAGTAAACATTTATAACCTGTTGAGGGTCATAACCGTATCGATTCACTAAATTAAAAATAAATGTTTGATATCGATCAGACATGTTTTTTAACTTTTTTACAACAATACCCTTGTGCTTTTCTAACTGGTCACAGAAAGTACTTTATAAATTTCTGACTTTAGCCTTTAAAAAAAATAAAAATAATAAAAAAAATTCTGACTTTAGGGTGTGTCTGGTCTGGTATACCTGCACTAGTTTTAAATTATAAAAAATATTAACAACATAACATATATTTCATTACACTAATGCTAGACCACCCAAAATATTTAGCCCAAATTTCAACCCATATGATGTGGCAAGTGACTTTTTCATTAACAGCATCATCACATGTTGAGTGTTGTTGGATAAAAATAAAAAATAAAATAAAAAACCTAAGTGTTTTTTCTAATACAATACGACCTAATACCACCAAACATAATGTATTAGCTAATACGGGATTTGCTGCATTCGACATCAAAAATGTATTATAATAATACAATACAGTGTTCACACAAAACACTATATTGTATTATTTTAGTACATTTTAATTACCTAATACAATACAATACAGTGAAACAAAGCGTACCAAGTCTCATACTCCATTTATATTCCATTTATCATCATATTTGTATCACCAATTAAAATAAAAACTGGTTGAGTTTTTTATATAAAAATATTTATTGATTTATTCATGGTCAGGGTATTTTAAATTAATTATTCAGTATTTTTTCAAAATTATTATATTTTTATAATATAATATAAAACAATAAAGTCATATAGGAATAACCTAATAGGGAGAGGCAAGTGCCTCACCAAACACAGGTTTGAATTATTTATAATACAGTCCAATACAGTACAATACAATACAATCCAATACAGTCCAATATAGTCCAATACAATCCAATACAGTGCGCCAAACGAGCCTAGCAAGTATAATAATTTGGAAAATAAAAAATTGATTAGCATAAAAATTATCGTGATTGATATGACTATCCATGTATCGGTTAATGGTGACTACATAGGACGTGTTCAAGTGATATACGCCTTTTCTTCGTGTATTGTTTACTCTGCCCTGTACAAATCATGTATTTGAGCAAATTCCAATGTCAATGACAGGTGATTGTAGTTTCCGTTGTAGTATTGAAGTATGAAGAATATACTTTTGTTTTCAATGTAATGGTTTCAATAAATACATAGGATGAATGACGAAGGTTATTTATATGGAAAACACTTGGGTACTGACCAGTCAGTACCAAAGGCACTGACCCCCAAATGGGGTATTACCACGTGGCTAGCAATCTTCAACAAAAAGGACACATGGCAACACCTAAGTGGAGGGGTCACTCCCTTGGCTACTAACTGGTCATTAACCAAGTACACTGTCCTTTTGATATTTGAAGACACTTTTCTGAGTTGAACACGTGTTGGCATTGTTGCAACTACAATTTCAGCTCCTAAATACAACCGTTGGGGCTCCAACAGCTATATTTATGGTAAATTGGATGTTCATATTCTTACACAACTTCTATTCTGCTACTCTCTTTAATCGTAAATTGTATTCGTTCCCTATCTGTTTCCCATTAAACAATCACACACAATTCTCTTACATTCAACAACCATGGAAGGAAGTTCAGGCTCAACAAGCAATATTAATGGTGGCTTGGGAATATTCAGGAACAAATCATGCAGATGTGGGAAGAAGGCTGCTGTAAAAATATCTAAATCGAAAGATAATCCAGGTAAGCTGTATTTTATTTGTGCGCAACGGCAATGCAAAATTTTTAGTTGGTAGGAGCCAGATTCAGTAAATTTATAGGGACGTTTCCTAAGCACTGCTGAAGGCGGTAGAGATTCTACATCTATCGGTCGAGATCCTACATCTACCGACGAAGAAGTGGAAATGCTACATGTAAACATGCACAACCTCGAAACATATTTAAATGGACGAATGCAAAATTTAGAAACTAGTGTAAGTGGTATAAAGACGTTGACGCTAGTTAATATGTTATGCTTAGGTGTGTCAATATGTGTGTTTTTTATAACTTTGATGCAAATGTACATGAATGTTTCACATAAAGCACTTGTAGCAATTTCCAAAAATTAAGTGGAACTTGCATTATTTCAGAACATGGTGTGGATATTTGGCTCTTAACAAGTATACTGCAGCATTTTAAACACTACAACATTCATAATCCTTGTACACTCTAATACAGGGCTCCAAACATGGCCATGGATTTGAACCGTTTACGTCTCAGGCTTTTGAATTGTGACATTGTTTTCTAAATAGTATTATACATATAAATCAAAAATAGGGGGTGAACGGTCCAAACTCTTCCCGTCCTAAGTATTGTGGTTTTACATTACTTGGACAAATATAATGAATTATTTCCTTTGTTAATAGCACATATTATAAATGCAACTGCAACTTCGTGAAATGTTAAAAATCCCCTTTCGATTTTTATGCATCTTTTATAAACTATCTTACTCATTCTGTGCCGACTGGTCACATCAAGCCTTTTTAGGTTTATTTTGTACACCAACGCCCATACGCCTACATAATTGCAATAGCCAGTTGACGTTTTTTTGTTTTATTTATCGACGTGTGAAATTGTGAATTGAGTGATTTTGACGGCAAAGGTTACTATGAATTAAGTACTGTATAAGAAACCCAATCATTGAGTTCATCAATAACCGTGTGTTTGGAATGCCAATCTGTAAGTCAGTATTTTATGGGTAGGATCTTGATAACATAAGGGTGTAAGTGTAATTTACCTTAACTCTTAATCACCGCTAACCTATTATTGCCATCTCAATGATATTTCTTTTACACGTGTACAGGTCAACGATGATATAAAGCACCTTCATTGACACGAAAAACATCCTACAAAAACGTAACACGATGAAATATCTAACGTCATTGCATCTGAGCACTGTGGACACCGATGAAGTTCAACTATGTTGACCTTTTTGAATATGATGTTATGTTAAAGCACTAAACCATATTTGGACAACCACTTCAATTAAACGGTCAGACAAACTCCAGATACAACTCAAACCCATTCCAGATATGGCTAAATTTTGCATGACAAATTACCTTACAACCGTAACTCTGTTCATTTGCAGCTTGAAAGTCCTTTCTACTGAGCCAAGTTGTCCTGTTGTCCTCAACAACTTTGATGAAGTTCCAAGGTGTCAGTCCGAAATTTGTTTCTATGAAGCTACAATGGCTGTCAATAGTGGGTCTTTTGTTCGGCTTATAACCTCGGATCGATTAAGTGCTGGGTGACTGATGTACAAAAAACCCATGAAGCTTGTGGAAGGTAATCCTCCGAAATTTCCTTTTTTCTCTATGATTTTCTCTTTTTCAATGTCCAACTAGAGTGGTGATGGTTTGGATTTTTTTATGGTTCTGAAGGGTTATCGTTTTACTGATGTGTGTAAGAGGTCATTTGGTCTCTCTAAGATGGGATTGCACAAAACCAAGTTTATGGTGGTGGTTGTTGAATTTGACACCTCTTTAGATCTCGAGTATGGTGATTTGAATGGAAATCACATCGGCATTGACGTTGACAGTCTATTATATGTTAAATTCTACAATATTTCATCTCAGAATATATTCCTTAATAGTGGTAAGAAATTGGATTCATCGATCAATTATGATGCTAGTGCAAAGAGTTTAGAGGTTAGGTTGTGTCATTCTGGTAATATAAAACCTGTGAATCCTCTTCTCTCTTACTCAATTGACTTATCGAAAATATGGCATGACACCGACGTGTTTGTGGGATTGACCTCTTCAAATGGCAACACTACGCAAATGTGTCCTGTCTATTCATGGACCTTTAAGTCCATGGTTTTGCCACATTGGATGCATTCACAGCCACTGGATCCTAAAATATTTTCCACTAACACAAAAACCCCTCAGGTAACATCTCCCAAGCCTACTGATACCATGGGGCTAGGGCTTGCCATACTGTTCGTCAGAACTGTCTGCGAAGCCTTTTTAATAACAGCCGTTGGGTTGTATTTGTGGTCCACCTATATGGACAGGCGAAACGTGGTCCAGCAAGAGGGGTGTGTCCATACAGTGGTTCGTCTCGAGCACAAGTGGTTCAACTTATATGTATTATATGGATTAGGTTTTTATGAGTTGATCCTTTTCTTTCATGTTTTGTGTTGTAATTAAGGGTAATTAAGGGTCTTTGTACCAGTAAGCGTAGTGTGTTAATGTTCCGTTGTGTTTTTGCAAGTGATCAACTGCTATGAAAAGTCTGTTTTTCTTTTAATTGCTGATATCACAGTGAATCCCATGCTCTAACTTCTAATTAACTGTGCATAAAACTCGGCGTCTCCAACCCATCTGCAACTTTGAGCAAATCATCAAATTTGAGCAACAAAACTTCTCCAAACAGCCATCCTCCAAAGCGGCGAATTGGCTGCATCTGAATAGTGCAGTGCAATCCCCCGTGGCTGGCGCAACAGTGCTAAAATTAGCAAACAATTCAGAATATCGGAAAACCCTCAAGTTTAACTGAATCAGAGTTTAACCATTATATTGTATTAAATATTTGTCATCTTATTGTTTTATTGTATCTCTTATTTTAGGGTTTCTCGAATTACGAGATATACCTGTAACCAATTAAATGTATTCCAATTGTATGGTTTTAAATATGAAAGCTTCTTTTTTTCTTTTTTTTTCATTATTATATATATATATATATATACCTTTTTATTCAACTAGAATTATGTGTATACTACATAACATTTAAATATTGTTATTTACATCAATCACTTAATTGATAGCATATAAGTGAAAAGGGTGTTTGTTAATTGAGCAGCTTCAATTTCAAACATTTATTAACATATTGCAATATTATGTATATTATGGGGGCAAATGTTAATTGTTCTAAGATATTTGATAAATGGGAACACAGATAATATTGTAGGGAATATTCGGTTAAGTGTAACATAGGTTTTAATGGGTTGGAGTTGGAAAATGAAAATAGTGTATGCTAATAGTTCCACCAATTTAGTTCAAAACTTCCACAAAATTAAGGATTAGGGTTGGAGATGGCTTTGAACCACAAAAGCGTATTTCCCTCACATTACTGTTCAACAACTGTACGTCAGCATATAACCCGATAAAATCGTCATAAACCCTACGGACTTCGAGATTGAGGGAAACGCATCCAATCCCATATTGCAAAACCATCATTGCTTGTACAATATTGAATAAAATAAAAAGACTTCAATGTGTACACTTTTACAAAAATGAGGTCCATCGTGCGAGGAAATCTTGCATGGGACTGCGACATGGAGAGACCGTGAAACCATCCAATGAGATTGCACCGTTTATTTGGGGAACATAAAAATAATTATATAATTTTAATTGCTGCAATGTCATTGGATTGTCTCATGATCTCACCACGTGCCAGTCCCACGCAATATTTTCTCCAGTCCTTGATTTGACAATTAAATAGGGGTTACGAAATCAGATTGTACTTGAAAAATCCAGTTTTAGGATTTCGGTAAGGGAGTTCCAATGAGGAGTGTAAGGTTCCCATTTGTTGATTGGCTTATTTCGTAGTCAAACCACATCTTGGGGTTCTTTGTAAGGGTAGCTTAGGTGTTGGTGTTATTGCTCAAAGCCATTTGAAGACCTCATTTTGATAAGCACCAAAGGTAAAACTCTAAGTGCTTACTTGTCTTGAAGAGATAGTTGCACATACTCACAACTCATGCGTATGGTTAAATCTTGTATGTTGTGTTTCTTATTATTGTGCATTAATGTTCATTAACATCTCTTCTTGCATGTTTATTTTGATTTCATCTTGTATGTCCAATGCCATGCCATGCATAGACTTAGGATTCATACATAGTGAAAGGCGCTGTACAAAGCGTTGTTCGTACAGCACCCATCAAAGCGATGTATAGACCTGATTGATTTAAATCGGTCGCTGTTGGGTCGCTGTACAGGCGATGTACAAAGCGCTGTACATACATCGCCACTCTGTTTTCCCGAGAGAACAGAGTTGGGGCGCTGTTCAAGCGCCCTACGAACAGCGCCCAAGGCAAAAACAGGGAAACTTATTCAAAACAACCACACTTTGATTTGGCCTCCTATATATATGCCACTTTGACTTTAGATCAATTAAGAGAGTTGATATTCAGATTTCATACTTAGGATATTTTTCAAAAACAAGAAAATTTCCAAGAACTCATTTTTGATTACTCAAACACCATTTCATGATCATCAATCATCATCTAGTATCATCTTTGATCATCTAGATGTCTTTTTGCATGGATTCTTCATCACACTTTGCTTGGTAAGCTTTTCACTAATATCTTACATATTTTGTGTTTTTCTTAACAAGCAATCTCAATTTATTACTTGTATGTTATTTATATATATTTTGGATACAAGATTGAGATTAGTGTATTGAATGTTTGAGAAGTTGTATTGTGATAGCTAATTAGGTTTTTGCTTAATCTTGATTAGCTAAGCTATTTGACATGTCATTTAATTTTAATATCTAGGATTGTTCTAATTGCAAATTCATCATCTTAGATAAGCATATAGGGTTTCCCTTGCTCTATGTTGCATTTGGATATTCATATATTCACTTAGGGTGTTAATCTCTTCATTGAGAACATAAGTCTTATGTGTAGCATCCAGGATTAGGTTGCTTAGATCGCAAGCATTCGAACTAGGTTCACTCATACCGGGATTAGGTAGGTGTGTGATTACTTCCGGGATTAGGTTGTAATTTTGTCACATTTAGTGGATTCGAGGTTTGTGTGTGGTTCACAAAACAGCCCGTGGTTTTTCCCGAGAGGGTTTCCACATAAACATCAACTGTGATTTACATTCCGCATCATATTACACTTGTATGTCTTTTTGACTAGTTAGGGGCATTTTCTTAAAATTGACTTGTATGCGAAAATTGGGTAATAACGATTAAAATTTATTCACTCCCCTCTAGATTAATAGTTTAATACACACCGTGAGAACTTTCAAGGAGAAAACCTTGCATGCACTGGGTGCAATGCACTCTAACCAATGGGTGCATGCCACGTGACAGGAAATAGTATATCATGCCACATGGCATGCACCCATTTGGATGGGTGTAATGCACCGGTTGCATGCAATAATCTCTCTCCAACAAGGAACGAGATTGTGCATTGACATTGAACCATTACCACTATTTGCATACCAATATTGACGATAGTTGTACATGGCCGGTCAGATTCCAAATTATAACATCGAGCTTAATAGTGAAGAAACATCTAATCACCATGGGGAAGGTGAATGAATTATAATTAAAAACCATAGCATGATATGACCATGGAGCCACCTGTGTGGGGATAGGTGGGGGGCTCAAGCCCACCCTACCCCCCATTACAAAATAATCCACAGGTTAATAAAAAAAAACACCCCACCCTAATTTTAATTACAGAAGAATAATTCATATCTTATTCAATGTAAAAATTCGAACACATTTTACATTGAATAGTTTTTCTAATAGAAGAACATTTATGTCTGATCATTCTCCAAATGTAGCTGAATCTTTAAATCGACATTTACAGCATAATATTATATTATTATGCTTAGGTGATATATTATGGCTTGAAATTATTTACATCATGTTGATATGTTGCAGTTTTTGTTATATTTAGGTAAAGGTAAGACTTAGGCGTACATAATTTAATTAAAAAAAACGTATTTCAGTTTATTTGAACTCAATGTGTGTTCAGACATTGCAAAACACCCAAACAGTTGATACTCTACTCTGTGATAATTTTTGCAAATACTTGATTTCACCGCCATTCCTACTATTTTTACCACCATTTTATACAAGACCAAAACCACCGTATCCGGTTAAAGATTTTCCGTTGTACATACTTGACCGTTTGGATTGCCCATGAAATGGTTCTGTTGATAGTGAACTATGATAGAGTCTGGGAAGATGTTGATTTCAACCCAAAATCTATTTTCTTGTTGGCTATGACACCGAAGGATACACTGAAAATGTTGTCGGATAAGATATGCGATCAGTTTGGGTTGAACTGCGATGCAGTCGATATGAAGTTCAGTACCTTACTTTCTGGCACCGTTGTTGAAATGAGTTTTGACGCTGATTTTCAAATCTTGATTTCGCATAACAAAAAGAATCCTAAATGTTATGTTTCAGTGTTTCACAATCATGTACCGGGACATATCACAGAGGTATTGAGCCAAAATAAAGATTCAACGGCAAAACCTCCGGTTGATCAAAATCAACCCAACGGTTGACCTATTTACATCAACACGCCATTGTCAACGGTGAATCAATCGGTTACGCCACAATTAAAGAAGAAGGCAAAATATACAGTTACCCCAAGTGGTTGTTCCCCGGTAACATGTATATGCAATTCTCCGAGCATAAATTGTTTTCCGAACCAAACACCCGGTGATGAATCCTTGTCGTATATATCAATCAAGCGGGTGTTTTTTTGATGATATTCCACTGGTCATAGATTCCAACACATTATCAAGCGGAACCAGCCGAATGGGTGTTAATGATAGCGTACATCCTTTGGAGTCTTGCGAAGGTCGATCTAAAAATAATGCAAAGAATGTTCAGTCCAAGTCAAAGCATTCTACAATCCATGATGTTGATTGTACGAATGTACACACTGTTGAAGATGATGCCATCGGTTGTGGAACACATTACAGGGCATCATCGGTTCCTAGTAATCAACTGGAAACACATCGATAGCCTTTACAGCCTCATCAGATACATGTTGCATACAGAGAGGTCCATCTCGTACCCGGTCCTAACACGAATAACATTTATGTATCATGTATTACAAACAATGTACCAGATGCTGACTAGGATAACACAACTTACGTTCACACCCCTCCTGATTATAATTTGTCTAGGCATAAAGTGCAAGGGTTTGAACATGTCTGTTTTGAAAATGTAAAAGAATGCACCGCATTCAAATCCGACTCAGACTATACATCCATTCATAAAGGCAATATATTCAAACACAAGGATGAAATGAAGAAGGAGTTGGGTCTGTACTCAATGGAAAACCATTTCTGGTACAGGGTTACGCGGTCGACCACAACATGGTATGAGGCATCGTGTATCGACTTCAATTGTCAAGGGTAGGTATGTGCGGTGAAGAAGCGCCAGGCAACTCACTAGTACGTCAATATATATTGAGATACACACACCTGCAAAGTCCAAAATTATGGTCTTCACTTTAACCAAGTCAGTGCCTATATCGTTGGGGAATTATATGCCCCAAAATACGCAGATCCGGGATGCAAAATCTGAGCTAAAGATATCATATCGGAAATGGGGTCTCATTACGGGGTGCACCTATTGTATAACAAAGCTAACCGGGCCAGACTACATGCTTTGAAAATACAGTACGGGGATCAGTTGAAGTCTTTTCAAACGTTATCGATGTACTTTTACATGCTGAAGCAATCCAATCCCGGGACCTTAACAAACATCGAGACAGACTCGAAAGACCGGTTCAAGTACGGCTTCATGGCAATCGGTGTTTGTCTATAAGGGTTTAGCCGTGTTATCAGACCCGTCATAGCCATTGATGCAACCCACTTCACGGGATCTGTCAAAGAGGGGCTACTTACAACCTCGGCCAAAGACGGAGACTAAAAAATATACTCATTGGCATTTGGTTTTGCACCCTCAGAATGTAAGGGATCATGGACTTAGTTCCTTCATGAATTGAAGAAGGGCATTGGTTCTCCTCAGGATCTGGTTATCATTTCAGATCGTCACAGAGGCATTATATCAGCCATGAAAAAGGTTTTCCAAGACGCACATCACGCATTTTGTGTGTTCCACATTGCACAGAAATTTAGACGCTCATCCAAGAATCGATGTATTGCAAGAGAATTCTTTTACAAAGCATGTTCTAGATACCATCGCGATGAGTGTGATATTGACCTTCAATAGATGGCTGCTTGCAACTAGAGGTACTACAACGATATCATGGAAATTGGGGTAGATAAGTTCACGCGTGCTTACTGCCCCAAAAATAGGTACCGGATGATGTCTACCCAATTAGCCAAGTCTATGAACTCAGTTCTTCTAGATCTCCAGAAGCTGCCTATCGCAGCCATTGCAGAGCAGATTAGGGATATGATATAGAATTAGTTCCACAAGCGTCGTACTATTGCAAATCGTCTTAGGTCTGATCTGACTCCGACAGCCGATAATCGCATACTTAAAGAGGTTGAACCTTCTTATAAATGCATCATTCGTCCTATTTCATACCACAGGTACAACGTCACCGAGAATCAAAATAATTCCATTGTCGATATTCAAGCAAAGACATGTGCCTGTCACGAGTGGGATCTTGAAAAGTTACCTTGTTGTCATGCCCTTGCTTGTGCCAGGTATGTAATCAAAGTATATTGTCGTCAGTTCGTCATTTACCATATCTATTTTTAGGGGTCTGACATCCAATAGTTAATATTTTGACCAAATACGCATCAATTCCAGTTCCAGAAATGTGCTCCGACAACTACAGATCTTACTAGATGCGAGAGGCATATCGGGGAGAAATCAACCCGGTTCCACATGCACAGAACTGGGTCGTACCCGATCAAGTCTGGAATCTACTTGTTCATCCTTGGAAGGTGCATTTTCTACCAGGAAGACTAAAAAAGTCAAGGTACCGTTCATGCGTCGAGAAGGCTAAGCAAAAGAAGTGTTCTAAGTGCGGCCTAAAAGGACACAACAAGAGGAGCTGCAGGAAACCATTGTTTGATGCTACTAACAAAACCAAGCATACTCGCAGTTGCAGTGTATGCCATAAAGAGGGACACAACAGACAGACGTGCCAAGATAAGCCATCCACTAACCTAACCTCTGAGGCTTCGGTTGACACCAACATCGACACCGACACTGACAACGACTCATAAAATTTTCCCAATGTTTGAAACAGAGGTGAGGGGAATCTGCTATACAATCGTGTGTTAATGTAATGTTTGATTTCCATCTATTTGTATAATCGTGTATTCAGTCCAAGGTCGATTTCTCCCTAATCGTTTAATCGTTTAATCGTTTAACTGTGGACCCTTCCCCCTTGTTCGTGTATAAAGTCCAAGTTTTATATCCATATAATCGTGTATTCAATTCAAGGAGGATTTTCCATCTAACCGTATGAAGTTGAAGGTTATTTCAAGCGAACCAGGGAAATTGTAACTGATCGAACTAAAATTGTGATGATTTTGGCCCTCACTTCCTTCTCTTTTTGCTTGATTCTTAGGCAATATCCCGTGATTTAATGGTGTGAATTGAGTATTTTCAAGTAATTACGAAGTTCAAGGGCATTGGAGTAATTTTAGTCAGTTGGGGGCAAACGTGTAAAATATGAGGGAAGGTTTGAAGTTATCGCAAATAGGAAAGAGAGCAGGGGACCTAATTGTAATTCGCCAGGCAAACCAGACAAGCGCGCCATGTCACTGACTAATGCGGGACGTTTTGAAGGATAATTGAGCCTCTGAATGAACCCCGGCCCTTTTCTGCACGCACCCCACAAGCCCTCACTTATTGAAACGATGCGTTTCAAGTGTAGAAGGCAAATCAGTTGAGCCCAAACAGCAAGCCTAATTGTCGAACCCAACGTGAAGCCCAGTCTGATGCATTTGCAGCAATGCACACCCCAGCTGATGTCTAAGCGCACCCCATATGAGCCAATAAGAAGCTGTCTAAGCGCATCCCTTGCCCCGTGCTAAATGTCCCCCATCTTCTTCAATCTCCTTCCTTCATCCTCGCTTGCAACAGCTATGGCAGCCCAAAAAACCCTAGGTTGCAACCGCCTGAGTCGCCTCCTTTTTCGACCTATCTTCGGCCAATTCCCGGCCCAAAATGACGGCCATGACAACGCCAGCCTGGTCATAAGTTTTTCAGACCTCTAAAACCGCCGGAATCCAATCCCTAAATCTCCCCTACGTTGCCTCCTTTGTCGCTACTGTTCTCATGGCGACAATGCCCTAAAATTGTCGCCATTTTGCATTTCAATGTCGCCATGGCGATAGGGAGTTGTTTTTACACCTGTTTGAGTCGCCACTTGCGTCGCCAAATGTGTCGCCATGAACCAAAACCGCGACCACCCCTCTATTCAAATGTGATTGGTGGGGAAAATTACGAGATGCACCCCTCTTATGGACTAAATGGTAATTTGCCATGTAAAAGGGGTGTTTTGGTAATTAGCCACCCGAGACCTAATTGGAAACCCTATAAATTCATCACTATTTTCCTCTTTTAGATAACTCTTGACAACCAAGAAACCTCCTTTCTCCACCATTCCTAATCCCACCATTCTCATATCCAATAAACACTTAGATTATTCCACCTAAATCACTCCTCTATTTCCATCTTCTCCACCCATTTCCTTTGTCACTTTCCATTTGACTCCACCTATCTAGACATATCCTCATCACCTAATCTTTGCACAAGATTTAGGCAAGGAAGCTCAAGGAAGGATTAAGCTTACAAGAGAGACCCAAGGGTGATTCCTCTACATTTTACTTCCTTTTCTTGTTTGTTATTATGTGTAATTAAACCCCCATTTAAAGGGATGAATTGAGAGACTTTTTGGACATGAGTATTTATTAAAGCTTTGAATATTATGTTTGCATGATTATAGTTCTATTTACTTTTTAATTAGATCTTGCACTTATATGATTAAATGGGCATTGACACACTTGTTGATTACAATATGTTGTAGGATTTATTTGTGATAAAATTGATTGAGTTATTGACACACTTGATTGATTATAGCACATAGTGAATAGGATAGGCTTTTGGAGGGATGATCAACCGCGATTGCCTAGTCCTTTGATCGTCACTAACCGATCCCACCTTGACCCCCTTTCCTTAATCAGTTAGGCATTTTGGTGGGAAGTTGTTTAGGGTTCGTAGTGATGACCTAAGCAACACTTTCGAATGAGATCGGTCCTTGATTGTGTAGATTGTACATTAATGAAGCCATGTATGAATTGCTCATAGTCCATTAGCTACTCTATTATTTCCCTAGATTTCCTATTAATTGTTTAATCCATTTTCTTATCTAGGTTGTTTGTATTGGATTCCTATCTCTATTCATATTCTCTTTACATTCTTGTCATTTAATTTACATGCGTTGTTTGGTGGTTTCTCAAACCACACACTATCCAACTAACCATGATTTATTTTATTGCACACTAGTTAGACTAACTTAGATTAGATAGCAAATCGATTAATCTAACCTAATCCCTGTGGAACGAATCTTAAGCTTACATTCTTGTCATTTAATTTACATGCGTTGTTTGGTGGTTTCTCAAACGACACACTATCCAACTAACCATGATTTATTTTATTGCACACTAGTTAGACTATCTTAGATTAGATAGCAAATCGATTAATCTAACCTAATCCCTGTGGAACGAATCTTAAGCTTACCGTTTTACTAGTTTTCAACACTTAAAGTATATTGCATAAGAATTCATTTATAAATATCTTTTGATAATTTGCAATTTGGTAACGACACAAAAAGCGAGTCGTCAGTAATCGGGTGCGGCACTTGAACAAAATAAAATCGTAATATTCATCTTAGATAATGCTTCCAAATTAAGATCATAGATTCATTGTAAAATTGTTTGTCTTAGATAAAATAAAATAAATACAATACTTACTCGGATGAATTAAATAATGTTACATTGAATGTATGAAATCGTTAAAAATATTAGTATATATATAGTACACAGTTACCTGTAGGTAATAAAGTATGAAATAATAGAAAATTAACTTATTAAAATGGATCGTTTTTGTTTCCTATTTTCATGGTCAATAGAATTATGGAAACAAAAATTATCAGTTAATTTTTTATATTATTAACTAATAATAGAGGGACAAGATAATATGATCATCGGTTACCTTTGTATATATATCACGTTGTATGTACATTACTTTTTTTTTTTTTTTTTTTATGGGTTCACCATTTAATTATATTTATAACAGAACTTTTTTTTTAATGGTTGGGGGGGCCACCAGGAGGCAAATGCTGACATTCGCCTCTAAAGGTCAGCCCAATTCCCCGCCACCGGGATACGTTGAAGTCAAGGCCCAGAAAGCCAACCAAAAATCGTGTATTAACTACAAGTTTAATATCCATGTAACCATGTATTAATTTGAAGGAAGATTTGTAAATTATCTGCTTATAATAGTAATGAAGTTGAGTTTTTATATAATTTACCTTTATGTTTTAAGGCAGGTATTTTATTAAAATATATATATATTACCTTTTTTTTTACTTATCGTGTAACACGTACTGACACATGGAAGTCTCATTAATTGCAAGCGTATTGAGAGGGGAATTCCTATCAAACAGTCAAAATCCATTTAATCGTGTATTAATTTGAAGGAATATTTTCCATCTACTCGTTTGAGGTTCAAGGTAATTTCATTGTTTGCTTATAATAGGACCGAAGTTCAGTTTTTATATATTCAAACTTCATATTTAGAGGCAGGTATTTTAAACAAAAAAAAAAAACCTGTTTTAGAGGCTTCGCATGTGAAGATCCAACACCGTCTAAAGGATTTCCTACCTTTACATCTATACTATAATATAATATACACGAGTTTTTCATGTGAAATATACAAAGAAATTAATCGGTATTCAAATATGGCAAACACCGGCATATTTCATAGCCAGGTTAATGACATATTTCATAACCAGGTTAATGACATAAACATCAAACATTGTGTTAATTAACATTCATCAGGTAAGCTGTTTGTAAAAATTTCATACGTGATAGCCTACCTATGGCTCCGTATATCCGTTTCAACAGACTTCACGCTTTTCAAACCTCTTAAAAGGGAATGTATCATCAACAAGACAAAGACTCCATTACTTTTCAGACTTATTTGTTTTGGAACTTTTTTTTCATCCATCCGACGAGCCTTCATAGTAGCGATATCATATGTTCGTCTTCCCGTTCTATTAAAATAACCTGCCTACAAGCAAATAACTGGGAACAGACGTCGGAGTGGTAAAATCTGCTGGCAGATCGATGTACCACTTTGGGGTTTCCAGTGTGCCTTGGGATCATATATCAGGATCTGCCATGCCTGGAGATCAACGACGCAAACAACCTTGTGGCCGTCTTCAACCTTATAGGGGACAACCACCTATAAACAAAAAATTCTACACTCAAATATTTATAACCAAATCAAGCTGGAACCCATGTCTACTCACTAGAACGTTACTAACCTTGTCACGGGAATTCCATGGACTGCCCCAGTTTGGTCGACGGCCGTGACAATATTGTTTCCATTCCGGACGAACGACGAAATCGGAGAGGTAGAAAGTTCGTACTAAAGGTTCATGTAAATTTGGCTGCCAGCCTGCCCACATCGTTGCCAGTTCGTTATGCACATCACATTTGCATTTTATCCAAGTGCATAATTCCCTGTATAAACATATCCTCTAAGTTAACGATGTACTTACAATAAAGTTGCAATCAATGATGCCTATTCTTTCCTTGAACTTGTAAGGGCTATTCTTGCTTCCTTTCTTCTTGTTTAACAAATTCAGGTAGGCATCAAGGTGTGTGTCTAACAGAAGGCTATCATTGTCCTCTAATGATATGAAGAAATCCTTTGTCTGTAGCACCTCCAGGCCAACGTTACGGCTGCACCCATTACATTAAAAGAATGATATTACTGTTGATTGATTGTATACGGGTGATGGAATCTAAAATGCATAGTTAGTAATCATCTTACTATATTTCTTTCGATTCAATCTTGAATTGCGCGTACGTCTCCTGGTTGGGGCCAGTGGAAAGAATTCCTCTACCTAACGGGTTGGTGTAGGGACTGCGTACCCATACCGACCTTTGACGATGCCTTGCTAAAGCGGTATCATCTAATATTTGCTAGCTCAAAGCACCTGTGACATCGGTATGCACATCAATTACAGGTGGTTCCCAGTTCGGAAGTGATTCGGAGATTATCGCAGATAGTCTCCGTTTTCGTTGATTTGTTGGTGTGCAAGTCGATTGCTCTCCCGAAGAACATAAAGCTAGCACCGACACTCATTCTAAACATGGTTCCTTAACTCAAAGGGTCGGAGATACTATCTGTGACACTTTCCTTAACCGACACCGTGTTTTGCGAGAGATATGTTTTGTTCTTTTACGTGGAGTTGAACCATAGGAATTTCAAGATATGGGTCTGACTTAATCACCACACATGGATGTGAATGTGAATATGAATGTGATGGTGACATTGGATGTGAAGGCAGACTCTTTACCATAAAAGATGATCCCTGTGATGCGTCAGGTATGTCCTCATCCTCGCAATTTCTTTCACAATTCCGTTTCATCCGAAACTAGAGACGACTGTGTATTTTAGGGTGCCAACAACATCGGACATGTTTGATCCTCAGACGGATCATCATGACCAGATTGTCTGACCGCTACTGGACGAGGCAGATCTTGCGACGAAGGATCTTGCCACAACACTAACGCATGCAAGGACTCATCTTCTTTCGGTATATCCTCATCCTCACCATTTATTTCCAAGTTCCCTTCATCAGAAACAGGACATGACTTTGTATTCTGTGCTGCCAACAACATCAGACATGTTTAATCCTCAAACGGATAATCTCGACCTTATTGTCTGCCTTCTACTGGACAAGGATGATCGTGTGACAAAGGATCTTGCGACAACACTAACGAAAGCAAGGATTCATCTTTTTTCGGTATCTCCTCCTCCTAGCCATCGGTATCTATCTTCCATTCATCAGAAACTGGACATGAATCTTTATTTTGGGTGCAACCAACATTAGACATGTTTCTCGCTTGCTAAAAGGACTTGATGAAGCCAGCGACCATTGAGTTACATCGGGGTCATCTGCTCCAAGTACTCCTGGATGTACTAGACCCGGTATACCAAACAAAGACAATATACCTGCTTCTTGGGGCCACATGTATAATGGCATTTGAGAAAAGAACTTGTCAAATGGAGTGAGTGATCGCGAAGCCAATGAAGGGGCTGCTGCCACCTCCAGACCACCCGCCCGTTCCAGGGACGATGAATCCTCGCACAATACTAAAGGAAGGTTTGATTCATTAAGGTCCAATATGTCATCACCACATACATGTTTTTCATAATGCAGTTGATCATCATTGACCCTGTCATAAACGCATCCCCTATCATCCTGCCAATCTTGGTCGTCTTGCCTTTCATCATTGTCGCCCTCTTCATAACCACCTCCGTCATCGTTGATAACCTGATCACCACCCAATACGTCTTCCGCGTGCTCTCCACTCTCCACACACTGTGGCTGATCTTTTGAATTACCGTCCCTTACATTTCATTTGGGGATGACAGTGTCACAGTGTTATATTTCCGACTATATAATCATTATTTAAATAAAATAAAGAAGTTTAATTACACATGTGACAAGTGTGGATATATACGTACTTGAAACCCCAGCATCCATCGTAGCCCTTCGATCTCCTGCTTCAAACCCTCATTGACGATATTGCATACGCAGTCCGCCCCAATTTCCTCATGGATGATACTGCGTACGCGTTCCGGTATGGCATTCACCGCGTTTAGCACTCTTTCCAATACTTTGGGTTCCACAAACTGTCAAGGTACCTCCAACTGTTTATGTAAATGCTACACGTAAAACACTAAAATGTTTTCCACGGTGTGAAACAATAGATCCACAAACAAATTGGGAAATCAACAACATTTTGAAATAAACCATTGATCCAATAATACTTCGCCAGGTTACCTCATCGGTTGTGTGACCAAGCGAATGTCGCCCACTGTTTGATCCTTCCCTCTGATATAAGTCTTCTTGCCTGGCATCATCAACCGGGCCTGTTGCACCTTGGTCAAGTGAATGAACTGGCTGGTCAACCAGTGGAGGGAAAGATCCCTGTCCATCGTTGGATCGTTGAATATCCGGAAGAACCGTATCTGTATGATCCATTGTATCTACACGGGCACGTACTCTCCACCCGCCGTTAGTTTCCTCCATTGTCCTATGCTTCCTCTTGGTGGGTTCCTCAACCTCGTTACTCCCACTCGGCTTCCACTGGGGTCCTTCAGACAAGTCCACATCAATATCCCTCCAATAATGTTTCTACAACTCACGTTCGGTGGGTACAAGCTCCAAAATCCCGGTAACCTGAAGGATTATGGAACTAATATAATTGTCCAATATTTAAAGAACATGAATAATACTAAATTATAGCACAATGAGATATTTGTAAATTACCTTCCCACTTGTCTCAGCTTTGGTCCAAGCATTGACCATGTCCGATCCCCTCTGTTTGAAATAGTACTTTTGATACCGTGGCGCTCCGTTGGGATCCCCTATTAGCTTACCGCATTTGTTGCGCATCACATGCATAGCCTTTGCAGCACAAAACTGTACCGTGTCAAACCCAGGAAACGGTTTTAGAGGGTGTAATTAGCATTATGTATCATGGAAAAATGAATAATCTAAATTACAAACATATGTCAAGGTCAAAGGGATTAAGGATTTAAAAAATAACATGTAATCCCAAAATAAATCCGTATAAGTTGTATCTCCTAGTCTGCCCGAGAGGGTCTGCCGGTACCTTAAAACCTTGACGGATGTTGTGGAGGGTCATCTTGAAAACGTAGTGACCCTAGGCAAAGTTGTTAAATGCTTGAACATCCTCCACTAGAGAGAACATTCAGTACGCCACCTGGTTTCGGTCGTCCTGACAGAAGAGGACGCTGTTGGCAAAAAGAAGCAATGCCAACTTAAGTGCATCGTGAGGCCGTTCGAAATCCACCGCCATGAATGGAGCTTTCAAATCTGCGATCACAACTTTTTTCCTTCCCTGAAAGTACCTTGCATGAATACCACCCGGGACAACCTCATACTCTCTTGAAGGTATGTCGGACAGGCGGCCAAATTTCAGGCCCGTGCACAGACAGAACTCCCTCTTCCCAAATCTCACCTTAGTTTTTCCTAAGGCAAACCATAACTCTTCCTCACTACCTCCAGGAATGAATATCTGTCTCAACAGCAAGCTGTGAATGAACTGTGCCTGAAAATAACCCCCTTTAGAAAAATCCAAGTAGTGGCCAAAACATCCTGACTCAAATTCTGCCCTTTCTCCAGCACGGTCAAGAATCTTGTCTATATCGGAAATCAATTTGTGAAAACAGTGTGTGTTGATGGTGATGTTATAATTCCAAATGGCCCTCAGGTGTACCAACAAATGGTCCAAATTTTCCTCCTCAGCCATCTGTTAAAAAAATATAAAATTGCAAGAGTAATCGAACTAAACATTGAGGCAGCATGAACATATATCCACAATCAGAATTAAACAGAACAAAACCTATCCTAGAAATCTTTTTTTTTTTTTTTATAGCAGTAAAGACGAAAAACATAAAAATTAGAGTTAGGATAAAATGCAACTCCACCCATCTCCAATGAAATCGCTTGTTCGAAGATCGAACACAGGATAAACATTGAGTCCATATACAGTATTTGAGTCGAACACTGCATAAACATTCAAGGAATAATCTGAACCGTCATTCCTGTGAGTAATTTGGATTTCATTTCAAACATCTTCCTTGTATTAACAATTACAGACTGAAACCCATCAACAAAACACAAATTGGGTATAGATTATTCCTTAAATGTTTGACACGCCATGCCCAGACTGAAACCCATTACCAATTAATACATACCTAGTTGTAATAATGAAATCGAAACAAACAAACTTATGATAAGAAACAAAATTAGGATCAAAACAGAGAACGCCATACCGTCGACACGAATGGGTGCGCCGTCGATTAAAGAAGTACTTCCAGAAGACTCGGAACAGTTCCTCCTTTTGATGCTTACACGGTGTAAGTTCTTGAGTAAGTTAGTATACACGAATAAACTTAGACTGTTATAATCGGATGTATGACCAAATTGCAACCAACCCCCCTGAGGTTTGCTATTTCATGAATAAATTGCAATTAAACTTTTTAGTTTAGTTATTTAAAAAAAAATATATCATTCAAGTTTTGATAAATTCCAATTAAAGAAAACTATTTACAAAATCCAATTGACTGTTTGGATTTGTTATAAAATTGACGTTGCCACCAGATCAATGGCCAAGAATTACTTTTGATTAAAATAAATATATCAAAAATAATGATTTTATTATTAAATGTAATTATGCCATCCATTAAATGCAAAGTATTGATGTGATGTGTAAAGACTACTAATTAAACTTACTCAACTGTTATTAATTTTAACCTCCCTGCTAAAACTTGGTTGCATCGAATGCACGGTGCATCCCCCACCCTCATGCTGCCACGTTAGAAACTTTGATGACGTGGTAGCATCATGGTGTGCGATGCACCGTGCATTGCGCTGCACATAAGGCCTCTTATACCTATAAACAACTTTATCACTACACAGTTACACCCCCTACAATAGCGGTCAAACTTAACGGATTTTGAGTGTTACAGGTAACCTTAACACAACATATGATAAGAAACAAAATTAGGATCAAAACATAGAATGCCATACTGTCGACATGAATGGGTGCGCCATCGTTAAAGAAGTTCTTCCAGGTGCCGGATTCCGAACAGTCCTTCTTTTGATGCTTACACGGTAGAAGTTGTTGAGTAAGTAAGTATACACGAATAAACTAAGCCTGTTATATAGGGATTTAGTAGGAAATTGCAAACTACCTCCCTGAGGCTTGCTCATACACGAATAAATTGCAATTACAGTTGTGTGTTATGGATAAAAATATTGTTCAAGTTTCAATAAATTTGAATTAAAGAAAACTATTTACAAATTCCAATTGACCGTTTGGATTGCCTATATAATTGCCTTTGCAATCAGATCAATGGCCAAGAATTACTTTTGATTTAAATCTTCTATTTCAAAAATAATAATGTTATTATTATATGTAATTATGCCATGCATTAAATGCACAGTATTGATGTGATATGTACAGTGACTACAGTCAACTATTCAACCTTATCTCGCAAATTGTAATTATTTTTTATTTAAGCTTTGTAAAATTGTATCGTTTTGAAATTTTTTATTAAAATTCAATTCTCAAATATTTAAATTTTTATTTGATCTCCACCATCCATCATCTATGTTTTAGATTGCACCGTAAGTTTTTTTTTTGTTTCATATATTGTTGTTTAATGTTTTTTATTTGTATTTGTTTTTTATATATGTATATATAATTTCATTTAGGGATTCAAGGTAGTTTTGTCTTTTAAAGGTAACAAAAAGTCAACCGTTAAGTTTGACCTAACGGCAGAGGGTGTGATTGTCAATTAATGATAATTTTGTTTCTGGGTGCGCAAGAGGCCAAACCTCAGGGAGGTTTATTGCCATTTGCTCCAAACTTATTTCTAAAAATATCGAAACGCCATTAAACAAACGGTCATTACTGTATCAATGACTAACATGAGGGGAGGTGATTGTCAATGCCATAGAAAAGTCGTTTTTCGTTGTCTTAGATCAAAACTCTTACAGCAAAAGTTTCTCGGTGAGTTTCGTCATTAGTGAAGGTTAATTGATAAATTCCATATTGGGCTTTTCTGACATGAGCTCATTAGATTTTCAAAATGACGGAAAAAAATTCCCATCTAATCCAAAACCCATTTGCGATCTCCGCGTGTCCAAATTGCTAAAACCGGGTCGTTTTTGGTTTGCTGTTTTGTTGAGGTGCTTGTGGACTATTTAAAAAACAGTGCAGATTTTTGCACCCAAAAAAAAAGGTAGGGCACCCCTAATTTTATTTACACCCCAATTTGAATTTTAAAAAACTGATGTACAAAAATTAATATTTTATTGTTAACAATAATTTACAAAACCAGGAGATTCTATCATTGATTGTAAAACTAATATAATAATCTTATTACTTAAATACTAATATATAATCTTCATATATATGTATTTTGAAGGTATATACAGAAATATTAATAGGCGGTAAAATTACATTCGATCGACCACCAACGTTCTTAGTTATTATCCATTATGCTTTAAAGGATTACGCTTCATGATGACATGTACTGTGGGTATGTACTGTGGGTATGTACTAATGATTCGCCGATACCAAGTGAAGAGGCAATTTGATTTTTGACTCTAATGGACAGTGTTTTTCTAGATAAATAATTAAATTTTGATTACTCTCTCACTTTTAAGGATATCATTGGAGATGCTCTAACCCTTTTGTCCCATAGGTTAAACGTTTATTCTATCATGATAAGAGTTGAAACCAAAAATCCCTATCATTAATAAATTCAAATAAATTCGTATATATTGCGAATGCAATACCCGAACGAGACATTAGACACAATTTGTAATCGGTAAACTAATAACAGTGTGAAACAACGGATTTTGTGTGTTGCAGGTAAACTCAACACAAAATGGGTAATTGGGAGAATTTCCTGTTAAAATAATAAAGTTTTTACTTATCATGTAACGATTACCACTGGCTGGTAGTAAATGGATGCGTGAAGACACTTGAAACTCATGCGTCGCGTGATTTGGTTCGTCTTCCTCATGTAATCAGAAACTCATACAAGAACTTGACCATGGATGCAAACATTTATCTATGATATTTCATTTGTAAACCACTACACCAAATTCAAAGATCGAAACATAGAAAACACAAGGTGAAGATATTCGTTTACATATTCGAAACTTAAAAACATCGCATCCCAACTTGCAATATACAGTAGCTGAACCCACTAGTCAAAATTTCCATACGTAACAATTGATAAGGTAAAGACAAACAGCCTACATGTGTTCGTTTACAGTACTTTTAATGACCTAATGGGGAGGATGAGATGGTGATAAAGGACGACCCATCTCCCTCTCAAAGTCCACGATCAGTCTCTGTGTGTCATCAATTATCTAGATGAATTTTGTCCATAACAAAATCGTGTCTGTGTTTAAATGCCCAGAAAATTAAGTTCGCACTTCTTTCAATTCACTGAATACTTGTAAAATCGCGTCAAGAAAGGAGTATATTCGATCTCGGCTGACCGCTACTTCCCCTTGGAAATTCCTATCCTTTCCGAAAAATGATGCCGTAAAACAACCATGTGGTTAGTGTTGTGAATGTATTTGAACTTTAAAGTTGTGTTAGAATTTATAATGTCAATCCAATATTAAAATACAAAATACTTTTTGTAATATTACTCGAACTCCCGAAGGGTGCAAATATGCAATGGTAGGCTTTAGCTAATGAATATACATATAAGTTTCTTTATTGATAAACACTTTAAGTACAAAAAAACCAATAATGCTACATTGCCCATATCTGGTGCCCTAAAGATGTGGCTAAATTATAATCCGTTCGTTTAGATTAATGGAAAAATTAATGTTTTGAAATCCTCATATTTTATATGTAATTAACATATACTATCGTAATTAAGTTAATAATTCATTATATTTTATTATATGAAAATGAACATGTCCAATAGTGAAAAACTTGATGGCCGTAATTATAGTCCCATCACATTATCGTTTAACCTAAATGTTATGTGTAAACCATATGAACATTTTGGGGATGGATGAACTGTACAAGTGTAATGGAGATAATTATGAACTGTACTGGTGTACCGGAGATAATTATTACAAAATATTGCGTTGGGAGCATAAGGATTTGATGACGCAATTTATATTGCATAACACAGATTCAACCGTCCATTCATGTTTTACAATGCTACACGAAGAGGTAATGAGTATATTTGTAGACCAGCATTGCATATCCCCAGAATAGCGTGGCCATTGGTTTTTGGGTTGTCAAAATCCCACTGGCCCATCACATCAAACGCCGTTATGCTCTACAAGCAGGCAAAATCAATTCTGTCGCAATAAATTAGGCTCGATACGTTAACGCCTATCCAGAAGACACGAACATAGAAAGGTTAAAACAAAGCATTAGGATATTACTCGATTGACCCTTGAGATTGAACGAAAGAAAATGACTGATTTAGAACATGAAACCGGATTCAACACATCTTGTTCGAAACTAATCCTAATATGTAATGTCTATGTCTCTATGTCACCCGGAGAGGGTTGGTTACAATATAAATAAGGTTTACTTTTTTGTACACCGATATCGTGTTATGTGTTGTGCACATGTTGCAATCATTTATTAGACGGTACATGTTACACTACATGTGTTAAATATTGAGTTGGGTAAATTGCATAAGAGAACCTCATAATGAATGTGACAATGACAATTGTTTGAAATAAATTTCGTAAGGGAACCTCATAATGAATGTGATGAAATTCATTTGCGAAATTTTTGGTAACCCAATAACAAATATACAGATGTAAATATTCATTTCATTTACTTACAGTAGGGATTCAAACGACCGAACACCAACTTTAAAGTATGGGATATTGTATGGGATATTTTGTATGAATGAAAAATTAAAATAAATAATTTGAATGGTATAACGTGCAATGGTAGTTTTTTGTAATGTGCAACCATGTATATTCAATTCGAAAAATAAAGGAAATAAATTAATATATAATAGCTTTCTGAACATAACCCTTACACGATGAATACATTATTTTCATTACACGGTATGTTAGTAAAAAGCCTAAGAACTGATGTTGGTGATGATGGTAATAATGGAAAATGTGATTATATTCGAACAGTGTTTCTAGTAAAGAACCCTGGAATGTAACACAAAGTTGATGGATAACATCATGGCCGTTGGATAGTTGAGAAAGTGATAGAAACCCAAGCTTTTCTTTCCTCTACAATTCGTATGTTCAAACCTTCTGTCGTTTGTTCACACGAATCCCTCCTACTATTTTCATACTCCAACATATCTGCTCAAATTCTGTAGATACACTATCATCAATGGAATGCTTTGGATGCTCCAAACCTTCTCCACGTAATTGACCACGTCGTCACCTAGTGCTTTCATCAGAAATATTAATGTCTCATCCACCAAACATCATAGTGATGGATGTCTCTGTTCGCTGCTTGAACAACAAAGTGGTTCGCCTTGAATACGCACTTTTTGGCAATTGTTTCATACCGTGGCCTCCCCGAAGGTCTTCTTCCTTTCGATGAAATAGGAACCACAGTATCTTCCAACGATAATTTATGCTCCATTACCTGGCCAATCGAAGAAATCTAACTCAATATTCAAAGGTAAAACAAACAATCTAAACAGGAACCAAAAATAAAACACGGGTGGAGCGATATAAGGAAGGTGATTAGGAAGAGATGTTGCATGGAAGCAAACACTTTACACTACGTGAGGAAGGAAGCATGTTGACTAGAGGCAAATAAAACTGTTAGGTGTGAAGAATGGAAACAGGAGATTGAAGGCGGATTTACAATAAACATAGGTGGAACGATATAAGGAGGGTGTGAGGGTGTGAGGGTGTGAGACTGAGAGTGAGGAAGAGACTATTTCAAGGGTGATTGGGAACTGGGAAGAGGGGAAGAGACTATTTCAAGGGTGAAAGCCCAATATTGAAAACAAAAGTTAAAAGGTGTTATTATAAAAAACCAAAAAAAAAAAAAAAAGTTAGGAACTAAATATTTCTTATTTAAATATTTAAGATCATTGATTAAGGGTACCATTATGTGATTTAATCTGCCCTCTTGTTTTAATTGATTAGGATGATGCCTCTTGATTAATTTTATTTTATTTTTTCGTTTTTTTTAGGGATTTTTCTTCAAATGAATATATAATGCAAAACACAATGTCGTTAAAGAAAGATGGAACGATGGATACGGATAAGAAGACTTATTCACAACCCATTTTGTTAATAATCTTATCATTTCATTAACTAATCATATATTAATATAATTGAAAAAAAGGTAAGTACAATCCTCATGTGTCCGGTGACACGCATGGGATAGTTCTATAAACTATCATAAACGATGGGACGTCCAAGTTTATCCGCAAGTGCACGAATCGTTACGATTGCGTAGCACCAAGTATGGTTCGTTCCACAGGGAGATGGAATCCGTTAACTGTATCTAGTTCTAGAGTTTATTAAAGCATGTAAATGGAATGCGGTGTGGTGTGTGTGTGTGTGTGTGTGGAGATGCAAACTAACTAGGATAGAAATGTAGCCGGGTGTCTTGGCTATCTAATTAATCTACTCCTAATTAAGTTAATCTACTCCTAGAGGCAAGACAGCCTAGCTACGAAAATAAAGGTGGTTGGGAGATAAGCAAGTTATGAAACACATATGGGATATCGGTTCACCAAACACAATATGCAATTTATGTCGATTGTTAAACATGTGAATCCAATTAATCCAGTAAAGGGTTCGTTCTCTTGATTATGGAATTACCAAAATCATGTCATCACTCTCCAATCGGAAGAGTGATTGTGTCTAGGTTTAGACCCATTAAGCACAAGAACATATGAACCAAAGCTAAAGTGGCAAGTCATGCACACACAAGCTATTTCCATTCCATAGAGCTAATTAGCCAAGATTATGCAAGGAATGATTATCCAAGCACAATCTCAACTCTCAATCACTCTAATCATTCTAAACACATACATAGTAAATCATATACCAACATGCATAAACAAATGAGATAATTGATTAGAGTTACTCCTAATCATTTAGTTAATCTACTCCTAATCTCATCCATACATACATATCAATATATATTCATCCATACACATGAATATAATAATAAGAGATTAATCAATATACAACTAAGGAATGAATCAATACCAAAACAAATCAAAGAACAATACAAACATAAATTAACATAAGTGTTGGTAACAAATATTCCCAAATGGGTTACACATCAATAGAAAATACAAAGAGATGAGAAGTAAAGAAATCACCCTTGAAGACAAGCCTCCAAAAGCTCTCCCTATCTATGACTCCTATGGCTTGACACACAAGCTCTCTTATCTCTGCATATCTACTCTCCATGGAAGGCTTTCCATGGAGGAAAATCCCCCAAGGAAGCTTGGAGTTGCTCTCTCTCTTTTGCTATGTTCAATCCAAGAAAAGGGGTTTCTTGGAGCAAAGTGGGGTGGTGCACACCTAGAAAGAGAGGCAAAGAGATGTATATATAGGATGGAAGTGTTTAGGGCAGGAATGGGCATGAAAATACATCAATGTCCTCATAAGTCGGCCAGCTTGTGGGTTCAGTATCCCTACCTCGTGGGTTTGTGCTCGTCGGCGGAAGCCGCGGTGCATTTTGATGCTTTTCCCGCGAGTTTCATACCTTCTAGCTCGCAGGAACTTCCCATTGGTATGAAGCCGCGAAGAATCTGTGGGTTTGAACGTTCTAGTTCGCTGAAAAGAAGGCACGGAGGCAAGCTTGCAAGCTTGAATGGCCATGGAGTTTGGAGGTCTTGGAGGAGAGGACAAACTTATGCATGGGATACCCAAAGTGGGTCCATTGTGACCGCCAGGATGTCGGCTACCGATCTGGTAGAGATCGATTGAAAAAACCATCGAAAATGGCCAGAAATTGACCAGGTCGAAGTCGGGTCTGAACTGGGTCAACCGGGTTGATGAGTCGGGCACGTGGGTTGGCTGGAGGTAGGGGACGATGTGACATCATCCAGACGTCACGCTAACGACAGCATCAGCGCCCAAAACGGTGTCATCCCACTAATGACGTGGCAACCTTCTGCATTTTGCGTGACAATTACAATCAGCACCCCTGATCTCTCCCTTAATCACCAAATATTCAATATATTCTCTAGGTTTGCACTTGGACCCCTGATTCTCCACAATGATGTAATTGCCCCTGAATTTCCCTATTTTCTTCAGTTTAGGTTCAAACACCCACTCTGAGGGATATTTACCTACACATAGCTAAAACACACATTATATACAAAATGTGCCCGGAAACGAACACAAAAGCTAGGAAATAGGAGCACTAAATGTGAACATTTGAAGCGCGATCATCCGGCGACTGATTGGCTACCCTAAGATAGTTAACACATGAAACGGAGTTAAGATTAAGTTAGTGGATGAAAATACCCTTCATTAAAACTTCAAGACATTAAAACCAAACACCTGGATGAAAGCTAAAAAACGAATATGTGCATAGATCATTGAAATAAGATGTAGGACTTGTTTGATCAGTTTGCCGGAAGGGATGACGGTCCTGGAGGAAAACTGAACTCTTCATCGAGTTGTGCTGAAAGCCGGCGTGCCTCTTCAATGAGTTCGAATAATTGTATACATAACGAATCTATGTCCATCGGACAATCACCATAAACTCGGTGTATCCCAACCGAAGTTGTCTGTGTACATTTTGTGATGACATCTCTAAGTTCTTTCATTTTTCTGATGGCATCTCTGAGTGCTTCCATTTTCTGGATGTGTGTCGACATGGTAGCGAGAACTGGGTAAATTTTATCGTTCTCCCCCTTGCTATCCACTTGACCTACGGTCGCCATAGTATGGTCGTTAGTTTTGATACACTTGCAATATTATGTCCTTGGTTTTGATATTTATAATTGCAATGAAGGCATTACCGTTCGAAGGTGTTGATTACTAGACAGTCGCGCCCCTTCATAAAACCAAAAAAATACACATTGTACTCCACATGAAAGTGTAATAGTAATATTCAATATTAAAAATACTCAATAAACACGCAGAATTTAAAGTCAGACCATTTTCGATAACCTTGTAGGCTATAATTCCCCTTATTATATTAAAAACTAAAATAAGTTACTAAATATTATCCATAAGTCAACTGTCATTAAATATAGAAGATAATCCAAAAGATGTTTAAACTGAATGCACCCACTGTAAAACAGTGAGAACAGTTCCTTGATGTGACCACCCAATGGACAGTTATAATGAAAATACGATGGACTGGGTCGGCACATCCATCAAGTACAAACGTCAAGATCAATTCTTTTCGGTTACGTGCACAAGCGCGATATATTATCTATTCGGTCAGTGTGAATAGGGAACCGAACTGATTTTCCGTCTTCGACTGATTTCAACTGAACTGATTAGTTGACAGGTTTCTGCTAGGGGAAACATCATTACATGATAGAAGGTTATTATCCTACGTTTTCAATAAAAACGTATTAGTTGATAAAGTGAATCCAGTTAGTACAGTGGAATGAAAAAAATAAAAATTAAGTGCATAAAATGACCTTCATACAATACAACATCATTTGAAGGGATACATAATACATGTGGTAAGTCAGATAAAAAATCATTAATGTATATCCGCTCACAATTTGACACCTCACATGCCACATGTGTTGGGATAAAAAATGTGGGATTTTAGGTGGAATGTATTTAATTATTCTTATGCAATGTTAGATCGACCACAAGTGAACTTCAAATAATGAAAAACTTGAATATTGAAAGGATACTGACAATTTTTAATTACTCCAATATGATAAGGAATACTCGGGATGATGACATGATGAGGAATAAACTTGAAGATTACACGATCCAACAATGTCCGAAAGGTAGTACATTCCACACATCTATAGAGGCAAATATAAACATCAGTAGAAATATTTAGGATTAAATGGTTCAAAAGATACCATCACAAATAAGGATCAGGAGTGCACATCAACTCTCAGCAGAGCTGGTAGTGCACCTCCCTTCCACATATGTGGTTAGGGGTTCAAATATCACCATGCACATTTTACAAGCATGTGAGGGGAGTTTTTCTTCCCGGGTTGTGGGAAATAGTTATCTCCTGTTATGGGAGTAGATATCCGGGCCGCACATGTATTGTTTGATCTCAACAGGTCCCAGCAGTCCTATTGTAATATTTCAAAACAAAAAAAATAAGATGGGTTTTTATGTAGGCAACAATTTCATATTGTAAGCCAATATCGACAAAATACAGTGGCCACGTAGGCGCTGCAGAATTGACTCGGAAACATGAACTGCATATATGTTATTTATGTATGGGTAATGGATGGGTTTTTTCACACGCAAAACCGAAGTTCAAAATTATAGACAAGGATATTTTTGACAATTAGTTGTATTTTAATTATGAGAGCTTCTTTTGACAATCAAATTTTTTCTTTTTACACTTCTTTTCTAAAATCACTCCATTCCCATAATTAAAATTTTTAAAAATTCTAAAGACAGTTAATTTTGTTACAAGATTATCCTTTTTATCTTTTTTGAATTAAATTATTAAGAAAAGAAATTATCTCTTCTAAATCATTAGATTAATTATTACATATGAAATACTCTCTCCTAAATTTTTAATTACCATATTAAACTCTCTCTCCTCCAATAAATATCTCTATTTATCTATCTCCATTCTTTCTGAAGCAAGACTAACCGTTAAGAAAAAAAAAAAAACTTACTAATAGGCTTCATTTGTAGGAACCATATGTAATAAATAAATAAATAATTTTAAAAAATGAATAAATAAAAAACTGAAAACACAAGTACCTTGTTTTTTTTAATTAAAAAATTCAAAATATGAAAATCGTTTTTGTTACTTGTAGGTATGTGATTGCCTAGAGAACTTTAATTCTTTCATTAGTCTCAGAAAATCTGAGTTTAATCGAATCTAGTTGAAACAATTCAAGCTTTCATATATATATATATATATATATATTTTTTGAAAAATGACTTTTTATATATATATATATATATATATATATATATATATATATATATATGTATGTATGTATGTATGTATGTATGTATGTATGTATATTACTGTTTGTAAAATACTAAAATATTAATAATTTTTTTTGTTTAACTATTAATCAGAGATTGATAGAGAAAGTATGGAAATATGATATAGATAATTTGTGAATTGTAAGGAGAAACTGTCTTTAATTATACTTATTGAATAGATGATCCGTGCGGTAGGATTGAATAGTAGATTCAATATGAATAATAAACGGTGGATATTTGAAAGGATCCTTTTTCACCTTGTTTTTATCCACCTTGTATTTAAAAAAAATGGATATATGTAATATTTACTACTCGATATTTTATTAACTAATAAAATTATTAGTTTTATAATAAAGTAACGTATTCTAAAAGATATATGTACTGTATTATCATTTAAAAAGTTATAAATTATATTTAAATGATAATTTTTATTACATATAAAAATTATCATTTAAATTTTTATCAACTTCTTTTTCGTCATTATCAACTAATAATTCATATTCTATTAGTGGCGGACCCAGACATTTTAACCAGGTGGGACACTTAATAAAATAACAATTATATAAAAAAAAATATTGAAAAATTGAGATCATAGTAAAATGAGTTTTTTTTTTTTTTTTTTTTTTTTTTTTTAGAGAAAAATCTGATGGTATAGCGAAGTTTAGGGTATAAAATAAAACAAATAAAACACTCGCTCAAAATGAACTAAATAATCTTATATTTAAGAAGAAATAAAAACAAGAAACGTAATATTAATAAATAAATAATAACAAGAAAAACAACATAAATTACAATCTAATTTTATAAACCGTAACTTTGTTAAGTATTTTTAATGAATTTAGTTTAATTTAATACAAAATAATTGATTAATAAATATTACTAGACATTATTTTGAATTTGTTGTTCTTCTAATTATATGTAAATTATTGATTTAATGATTCTAAATAAATTAAAGATATAAAATAAAGAAAAATACTAAGGATAAAATAAAATGAATCATAATAATAAAAGGACTATTTTAATATATAGTCGGAAATTTGAGATTGTATGGTTTATTGATGTGATATGTTTGGTATGGCAAACTAAAACTATTAAAAATAATATAAGTTAAAAATAATAATAATAAATTATTTAATATAAAATCAAACTAAATTAAGTAACCATAAATCATGGGTAGCTAAGAAGTTGTATTGTATTATCGTTTAAAAGGTAATAATTACTATATAATTCATATATTTTATTATATGTATCTACAATATTCTAGAATTCTCTACATGTATTTACATGCCTGTAGAATTCTCCATACAAATCTCTACATTATTGAATTTTATTTTTGTTTCTATGGAAGGTTCTACATTGACCAAATCCAGTGTATTCCAATTGCATTAGATTAACCATCAACTAAGGGATCCCTCACTTCAAGTTCCGTCTACACCTTCATGAAATCACATTGATTTATATGATAAGTTCATTCTAATATAAACCAATAAATCAAAATTGATAATTTTTCAAGCATTATAACTAAGTATACCAAATTTGTTAAATATAAAGCTTTTGGAAAAATTGGAGAAATATATATAACTCAACAAACTTTTTATAGTGGTTGAAATATACCTTCCTTTTGTTTTATACTATTAAAAAACTGTCGAGTTCTTTTGGGGGAGAGGACTTTAGCCCTCACCTTTCGGTGCATGTGTGAGGGGTTAACCACACGACATAAGTGATCTCTAGAAATGCACATTTGGGGAATGGGGATGGATATAGGTCCCCCTATCCCCATCCCCACTCCCTAGACCCTTCCTCCCCCCCTCCCCATTTCCCCATTTGGGGAAAATGGGGATGGAGAATTTTGGGGGGACCTATATCCTTCCCCATCCCCAATTCCCCATTTTCCCCGTTTTTCCCGTTCCCCCATTTCCCCAAATACAAAATAAAGTGTTTTAAAATTCATTAGTTAGGGAGTAAATGTTAAAGTGTTAAAAAGAGTAAATGTGTATATATACTTAGGGAGCAAGGGTTTTCAAAGAATAAAAAAAAAATTAAAAATATATATTATAATTATATTTATATATGTTTGGGGGAAATAGGGGAAATGGGGAAATGGGGATGTGGGACCTCCCACCCATCCCTATCCCCATCCCCATCCCCATCCCCATCCCCATCCCCATTTCAATATAATTGTGGGGAAAATGGGGAAATGGGGATGGGGAGGGGTTCCCCCATCCCCTTTTCAATTTGGGGATGATTTTCATCCTCATCCCCCCTCATTTCCCCATTTTTCCCACACACAAAAAATCCCCAAATGGGGATGGGGATGGGGATGGGGATGGGGATGGGGACGGGGACGGGGACGGGGACGGGGACGGGGACGGGGACGCGGGGAATTGGGGCCCCAGGGAAAAATGTACATCTCTAGTGATCTCGTCGAAATGTAAACACATTCGGTGTCGGTGCATATTTCCAAAACATGCTATTTAAATTTCACCTCATAGTCTCATCATTTGGTTGTGAAATTTTCGAGTTGCTGTAATCCTTATTACCCTCACGGTTCCAGAACCTAACGCTAAACTATAATTTTGGAGTTTGTCAAAATCCCCCAGCACATATTTATTGACGGTATCTATCTATTCACTTTATAAACCAAGTATTTTATATAATAACATCAACCCATTTGTAGGATTCGATACACTGACTTAGGATTAATTCTCCGAAGCCAATAGCTCATCCATCTATCAGGGTTGCTACAGCCCATGACACTTTTTGCCTATTTGATATACCAATTATATCATTAAATCATATATAATCAATTGAAAAGGCATGCCGATAGAATAAAGACTACCTTTTGTTTCTTCACTATAGAAGGGAATTGATCTGAAAAGATTCGAAGCTGGTTGCTTGTATGTAGTTTGGAACCAATATTCAACAGGGATTGAAGATAAAGGGTGGGCTTGGATTTTATTAATTTTGACTAAACATCGACATCACCTACTGTTAAACGCCTAAAATGGCGGGGACCAAAAAAGAATTTTCCATTAGCTTTAAGAAGAAAGTCGGGATGCAAAGTAGCAACGGGAAAGATATCCGGGTACCCCGTCTGCTAGCTGACGGGCTAAAGTAGGAGCTTTTACCCACCCCGGTCAGGTCTAAAATCTCTGGAACCAAGAAAGCACTAGGAAGCCGTAAAGAGAAGGGCTCTAGAGACACAACCGTCACAAGATCGTGGCACCCAGCTACCCCGAGCAACCCGATGCCCGAGTATCCTGGTACCCTGTTACTTGGGACCCCGATATCTGCAAACATCGTTTTAAGATGAGCAAGAGGGACGCGGGGTACCTGGAGTACCTCGACCAGCAAAACTCATGACGTACACATAACAAGATAAATACAAGGGTCCCAGTACACCAACCTCGAAGAGCAGACCGCATACAAAGGCAGACATTTAAACGTCACCGTTCAAGATAGAAACTCAAAGTCACAACGCGGCATTCATTCCCGCCATGGAGAATCCTATTTTAAATAGGAGTCAACTTATTTAGAACCGAGAAAGAAGGAACCACCTGATCTTTTGGGATCAGTGTCCCGGCGAATTCGTTAAACTTCAAAGGAAGACCCGTGCACCACGGAAACCCTAGACCGAAGTTCTAGGAGTGCTCAGCAAGAAGGCGAGCCTATATATTGATCATGTGATGACAGGAAAAGGGGATCGAAACCCTACTTCACTTTTTCTACTTATCGACAAGCACGAAAAGCTCCATCTCCGTTGCTCCTCTATATGCTTTATTTTTCCCATGCTGTAATATTGATATTTCAAATACCAAGTTGTAAAGATTGTACCTAAATCGACATATATATCAACAGTTTTTCTGCTTTATACTTCCACCATATAAGAAATTTATCCATCTTACTACATACACCCAACATAACACTTGATTTACGAGAATCAGCGGGGTATCAGGCCACTAAATACCTCGCTATACCCCAATCTACCCCGATCTGGGTCCGTTACAAGTAGGTAATTATCGCACCCAGCGGAGTCCAAAGAACTAGCGTTATATCGGGGTATACTGCATCCCGCTAGCCCAGGTCTAATCAGATCTAGGTCCCTCACAAACTGTTAATTTAAAATTGCACCCCGGTGACAATTTTGGGTTAACACTTTGGCGCCGTCTGTGGGAAACGAACCCCCCACCATTAACAAACTTTAAAGATTCAACTCAGAAGAAGATAGAAGATGAGGCTCCGATCCTCCCAGGGGTAACCCGCAAACTCAGGGCCCCATTCCCTCACTTCCACCCAGAGAAATCAAGGGAAAAGGAAGGGAACCAGAAGCCAGATCCCGGCACCAGTTCCACCACCAAATCCCGGATCGGCACCACAGGACCCCGTGGTCCCAGAAGCGACTAGGGAGGCCATAGAGCAACATGTCGCTGCCTATGTGGAAAGCATCCGCCTTCGGATGATTGCCCAAGGGATACCCTTTAAGGGACCTCGACTTACAGAAGGGACTGGACCAAGTACCCGGGCACCGATTTTTGATAGACTCGGACCACCTTTACCTGTGCATAATCATCCTAAAGATCTAAGACACCGGTTGGTGAAATCAGCTATTAACATCCCGCCAAGAAAGGCCCAGTCGACAACCAGGCCGGCGGTAAGAAAAAGGGATCCTCAACCCGACGCAAGTGGCAGTACTAGATCTATGAGGGATCAGCGGGTTACCGGTCGTCGGGAAAAGAAGCGTAAGGAACCTACTGGGGAATCAGAAACCTCGGACAATGAAGACTCAGTAGCACGATCTGAACACAACGGATCTGAACACCTCCATCAAGGATCTAAACGTCTTGAGGATCAGATGGCCAAGATGGCGAAGGAGCTCAAGGAACTGAATAAGGGAAACAATGGGGTACACGGAAGAACCCCCTAAGGGAGATGAACGAGCCTTTTTCCAGGAGGATTCGGGAAGCCGAGTTACCCCCTAAGTTCAAAATGCCCACTGAGAAGTATTCCGAATCAAAGGATCCCGTGAGTCACATGGAGAGCTTTGTCCACCAGATGGAAATCCAGAACGCTACCCGGTCAGCCATGTGCAAGATGTTCCCTTCAACACTGACCGACTGTGCTAAAACTTGGTTCAGAAAGTTACCCCCGGGAAGTTTGGATTCATTTACAAAGCTCACTACCGATTTTTATACTCAATTTCAGGGGATCAAGCCTCGCCCCAAGGATCCCGTCCTACTGCAATATGTAATCCAGGAACGGGGTGAAACGCTGAGATCTTACGTAGAGAAGTTTCATAAGGAGGTGGTCCAGATGGGAGTGTTCACCGAGAAGGAGACCTTCGCCAACTGCAGAAGGAACTTGTGGGCTGGCAGGTTATTCTGATCATTTGCCAAACACCCGCCTGAAACATACCAGGAGGCCTATGATAGGGCGCTGGAGCAGGTAGACATAGATGAACAGCTCCAAATTAAGGTTGAACACGACGAAGCCCGGTCATCCAAGCGGTCTAAGAAGGAATCTCTTAAGTCGGCACCTACGAAGAGAGTCTAAAACCCTCCTCTGAATCAATCGACGTACAAGCCGCCGCCTCCTCAATACCGGGAAAGGTACCCTGCTAGAGGGACTCCACCCCGAGCAACCCCTTCGCTAAGAAAGGTAGCCCGCATATCAACTGAGGAAGATTGGTATAACCATTACACTCCTCTCAATGCCTCTCGGGAAACCATATACCTAGCCATTCGTGATAAGGGTTTACTCAGGAAGCCCAATCCAATAAAAGTCCTGGTTGATCAAAGAAATTGTTACAAGTATTGCGACTTTCATGAGGATATCGGGCACAACACGTCTAAATGCTATAGCCTCCGCAACCAGATCGAGGGATTGGTGAGAGGGGAACTTTTAACTAAATTCCTGCAACAAGTACGGGATAGCATCAAAATGGGAAAGGAAGTACAGAAGGAGATGTGGGATGCAGAAGAAAGGAGGAAAGACGAAGGGAAGGATTTAATGCAACAGATCCAGGTCATCCATACCATCAGTGGAGGGCCAACTCTAGCCGGGATTTCTAACAATTCAAGAAAGAACCATGCTAAGAAGATCCTGAAGCTCGTTGCTGGCCAAGATGTGTCCCGAGTATCTCGAGGGACTCGGGAGTACCCACAGTCCGCTCAGATCATTTTCACTGAGGATGATGCTTATAACACGGTGCAACCCCACGACGATCCAATGGTGATCACAGTCCAGATTGCCAATTGCCGGGTCCACCGCATCATGATAGACACCGAAAGTAGTGTCGATATCCTGTTTAAAGGAGCATTGGAAAAACTCAACCTTAAAAATCCTTGTTACAACAGCTGCACTACACCTCTATACGGATTTACCCAGGACTCCGTGATGCCAATAGGAACGCACATCTTGCCCGTGATAATTGGGGAAGCCCCCCTTCAGCAGAACATCATGACCGAGTTCATCGTGGTAGATACCCCATCCGCCTACAATGCGATCTTGGGAAAACCTTTCTTGTCAGGTATTCAGGGAGTCCTGTCCATTTATTACAATGTCCTGAAATTTCCAGTTGGGACCGAAGTAGGAGAAGTCAAGGGAGACTAGCAAGCAGCCCGCACATGTTATGCAGTGTCTACCAACCCTGCTGCATTAGAAAGGCAATATGCCCACGTTATCCATAAGCCGGGTATCGCGGAGGCATAATTGGAGAACACAATGGGAGAAGAGTGAGAATGGTTTGTGAAGTATCCCGCAGAACAGTTTGGAAATGAAGTTGAGTACCCGGTATGTCACCTTGGGAAGAGGGGTCACTCTAGGAGGACTTAGTCTCAAGATTTTAAGAAGAATGTTAGCTTGGTTGGTGTATTTCTGATGTATATACCCCGACCTTTTTGGCTTTGTATTTGCTTTTGAGAATCAATAAAGTCAGTTTTTGTGTTCCTAATTTCGCCTAGCAAGTCTTCATCGCTTCTTTCTCGCCTCAAGACCAGGAAAAGCCATATGTCATTCCTGCTGCCTTGGTCGGGGTATACCCTCCTCCAGGAAGGACCTGGTGCTCAAACGCATAAGAGGTGTAGTCACCCGCCAGGATCTATCTTATCAAGACTAGGAAAACCTATATGGGCCTCCTGAAGCCTCGGACAGGGAATACCCCCCTCCAGGATGAACCTGGTGTCAAAGTGGCCTTGGCTGCTTACCAGGACGGTTCGCTAAGAAACCAAGTAGCCGTTCAAGACTACGCATCAGGGAAATGGGCCATCACTCCCAAGGGTCGGACATTTTACCCCGATGGGCGACTAAGATGAATCCATTATCAGAATTCCCGATAAGGAAGTCGACAAGGAAAAATGGACAATGATCGTAACATTGAGTATCTAGTAGCCGATTACTACTAAAGGGGATTATCTAGTAGCAAGTTGAAGAGGAAGCTAAACTATACAAGGACTGGGGTAATCCTTACCGGGACCACGTTCAAATACATGAGTACCACTCTTGAAAAAGGCATAATTCTACAAGCAAGCGTATGAAGAAAGGAAATGATCACGAAAAGGATGGAATTTGTAAGGTTCCCATTTGTTGATTGGCTTATTTCGTGGACAAACCACATATTGGGGTTCTTTGTAAGGGTAGCCTAGG
The DNA here is from genome assembly GCA_008009225.1 of Acer yangbiense. Classification (NCBI taxonomy): domain Eukaryota; kingdom Viridiplantae; phylum Streptophyta; class Magnoliopsida; order Sapindales; family Sapindaceae; genus Acer; species Acer yangbiense. The sequence continues at coordinate 37,524,762 of CM017768.1, forward strand.
TATCGGGTTTATTGTTCGAAGCCCTTTGAAGACCTCGTGTTGATAAGCACCGAAGGTATATTTCTTTGTGCTTACTTGTCTTGAAGAGATAGTTGCACACACTCACAACTCATGCATATGTTTAATACTTGTATGTTGTGTGTCTTATTTTTGTGCATAAATGTTCATTAACATCTCTTCTTACATGTTAGTTTGATTGCATCTTGCATATCCAATTGCATTGTCATGCTTAGTCTTAGGATTGCATTTTTGCATTGGGCGCTCCCAAAAGCGCTCTACAGAAGCGCTGTACGAACAGCGCCCATTGAGCGCTGTTCAGACCTGATCAATTTAATTCGGTCGCTGTACAGGCGCTGTACAAAGCGCTCTACGTACAGCGCCACTCTGTTTTCCCGTGAGAACCGAGTTGGGGCGCTGTACAAGCGCTGTACAAGAGGCGTTCTACGTACAGCGCCCACGGCAATTTTGAGGCAAACTTATCAAAACGACCACACTTTGTTTTGGCCTCCTATATATATGCCACTTTGACTTTAGGTCAATCACAAGAGTTCATATTCAGATTCCATACTTAGGAGATTTTTCAAAGAGAAGAAAAATTCCAAAGAACTCAATTTTAGTTCACTCAAACACTTTTCCATGATCATCAATCATCATCTAGCATCATCCTTGATCATCTAGATGACATCTTGTATGGATTCTTCATCATACTTTGCTTGGTAAGCTTTTCACTAATATCTTACATATTTTGTGTTTCTCTTAACAAGCAATCTCAATTAATTACTTGTATGTTATTTTATATACTTTGAATATAAGTTTGAGATTAGTATGATGTATGTTTGAGAAGTTGTATTGTGATAGCTAATTAGGTTTTGTGCTTAATCTTGATTAGCTAAACTATTTGATTTGACATGTCATTTAGTTTTGATATCTAGGATTGCTCTAATTGCATATTAATCATCTTAGATAAGCATATAGGGTTTCCCTTGCTCTATGTTGCATTTTGAATATTCATATATTCACTTAGGGTTGTTATTCTCTTCATAGAGAAAGTAAGTCTTGTGTGTAGCATCCGGGATTAGGTTGCTTAGATCGCAAGCAAATTGGACTAGGTTCACTCATACCGGGATTAGGTAGGTGTGTGATTACTTCCGGGATTAGGTTGTAATCGTTTTACACATTTAGTGGATTCAAGGTTCGAGTGTGGCTTACTTACTAGCCCGTGGTTTTTCCCGTGAGGGTTTCCACGTAAAAATCAAGTCTTATTTAATTTCCGCATTTTATACTTGATTTATTGCTTTATCTATTTAGGGGTAAATTCGTAATTTTGACTAACACGAAAGATTGGGTAAAAAGCTTAAAATCTATTCACCCCCCCCCCCCTCTAGATAGTTTTATACACACCGTGTTATTATTTGTTTCAATTGGTATCAGAGCGGGTTCCTAGACATACTTAGGTGATCCTTGCTTTTTTGGTGTGTTTTGCATTTTGTGTGATTTTTGATCATTCATACATTTGCATTCATTTCATTCATTCATAAACACTATGAGTGGAAATGGTGGAAATGGTGGTGGCCACGAAGGTGCTTCTAGCACAAGGCCTCCACTTCTTACCGGTTTAAATTATTCCCAATGGAAAGGGAAGATGGAATCCTACATATGCCAAATTCATGACCGTGCATGGATGGCGGTGGAAGACGGATATGATCTACCCAAGATGACTCCCGGTGGTGGAGGAGAAGAAGTTTTGAAGCCTAAGGCGCAATGGAACGCGCAAGAGTTTGAGGCTTCTAAGTGGAATAGGAAGGCTATGCATGCCATCATGTGTGCAATGGATGAGAATCAATACAAGCTTATTCAGAATACTCAGATTGCAAAAGTGGCATGGGACATCCTTCAAGTTGTACATGAGGGAACCGAGGTGGTGAATGAGTCCAAGTTTCAAGTCCTCCAAACTCAATTTGAGCTACTTAGGATGGGAGAGGATGAATGCTTCAATGACTTCGAAATCAAATTGATAGACATTGTAAATCAAAGCCATCAACTCGGAGACCCGTATTCGGATAGGAGAGTCAAGCAAAAAATTATGAGACCTCTCCTCGATAGGTTTGAATCAAAGGTGACGGCCATAGAAGAAAATAGTGGCTACATGGATATGAAGCCAAGTGAAATGATTGGACGTCTCCTTGCATATGAGTCTAGGAAGGCTCTTAGCACCACTACTCCTCCTAAAAAGTCTAAAGGAATAGCTTTGAAAGCATCTAAGGATGCAAAGGAGGCAAAGCATGACTCGGATGAAAACCTTGCCTTATTTGTGAAAAGGTTTAATAAGGTTATGGGGTTCAAGAAGAAGAAGGGATTTGGGTCAAGAGGACAAGACTTGAAGAAAAAAGGTTCCTTCAAAAAGTTTGAGCCTAGACAAGAGAGGACCGAAAGGAAAGGGGTCCGATGCTTTGAATGTGGTGGGATTGGTCACTTTGCCCCCGAATGTGCTAATCACAATGAAAAGAAGAAGGACAAAGTGATGGCCGCCACTTGGAGTGGGAGTAATGATGGCTCCAATGAGGAAGATGAGACTTCAAGTGAAGAAGAGCTCATGGCTAACTTCCTAGCTTTTGCCTCATCTCACAAGAGCAAAAGTGCTAGTGAGAGAGAGGAAATGAGTCAAGAGGAAATTGACTCTAGTGAAGAAGAAAGTGACTCCTCTTCTAATTCCATAAAGAAATTTGTGGAGCAAAAGGTGCTTGCTAAATACCATGCCGAGTTCAATGATTTAGCAATTAAAAGCACAAGAAAGATTGAGAGGTTGAGAGAAGAGAACCTTGAACTTTCGGCTCACAATGACCACTCTAGTGAACAAGTGGAAAGATTGAAGAGGAGAGAGGATAAGTTAATTGAGGAGTTAGACTTATCCAAGAGAAGTGAAGAAGGCTTGAAGAGGGAACTTGTAGAAGTTAAAGGGTCCTTGGCTAGGATAGGTTCTAGCACCAAGAAGCTTGATCATTTACTTGGTGTTGGAAAGAGTCCAAGTGACAAGAGAGGTCTCGGGTTTGAAGATGATATGGAGACTTCCACTTCCAAGAAGACCATTTTTGTTAAGAGTTTGGGGAGTAAAGAAGCTTCATTGGTGCAAGCTCCTAAGAAGAAATTAGAAGTAGGACAATGCTCAAATGCACAAGTGAAGATGGGGCCAAGAAGGCAACCTCAAGCTCAACCCCCTAGGGTCCCTCAAGCCAACATTCCTCCACAAATGGCTCACAAAGGAAAGAGACCTATCATGCAACCTCAAGCTTGGAAGCAACCTAGACCGGTTCAACAACGAAGATGGATTGAACCCACTTATCCACAAAGACATGGACAAGCTCCCATACATGCACAAAGACGAGGTATGATTCCTTTTTTCATCCCTATTTGTCACTTTTGTGGTTGTGATGGTCATATTAGACCAAATTGCTTTCAATATATTAAAATGTGTAGAACACGAAGCATGATAGAAAAGAGAAAGAATAGAGCCAAGATGCATGTTCCTAGGAATAACAATATTGATTTGCATGATCCTAGGAATAGTAGAGCACATGTATCAAAGACCACTAAGAAAGCTAAAATTGTTGCTAAGTGGATTAGAAAGAATAAAAATGTTTACCATGTTGCACAAATAGCCTTTGTAAGGTTCCCATTTGTTGATTGGCTCATTTCGTGGACAACCACATGTTGGGGTTCTTTGTAAGGGTAGCCTAAGCATCGGTCTTATTGTTCAAAGCCCTTTGAAGACCTCGTGTTGATAAGCACCGAAGGTAAATTTCTATGTGCTTACTTTTCCTTGAAGAGATTAGTTGCACACACACACTTAACATTCATTGCATATGTGTGCATTCTCTTCATTTGTCACATTTCACACTTGCACTTATTTATTATAATTTTGTTGTGTGTAATTGTGTCATGTTGTTGTGTAATTCGTTTCCCGATAACTTTCGGAAACGTCCGCGCATGCACTAGAATGTGCTTGGTTTAGCGCGAGGACCGCCTATGGAGAATGCCATTGGCTTCTCCTTGGTTTTCACCTATCTAGGTGATCGGCGGTAATGATCGGTGGCCTGGTCGCCGAATGAAACCACCGTTTCAGTCCAGATTGGTCTGAAGCATTTCTGCGGTTAAGATCGGCGGTCAAGACAGCCGTTCGAAACCGCCGTTTCAAGACCTGATTGATTTATCTCTTAGTCTAATTCGGCGGTTGAATCGGCTGTCACGAAACCGCCGTTCGAAACCGCCGTTCATACCTGATTGATTTTGATCTCTCTGTTTTGATTCGGCGGTTGGAATCGGCGGTCATGAAACCGCCGAATGAACCGCCGTTTTTGCTCTGTTCTTCACGAGCTCAATTCGGCGGTCGTAATTGGCGGCCTGGCCACCGATTGAAACCGCCGATCGGCGCGTTTCTTTGAAACTTACTTAAACGACCACACTTTGATTTGGCCCCCTATATATATGCCACTTTGACTTTAGGTCAATTAAGAGAGTTCATATTCAGAATTCATACTTAGGATATTTTTCAAAGAGAAGAAAAATTCCAAGAACTCAATTATTGATTCTCAAACACTTTTTCATGATCATCAATCATCATCTAGCATCATCTTAGATCATCTAAATGTCATCTTGCATGGAATCTTCATCATACTTTGCTTGGTAAGCTTTTCACTAATATCTTACATGTTTTGTGTTTCTCTTATCTAGCAATCTCAATTAATTACTTGTTTGTTATTTTGTATGCTTTGGATACAATATTGAGATGAGTATGATGTATGTTTGAGAATTTGTATTGTGCTTGCATATTAGGTTTTGTGCTTAATATTGATTAGCTAAACTAATTGACATGTCATTTAGTTTTGATATCTAGGATTGTTCTAATTGCATATTAATCATCTTAGATAAGCATATATGGTTTCCCTTACTCTATGTTGCATTTTGGATATTCATATATATTCACTTAGGGTTGCATTCTCTTCTAGAGAAAGTAAGTCTTGTGTGTAGCAACCGGGATTAGGTTGCTTAGATCGCAAGCAAATAGGACTAGGTTCACTCATACCGGGATTAGGTAGGTGTGTGATTACTTCCGGGATTAGGTTGTAATCGTTTGCACATTTAGTGGATTCGAGGTTCGAGTGTGGCTTACTTACATAGCCTGTGGTTTTTCCCGTGAGGGTTTCCACGTAAAAACCAAGTGTTGTTTTAATTTCCGCACCATATTACAATTGCTTGGTTATATTATCTTGAGGGCATTTTCGTAATTTTGAGTAACACGAAAAATTAGGTAAAAAGCGTAAAATCTATTCACCCCCCCTCTAGATAGCTTTATACACACCGTACTATAATTTGTTTCAATTGGTATCAGAGCGGGTTCCTAGACATACATAGGTGATCCTTGCTTATTTTGGTGTGTTTTGCATTTTGCATTTTGTGTGATTTTTGATCATTCATACATTTGCATTCATTTCATTCATTCATAAACACTATGAGTGGAAACGGTGGAAATGGTGGTGGCTACGAAGGTGCCTCAAGCACAAGGCCTCCACTTCTTACCAGATTGAACTATTCCCAATGGAAAGGGAAGATGGAATCCTACATATGCCAAATTCATGACCGTGCATGGATGGCGGTGGAAGATGGATATGATCTCCCTAAGATGACTCCCGATGGTGGAGGAGAAGAAGTGTTGAAGCCTAAGGCGCAATGGAACGCGCAAGAGTTTGAGGCTTCAAAGTGGAATAGGAAGGCTATGCATGCCATTATGTGTGCTATGGATGAGAATCAGTACAAGCTTATTCAGAATACTCTGATTGCCAAAGTGGCATGGGACATCCTTCAAGTTGCACATGAGGGAACCGAGGTGGTGAAGGAGTCCAAGCTTCAAGTCCTCCAAACTCAGTTTGAGCTACTTAGGATGGGAGAGGATGAATGCTTCAATGACTTCGAAATCAAATTGATGGACATTGTAAATCAAAGCCATCAACTCGGAGACCCGTATTCGGATAGGAGAGTCAAGCAAAAAATTATGAGATCTCTCCCCGATAGGTTTGAATCCAAGGTGACGGCCATAGAAGAAAATAGTGGCTACATGGATATGAAGCCAAATGAGGTGATTGGGTGTCGCCTTGCATATGAGTCTAGGAAGGCTCCTAGCACCACTACTCATCCTAAGAAGTCTAAAGGAATAGCTTTGAAAGCATCTAAGGATGCAAAGGAGGCAAAGCATGAATCGGATGAAGACCTTGCCTTATTTGTGAAAAGGTTCAACAAGGTTATGGGGTTCAAGAAGAAGAAGGGATTTGGGTCAAGAGGATAAGATTTGAAGAAAAAGAGTTCCTTCAAGAAGTTTGAGCCTAGACAAGAGAGGACCGAAAGGAAAGGGGTCCGATGCTTTGAATGTGGTGGGATTGGTCACTTTGCCCCCGAATGTGCTAATCACAATGAAAAGAAGAAGAGCAAAGTGATGGCCGCCACTTGGAGTGGGAGTAGTGATGACTCCAATGAGGAAGATGAGTCTTCAAGTGAAGAAGAGCTCATGGCTAACCTCCTAGCTTTTGCCTCCTCACATAAGAGCAAAAGTGGTAGTGAGAAAGAGGAAATGAGTCAAGAGGAAAATGACTCAAGTGAAGTAGAAAGTGACTCCTCTTCTAGTTCCAAAAAGAAATTTGTGGAGCAAAAGGTGCTTGCTAAATACCATGCCGAGTTCAATGATTTAGCACTTAAAAGCACAAGAAAGATTGAGAGGTTGAGAGAAGAAAACCTTGAACTTTCGGCTCACAATGACCACTTAAGTGAACAAGTGGAAAGATTGAAGAGGAGAGAGGATAAGTTAATTGAGGAGTTAGACTTATCCAAGAGAAGTGAAGAACGCTTGAAGAGGGAACTTGTAGAAGTTAAAGGGTCCTTGGCTAGGATAGATTCTAGCACCAAGAAGCTTGATCATTTACTTGGTGTTGGAAAGAGTCCAAGTGACAAGAGAGGTCTTGGGTATGATGATGGCAAGAAAATCTCAACCTCTAACAAGACCGTGTTTGTCAAGAGCTTGAAGAACGAAGAAACTTCATTTGTGCAACCTCCTAGGAAGAAGTTAGAAGTAGGACAATGTTCTAATGCTCAAGTGAAAATGGGGCCAAGAAGGAAATCTCAAGCTCAACCCCCTAGGGTCCCTCAAGCCAACACTCCTCCAAAATTGGCTCACAAAGGAAAGAGACCAATCATGCAACCTCAAGCTTGGGAGCAACCTAGACCGGTTCAACAACGAAGATGGATTGAACCCACTTATCCACAAAGACATGGACAAGCTCCCATTCGTGCACAAAGGCAAGGTATGATTCCTTATTTCATCCCTATTTGTCACTTTTGTGGTTGTGATGGTCATATTAGACCAAATTGCTTTCAATATATTAAAATGTGTAGAAAACAAAGCATGATTGAAAAGAGAAAGAATAGAGCCAAGATGCATGTTTCTAGGAATGAAAATATTGATTTGCATGATCCTAGAAATAGTAGAGCACATGTACCAAAGACCATTAGGAAAGCTAAAATTGTTGCTAAGTGGATTAGAAAGAATGAAAATGTTTGCCATGTTGCACAAATAGCCTTGAAGGCAAATTCTTCTAATTTTTGGTACTTGGATAGTGGGTGCTCTAGGCACATGACGGGAAACAAGAGTTTCTTCGAGACTCTTGTTATGGAGGAAGGTGGAAATGTCACTTTTGGTGATGGATCCAAAAGAAATGTTAAAGGGAAAGGAACCATTTCCGTTCCCGGATTACCCTCCTTATCCAATGCTTTATTTGTTGATGGCTTGAAAGCCAATTTAATAAGCATCTCACATCTTAGTGATGAAGGATATTCCGTCTTGTTTTCTAAAGATTTTTGCTCAATCCTAAAACCCGATGGACAAACCTTATTGAAGGGCATGAGATCTAGCGACAATTGTTATTGTCTTGAAGCTAGTATTGTATCTAATCATGTGTCCATGGATGAGCAAATTGAGTTGTGGCATGAAAGACTTGGCCACATGAACTTTAGGGATCTACGGACCCTTGGAAAGTTCAATTGTGTGCGTGGCCTCCCTAAGCTTGGGAAGAAAGCCAATGGTGTTTGTGGACCTTGCCAACAAGGAAAGCAAACTAAAAGCATGCACAAAAAGGGTAAGTATCTCACCACCAAGGAGCCTCTTGAGCTTCTCCACATGGACCTCATGGGTCCCATGCAAACCGAAAGTTTGGGTGGAAAGAGATACATTTTTGTTTGTGTTAATGATTTCTCTAGGTTCACATGGACATATTTTCTTAGAGAAAAATCCGAAACTTTTGATAAGTTTAAAATGCTTTGTAATAAACTTCAAAATGAAATGAACTCTAATATTAAAAGCATAAAACGGATTAGAAGTAACCATGGGAGGGAATTTGAGAATGCTACCTTTGAAACCTTTTGTAATGGTTTAGGTATCTCCCATGAGTTTTCGGCTCCTAGGACACCTCAACAAAATGGAGTTGTTGAGAGGAAAAATAGGGTCCTTCAAGAGATGGCCCGTGCGATGTTGCTTAGCAACAATGTCCCTAGGAACCTATGGGCCGAAGCCGTCAATACGGCTTGCTATATAGGAAATAGAGTCTTCCTAAGGCCCGGTACTAGAAACACCTCCTATGAGTTATGGAAAGGCAAGAGGCCAAATGTTAGCTACTTCCACACTTTTGGAAGCAAATGCTACATTTTGAATGACCGTGATCAACTTGGCAAATTCGATGCTAAGAGTGATGAGGGTATCTTTATTGGCTATGCCTTGAATAGTAGAGCCTATAGAGTTTTCAATTTAAAGACTCTAAGTGTTATGGAATCATCCAATGTCGTATTTGATGATATTAGGCTCAAGTCTAATGATCATGAGGAGGAGGTTATTTTTAGTGATGGTTCTCCTTTGGAGAAGGTTGTGGTGCCTCCTAATGTTGGGACATCCACTACAAGAAAAATAGTCTAAGACAACATTCAATTAGCAACATACATCAGGTAAATGTTGCCAAAAGTCACATATCGCAACGTGCGAAAAATGCATGTTGTGGAAGTGATTTACAACAACACACATGCATAAGTAGTCAATAATGGGAGACATATTGCAACGTATAACTGATAAATGTTGCGAAAGGTTACGTATTACAACACGCAATGCAAGTTGTTAAAAAATCACAATATATGACAACACACATTTTACGCAAGTTGTTAAATGACTTGTCTTTCGCAACACACAAGTTCGCATGTTGTTAAACTATTAGTTTTTCGTAACACACAAATTTGCATGTTGTTAAATTTCTTGCATTTCGCAACACACAAACCCGCATGTTGTTAAATGTCTTGAGTTTTGCAACACGTAGACTTGCATGTTGCTAAATTTCCTACATTTCACAACACACCATCTGCACGTTGTTAAAAGGGTTTATCTTCCGCAACGCGCAGCTTTGCTTGTTGTTAAAAATGTGTCTTTCGCAACACGCACTTACTTATGTTGTTAAAAGTAACATATTTTGCAACACACCAATCTTATTGTTGTCATAGACTTATCTTTAACAACATACTTTGTTTTAATGTTGTCGAAGCTCGGAGTTTTTACAACTAGATTATGCATGTTGTTAAAAATAACTAAATATTCATTTTCAAAATATGGTGTTTTTAAGGCTCATTATTTTTTTTATACAAATTTATTTAATCTAAATTAAATATTTGATCATTTTATTTATATTATTAAAGGATGTTTACTGTAGCAATATAGACAGATATATAGCAATAACATAATTATTATGATGGTTACGCTACATTAAAAAACTTAAAATTTTGACAAAAAATTATTATTTAAATATTTATTTATTTATTTTTATTCAATTCAGCGATAGAAATCTATTATATATTATATATAAATAGTATATAATTATATTAAATAATATATAATTATATATATAATATACTTTTATATTTTATTATTATTATCCATAATATATCATGTTATTATGAATGTTTTATAATTGGGGGTATATATTATATATTTATATTATATAAATATATTATTATATATATTCTATAATAGAATATATATATATATATATATATATATATATATATATATATATATATATATAAAATATAAAATACTTTTATATTTTATTATTATTATCCATAATATATCATGTTATTATGAATGTTTTATAATTAGAGGTGTTTTGGTCAAAATACAGTTAACTCAATTCCATTCCGTTGTTAACCAAACAAAATAATATTAATTCAGACACTAATTCTAAAGTTCCAACCAAATAAAAAACTTAGTTTTCCTTTCCTTTCCTTTCCTTTCCTTTCCATTCTTATTCTCATTCTCATTACTATTCCAATTACCATCTCACCATGTAACCAAACGTAGCCATAGAGTATTGACCAATAACTCGACTATTTATGATTTTAAAAATATAATTTTATTAAAAGTTTCAATAAATATTTTTTAATATATGTCTGTCGTAGAAATTATAATTTTGATTAGTTGCATAAATTTAAATTTATATAACAAGGTTTTTTTTTTTTTTTTTTTTTTTCTAACAACTCATATAGGTTATATATAAATATTGTTCAACTGTTAACACAACAAGTCTTGTAGTCAAGTGGTAAAGACTTCCAACCATTGACTTGAGGTCTCAAGTTCAATTCCCACTAATGACAATTAATTTTCATTATTATCAGAAGTGGTTGGAGGCGACGGCCGGACGGTGGACGGTGGACGGCGGCGGCGATGGTGGGTGGTCGGACAGACGCCGGCGACGGTGGGTGGTCGTGGCTGGACGGTGGACGACGGTTGGTGGCCGGATGGTTGACAGACGACAGCAATGGTGGGTGGGTGGGTGGGTGGGTGGACGGTTGGCTGGACGGTGGCGATTGTGGGTTACCGGACGGTCGACGGCGGCGGAGGTGGGTGGCCGGACGGCCGGCGGCAACATAGGTGGGTTGCTGGACGACGTTGGGTGGCCGGATGGCGACGGTGGAGTGTTAACATCTACCGCAACGTACTGCATTTGTTGCGGTACTTATCTACAGCAACACACAACGCATGTTGTTATAGACATTTATGTACAGTGCGTATTGCCAAAAATATTTTTGAAAACGAACGTGGTGCGTTGTTACAAATATCTACGACAACATACATAGACGTTGTCATTAGTTATAACAACGTGCGCTTCATGTTGTTATTATATCTACGACAACACGCGGTGTAAGTTGTAAAATGCATATAATCTTTTGGCAACAGGCGTATCAACAACAGGCAATGCATGTTGCGAAAAGTTTTCGCAACACACATTGCGTGTTGCGGTAGACCTAATTTGTTGTAGTGATCTAATGTCAACAATGATGACACACAACCTATTGCTAGAGTTCCTCTCTTGGACTCTAAAGAACCCGCTCCATGGGTTAGGAAACTCCATGATAAAGAAGATATCATTGGAGAGGTAAATGAGGGTGTTAGGACTAGACGTCAACTTGCTAATCTTATTAGCTATACTTGCTACACCTCTCAAATTGAACCCAAAAAGGTTGAAGAAGCCTTACATGATGAATTTTGGGTTCTTGCCATGCAAGAAGAGCTAAACCAATTCGAAAGGAATGAGGTTTGGACTCTAGTTCCTAGGCCTAAGACCACTAATGTCATAGGCACTAAATGGATATTTAGGAACAAATCCGATGAGGATGGCAACATAGTGCGGAACAAGGCTAGACTTGTAGCACAAGGGTACTCTCAAATTGAGGGTATTGACTTTGAGGAGACATTTGCTCCCGTTGCCCGTTTAGAGTCTATTAGGCTTCTCTTGTCCATTTCTTGTGTGCACAAGTTCAAATTGCACCAAATGGATGTCAAGAGTGCCTTCCTCAATGGCTTCTTGCAAGAGGAAGTGTTTGTTGAACAACCCAAGGGGTTTGTGGATGCTCACCACCCCAACCATGTCTATCGCCTCAAGAAGGCACTATATGGGTTGAAACAAGCACCGAGGGCTTGGTATGAGCGCCTCACTCAATTTCTTGTTGACAATAACTACACAAGAGGTAGTGTTGACAAGACACTATTCATCAAGAGAGACAATGATGAGCTTTTCATAGCTCAAATATATGTCGATGACATAGTGTTTGGCTCCACCAACAACACCAAGGTCCAACAATTTGTTGATGTTATGTCTCATGAATTTGAGATGAGTCTTGTTAGTGAGCTTAATTACTTCCTAGGTTTGCAAATTAGGCAACTAGATAATGGGATCTTCATAACCCAAGCCAAATATGCCAAAAACCTTGTGAAGAAGTTTGGTCTTGAAAAAGCCAAACATTGTGACACTCCTATGAGCACCACTTTGAAGCTAAGCAAGGATGCTAGCGGTAAAAGTGTGGACCAAACCTTATATCGTGGCATGATAGGGAGCTTGCTCTATTTGACAGCAAGTAGGCCCGATATATCATTTAGTGTAGGAGTTTGTGCTAGGTACCAATCTGATCCCAAGGAGTCCCATCTCTCTTCGGTTAAGAGAGTCATTTGCTTTGTGAATGGGACTTCCAACTATGGGATTGGGTACTCATTTGACACTAATCCTAGTCTTGTAGGATATAGTGATGCGGATTGGGCAGGAAATTGTGATGATAGGAAAAGCACATCGGGCGGTTGCTTCTTTCTAGGCAACAACTTGGTGTCTTGGTTTTGCAAGAAGCAAAACTCGATTTCCTTATCCACGGCGGAAGCCGAGTACATAGCCGCGGGGAGTGGATGCACTCAACTTATATGGATGAAGCAAATGCTAGTAGATTACGGATTCAATCAAGGTACTCTCACTCTCTTTTGTGATAACATGAGTGCCATTAATATTTCCAAGAATCCGGTGCAACATTCTAGAACTAAGCATATTGACATCCGCCATCACTTCATTAGAGAGCTTGTTGAAAATAAATGCATAGTACTTGAACATGTAGGTACTAATGATCAACTTGCGGACCTATTTACTAAACCCTTAGATGCTACTCGATTTAAAACTCTTAGTAGATCTATTGGGGTATGTCTTGTGGAGTGATGTTCTATGATTGACCCCATATGGGGAACTCAAGCAAAGAGAGCTAGTTTGCATTCTTGTCACTTGCAAAAAATTTGAAATATCTTATGCCTCTTCTTTTAATTGCTTGAGTAAGCTTGGTTGCACATATGTATATATGTTTTCAATTCAATAAGTGTGAACCTTGCTTGTTTACAATCCATGTCATATTTATGTTCAAACATGCATTTTTGGACTAGGAGATGTATATTGGAAGTATGATTTGAATGACCTATGATTATCTCCATGACATGATGATTCTTTAATAACATGCTAATGACAAATGAAAAAGCATGAAATTCATATAACATGCTCACATGAAAAGCATGAATTGATGATTGCATATTCTTAAAAATGCAAAACTTGTGTGAAAGCTTATGAGACTCAAAATGAATAAAGGATCTTGTATCCGTTCAAAGGAATTTATATTCCAAATGTCTCTCTTTCTTTATTGGTTGACCATGGCTACTATCATACGGATATCTTATCCGGAAAAATCAAAAAGGGTGCAAAGTTGCTCATGCCATGTTTCGCTTTTAAAGTTGGATATAGTTGCTCTTATATTGAAATCAATGTATTCTATATCCTTGCTTTACTCATGACATTGGTGAAATTGGTTTGAATTCCTATTAGAAACCTTTGTCATTTGCTTTGCCAAATACCATTGTATTTTGGACTTGAATACTACATGTCTTGTATGCAAAGCATGTTTGATTCACACATTTTCTCTCAAATAAATCTCCTTGTTTCTCTCCAATTAAATTGAGATGCATAAAGTGACTTAAATTAATTATGCATATCTTGCATGCTACTATCTCTCGTTACTATGAGTGACCCGGTTGGGGACTACTCCTTTTCCTATATCATGACAAAAAGGGGGAGTAGTATATGGTAAGGGGAGATGCAAATTGGTGTTGCAATTGTGCACATTGGGGAGATAACACATTGAGGGGGAGTAACCCTTTGAGGGGGAGCATTGCATTTATCATACATTGCATATATTTTGTAATGTTGTGCCTAAATTCTAAAAATGCAAATGCTTGTTTTTGATATCACTTGATTAATCTCACATTTCACTTGTATTGGAAAACATAGAAATCTTATTTACAGGGCTTGATTACTCTACAAGAGATTGAAGACTTGAAGTTTTATTTTCTTATCTCTTTGTGTTGTAGAATATCATAGTTGTCCCGTAGTTTCTATTTCTTTGTGAGGAATCAATGTGAGTGGTGGTTTTGTCACGAAATAGCCAAAGGGGGAGATTGTAAGGTTCCCATTTGTTGATTGGCTCATTTCATGGACAACCACATGTTGGGGTTCTTTGTAAGGGTAGCCTAAGCATCGGTCTTATTGTTCGAAGCCCTTTGAAGACCTCGTGTTGATAAGCACCGAAGGTAAATTTCTATGTGCTTACTTTTCCTTGAAGAGATTAGTTGCACACACACGCTTAACATTCATTGCATATGTGTGCATTCTCTTCATTTGTCACATTTCACACTTGCACTTATTTATTATAATTTTGTTGTGTGTAATTGTGTCATGTTGTTGTGTAATTCGTTTCCCGATAACTTTCGGAAACGTCCATGCATGCACTAGAATGTGCTTGGTTTAGCGCGAGGACCGCCTATGGAGAATGCCCTTGGCTTCTCCTTGGTTTTCACCTATCTAGGTGATCGGCGGTTATGATCGGCGGCCTGGTCGCCGAATGAAACCGCCGTTTCTGTCCAGATTGGTCTGAAGCATTTCTGCGGTTAAGATCGGCGGTCAAGACCGCCGTTCGAAACCGCCGTTTCAAGACCTGATTGATTTATCTCTCAGTCTAATTCGGCGGTTGAATCGGCGGTCACGAAACCGCCGTTCATACCTGATTGATTTTCATCTCTCTGTTTTGATTCGGCGGTTGGAATCGGCGGTCACGAAACCGCCGAATGAACCGCCGTTTTTGCTCTGTTCTTCACGAGCTCAATTCGGCGGTCGTAATTGGCGGCCTGGCCGCCGATTGAAACCGCCGATCGGCGCGTTTCTTTGAAACTTACTTAAACGACCACACTTTGATTTGGCCCCCTATATATATGCCACTTTGACTTTAGGTCAATTAAGAGAGTTCATATTCAGAATTCATACTTAGGATATTTTTCAAAGAGAAGAAAAATTCCAAGAACTCAATTATTGATTCTCAAACACTTTTTCATGATCATCAATCATCATCTAGCATCATCTTAGATCATCTAGATGTCATCTTGCATGGAATCTTCATCATACTTTGCTTGGTAAGCTTTTCACTAATATCTTACATGTTTTGTGTTTCTCTTATCTAGCAATCTCAATTAATTACTTGTTTGTTATTTTGTATGCTTTGGATACAATATTGAGATGAGTATGATGTATGTTTGAGAATTTGTATTGTGCTTGCATATTAGGTTTTGTGCTTAATATTGATTAGCTAAACTAATTGACATGTCATTTAGTTTTGATATCTAGGATTGTTCTAATTGCATATTAATCATCTTAGATAAGCATATAGGGTTTCCCTTGCTCTATGTTGCATTTTGGATATTCATATATATTCACTTAGGGTTGTATTCTCTTCTAGAGAAAGTAAGTCTTGTGTGTAGCAACCGGGATTAGGTTGCTTAGATCGCAAGCAAATAGGACTAGGTTCACTCATACCGGGATTAGGTAGGTGTGTGATTACTTCCGGGATTAGGTTGTAATCATTTGCACATTTAGTGGATTCGAGGTTCGAGTGTGGCTTACTTACATAGCCCGTGGTTTTTCCCGTGAGGGTTTCCACGTAAAAACCAAGTGTTGTTTTAATTTCCGCACCATATTACAATTGCTTGGTTATATTATCTTGAGGGCATTTTCGTAATTTTGAGTAACACGAAAAATTGGGTAAAAAGCGTAAAATCTATTCACCCCCCTCTAGATAGCTTTATACACACCGTGCTATAATTTGTTTCAGCCTTGAAGGCAAATTCTTCTAATTTTTGGTATTTGGATAATGGGTGCTCTAGACACCTGACGGGAAACAAGAGTTTCTGCAAGACTCTTGTTATGGAGGAAGGTGGAAATGTCACTTTTGGTGATGGATCCTAAAGAAATGTTGTAGGGAAAGGAACCATTTCCGTTCCCGGACTACCCTCCTTATCCAATGCTTTATTTGTTGATGGCTTGAAAACCAATTTAATAAGCATTTCACATCTTAGTGATGAAGGATATTCCGTCTTATTTTCTAAAGATTATTGCTCTATCCTAAAACCTGATGGACAAACCTTGTTGAAGGGCATGAGATCTAGCGACAATTGTTATTGTCTTGAAGCTAGTATTGTATCTAATCATGTGTCCATGGATGAGCAAATTGAGTTGTGGCATGAAAGACTTGGCCACATGAACTTTAGGGATCTACGGACCCTTGGAAAGTTCAATTGTGTGCGTGGCCTCCCTAAGCTTGGGAAGAAAGCCAATGGTGTTTGTGGACCTTGCCAACAAGGAAAGCAAACTAAAAGCATGCACAAAAAGGGTAAGTATCTCACCACCAAGGAGCCTCTTGAGCTTCTCCACATGGACCTCATGGGTCCCATGCAAACCGAAAGTTTGGGTGGAAAGAGATACATTTTTGTTTGTGTTGATGATTTCTCTAGGTTCACATGGACATATTTTCTTAGAGAAAAATCCGAAACTTTTGATAAGTTTAAAATGCTTTGTAATAAAATACAAAATGAGATGAATTCTAATATTAAAAGCCTAAAACGGATTAGAAGTGACCATGGGAGGGAATTTGAGAATGCCTCATTTGAAAACTATTGCAATAGCTTAGGCATCTCCCATGAGTTCTCGGCTCCTAGGACACCTCAACAAAATGGAGTAGTTGAGAGGAAGAATAGGGTCCTTCGAGAGATGGCCCGTGTGATGTTGCTTAGCAACAATGTCCCTAGGAACCTATGGGCCGAAGCCGTCAATACGGCTTGCTATATAGGGAATCGTGTTTTCCTAAGGCCCGGTACTAGAAATACCTCCTATGAGTTATGGAAAGGCAAGAGGCCAAATGTTAGCTACTTCCACACTTTTGGAAGCAAATGCTACATTTTGAATGACCATGATCAACTTGGCAAATTCAATGCTAAGAGTGATGAGGGTATTTTTATTGGCTATGCCTTGAATAGTAGAGCCTATAGAGTTTTCAATTTAAAAACTCTAAGTGTTATGGAATCATCCAATGTCGTATTTGATGATACTAGGCTCAAGTCAAATGATCATGAGGAGGAGGTTATTTTTAGTGATGTTTCTCCTTTGGAGAGGGTTGTGGTGACTCCCAATGTTGGGACATCTAATGAAAATGATGAAGTCACACAACCCACTACTAGAGTCCCTCTCTTTGACTCTAATGAACCCGCTCCATGGGTTAGAAGACTCCATAAGAAAGAGGATGTTATTGGAGATGTAAATGAGGGTGTTAGGACTAGACGTCAACTTGCTAATCTTATTAGCTATACATGCTACACCTCTCAAATTGAACCCAAAAAGGTTGAAGAAGCCTTAAATGATGAATTTTGGGTTCTTGCCATGCAAGAAGAGCTAAACCAATTCGAAAGAAATGAGGTTTGGACTCTAGTTCCTAGGCCTAAGACCACTAATGTCATAGGCACTAAACGGATATTTAGGAACAAATCCGATGAGGATGGCAACATAGTGCGGAACAAGGCTAGACTTGTAGCACAAGGGTACTCTCAAATTGAGGGTATCGACTCTGAGGAGACATTTGCTCCCGTTGCCCGTTTAGAGTCCATTAGGCTTATCTTGTCCATTTCTTGTGTGCACAAGTTCAAATTGCACCAAATGGATGTCAAGAGTGCCTTCATCAATGGCTTCTTGCAAGAGAAAGTGTTTGTTGAACAACCCAAGGGGTTTGTGGATGCACACCACCCCAACCATGTCTATGGCCTCAAGAAGGCACTATATGGGTTGAAACAAGCACCGGGGGCTTGGTATAAGCGCCTCACTCAATTTCTTGTTGACAATGACTACACAAGAGGTAGTGTTGACAAGACCTTGTTCATCAAGAGAAACAAAGATGAGTTATTTATAGCTCAAATATATGTCGATGACATAGTGTTTGGCTCCACCAACAACACCAAGGTCCAACAATTTGTTGATGTCATGTCTCATGAATTTGAGATGAGTCTTGTTGGTGAGCTTAGTTACTTCCTAGGTTTGCAAATTAGGCAATTAGATGATGGGATTTTCATAACCCAAGCCAAATATGCCAAAAACCTAGTGAAGAAGTTTTGTTTAGCGAATGCCAAACATTGTAATACACCCATGAGTACCACTTTGAAGCTAAGCAAGGATGCTAGTGGTAAAAGTGTGGAACAAACGTTATATCGTGGCATGATAGGTAGCTTGCTCTATTTGACCGCAAGTAGGCCTGATATCTCCTTTAGTGTGGGTGTGTGTGCTAGGTACCAAGCGGATCCTAAGGAGTCCCATCTCTCTTCCGTAAAGAGAATCATTCGCTATGTGAATGGGACATCCAACTATGGGATTTGGTACTCTTTTGACACTAATGCTAGTCTTGTAGGCTTTAGTGATGCGGATTGGGCAGGAAATTGCGATGATAGGAAGAGCACATCGGGCGGTTGCTTCTTTCTAGGCAACAACTTGGTGTCTTGGTTTTGCAAGAAGCAAAACTCGATTTCCTTGTCCACGGCCGAGGCCGAATACATAGCCGTGGGGAGTGGATGCACACAACTCCTATGGATGAAGCAAATGCTAGTAGACTACGGATTCAACCAAGGTACTCTCACTCTCTTTTGTGATAACATGAGTGCTATTAATATTTCCAAGAATCCGGTACAACATTCTAGAACTAAGCATATTGACATCTACCATCACTTCATTAGAGAGCTTGTTGAAAATAAATGCATAGTACTTGAACATGTAGGTACTAATGATCAACTTGCGGACTTATTTACTAAGCCCTTAGATGCTACTCGATTAAAAACTCTTAGTAGATCTATTGGGATATGTCTTGTGGAGTGATGTTCTATGATTGACCCCATATGAGGAACTCAAGCAAAGAGAGCTATTTTGCATTCTTGTCACTTGCAAAAAAAATTTGAAATAACTTATGCCTCTTCTTTTAATTGTTTGAGTAAGCTTGGTTGCATATATTGGTGAAATTGGTTTACTCATGACATTGGTGAAATTGGTTTGAATTCTTATTAGAAACCTTTGTCATTTGCTTTGCCAAATACCATTGTATTTTGGACTTGAATGCTACATGTCTTGTATGCAAAGCATGTTTGATTCACACATTTTATGTCAAATAAATCTCCTTGTTTCTCTTCAATTAATTGAGGTGCATAAAGTGACTTATATATATATGCAAATATCTTGCATGCTTCTATCTCTCGTTCCTATGAGTGACCCGGTTAGGGACTACTCCTTTGCCTATATCATGACAAAAAGGGGGAGTAGGATATGGTAAGGGGAGTTGCAAAATAGAGGCAATTGTGCATATTGGGGAAAACATTCGTTGAGGGAGAGTAACCCGTTGAGGGGGAGCATTGCATACACATACATTTCATAATGTTGTGCCTAATCTTTTAAAATGCAAATGCTTGTTTTTGTTCTCACTTGATTCATCTCACTTTTTACTTGTATTAGAAATGTTAGAAACTTTCTTTTCAGGGCTTGATTATTCTACAAGAGATTGAAGACTTGAAGTTTATTTTCTTATCTCTTTGTATTGTAGAAAATCTATATTATCCCGTTGTTTCTAGTTTAATGTGAGGAATCAATGTGAGTGGTGGTTTTGTCACGAAATAGCCAAAGGGGGAGATTGTAAGGTTCCCATTTGTTGATTGGCTTATTTCGTGGACAAACCACATATTGGGGTTCTTTGTAAGGGTAGCCTAGGTATCTGGTTTATTGTTCGAAGCCCTTTGAAGACCTCGTGTTGATAAGCACCGAAGGTATATTTCTTTGTGCTTACTTGTCTTGAAGAGATAGTTGCACACACTTACAACTCATGCATATGTTTAATACTTGTATGTTGTGTGTCTTATTTTTATGCATAAATGTTCATTAACATCTCTTCTTACATGTTAGTTTGATTGCATCTTGCATATCCAATTGCATTGTCATGCTTAGTCTTAAGATTGCGTCTTAAGATTGCATTTTTGCATTGGGCGCTCCCAAAAGCGCTCTACAGAAGCGCTGTACGAACAGCGCCCATTGAGCGTTGTTCAGACCTGATCGATTTAATTCGGTCGCTGTTGGGTCGCTGTACAGGCGCTGTACAAAGCGCTCTATGTACAGCGCCACTCTGTTTTCCCGTGAGAACAGAGTTGGGGCGCTGTACAAGCACTGTACAAGAGGCGCTCTATGTACAGCGCCCAAGGCAATTTTGAGGCAAATTTATCAAAACGACCACACTTTGTTTTGGCCTCCTATATATATGCCACTTTGACTTTAGGTCAATCACAAGAGTTCATATTCAGATTCCATACTTAGGAGATTTTTCAAAGAGAAGAAAAATTCCAAAGAACTCAATTTTAGTTCACTCAAACACTTTTCCATGATCATCAATCATCATCTAGCATCATCCTTGATCATCTAGATGACATCTTGCATGGATTCTTCATCATACTTTGCTTGGTAAGCTTTTCACTAATATCTTACATATTTTGGGTTTATCTTAACAAGCAATCTCAATTAATTACTTGTATATTATTTTATATACTTTGAATATAAGTTTGACATTAGTATGATGTATGTTTGAGAAGTTGTATTGTGATAGCTAATTAGGTTTTGTGCTTAATCTTGATTAGCTAAACTATTTGATTTGACATGTCATTTAGTTTTGATATCTAGGATTGCTCTAATTGCATATTAATCATCTTAGATAAGCATATAGGGTTTCCCTTGCTCTATGTTGTATTTTGAATATTCATATATTCACTTAGGGTTGTTATTCTCTTCATAGAGAAAGTAAGTCTTGTGTGTAGCATCCGGGATTAGGTTGCTTAGATCGCAAGCAAATTGGACTAGGTTCACTCATACCGGGATTAGGTAGGTGTGTGATTACTTCCGGGATTAGGTTGTCATCGTTTTACACATTTAGTGGATTCGAGGTTCGAGTGTGGCTTACTTACTAGCCCGTGGTTTTTCCAGTGAGGGTTTCCACGTAAAAATCAAGTCTTATTTAATTTCCGCATTTTATACTTGATTTATTGCTTTATCTATTTAGGGGTAAATTCATAATTTTGACTAACACGAAAAATTGGGTAAAAAGCTTAAAATCTATTCACCCCCCCTCTAGATAGTTTTATACACACCGTGCTATTATTTGTTTCAGAATTCATTAAGCCAAGCAGGGTGCCCAATCCCCGTTACAAGGCTACAAATGAAATTACAAAAATTGGTTGTGAATGATAAAATGAAATATATATAAGTTACACATCATACCCCCCTCTCCCGCCTACTTTTCCTGCTGGGATCTATCCATTTGCTCCCCTCTGGACTGCCCATCCTGCCTGGTTCTGTCCACCCCTTCTTCTACTTGACTCTCATCTGCAACCTGAAAGGGATCATCTCCAAGCACACCTGCACCTCCCTGATCGGGGCCGGCGTCAGAAAGAGCACCGGCCTTCGCCATAATTTGGTCTCGATCCTAGCCCAGAGGAGTCAACAAATCGAAAGGAGGAGGGAAGGCCTGGGCAACCTCGTAGGAAGTAGTAAAATATCCATATGTGAAGGAAGAATCCATCCGAAATTTTAAAATCTTCACGGAACCCCGCAGGAACCGGTTTTCATTTAGGAGGACTGCCATCTCTACCTTGACGGATTCCCTCTCAGCTTTGCGCCAAGTAGAAATGATGGTTTCTGTGTCATAGGCGCGCTGCATCCTTTCCAGCTCCACCAGAGCATCCTGCCTCCCAGATTCAGATTTAGATTCAGATTCAGCCGCAGCTTGCACCAAGGAAGCAACGTTTTCTTCAGCCCGAGCCAGTTCGTCCTTGGTTTCCTCCACTAGGGCCCGAAGGGCCAAATTGGCCTCCCTTAAGGCCAACGCTTGCTGCCCCATGGCCAAGGCAAACTTGAAGCCCTACATAAGAAAGGAAATTAATACCTAAAAGGAAGTTATATGTAACAGGCAGAAAAAGTTGGAAGTATATACCTCGGCAAGCAAGGCGGCTCCCTTGGAAACTAGGATATCCATCGGCAAGGAGGACATCTGGTTTAGGCCTCCTCCAGGGCAGGCTGCTATGAATTTAGAAACGATGTCGTCCTGGCCGCTATCTTGCAACCTTGACCCAGAAGGGAGGTCAATGGAAGGAATTCTAGGCGCGGATGCTTTAGCCTTCTCCACCTTAGCAAGATTATCCTTCTCTACCCCTGTACCTCGCCTAGTTGAAGGAACCTGAGAAGGAGGAGAGCCCGCCGCGACTGCAGACTTGGGAGCAACAGCCTTAGCAGCCGGCTTTACCTTGGGGACTGGAGAAGTTTTGACTTTAGCTGCCTTCGCCAACATCTCACTAAGAGAAGGACGAGAAACGATCTTCGTCAATAAAGGGTCTGGAAAACGAAGCGTCGACCCCACCAAGATAGGAGGGGAGGAAGGTGCTAGGGGGTAAGACCCCGAGGCGACCCCAGTGCCAGGAGGAGATGGAATAGGAGAGCGGGATGTCTGGGAAGTCGGGATTAGCGGTCCCGAAGTAGCAGGAGAAGATGTTGGAAGAGGGACTGCTAAGACTGCAAAAAATGTGCGTCAAAAATAATAATAATAATAATAAAATAAATAAATAATCAAAACAAAAGAATGAAGGAGGGATGTTGGCAAAGCATGACCACTCACCCGGTTCAGCAACAGATATCCTCAGATACCTCTCTAGCCGGGCTCCTACGAAGGGGTCACAGGAAGAATACTGCATGTTAATATAACACCGCTTTTAGATCCTCGACAGGATCCCCTCGGATTCAGAAGACAGCTCCCCCGAACTCCATTTTTCTTTGGGAGAGAACTGGGTGGGAACGGGGTATTTAGTTCCCTCGATATGCACCAAGCGGCCCCAATCTCTTTCAACTATGATTCATTCGTCCTTCCAGGGTGGATTGTACTTCACGTTTGCCCCGGGCACGAAGAACTTCATTGCATTACTAGGTCTCAAGTAAAACTGACCCCATAGTGACATGTTGTTCACCTGGTAGATATAGCGGATCTCGTCAAAGCCCGCTTCCCTCTGTATGTTATCCCTCTCACATTGCTCTCTCCAGAGCACCAAGAACCCCGTCAAATTCTTCTAGAACCCAGGAGAAATCTGGAGTAGGGCCAGCTCCAAGGCTACAAGAAGTCTGCGGAGTGAGGGGTGAAGTGGGAGCTGGACCCCGCATTCGAAGGCAGCTACATGGATCAGCAGACGATCCGTAAAAGGGGCGTAAACATCATAACCCCGATGAGGAAGAGATAGCGAAAGGTGGTCCGGTATCTTAAAGGTCCTCCTCAACCGAGTAAGGGTGTCGGATGTACACATGGAATCCGGGATAATCCGGCCATCGTGGAAGGAAGACAATGGGCCTGTTTGAACCCCAGCTAGGCCGGCAGTCAGGGTATCCCCTTCCTCCACCACGTTTTCAACGTCATCGTCATCTTCGTCAGCGATTTAGGCCGGGTCATCGGGCCTAGTGCCAGAACCCAACCCGATTCCTTGATTCTTACTAGAACGACGGTGCTTTAGAGGAATATTGTCATCAGCGACGTCGCCCTTGCCCTGACCCCGTTTCAACTCTTTGGACGTCGGGGAATCCTCTCCCGACCCATTTCACCCCATATCAAGCATCTCGTCAATGCTGTCAGGAGGATTCAGAGAAGAAGGTGGAGGATTAGCCAAGACCGCCGGGCTATCTTCTGGGAGGACTGGCGCAAAAGCTGGGTTTTTAGATGGTGAGGCCATTCGAATAAGAAGGGGAAGACCAGGAAGATTTTTAGAGAGAAAAGGTTGGAGAAAGAAGAAGAAACAGAAGCTCTGAAAGGTTCAAATAAGCGTCAGCGTGTGAGGGAAAAAAGAATGGTACATTTATAGGCAAAAGCGGACAGTTATCAAGGTAGAGGAAGAGACGGAGTCGGAGATGAATCATGACGGTTTCGAGGGAATCGCGCCAAAAATGGCCCGTTTAAAATCCGAAGACAGACGTTATCTAACACGTGGGTCGAGCATTAAATGCTATCAAATCCAAGAAAGATCCTCTCATCGATTATGGAAGCCAACCGGACGGGACTAGACAAGCAGACAAGACGGAAAATCCTTCAAACGGACTAGAGGATCCTGACTCCAACCCCAGCAAGATACCGGTATTCAAGTCAGGGGGGACTTCTGTTAACCACCTAAAATGGCAGGGACCAAAAAAGAATTTTCCATTAGCTTTAAGAAGAAAGCCGGGATGCAAAGTAGCAACGGGAAAGATATCCAAGTACCCCGTCTGCTAGCTGACGGGCTAGAGTAGGAGCTTCTACGTACCCCAGTCAGGTCCAAAATCTCTGGAACCAACAAAGCACTAGGAAGCCGTAAAGAGAAGGGCTCTAGAGACAAAACTGTCACAAGATCGTGGCACCCAGCTACGCCGAGCACCCCAATGCCCGAGTATCCTGGTACCCTTTTACTTAGGCCCCGATATCTGCAAACATCGTTTTAAGAGGAGCAAGAGGGACGCGGGGTACCTAGAGTACCCCGACCAGCAAAACTCATGACGTACACATAACAAGATAAATACAAGGGTCCCAGTACACCGACCTCGAAGAGCAGACCGCATACAAAGGCAGACATTTAAACGTCACCGTTCAAGATAGAAACTCAAAGTCACAACGCGGCATTCATTCCCGCCATGGAGAATCATATTTTAAATAGGAGTCAACTTATTTGGAACCGAGAAAGAATGAACCACCTGATCTTTCGGGATCAATGTCTCGACGAATTCATTAAACTTCAATGGAAGACCCGTGCATCACGGAAACCCTAGACCGAAGTTCTAGGAGTGCTCAGCAAGAAGGCGAGCCTATATATTGATCATGTGATGACAGGAAAAGGGGATCGAAACCCTACTTCACTTTTTCTACTTATCGACAGACACGAAAAGCTCCATCTCCGTTGCTCCCCTATATGCTTTACTTTTCCCATGCTGTAATATTGATATTTCAAATACCAAGTTGTAAAGATCGTACCTAAATCGACATATATATCAACAGTTTTTCTGCTTTATGCTTCCAACTTATAAGAAATTTATCCATCTTACTACTTACACCCAACATAACACTTGATTTACGAGAATCAGCGGGGTATCAGGCCACTAAATACCTCGCTATACCCCAATCTACCCCGATCTGGGTCCGTTACAAGTAGGTAATTATCGCACCCAGTGGAGTCCAAAGAACTAGCGGGATATCAGGGTATACTGCATCCCGCTAGCCCAGGTCTAATCAGATCCGGGTCCCTCACAAACCGTTAATTTGAAATTGCACCCCGATGACAATTTTGGGTTAATACCTACTATTTAGAACATACCGAGAATCCAAGATGTCCCCATCAAATGGTTATTTTGATGAATTATGCTACCGATATTTTGTTATTTTTTTTTACTATTAAAAAAACTCATAACAATTTCAGTACATAAATATAATCCAAATACGAATACTAATTAAAACATAGCTTGAGGTTGGTCTAACTATAAAACCCCTTACACTTGCACCACGAGGTTGAGGTTGAGGGTTCGTGTCCTCACCCACCCATATTTATGTAATAGTTTATTCAAGTAAAAATTATTTTCATATAGCATGTGATATAAAACCCTAAAATTAAGAAATTTGAAATCTCGATTGATGTCATCGAAAATAAATTGATAATTATAACACTTTCTACAATGTCACATTACAATTATATTAGTTTTATTCATTTCAATTATACTAATACAATGAGACATTTACTGGATTCCATTATTTCCATTAATTTATCATTGGATTAAGTATATATTTAAGGGTAGACCTAATGGTGCGTTTGGCACATAGATGGGATAGGACAGGGTGGGACAATATATAATATATTATATATTATTATATATCTAATAATATATATAATATCTTATATATATTATTATAACATATCAAATTTTCTATTATCAGCTCGTCCTGACAATAAATATATCAGAACGAAGAATGTGGACTACTAGATTTACATACTTTAACTCAAAGTGTATGCACTTGTCAAAACTTCTCCATAATCTGTGGTCCACATTCTTCGTCCTGATATATTTATTGTTAGGACGAACTGACAATAGAAAGACTGTATAACATATATATATTATAATTAAATATATATAATATTGCACAAGTTTTTGATTTTTTTAAGATTTAAGGGTAAAAAGGTCTTTGAAAGGGTGTGTTCGGTAGGCGGGACGGGACAGGACAACGTGGGACAGTTTATTCTTGTCCCACGTTTGGTGCGACTTTAGCATGAGACAGAATGGGACAAGATGGGAAAACAAATCACCAAATTCTGTCCCACCCAAGACGTTAGGCCATACTTGTCCCATGTGTGGGACAAATCTCAAAAAGACCTTTTTACCCTTTAGTATTAAAAAAATCACAAATTTGTGCAATATTATATATATAATAATATATATAATATTATATATATAATTAAAATATATATATATGTCATAATAATATATATTTATATATGTTATTATAATATATATAATAATAATATATATGATAATAGATAATATATAATATATGTTATTATTTAATGTATTATATATGGTCCCACCCTGTCAGGGGCGGAGCCAGGATTTTGGCTTTAGGGGGGCCAATATAAAAACTAATGTTCAAAGTCACGATAAATATATTAATATTCAAAAATTAAGTTATTAAAAACATGCCATTTAATCTTAAAAATAAGAAATGTAACTCGTTGCTTTTTCATATCTCGAAAATCATCTATAATCAAATCTATCTAATTTTCTCAATGATTTCCATTTCAATTACATGATCAAAAAGTTTGTGAGAAAATCACATTTCATCTTATGTCAGGTCTTAATAATATGCATAGTTGAAAATGATATTTTAATAACGAGTAATGCTCAGCGTCCCAATTTTTTTTTCCCAAATTTTGTCCCAAATGATGTGGCACGTGAGGTGTCAACATCTTATAAATCATGAGATTATATAGTGACTGATATGATGTTGACACCTCACGTGCCACATAATTTAGGATATAATTTGGGAAAAAAATTGAGACGTCTAGCATTACTCTTTAATAATTCTCAACTAGTACAATGTATAAATTTTAATAGCTTAATTATGACCTTAAAAAAGATTAAAAATAAATATTCAAGCCAATTTAAATGACAATAAAACACAAAGCAAATATATTTATCAGAAAATATATATATTTTAAATTATATCATTAATATATTTAAATCATAATTATTTACATACTTGTAATTTAATTTTATAATATTTATATGAAACTAAATTAATTGATAATAATATTGAACAAGTTGAAATAAATAAAGATTTTAATAACAACTTAGTACAATATATTTATCAAAATCATAGTAGTAATCTAAGAATAATAATAAATATATAATAACACAAATTTCAAAAAAAGAAAAATAAAATATTTATTACTTTACAATCTCAAACCTAAAATCTTGGAGTGATAAAGATTATCTGAAATAATTACAAATAAACAAACTATTTAGAGTAAAATTCAAAGAATTGTGTCAACATATGGAAATTAGTGAAATTCAAATAAGATGAGTATTTAATGAAATTATTATTATTATTATATTGGAAATTAAAATCATGAAAAGAAAATAGATTGACTTTGTTTCCTACTTTCATGGACAATAAAATAGGGAAGAAATTTATTAATTCATTTATATTATTAAAATAATCAAATTGTTGCCTTCAAATTAAAATATCATAATTAATGCACAATGAATATTTGTTGTATTTTTATTGGTTGGGGGGGCCATGGCCCCTATGGGCCCCCCTCTAAATTCACCCCTGCAACCTGTCATGTCCCATCTCTGTGCCAAAAGCACCCTTTGACTTGTCCCATGCATGGGACAAGTCTGCCCTAGGGTCTTGAGTGGGACAGAATTTGGTGTTTTTTGTCCCACCTTGTCCCGTTCTGTTCCATGCTAAAATTGCACCAAACGTGGGATAAGAAGAAACTGTATCATGTTGTCCCATCCCGTCCCGCGTACCAAACGTAGGGAAGAAGCTAACAACTATAATTTTACTAAAACAGGAAAAACAATAAATACATAATAACTCAATTATGGACATGTAATACCATCTAAAATTATGGACATCATGTGGACAACCAACTGTAAGGATTCCCAAATGTTGATTGACTTATTTCGTGGATAAACCATGTGTTGGGGATTGTATGTAAGGGTAGCTTAAGTGATTCTTTATCAAGCTCAAGACCCTCTCATGTCCTCAAGGTGACAAGCACTCCAAAGGTATATCCCTAAGTGCTTGATTTGCTTTGAAGAGTTTAGTTGCACACACACACACACATACATGCATATCTATACTTTATGTATAACATGTGTTTATATATGTGTGCATTCATGATCATATAACATGTCTTCTTGCATAAGTATTGATTGCATCATGTAATTATAATGACATATCTTGTTAGACATAAGGATGCATTTTCATTACCCTTTTTACCCTTGCATATTTGGTTGCGGGTCTATAGGGAGTGTGCAATGCGCTGATCCACCTACCCGTGCAGCACCAGCACATTGCGCTGGTCGTTATGCGCCGGACCAGCGTAACACACCAACGCAGATCGCCCAGTGGTATGTCGCTGGTCGTGCGCTGGTCATCCAGCGCATTCACACCAGTGCAATGTGCCCAGTGTTTTGCCGCTGGTGATGCGCCACTGACCTACGCTGGTCGACCAACGCACCATGCAAATTTGGTCTATGCGCTGGTCGTCCAGCGTAAGCTGACCAGCGCACAACGCACAAACTGGTGCGATTTTTCAAAATGACCTCACTCTACTAGAGATGACTATATATATCCTTCTATGTTTTTAGGTCGAATTGAAGAGTTCAAAAAATCATATTTTTACTTAGAACATTTTTCAAAGTGAAAAATTCTAAAAGAACTCACATTTAAACACTCAAATACATTCCTTTGTGCATCAAAGATCATCTTGCATTCATCCATGCATGGTTTTGCATCATCACAACTTTCTTGGTAAGATTTTGATTAACTTCATCTTATTTTAGTATTTTTACTATCAAGCCATCTCTTTATATTACTTTTATGTTTTAGATCATATGCTAAATACAAGAATAGAGAATTGATTGTGATGAATTGATTGAGTGTTGTATTGTGATAGCTAATTAGGTTATTGCTTAATCTTGATTAGCTAAACTATTTTGACATGTCATTTAGCTCTTGATATTTAGGATTGATTTAATTGATTATATCATCATCCTAGATAAGCATCTAAGGTTCCCTAGCCTTGTTTGTTATTTGAATATCATCATATATTCACATAGGTTGCATAATCTCTTCATTGAGAATTAAGTCTTGTGGCTAAGAGTGCTTAGGCCACAAGCAAATTGGACTAGAGCCACTTTTAAAGGCCCGCGTGGTAGAAGTGGGGGGTTATTGACCGGAGTGTTAGACGAGGTCTACATAGGTTGTAAACTCCATTTCAATTAATGGATTTCGAGGTTCGAGTGTGGCACACTATATAGCCCGTGGTTTTTCCCAGTGGTTGGGTTTCCACGTATACATCAAGTGTTATTTAATTTTCGCACCATATTACACTTGTTTGTATTTTTGACTAGTATGGGCATTTTCATAAAATTGACATGTATGCGAAAATTGGGTAAAATTAGTTAAAATCTATTCAACCCCACCCCCCCCCCCCCCCCCCCCCCTCCTCCCTCCCTCCCTCCCTCTAGATTAATATATCGAACACACCGAGCATTATTTATTTCTTTCACCAACAAATATATTTCATTTACATGATTGATGATATTGTTATATACATAATACATTGGTGATTTCTATTTGATGATTATACTATTTTCCGTATAATTTAAACTTAAAGTCAAAAACATGTTATATGTTTTTGCAGATGAGTGCACTACGCACCTGTGCCGCAGTGTGCCCCCCTATAAAAACATATGTTCAGAGATAGATTTCGTTAACAGGGTAACTTCGGTCTATAGAGCTTGCCAAAAAAAAAAAATTACTTCTGTCTATAAAGATGGAGTCAAATGATAAGAATAAATCCACCATATTGGATCAACTTATTTTCTGCGTAAGCAGGTGCTTCAACTCTCTGAAAGACCTCCTGGATCTTACAATTGAATACAAGAAAGTTGTGGAAAGAAACGAAGCACGGTCCCGTTCTCAATCAACGGTTGTTGAATCTCGTGTCGCGGAACTGGAGAGAGATGTTTATAGGTTAAAGAATACCGCAGACAATCCCAAGTCAACGTCTCTCGTCGACTGTCTTCGGCGTCAAAAGGGCTGTACGTTGTTTAAGAATCGCCCTTCGGGCTCAAGGCATTAATACGTTCAAACACTCACAACCATAGCGCCACCAAACATGTTTTTGCAAGTGATGGTTGTTTTGTTCCTAGAATCCATTTCAGGACTTGCAAATACCCTTTTACGTAAGGTACTTAGGTTTGTTGTTGCCATTTGTTTTATGTTTTCAAAAACGCATGTTGTTTTGTAATTGGATTAGATAACCCATGTTAAAAAGTTCCAAACACACCTCGTTTGTCTGTGTAATCATCTGACGATTTTGTGTTGTAAAATTATAACAAGTTATGTCCCTTCTGAAGGATTTTTTAAGTTATAATCGGAAACTAACCTTGCAGTTCAAGTTCAGAAAAAAAAAAAACTTGTATTTTTTCACATTTCACTACAGTTATCAAACTATTCGAACAACCCTAAGACACAGTGAATTTTGAGATGTACTCAACACCTTTCTTAGTTTGAACACCAATTGTCCTCTTACCTTTAACATGTACAAGAACGCCATTCCCCAACTTCACTTGTAAATTGAGCGAGGTCTCGAGTGTTAGGATTATGCTCAATAGCAAGAGTGTAATATTGTAATTGACAATCTTATCATATTAATAAAGTGATTTCTGTTTATTTAACAAAATCTTATAGCATTTATAATTATAATTGTCAAGGTAAATAATCATAAGGTCAAAAGACTATGAGAAAAGAAGAATTGTTCGTACATCTAGATAAGTATGAGGTAGACACAATTCTTTAGTTAGTCTTGAATAATGTTCACAACTTAAGTTAAAGGTTGGGCACCTTTATCTTGTTAAAGTTGTAGATTCTTTTGCTAGCATTTCAGTGGGATCAAATGTGTTATGATGGGTCTAAATCATCAAAGTGGCTTTGAGTAAAAGAATCTAGTGCACTAGGTGCATTGAACTGGATCACAATGAAATACTTTATCTAGAACCGTCAATATATAAAAGTCTTTTTATTATGAGGACAATCGGAGAGTCTATCTTAATCCTGAGATAAATGATGGACTTATGGTTGTAAATGGTATCATTTGAGTTATCAATGAGTACGATTATATAGCATAGTCTATCCTCAATAGTTTGGTGATATTCATTTGTTAATCGATAGAGGACTTCATTTATAGATATGGACATCGTGGCTCCATTTATACAATGAGAGTATAATATCATCATATGGATGTTTTGAGGTAATTAGATATAAAATCTCAACGTTGAGTTTTCGATAGTGACTATTGAAAGCATGGCTTCTGGACAAGTCAAAATATCCAAAGTTCAAAATGTGGTCATATGAGTAAATATGGTAACTTGGAGAGCTATAGGCGGTCTATGAGCTCTTGGCGATTACTGATATTATTCACAAGGATTCACTATCTCCAATAAGATTGTCTAGGGTATGAATGAGAATCATTTACTTGTTCTATCTTTATTTAAGAGTGCAATTTTAATTCTTTAGTGGAATGAACTAAAATTAATAGATTGAACCTAAGTGAATCATTTGTTGATTGTGATTGGGTTATGTCTATTGGAGCTTAAATTTAGATAGCCAGCCAAGATCCCTAATCCACACAGACTTGCATGGATCACTTGATATATTCTACCAGACTAATTTATGGGTCCATTTAGAATTGTATTAAGGCATGTGGACTTGTTTCTTTTATTAAGAATGAGCCTAGTTCACATGTGGGCTTTTTAATTAAGGTCCAATGGATTCAATAAAATGAAAAATAATATTTGGGCTTATCTTTGTGTATGGGCGGCAAGGCTTGAAAAATAGCTTAATATATTATTTTATTTTATTATTTGATTAAATGAAAATTAATTAATTTATTAGTTAATTATTTAATTAAGAATCAAAATCTTTTTCTGACTAGGAAATATGTTTCTTAGTAGTATACTATTGTGGTAGTATAAATAAAATAAAAGATTTTATTTGGTAAGTAGATAAATAAGGGATTTATTTATCTAGTCAAATAAGGAAGTCTTTTATATAATCACAAATACACTAAAGAGTTGGATTAGGGTTTGGAATTCTAAGGAAATCTACCTAGGGTTAGGATTAGGATTTAAGTCAAAAGACACAAATCCTACATGGTAAAGGATTTCGGCCACAATATATAGATATATATGAAAGATATATGGGATTGGCCGCAATATATATATGTTTAAAAAGCATGCATAATTGGCCGCAATATATATATACATATTTATAAAGCATGCAGTATTGGTGTGCAATATATATATTTCAATAGGCGTGCAGAATTTAGGCAATAGACCTATATATATATATTTTTTGTGCAAAGAGAATTTGGCTAACCCTAATGCTTGATTGAGAGTTATTTTTCTTTTGCTTGAGAAAAATAAAATCCAACTCTAGACAATAGTGTGATAATTTCGGCCAAGAGGAAAAGAGAGAAAAGTTTGTTCTTATTTCGATAGTGCACCAGTAACTTTTATATCAAAAGGTTTTGTGCACAATTTTGAATAAGGTTCACGCGAGTTTTGATCTAACGATTGTGAATTCAAAAGTGACCAGAACATTCTTTGTAGTCTCTTGGAATTTATTGTGACTAACGAAAAAGAAAAAGTTTTGTTATCCATCCTCAGGTACACAATTCAAAGAGAAGGGAGACCACGCTTCTAGGTGATTCACATTCATGATTGGATTGGAAGATCTTACGGATTACCATCGATGCAACGTCAATCGGATCACGCGACAAAGGTACGATATCTTTATTATATGTTAATTAATTAAAGGGTTAAGGTTCATCTTTAAAAAGGAAAATTTTTTGAAATATACTAAACCTATTTTAGTCTCGCTTCCGCTGCGTGCATGCGTTTTTCTCTACATCGAGAACTGTCGATGTTGATAAAAATGCTCCCATTGATACGCATAAAACAAGCTAGCTTAACTTTCTTTTGCTTCAGAATAATGTTAATTATTATCTATAGCCGTTTAAATCTCGATGAAATCCAAAAATTCTCACTCCATATTGAAAATACCTACAAGGTTATACTAAACAACCTAGAGAGGGGTGAATAGGTTGACACACTAGTTTTAAAAACTCTTTTGTGACTTATGTCAAAACCTTTGTGAGCATACAAATTAACCTTAAATATGATTGTTATGAGAAAACAATTAACACATGTATGCTCAATTCACCACCCTTAGTCTACAAAATATATATCAAGAAACAATGTATCTCATATACAAATATATTCAATGAAGAGCACATTCCACAAGTTGTACTTAGAATATTACAATATAAGAATACTACAACTTGCTAGTGAAGAAACTATATTAAAATTAAATAAAGAATACTTGTAATTCAATAATGTCCAATATATTACAAGTATCAATCAAAGAATACCTATACACAAAAATCAATGAATGAAAGAATTATATTTACAATTATGATCAAAATGAATATGCTTACAAATCACACTTTACAAAATCTTGTTTCCAAATACATCACAAGTGAATATTGAACTACAAGATTAAAACATACACATATACAAATATAAGAGAGAGAGATAGAAAGAATTAACACAAGAGATTTTTTAACGTGGTAAAACCTCCAAGGAGGAAACATCCATGGTTGAACTACAACCATTGGGTACTATATATATTGGATGGTAAATTAGAAATTCCTCAAAAGTGACCAACCTTCACCAACTTCCTATTGGAGTCTATGTTTACCAAATCCCTATTGGAAGATACAAAATCCCTCAATGATGCGAAGTCACCATATATTGAAGATCATACCTAACCAACATCGTTGGTAGATTAGAAATTCCTCAAACGTGCATACACCTCTCATGTACCACCCTCTATTGGAGTCTATGTCTAACCAAACGCCCGGGCCTACCAATATTGTAGCCAACTCCCTATCCAAGGCAATCATGCCTCTAGAGAGCCTCCCATGTATATGTTAGGTTTTTGATTTGTGTTGGCATGTATTCCATATCAAAATGTGTTTCTCTTGTAATGTTTAGTGGTCCATGTGTTGAAGATTTAAGAAGACAAAGAAAGTCTTGGCCACAATTCATGCAAGATGCCGGCTTCAAAGAGATATGTGCTTCATCGATCTACAAAGGTATATATAAGACCTCATATCTCTTACAAGGCTAGGCACACACACACATGGCATGCTTGTGTGTTCCTTCATGGTTAAACATCATTTATATATCACTTTCACACACTTGATAATATATGCTCATGCTTTTATACTATCTTGACAAACTTTGCTTATTGCATGTTCTAGGACTATGCCTAGGAAATAGCATATGTGTGTGTCTTTGTGTTTGTATGTTTCTGTATTTTTGTATTTGGACTTGAATATGTTCTATTATGATTCCTTATTGAGTTCTAATCGGTTCGGTTACTCATTCGCTTAGTTTCGAGTCCAAACGATGTAGCTACGCTACTTTTCGTTCTCATTCGTTGAGTTGAATTCATCATCGTTTTCCGAGATGATTTCTCAACTATTTTTCAAATTTTTATAGTCATCGTTGTGCGTGAGGGAGTCACAATTTGTAATCCAAAAACGGATTCAGAATCGGAATTCGAATGCCCAAGATACGGCTAAAGAACGTGAGGGAGCGCGCGAGAGGAGAGCGTGGCCAAAGGCCACATTGCCCAAGCCATGTGGGAGCCGTGGGACCCATGGCCAGAGGACCTCTCTGGTCACGTGTGGCCCACGCGCCTGCCACGGGGATGGGTGACGTGGCCACCTCTGATTGGCCCAAAAATTCTCTCTCTCTCTCTCCTCCTTTTAAATCCCTTCCATTCCCTCCAATTCAATTTCAATAAGAAAAAGTCTAGAATCCCGTCAGAATTTTTCTCTCCAATTTTCTCACCTTCCAAACACCATAACATCCTCATACGAAGTCGGAATTGAGTGATTCAAGTTGGAGATCATTCCTAATCGAGTCCTCTACCTTTTCCAAGTGGTTTGGCAGCTGTTTGATCAATATTTCTGGTGGTTCTACATAGAAAACCGAACCAGCTCGTGAATCCAAGGTATTGGTCTTATCTTTGGGATTTCTTCTTTTATAACCTTCAATTTGCTTGGGGCTTCTTCTTCTATATATACTTGTATGTTTGGTGAATGCTATTGAGAAAGATAGCTTCACAATCAATCCTAATCAAAAGTCTATTTAGAGATATTTGTGAACTAGTTTCCATGATTCTAGGTTTTTCACATGATTGTGAGTTGTATTGTGATTAGGTTGATATCTTAGGTTGTTTGTGACTTGATTGAATCAATTTTGTGATAAATGACCTTGAGATTTGTTTTGATCCTTTCATTGATGAAATCTAGGATTATTGTATTTGTATGTGTTTTAGAGCAATCTAGGTTTTAATTGACTTATATCTTAAATCCTTGCTCTATATTTTTGGCTAGAATATTGATTGATTTGATCTCATGTCTCTAGCATTTTATTTTATGTTTATAGCATCTTGAACTTGTACTTCATGAATATATTTTGTTCAAGTGTTGTATGTGTGAATGACACTTTGAGCTTATGTGTTTGGTGTTTACACATGCTTTAGGTTTTATTCTTGTATTTTGCATCTAGACTTTTATTACTTGTGACATCACATGTTTAGGTCTATTTGTACCATGGAATGTATTGATCACATGTTCTATGTTGGATTGGTTGTTTGCATCATTTGCATTCACATGATCACACTAGGAAGTCCTTGTAAAAGGCATGAAGTCTTGGTTATAGTCGGGATGACTCGGATAGACAAGCAAGAAGACTTGTCTAGAGTCGGGAGGACTCGGATAGGTAAGCAAGAAGTCATGGCTAGAGTCAGGAGGACTCGGATAGTCATGCATGGGAGGCTCCCTAGAGGCATGAGTGCCTTGGATAGGGAGTTGACTATTATATTGGTAGGCCTAGGCGTATGGTTAGACATAGACTCCAAAAGAGCGGGGTACACGGGAGGTGTATGCACTCTTGAGGAATTTCTAATCTTCCATCGATGTTAGTTTTGTGTGTTGTCCAATATATGGTGGTTCCACATCATTGAGGGATTTCATACTTTCCAATAGGGTTGGGTAGACTTAGACTCCACTAGGTTGGGTGAGCTAAAGATTGGTCACTTTGTGGATTTTCTATTTTTATCATCCAATATATATAGTACCCAATGGTTGTAGTTCAACCCGTGGATGTTTCCTCCTTGGAGGTTTTACCACGTTAAAAAATCTCTTGTGTTAATTCTTCCTATCTCTATCTTTTATATTTTATTTGTCTATGTTATTATCTTGTTTCATATTATTCACTTGTGATGTATAGTGAAGCAAGTATTTGTAAAGTGTGATTTTTGGATTCATTATTTTGATCATTTTTGTATATATGATTCTTTTGTATATTGTAATTTTTGTATAGTGATATTTGATCACTCTTGTAACTCATTGAACATCTATTGAAATACAAGTATTCTTTGTTGTTATGTTTATTTATTCTTATACCTCATACAACTAGGTGATAGACATAGACCTTGTTCACATGATTACATTCTCATATTGTCTATGTATGTCTTTCTTGTTTTATTTTGTTGTGTGTAAACCTACCTTAAGGGACAAACGAAAGTTTGTTTTGAAAAAAGGTGTAAATACCTATTCACACCCCCCCCCCCCCCCCCCCCTCTCTAGGTATTCCTTAAGCAATTTAACTACATTTGTATACTTTCAGTATAACTATCCGACCCTTCCCAATCCTAACCATGACTTCTTGCTTGGTTATCCGGACCTCTTGTACTAACAAAGACTTCCTTGCTTGACTATCCAGACACCTTGTCCTAGTCCAGACTTCATGCCTTTTTCAAGGACTTCCTAATGTGATCATATGAATGCAAATGATGCAAATGATGCAAACAATCAATTCATCATAGAACATGTGATCAATACATTCCATGGAACAACTAGGCCTAAACATGTGAGAACATAAGTAATTGTCTAGATGCCAAAACATGAATTAAACCTAGAGTATGTGAAAAACACCTAACACAAAAGCTCCTAGTTTCATTCACACAAATAACACTTGAATAAATCATAATCATGAAGCACATATTCAAGATATTACAAACATACACAAAAATACTAGAATTATAAAATGTATTCAATGAATATTCTAGCCAAAGAATTAGAGCAAGGATATAATGATAAATCAATTAAATCCTAGATGTCTCTAAAAACACATACAAATGAATTAATCCTAAACTTTATCAATCAAAGGATCAAAACACATTTCAAGGATTATTAATCATAAAATGATTCAATCAAGTCACAAATAATCCTAGATATCAATCTAATCACAATACAACTCTCAAACATGTGAAAAACCTAGAATCTTAGAAACTAGTTCACATATGTCTCTAAATAGACTTTTGATTAGGATTGATTATGAAGCTATCTTTCTCAATAGCATTCACCATACATATACATACATATATAAGAAGAAACCCCAAGCAAATTGAAGGTTATAAAAGAAGAAATTTCAAAGATATGAACACTACCTTGCAATCACAAGCTGGTTCGTTTTTCTGGGTAGAACCACCACAAAAATCGATCAAACAGCTGCAAGACTACTTGAAAAAGGTAGAGGACTCGATTATGAACAATCTCCAACTTGAATCAACCAATTCCGACTTCGTATGAAAAATTTATGGTGTTTGGAAGGTGAGAAAAATTGAGAAAAAAATTCTGGTGAGATTTTCTAATTTTCTTCTTCTTGAAATGAATGGGGGGGAATGGAGAGATTTAAAAGGAAAAGAGAGAGGGAAAATGAAGACCAACCATAGGCAGCCACATCAGCACCACGTGTGGACTGCATATGGCACACGTAGGTAGAGGGCTGCCCAGGCCGTGTGGCACACGTGGCTCACATGTGGACTCCAAGCTTGGCCGTTGGCCTAGCTTGCTCCTCATGCGCTCCTCTCGCGTTCTTCGACTGTATTTGGACCTCCGAACTCCAATTTTGAATCCACCTTCGGATTACGAATCATGACTCCCTCACACATAACGATGACTACAAAACTTTGACAAAAGGTTGAGAATTCATCGCGGAAAACGACGACGAAGACAACTTAACAAATGAGAATGCAAAGTAGGGTAGTGATGAGATCGTTTTGGTGCTCAACAAAATAATGTTTTATGTTCTTTTGAAAACCGTATTTTAACCACTTAAAAATCCTTAAAGATAATATTTCTTAGCAAGTGGTAAGCAAAGTTCGTTCTACAGGGAGATGGAGGATGTATTGGATCAATTGATAAATCTAAAGCAATAAAATAAATCATTGAAAAAGGATAGTTGTTTGGATTTTACAACCCATAAAATTGTAATTAAAATAAACATACAAAAATGATATGAAAAATAGAAGACTCAACAATCTTGATAAGAGAAGTGATAAAAACAATTAATGGAAGCTAGGGAATAGATTGAGTTACTCATAAATCTAGGTAATGCTTTCAAAACACAATAATGACCAATCTCATAAATGCTAGCCATTTGTTTTATAAAGTGTGTTGAGGTCATTACTATGAACACTCAACATCTTCTCACCTCAATGCCTAACCGATTAAGGAAATGGTGTCAAGGCGAGATTAGTTAGGTACAAATCAAGGTTTGGATCAATGGGGTTGATATACCCACCACTTATCCATCCTAATCACTAAGTTCTTCAACCAATCAAGGGTGTCAATCCAAGATTGGTTTCACAACAAATTATCCCACACAATATTATGATCTACTAGTGATATACAATACAAATCACAATAAGAATAAAATCTAAATATAAAGTGAAAAGGAAACAAATAGAGATTCAATTACAAATAGTTTAGCAAATACCCATAACCATAACCATAAGTTCCTCAAATTTATCCCATAGATTAGGGGTTTAGCTACACATAGTTACAATCAAAAGAATAGAAAGTAATAGTTAAGGAAATCACCCTGAAACAAATATTGCACGGTGTGTATAACACTATCTAGAGGGGGGGTGAATAGATTTTAACAATTTTATCCAATTTTTGTGTATGGTAAAGATTACGAAAATGCCCCTAATAGTCAATAAAATATAGCAAGTGTAATATGGTGAAGAAATATAAACAACACTTGATATTTACGTGGAAACCCTCACGGGAAAAACCACGGGCTGTTTTGTGAGCCACACATGAACCTCGAATCCACTAAATGTGATAAAATTACAACATAATCCCGGAAGTAATCACACACCTACCTAATCCCGGTATAAGTGAACCTAGTCCAATTGCTTGCGAATTAAGCAACCTAATCCCGGTCACAACACAAGACTTAATTCTCTAAGAAGAGATTAACACCCTAAGTGAATATGTGAATATCCAAAATGCAACATAAAGCAAGGGAACCCTATATGCTTATCTAAGATGATGATTTTGCAATAAAAGCAATCCTAGATATTAAGAACTAAATGACATGTCAAATAGCTTAGCTAATCAAGATTAAGCAAAAACCTAATTAGCTATCACAATACAACACTCAATCAAATCAACACAACAATCTCTATCTTGAATATTAGAAACTAATCTAAGAACAATCAAGTAATGAAAGAGATGCCATAATAAATAAAACACTAATTTTATGTGATAATAGTGAAAAACTTATCAAGACAAGTGTGATGATGAATGACCCATGCAAGCAAGCATCCTAGCATAAGAAGATGCTAGATGAATTTTGATGCATATGAATTTTGGTTTGAGTGTTTAAATGAGCAAACTTGGTTGCTTTCTCTCTTAAAAAATCTCTCTTTTAAAAGTAGGGTTCTTGATGATTAAAGAGTCACATTCAGAACAAGAGAAAGTGATGTATTTATAGGCATGAAAAACAGAGCATGTGAAAAGATAAGTTTGCCCATCTTGCCCCTGAAACGCACCGATCGGCGGTTTCGATCCGCAGGTTCGATCAGCGGGTTCGATCGGCGGTTACAACCGTCGAATAGCTCCCGAGAGAGGCAGGGGAACAACGGTGGTTTCAATCGGCAGTTTTGAAACTGCCGAATTAACCGTAAAATCAAACCCGAAAGATTAAATCAATCAGGTATGAACGGCGATTTTGAACGGCGGTCGTGGCCGCTGATCATAACCGTAGAATTGATCCAAAGGTCTCTGGACTCAAACGGCGGTTTCATTCAGCGGCCAAGCTACCGATCATAACCGCCATTTCACCAAAAGAGGTGAAATCAAAGGAAAAGCCAAGGGCATTCTCCATAGGCGGTCTTCGCGCAAACCAAGCACATACTAGTGCATGCACGGACGTTTCCGAGCAATATCAGGAAACGAATTACAAGGCACATAAGCACACACAAAATACAACATTAAAGTGCAAGTGTGAAATGTGACATGTGAAGAGTATGCACACAAATGCAAGAATGCTAAGTGAGTGTGTGCAATCTAAATCTCTTCAAAGAAAGAACTAAGCACTAGAGAATATACATTTGGCGTGCTTGTCCCTTGAGGTCTTGAACGGGCCTTTGAGCTCGATTCTCAAACTCCTAAACTACCCTTACACAATAAACCCCAACATGTGGTTTGTCCACGAAATAAGCCAATCGAAGAATGAGAATCCTTACAATCTCCCCCTTTGGCTATTTCGTGACAAAACCACCACTCACATTGATCATCACAAACATAATTGAATCTACGGGATAATAAAGATATTCTACATTACAAAGAGATATAAGAATATATAAAAAAAAAACTTCAAATCTTCAATCTCTTGTAGAACTATCAATTCTTCAAAATAAAAGATTATACTTTCCAAAGCAAGAGTATGTGAGATGATCAAGTGAGAATAAAACAAGCATTTGCATTTAAGAATTTAAGAGTATGTGTATGCAATGCTCCCCCTCAACGGGTTACTCCCCCTCAATTAATATTCTCCCCAACATGCACAATTGCCACTACAATTTGTAACTCCTACCACATTCTACTCCCCCTTTTTGTCATGATATAGGCAAAGGAGTAGTCCCCAACCGGGTCACTCTAAGCAAAGAGAGATAGAAGCATGCAAGATATTTGCATAATCATATAAGTCACTTTATGCATCCCAATTAATTGGAGAGAAACAAAGAGATTTATTTAAAGAAAATGTGTGAAACAAACATGCTTTGCATACAAGACATGTAGCATTCAAGTCCAAAATACAATGGTATTTGGCAAAGCAAATGACAAAGTTTTCTAATAAGAATTCAAACCAATCTCACCATTGTCATGGGAGAAGCAAGGATATAGAGATTTTGTTGTTTTCAATATAAAAGCAACTATATCCAACTTTATAAGCGAAACATGGCATGAGCGACTTTGCACCCTATTTGATTTTTCCGGGTGAGAAACCCGTATGATAGTAGCCATGTTTAACTAATAAAGAAAGAGAGACATTTGGAATTTAAATTCCTTTCAACGGATACAAGATCCTTTATTCATTTTGAGTCTCATAAGCTTTTTCACACAAGTTTTTGCATTTTAAGAATATGTAATCATCAATTCATGCTTTTTCATTTGAGCATGTTATAAAAGAATCATCATATCATGGAGATAACTATATGTCATTCAAATCATACTTCCTATGAACATCTCCTAGTTCAAAAATGCATGTTTGAACATAAATATGACATGGATTGTAAACAAGCAAGGTTCACACTTAAAAGAAGAAGCATAAGATATTTCAAATTTTTTGCAAGTGATAAGAATGCAAAATAGCTCTATTTGCTTGAGTTCCCCACATGGGGTCAATCACAAATCACATCACTCCACAAGACATATCCCAATAGATCTACTAAGTGTTTTAAATCGAGTAGCATCTAAGGGTTTAGTAAATAAGTCCGCAAGTTGATCATTAGTACCTACATGTTCAAGTACTATGCATTTATTTTAAACAAGCTCTCTAATGAAATGATGGTGGATGTCAATATGCTTAGTTCTAGAATGTTGCACCGGATTCTTGGAAATATTAATGGCACTCATATTATCACAAAAGAGAGTGAGTGTACCTTGGTTGAATCCGTAGTCTACTAGCATTTGCTTCATCCATATGAGTTGTGTGCATCCACTCCCCACAGCTATGTACTCGACCTCGGCCGTGGACAAGGAAATCGAGTTTTGCTTCTTGCAAAACCAAGACACCAAGTTGTTGCCTAGAAAGAAGCAACCGCCCGATGTGCTCTTTCTATCATCACAATTTTCTGCCCAATCCGCATCACTAAAGCCTACAAGACTAGCATTAGTGTCAAACGAGTACCAAATCCCATAGTTGGAAGTCCCATTCACATAGCGAATGATTCTCTTAACGGAAGAGAGAAAGGACTCCTTAGGATCCGCACTAAAAGATATATCGGGCCTACTTGCGGTCAAATAAAGCAAGCTACCTATCATGCCCCAATATAGAGTTTGTTCCACACTTTTTCCACTTGCATCCTTGCTAAGCTTCAAAGTGGTACTTATGGGTGTATCACAATGTTTGGCATTTTCAAGACCAAACTTCTTCACTAGGTTTTTGGCATATTTAGCTTGGGTAATGAAGATCCCATCATCTAATTGCCTAATTTGCAAACCTAGGAAGTAACTTAGCTCACCAACAAGACTCATCTCAAATTCATGAGACATAAC
This sequence comes from Acer yangbiense, assembly GCA_008009225.1. NCBI lineage: Eukaryota > Viridiplantae > Streptophyta > Magnoliopsida > Sapindales > Sapindaceae > Acer > Acer yangbiense. Next base: position 37,568,134 of record CM017768.1, read on the forward strand.
ATCAACAAATTGTTGGACCTTGGTGTTATTGGTTGAGCCAAATACAATGTCATCAACATAGATTTGAGCTATAAATAACTCATCTTTGTTTCTCTTGATGAACAAGGTCTTGTCAACACTACCTTTTGTGTAGTCATTGTCAACAAGAAATTGAGTGAGGCACTCATACCAAGCCCTCGGTGCTTGTTTCAACCCATACAAAGCCTTTTTGAGGCGATAGACATGGTTGGGGTGGTGTGCATCCACAAACCCCTTGGGTTGTTCAACAAACACTTCCTCTTGCAAGAAACCATTTAGAAAGGCACTCTTGACATCCATTTGGTGTAATTTGAACTTGTGAATACACGAGATGGACAAGAGAAGCCTAATGGACTCTAAACAGGCAACGGGAGCAAATGTCTCCTCAAAGTCGATACCCTCAATTTGAGAGTACCCTTGTGCTACAAGTCTAGCCTTGTTCCGCACTATGTTGCCATCTTCATCGGATTTGTTCCTATAAATCCACTTAGTGCCTATAACATGTGTGCTTTTAGGCCTAGGAACTAGAGTCTAAACCTCATTCCTATCGAATTGGTTTAGCTCTTCTTGCACGGCAAGAACCCAAAATTCATCATTTAAGGCTTCATCAACCTTTTTGGGTTCAATTTGAGAGGTGTAGCATGTGTAGCTAATTAGATTAGCTATTTGACACCTAGTCCTAACACCTTTATTTACCTCTCCAATGATGTGATTCTTATCATGGAGTTGTCTAACCCATGGAGTGGGTTCTTTAGAGTTCAAGAGAGGAACTCTATCAATAGGTTGTGTGTCCTCATAATCACCATTGGACGTCCTAACATTGTGAGTCTCCACAACCTTCTCCAAAGGAGAATCATCATCTAAAACTACCTCTTATTCATGGTTACTAGACTTAAGCCTTTGATCATCAAATACAACATTGGATGATTCCATGACACTTAGAGTCTTTAAATTAAAAACTCTATAGGCTCTACTATTTAAGGCATAGCCAATAAAGATACCCTCATCACTCTTAGCATCAAATTTGCCAAGTTGATCACGGTCATTTAAAATGTAGCATTTGCTTCCAAAGGAGTGAAAGTAGCTAACATTTGGCCTTTTACCTTTCCATAGCTCATAGGAAGTATTTCTAGTTCCGGGTCTTAGGAAAACTCTATTTCCTATATAGCAAGCCGTATTGACGGCTTCGGCCCATAGGTTCTAAGGACATTGTTGCTAAGCAACATCACACGGGCCATCTCTTGAAGGACCCTATTCTTCCTCTCAACAACTCCATTTTGTTGAGGTGTCCTAGGAGCCAAAAACTCATGGGAGATGCCTAGACCATTACAATAGGTTTCAAAGCTGGCATTCTCAAATTCTCTCCCATGGTCACTTCTAATCTGTTTTATGCTTTTAATGTTAGAGTTCATTTCATTTTGAATTTTATTACAAAGCATTTTAAACTTATCAAAAGTTTCGGATTTTTCTCTAAGAAAATATGTCCATGTGAACCTAGAGAAATCATCTACACAAACAAAAATGTATATCTTTCCACCTAAACTCTCGGTTTGCATTGGACCCATAAGATCCATGTGGAGAAGCTCTATGGGCTCCTTGGTGGAGAGATACTTGCCCTTTTTGTGCATGCTCTTGGTTTGTTTTCCTTGTTGGCAAGGTCTACAAACTCCATTGGCTTTCTTCCCAAGCTTAGGGAGACCAGGCACGCAATTGAACTTTCCAAGGGTTCTTAAATCCTTAAAGTTCATGTGGCCAAGTCTTTCATGCCACAACTCTATTTGCTCATCCATGGACACATTGTTTGAGACTATTCTAGCTTTAAGACAATAGCAATTGTCACTAGATCTCATTCCTTTCAACAAGGTTTATCCATCGGGCTTTAGGATAGAGCAATCATTTTTACTAAACATGACGGAATATCCTTCATCACTAAGATGAGAAATACTTATTAAATTGACTTTCAAGCCATCAACAAACAAAGCATTAGATAAGGAGGGTAAACCGAGAACGGAAATGGTTCCTTTCCCTACAACTTTCTTTTTGGATCCATCACCAAAAGTGACATATCCTTCTTCCTCCATAGCAAGAGTCTCGAAGAAACTCTTGTTTCCCGTAATGTGCCTAGAGCACCCACTATCTAAATACCAAAATTAGAAGAATTTGCCTTCAAGGCTATTTGAGCAACATGGCAAACATTTTCATTCTTTCTAATCCACCTAGAAACAATATTAGCTTTCTTAGTGGTCTTTAGTACAAGGGCTCTAGTTATCCTAGGATCATGCATATCAATTTTATCATTCCTAGGAACATGCATCTTGGCTCTATTCTTTCTCTTTTCAATCATGCTTCGTGTTCTACACATTTTAATATATTGAAAGCAATTTGGTCTAATATGACCACCAAATCCACAAAAATGACATATAGGAATAAAATAAGGAACCATACCTTGTCCTTGTGCATGCATGTGAGCTTGTCCATGTCTTTGTGGTTGAGTGGGTTCAATCCATCTTTATTGTTGAACCGGTTTAACTTGCTTCCTAGCTTGAGGTTGCATGATTAGTCTCTTTCCTTTGTGAGCCAAAAGTGGAGGAATGTTGGCTTGAGGGACCCTAGTGGGTTGAGCTTGAGGTTGCCTTCTTGGCACCAACTTCACTTGTGCATTCTTTGAACATTGTCCTAGTTCTAACTTCTTCCTAGGAGTGTGCACGAATGAAGCTTCTTCGTTCCCCAAACTCTTGACAAACACGGTCTTGTTAGAGGTTGAGATCTTCTTGCCATCTTCATACCCAAGACCCTTCTTGTCACACAGACTCTTTCCAACATCAAGTATATGGTCAAGCTTCTTTGTGCTAGAATCCATCCTAGTCATAGACTCTTTTACTTCTTCAAGCTCTCTCTTAAGCCCTTCTTCATTCCTCCTAGATAAGTCTAACTTCATACTTAGCTTATCTTCAATTTTCTTGAGTCTTTCCACTTGTTCACTTAAGTGGTCATTATGAGATGAAAGTTCAAGATTTTAAACTCGGCATGGTATTTAGCAAGCACCTTTTTCTCCACAAATCCATTTATAGAGTTAGAAGAGGAATCACTTTCTTCTTCACTTGAGTCATTTTCCTCTTGACTCTCTTCCTCTCATTCACTAGCACTTTTGCTTTTGTGGGAGGAGGCAAAAGCTAGGAGGTTAGCCATGAGCTCTTCATCATCCGAAGACTCATCTCCCTCATTGGAGTCATCACTACTTCCACTCCAAGTGACGTCCATCACTTTTACCTTTTTCTTCTCATTGTGATTTGCACATTCGGGGGCAAAGTGACCTATCCCACCACACTCAAAGCATCGGACCCATTTCCTTTCGGTCTTCTCTTTCCTAGGCTCAAACTTGTTGTAAGAACCCTTTTTTCTTGAAGTTTTGACCTTTGGAACCAAAATCCTTTTTCCCGAACTTCATGACCCTCTTGAATCTCTTCACAAATAATGCAAGGTCTTCATCCGAGTCATTCTTCTTTGCCTCATTTTCATCCTTGGAGGCTTTCAAAGCAATTCCTTTTTGCTTTTTAGGAGGTATGGAGATTGGACCCTTCCTAAACTCATAAGCTAGAAGCCACCATATCACCTCACTCGGCTTCATATCCTTATATGTGATATTTTCCTCTAAAGTCGTCACCTTTGATTCAAACCTATCAGGGAGAGATCTCATAATCTTTTGCTTGATTCTCCTATCCGAGTAAGGGTCACCAAATTGATGACTTTGGTTGACTATGTCCATCAACCTAATCTCGAAGTCGTTGAAGCACTCATTCTCCTCCATCTTAAGCATCTCGAATTGAGTTTGGAGGACTTGAAGCTTAGAGTCCTTCACCATTTCGGTTCCCTCATGTGCAATCTCTAGGATGTCCCATGCCTCCTTAGCTATCCTAGTATTTTGAATCAATTTATATTGATTTTCGTCCATTGCACATAGGATGGCATGCATCGCCTTTCTATTCCATTTTGATGCCTCAAACTCTTGCGCGTTCCATTGCGCCTTAGGCTTGAACACATCCTCTCCTCCACCCGTAAAAGTCATCATGGGTGATGTGTAGCCGTCTTCAACCGCCATCCAAGCTCGGTCATGGATTTGACATATGTATGACTCCATCTTGCCTTTCCAAGAGGCATAATTCAACCCGGTAAGAAGCGGAGGCCTTATGCTAGAAGCACCCTCGTTGCCACCACCCTTTCCACCGTTTCCACTCATAGTGTTTATGAATGAATGAAATAAATGCAAATGTATGAATGATCAAAAATCACATAAAATGCAAAACACACCAAAATAAGCAAGGATCACCTAAATATGCCTAGGAACCCGCTCTGATACCAATTGAAACAAATATTACATGGTGTGTATAACACTATCTAGAGTGGGGGTGAATAAATTTTAACAATTTTACCCAATTTTCGTGTATGGTAAAGATTACGAAAATGCCCCTAATAGTCAATAAAATATAGCAAGTGTAATATGGTGCGGAAATATAAACAACACTTGATATTTACGTGGAAACCCTTACGGGAAAAACCACGGGCTGTTTTGTGAGCCACACACAAACCTTGAATCCACTAAATGTGATAAAATTACAACATAATCCCGGAAGTAATCACACACCTACCTAATCCCGGTATAAGTGAACCTAGTCCAATTGCTTGCGAATTAAACAACCTAATCCCGGTCACAACACAAGACTTAATTCTCTAAGAAGAGATTAACACCCTAAGTGAATATGTGAATATCCAAAATGCAACATAGAGCAAGGGAACCCTATATGCTTGTCTAAGATGATGATTTTGCAATAAAAGCAATCCTAGATATTAAGAACTAAATGACATGTCAAATAGCTTAGCTAATCAAGATTAAGCAAAAACCTAATTAGCTATCACAATACAACACTCAATCAAATCAACACAACAATCTCTATCTTGAATATTAGAAACTAATCTAAGAACAATCAAGTAATGAAATAGATGCCATAATAAATAAAACACTAATTATATGTGATAATAGTGAAAAACTTACCAAGACAAGTGTGATGATGAAAGACCCATGCAAGCAAGCATCCTAGATATGCTAGACGATGCTAGATGAATTTTGATGCATATGAATTTTGGTTTGAGTGTTTAAATGAGCAAACTTGGTTGCTTTCTCTCTTGAAAAATCTCTCTTTTAAAAGTAGGGTTCTTGATAATTAAAGAGTCACATTCAGAACAAGAGAAAGTGATGTACTTATAGGCATGAAAAACAGAGCATGTGAAAAGACAAGTTTGCCCCTGAAACGCACTGATCGGCGATTTCAATCGGCAGCCAGGCCGCCGTTTACAATAGCCGAATGGCTCCCGAGAGAGGCAGGGGAACAACGGTAGTTTCAATCGGCGGTTTCAAAACCACCGAATTAACCGCAGAATCAAACCCGAGAGATTAAATCAATCAGTTATGAACGGGGGTTTCGAACGGCGGTCGTGGCAGCCGATCATAATCGCAGAATTGATCCAAAGGTCTCTGGACTCAAACGACAGTTTCATTCGGTGGCCAGGCTACAGATCATAACCGCCGTTTAACCAAAAGAGGTGAAATCAAAGGAGAAGCCAAGGGCATTCTCCATAGGCGGTCTTCACGCAAACCAAGCACATATTAGTGCATGCGCGGACGTTTCCAAGCAATATCGAGAAATGAATTACAAGGCACATAAGCACACACAAAATACAACATTAAAGTGCAAGTTTGAAATGTGACATGTGAAGAGTATGCACACAAATGCAAGAATGCTAAGTGAGTGTGTGCAATCTAAATCTCTTCAAAGAAAGAACTAAGCACTAGAGATTATACCTTTGGCGTACTTGTCCCTTGAGGTCTTGAACGGGCCTTTGAGCTTGATTCTCAAACTCCTAAACTACCCTTACACAATAAACCCCAACATGTGGTTTGTCCACGAAATAAGCCAATCAAAGAATGGAAATCCTTACACACCCTTAGGCCTCCTTCTTTAGAGCTTGCTCCTTCCTTTCCCTTGATGCTCCTAGTGTAAAGAGTGGTAGAAGATGAAGTGTCTAGATAGGTGGGTGTCTAATGGTAAGAGACAAAGGTATGGAAATTGAGAGAATGGAAAGAGAGGAATGATTGGGTGGTGGAATCAAGACATTTTGGTTGAGGTTTTGGATGGTAGAGATAGTTCAAGATTAGAGAATGGAGGAGGTTGAAAAGTGAGAAATGGATGAGAAACTAGGGTTAGATTTTGTAGAAATTTTGTGCTTTCTAAGTATGTTGTGTGTCTCAAGTTTGGAAGAAGAAGGATATATATAGTGGACATGGACATGTACTGATAACCGCTGGAAAATCTGATGTGGCAAGGTGTCGCCACTTGTCAAGGCGACATAAGTGGCGACAGACGGTTATGCTTTTTGAGATTCATATGTCACCACATTCTTCATATTTTTCGCCACATTGCAACTGGCGACACAAGTGGCAACAACTCGGATGCTTTAAAATCCTTCTGTCGCCATGGCGACACTTGTGGCGACATTCATGTGTCACCACTTCCCAAGTGGCGACGATAAGTGGCGACATTTGCTTTCCTTCTGTGTCGCCATACGTAAAGTGGCGACATCAAAGTGGCGATGACACCTGATTCATTTGGCCTGGAATAAATCCTTCTGTCGCCATAGAGACATAAGTGGCGACACTTTGTGGCGACAATGCCCTGTTTTGCCTACTTGTGCACTATTTGAATCAAACTTCACATTTTCTTCACAAAAGCACTTGAGACCAAAATAAACCTGAAATGCTCAATTTAACACTATTAAATACGGGGACATGCCCGAGAATCAAGCATAAAGAGATAGGAATGAGGTACAAAATCATACCAAATTTGGCTTGATCACGTAGCTACATCGTTTGGACTCGAAACCTAATGAATGAGTAACCAAAATGACCGGGACTCAATAAGGAATCATAAGAGATCATGTTCAAGTCCAAAATCAATAAAATGGAAACTAATAAACACAAGTTCACACAAGTATGCCATTTCCTAGACATAGTCTTAAAACATGCATTTCTAAAATGTATGACAATATGAGTACAACGCATAAGTATACTAAAACATGTGAAAGTGTTATATAAATGGTGCACAACAATGCAAGGATACTCATGAATGATTTGTGTGTGTGTGCCTATGCCTTGTAAGAGGAATGAGGTCAATTATACCTTTGATGAGCAATGAAGCTAATTCCCTTTAACAAGCCACCACCTTGCATGAACCGTAGTCGAGTCTTTCTTTGAAGCTTTGTATCATCATGATAATGACCACTAATCAATACAAAATAAACACCGTTTTGATATGGTATATATGCCAAGACAAACCAAAAACCTAACACATATGTAGAAGTGGGAATATGTTTGAAGGTTTGTTAAGGGTGGATTTCTCAAACCCATAGGCAAAATACAACAATTAACAAACATAACATAGAACAGGAATTGGTCTCCATCCAAGCGTAAATAGTATGCGCTTAATTCCAGTTTCATCCACAGTCTAAAGGGAACCCTGGCGCAACAGTCTTCAGTTGCCGTAAGAATGGAATTAACTTTCGTTTATTATTTCATCCCTAAAGTTTTACTTATATACAGTTTGATCCATATTTAATAAAATATTGGATGATCCAACGGGTTTGAGATGTTATAAAAAAAATATCGTGGAAGTTGCACCATTTTAGTTCAACGGTTGCACCAAATTAGGTTTTAGGGTTGGAGATGACATTTTTGTACAACCCTTTACATTATGCTTAATTTAAACTTCTGTATCAACAATAACGTTGGCCATCGAACTAGATGTGTACAGTCAACCTTGATATACGTTACGTTGAGACAGCTATAGATTACAATGGATGATTTAGTAAATCTGTGGGATAACCCATCCGATTTTGACATCTCACTTGTTCCCATTATAAGTGTCGTATCAATTACATTTTGATCATTGACCCAAACCCCTGCCCACCCTTAAAAGCCACTTTGTAAGGTTACCATAATTGCATGTTACTGTACTCTACCCACGGACGCGTCCGAACCGGATCTACAAATGTCACTACAAATTAACCTATTCTACCTCGGTTATACTAGAGGGACGCGCGAGTCTGATGACCCTATTGCAAGTGCACAAGTCATTAGACAAGTGTAGTGAGCAAGTAAGGGTATCGTTCCCACGAGGATTAGCAATATATTTACGCCAAAGTAGAAACTCTCTACAATCTCCAAACTAAGCTAATAAAGGTCTAATTAAATTATCTAAATGTTTAACACATTAATTATGCTAAGAATGAGATTGGCTAAGTAAGAATTACAACTAAACGATTTAAACTCTTGACTAAAGGTTGCTAGAGGATAGATTCATTCAAGTATTAACCTAAATACTAATCAATCACTCATTAAGCTCAATCACAATTTCCTAACATGCATCTATTCATGTGAAGTATAAGCATTGAATCTCAACTCTAATCATAATCTAAGACTAGAAAGGTGATTAGTAGAGAATTACAAGTTAGTAATCTCTACAACATAGATGGCATAAGAGGTACATGCAACAATGGTCTTAAGCATACAAGTTCATCAAGTTATTGTGCATTAATGAAGGATTGGTAGTTACAACTACCACACATACATGAATTGAAAGGCACATGCATAACTTGGGGAGGTGATATCAATGAGATTGATTATATGGCAAGGTTAATACAAGATTTACATCTAATCCCCTAACAAGGAGGATTTAGTTACACATAGAATTAAAGTTGCTAGAAAATACAAACAAAGGAAACATCACCAATCAAATTCTTGTGAAATGGAAATGATCCTCCTTGCAATCCAAGAAACAATCTCTTCTAAGGCAACTTGAAGCAATTACAAAAGGGAACCAAAATATGGGTGTTTGGTTGCCTAGAAAGTAGCCAAGAAACTATCTTGACTTTTCTACAACTATCTAACAAACCCTTCCTATTGATTTTCCACAAAAAACTATGTGAACAACTACAAAAACTCTTTTTAATCTTCCTCTACTTTTTCCTAAAGTTATCTATATCTATTTATCTATATTTTTCTCTAAGTGTGATGGTTTTTCATTCATAGCGACCTTTTCTTCTTTTGTGCATTTTTGGTGATGTAGGCCCTCCCAAAGACATTAGGTGGCAAAAAAAAGATTCATTTGATTGGCTTTGGGATGAAATTCAATCCACTTGCAGCTCGACAGTGTGCTCGGCGGGTATGTGCTGCGGCTTTGTACCCGCGGCATGAACCCGCCAAGCTAGCATATTCCTTCATCGCATAATTGTTCCACGGGACTTGTTTGTCCGTGAAGCATGCCTAAACTCGCCAGAGTTGCCATGGCTTCATGCGGCGGTTTCTTTCCCGCTGGCCAGGAAGCATGAACTCGCCAGACGTTTGGATGATTCTCCCCGCGGCTTCGTGCAGCTGGACATGTCCAGCTGAAAGGTATGTCTGAACTCGCTAGGATTGCTCGAGTGACTTCCCGCAGCTTCATGCGGCGGCTTCTTTCCAGCCAGGCAGAAGGTGAGAACTCGCCAGGTTGAGGTTGCTTGCACTGCGGCTTCATGCGGTGGGACATGTCCCACCGAGCAGGATGCATGAACCCGCCGGGTCTTGCTCTTCTTCTGTTTTCTACCTCAATTGCCCTCTTTTCATCACTATGGACCAAAATGCCCTTGAAATGCCTAAGTTACCTGAAATGATTTATTTACAATATTAAACACATAAAATGCTCGGAAAACGGTTACAAAAACCAAGTAAATGGGCGCTTAAATGTGAACATTTAGAGCGCGATCAAACCCCCAAACCTGACTTTTGCTCGTCTTCGAGCAAACCATAAATGCTAAAAAAAAATAACCAAAAGCAACATCCAACTATGTACTGAATATATACGCACACTAAAAAGTTTCCGAGAGCTAATTTACAAATATGCTACAAGATGTGATGAGTCAGGAAATATACATGCAAAAACCTCTGGTTAGATGCTAGCACAATTACATCCCTCAAAAACACGCAACAAGGTGCATCCCACACTCTAAGTACCTAGCTTCAAAAACAAAGCACTCAAAAGCAAAAATTCAATTCGCCTTGACTCTATCCTTACCGGATTTCAGTCTGATTTTCTCTCAGAACCTAAGTTGCTCTCAAATAACATATGCGAGTGAGAATATATATATAAGAATCAAATGTAATGCATACGTAATCAAAATTAACGCACAACTTGTAGAAATTGTTTCATGAATGAATTGATATGCCACAAACGTGGAAAGAGCATGCTTGACTAGAATTCCCCAGTTAGACTTCCTAACAGATCAACTAGGTCTTTCCATGGCCAAGGGGTGATATGGAAAAGTCACTGGAATTCTGAAGTATTTGATCAATCTAGAGATTTCACTTCCTTAGCTCAATATCAAAATGTCTCCAAGCGTCTAGGCTAAGATTCCATTTTATTTTGTGCTAATTAATACTTAAAAAGATTTATTTATTATTTTTTATTTTAATTTTTTTTTTTACCAATAATTTGCACAACTATCTATCATCGCTTGAGTACACGCTATTCACAGAATTTTGAGCTATCCTAATACCATGCATATTCCTTGATCAAAATACAACATCATTCCAAGTGACATATATGGGTATATAGGTGTGATGGAAATAATGGTTTGTGTTTGGCCTCAAATTTAGCAATTGGAGCACACATCACAATATGGACCGTGTTTGGACATTTGTAGCTAAGCACACACATGCCTAGAATCATTTCCAGAAGTATGTCTAACGAGGGAATACAAATCCAACAAGCAGTCCACAATGTTATAGTTCATGGCATTCAATTATGCAAATGAGATCATATATCAATTAGAAAAGTGTTTACCCTCAGAAGGTGAAAATTTAGGCTCTGTTCCTTATGGGTAGTCTCCACTATTGGTTAATGCAATCTTGCGTTCAGTTCCATTCACTAAGCAAAAGAGAAAGGGACTATTACACGATGTGCAATGTCATCTCGGAATGCCATTGTGATAGTCACAATTTAGTAATCAATGCATGCACAATTCCTCAATCAACACATACATCGTAGCATCTTATTTAGACACATATGTTCCTTTGGCTCAGTCGGAAGATTTTCGAAAATATTTACAAAATTCAACTAAGGAAAACAATATATACAAGACATTATATACACTATATACATTGGCGAAGTGTTAACGTGCCCACACCCCCAAACCTAAACTCGACATTGTCCCCAATGTTTGCACACGGAAGGCAATAAAAGAGTTCGTCGGTTTGGTTGTTTGGCCAACAAACAACTTCCCAATCTCTTGCAAAAAGGGACCTATATGTACAAGCATATGATATCATATCCATCCATGCACACTATTTCAAAATATCCTAGTCAACTTGATAGTATCATCCTAGGCACTATCAATCAATCAACCAACAAAATTTTCCACACTTAGATCTAAGCATGTTACTAACTACGGAAATTATATGCAAGTAAGCAATATATATATAATAATGAAACTAAAAATACTGTAAATACAGCCCAAAAGCAAAGTACTGGGTATACAAAAATACGGAATAATGCTCCACCCACAAAAAATCCATGCGGAGTACCAATTCGCCTAAATGGGAATGTCATTGTGATAAACAGAAATGTCCCTATTACTGGTGTAACTGGTGCCACTGCTGGTGCTGGTGCTGGTGCTGGTGCTGGTGCTGGTGCGGGTGCTGGAGATGTCACTGCTGCTGCTGGGGTCTAATAGGGTGAACTGAACTCCTCTAACGGAGTAATGGAAAATAGGCTCAGACAGAGGTGGTGTTCCTACGTATGGAACTATGCTCGTCGGGGATTCGGGCTCCTCCACAATGTACTCCACTGGATAAGTACTCGTCTCCTCGTATTCATCCGGAAGAAGCTCGATGTTCACCACATGCGACCCCACATACTCCCCATGCTCCATATACTCAGGTACCTGCTCCTGGAATGGCTTCTGATCCTCCATCCCCTCCGGATACAATCCTCACATCTCCTCCGGGTATATCCCTCTCATCTGGTCTGGTAGACTCCTCTTTAACTCTGGTCTCACTATCACCTGCTCTAAAACCTGATGCTCATCATATAGTAAGTCCATGAAGTTGACGTTTTGCTGACATAGGTCTGGCGGAGCCATGGGACTGAAAAATAAATTATCAAAGTCAATAAAAATATAGGGGTTAGGTATACCTGTCTCTGGAATAGTCAAAATAGCGATGTCTCGACTGTGGCAGGTGGCTCCTCGTGCCTGTGCTTCTAACGACACTCCTGCTTGTGATCACTAGACTGCCCACTATCGGCCTCAGAAGGCTGCTCTGGCTGGTATCCTGCCAAGTGTGCGACTGCCTTTGTCAAATCATTCACCTGCTTAGAGAGGCGGCGTACAGTCCGTGCCAAACTGGCATTGGAATCCATCAAGTCCTTGTGGGACTACATCATACCATGTGCCCAAGATGGCACGTCATCCTCTCTCTCTAACTCTGACTCTACAGACTCACTATCATCAACTCCTACATCAGACTCCTCTCGAGCTTGGGCATCCAATCTCTCCTACTCTCTCCTCAAAATGGACCTACGCTGGGCCAACCTCTGCTCCCTCACACTGAGGAGTCTCTCTATCCCTAGCTTGCCTTCGGCAACCTCATTGTAGGCTCTTTTGCCTACGGTCCCCAGGGGAGTCAGAATCCCATCTGATGGCAAGTCTACTCGAAGGCCTGCCTCCCATGCAAAATGGGTGATAAGGCAAGGAAACACGAGGCTCTGATTGCATCTCCTCCTAGATTCTGCTATCCGTCTCACAATGGTACGCCCCACATCAAATTCCAATATGTTCTTCATTTGGTAGAGCATGATGGCTATGTGGCTCTTCAAGCTTGTCCTGTGGTTGTTGGGCATGAGGGAATAACTGAAATAAATGCTCTAGAAATGTTCCTCGAATCCCAGCTCTCTCTGGTGGACCTTACGGTCCTTACCTTCCCAGGGCAAATCCTTTATCCCTGTGAGAGCTATCTCGAACTGTCAATCATAAGTCTCGAAGAGGGCATTGGGTGCGTATCCTTCCTCCCACTGAGGATAGCTCTGAGTGTGGAGATACTCATTTATCTGTGTCACTGTCATGGAGAACGACTTTCTTTGGATCACAACTGGAGCTCCATTCTCGAACTCGTCCGGATCTATAGCAACATAGAACTCCTAAACGATCCTTCAGTTGGCCTCTTGGGATACGAGACATAGGCCTCCCACTTCCTTCGGCAAATCTTGTCAAAAATGGCCATTTGCCCCAACTCATTGAAACTCAAGTCCCTCTTAATGATCATAGGCCGCCTAGTGGTGCTCTCAAGTCTCTTCCTATATATCTCCTCCGATGTCCTCTTTGGGCATGCGGACTTCTCCTTTCCCTTTCAGGATAAGCCCCCTTGCTCAATTGTGGAAGCTTTCCTCTTTGGTGCCATCTGCTTGTTAGAACAAAGGTACACAAAATAACTCCACACGAGTTAGCGCAATGTTAGTGACGAAGCATTTCTATACTACATTTACTTTATATACATCCTACATCCATGTGTAATATATGTGCTTATGTGCTTGTGACAATATCAATCAATTCATCGGTGAGGCAACAAATGGGATCAACATCAATTGGGTATGGGTTCCAATTCGATTCACAAGGATTCTCCATACATTCATTCTTATTAAACACATATCCCTAACATTTGCACATACAAATCATATCAAACCTATCACACAATTTGCCCACTATCTCTAAGTTATGCACACACAACTTGTATCAAGATTATCAATACATTTACTTTTCAAATGTGCAACCACAAATTGCATAACACACATTGTAATCAATCCATCTTTCCAAATCTTCATTTAGCAAATCACAAAAACAATCAATCAACCTATCAATCCATCATCATGCATAATTAAACACCAATTTCTAACAATGTAAATCATTCAAGAGTCAAAAGCATAGAAATCACAATTTCAACACAAAATTTGGCAAAATCCAAACCCTAACATGAACAAGTTGCAAAATTGAATCAAAAATGAGGGATATTGGTCGAAATCAATCCTATTATGCATAACTAACACACAAAAACAACAATCAATCTCAAATAATTCGATCAACATCAAGAAAATTGCAAAACCCTAACTGTCGCAACCTAGGATGATTAGAGATGATTTTTACATGAATTCGTGATTAAATGAGATGAGATTGAGAAGACTTACCTTTGTCTTGTGTTTTTGAATGGATTCGAGTAAGACTGGGGAAGAAGTTTGGTGATTCAACGTGGGAAAATTGAAAAAGTTTGAAAAATGGTAAAGGTTGTTTGTGAAAACGACAGTCCCTATTTATAGGAAAAGGGTTCTCGCGGGTTTATTCCCGCCGTAAGAACCCGCCGAGCCTGATTTTTGGCTCAAAACGCTGCGTTTTACCTTATTGGGATTACCGTGACTTCATGTCTTACGGGTTTATTCCCGCGGCATGAAACCACAGGAGTCTTCTCCCTTCTAAATGGTGGGAATAGTCCCGCGGCGTAAAATCGCTAAGAATTTCTCCTTTTATATTTGGCGATTTCAAACGTTCTGGCTAGTGGGCAAAGTCCCGCCGAGATGGATCTCGCCAGAATCCTACACAAGTTGCCGCAGATTCAAACCTTCTGGATGACTGGACATTTCCCGCGGCCCAAACTCGCCGGAGTTTTAGCCTACCCCGCGAGTTCTGACGTTCCGGCGGGCAGGCAAAGTCCAGCTGAGATGGAACTCGCCAGAATCCCTCGTCTCTCAAACGAGTCTCTACGGAACATTTCCAGTGGCATAAACCCGCCGGAGTTGAAAATCCTTCATTTTCAATCCCTTCCAATTTCTTCCTTGATTTCCTAACACCTGCACATCATGACACAACAAACACACAAAATACAACACATATTTCCTACACCAATTAAGCTACACGAATGTGCTTAATGTATAACAAGGATTTTTTAAAACCCCCAAACCTTTCTTTTGTCCACCCGATCACTTAAGGATTTAAATTTGAAAGCTCGTCGGGCAAACAAAAGTTCGATTAGGTTTTCATTGTCCAAACTACACATTAAACAATTCAACATTATTCAAAGCTTAAATATGTACAATGGAAAAGACACCAATGTTGTTAAGTGTGTCTTTGATATTCAATCTATGCACACGTAAACAACATTACACCATTCACCTCCTTCATGCCCCATTTAGAATGGGTGGCTCAATCACAACATACCCATTGTCTTTCTTTTTGACCCAAAGGGGTCCCTTCCCACTAAGTCCCTCCAACTTGGATTTTGCAATCCAAATGGACTTGACATTGGCCTTGGGAATTGGGGTGACATATTTTCTAACCTGCCATCTTTTGTTTGGACAGTTAGGCCTAATGTGGCCTATTCTATGGCAGTAATGACATACGGGAGTGAAAGTAGAAAATATACCTCCCGATGTAGACTGTAGAGGTTGAATGCGGTTTCTTCTTCTTGGCCTTGGCCTTGGTTTCGGGTTCGAAGCAAAATTATGGGGCTCCTCGTGTGATACATGCATTGTCTTCCTTGAAGGTGGCTTTACCACGCCTTCAGACTTGACCGGAGTGCCTATCTTTGGTATAGCAATCTCAACTCGAGTTTCCCTACTCTTCACTCTCAACATTTCTAAGGCCTTGTCCCTAGAATGTATTTCCTCCTCCATGACCTTCATCTTGCCTTCGAATTCCTTGCTCAAAGACTCATTCCTTTCTCTGAATTCATCCTTCACTAAGGAGAAGTCATCCTCGATCTTGTCTTGGAGGGCATAATTTTCTTCTAAAGCCTCATCAAGCTTAGTAGTGAGTTCGAAGTTCCTCTCCACCAACTCCCGGTTTTCTTCCTTGAGTTGAGCAATGGTATCTTCATAACTTGATGAGTCGTGCTTCAAGAGCGGAGTCTTGTTAGTCACCTCGCTGTGAGGGAGTGCTATGTACTCCCCGAAGGTAGAGTGGGGTCCATCATCCTGTTCGGCACTTGCGATGTTAAAATAAACACTACCCTTCAACGAGTTCTTCATGCTTTCAAACACTTCAAACTCTACTGTTTGACCTAAAACCGTCATGGAGAGCCATCCCTTATGGACATCGATTATTGCCTTGGCAGTTGACATAAACGATCGCCCCAGCAATATCGGCATCTCCCTTGCCTTAGATGAATCACTCTCCATCACTAGAATAACAAAGTCAGCTGGGATGATCAATTCTCCCACCCTGACTAAAACATCTTCGACCACCCCTGTTGGGTGTGGTACTGAGCGGTCGGCTAATATCAACTCCATGGTAGTCGGCTTCAATCCCTCTAATCCTAAGTCCTTGAACAATTCATAAGGCATTAGATTGATCGAAGCTCCTAGGTCTAACATTGCCTTCTCCTTCCGAGTTTCACCAACGGATATGGTAATGATGAAACTTCCCGGATCCTTCATCTTAGGTGGCAAAGCTGTTTCCATGGCTGCACTTGCTTCCTTTAAGATCACTATTCTCTCCTGAAATTCCTTCTTTCTCGCCTTTGAGTTGAGCTCCTTGAAGAATTTGGCGTATGCAGGCATTTTCTCAATCACCTCAAGCAGGGGAAGGCTCACATTCACCTTTGATAGGATGTCATAGATTTCCCTGAAGGCTTGGTCCAACTTTGATTTCTAAAGCCTTCCTGGGAATGGAATTGGAGGCACATATGGGTTAGGAGATTTATGTATCCTTAAAGTATCCTTGTGACATATCTCCAGACCCTTACTTGTCCCTGCTTGAGTATCAAGATCATGCTTACTAGGTACTTCTCTGTCTGCTGAAACATTAACAGGAATATCAGAAATTTTAGGTGGAGTTGGATTTGAAAGTACCTTACCACTCCTGAGTATTGTGGCCGCCTTTGCTTGCTCTGATTGACAGGGAAGCTTTCCAAGTTCCTTCTTCTAACTCACATCTGCATATTGACCTATCTGTCTTTCCAGTGTCTTAACCACCCCTTCCATAGAGGTGATCGTTTTATAAGTAGGATCATTGTGAAGATACTGATTAGGGGGCCGGTACTCATTGTCTCGCTGGCCCTGTTGGGGCCACGGTAAGGCATCTTTCACCTTCCATGGTTGGGTACTCTGTTGTGGTCTTGGTTGGTGTCCCTGAGGTGGATACCGGTTGTTGTTGTTGTTGTTCTACTGAGGCAACTAAACGTTCAAACAATGGTTGTTCCCATAATTCAGGTTCGAATGCCTTGCCCATCTGGGATTGTACGTGTTGGAGAAAGGATCATCCAACTACTTTAACTGATGTGGTGGATACACCACTTGTATTTCCTCCTTCCTAGGTGGCACTGGCACAACCATGGGATACATGTCCATCCCATGGTTTTCCTTAACGAAAACCTGATCAGTTAGCATAGGTTGTTTCCCAAACCTACTCATGAGTGTCTCAATGTTTCTACTCATATCACTCAATTGGCTTGCCATCTCTGTACTCACTCCTCCTTGATTTCCTCGAGTGTTCCTCTATTGGGAATTATGTTCAAGCATCTCATACTTGTTAAACACATACGGTGCCGTCTTCTCTCGCATCATTCCTCCACAAGCGTTGTCAACAATCACTTGTGAGAGCCCCGTCAATCCATCGTAAAACGACTGAACCTGTGATACCAAAGTATACTCGTGGTGCGGGCATTATGCTAAGAGTAACTTGAATCTACCCCATGATTCATGAAAAGCATCCCCTTCTCTCTCTTGGAAGTCAGCTATCATGATCCGTATTTCCTTCGTCTTCCACGAGGGAAAATATTTGGCAAAAAACTTCTGCTCTACACCACACCATATGGTGAGTGATCCTGCCGGTAATGCCATGAACCACTTTCTGGCGTCGTCTCTCATACAATATGAAAAACAACGCATGCATAAGTGATCCTCTGTCAGATTCCTAAGTGGGAAAGTAGTAACCACACTATAGTACTTCTTCATGAATTGAAGGCAATCTTCACTTAGGCCTCCACCAAAATGTGGGAGTGTGTTGTAGTGCAAGTTTTTCAGCTCGTAATTCCTCTGGGCATCGTCTAATAGTATAGCTGAAGGGTGCGATCTAACAGTAGGTAATGAGAATTCCTTCATCATCCTTTGATCATGTGCTTGCTCTGATCCAGCTGATGAACTGCTAGAAGAGGTTGAACCGATTTCAAGGTCGGATAGTCCTCTGGGACTGTCCGTCATGGTCGGTAGCCTAGCCATCCGATCAATATTTTCAACAAAAGGTAGAAGCGGACTCCCCAAAGATCGTCTTCCGTGCATCAATTAGTGACAAGTAACCTGAAAGTACACTAAAAGAAACTACCACAAGGTTAAGTGATCAAAACATAAATTTACTGTAATTGTATATAGATTACACTAACTAACATTCTAAAATGGCTTGAATGTTGTTCCCCGGCAGCGGCGCCATAGATTTTGACGCGTCCGAACCGGTTCTACAAATGTCACTACAAATTAACCTATTCTACCTCGGTTATACTAGAGGGATGCGCGAGTCTGATGACCCTATTGCAAGTGCACAAGTCGTTAGACAAGTGTAGTGAGCGGGTATCGTTCCCATGAGGATTAGCAATATATTTTCGCCAAAGTATAAACTCTCTACAATCTCCAAACTAAGCTAATAAAGGTCTAATTAAATTATCTAAATGTTTAACACATTAATTATGCTAAGAATGAGATTGGCTAAGTAAGAATTACAACTAAACGATTTAAACTCTTGACTAAAGGTTGCTAGGGGATAGATTCATTCAAGTATTAACCTAAATACTAATCAATCACTCATTAAGCTCAATCACAATTTCCTAACATGCATCTATTCATGTGAAGTATAAACATTGAATCTTAACTCTAATCATAATCTAAGGCTAGAAAAGTGATTAGAGGAAATTTATTCAAAGAGTTAGTAGAGAATTACAAGTTAGTAATCTTTACAACATAAATGGCATAAGAGGTACATGCAACAATGGTCTTAAGCATACAAGTTCATCAAGTTATTGTGCATTAATGAAGGATTGGTAGTTGCAACTACCACACATACATGAATTGAAAGGCACATGCATAACTTGGGGAGGTGATATCAATGAGATTGATTATATGGCAAGGTTAATACAAGATTTACATCTAATCCCCTAACAAGGAGGATTTAGTTACACATATAATTAAAGTTGCTAGAAAATACAAACAAAGGAAACATCACCAATCAAATTCTTGTGAAATGGAAATGATCCGCCTTGCAATCTAAGAAACAATCTCTTCTAAGGCAACTTGAAGCAATTACAAAAGGGAACCAAAATATAGGTGTTTGGTTGCCTAGAAAGTAGCTAAGAAACTATCTTGACTTTTCTACAACTATCTAACAAACCCTTCCTATTGATTTTCCATAAAAACTATGTGAACAACTACAAAAACTCTTTTTAATCTTCCTCTACTTTTTCCTAAAGTTATCTATATCTATCTATCTATATTTTTCTCTAAGTGTTATGGTTTTTCATTCATAGTGACCTCTTCTTCTTTTGTGCATTTTTGGTGATGTAGGCCCTCCCAAGGACATTAGGTGGCAAAAAAAAGATTCATTTGATTGGCTTTGGGATGAAATTCAATCCACTTGCAGCTCGACAGTGTGCTCGGCGGGTATGTGCAGTGGCTTTGTACCCGCGGCATGAACCCGCCAGGCTAGCATCTTTCTTCATCGCGGAATTATTCCGTAGGACTTGTCTCTCCGTGAAGCATGCCTGAACTCGCCAGAGTAACCGCGGCTTCATGCGACGGTTTCTTTCCCACTGGCCAGGAAGCATGAACTCGCCAGACGTTTGGATGATTCTCCCCGCGGCTTCGTGCAGCTAGACATGTCCAGCTGAAAGGTATGTATGAACTCGCCAGGATTGCTCGAGTGACTTCTCGTGGCTTCATGCGGCGACTTCTCTCCAGCCAGGCAGAAGGTTAGAACTCGCCAGGCTGAGGTTGCTTGCACCGCGGCTTCACGCAGCAATACATGTCCCACCGAGTAGGATGCATGAACCCACCGGGTCCTGCTCTTCTTCTGTTTTCTGCCTCAATTGCCCTTTTTTCATCACTATGGACCAAAATACCCTTGAAATGCCTAAGTTACCTGAAAAGATTTATTTACAATATTAAACACATAAAATGCTCGGAAAACGGTTACAAAAACCAAGTAAATGGGCGCTTAGATGTGAACATTTAGAGTGCGATCACCCACCCTATTTCCAGGTCACATTTCCAAGATTTCGTTCTCTACGAATAGGGTATGGGTAATGATGAAATGTAGAAAATTGGTCATGGGGTGTGGCCCAACCTAATAATATTGATTGATTTGACAATTAAGTATCAGGGAGTAGTTCAATTTGTATTTGACCATCCGGAAATGGTGTCCCAACCAGAGTCGATATGATATTTTGTAATTGAACGAGGACAAAATATTCAAAATGAGAGGAGAACCAATCTTCATACCTAAATTTATGATATAGGTTATACACGTGTACAACTTTGACGAATCTAAAAATAGTACCTACACTAACACGAAAATATATTTTATTTTTAAAAATCCTACACGATTTACCAACGGTTCCCTGTTGGAATAACCTATTTACTTAAACACCGTGTATTAGAAATTTGTAACTATCTTCCATCATAGTATGAGTGATACGAACAGAATCATGGGCTATTATCATTATATTGAAATTAGGGGAGGGTAAGTATCCTATTTAAAAACACGCCTTGCATATACCAAATTTGTTTTATAGTGTTTTGGCACGTGTAAGATAAATTTCTTAAAGTGAGAACATGACCCCGTCAATTGGGTTGTCAACATACTCTATCGTGTAACAATCGTAAACCTGTTGTTTACATAAACAGCATTACACGATACCATTCTGAACAACCTTTTAGGAAGATAGAAACAAAAATTAATAATACAACAATACCTCGACTTTTTTTTTTTACTACCGACCACCCCCCACCCACCCCCAAGCTTTACAATTTATAACATTGCCTCCTAAGTTTTTTGACTTTTATGTTTTACCCTTATTTCATTTTTATATTTATATGATTCTTTTAAATTGCATTGTAATTTATAAGATATGTATGTACACATGTACAATATATATTTCAATGTAAATATATTAGTTATTTCTTTATATGTCAAATTTAAATCAAACGAAATCACAATATATATATATATTGTTATATCAATCATAATTACTTTTTAGGGTTTAAATTTACAGTAAGGCCCTGTTTGATTTGTCCACTTAATACTTAATGGCACTTATACTTATATTGTGTTTATTAAGTTAATTTGTTTTATTTTTAAAGTTATAAAATCACTTAAACAACCCATAAAACTGAATCTTAATTATTATTTTCGCTTTTCTCTTCATAAAAAACCACTACAATTGAATACAATTTATTACTTTCAAAACTATCCTCACTGATCTAACTTATTTGAAATTGCTCTTCAAAAATAAATAAATAAATAAATAACTTATTTCAAATTGTGTCTTCTATTGAAACCCTAATCCTATTAATACTGTATTTGTTCTTCTCACGGTAAACAACTACAGCATCACAAAACCTAGTTACTTGAAAACTCAAAAAAATGGAGACTGGGTCTAGGTTACCTAGCATATTTTGATAAGAACTTTGTTTTCCCTCATTAATATAACTTAATTCTGATTTGATTTCTGTCAAAACCCTAATCACATTAATATATTTTTTTCCTTCCACGGAATGGACATCAACGTAATAAAATGAAATACAATTCATATGCATTTTTTCTAATTATTTTTATAAAATTCAAAAATTATTACTCAGTAAATAATTTTGTTTTAGAATTAGTAAATTACTAGTTATAGTTGTCCTTAATATATTAAAATGTAAATATATAACAAATAATAGTTAGAAGGGCATAGATGTGAAAATATTTTTTTTTAAGAAAATATAACTTTAAAAAACAAATAACCTATATTATTACAAATTTTCAAATGAGGACGTCCTGATATAACTTCATGAGAATATTGAATATGAGCCACTAGTTTTACATGCTTTTACTCAAGTGTGTATGCATTTGTCAAAACTAGTGGCTCACATTCAATACCCTCATGAGGTTATATCATGACGTCCGTATGGGAACGAGACTGTATATATAATACTTCTATAATTAGGACCGTCTTGACTGTATAAGTTAAGGACGTCCGCCCACAACCACAAATTCATATTGGGTGTGGGTATTTGTTAATGTGGGGTTATGGGCCTACTGTGAATGTGTGGCTATGGTTGGACGTTTGGAAATTATAGAGTCAAGATCTGGTCAGTGCGCACTGATATAACTTCATGAGGATATTGAATGTGAGCCACTTGTTTTGACAAGTGTATACACACTTGAGTCAAAACATGTAAAACTAGTGGCTCACATTAAGTATCCTCGATCGTATATTTACGTCAGTGCGCACTGGCCACTGGCTTGAACATTTCTATATATCAGTCCTTATATGGTCAGTGCGCACTAATATAACTTCATGAGGATATTGAATGTGAGCAACTAGTTTTGAAATGTGCATACGCACTTGAGTCAAAGGATGTTAGTTACTAGTGGCTGACATTCAATATCAACGACCGTATATTTACATCGGTACGCATTGACTTGAACATTTCTATATATCTGTATATGTATGTATAGTACATTATTTAACACAACCAATCCATCGGCCCAATGGGTGTATGCCAAATGGGAAGGAAAAGCAATCAGATGAGTTATCCATGCTATATGGTATGCTCCCATTCATTAGGAATTTAGGATGCAATATATCGGGTTCATGCTCGTTTAACTAATCGGACTAAAATCAGCTGTCCAAAAATGGTGTCACAATTTGTGTCTAACCAACCAAATTGGGACATGTGTCCAGGAGGGGGTAAATTTATCCAAACACTATATTTGGGTAGACAATTTTACTCTCAATGGACACATGTCATGCTTCTTCGAGAAAATCTTGTATGCACCCGGTGCAATGCACCCTAACCAATGGGTGCATGCAACGTGGCAGGGAGAACACATTTGATTGTTGTCCTTGCCACATGGCATGCACCCATTGGTTGGGTGATATGCACCGGGTGCATGCAAGATTCTCTTGCTTTTGAGAGGGGGTAATGCTTACCCCCTTTAAAATGGGGGTAAGCAGCATTACCTGAACTCTATTTTTAGAGCTTATTTGAGTCAGCTTTTCTATTACAATTCTTTGTCATCTAACTCAATTTATATTCAATCGTAATGACCTTAGTATTGGTTTTCCTTTAAAACTTGTGTGTGGGTCACAATCATCTACCTTTCGCTACTTCGCTTGCGTACCAGAGATATGGAGTCGGACGATGAGAACGAATTAGGCAGGTGGGATCGTGTGGTTTCCCAGGTAAGTAGAAGCTCCGAGGCTATGAAACTGCTGCTGGACGAGTTCATAGCATTAAACGAAGTAATGAAAAAAAATGCTTCTAGGAACATAGCAGGAAGGATTTCTTTAGAGGCCCGCGTTGATCAACTGGAGACAGATGTGGAGGCCTTCCAGAGAATAGATAAGCCACAGAAGGTTGTTTCTCTCCACGACCGTTTCAACCGGCGACGCCAACCTTTTTCATTGAAAGATTTGACATCAACTTCAAGGAATTTTTTTTAAATCCAGTTAAAGCTTTTAGATTATTGTTGTTATTATGTAATCTACGTTATTTGCCATTTCTTTTTGTTGTTTTTTGCTGGTTATTTGCTTGGTTTACGATTAAAACCTTGGTACTTGTAGATTCGATAACTCTACTGTTGTGGTTTCCATCTTTAGATTAATAGTTGTGAATTTTGTGTAGATTAATCCCAGATATGTGCAGACCTTTCTTAGTCCTTGCAGTTTCTTCTCCCTCGATACTACTTTTGTTTTCATTGTGTTTCCAATACAACCAAATACATCATCATTCGTCAATCATGTTTTTATTCTTACGTGAGGTTCACCTTCACCGTTCTTCAACAACAGATGATACGGATTCAAAGCTTTCAATGTGTATCACCCATTTATTTATGTTCTCTATAACAAATATAAAGTACATCCAAACTGGATATCTCACAAATCATAAAATAATTAGGTCATGTGAATGGTGATAGTGTGATACACCTATCGTGTGCAAATGGTAAGTTCAGTCTTACGTCATGGGCATTAAAAAACAAGAATCTGAGGTTTATGACGATGCATTTGCAACATAGCAAGGCATAAAGGTTGTGTGGGGTTGGCTCAACCATTGAATAAGGGTTATAATTTAAACTGACCATATAATTAGTGGCGAAGAGATAGAGACATAGAGTCGGTCCCTTTTTTTTTTTTTTTCTTTTCTTGTGCTTGTTTGGGATAACTTTTACTTTTGGCTTTTTGACGGGATGAGTAGAAGAAGAGAAGTAAAATCCTGAGCTTTTTAAATGTTTAGTTTTTATTGACCCTTCAATTTCAATCTAATGCCCAATAACTAATCCAGCAACTATACTAGTATATAGTAGCTAACCATAAAATTTAAATAAATGAAAATACAGTGTGTGCAAAACGAGCCACTACTATATTGGTCAAAATATACACTATAAAAGCTCTACTCTGAAAAAGATAACGAAAATAACCCTTGCTGTTTAAAAGTAAAAACGCAATATCGGAAATCGGATGGATTAGATACGATTGTTGTCCTGAAAGTGGATAAAGCCCATCTTACTAAAAGAAAACGTCTTTTACCAAACAAAGCCCAATAGAGTAATCAATATATAATATACTATTATATATACCATGAAAGTGGCTATATTTGAAAACCCCCTAATAAGGTTTTGGACTGGAATTAATCGACAATAACCACGGAATAAATTACACGTGTACATGTGAAAGGAAATATTATGGTCGAACGAAAAAAGGCCAAATACGACGCATCAAGAATCCATATTACAGACAGTTTGTAGTCGATGACATTTTATTTACGAATAAACATCCACCAGCCACCAAAGGAGAAACTGTGCTCACTTGGGTACCTGGAACTCTGGAAGTGGTTAGGTTATTCCTTGAATGGAAATTGTTAAAAATGTTTAATATATATTCTTTAATTTCTTGTTCATTTTTAGATTCTTAGTTTCGCAAAGAATGGTTTTATGTGAATAAGAATAAGAACCTTTAATCGAAGATATCATCCTCTGTATTTGGAGACATTTTTTATGCATTGTTTGAACAAGAAAATCATCACTGGGGTATATTTAGATAAGTCTATCTACACCCAAGTTGCATGGTTCGGTAGGTCTCATTTGTTAATTGGCTTATTTCGTGGACAAACCACAATTGGGGTTCATTGTAAGGGTAGCTTAGATGTTGGTGTTCTAGTTCATGCTCCTTCAAGACCTCAAGAGAAGAAGCACCAAAGGTAAATTTCTAGTGCTTACTTTGCTTTGAAGAGATTTAGTTGCACACACACACATTCCATGCATTTCCATACTTTGTGTATATGTGTGTCTTTTTATGTGTACATTCATGATTATATAATATCTCTTCTTGCATTTTTTATTGATTGCATCTAGTAGTTCAAATGCCATGACATGATTAGAACTAGGTTGCATTGTGTAAAAGTATAGGTGCTATTCACCCGCCCTATAGGCGCCCTACGAACAGCGCCCATATGGGGCTTTGAGCAAATTTGCTCTTAGCCGCTGTACACCCGCTCTACGTAGAGCAGGTGAACAGCGGTGCCACTGGTGATATTTTTCACACCTGATGGTCCGCCCAAAAACCGCTCTACGAACAGCGGGTGAAGGGCGGCTCTCCAGACCCGAGAGCAACCGTCCCTAGGTCGCCTGGAATCCGCCTTATGTAGGGCGGTCATGAAGAACATGTTCTTCACAATCCCAGGTGAACCGTTGTACACCCGCCCTACGTACAACGGGTGAACAGCGGTCAAGGCAATTTTTGTGTCAACTTTTCAAAACGTTGTCACTTCATTTTGACACTCTATAAATATGCCTCTTTCATTTCTATAGGTCGGCAAAGAGAGTTAAAAATCATATTTTTACTTAGCATATTTTTCCAAGAGAAACATTTCACTAAAGAACTCACCTTTGATTACTCAAACACTTTTCCTTGATCATCAATCATCATCTAGCATCATCCATGATCATCTAGATGTCATTTTGCATGGTTTCTTCAACACACTTTGCTTGGTAAGCTTTTCACTAATATCTTACATATTTTGTGTCTTTTTTAACAAGCAATCTCATATTGTTACTTGTATGTTATTCATATATATTTTAGATACAGGATTGAGATTAGTGTATTGATTGTTTGAGAGTTGTATTTTGATAGCTATATCATATGATTGCATAATCTACGTTTAACTAAGCTTTATGACATGTCATTTAGCCATTGATATCTAGGATTATTTTAATTGCAATATTGTCATCCTAGATAAGCATATAGAGTTTCCTAGCTCTAATTGCATTTTGGATATTTCATATATTCACATAGGCATTTTATCTCTTCATTGAGAAGTAAGACTTGTGTAGCTTCCGAGATTAGGTTGCGTAAATCACAAGCAATTGGACTAGGTTCACTCATACCGGGATTAGGTAGGTGTGTGATTACTTCTGGGATTAGGTTGTAATTTTATCACATTTAGTGGATTCGAGGTTCGTGTGTGGCTCACAAAATAGCCCGTGGTTTTTCCCATGAAGGTTTCCACGTAAATATCAAGTGTTATTTACATTCCGCACCATATTACACTTGTATGTCTATTTGACTAGTTAGGGGCATTTTCGTAAAATTGATATGTATGCGAAAATTGGGTAATAACGATTAAAATCTATTCACCACCCCCCCCCCCCCCCTCTAGATTAATATTTAACACACCGTGAGAACTTTCAATTGGTATCAGAGCGGGTTCCTAGATATACTTAGGTGATCCTTGCGTATTTTGGTATGTTTTGCATTTTGTGTGATTTTTGATCATTCATACATTTGCATTCATTTCATTCATTCATAAACACTATGAGTGGAAATGGTGGAAATGGTGGTGGCAATGAGGGTGCGTCTAGCACAAGGCCTCCACTTCTTACCGGGTTGAATTATGCCTCTTGGAAAGGCAAGATGGAGTCGTACATATGTCAAATCTATGACCGGGCTTGGATGGCGGTTGAAGACGGCTACACATCACCCATGATGACTCCTACGGGTGGAGGAGAGGATGTGCTCAAGCCTAAGGCGCAATGGAACGCGCAAGAGTTTGAGGCATCAAAATGGAATATGAAGGCGATGCATGCCATCCTATGTGCAATGGATGAAAATCAATATAAATTGATTCAAAATACTAGGATAGCTAAGGAGGCATGGGACATCCTAGAGATTGCACATGAGGGAACCGAAGTGGTGAAAGACTCTAAGCTTCAAGTCCTCCAAACTCAATTCGAGATGCTTAAGATGGAGGAGAATGAGTGTTTCAATGATTTCGAGATCAAGTTGATGGATATAGTCAACCAAAGTCATTAACTTGGTGACCCTTACTCGGATAGGAGAATCAAGCAAAAGATTATGAGATCTCTCCCCGATAGGTTTGAATCTAAGGTAACGGCTTTAGAAGAAAATAGTGAATATAAGGATATGAAGCCGAGTGAGGTGATTGGGAGACTTCTGGCTTATGAGTCTAGGAAGGGTCCTTTCTCCACACCTCCTAAAAAGCAAAAAGAAATTGCTTTGAAAGCCTCCAAGGATGAAAAAGAGGCAAAGAATGACTCGGACGAAGACCTTGCATTATTTGTGAAGAGATTCAAGAAGGTTATGAAGTTCGGGAAAAAGGACTTTGGTTCTAAAGGTCAAAACTTCAAGAAAAAGGGTTCCTATAACAAGTTTGAGCCTAGGCAAGAGAAGACCGAAAGGAAAGGGGTCTGATGTTATGAATGTGGTGGTATAGGTCATTTTGCCCCCGAATGTGCTAATCACAATGATAAGAAGAAAGGTAAAGTGATGGCCGCCACATGGAGTGGGAGTAGTGATGACTCAAATGAAGAAGATGAAACTTCGGATGATGAAGTGGCTAACTTTATAGCTTTTGCCTCTTCTCACAAGAGCCAAGGTAGAAGTGAAGAAGAGGAAGAGAGTCAAGAGGAAAATGACTCAAGCGAGGATAACTCCTCAACTCACTCCACAAATGGATATGTGGAGAGAAAGGTTCTTGTTGAACATTACGCGGAGTTCAAAAGCTTAGAGATGAAAACCATGAAAAAGATCAAGATGTTGAGAGAAGAGAATCTTGAGCTTTTATCTCATAATGACCACTTAAGTGAACAAGTGGAAAAGTCTAAGAAGGTAGAAGATAAGCTAAGAAAGAATTTAGACTTATCTAGGAGGAATGAAGAAAGACTAAAGAGGGAGCTTGAAGAAGTAAAAGAGTCTATGACTAGGATGACCTCTAGCACTCAAAAGCTTGATCATTTGCTTAGTGCTGGAAAGAATCCATGTGACAAGAAGGGTCTTGGGTATGAAGATGGCAAGAAGATGGCAAGAAGATCTCAACCTCTAACAAGACCATGTTTGTCAAGAGTTTGGGGAACAAAGAAGCTTCATTGGTGCAAACTCCTAGGAAGAAGTTAGAACTAGGACAATGTTCAAATAATGCACAAGTGAAGTTGGTGCCAAGAAGGCAACCTCAAGCTCAACCTTCTAGGGTCCCTCAAGCCAACATTCCTCAACAATTGGCTCACAAAGGAAAGAGACCAATCATGCAACCTCAAGCTAGGAAGCAAGCTAGACCGGTTCAACAACGAAGATGGATTGAACCCACTCAACCACAAGGACAAGGTATGATTCCTCATTTTATTCCTACATGTCATTTTTGTGGATTTAATGGTCATATTAGACCAAATTGCTTTCAATATATTAAAATGTGTAGAAAACGAAGCATGATTGAAAAGAGAAAGAAGAGAGCCAAGATGCATGTTCCTAGGAATGATAAAATTGATGTGCATGATCCTAGGATAACTAGAGCTCATGTACCAAAGATCACTAAGAAAGCTAATATTGTTTCTAGGTGGATTAGAAAGAATGAAAATGTTTGCCATGTTGCTCAATTAGTCTTGAAGGCAAATTCTTCTAATTTTTGGTATTTAGATAGTGGGTGCTATAGGCACATGACGGGAAATAAGAGTTTCTTCGAGACTCTTGCTATGGAGGAAGGAGGATATGTCACTTTTGGTGATGGATCCAAAAAGAAAGTTGTAGGGAAATGAACCATTTCCGTTCCCGGATTACCCTCCTTATCTAATGTTTTGTTTGTTGATGGCTTGAAAGCCAATTTGATAAGCATTTCTCATCTTAGTGATGAAGGATATTCCGTCATGTTTAGTAAAAATGATTGCTCTATCCTAAAGCCCGATGGACAAACCTTGTTGAAAGGTATGAGATCTAGCGACAATTGCTATTGTCTTGAAGCTAATATAGTCTCAAACAATGTGTCCATGGATGAGCAAATTGAGTTGTGGCATGAAAAACTTGGCCACATGAACTTTCAGGATTTACGAACCCTTGGAAAGTTCAATTGTGTGCGTGGCCTCCCTAAGCTTGGGAAGAAAGCCAATGGTGTTTGTGGACCTTACCAACAAGGAAAACAAACCAAAAGCATGCACAAAAAGAGCAAGTATCTCTCCACCAAGGAGCCCTTAGAGCTTCTCCACATGGATCTAATGGGTCATATGCAAACCGAGAGTTTAGGTGGAAAGAGATACATCTTTGTTTGTGTTGATGATTTCTCTAAGTTCACATGAACATATTTTCTTAGAGAAAAATCCGAAACTTTTGATAAGTTTAAAATGCTTTGTAATAAAATTCAAAATGAAATGAACTCTAGCATTAAAAGCATAAAACGGATTAGAAGTGACCATGGGAGGAAATTTAAGAATGCCACCTTTGAAACCTATTGTAATGGTCTAGGCATCTCCCATGAGTTTTCGGCTCCTAGGACACCTCAACAAAATGGAGTTGTTGAGAGGAAGAATAGGGTCCTTCAAGAGATGGCACGTGTGATGTTGCTTAGCAACAATGTCCCTAGGAACCTATGGGCCGAAGCCGTCAATACGGCTTGCTATATAGGAAATAGAGTTTTCCTAAGGCCCGGAACTAGAAATACCTCCTATGAGCTATGGAAAGGTAAAAGGCCAAATGTTAGCTACTTTCACTCCTTTGGAAGCAAATGCTACATTTTAAATAACCGTGATCAACTTGGCAAATTTGATGCTAAGAGTGATGAGGGTATCTTTATTGGCTATGTCTTAAATAGTAAAGCGTATAGAGTTTTTAATTTAAAGACTCTAAGTGTCATGGAATCATCCAATGTTGTATTTGATTATGAAAGGCTTAAGTCTAGTAACCATGAGGAGGAGGTAGTTTTAGAAGATGATTCTCCTTTGGAGAAGGTTGTGGAGACTCCCAATGTTAGGACGTCTAATGGTGATTATGAGGACACACAATCTATTGTTAGAGTTCCTCTCTTGAACTCTAAAGAACCTGCTCCATGGGTTAGACAACTCCATGATAAGAATGACATCATTGGAGAGGTAAATAAGGGTGTTAGGACTAGGCATCAAATAGCTAATATAATTACCTACACATGCTACAACTCTTAAATTGAACCCAAAAAGGTTGATGAAGCCTTAAATGATGAATTTTGGGTTCTTGCCATGCAAGAAGAGCTAAACCAATTCGATAGGAATGAGGTTTGGACTCTAGTTCCTAGGCCTAAAAGCACACATGTTATAGGCACTAAGTGGATTTATAGGAACAAATCCGATGAGGATGGCAACATAGTACGGAACAAGGCTAGACTTGTAGCACAAGGGTACTCTCAAATTAAAGGTATCGACTTTGAGGAGACATTTGCTCCCGTTGCCCGTTTAGAGTCCATTAGGCTTTTCTTGTCCATCTCATGTATTCACAAGTTCAAATTACATCAAATGGACGTCAAGAGTGCCTTCCTCAATGGCTTCTTGCAAGAGGAAGTGTTTGTTGAACAACCCAAGGGGTTTGTGGATGCACACCACCCCAACCATGTCTATCGCCTCAAAAAGGCTTTGTATGGGTTGAAACAAGCACCGATGGCATGGTATGAGCGCCTCACTCAATTTCTTGTTGACAATGACTACATAAGAGGTAGTGTTGACAAGACCTTGTTCATCAAGAGAAACAAAGATGAGTTATTTATAGCTCAAATCTATGTTGATGACATTGTATTTGGCTCAACCAACAACACCAAAGTCCAACAATTTGTTGATGTCATGTCTCATGAATTTGAGATGACTCTTGTTGGTGAGCTTAGTTACTTCCTAGGTTTGCAAATTAGACAACTAAATAATGGGATTTTTATAACCCAAGCTAAATATGCCAAAAGCCTAGTGAAGAAGTTTGGTCTTGAAAATGCCAAACATTGTAATACACCCATGAGTACCATTTTGAAGCTAAGCAAGGATGCTAGTGGTAAAAGTGTGGAACAAATGTTATATCGTGGCATGACCTCAGCTTGCTTTATTTGACCGCAAGTAGGCCCGATATCTCTTTTAGTGTGGGTGTGGGTGTGTGTGCTAGGTACCAAGCGGATCCTAAGGAGTCCCATCTCTCTTCCATTAAGAGAATCATTCGCTATGTGAATGGGACATCCAACTATGTGATTTGGTACTCTTTTGACACTAATGCTAGTCTTGTAGGCTTTAGTGATGCGGATTGGGCAGGAAATTGTGATGATAGGAAGAGCACATCGGGCGGTTGCTTTTTTCTAGGCAACAACTTGGTGTCTTGGTTTTGCAAGAAGCAAAACTCGATTTCCTTGTCCACGGCCGAGGCCAAATACATTGCCGCGGGGAGTGAATGCACACAACTCCTATGGATGAAGCAAATGCTAATAGACTACGGATTCAACCAAGGTACACTCACTCTCTTTTGTGATAATATGAGTGCCATTAATATTTCCAAGAATCCGGTGCAACATTCTAGAACTAAGCATATTGACATCCGCCATCATTTCATTAGAGAGCTTGTTGAAAATAAATGCATAGTACTTGAACATGTAGGTACTAATGATCAACTTGCAGACTTATTTACTAAACCCTTAGATGCTACTCGATTTAAAACACTTAGTACTATTGGGATATGTCTTGTGGAGTGATGTTTTTGTGATTGACCTCATATGGGGAACTCAAGCAAAGAGAGCTATTTTGCATACTTGTCACTTGCAAAATATTTGAAATATCTTATGCTTCCTTTTTTAATTGCTTGAGTAAGCTTGGTTGTGCATATGTATATATGCTTTCAATACAATAAGTGTGAACCATGCTTGTTTACAACCCATGTCATATTTATGTTCAAACATGCATTTTTAGACTAGGAGATTTTCATAGAAAGTATGATTGAATAACCTATAGTTATCTCCATGACATGATGATTCTTTTATAACATGCTAATGTCAAATGAAAAAGCATGAAATTCATATAATATGCTCAAATGAAAAAGCATGTATTGATGATTGCATATTCTTAAAATGCAAAAACTTGTGTGAAAAAGCTGAGACTCAAAATGAATAAAGGATCTTGTATCCGTTCAAAGGAATTTAAATTCTAAATGTCTCTCTTTCTTTATTAGTTTAACATGGCTACTATCATATGGGTTTCTCACCCAAAAAAATCAAATAGGGTGCAAAGTCGCTCATGCCATGTTTCGCTTATAAAGTTGGATATAGTTGCTCTCTGATTGAAAACAATAAAATCTCTATATCCTTGCTTCTCCCATGACAATGGTGAGATTGGTTTGAATTCTTATTAGAAACATTTGTCATTTGCTTTGCCAAATACCATTGTATTTTGGACTTGAATGCTACATGTCTTGTATGCAAAACATGTTTGATTCACACATTTTCTTTAAATAAATCTCCTTGTTTCTCTCCAATTAATTGAGATGCATAAAGTGACTTATATGTTTATGCAAATTTCTTGTATGCTTCTCTCTCTCTTTGCTAGAAGTGACCCAGTTAGGGACTACTCCTTTGCCTATATCATGACAAAAAGAGGGGGTAGAATGTGGTAAGGGAAGTTGCAAATTGTAGTGGCAATTGTGCATGTTGGGGAGACTATTCATTGACGGGGGTAACCCTTTGAGGGGGAGCGTTGCATACTCATACATTACATGAGGTTCTGCTTAAATTCATAAATGCAAATGCTTATTTTATTTTCACTTGATCATCTCACATACAGTTGCTTTGGAAAGTGTAATTCTTTTTGTTTTAAAGGGTTGATAGTTCTACAAGAGATTGAAAACTTGAAGACTTTACTTTTTAATATCTCTTTGTAATGTGGAATATCATTGCTATCCCGTAGCTTTTATTTTGTTGTAGGGATCAATGTGAGTGGTGGTTTTGTCACGAAATAGCCAAAAAGGGAGACTGTAAGGTCTCATTTATTGATTGGCTTATTTTGTGGACAAACCACAATTGGGGTTCATTGTAAGGGTAGCTTAGATGTTGGTGTTCTAGTTCATGCTCCTTCAAGACCTCAAGAGAAGAAGCACCAAAGGTAAATTTATAGTGCTTACTTTGCTTTGAAGAGATTTAGTTGCACACACACACATTCCATGCATTTCCATACTTTGTGTATATGTGTGTCTTTTTATGTGTGCATTCATGATTATATAATATCTTTTCTTGCATTTTTTATTGATTGCATCTAGTAGTTCAAATGCCATGACATGATTAGAACTAGGTTGCATTGTGTAAAAGTATGGGCGCTATTCACCCGCCCTATAGGCGCCCTACGAACAGCGCCCATATGGGGCTTTGAGCAAATTTGCTCTTAGCCGCTGTACACCCGCTCTACGTAGAGCGGGTGAACAGTGGTGTCACTAGTGATATTTTTCACACCTGATGGTCTGCCCAAAAATCGCTCTACTAACAGCGGGTGAAGGGCGGCTCTCCAGACCCGAAAGCAACTGCCCCTAGGTCGCCTGGAATCCGCCCTACGTAGGGTGGTCATGAAGAACATGTTCTTCACAATCTCAGGTGAACCGCTGTACACCCGCCCTACGTACAACGGGTGAACAGCGGTCAAGGCAATTTTTGTGTCAACTTTTCAAAACGTTGTCACTTCATTTTGACACTCTATAAATATGCCTCTTTCATTTCTAGGTCGGCAAAGAGAGTTAAAAATCATATTTTTACTTAGCATATTTTTCCAAGAGAAACATTTCACTAAAGAACTCACCTTTGATTGCTCAAACACTTTTCCATGATCATCAATCATCATCTAGCATCATCCATGATCATCTAGATGTCATTTTGCATGGTTTCTTCATCACACTTTGCTTGGTAAGCTTTTCACTAATATCTTATATATTTTGTGTCTTTCTTAACAAGCAATCTCATATTATTACTTGTATGTTATTCATATATATTTTAGATACAAGATTGAGATTAGTGTATTGATTGTTTGAGAGTTGTATTTTGATAGCTATATCATAGGATTGCATAATCTATGTTTAGCTAAGCTTTATAACATGTCATTTAGCCATTGATATTTAGGATTATTTTAATTGCAATATTGTCATCCTAGATAAGCATATAGAGTTTCCTAGCTCTAACTGCATTTTGGATATTTCATATATTCACATAGGCATTTTATCTCTTCATTGAGAAGTAAGACTTGTGTAGCTTCCAGGATTAGGTTGCGTAAATCACAAGCAATTGGACTAGGTTCACTCATACCAGGATTAGGTAGGTGTGTGATTACTTCCGGGATTAGGTTGTAATTTTATCACATTTAGTGGATTCTAGGTTCGTGTGTGGCTTTCCCATGAGGGTTTCCACGTAAACATCAAGTGTTATTTACATTCCGCACCATATTACACTTGTATGTATATTTGACTAGTTAGGGGCATTTTCATAAAATTGATATGTATGCGAAAATTGGGTAATAACGATTAAAATCTATTCACACACACCGCCACCCCCCCCCACCCCCCCCCCTAGATTAATATTTAACACACTGTGAGAACTTTCAACACCCTCTCCTACCTCACTTGAAACCTTGCAGGAAAAGGATTTTTTTCACATGGTTAGAGGATGAAAGTAGACCCTTGCTGGGCACACTGAAATTTCCCTTAAGGAGTAGTGTAAAATATACCAAGAAGGGGGTGAATAGGTATAGGCCCAAATTCTTCCAATATTAAAAACTATGCGGAATATAACAAAGAAAATGCACACTTGATTAGATTTAACAAATGAATTGATTTAACTAATGCAAGAGTAAATCAATATTCAAGATATACAATTCAATGTAAGATATGGAAGATAAAGCAAAGTAAAATAAAAATAGACACAAGGATTTTTACGTGGTAAAACCTCAAAGAGGAAACATCCACGGGTTGATACCACAACCACCGGCAAAGCAATCCACTACATGAAAAGGACTTACACACTCAAGCTATCAACACAAGATATCCGCTCAAGCTATCACCTCCTAATCTACCCTCGGGCAAGTGAACCACCAAGCCTACTTCCTATTCGAGATGTGTCCTACACCTTTAGAAAGCAACTTCCTATCCAAGACGCTCACGTCTCTAGGAAGATTTCTTGCTTGCCTATCCGGATCCTCCCGACCCTAGACAAGTCTCCCTTGCTTGATTATCCGAGTCCTCCCGACTCTAATCAAGACTTCCTTGCTCTATCCACAAAGCTTCACTCACTTTGCTAGAGACTTCAACCTAATGCAAGGCTATGATCTACGTGATGTAAATGATGCAAACACAATCAAATTAAGCTAGATGATCAATCAAGCTAAATGTACATGTTCAATGATAATCTAGAATATGCTTTCAACAAACAATCACAAAAGTATCTAGAAATCAAGACATGCAAATCAATAAGAACAAGGTATGAATATTCAATATATCACACTAAAAAACCTAGTTCTTAGATCATGAAATTAAATGTAGAAAATAATATGAGGCACATCATATATACATTTTCTAAAATCAATTTCAAACAAAATCAAGTTTAGCACATATATGTTCATAAGAAATCAAAAAGCTAAAACTCAATTGACAAATGATCAAACACCCCTAGCATATGATCTAACATCCTTCTCAACATATTTCATCAATCAAATAGTAAGAATCAAAGAGATGATCAAAAATGAAATGAAAAAGAAGAAGTTGAACAAAACAACCTTGACCACGTACTGAAGATCAGTCTACTTGGAAGAATGGCGAAGTCAGCTGCCTCTGGAAATTCTTGGGGTTTGTAGCTCTCATCAAGACCAACAATATTGGCTTTTGGATCAATCGATTTCGAGTTCGTATGAGAAAGTTATGATCAAAATACTAAAACTAAAACTTGAAGAATTTCTGCAGAATATTTGAAAGTGTTCTTGAAAATCTTCAAAAAATGTTTGGAGGGAAGGAGAGGATTAAATGGAGGAAAGAGAAGGCAAAAACGAGCCAATCAAGCATGGCCACATCACCCAGCCCGTGGGGGGCGTGTGGGCCACACGGGGGCAGAGAGCCCCTCTGGCCGTGGGGCCCACGGCTCCCACACGGCTTGGGCCACACGTGGCCTCTTGGCCACCTTCGTCTCTCGCGCGCTCCCTCATGTTCTTCAGCCGTATCTTGGGCATCCGAACTCCGATTTCGAATCCATTTTCGGATTACGAACCATGACTCCCTCACGCACAACAAAAACTACACAAATTTGAAAAATTGTTGAGAAATCATCTCGGAAAACGACAATGAAGTCAACTCAACGAATGAGAACGAAAAGTAGCGTAGCTACATCGTTTGGACTCGAATCCTTATGAATGAGTAACCGAAACAACCGGAACTCAATAAGGAATCATAATAGAGCATATTCAAGTCCAAATACAAAAAATACGGAAACAAACAAACACTAATTCACACAAGCATGCCATATTAAAGAGATAGTCACAAAGCATGCAATACTAAGAAATGTGTGAATGTGTTATACCAAATGTTTGAACTACGATGCATGGACACACATGTATGAATTGTGTATGTGTGCGCTAACGCCTTACAAGAGGATCGAAGTCGAAGTATACCTTTGACGCTTTCACCTCTTGAAGACGACTTTTGCACTAGACGTTGCTCTTCACCTTTTAAGCTTCTTTTCTTTCAAGAACATCCTAAGCAACAACTAATACAAATATAGAGCGTTTTGCAATGAAATCAAGCTAATACAAATCATGAACCTTACAATCTCCCCTTTTGGTTATTCCATGGCAAAACCTCAACTTCACCATACAATGTTTCACTCCAATAAACTCAAGTTGATAGCATACTCTTATCCTCACATTACAAAGAGATTCCTAGACTAAAAAGTCTTCAAGTCTTCAAGTCTTCAAGTCTTCAAGAGTTCCTCTTTTGGTCTTCAAAGTACCTATGAGAGAAAATAGCAAACCAAACAAGAGATCTTCTCTAAAGAAGAATGGTGAGTTATTAACCAAAAACAAATATAGAAGACATCCCTTATCTCATACAAAAATGCATTATCTCAAGTGAATAAAATGTTTTCATATTAAAGCATTCCCTTAGTTTCCCAATTCCCAAGGACCAACCATCCTTAACATTATCAAGAAAGAATTCTTTCTCCCTCTTAAGACAAGAATTCTCCCCCTCAAGACAAAGTCACAATTAAGCACAAAGAGGAATATGATCACACAATTGGAACATTTTTCCACACAAAGTGTGAAGTATACAAAATCTCCCCAATATCAAACATGGTGAGGTATACATTTTCTCCCCCTTTTTGTCAAGGAATAGACAAGGGACACAAGAGATAAAGAACGAGATATTAAGCAAACAAATCATATAAAAAGCGAAGTTGAATAAACTAAAGCTCCCCCTTAACATATGTTCCACATATTATCACCAAGTAGATTTGTTCACAAGGGACATCACACAATCATACAATCAAGCAATAAGAGAAAATATTTCATAACTTGTCAAAGTCCAAGAGAGAATCATAAATTTTCATTAATCTCTCAAAAATATTCTCACATTGCTAATGAATCAAGCACATAAGCAAAATGTGTGTGTGTGAATGCTTCTCACATATATAGTAGGAGTAATTGTGATATCAACATACAAACTCTATCCACACCTATCCATTTAAAGCATTTCCAAAAATAGGTCAAACCGATATTCATCCGGATTTTTGCTTTTAAAAAGAATAGATATCAACATATAAGCGTGTGTGTGCATGTGGCTCGTTTTCCCGTTTCTATTTGTCAACCCGAGCTTTTTCACAATTCTCAACTATACACCATAAGCCTTTTTGTTTTGTTTTAGGCTTGAATCAAAGAAATTTTTTTTTTTTTTTTATGATTCATTTCAACACTTCTTTGATTTTACTAACAAAAACATATACTCCTCATAGCGGCTTTCACTCATCACAATGGCGTAGCCCTTTCCTACAATGGGTGGCTTCACAACCAAGGTGTGTAGCCTTTTCCATGAGGGTGCTCGTTGATTACTATGTAGTGCCAAAGCAAAATGGATATATACCATAGGTCATCTATCATGTACTTAACAATAAACTTCTAGATGCATCCATTATCTACACATATTCAACCACACAAACTCAAAACTAAAACATATAAGAGAAGCATTAGTGCACTTCTCAAAAATAAGATTTCCAAGCTCAAGTGCATGATCTAGAAACAAAAAGAGATATTCGTTTAAGATCACTACTTCTCAAGTGAGTAGCTCTCAAAGATAATGATATTCAATTAAAGTTTTGCTTATCAAGCCACTCACAATCACACAAAGACATCAATCAACACAAATCATGCCAATGGACATTCTAAGAGTTTTAAACCTCTATTTGTCCAAGGGCTTGGTGAACAAGTCCGCAAGTTGATTTTTAGTAGGCATATGCTCTAGAGTAACAATAGAATGTTCAACTAGGTCTCTAATGAAATGATGCCTAATGTCTATGTGCTTTGTGCAGGAGTGTTGAACCGGATTTTTAGAGATGTTAATGGCACTTAAGTTATCACAATAAAGTGTCATTTTTCCTTGTTCTATCTCATAATCCTTAAGGATTTGTTTCATCCAAAGTAATTGTGTGCATGCACTTCCGGCCGCAATGTATTCGGCTTCGGAAGAGGAAAGGGAAACCAAATTTTGTTTCTTACTTGACCAAGAAACCAAGTTATTACCAACATAAAAGCAACCGCCCGATGTGCTTTTACGGTCATCAATGTTTCCCGCCCAATCGGGATCACAATAGCCTACTAGGATATCATTGGTGTCAAATGAATAAAATAGACCAAGACTATGAGTCCCTTTGACATACCTAATGATCCTCTTGACGGCTTTCAAGTGAGATTCATTGGGATTTGCTTAGAATCTAGCACACAAGCCTACACTAAAGCAAATGTCGGGTCTACTAGCCATTAGGTAAAGTAGATTAACTATCATACTTCTATAAAGGCTTTGGTCAACACTTTTCCCTTTTTCATCTTTGTCAAGTTTTAAAGTGGTACTCATGGGAGTTTCAAAATCTTTTCCATTTTCTAGGCCAAATCTCTTAACTAGATTTTTAGCATATTTAGATTGATTCAACATTATGCCTATGCTAGTTTGTTTTACTTGCATTCCTAGAAAATGATTCAATTCACCCACCATGTTCATTTCAAATTCACTTGACATAACACTTACAAATTCATCAACCTTGGTTTTATTAGTAGACCCAAAAACAATGTCATCAACATATATTTGTGCAACAAAAATATCATGATCATGATGTTTGATAAACAAAGTTCTATCAATGCTACCTCTCCTATATTGGTTGTCAATAAGGTATTGAGTCAACCTATCATACCAAGCTCTTGGAGCTTGTTTAAGGCCATAGAGAGCTTTTTTTCAATTTAAACACGTGATTAGGAGAGTGTGGGTCTACAAAACCCTTAGGTTGTTCAACATACACTTCTTCTTGAAGGTATCCATTGAGGAAAGCACTTTTGACATCCATTTGAAATAATTTGAACTTTTTAATGCATGAAATGGACAACAAAAGTCTAATGGACTCAAGACGAGCAACCGGGGCAAACGTCTCATCAAAGTCTACACCTTCCACTTGAGTGTAACCTTGAGCCACTAGTCTAGCTTTATTCCTCATAATCTTGCCACTTTCATCGGTCTTATTCCTAAACACCCATTTAGTGCCAATTACATTTATATCTTTGGGTCTAGGAACCAAAGACCACACTTCATTCCTCTCGAATTGATTAAGTTCATCTTGCATAGCCCTAACCCAATATTCATCAACAATTGCTTCATTAATATTTTTGGATTCAATTTGAGAAGTGTATCAAGCATAAGAAATTTGGTTAGCAATTTGATTTCTTGTTCTAACCCCTTCATTTAAATCACCTATGATGTCTTCTTGATAGTGTAAGTTTCTAAGTCTTGGGTGAGAATGTTCAACAACTTGGTCATTTTGTTGATTATCATTTAAAGCATTTTCTAACCCTTGACTTTCAACTTCAACA
The DNA here is from genome assembly GCA_008009225.1 of Acer yangbiense. Classification (NCBI taxonomy): domain Eukaryota; kingdom Viridiplantae; phylum Streptophyta; class Magnoliopsida; order Sapindales; family Sapindaceae; genus Acer; species Acer yangbiense. The sequence goes on from CM017768.1 coordinate 37,608,883, forward strand.
TGACTATCATTTTCATCATCTTGACTAGAAACACTACTAGCCACATCAATAGGTGTTCTAGTGTCATTCAACATGTTTTCTTTAGGTTCATTGACACCATTATCATCACACAAATTAAGCATGCTAAGATCATCTATCTTCACATTGATAGACTCCATGATAGTCTTAGTAGTCAAGTTAAAGACTCTATATGCACGACTATTAATAGCATACCCAAGAAAGAGACCAACATCACTTTTAGCATCAAACTTTCCTAAGTGATCTCTATCATTCAAAATATAACATTTACTCCCAAAAGTGTGGAAGTAACTCACATTGGGCTTCTTGCCCTTCCATAGCTCATAGGACGTTTGTTTTGTGCCGGGCCTCCTAAAAACATGATTAAACACATAACAAGCGGTATTGACCGCCTCGGCCCATAGGTTTCTAGGGACTTTCTTGCTATTGAGCATGACCCTAGCCATCTCTTGTAAGACACGGTTTTTCCTCTCAACAACACCATTTTGTTAAGGAGTTCTAGGTGCGGAGAACTCATGAGAAATCCCTAAACCATCACAAAACTCACTAAATTTTGCATTTTCAAATTCTGTCCCATGATCACTCCTAATGCGACATATTTTCTTGATACCAAGACCTTTTTCATTTTGAACTTGATTACAAAACTTTTAAAAGTAATCAAAAGCCTCGGTTTTGTTTCTAAGAAAATAAACCCAAGTAAACCTAGAGAAGTCATCAACGCATACAAAAATGTACTTTTTGCCATTGATGCTCTCGGTTTGAATTGGCCCCATTAGGTCCATGTGCACAAATTCTAAAGGTCTCTTGGTAGCTATGTAAGAATTTTTCTTATGAGACACTTTGGTTTGCTTACCTAATTGGCAAGGTTCACAAACCACCTCAAGCTTTTTACCAAGATTAGGAAGACCTCTAACAATGCCATGTTTTTCAAGCTTTTTCAAATCTTTAAAATTCATGTGACCCAAACGTTGATGCCACAAATCAAGCTTGTTGCACTCATGTACCATGTTGCAAGTTAGAGGATCTATCTCAAGACAATAGCAATTGTCTATAGACCTTTTGACTCTTAGGACAACATTGCCATTTTTATCAATTATAGTGCACACATCTTTGTTAAAGCTAACTTTTTTAAAAATTTCACACAAGTGAGTAATGCTTATCAAGTTAGCTTGTAACCCATCAACATACAAAGTATTGCGAAGTTTAGGCAATCCGGGGATACAAATTGTTCCCTTGCCAAGAACTTGCTTTTTGGTACCATCACCAAAAGTAACCCAACATCTATCCTTTAAAACAAGATTCTTAAAGAACCATTTGTTCCCGGTCATGTTCCTAGAGCAACCGCTATCTAAGTACCAAGAATAGGAGGAGTTGGCACATAAAGCATATTGTGCAACATGACATTTAGATGTGTCTTTTCTAATCCACACATTTTTCACAACATGCCTCTCACTCTTACTATTAACATGCTTTGACTCAATGTTAGACTTTTTAACATGCACATTGACCTCATTGGTCACATTTTCAAAAATATCAAACAAAGCATTATTGACTTTCTTATGCATAGTAGAGTGAGGCACAACACAAGATTTAGCAAGCAAGTCATCAACAACATTCTTCACAACATGCTTTTCCAAGGTCTTCCTAGGTCTATTGCTATATCTATACATGGATGATTGCCTAGGTCCATTCAAAGACATATCATGAAAAGCATTATCAAGTTTGCATTTATGAATATACTCAAAACATCTAGGTCGAATATGTCCTATCATATTACAATGATGACAAATAGGAATAAATTTGAGAGATTTACCATTTGCATTTGCTTCCATAGCTTTTGGCCTTCTCACAATTTTTCCTCTTTGAAGAGCAATCCTTGATGCTTCACCTCTTGCATTTGAGGTTGTTGCTCCTTAATGTTTATGTTGTTGAGTTCTTCCATTGAACATCCTTGTTGATGAAGAGGCACCTCCGGTAGCTTTCATAGCTTTACCTTGAGTGAGTGTACCTACATTTGTTTCAATGCTTGCTTTGACAAAAGTAGATTTGTTAGATGAAGGAGTCTCCTTCTCATTGATATAACCCAAACCTCTTTTGTCACATGGATGCTTTCCACTTTTAATGAGGGTTTCAACTTTGTTAGAGCTAGATGACATCTTGTTAATCATCCTATTAGCCTCATCAAGTTTCTCACTAAGCACCCTATTTTTAATGGCATATTTTTCTAAGATGTCATCACTTTTCCTAACATCTTCTCTTGATTTATTAAGCCATTGTTCATTTTCAAAAGTAAGATCATTGATCTTTTTCTCATCTAAGTCAATATGTTCAACAAAAGAAGCCACATAGGAATACATTTCCTTAATCATGATTATTACAAACAAAACACAAACACTACAAACAAAGGATCTATCTAAGTGCGTCTAGACACCAGCTTTGATACCAAATGAAATTTCCCTTAAGGAGTAGTGTAAAATATACCTAGAGGGGGGGGGGGGGGGGGGGGGGGGGGAATAGGTATAGGCCCAAATTCTTCCAATATTAAAAACTATGCGGAATATAACAAAGAAAATGCACACTTGATTAGATTTAACAAATGAATTGATTTAACTAATGCAAGAGTAAATCAATATTCAAGATATACAATTCAATGTAAGATATGGAAGATAAAGCAAAGTAAAATAAAAATAGACACAAGGATTTTTACGTGGTAAAACCTCAAAGAGGAAACATCGAAACCCCAAAATGCTCCTAATTACATAACAGTTATAATAACATAATATATTATGGATAATAATAATAAAATATGAAAGTATATATAATAATTATATATATATATATATATATATATATATATATATATATATATATATATATATATATATATAAATTAATCTAATTAATAATAAAATTTATATTTTCAATTATTGTCTTTGATATCGAAACCCCAGAACGACGACAGCTCCAGTGCCGACGAACAACCGGATAAACCGTCGATTGGGACGCGACCATGCGAGGCGAACACGGAACAGTTGATGTGCGTGTCCCAATCCCAGTCGCACTCCTGGCAGAGCACCAGGTTGTCCGTCGTGCACCGCACGGCCACTGGCTCACCATAGCAATTGTCGCAAATCTGCCGTCACGCACCGCACGACCACCGGCTCACCACAACAGTTGTCATAGATCTACGACCACGCGTGCTTCTTTGACAACAGATTCAACAAGATTCAACAAAAGTTTCGATTATTTTCTCCTCCTTCGACAGCAATTGTCCCAGATTCCTGATTCACCATTTTTTTTCTCCTCTCTATCAAGATTCAACAAAAGTTTCGATTTTTTTCCAAAGTTTCGAATTTTGTTCTCAAAGTTTCAATCTTTTTACCAATTATTAGCAGAGGGTTATTTTTGGAAGTGAAAATGTTGTTAGGAATTGGAATGGCCTTTCCATTGGATTGTTGATGGAAAGCCCATTCCACCAATTTGATGGAAACCCAATTCCATTGGAATTCTCTTTCCATTGGATTTTTGTAAACCAAACATATGGAATGGATTTGTTTCCATTCCTTTCTTTTCCATTACAGTGAACCAAACACAGCCTAAGTGTTTCATATAAGTATTTCATATAGCTACCGTGTATCTCCTTACAAATCTCATATACCTATTGCCATCCAGCATTATTTTATTCTGTTCAATTTTATTGGAATTCTCTTTCCATTGGATTTTTGTAAACCAAACATATAGAATGGATTAGTTTCCATTCCTTTCCTTTCCATTACAGTGAACCAAACACAGCCTAAGTATTTCTATAGCTACTGTGTATCTCCTTACAAATCTCATATAAAACACAGCATTATTTTATTCCGTTCAATTTTCTTCTTCTTTCCTTCATCTCCGAATACTTTATTTTCTGCTTTGATTTTTTCTTCTTTGAAACTTTTCTTTCTTCATCTATTCTTCTATTCCTTCTCTCGATTCACTTTCATCAGTATCTATTCTTCTTTCTCTTTTCTCTCTCACTCTCTCCGGTTTTTCTTTTCTTTCCCTCTGTTTTCTATTCTCTAACACAGCACACAGACTGACAGACACTCTTTTCTTAGCACCTCATGCCAGTGGGCGGTTTGACCTGTTCCGTCACATTTTAGCAGCATTTACCCATCTCTTATTTTTATTTGGCGGGTCCACGGGTCCAAACCGGGACCTGAATAAATTTATAGGTCCATGGGGCAGGTCTGGGTCTTTCTAAGACCCACGGGTCTAGACACAAACCCAAACCTACAAATATGTTTGGCGGGTCTAGGTCTGGATCCAGTTGGACCCGACCCATTGACATCCTAGAAATAAATATTGCACAAGGAACAAAAACATGTGCAAAGATTTCTATTTCCTCAATGTACAAGCCTCTTCATTTGGGCTGTAATTCTGAACAGGAACAGAATATTCATTCTACAAAGTGGGGTACTTGTTCCCCTTCATCTTATCTGCAATTATAATCAGCTTATGTGTTATTTAATGAACAAATGCTTTGTGAATGAAAAGAATGCAGCAGTAATATTGCAGTTCATGAAGACCACTGATCAGGTACGGTGAGAAAATAGCTGGTCATCGCTTTCCGGAATCTTTTCTTGTATTGTTTCGGAGAAACAATTGTCGGGGAAGCATTCTTCGGACCGCCCAGTATCCCACTGGCTTTAACCCACGTCTCCAGATGCTTGTCCCATGTATATTGTCTCATGAAATCAATGATCCCTAACACCAGTTCCTTGCGCTCGTCATCTACTCCAACCAGCAATGAGTAGTCCATAACATCTACAGACTGCAGAAGCATAAAAGCAAAAGAGGCAAAAACACGCATCAATGCTAGGTAGAAAATTCAATTTAAACCGCCTAATCCACCATCTATCGTCCAATGACGTGACCAGAAAAGGTGATATTTAACATAAGTATTTACATTTACGATTATTGATGTACTGACTAAAATCTATTACAAGCATATTTCTCCAAAAGTGAAAAAAAAAAAATGCAAGTGTTTATACAAATAACAGCGGAAGTTAGTTTGACTTAACCAACCATCAAAGGTCTTTTGGTAAGCAAAGACAGGTCCCTGTAACACACTAGACACAGCCACTACTACTAGAATGCTTAGAAATTCAAATAATCCATTCGTAGTAAAGTTGAGGTTGAAACTGACAGTGCACTTCAGGCTACAGTCCGAAACCAGTTAGTGTGGCTTTAATCAGATGCTAAAAGAAAAACTTACTGCCAAAAAAGATGTATCGTTCCAAATGGCTCTCTCTAGGCTTCTCTTTGCCTTGCTTCCTAGAAATATAGGTTCTGTGCGTAGATTTTCTAGAAGATTCATATCTAGCAGAACCTTGTTTGTCCCTGTTGTATCTGTATTGTAACGTGACCTTGCAGAGCCCTTAAGATCATAGACCCTTGAAATACTTCTCCCGAAGAAAAGATTCTCCATTACCATCAAATCCATTTTTGTTTCCTTGCCACCTTTCAGGTGTTTTACAGAGACCTGCCATCAAACACATTTAGTAAAAATCTTGTATATTCCACACCGATGCCCACACTCAACCATGCATGCAGAGAAACAAAGAATAGGGTCTAACCTGGTAAATACCAAGAACTTTAGCAAGGCAAGTCGGGCTCCGTGAACTAAGAGAATCTGTCAAATATTTGAAGTATTCTGGTGCAAATTCCTCAAAGGAATCCAACTCCGTCTTTTTTACTTGTTTTATAATGAATCTCTCATCCAATGACTTGGCAAAGAATACATTGCTTTTACCCCCTTGTGCACTCCATCTTCGACTACGGCTCAAGGACCGCACAAAATCCACATCAGTAGAACAGCATTTCTTTCTAAGAGAGTCAAACTGCTTCGCAAAATAACAAGTTACAGAAAACTTCACTTTGCCACCGGCGGTTGAAGACTCGTCCGCAAAAGATATAGTAAGATGTGGCGACCTTTTGGGATCTGTAAACAAGTTTCCCATAGATGATGAAGCATCTTCAGATCCATAACTTCCATAGTGAAGATAATCCAAGTCCACAGAGCCAAACGACTGCCAGGCTGAAAATGTGGAAATTGCGGAACCTTCTTTATTGCTGTCATTGGCACTCCAGCCTCCTCCATGTTCACTTAACTTATCACCAACCCAGTCCTCATATTCCTTAGAACTAATAGCATATGATATTATGCTGGTAGGATCATTGTCATAAACAGCAATAACAAAATTATCATGGGATCTCCGAGGAAGCAGCAGACGAGGCCCTTCAGCCATTTGAGAAGCAGAGGAGATAAGTAAGGGTGTGGAACTGAGTATCAAATTCAGCTTCTGTGCTTCTAGCGGCAATATTTGGGAGTAAGTCCTCATGACAGTTGAAACAGGATCTCTCACCATGCTCCTGTAATCTCCAGAAGCATGGAAAGATCTAAGTGTTGTCAAATGCAATGAAGAGGGGGGCAATCCTTTCAAGATTCTTTCTTGGAATCTTAATGCAGAATCAAAAGAATGAACTCTCGACGGTTGAGTTAGCCTTCTAAAAGGAGGGTTATCAATTTTACTTATTTGCCCAACAAAGCCAGCTTGGATGCCATCCGTCTGAGATGTATGTACATGTTGAACTAGTTGATCGGTTCCTGTCCAGGCAGAATCTATTCTCTCAGACAAAGTGGATACAATTTCCCCATCTGAATGCACATCCTCCTCTCTGTTATATTGAAATGAGGTTAACGTGGAGTTCTCAGCACCAGAAGGTTCTAAGGTTGGTAAACTAGGCTCCTCCTGCTCTAACTGTAGATTATTTACAAGAGACTCTGGTAATTCTAAAGATCTGGCCACATTTTCCTCATGAACATGTTCAAGCTTACCATTCTTACATAATGAATCACTTCTCAACTCTTTTGGTTGAGCATAAGATGCATTTCCTTCTGCAGCCTTTGCGAAGTAACCTTTTTTAAGTTCAGAGTTCAACGAATTAAGCTGACAATCCCAAGCATGTGAACCAATGAGAAGGGCACGTCTCACACGATTGAGTTCAAGAATGTCTACAGCAGTCTGACCTGGTTCTGGAGACTCCATAACAACAGATTGTAGCAAAGCCTATTAACAAGAAGAAGAATTAAAAGTTCGACACTAATCACTAGTGTAATATGAATCAATGAAAATTATGTTCTGTACATGCACTTGCCAATGTTCTGTCATCCAGAAATTTGTGCTAGTGGTGACATTTAGATCTAATTTCTAAGGTGCACTTACTATGTAATCATTTCTTTCCTTTTTAAGCTGATTCTTTAGCTCCACAATACGGTTCTTTACATCAGTTGTATCAGACATTTCGTACCCAATTGAATTACTTTTCTCTTCCATGCCTTCAAGTACGTCAGATATCTCCGCATACAAGGTTTCCAACTTAAGCATAAGCTGTTAAACAAGGCAGAAGGTTACTAAAACAGTAAGCCTAAACAATAAACGACAAGCAAGAGTCAGAAGTGTAGTTCTCTAACTAGCCTTTACTTCTACATTTAGCATCAGTCCAGGTAATCATGTAAAAAGCAATCCAAAATTCATAAACTCACCTCTTCTGCCTCTTTTTTAATCCACTCCTGTTGAATATGGTCATTAAACTCAAGTGTTGGTGGTGGTAAATGAACAGAAAGAATATCAATAGGGGAATAACGGAAGAACACAATCATGCTCCCAAACCTGTCAAATAAAACATATCAGTAGTCACCAACATGACATCTCAATTATTTAGAAAACGAATGGAAAAAAAATTAACTTTAGAATTTAGCTGCATTTACCCATAGTAACGCAAGCAATCTCTCTGCAGGGAATGACCGCAGCTTGCAACACGCTTAGCAGTTGCATGGTTTGAGAAGCTAAGTTCCAAGAATTTTCCAAAAGAAAGCCCCCAAGCAGCATCTGACATGACAACTCTACGAGTTGCTGGTGGGACTCCATCCGTATGAGCACATCTTAGGCAACGATGCCACATCCATATCTTGCCATCCCGCTCCCCAGGTAGCTTTACCGAGGAAAGACGTTTAACGTTGATTGTCAGATTTCCCTGCTGGTGTGTATAACATAGGACATGGGCTTCAGCTGACTCATCACAAGATCGACAGGAAGATGTCTACCAACAATAAAAATTCAATTAATTCATAAAAATTAATATATATATATTTCAAAAACAATATCATGAATCAGATGATAAAAGAAAACCTAATATGGGTTACCTGATCAAATAGGTCATCACGGAGGTATCTTCCAAGTGGCTTGTCAAAGGAACCATAGAACTTTATGCGCAGCAAGCGAGAGCGTTCGCACACAGTTCCTTTAAGCACACATCGGCTTGAAAATGAGACCAGTATGCTCTGGTGAGTGTCCGCAGCTGAAAAGTATTCAGTGGAGACTTCATCTTCATTATCCCTTTCAAATTTTGACAATTCATGCATCTCCCCAGGCTGTCTCGCCTCTTGACCCACGCTTTCTTGCAATTCTGGCAGGGAAAGATCTCTAGCATCAAAAGAATGGACAGTGGACTCCTTCAAATTCTTGCATTGACTTAAAGAATGCAAATTCACACCCACATCAGGTTCTAAATCATCATTGCATGCAAGACAAGGTGCCTCTCCAAACCTATGATCAATGGAAGCAGGAGAAGAAGTATAACTAGGATCAAGATGCTCAGTAAATGATTCCAATCCTCCACACTCCAGATTGAGACTCACTAATCCATCATCTTGATTGCATGCATCAGCTACTGCTTGACAATTCAGAGCAGAATGAGAATTAAGGATAACAGAAATGGCATTGTCAGCCATTGTCCTCTCTGGTATAGCAACTGAGTTATTTGATCTAATCTTAGGCAGAGTAGCACCCTCGTCGGCAAGGAAAGAAGTCTCGAGGGATAAGTGATAAGCTGCAAATATTGCATATTGAACAACGTCTTTCACTTTCTTCAGTTCTTCCCGACACCGACCCCTTAGCAGGACCTACAAAAGAACCACAGGAATCCAATCAGAGAAAACAAAATTCTGGAAAGTTTTCTTCTACGTTAAACCAGTAGATGAAAATGATAATAATTGAAAGTTAGCCAATAAAAAGTATGAGCATTGGAGTTGGAACGAGGTAAACAAAGAATGTGTGGATATATTTCCTTGTGGAATACAATTCATAACAAATACCATATAGAGATCGATCAAGGTGTATAAACATCCATACTTATAATTATAAACAATGTGACCACCACCACCGTACTTTTAATCATTTACACCAGCACAAAATTGCTCATGAGAAAGGAAAAGGGGAAATATGAGACAACTTAGAAAGAGATTAAAATATTTTGACAAATAAGATTTTACAGGGATCTAACCCCATCCCCCATCCAGCCATCCCTTGTTTATTCCCTTACCTTTAGATTACTGATTGTGAACTATTTAAAACTCATAAAAAAAGTGCAATACTGTAACTGATGAAAGCATGGTCTTGATATTTCATCAGCAAATTCCTGCATGTCGATACCAATATAATCAAAATTTAAAAACCACTATCACTTAATCCCCATACAACATATGAAGACATATTCTGCACAAAATCTAAAAAGTCCCTATTATTTATTATTGTTAATTATCTTTTAATGTTAAGATTTTTTGAGTCAGAATAATCCTAAATTCCTAATATGTGATACCTAGTTTTATCCATTATATTGATAGGTTCCAAGTCAACCTTTTGCGGACGAAAACCTCTGATCAATGTGAATTGTATTGGTTTGTAAGAGTTTTATTAATCACCACATGAACAGCCTAACTGCATTGATAATCACACAACTATACGAGGACCTGTTCATCACTTGCTTGCTTCTTTAGTTAAATCACATTTCCTCTTTAATCAGATGCTTCATCCATACCCAATGCGTGTACGATAGTACTACTAATGATTAGAAGAATGCACCAAATAGAACGTAACATTCAAGACGCAGCAATTTGTATGCAAATCATAATTATCTAATATATCCTTCTTATAAATTATGAAATCAAAGAGATGACGACCATAAAAAAATTTTGCTCATAAGAGTAAAAAACTAAACAATGCGATGAATATAGAGGCTACTATCATTAACATTTTGCTAGTATTACTAGTGAGAGAGAGGGAGAGAGAGAAGCAGAAGTCAGTAAATCAAGATATACCTCAAAAGCGGCAAAAAAGATACACACTAGTTGCAGACTAAAGAGATGCTAAAATTAAACCACAAAACTTCCAGGATTTAAAACCAATAAAGCTAATCATAAACATGAGTATAAGATCACTACCGTGCAACCTAAACGCCTTGGACACCCTTCAAAAAACATCAATGTTTTAGATGGCTTTTTGTTGAACTGGTTGGCAGTCTCATGTTCTTCAGAGACTTTTTCTAAGCGGAAAAGTTCACAGTGTCCAAGTCGTGTAGCAGAAACATTATTAATTGATGTACTGATAAGAGCACCAGTGCACCGCGCTATCCGCTCCAGTAATGGCCTTTTCACATTTAGCACCAATGAAATTTCCTTCGCTAGGAGTAGGTCTTGGGCATATGATGACACACTTTTTTCCACCAGAAGAACATTTGGACGAAGAGCTTCTATCTTCGAGATTACCATCTTAAGATGATCATTCTCCTGATCACAAAAGAAAGAGTGAAAAGAAAGTTCAAACTACAGGATAAAATTCTCTCTAAGTGTATAATTAAACATATGCAAAGAAAGAACCTGTTGCAGTAATGTATTAAAAGATGCCAACTGATTTGGAATTTTCTGATATTCAAGCGCTCCCCCTAAAATAAGCAATCGAGGATTTTTATATTGTGATGTCATGCGCTTGTGCTTTATATTTTTTGTACAAACTACTCCTTTAATAAGGGTGCTGCATTAAGAAAAAATATAACTCAATAAACGGTGAAATAAATTCAAGCAAAAAATCTGCAAAATTGGAAAGAGGAATATCTGAAAGAATCCAAGCATGTCGTACCTATCACTCGGATTTCCCAATGCTACACATTTAACCTTTACATAATCACCAGGATCCATACTGCCTCCTTTGCTTGTATCTGGTTTCACAAAATTGGCAGCCTGCGATGCTATCATTGTTACTATGTCAAGCCAGTCCTCATTACTGTCCTCTTTCCCCACTCTGATACCCTCGCCACGTAATAGCTCCGAGACAAGAGCCCTAAAATGCCCCTGAACCACAGCTCTAAGAGGTTTCTTATTACCCTCATTCTGCTTCTCCTTTGCTGGAAACATACTAGAAAGGCTACTACTAGATGAGAACATTGCACTTGAGTCCCCAATCTCATCATCATCATCATCGTACGAGAAACAATTACTCTCCGCCTCAGCATTTTCATCATCAGGCGGTGGGGGAAACCAGATAAGACCATTATTTTCAAAATCCAATGGCTTATGTGAATTAACATACGGGTCCCGGAAAGTAGATTGATCATCAGAGTCAGTATTCTCAGGATCCTCGTTCCTTGACTCAGGCATTTTTAAAACAGCCATACCTTCTCTATCTAAGGGACAATCATTCTGAGCCAAAGGGCTTCCCTCTTGACCCCGCTGTACAAAATGCCCAACTCTATAAGGAGTAAAATAGTTCCTAGAGGGGCTGTCTGAGGGACTTGATCCCACTGACGTGTAAAACTCGTGTCTAGCACTAACACTACTTGAATCTATATCTGAAATGTCGTGATAATATTCACCAAATGGATTGAAAATGTGCTTCCCAGCCTCCTCTGGTTCTTCTTCATCACTCCTGCATATTAATAAATAGATGCATAATAACACATTCACTACCATACAAGCATGAAAAAAAAAAAAAAAAATTCCAATCATACTAACAGCTGCCTCACATTATATTGCAATAGAACTTATCGATTTCCTATGCTAAAGTTTTGGTACAGCCATCTAAATAGAAAATCTACCTGCTGAGTGAGCGACAGACAGATATGGGAGAAGGGTGAGCACTGAACGAAGTCATACTCTTGTTCCTGCTAGTCACTGCTTGTGGGGAGTTTCCACAATCCCGGGATTCAAGATAGTGAGCAAGACGATCACTCTGACCCCTTTTGCCTTTCTGCTCGATGCTAGAACTGGGAGAGGGTGGCTCGGGGCTCTCTCTTGGGGAGACAGAAGGATGTACCTTCTCACAATACTTCCTCCCACATCCATGTCTCGTGCTAATAATCCCGTCACAGAACCGGCAAGACTTGATACTCTCCCTACTAGACACAACAGCACCACTACTGCTCTGATCATTACAACAGTTCCCACACAACCATCGACCGCAACTTTGGCAATGGTAAACATTGCAAGTCTCACTGAATTTTGCAGCACACTCACAACAACACATTTTGCAAACGTTTTGAGGCATCTCAAACTCCCCAGGCAAACAAGACAGATCGCTTGCTCTCCAAGAAATCCAAGACCTAACCTTTTCTATCAGATCTAGTAATGAACTATCAGGTATTCCCATCAAACAACAAGAACCCACCAAAAGTCTCTCCTCCTTCTCCTTCTTCTTCTTTAACTCGAATTTGATGTAGAACTAAAAAAAATGAAAAATCTAAAAGAACCCACAATAAAAATGGTGTGGGTGATTTGGGTGTGTGTTTATGGGTAACAATCGATTTTAACTTTTTTAGATTTTTTGATTTTTTGATATCTTTCCTTTTTTTCTCTCTCTAAAATAGGTGTAAAAAAGGAAACAAAAATCCTCCAATGAATCAGAAAATATTATATTCAAGGGAGGAAATTAACACAACCTATTAACTAATAAGAGATTCACAGATCTTGAATATATATATTTACACCAAATCATATCATCACAATAACAACAGCAATTAAAGCTTGATAATAATAAGACTAACCCTAAAAAATTAACAAAAAGCCCAGTTAAATCAACACTTAACCGATCCCAGATTCATCAATAATGCATTCAATCACCGATTCTATCATCACAATCACAAAAACGAGACCCCCAGAACCCAGAACCTTGGAATAAGAAAGAAAAAACGAACCAACAAGAAAAACCCAGTCCCCAAAACCACGAAACCAAACCAAAAAAAAAAAAAGTGAGTGAGAGAGAGAACTAGATGCGAGGCAAAATGAGAATGAGAAGAAGAAAAAGGAAGAAAACGGAGAAGGTTCCCTGTCTACCGGAATCGGCTCGCATCTCGAACATGTTTTTATTTCTTCTTCTTCTCTTTTTCGCTGCTGTTTTCATTTCACTACTCCATTAAAACTTAATTTAATTTTTTTGCAAAAACAACAAAGCACACTTTCTCTTTTTTTCTTTCTTTATTTATATTATTATTATATTATTGCACATCTATCTCTCTCTCTCTTACTTTTCTTTAATTGTTAATGGATGAATAGATGGATAAAAAAGATAAAAAGATTCTTTTATCTTACTTGTTAGTTGTTACTTGTTTCACCAGAGGAATTTTGTAATTTACTTGCTTATTAATTAGGGCTTACGAGTTACGACTACTTCATCAAAAAAAAAAAAAAAAAAAAAAAAATCATATCTACAGTAAATTCCAGCAAATTTGTGTTCCAATTAATATGCTTGTTTTTTTCCTCTTTCGTGTGGTGATTGGTCAGCAAGATGCTTGTTTAGGGTTTATGTTTTGGATTTCTTTTTTTTTTTTTAAGAAAAAAATAGTTCGGATTTAGTGTATTTTGTTTTTGTAAGAACTTGTAAAAACAGTTTTTGTTGTTGTTTTTGTTTTTGTTTTTTTTATTATTATTCTAATATTTTCTAATTTTTATAATTATTACATTTGAGTCAACTGCAGTATATGTTTTATTTTTATTTTTTTTCATTACATAAATTTCACGGGCAGGATTTTTGACGTATCTATATGAGCTTCTTTAAGAAATATTTATATTTTCAAATTTTTTTATTTAATATATCAATATATTATTATTTATATTTTTTGGATGGGAAATTTATTTAAATATTACAAATGGAAATTATTAACTGTTCAAAAGATTTTTATTTTATTTTTAATTTTAATAGTTGTTCCATGACCTAAGTAATCTTGAGAGTTGAATAACAAATTCCGCAACCTAAATTAACTTTGTCTGCCGTGGTATCAGAGCCTCGTTCTCTGGAGTCCAGAGTGACTGAGTTAGTCTATCTTGATTCTTCAGCTTCATTTAGAAAGGTTCTCTCTTCCCTATGGCTAACAGTATCAACCTTACTCCTCCCAGATTATCTTCCTCTTTATCTATCACCCCTACTCCTTCCATACGTCGTACTCTTTCTAGTAGGATAGAAAATTTAGTAGAATATTCTCATATTCCTCAAAATGCCCAGATCACAGACACTTCTGTCCCTCTGCTCAACCCCTACAATATTTTCAAAAGACACAAGTCTATGGTCTCCCGCATGACTCGTCTAGTTTCACACAGGCCTCTTCCAGTTAAAGAATACATTCAGTCTACAGGGCTTGATAACTGTCTCATCCCTTCTTCGCCTGCTGAACAATATGTTGACCTTGAGATTGGTCAATCTATGATCGACCACTGGATCAATGAAGGCTACTCTCACCTTCACATTGGTGTTGTACGCCTTATTCTCACTCTCCATGGACGAAAAGGTATTCCAGTCACTGCAAAGATAGCTTTACTCAACACCATCTACAAAAGCTATGAGCAAGCAGTCATTGGTACTTGCTTATCCACCCTTCATGCTGGTAGTATCTCCCTGACTTACTACCCGAATTTCAACATCCCCCTTCGGGATCCAAATCTACACACCTGCCTTAAAGTTCAGATCCAGATCACTGGTGCAGATATGCAACCAGATTCCTGCATGGCTACTCTTCACCACCAGATCGCTTACCGCCTCCAGGATCATGCCCTTGATCTTCCCATCCCCGGCCATACCGGTGATACCCTCTTCATCAAGGCAGAAAGAGAAAACGATATCCCCACTATCATTCAGATCCCAAAGCAGTTTCCTAAAGAAAAACTTCTTGAAATTATGCCTTTGGAATGGATATCCAACTACGAACAAGCCTTCCAAAACACCACTCCAGTCATCGCATCTGAGTCCTCCCACAAAAGACAAGAGGATGGTTCCATCTTAACAACTTTCAAACCTGTCACCAATGCTTCTTCTAGCGTTCCCCCGACAGCTCCTCCCATTTTCCAAGCTCTTTTGATCAAACCAGTCACCACTGAAGATGATATCCCTATCCACAGCTTTGAAGCTGACGGTTCTCCTATCTTCACTGACAAAATCAACGGCCACTTCATTTGGGATAATGACCCTACAATGTGTGATCCTAACTGTGATTGCAGAGAATGCCTTTCGGCCTTTTCCATCCCTTGCAAACCAGCCATCAAACCACAAAAACCTGACAGGTCATTCAAACCTTGGATAGGTCTTCACCCCGTCAAACACAAGCCATTGCCCATCTATGACCGAGCACTACAGATCCTTCGATCTGAAGGCCTCCTTCCTGATGTCCAGCATCAGCCTCCTATTCCACAACCGATCCCTTGTTTCATGGCGTCCAAATACGATGCTAACTTCTCACCTCTAGAACCCAGGTCTATTTCTGACAAGAATCTTCACTTCAAACCTTATATCCAAACCTCTGAAGTCCAACCTGATGGTACATTCAAAAAACCATCTCAAGCAAAACAAGTCCTCAATTGGCACACTCAAAATGCAGAAGCTCAAAATAAAGTTCTCTTCTCCATTGATCAAAAGATTGACAAGGTTAACAACCGTGTCAAAACACAAGACCAACGTTTCTTATCTATGGACAAAGTCTTCAGAGATATGTACTCTGATCTTCAGGGTCGCATTGCCAAACTAGATAGTGATCTACATAGCTACATCAACCAAGGATACATTGGTCCAGATTTCAACCAAAAAGAAAGAGAAATCAGACAGCTCAAGGCTCAGCTAGAACAAATGAACAAAGATAAGTTACAATCTGCTTTTATCTCCTCTTACCATAAGCCTTATACTCGTTCTCTCTTTTCTACATCTCCACCATATTCTCCTCCTCCCCTAGATGACTCACAATTCTTCAAATCCACTGGAGAATTATTCAAACGATATCCTCCCTTAAGGTCACAACCAACCCCGTCCAAACAAGATCCCACACCATCTTCTTCCAAGAAGGAGAAACAGCCTGTATTGGACCCATTTGACCCTGTCCTACATGCTTCAATACATCGTCATTTTCACTCCGACGAAGATTCTGATGTTCATTCCCTCCGGTCTACACAGTTCTCAGATGACACAGAACTATCTCCAGAACCAGAACCTAAATTGGCAGAAGAATTCCGCCAAACTCTCATGGCTTCCAGGACTGATCCTCAGCCTTCCACCCGTACATATGAATCTCCTGATGAATCTTCCAACATTCCATATGTTGAAGAACCTGCTGATAATCCCCTTCCGACCCATCCTACGTCGGCAAGGCCTACTAATGGCCCCTGGTTTACTCTTGACAATGCCTCTCCAGACACATGGAGAAAAAAGATTTCAAAAAACATAATTGATAATCTCTCAAGGCATGTATTGCTTTATAATTATAAAAAAAAAAAAAAAAGACGACAACAACAACAGGATGATCTTTTGATTCTTCGTTGATTTGGTCTTCGGGGTGACCCTTCTTAAGCCCCGGTGATCAAGAGTGTGGTTTGGTCACCTCCGACTCTTGGTTGGATCAAAATGAATACAGATGGTGCTGTTATGGGCTCTCCGGGGGTTGGTGGTTGTGGTGGTATCTTTCGGAACTGTAGAGCATTTGTGAAGAGTTGCTTTGCTATTCCTCTTAGTCAGGTTTTCACGTTTGAAGCCGAGTTTCTGACTGCCTCATTGGCCATTAATTTGGCTTGGAAGTATGGGTGACATCGAATCTGGCTTGAGAGCAATTCTTCTTATGTGGTTCAACTTCTTTATTCTAGTTTTGAGATGGTTCCTTGGAGGGTTTGTCAGGCGTGGCAGCGTTGCATTTTCCAGATCTCACAGATGGATTTTCAGGTTTCCCATATTTTCAAGAAGGGGAATCAGATTGCATATGCGCTTTCTAAGCATGCGTTGAAGCTTCAGGCTGATTCTTGGTGGTTCTCTGCCCCGCCGTTATGTTCTTCGTTAGTTGGCAATGACTACATGGGTTAGGAATCTTTTCGTTTTTCTTGATGTTTTCTTTTTCTTTTATGTATAAGCATGCATTGAAGCTTCATGCTGATTCTTGGTGGTTCTCTGCCCCGCCGTTATGTTCTTCGTTAGTTGGCAATGACTGCATGGGTTAGGAATCTTTTCGTTTTTCTTGATGTTTTCTTTTTCTTTTTTGTTTGGGGTTGTTTTCCCCCTAGTTCTTTGGGCTTTGTAGCTTTTTGTCACTATTTACTTTTCTTTTTATCTTCTATGTATACGGATACTGTCTAGGGGTTTTTTAGCATATGATCGCTTATGATGTTTTTTCCCCTTATATTAGTCCAATTTTATTAAAAAAACAAAAACAAAAACAAAAACAATACATGTGTTTTTTCATAGTATAAAAAATACATTTAAGAAATATTACTAAATATTTTTGTGGAAAAAAAAAATAACAAACAAGTTTTTATTGAAAAAATATAGTTCAATCAAAAGAAAAGAATTTAGGTTTTAATATTTGATAGTATTTTTCACAATAACATAAACATTTTTTAAAAATAAATATGGATTCAAAAGGAATTATTATATATAATGACCGAAATTTTATATTATTTTATAAAATTAAGAATAGGTTTAACCGATTAAGACTCTTTGTTAAAATAGTAATAATAATAATAACAAAAACGAAATATAATTTTTATTTTTTATTTTTTTTAGGGGCAAGATGGTTATATCCTCTTAAATGTAAATTTATAAATTAATGATTTTTTTTGTCTCAAATTTTTTTAATAACAATTAAAAAAATATTAAAAAATAAAAAACTCTAACACATCTTTTGATGATTTTCTAATTAATGAGCATTAATTAACACATTTTTTTTTTTACGCACATGTATATATGTTAGTTGACAACTTCCAGAATTGGGTTATGTTTGGTGGGTCAAAAACTCAGGATACATGACTATAGTTCGGATCCAGTTTGGTCCCGGTTCCATGGGAACCCAAAATCAGAACCGAACCGTCTGGAGGAAGGTTTCGATTCACCCGGTTCTGACGTTTCGGTTTTTTTTTTTTAATAACCTAGATCACAAATCACAAACTCTTGTGTGCTCTTAACCTGTTATGGCTTGAAATTCTATGTATAAATTTGTGTTGTGATCTAATTGTTGATTTAATTGAAGATCTGGATATTGGAAAGGCAGAAGAAGGAGAAGAGATTGAAGATGAGAAGCAGATTATAGAATTTGAGAGAGAGAGAGAATAGAAATTGTTAGAAGAGTGTAATTGACAACATAAGTTTTATATTCCCATTTCATTCGTTTATATAAAAAGCAAAAGAACAATACTAGCCGAACATTAAAATAAGTTCTAGTCAAAAGGACGAAGAGGAGAAGAGCTCTGCTCTGTGCTACAAAGAAGCTTGTAGATCTGGGAGAAAGAACAGAGAAGCTGTTAACAGATGGAGCCGCCACTGTCCTACCCCAATCACAGACCCCGATCGCACCTCGCCACACCAGTTTCGGTTCTCGGTGATTTGTTGATGCATTCAACCTTTTGAGATCTGGAAACAAGCATTCTTTTCTCTTGCATCTCATTCTTTCAAACAGAGTGAATCCAACCAGTAAGATCTAATAAACCAAGAAGCAGATCTGAACCAAGAAGGCAAGAAGCAGATCTTCTTTTTTTTTTTTTTTCAATTAAAAAATAATAATAAGGCACCGGTTTCGGTCCGGTTTTGAGAGGGGTGATTCCTGTTCGATTCCACTTGGTCATGTCTAATAATGGGTCAATTAAGTTGACTATAACAATATGGGCAAAGAATTTTTAATTTTTAATTTATTTGAAATATTGCAATCATTCAAGGTTTTTGAGAAGGGGGAGAAACTCAAACCCAAGACCTCGTGAGTAGGTGTGATAAGCTACTATCGAGCCAACCTCATCTTGTTTATGGACATAACTTTTTTTTTTTTTTTTTGAAATAACATATGTAGTGATGTGACTCAAACATAAAATATTGATATCTCTCATCTTTTGTTTTACAATGTTGAAAGCTCTTTTGGATGAAGCAAAAATGGAACCAAAAGAAAGGCGGTGGAAAAAGAGCCCCTAAAAAGAAAAAGAAAAAAATAAACAGCTTTTAGAGATGAAATTGTTTGGTGGGAGGAAAATACGGTTGTAGTTATTTTTTGTGGGAAATAATGAGAAATGCTGTAAGGATTTCTAGTAGAGTTTCTCAATTGAGAAACCTATATCCACAATTTCTTAAAAAAAAAATATCTGCCACATCATTTTCATATTTAGGTTAGAAAATTGTATTGGAGATGTTTTCAAAATGCATAAGAGCATCTCCAATGCTATTATGCATTTGGAGAAAATTTAATGCAACATAGGATAGATTGATAATGAGGTAGAAAAAACTTCTCCAATACAATTATCTAACTTCAATATGAAGGTGATGTGGCAACAAATTATTTTTAGTGAATATGGAAATGGGTTTCTAACTTTAGAAACTCTCCTAAACTTGTTGTAGGGGATCGCTCTTCAGTTGTTTGAAATGGGCATCTGCAACCTGTGTAAAGAACAAAGAAGACAAGAAAGAGAGGTCGAACGTTTGGGACACCGAGGTGGTGCCTTCCAAGCAATCTCTGATGCTCAAGTCAACAATATGTTCGTAAATAGACGATATTGAGCAAAAGAGAATAAAATTAATAATGAAAGCAAACTGTAATCAAATAAATATGTTGAATGATGATCTATGTAGCGAAGAAATAGAAATTGAGTCAGAGCATGGGACATGAAGTGTCTGGTGATTGGCTGTTGAATTAGTTGGTGAACTAGTAGCAATTTAATGGAATAAGACGATTTCGATGGCCGGAAATATCAAGTTGATTAGTTACGGAGTCTTAGTCTCTCGCAATATAGTTTGAGTCAGTGGTGGCACGGTTCCGGTCCGGTTCCGGTTCCGGTTCGGAACCGACGGTTCCGGTTCCAAGGTTTAGTGGAACCGGAACCGGAACCGGACCCGGTTTGAACCGGTTCCGGTTCTACAGGAACCGGCGGTTTTGAACCGGATTTTTATTTTTTATTTTTTATTTTAACAAACAAAAAAAAAAAATTCTAAGTTCTAACTTGTAACTTATAAGTTGTAGATTGTAATTGAATAAAATAAAATATATAAATGACAAATTACAAAATAAAATTCATTGGGTTCATAAGTTCATTGGATGTTGGAAGTTAGATCATCGTCATCCGAGTATCCAACCGAAAATAAAATAAACAAATGACAAATTACAAAATTAAATTAAAATAAAAGTAAACAAAATTACAATTTACATTTCATTGGGTATTTGGAAATTGAGTCACCCGAATTTCAAAAATAACATAAAATAAATAAATGACAAATTACAAAATTAAATTAAAATAAAATAAAACTAAAAAAAATGTAAAGTTATTAGCCTTGCACTTAATTTTTACCACAATTAAGTTGCCTACGTATCCTCTTAGGGGGGTTTAGAGGAATCAAAGGCCACGTAGTTCTCATACATTTTATTACAGATTTACAGATTTACGGTTCCGGTGCTCAGCTTACTCCAGAGCCTTCGCCCGCTTCGGGTTCGTCGCTTTTAAAGAAATCATATGTCGGTTCTTGTTGGATTTCTTGTTGTCTGTATTCCGCTTTCGTCCAGTCGTCAACACAAACCTGTATCTATAGTGCTTTTGGAGTCAAGCACGAACGTTTTTCATCCAAAATATTGCCCACGGCGCTGAACTCTTGTTCCACCGCCACAGTAGAAACCGGTGTTGAAAAAATATTTTTGGCTATCATAGCCAAAATTGGATAGTACTTCGTAGCATCATTCTAATATTTTAAGAGGTCAAATTCTTCAGGAAAATCATAAGAAGAAGCTAGATAAGATTCAAGCTCGGCATGCGAATCGGAGCTTGATGAAGAACATCTTGGTTTTTTATTTTTTTTTGAGAACATACTATACCCTAAATTCATAAATCTAGAGGAGGAGGATGGAGGCTGAGATGCAGTTTTTGTTCGTGCAACATCTACGTTCGGAGTACCGGATCCATAAAATGTAACATATTCATCATATAAATCATACAATAATTTCTTAACTCTACCACAACATGCTTCAATATCATATTCAATATTTAAACCTTCTTTGCCATAATAACCATCTAGATAATAAGACAAAGATTGTAATTTGTGTCGTGGATCAAAAACCATACCAATCAAATAAATATTTGGAAATTCCGTATAATAATTTAACCATTTTTGCTTCATAGAACTAACGGCTTCCTTTATTGCTTGGTCAGATTCACAATAAAAAAATGCACCAGCAATATTAATACTCTCAATAACAAATAAATGTGTTGTAGGAAAATAAATTTTAGAAAAATTTTGTGTAGCATTATAAAAAACTCTTAACAAATTGAAAACATTGTAACAAGCATCCCAATGAGATTCAAAAAGTTGAATGTTAGGAACATGAAATTGAATAAAAGAAACTAATAAATCCCTATACTCATAACTTTGAGCAAGCAATTTATAAGTAGAATTCCAACGTGTTGGAACATCACGAGCAAATTTAATGGCACGTCTACCATTTTGTTTACAATATCTTGCCCATGCTTTCATTGTAGAAGGATTTCTCCATAAAAACATTAGGGCTTTTTTAATAGGTTCAATAAAACATTGAAGAGTTTCTAATCATTTTTGAACACATATATTTAAAACATGGCATGCACATCTTTGATGAAAAAATGTACCACCAAGAAAGGGTTTGCATAAATCAATTAAAAGTGGAATAGCAGCGGTATTGGCAGAAGCATTATCAAAACCAATTGCAAAAATTTTGTTTTCAATACTATACTCTGAAAAAATAATTCTAAGCTGTCTAAAAATATTTTGAGCATTGTGTGAATCATCAAAAACTCTAAAAGCAAGAATTCTTTTTTGGATTGTCCATGCATTATCCATAAAATGGCAAGTGACACCCAAGTATGAATGCGTTTGCCAATGGTCAGTCCATATGTCGGCACATACGGTAACACGACCATTATATTTTTTTAAAAAAATTTCTAACTTTTTTTTGTCTCTCACATAAATCTTTTCAAGTGTTTGTGTGAGCGTGGATCTAGGGACACGGCATGCAGCAGGGTTTAATGCTCGTCGACAATAGTTAATAAAGCCAACCCTCTCACCAAAACTGAATGATAAATGTTCTACTGCTACCATCCTAGCTAATTCTTCTCTATTTTGTTCATCACTATAACGAAATAATTGTTGGTTAGGAGTAGCGTACCTGGGAATTTGTGTTTGTGACCTCATTCTGACCACTGCGTCTGGATGTTTAACTTCAATATGCTTCCAATAAGTGCCATATCCTCCGGATTTGCTCCATTTATATACTTTGTTGCAGTAATTGCAAGCTGCTGTAAAGCTTCCATCTTCATTCCTAATTTTCTTCATATGTTTGACGAAGAGATCAGATTTGTTCTGCTTCTGTATCAGATCTTCCTCCCTTTCTAGATCCACTTCCGGTGTATCAAAACCAAAATCCGGAGGTGTATCAATATCAGGCATATTTTCTGACTGGCTTGTCAAATTGTTGGGGGTGGTTTCATTGGGATCGGGTTCATAAATTGTAAGAGGGGGATCAAGAATATTTAGGCCTAGGTCTTCAGCATAGGTCCGACGTTGCAGATATTCATGATAGGTGGGGTTGTTATGATCGAGATTATTGATCATAATACCCTTACCTTTCATTGAAATCGAACGCCTAGGACCGTCACAGCCGTGACCCCTTCCATTTCCACCACTTCCACTTGCCATTTAAAAATAAATTTGGGAGAGAATAGGAAACTTAGAACTTAGAAGAATAATTGACTAATTGGAAATTAAATAAATTGGAAATAAGATAAATTGCAAATAAAATAAATTGGAAATAAAATTAATTGAAAATAAAATAAATTACAAATAAAATAAATTGGATATAAAATTAATTGAAAATAAAATATATTGGAATTTGGAAATAAAATAAATTGCAAATAAAATAAATTGGATATAAAATTAATTGAAAATAAAATATATTGGGAATAAAATAAATTGCAAATAAAATAAATTGGAAATTGGAAATAAAATTAATTTCAAATAAAATAATTAAAAAATGAAATAAATATTAAAAACCTTTTAAACTTGGAGATTGAGAGACTTATCACTTGAGAGTTGAGAGTTGAGAGAGTGTTGGAGAGAAATTAGAGAGAATTGAGAAGAAATTGGTGTGAGGAAAAATGAAAGGGGGGGGGGGGGGGGGGGGGGGGGGGGGGGGGGGGGGGGGGGGGGGGGGGGGGGGGGGGGGTATTTATAGAAAAGAAAAAAAATAAAATAAAAAAAGGGGTAGCCGTTGGACCCCAACGGCCTGCTGACGTCAGCAGACCGTTGGGCCTAATGGTCGGCTGACGTCAGCCGACCGTTGGGCTCCAACGGCAGCCCAACAAAAAAAATATATATATATATATTTTTTTTAATTTGTCGAACCGCCGGTTCGAACCGGAACTGGAACCGCCGGTTCCAATCCGGTTCGAACCGGCGGTTCGACCAAACTCTTGAACCGGAACCGGAACCGGTCTCCGCCGGTTCCGGTTCCGGTTCCACCGGTTCGAGTTCCGGTTCCGGTTTCAGTTCCGACGGTTCCAACCGGAACCGTGCCAGGTCTAGTTTGAGTTTATAAAGAGCATTCAAAACCACTTCTCTATGAAGTTGGGGTTCTATTTATACAGTGAACGATCTCCGAGATTTCCTCAAATCCCTTCTTTTGTAGGATCCGAATCCTAGTTAAATTCAAATTTGACTAACGATCATCACATTTCATAAATGTAAGACTTGGTCAAAGTGGAACTAAGGCCCCGTTTGATTTTTTGTTTGAAGA
Organism: Acer yangbiense; assembly: GCA_008009225.1. NCBI lineage: Eukaryota > Viridiplantae > Streptophyta > Magnoliopsida > Sapindales > Sapindaceae > Acer > Acer yangbiense. The sequence goes on from CM017768.1 coordinate 37,633,021, forward strand.
CTGAACAGTGCTAAATGTTACTAAAGACTGAATAGTGACTGAAAACTGAAAACTGAAAAACATGTTTGTTTTTTTTCACTGAAAACTGAACATAAGTGATAAGTTGTTTGTTTTTTTAAGTTATAAATATCTGAAAATAAATATTTTTACCTTTATACCATTTTAACTATTATTTGTTATATATTTACATTTTAATATATTAAGGACAACTCTAACATGTAAATTAATTATAAAATAAATTTATTTAGTTATTAATAATTATTCAAATTTATATTATTCTGGATTGGTTGGTTTGTGAATAGATTGATTTTTTTTTTTTTTTGGTTCTAAATTTAATATCATTATCAATGAATAACAACATGAATATCATTTTATATTTTTTGAACAGTAAACATTTATTAAAAGGGCAACAACAGCCCAAGAGTAGAGCACAAACAGCAACAAAAGCAAACAACCAAACCACGCCAGCAAGACCAAAAAAAAAAGAGAAAGGAAAAGGCAAGAGCAGGAAATAGATTAAATTATAAATACAATTAGGGCTTTAACAGAAGACAAAATTGGAAATATATTAAATTGATGAGGATAGTTTTGGAAGTAAAACTTTGTATTAAATTCTCTTGGATTTGTGTTAAGTGAAAAGTGAAAAATTTTCACTTTTCAAAACAAGTGGTTTTAGGTGCTCATTAAGTGATTTTACTACTTAAAAAATCAAACAAAATAACTGAATGAAACACATTAAGTGTCATTCAGTGTTAAGTGGAAAAATCAAACATGGCCTAAGTCTAATGAGTTGAGCTGAAGGGATTCAGTCGAATCCTCTCGTTTTGGGCTTGACCCACAACTACACCAACTGTTAGTCTTGAGCCTAATGCCATTTTTTGACTACCACAAATGCTGACTAGGATTTCTAACTATTTCCACTAATAATATTATAGCCTATTTAATTGTAAAATAAATGAGGAGAGAGAGTGAGAAATGTTTTATGATGATTGGTCTTACAATTAATGCATATTTTAGATAATTGCATTGCATGGGAGATGAGAATATGTATTTTTTTTTCCAAAGTGGATCAATATTCAATAGAAATGATGTTGTGTTACTATTTAGAAATCAAAAAATGCATATTAGCATTGGAGATGATCTAATAGTATTGTAGATGTTGTGAGACTAATGGACCTCTCAATAGGATTTGAACCCAGATGAAGTTTTGACCATCTGTCAGAGAAAAAAATAATGAATGGATCTTGTAGGATTCCCAAGAAATTCTTTGATTTCTTCTTAAAGCAGATGCTTATTCATCTGTCTTTCACGTTTTGTGAATAGCTGGGACATTGAGGATTATCAATAAAGGCATTTAGGGAATCTGTCTAATTCTATCTCTGTTCGTTCCATTTGAAGAAAGGAAGGATCCCAAAGAATCAATCTTTCTTTTAATTGTTGAATCTCTCTTTGATTGATCAATTTGTGATATTCTGAATCCTCATTACTAAATGAATCTAAATGATCTCTAGATTGATCAAAAGATCCTTTCAATTGGCTAGAATCCGTTACTTGAACGAAACTAGATCTTGTGAAATCATATTGAATATTTGATGATACATTCCATACCTTGCTAAAAAATCGATCCTTGTATACCAACCACACATTGTCTAAGCAAATCCAATTCTCTCTCGATATCTTCCTAAAAAAATCCGATTCATGCGGATTCTTCCCCTAACTAATGAAGAGATCTTGGTAGAATTGCCACATATGAAATTGAGCACAATTTTGCAAAGAAATAGCACACTTGTTTCTCAAGAAGAGATAGGCAAAACGCTTAATATCATTTGATTGAATAGTTGACCAAGCTCCTTGTTGTTTGAAGAAACCCTCCACTTCAATTGGTATTTTTTTCATGAAAAGCAAACATGAGATAACAAATCAAGTCTTTCACTAAGATTTCGAATAGTTGTCCCAAATTCAATCTGATTATGTTTCGCTTCTTACTTGGAGAAAGACGATCAAACAATTCTTAACCATGGTCCTTACAAATCGGATCATCCATATAATATACAAAAGGAAACTTCAGATATTTATTATCTTTGTCTTTGAATGAGATCTCAATTCCAGTGACGATTTCATTAGATGTCTTACAACCAGAATCCCTATTTTTTCCTCCACCACCACGAACCCTGATCGGACCAAATATTGTACGATTTTGTACCCTTATTTCCTATTCTTTGTGCTTAATTCTCGGGCATTTCCCCGTATTTAATATTGCAAAATCAAGTGTTTCAGGTTTTATTAGGCCTCAAGGGCAATTGTGAAGAAGAGGAGTATCTTGGTGTAAGAAAGGAGCATAAAGAAATGAAACAGGGCAATCTCGCCACTTGCTGAATATAGGTCGTCATGGCGATAGGGAGGTGTTTTACAAAGGACCAGAGGTCGCCATTTGGTCGCCATGACGACAAAAAGGATTGTTTCAGAAGAGCAAAGGTCGCCATTTGGTCGCCCCAGGGTCGCCATGGCGACAGACTATTTTTCTCCAAGAAAATGCATCAGATGTGGTCGCCATGGCGACCTTCAAGGGCAAATGGCGACCTCTCCCCAAATTCCTCAGTGTCGCCATTTGCAAAGAGCAAAAAAGATGATGCTCATGACGACAATTGGATCTCAAAAAGCGTAACAGTATATCGCCATGAGGTCGCCATGGCGGCACAAATAGCGACATTCCTGCCACATCAGCTTTCCAAGAGATTTTCAGCACAAAATCAAAGCTAGTATAAATATCCCTCTTCTCTGAGTTTGAAAACACACAAGAATATACAGAGTTTTAGAAAGCACACTTTTACTTAGCATTTTTAGACCTAGATTTCTTCCATAACTCCCACTTCCAAATTCCGCCATTTCTAACCTTGAACTACCTTTTCCATCAAACACTCAACACCAAATCTATCCTACCTCACCAAACCATTCCTCTCTCACCATATTATTCACCATATTACCTTAGTCACACACCATTTGATACTCATCACAATTCTACACAAATGAGCATCTAATGAGGGAAAGGATTGAGCATTAAAGAAGGTGACCTACGAGTGATTTCCTCATTTATTACTCTCTTTTCCTATTTGTAACTATATGTAGCTAAAACCCCCAATCTAGGGGGTTGGTGTTAGAAACACTTGGACTTGGGGTTGCTTGACTATATTTTAATTGAATCTCTATGTATTTTCTATTTATTATATCTTTAGATTCTTGTCACTATATGATTGATTTGTATATCAACCTATTAATCATAATCTTGTTAGAATAATCTATTATATAATCACCTTTGGAATGACAACCTTATTTGATTAAAGAATTCAATAAATATGATGGATTATTGTAGGGAATACCAACCACAATAATCCAAACCTTGCTTTGAGGTTAATCCATATGAGATTGGTTCTTTATGATAGTTTGAAAAGCACCCTTAATCCACTTGCAACTTCACTAATCTCTTAGCGTATCTCTTAATTGATTTCACCCGCTTTTCTTATCTTAGATTGTTGAGATTCTATTTTACCTATCACTTTTGTTACTTTTACTTTATGTATGTTTTGTAGTATTTTAAACCACCCACTATCCATTTATCATGATTTATATTATCGCAATCTTAGATTAGTTAATCAACCTAACTATTACTTCATTTCCCTGTGGAACGAATCCAACTTACCATTATTACGTTCTATATCCTAAAAGGCACTACAAGAAAAATAGTCTAAGACAACATTCAATTAGCAACATACATCAGGTAAATGTTGCTAAAAGTCACATATCGCAACACGCGAAAAATGCATGTTGTGGAAGTGATTTACAACAACACACATGCATAAGTAGTCAATAAGGGGAGACATATTACAACGTATAACTGATAAATATTGCGAAAGGTTACGTATTACAACACGCAATGCGAGTTGTTAAAAAATCACAATAAATGACAACACACATTTTACGCAAGTTGTTAAACGACTTGTCTTTCGCAACACACAAGTTCGCATGTTGTTAAACTATTAGTTTTTCGCAACACGCAAATTTGCATGTTGTTAAAGTTATTGCATTTTGCAACACACAAACCCCCATGTTGTTAAATGTCTTAAGTTTCGCAACACGCAGACTTGCATATTGCTAAATTTCCTACATTTCACAACATGCAATCTGCACGTTGTTAAAAAGGGTTTATCTTCCACAACGCGCAGCTTTACTTGTTGTTAAAAATGTGTCTTTCGCAACACGCACTTACTTATGTTGTTAAAAATAACATATTCTGCAACACACCAATCTTATTGTTGTCATAGACTTATATTTAACAACATACTTTGTTTTAATGTTATCGAAACTCGGAGTTTTTACAACTAGATTATACATGTTGTTAAAAATAACTAAATATTCATTTTCAAAATACGGTATTTTAAATGCTCATTATTTTTTTTATACTAATTAATTTAATCTAAATAGATAAAAATAAAAATTTAATATTTGATCATTTTATTTATATTATTAAAGGATGTTTACTATAGCAATATAGACAGATATATAGCAATAACAAAATTATTAGGGTGGTTACGCTATATTAAAAAGCTTAAAATTTTGACTAAAATTTGTTATTTAAATATTTAGTTATTTATTTTTATTCAATTCATCGATAGAAATCTATTATATATTATATATATAATAGATTTCTATTATGAATGTTTTACAATTAGGGGTATATATTATATATTTATATTATATAAATATATTATTATATATATTCTATAATATAATATATATATATTGTAAATTCTATATTATATATATAATATACTTTTATATTTTATTATTATTATCTATAATATATCATGTTATTATGAATGTTTTATAATTAGGGGTATTTTGGTCAAAATATAGTTAACTCAATTCCATTCCGTTGTTAACCAAACAAAATAATACTGATTCAGACACTAGTTCTAAAGTTCCAACCAAACAAAAAACTTAGTTTTCCTTTCCTTTCCTTTCCTTTCCTTTCCTTTCCTTTCTTATTCTCATTCTCATTACCATTCCACCATGTAACCAAACGTGACCATAGAGTATTGACCAATAACTCGACTATATATGTTTTAAAAAATATAATTTTATTAAAAGTTTCAATAAATATTTTTTAATATATGTCTGTCGTAGAAATTAGAATTTTGATTAGTTGAATAAATTTAAATTTATCTGACAAGGTTTTTTTTTTTTTTTTTCCTTTCTAACAACTCATATAGGTTATATATAAATATTGTTCAATTGTTAACACAACAAGTCTTGTAGTCAAGTGGTAAAGACTTCCAACTATTAATTTGAGGTCTCAAGTTCAATTCTCAATAATGACAATTAATTGTCATTATTATCAGAAGTGGCTGGAGGCGGCGGCGATGGTGGGTGGTCGGACGGAAGCCGGTGGCGGTGGGTGGCCGGAGGTGACGGTCATGGCCGAACGGTGGATGGCGGTCGTGGCCGGATGGTTGACAGACGACATCAATGGTGGGTGGTCGCCCGGACGATGGCGACTATGGGTGGCCGGATGACGGCCGGTGGCGACAGAGGTGGATTGCCGGACGACATCGGGTGGCCGGATGGCGACGGTGGAGTGTTAACATCTACTGCAACGTACTGCATTTGTTGCGGTACTTATCTATAGCAACACACAACGCGTGTTGTTATAGATGTTTATGTACAGTGCGTGTTGCCATAAATATTTTTGAAAACGAACGTGGTGCGTTGTTACAAATATCGACGACGACATACATAGACATTGTCATTAGTTATAACAACGTGCGCTTCATGTTGTTATTATATCTACGACAACACGCAGTGTAAGTTGTAAAATGAATATCATCTTTTGGCAACAAGGGTATCAACAATAGGCAAGGCATGTTGCGAAATGTTTTCGCAATACACATTGCATGTTGCGGTAGACCTAATTTGTTGTAGTGAGGATTCCGAAATGGTAAAACATTATTTCCAAAAAGATCACATATATATATTGTTTTGATGTGCACAAACGACCTCATCAAAAATGGCGCTGCTGCCGGGGAAATGGTAGCAATCGTTAAATTGATTAACTTTTCTATGTAGTTTAGATTATTGGTAATTAGTTCACTACATTTTATATTGTTTAGTGTCTTTAAATTTTAGTTCCATTAGGATTCTTTATGTTTTGGTATTGTGTTTTTACTCTAATTTCAGGATATGGATTCTCTTGCAATGCAAATAGAAAAATTCAATGAGGGAATGGTTTCATTTGCCTCAAGAACCTCAAGGGTGACAGAAGATCAAACTGGAAATGATAAGAAAATGGGATTGAAAGAAGGAGATTTAGGAGATGAGATGAAGAGGAACCTCCAACAGACTCAGACAACCTATGAGAGACTTTTGAATTGATTCATGGAAGCTAGTCAAGATAGGTTCTCAAAGCTAGAGGATTCAATAAAGAGAATCGAAGGACACATAGGAAGGTTCGTGGACAAGGTGTTGAATGGAGAAATCGGAAGCTCAAGTGATTCACTCCACCTAGGTAGTGCTAAAGCCATTTGAAGAAGTGGTAGAATAGTGAACAATGGGAGAAATGAAGAACCAGTTGAAGAAAGTAACAAAGCACCTAGGGAAAGGAATGATGAAGAGAAGGAAACTCCGGCTAGAGAAGATACCAGAGGTGAAAGAATTCAAGTTCCAAATAAAGAGGAGACACCAAAGGCGGATTCTAGCAACAACAAGCTCCCTAGTCCCATTACTCCTAGAGTACCATATCCAGGAAGGTTGAGAAAAGATAAGATGGAGAAATCATTCCAAGACATTTACGATGTGCTTTCTAAGGTAACAATCAACTTACCTTTTTTGGATGCAATTCAAAAGATGCCGGCATGGAAAGTTCTTCAAAGAGTTAAATAAGGAGAATTATAGGTATAGGCCAAGAAATCAAGAGAGGCTTAATGAGAATGCAAGTGCGGTTATTCAAAAGAGACTCCCTCCAAAGCTAAAAGATCCAGAAAGCTTTATCATCAGTGTAACCATTGGCGGAGAAGGACAAGTAAGAGCTATGCTCAACCTAGGGGCAAGCATCAACTTGATGCCATTCACAATTTACAAGAAGTTGGGGTTGAATGAACTAAGGCCAATGAAAATGTCTCTCATTTTGGCGGATCAATCGGCTAGGCAACCTAAAGGAATAGTTGAATATGTCCTAATACAATTAGATAAGCTGATCATCCCGGCAGACTTTGTAGTATTAGATATGGAGGTAGATCTGGATGAGAAAGACTCCTTAATCCTTTTAGGACGTCATTTCATAGCCACTGAAAAGGCAATCATAAATGTGCACGAAGGGAAGTTGACCTTGAAAGTTCTTGATGAAGTTGTGGAATACAATGTGTTTGAATCCTTAGCTTGTCCAATTTGTTCTCATGATTGTTATAGCATGGATATAATGGATAGTGTTGAAGAAGTGGCTAGTGAGAGGAAGTTTTGTCAAGATAGAATGGATGAATTGATTCATGAGAATGGCGATATAGCAAATGAGTTAGGAGATCCTATGGAAGGATTGATAAGAACGGAGATGAACAACAAAGAAGAGCACCCTCCTCAAAAGTTAGATTTGAAAGAGCTCCCTTCAACACTAAAGTATGCATTCCTAGATTGTGATAGCAACTTCCCAGTCATCATTGCAGCAGATTTAGACCAAGAAGAAGAGAAGAGATTGCTTAAGGTCTTGAGAAGATACAAGAAGGCTATAGGATGGAATCTATATGACATTAAAGGAATCAGTCCAACATTATACATGCATAAGATCCTATTGGAAGTTGACACCAAGCCAACTAGGGAGGCACAATGTAGGTTAAATCCTATCATGCAAGAGGTGGTCAAAAAAGAGGTATTGAAACTCCTTGACGTTGGCATCATCTACCCAATATCGGATAGCAAATGGGTGAGTCCTATACATGTGGTGCCTAAGAAATCCGGAATCACAGTGGTGAAGAATGAGCAGAATGAGTTGATTCCACAACGTCTACAAACAGGATGGAGGGTTTATATCGACTATAGGAAACTGAACACAAACACGAGAAAAGACCATTTCCCACTTCCTTTTATCGATTAGATGTTGGAACGCCTTGCAGGACATAGCCATTATTGTTTCCTTGATGGCTACTCCGGATACAACCAAATCGCCATAGCTCTCGAAGACCAAGAGAAGACAACATTTACATGTCCGTTTGACACTTATGCTTATAGAAGAATGCCCTTCGGGCTTTGCAATGCACCAGCCACTTTTCAAAGGTGTATGACCTTAATTTTCTCAGATATGGTGGAAGACGTCATAGAGATATTTATGGATGACTTTTCGGTATTCGAGGTTTTATTTGATTTATGTTTAGAAAACTTATCCTTGGTACTCTAAAGATGTGAAAAGACGAGTCTTGTGCTAAATTGGGAGAAATGCCATTTTATGGTGAAAAGTGGTATAGTTTTGGGACACGTCATATCAGAGAAGGGCATTAAGGTTGATAAGGCAAAAATAGAGGTGATGAAGAGTTTACCCCCACCTAGGATGGTAAAAGATATTAGATCATTCCTTGGTCATGCAAGTTTCTATCGACGGTTCATAAAGGATTTCTCAAAGATTTCGAGACCTTTATGCATTTTACTTCAAAAAGAGGTGGAATTCGAGTTTAGTAACGAATGTTCCATAGCATTCAAGGTTTTGAAAGAGGCACTAACCACGGCTCCCATTATCATGCCACCTAATTGGAGTCTCCAGTTTGAGCTTATGTGTGATGCTTCAGATTATGCCATAGGTGCAGTTTTGGGGCAACGAATAGAGAAGTTCCAGCATGTCATTTATTACGCATCTCGTACTCTTAACAATGCTCAATTGAATTACTTAATTACGGAGAAGGAGCTCTTGGCGATAGTATTTGCCTTGGAAAAATTTAGGCAATATCTGGTTGGTTCAAAGGTTATAGTGTACACAGATCATGTCGCCATCCGATATCTATTGTATAAGAAGGATGCAAAGCCTAGGTTGATTAGAGGGATACTACTCTTACAAGAATTCGACCTAGAAATTAGAGACAAAAAGGGGTGTGAGAACGTGGTAGCGGATCATTTGAGCAGGATGACTGAAGGGAATGATAAGGAGGAAGATGAATTACCCTTGAGAGAAAGCTTCCCCGATGAACAATTATGGGTGGTACAAGAGAAGGACCTATGGTATGTGGACATAGTGAATTATTTAGCCTCAAAAGTGATACCTTTAGAGTTGAACCCACAAGCGAAAAAAAAAGGTTCATTGCTAGTACTAGATTTTACTTTTGGGATAAGCCTTACCTTTTTAAACGTGGTTCGGATCAAGTAATTAGAAGGTGCATCCCGGAAGGTGAGCAAGGAGAAATACTAAAATTTTGTCATGAATGTGAGTGTGGAGGTCATTATAATGGTCAAAGGACAATGATGAAAATCCTCCAATGCGGATTCTATTGGACAACTTTGGTGAAAGATGCTTATGAGTTTTGCTTGAAGTGTGATAGATGTCAAAGGTCAGGAAATATCAGAAAAAGGGATGAGATGCCACTGAATAGTGAGCATGTTGTTGATTTGTTTGACGTTTGGGGGATAGACTTCATGGGTCCATTCGTTACATCCCAAGGTTACAACTTCATTATAGTGGCCGTGGACTACGTGTCTAAGTGGGTGGAGGCAATCCTACAAGGACGAGTGATAGTCATGTGGTAATTGGGTTTATTAAAGAGCATATCTTCTCAAGGTTTGGGATTCCCAGGGCGATAATTAGTGATGGTGGAAGTCACTTTTATAATAAGATTTTTAGAGCCTTATTGAAGAAATATGGAGTCAGACATAAGGTGGCATCCCCTTACCATCCCTAAACTTCGGGACAAGTGGAGGTAAGCAACTGGCATATCAAGCAAATTTTAGAAAAGACTGTCAATATGAGTAGAAAGGATTGGGCCTCCAGACTGAGTGACGCATTGTGGGCATATAGGACAGCTTTTAAAACACCCATAGGGATGAGTCCCTTTCGGCTAGTCTTTGGGAAAGATTGCCACTTACCGGTAGAACTTGAGTACAACGCTTTATGGGCCATCCGGAAACTAAATCTAGACCATGACAAAGCCGGAGAGGAAAGGAAACTCCAACTCAGTGAACTAGAAGAGTTTAGGTTAGAAGCTTATGAAAGCACAAGGCTCTACAAGAAGAAGATGAAGTTTTATCATGACAAGAGTCTTAGAAGAAAAGAACTCTATCCAGGAATGCTTGTTCTACTTTATGAGTCTCGTTTGAAGTTATTTCCTGGAAAGCTTAAATCGAGATGGTCGAGACTTTACAGGATTGTACAAGTTTTTGCTCACGGTGCTATTGAAATTGAAAATATAAAGACGAGCGAGAGGTTTAAAGTGAATGGACATCGGTTGAAACCATATAGGGGAGGAGACCCAACTTGGGAAGCTATTTCAAATGAATATTTGATCGATCCACGCAGGTAACCATTGTTCTATCTTTTTCTTTTTATGCTTTACTTTTGTGAGTTTTTAGTTTAAGCCATTTTAGTCCTTGTTTTCATTTTTGCTTCTTGTTTTACTTTTGATTAGAATAAGAGTGTGCGTTGAAATTTTGGTAGAGGATTTAGGGAGTATGTGCTTTCTTGCATAATTTTGTTGATTGATGATTGTGCATACTAGGATGAGAGAGCAATATGCCGATTTATTGACATTCATTGAATATTGCCGATAATTTATGATTGTTGCTTTAGATGTGTGGGTTGCGCCATGTCAACAAATTTTACCTCCCATGAACATTGAGGACAATGTCCAGTTTAAGTTTGGGGGTACATTTGTGCAACACCACTTTACTCTCTATGCTTGGTTTTACAATTTGAGCCGATTTTTCAAATTTTTGCGATAATACCATATTGAGCATTCCCTGCTTATTGAGATTATGATTTACATAAGTAGTGTGGAATTGTGCATCTTTGTCATTGTATGGTTTAAATTAATGTCATGCCATTTGGGACTTCATTGAACAAAGCGCGTAGATCTTTTTCTCAAAATGTTAGGATGGATTATCATTGTTGCTTGAAGGGCTAAGAATTAATAGTGGAGATTCCCGAGAGGATCACAAACACGGCCCAAAAGAAGCATATTTAGAGTTGTCAAAAAAATTCACTTTAAACACACTCTCTCAAACACTCTTTTAAGCATTTATAGGTCTCATTTGCACTCAAAAAAGTTGCATATCATAGAATACTATAGACTGCTAGTGGATGCTTTGATTTGCTCATGGACAAACCTTTAGAAAGGACTTTAGGCAATGCATGTGAAGAAAACCGTAATTGGACCAAAATACTTCCTCACCCTCTAAAATGTGTGTGCTCCTAAGCCCTTTCGAAGCCAAATACATCTTAAGCTTTTCATTTTGTGAACCACATCTAAATTAACCATATAGCCTAAATAGTTGACTTACCTCAATCGAATGATTTTTATAAAGGCTTAGGTTATAAATGTAAGCTCTTTTATGTGAAAATGTTGATGCATGTACCTAGGCATGTAATTTTGTGTTTAGAGCATTGAAATGCAAAAGAAAAGCAAAAGCAAAAGCAAAGAAAAAAAAAGAAAAAAGTTTGAAATGAAAAAGATGTATGCAAAAGAAAAGAAAAGAAAGGCAAAGCCAAGAAAAAGATAAAATGAAAAGAAAGATATGAATTAGGCACAATTGGCCTAGATAGAGGGTTTAGAATTGAATAGGCTACTCAAGAAAAGTTTGAGTAGTGAATATGCATTTGAAATGATATTGTAAGCAATGGACGCCAAAGTGTGAAGCAAGTGGAACTTGTAATTAGAATGTATGCTGAAAGTAGAATCATTAGGTTTCTTGTGATCTATTTGACCCATTATTTGACTCACCATTCACCTAAGCCCCATTATAACCAAAGAAAGACCTTCACGATCTTTAGGGATGTTCATTTTGTGAATTGTGGTTTTCGCATGTTCTTTCTAATAAATGATTTGCAAATCCATTCATAGGACCACATTTTTCAGAAATTGCGTTTTAAATAACATCATATGCAATCAATTTGATTTTATGAAATTAACTCATATTGCATATGTACTTTTAAGGAAAGCTTAGGATTCTGAGAGAAGAAATGAGAGAATCCGGTAAGGAATAGCTATCAAGGCGAATTACATTCTAAACTGAACAGTACCTTTGCTTTGAGGCTTAGGCATTTTTGAATGTGAGATAGTGCTGCGTGCAATCATATCTAAAAGTGGCATGTTTTTAATTTTTACTTGACATTTTCTTACATGAATAGGTCCTTACTACTGCATCATTGTTCTAATCTCTTCATTATTTGGTTTCGCTTATCATTCAATGGCTGGTAAAACCTTGTTAGGATGATTTGAACTTGTTTGAAAAATTGTGAAATATCTTGATAAATGTCTAGGGGTTGATTGATGATTGTTTTGCTCGAGGACGAGCAAAAAATAGGTTTGGGGGTATTTGATCGGACCAAATATGGTACGATTTTGTACCCTTATTTCCTATTCTTTGTTCTTAATTCTTGGGCGTTTCCCCGTATTTAATATTGCAAAATCAAGTGTTTCAGGTTTTATTAAGCCTCAAGGGCAATTGTGAAGAAGAGGAGTATCTTGGTGTAAGAAAGGAGCATAAAGACATGAAACAGGGCAATCTCGCCACTTGCTGAATATAGGTCGCCATGGCGACAGGGAGGTGTTTTACAGAGGACCAGAGGTCGCCATGGCGACAGAAAGGATTGTTTCAGAAGAGCAAAGGTCGCCCCAGGGTTGCCATGGCGACAGACTATTTTTCTCCAAGAAAATGCATCAGGTGTGGTCACCATTTGCATGTCGCCATGGCGACCTTCAAGGGCAAATGGCGACCTCTCCCCAAATTCCTCAGTGTCGCCATTTGCAAAGAGCAAAAAAGATGATGCTCATGGCGACAATTGGATCTCAGAAAGCGTAACAGTATCTCGCCATGGCGACACAAATAGCGACACAAATAGCGACATTCCCGCCACATCAGCTTTCCAAGAGATTTTCAGCACAAAATCAAAGCTAGTATAAATATCCCTCTTCTCTGAGTTTGAAAACACACAAGAATATACAGAGTTTTAGCAAGCACACTTTTACTTAGCATTTTAAGACCTAGATTTCTTCCATAACTCCTACTTCCAAATTCCTCCATTTCTAACCTTGAACTACCTTTTCCATCAAACACTCAACACCAAATCTATCCTACCTCACCAAACCATTCCTCTCTCACCATATTCTTCACCATATTACCATAGTCACACACCATTTGACACTCATCACAATTCTACACAAAGGAGCATCTAAGGAGGGAAATGATTGATCATTAAAGAAGGTGACATACGGGTGATTTCCTCATTTATTACTCTCTTTTCCTATTTGTAACTATGTGTAGCTAAAAACCCCCAATCTAAGGGTTGGTGTTAGAAACACTTGGACTTGGGGTTGCTTGACTATATTTTAATTGAATCTCTATGTATTTTCTATTTATTATATATTTAGATTCTTGTCACTATATGATTGATTTGTATATCAACCTATTAATCATAATCTTGTTAGAATAATCTATTATATAATCACCTTTGGAATGACAACCTTATTTGATTAAAGAATTCAATAAATAGGAGGGATTATTGTAGGGAATACCAACCATAATAATCGAAACCTTGCTTTGAGGTTAATCCATATGAGATTGGTTCTTTATGATAGTTTGAAAAGCACCCTTAATTCACTTGCAACTTCACTAATCCCTTAGCGTATCTCTTAATTGATTTCGCCCACTTTTCTTTTCTTAGATTGTTGAGATTCTATTTTACTTATCACTTTTGTTACTTTTACTTTATGTATGTTTTGTAGTATTTTAAACCACCCACTATCCATTTATCATGATTTATATTATCGCAATCTTAGATTAGTTAATCAACCTAACTATTACTTCATTTCCCTATGGAACGAATCCAACTTACCATTATTACGTTTTATATCCTAAAAAGATTCTGAAGTGGTAAAACATTATTTCCAAAAAGATCACATATATATATTGTTTTAATGTGCACAAACGACCTCATCAAACCTTAGTTAGATTCAGGCATGATACACTTTTTAGTTATTGGGAGAACCCAAGTACTCTCTTTCAGATCCAGGAAAAAGCTCTTTGAGATCTTTTTTCCCCTTTTAAAAGATCCAGGAGCAAAACAATCAACATATTGATATTGAAAGACCCAAAAGATTCTTCCAATGTATCATTTATAGGTCCTATGGAATTCATAGGTATAGTAAGAAGCCCTGTCAAATAGAGATTTTTTCTTGTGATCATATTTCGATTATTAATACGATATATAAAGATCGCCACTACAAATAGTAATACACCCTTGATCATGAAATATTGATTGCTTGTTGAACCCTATGAATTGCGTGAAAGTAGGATACTTAAAATTCGTGGCTCTAAGAGTTTTATTAAACGTTCTTGGTGGAAAACAATGTGAATGAAAGATCCCACTGAATTGAAATTGGTCCATGAATCTAAGAAACAGTGAGAATTCTTGACCTCTCTCAATTCGAATTTCCAGGATTTGAATTGATATCCTTTCATTGATTCCTCATAAATTGCATTTATTTATCCTAAAGATTTCATTTCAATTGGAACTTGGTTATTCACCATGTACGAGGATCCCTGCTAAGCATCCATGGCTAAATGGTTAAAGTGCCCAACTTATAATTGGCGAATTCACAAGTTCAATTCCTACTGGATGCACACCAATGGGACCCTCCAATAAGTCTATTGGAATTGGCTCAGTATCAATGGAATCTTAGCATCTATACATAACGAATTGGTGTGGTATATTCATATCATAGCAGTAAGAACTAGCATTCTTATTGAGACTCAAACTCACAGGGAAGAAAATAGATTTATGGATGGAATCAAATATGCAGTATTTACAAACAAAAGTATTTGGTTATTGGGGAAAAATCAATATACTTATAATGTCGAATTAGGATCAACTAGGACAGAAATAAAGCATTAGGTCGAACTCTTCTTTTGGTGTCAAGGTAATAGCTATGAATAGTCATCAACTCCCCTGAAAAAGGCAGAAGAATGAGACTCATTACGGGAAATACAAGACGTATGATCATTATGCTTCAACCAGGTTATTCTATTCTACCTCTTAGAAAGAAAAGAACTTAAATCAAAATACTTAAGAGCATGCCGATACATTTATACAAAACTTCTGCCCCAAGCATACACAATGGAGCCGTAGAGAGTCAAGTGAAATCCAATCCACAAAATAATTTGATCTATGGATAGCATTGTTGTGGTAAAGGTCGTAATGCTAAAGGAATCATTATCGTAGGGCAAATAGGGGGATGTCATAATCGTCTTGTAAATACAATCACCGTTAAATTGTCTTAAGCTCACCTAGGTGGGGGGGGGGGGGGGGGTGAATAGGTTTTAATGCCTTTTTTGATTCCTTGAAACAAACAAAAGTTTGTCCCTTTATATAGCTTATATCACACCTCAATAAACACAAACAAGCATGCATAGACTATTGATAATCATATTCAATTGATAGATCAAACATAGCCTATGAATTGCATGAGGAGGTTATACCAAAAAAATACACAAATCAACAAGTACTTGTTTTCATTATAAATGTCTCAATTGTACAAGTACATGTAATAGATACAAATCAATCAAAGATGTTGTCTCATAAGAATGCAATTAATGACAATACATTAAAGATCAATTTGATTCAAATTCAACAAATAACAAAGAGATAAGGAAAGAGAAACTTGACACACGATATTTTTAATGTGATAAATCTTCGAAGAGGAAACGTCCACGGGTTGAATCTACAACCACCTTTAAAATGTTTTTCACTAGTGTTAACTGCCAAAAATGGCAGGGGTTCAAAGAAGAATTTTCCATCGAACATTGGAGAATGACCGAGGTAGAAAGACGCTGTAGAAGAGCATCTTGGTACCCCGCCAGAACCAACGGCTCTTAGACTCAAAAGATACCAGAAAGCAAAGAAGCCGGGTTCCGAGGAATCCGCTACCACGTAGAATCTAATATCCCGCTACCACGCAGAATCCAGTATCCCGCTACCATGTAGAATCCAGTATCCCGATACTTTATGGTTTTGATATCATGCTACAACATCAGCCGGTATCCGGATACCCAGACATAATGATACCTCGAATTTCATAAAAAAAGGGTAAGATATCTCGACCCTTTCCTAAGCCAGCTGACCAGACAGATAAAACACCAGGAAGAACGTATTATAAAGGTAAGCCTAGCACGCTCAAAAAACAGTTTTAAAGCGACAATAAAACACCACCGTTCAAGACTAATAAAGAATTATGCTCATTCCCGCCACTAAGAGTTCTATTTGAATTGAGAGTCAACTCCCACACAATTTGCCAGAGAAGGGATCGCTTAATTCTAGAGATCAAATCCCACGATAAACTCGTTGATCGCCAAGGAAAGTCTTGTAATTGCTAAAACCCTAGACCGAAGTTATAGGAGTGCATGGCAAGAAACAAGACCTATATATACATCGTATTATCACAAGGGAAGGGGACGGCAACTTGAGTGCCTAACCCTACTTGATATTTTTCCACCTATCGACATGCACGAGAGCTTCATCGCCATTGCCAACTGAGTGTATTATCCCATCACCATAGCTATCTGAAATCTCCATTGTATTCCTATCATGTGTTTATTATCAATAAAAGAGTGTTACGTGTGATCCCTTATTTATGTGAATTTGTTCCTACTATTATCATTGCCTTTTTACTGAATTTTTAGGAAGCTAAGGGTATTGAACTACTTGATATCCCTCCGACTGAAATCTACCCTGATTCTAGTCCCTTGAATTGTTAATTGGAAAATCACCCCAGTGACAATTTTCAGTTAACACTTTTGGTCCGTCTGTGGGAAAGAACTCCTATCTCATTACAAAGTCACTTAGCTCTACCCAGAAGAGGTAGAAGATGAGGCTCCGATCCTCCCAGGGGTAGCCCAATCCATCAGGGCCCCATTCCCTCACTTCCATTCAGAGAAACCAAGGGAAAAGGAGGGGAACGAGAAGCCAGATCCCAGCACCGATTCCTCTACCCAACGCGGGCTCCGTGCCCTAGGACCCCCTTGTCTAAGAGGTAAATCGGGATACCATGGGCAACACGCTGCTGCCTACGTGGAGAGCATCCACCTCCGGATGATTGCCCAAGGAATACCCTTTGAAGCACCCAGACTAGTAGGAGAAACCGGACCGAGTACCCAGGTACCAGTCTTTGATAGACTCGGACCGCCATTGCCAGTTCAAAATCATCCTGAAGATTTTAGGCCCCGACAGGTGAAGTCAGCGTTTGACATTCCTCCCAGAAGGAACCAGCCAGTGGCTAGACCGACAACAGAGAAGAGAGCGCCTCAGCTCGATACAGATGGTAGTACCTGGCCTAGGAGAAACCCGTGGGGGTACTCAGCCCTAGAAGGAGGAGCACAAGGAGACAACCGTGGAATCTGAAACTTCAGGTAATGAAGGCTCAGTAGCTCGATCTAGGAACAATGGGTCCAGTCGCCTTGAAGATCAAATGGCCAAAATGGTAAAGGAACTCGAGGAGTTAAGGAAGGGGAAACACCGGGTTACCCGGAAGAACCCCTTGGGGGAGATAAATGCACCCTTCTCTAGGAGGATCAGAGAAGCGGAGCTACCCTCTAAATTCAAGATGCCTACCGAAAAATATTATGGATTAGAAGATTCCGTGAGCCACATGGAGAGCTTCGTCCACCAGATAGAGGTCCAAAATGCTACCCGGTCAACAATATGCAGAATGTTTCCTTCCACTCTGACCGACTGTGCCAAGACATGGTTCAGAAAGTTACACCAGGTAGTGTGGATTCTTTTACAAAACTTACTACATATTTTTGTACTCAGTTTCAGGGGATCAAACCTCGTCCTAAGGACCCCGTTCTACTGCAATATATGATCCAGGAGCGGGGTGAGACGCTGAGATCCTATATAGAGAAGTTCCACAAAGAACTGATCTAGATGGGAGTGTTTACCGAGAAGGAGACCTTGACGAATTTTAGAAGGAACCTGTGAGCTGGCAAATTATTCCGGTCATTTGCCAAGCATCTGCCTGAGACTTACCAAGAGGCCTATGACAGGGCACTGGAAAAGGTGGACATAGATGAACAACTCCGGGTCAAGGTTAAGCATGATGAAGCCCGATCAGCTAAGCGACCTAAGAAAGAGTCTCCTTAGCTTGTAGTTGCAAAGAAGTTTCATAATCATCCTCCAAACCGGTCGACCTACCGGCCACCACCTTCTCCCCAGCATCGGGATAGATACCCGGTGAGAAGGACCCCTCATAAGACCTCACAACCACTAAGAGAGGTAGCACGAGTAGCAAGTGAAGAAGATTGGTACAATCATTATACTCCTCTCAATGCATCTCGAGAGACCATATACCTCGCCATCTGCAATAAAGGTTTGCTTAGAAAGCCTAGTCTTATAAAAATCCCGGCCGATCAGAGGAACCGCTACAAGTACTGTGATTTCCATGAGGATGTAGGACACAACACATCTGAATGCTATAGCCTCCATAACCAGATTGAAGGATTGGTAAGGGGAGGGCTCTTGGTTGAATTTTTACAGTAGGTACGGGATAGCATCAGGGCAAGAAAGGAGGTGCAAGGAGAGATGCGAGATGCGAGATGCGAGATACGGAAGAAAAAAGGAAGGACAATAACAAAGACTTGATGCAACAAATCCAAGTCATTCACATCATCAGCGGAGGCCCAACACGAGCAGGAACTTCCAATAACTCAAGGAAGAACCATGCTAGGAAGATCCATGCTAGGAAGATCCCAAGGCTTACTACTGGTCATGATGTACTCCAAGTCTTCAGGGGATCCCAAGATAATCCTCACTCTGCCCAGATCATTTTCATTGAGGATGATACCTACAACACGGTTCAGCCTCATGATGATCCAATGGTGATCACGGTACATATCGCTAATTACCGGGTTCACCGCATCCTGATAGATACATGGAGCAGTGTGGACATTTTATTCAAAGAAGCGCCAGTTGGGACGCATATTCTACTGGTAATAATAGGAGAAGCTCCCTTTCAGCAGAATATCATGACAGAGTTTATTGTGGTCGATACCCCATCCGCCTACAATGCGATCCTAGGAAGACCTTTCCTATCAGGAATCAGGGGATTGTTGTCCATTTATCACAACGTCATAAAATTCACAGTAGGAACCAAGGTAAGAGAAGTCTGGGGGGACCAGTAAGCAGCCCGCACCTGTTATACAGTATCCACTAATCCTACTGCATTAGCTAAGCAGTGTGCCCATATAACCAGTGAACCAAGCCGCGAGGTACCGAAGCAGGATCACTATGTCCTAGAAGAAGGAGAAGTGCCGGACATGATTATAGAAGAAAATGAAGAGGAAGAATGGGGATGGATTGGTGGTCACCCCGCGGAGCAGTTAGAAGAGATATAAATCAGAAAAGGAGATCCGACCAAAGTAGTGAAGATATGAGGCGCGTTGGATTATGAAGTCAGAAGAAATCTGGTAAAGCTCCTTGAAGAATATAATGACATTTTTGCCTGGAGTCACGATGAAATGCCAGGTATCCCTCTCAACCTAGTAGCTCACAGGTTAGCAGTGGATGCAACTTTCAAGCCAGTCAAACAGAAGCAGAGACATTTCAACGCCGAGCAGAATGCCGTGGTATAGAAAGAAGTTGATAAGCTTCTAAAAGCCAGATTCATCAGAGAGTCCCGATACCTCGAGTGGATCGCCAACGTGGTCATGGTGACCAAAGCCAATGGGAAGTGGCGTATGTGTGTGGATTACATTGATCTCGACCGAGCTTGCCCCGAAGGATGGCTTCCCTCTACCTAAAATAGATCAGCTGATTGATTCTACTGCAGGTAACAAACTTCTAAGCTTTATGGATGCTTTCTCGGGGTACAACTAGATCATGATGTACCCCGCTGATCAAGACAAAACCAGCTTCATCACTGGACAAGGCCTCTATTACTATAAGGTGATGCCATTCGACCTCAAAAATGCTAGAGCCACTTACCAGCGATTGGTGAACAAGTTATTCAAGTAGCAGATAGGAAGGTCTATGGAAGTATACATAGATGACATGATCACCAACTCCCAGATGACCGACCAACACCTCGAAGATTTATGACAAACCTTCCAAGTAATTAGGGAGAACCAGATGAGGTTGAATCTTGCTAAGTGTGCATTCGGGGTAGCAGTAGAGAAATTTTTTGGGTTCATGGTACATGAGAAAGGAATCGAGACCAATCCCGAAAAAATCAAAGTCATCATGGATCTTGAATCCCCCACTACCCTTCAGCAGGCGCAGGGATTGACTGGCAGGATAGCAGCATTGAACCGCTTCATATCCCGATCTACAGATAAGTGCTTACCTTTCTTTAAACTAATTAAACAGGGTAAGAAGATGAAGTGAGATCAAGTGAGCGAACAAGCATTTCAAGCGTTGAAGAAGTACCTAGCTAGTCCGCCTCTGCTGGTGAAACCCCTTTCAGGAGAAGAACTACAACTTTATTTGGCGGTATCAGAAATCGTAACAAACGGGGCCTTAGTCAAGGAGTGTAGTGATGGAGCCTAGAGACCAATCTACTATGTGAGCCGTTGATGCAGTAAAATCTGTGTTCAATTTACTAAGAAAGTTCGTTCACTGGGATCGGCGATTCTATCGGTCAAAACCAATTAATCTAGCAAGGATTTAATCTAAGTGCGGAAAACTAAATTGCATAATGCTTTGCTTTGGAAGTTTGTTTAATTCTAAAATTTACCTAAATTATGACTACTTGAACTAAAGACTAAAATTAAATCAAATCAAATATCACACAAAGAATGAATGTATGGAGAGAAATACTAGGGAATCGATGCACCTTTCTTAGACACTCAATGCTCTCAATCAGTCTCAATAAACACCTCAATAGAGTTTAGGGCTTGTTTTGATAATAAACAATTAAGAACGAATCTCCTTCCCACCACTCGCACAAAGGCCATGTGTCAAGTGATGGTAACGAAATCCTTTAGAACAAAACTCTAAGCCAAATCAATGCAACAAGGCCATGCAAACATTAACTTTCAAATCTATTAAGCTTACGATTGTGATTTAAATGGAAAAGGCCATTCACATCTAAACCCTAATCTCATGGGATAAACTAAATCACAAATCCATATCAATTGAGGCCACAAAATAATATGAATAAGTAAAGTAGAACAATTAATTCAATAGACAAGACTAAAACTCAATTGATTAACAAAAGATAGACTAATTGATTACATAGAGTTATCCAAAATTGGTTACATCAATCCCCTAGTTAAAGGTTTAGTTACACATCAATGGAGAGAATAAAAACATAGAAGAGATGAAGATAAAACCCATGATGGCGAGATGCTTCTGTCTTGAAATCCCCGTCGTCTTCTTGTTTTTAGTAATCTTCTAATGATGGCATGAATATGAAAGAATGAAAGAATGGTGTTATGAATCTTGATCTGATTGTCTGATAAGGTCGGTCCCTTCTTTTTGCTTTTTCCTTCTTTCTTTTTATAGGTCTTCAGCAGCTTTGAGGAAACGCGGAGACGGTCCAACGCTTGACGTGCCGCTGGGTGGGCACGTGCATGGGCAGCGGAAAATCCAAGACAAACACGCTGGAATGGCTCGCTTGAGGGGTCGCTTGGGAGGCATTTGCCTCTTGGGCGGCATGGGCCGCGGTAAATCACCCTTCTCGACCGCCTGGAGTGCCGCCGATGGTGCATGTGCCTGTTGAGCGGCATGGGCTGCGGAAATTGAGGATTTTGGCCTTTCCTTCATCGTTTGACTCCATCATTTCCAAAATAAGATTAGATCAACGCCTCTATGGAAAGAGACCTACAACGACTTAACAAACACATCAACCCACCAAAAAAGACCCAAGAAACAAGCATAAACATAGGCAAAATGGGCAAAATATAAGCATAGAATTAGACTGATCAAATACCCCCAAACCTATCTTTTGCTCGTCCTCGAGCAAAACCAAACATTCCTAAACTGAAAAGAAAACTAAATCCTAATAAAGCCACTTTCGCAGGGAACGCGATAGCATTAAGCACATGCTACAAGCCTTTAAACCTCTAGGTGTCCCTAGTAGGAGGAGTGTTGTCTCCTGAGGGTTCTCAGCTATGACACCCACAAACATATCCCACAAAACCAATCATTCAAGATGCAATCGATTAATGCCCAGATTGAAACAATGCATGCAAAAGCCAATAGGTAAAGACTAACATTATGTCACAAATTTGAATGCATTGCTCAATTTAAGATGAAAAGCCCACACTCAAGATATTCAAGCATCAAAAACACTTTTGCCGAATGCCATAGATGTAATTCGCCTCGACTCTAAGCTTCACCAGATATCGCTCATATTTCCCACAGAACCTAGGCAAATTCACTCATCAAGCATATGCGAAAGAAGTTATGCACAAGAAATTCAAATTATAATCGCATATGAATATGTCATTGAAAGAACGCTTGATTTGTATGCAAAGATCTCATGAAAAGAATCAAACACTAAGAACAAGATAGAGCACATGTTTACCTTACTCTCGAGCTGGCATCCCCAAAAGATCAATTAGGTCTTTTCTTTGGTTGTAACGGGGCCATTAGGTGAAGGCTAAGAAAGAACGGGAAAAGGATAGCAAACAAACCTAGGATCATATCGAGAAATTCTTCGGCAATCTTCATACTCAGCCGAATTTCTTCGAATTCTTCATTCCACTTGCATCTAGGCTTCTTGAACAATTTTCGTTCATTCTCCTTCTTGAGTTTGACTTTGATTCCTCATCACTTCATTGTAAAGCTCTATTTGATTCATCATCTCATTCATTTATCTCTTTTTTTTTTTTTTTTTTTTTTTTTTTTTTTTTTTTAAAAAAAAAACTTTTCCATCTATTTCTTCTTGACACCACTTTGGTGTTTGTTCTCTTGCTTTTTCTTTGGTACATGTACATCACGAGTCGTAGATTTCGAACTCCCTTCAATCATCTTCATCACTTCCTCTATATGATCCCAAGCTATATGGTATGGCTAAATCATGGCTTATTGGGGTTAAGTTAATGTGGGTGATGAAAGAAAAAGGCTTATTGTGTTTGGCTTCAAATAGGGCTATGGAGCACACACATAAGGTAGGAAATATTTAAGGCCTTTTAAGTGAGTTCAAGCACACATTGCCTATATCACTTCTAATGGTTCAACCAAATCAAGAGCAAAGTCCACATGTGATATCTTTTTATGAGAATTGTTCTTTAATGCTCAATGTACAACCTATAGAGATCGAATCTACTGCTAAGAACCTACTGAGTGTTTAAATAGTAGAAACAAAATATCCCTCATATCATGTCATTTATGTACGCACTTTGGCTTAGTGAACTCACAAGGGTAGTCTCCACTATTAATCATGGTAATCCAACTAAGCATCCTATCCACTATCACATCAAGAGCATGTCATAAGTTTTGAAAAATGCAATGCAATACTCTAAGTGGCAAGAAGTTAGTTTAAACCCAGTGAATAAAGCATATATTACGGCTCTTAAAGCACACAAAAGAAGCATCTCAACAAGGAGGACAAAAATTCAAAAACTGATGACTTTCGAAATCGACCTACGTCTGTTCTTTAATGTATATCTCTCACATGACTCAACAAAGGTTAACCAAATTTTAGCACAAGATAATAGACATGCAAACACACACTTTTCATGTAGAAAATATTTCACAATTCTCATTGGAAAAGTGAGAGAACAGACGACGAAGACAGTGCATGCACTGTTTCGCAACAACAGGGCATTGCCCATGACCTTTGGTCGAAGAAACATTCATAACTTTTTAACCATTGCCCAGAATTTTTCATTCTTTATACCGTTGGATTCGTATCGAAAAAACAAAGAACTCAACATGGACGGAAAAATTTATTTCCTCACCAATCAATACAGTTTTAACAAAACGTTTGCCTCAAAATTTTCAAAACAGGACACTTTTTCGCAGATTTATCAATGAATCGAAATAATCAAACAAACACGAATTCACACCCCCAAACCTAATCTAAACATTGTCCCCAATGTTTGTATGACATTAAAAGCATGGACAACGAATAAAGAAAAAGCATGGCATGTATGAACTCAACACACAAAACAAAAAACTAGAAAACTAAAAACTAAAAACTAAAAACTAAAAACTAAAAACTAAAAAGAAATTACCTAGGTGGGTTGCCTCCCACCAAGCGCTTTATTTAACGTCTAGGCAAGACGTGTGAGAGCACTACGGCTCTGAAGGCACGAAGACTTTCAACTGAGCGACCTCTCCGCTCGTACTACCACCATTTGTGTCAAGTAGTTTAAGACACTCTTTCATATCAGGGGCGTTCTTCCTATCAGTGATAGTTTCTCTTACTTGGTCCAATTTGTCCTTGCGGGCCCAAACTTGTCGAATTCTCCTTGGTTTTCCTCTCGGCTTTCTTTGTTTCTTTTTGCATCTTTCAATAAACTCCGCACATTGGGCCCTTTTATGACCCCTGGTATGGCAAAAATAACAATTGTAAGGAAAAAATGGAGGACCACATGTGACAGTACTAACCTTTGCATTGGAATGGCTTGAATCTCCTTTGATGATGTTACGCCCGAAAGTCTCTCCCTTAACGCTTTGTTCCTTGGTCAAGATCTTGATAGTACTTTCGGCCTTTTCAAGCTCCACTAAATAAGCGCATTCCTTCACCTTTGCTATTCTCAAAGCATTCTCATTTTTGCACAATTCCTCCTTCATGGCATCTATTGTCTGGTCTTTCAGTTCTGCTTGCCTTTGGATTTTCCTTGTCTTGTGGGAAAAATCTTCCTCTTGTTCTTCAACCAACCTTGCAAGCTCTTCCGCCCTCTTAACTGCCTCATCTCTTTCCTTCATAAGGGTCTCCACTTCCGTCATCAAATTAGCATTTTCACTTTTCAGCTTATTAATTTCTAACGACGTTTGTGTTTCACAAGTCTCCCCTGTATGAACATCTTTCTCACCTTTGTCCTCAAATAATGACAGAAAGAACTCGCTCGCATTCTTTGGGTAGTCTTCTGATTGCATTGTATCCACAGCAAAACAATCAACTGAGCAGATGTCCTGCAAATCTGACTTGAAAACCTTAAAATCTACCGTTTCATCCAAAACGGTCATGGAAAGCTTCCCTTCATGTACATCAATGATTGTTCTTGCTGTCTTCATGAATGGTCTACCTAAAAGGATAGGTCTTATGTTTGTTTCCCTACTCACGTCATCCATGTCTAGAACTACGAAATCTGCCGGAATGACAAGCTTATCCACTTGAACCAACACATCTTCCACAATTCCTCTCAGATACCGAGCTGATCCATCGGCCAACAAAAGTGACATCGTTGTCAGTTTAAGCTCATTCAACCCAAGTTGCTTGTAAACAGAGAAGGGCATCAAATTAATACTAGCTCCTAAGTCTAACATTGCCTTCTCGAGCTTAGTACCCCCAACTGTGATGTTGATGCAAAAGCTGCCTGGATCCTTAAGCTTGGGTGGAAGCTCTTTTTGTAGAACTGCACTCGCATTTCCCGTTATGTATTCTTGATGGTTAGGACCAAACTTCTGCCTGTTGGAGTGGAGACTCTTGAAAAACTTAGCATAAGCAGGCATTTTTTCTATCATATCGAGCAGGGGAAGGTTTACATTCACCTTCGTGAGGATGTCAAAAATATCCTTAAACGACTTGTTGAGCTTGTCTCTTTTCAGCCTCCCAGGGAATGGAACTGGTGGAACATAGGGAGGAGGTGGAATATAAGGATCTGATGACTTGTGTAAAACTGATGTCTGTTTAGGTGTTAACTCAACCACTACCTCTTCTTTTTCTATCCTAGCTTCCTTCTTACTCACATCTTCTGACTCCTTGGTTTTCTTCTGCCTTGGCTCGTCAATTTCTTCCTTATTCAGCACTCGCCCACTTCTCAAAACTGTCACAGCACTGGCTTGCTCTGATTGGCTAGGAAATCTTCCTGGTTCATTCCTGCGAACTGTGTCGGCTATTTGCCCTATCTGTGTTTCCAAATTTTTAATGGATGACTCAACATTGTTAAATCTCCGTTCTGTATCACGCGAAAAGCGCTCTATATTCTCAGCAAGGGATGCCACAATATCCTCTAAGGATCTCTTCTTCGGCTGATAGGTGGTACTGTCTCTATTTGTAGCATTGTTCCATTGTTGAGGTTGACTATTGGAACCTTGGCCTTGGTAATTGCCTCTGTTGTACCCTCCGTGATTGGTTCCCTGAGTGTTCTGTTGAATGAGCTGATGACTATTAAGAGCAGTGTTGGGGTCAGAATAAGATAAATTTGAGTGGTTACGCCATCCAAGATTGTAGGTGTTCGAGTAAGGATCGTTTCTCCCTCTTTGGTAATTGAAAGCTTGAACCTCCTCTGTCTCAAATGGTATCCCGTCTCCATCTTGCACTGAGTTCACCCCTCCTTGCTGTTGATCCCTATTCGAGTTCTGGGCCATCATAGCTTGTATTTGCTTAGCTAGATTCGCCATCTGAATTTCCACCCCAGTTGTCTGGTTGACCTCATACTTTCCTCCCTTTCTGACAGTTGAACTTCTATGCTGGGAGTTTAGAGCCAAAGTTTCATAGATCTCAGCAATCTCTAAAGCAGATTTTCTGGTGATGATACCCCCACAAGCGTTGTCAACAATGTTTTGTGTGAAAGGTGTCAATCCATCATAAAAAGTGCGGACTTTGTACTCCTCTGTCACCATGTGAGGGGGAATTTGATCTAACAGCTCCTTATATCGCAACCATGCTTCATGGAACGACTCACCATCTTCTTCACCGAAACTAGCTATCTTGATCCGGACTTCTTTTGCTTTTGAAGCAGGGAAAAATCTGTTGAAAAATGCAGTGCACACGTCAACCCATGATCTCAAAGATCCTGCCCTTACTGAATTGTACCACTTGATGCCCTTGTCCTTCAAACAATACCGAAAACACCTCATCCTTAACTGCTTTTCTGTCAATCGGCCCATCGGGAAATTCCCTACGGTTGCTTGATAGTCCTTCATAAACTGGAGGCAGTCTTCTGTTGCCAAACCGTGAAAAGATGGCAGCATATTTAAATGGCTACTCCTCAACTCATAACTTCTGGCTACGGCATCTAACACAATTGGCTGAGGTTGGTCTCCCAGCATAGGCTGTCCAGACTCTCTCATTATTCTGATATCATCTTCTAGTGCACGTCTTGGAGAACCCGGTGGATTGTCTCGAACTTCCTGTCTATTTTGAACACCTTGTTCATCATGATCCTCTCTTTCAGCTCGAATAACCCGGTCACGTTGCTCACCGTGATCACCCATGTCCTCACCAAAAGGATCTAACTCTTCGAACTGTCTAGCAACCCGGCCTACTCGGTCAATCTCGTCGTTAGCAGGGATCAGAATACCTCCAAGCGAACGACGTCCGTTCATACACCTGTAAAACCTGAAACACCAAAAACACAACTACCACGAGATAAAAAGAAACAAAAGAAAAAACTAAAACTAAAAATAAAATCTAATGACACACACTACCTAACTTAAACTAACTAGATTCAACTAATAAAATCTATACCAATCCCCGGCAGCGGCGCCAAAATTGATGCAGTAAAATCTGTGTTCAATTTACTAAGAAAGTTCGTTCACTGGGATCGGCGATTCTATCGGTCAAAACCAATTAATCTAGCAAGGATTTAATCTAAGTGCGGAAAACTAAATTGCATAATGCTTTGCTTTGGAAGTTTGTTTAATTCTAAAATTTACCTAAATTATGACTACTTGAACTAAAGACTAAAATTAAATCAAATCAAATATCACACAAAGAATGAATGTATGGAGAGAAATACTAGGGAATCGATGCACCTTTCTTAGACACTCAATGCTCTCAATCAGTCTCAATAAACACCTCAATAGAGTT
Source organism: Acer yangbiense (assembly GCA_008009225.1). NCBI lineage: Eukaryota > Viridiplantae > Streptophyta > Magnoliopsida > Sapindales > Sapindaceae > Acer > Acer yangbiense. The sequence continues at coordinate 37,661,175 of CM017768.1, forward strand.
TAGGGCTTGTTTTGATAATAAACAATTAAGAACGAATCTCCTTCCCACCACTCGCACAAAGGCCATGTGTCAAGTGATGGTAACGAAATCCTTTAGAACAAAACTCTAAGCCAAATCAATGCAACAAGGCCATGCAAACATTAACTTTCAAATCTATTAAGCTTACGATTGTGATTTAAATGGAAAAGGCCATTCACATCTAAACCCTAATCTCATGGGATAAACTAAATCACAAATCCATATCAATTGAGGCCACAAAATAATATGAATAAGTAAAGTAGAACAATTAATTCAATAGACAAGACTAAAACTCAATTGATTAACAAAAGATAGACTAATTGATTACATAGAGTTATCCAAAATTGGTTACATCAATCCCCTAGTTAAAGGTTTAGTTACACATCAATGGAGAGAATAAAAACATAGAAGAGATGAAGATAAAACCCATGATGGCGAGATGCTTCTGTCTTGAATTCCCCGTCGTCTTCTTGTTTTTAGTAATCTTCTAATGATGGCATAAATATGAAAGAATGAAAGAATGGTGTTATGAATCTTGATCTGATTGTCTGATAAGGTCGGTCCCTTCTTTTTGCTTTTTCCTTCTTTCTTTTTATAGGTCTTCAGCAGCTTTGAGGAAACGCGGAGACGGTCCAACGCTTGACGTGCCGCTGGGTGGGCACGTGCATGGGCAGCGGAAAATCCAAGACAAACACGCTGGAATGGCTCGCTTGAGGGGTCGCTTGGGAGGCATTTGCCTCTTGGGCGGCATGGGCCGCGGTAAATCACCCTTCTCGACCGCCTGGAGTGCCGCCGATGGTGCATGTGCCTGTTGAGCGGCATGGGCTGCGGAAATTGAGGATTTTGGCCTTTCCTTCATCGTTTGACTCCATCATTTCCAAAATAAGATTAGATCAACGCCTCTATGGAAAGAGACCTGCAACGACTTAACAAACACATCAACCCACCAAAAAAGACCCAAGAAACAAGCATAAACATAGGCAAAATGGGCAAAATATAAGCATAGAATTAGACTGATCAGCCGTGCTCTGACAAAATCTGAGAAGAATTACACTCTCTTGGAGAAGCTCGCCTATGCATTGGCAACTATAGCCAGAAAGCTCCGGCCTTATTTTCAAGCTCACACGATCGCAGTAGTGACAGATCAACCACTGAGACAGTTCCTTCAGAGGCCAGACGTATCAGGTAGGCTGGTCTTGTGGGCCTTAGAGCTCACTCAGTATGACATAAAATACAAAGCAAGGATGATGATCAAAGCTCAAGCCCTAGCGAACTTTGTAGCAGAATACAACACGACTTCAAATCCGGATACCATTACGAAACCAAGTCCGGATCTGCAGTCCCTGGAATGGCCTACTGATTACAAAGCCTGGATCTTATATACAGATGGAGTGTCAAATCAAGCCAGCTGTGGGGCCGGGATCGTCCTTACTAATCCGGAAGGAATTGAATGCAGCCACCTTTTTAGGTTTGAGTTCAAAGCCACCAGTAATGAGGTAGAGTATGAAGCTTTGCTAGCAGGGATGAAAGTTGCTATAGAACTTGGGGCTGATTTCCTCATGATTAGAAGTGATTCCCAGTTGGTAATCAACCAAGTATCCGGTGTATACCAGGCAAAAGGGTGACAACATGGTAGCATACCTAAAAAAAGTCCAAGAAGTTGCAGCAAGGTTCAAGGGTATGAAAATGGAACAGATTCCTCGAGAGAAGAATCATCAAGCGGATGTCCTGGCTAAGATAGCTGTAATTGGAGGGCGAGCATTACCGAAAGGGATACCACTCCAACTAATACCTCGACCCAGTATTGCCATGAGGTTAGAAGTGAGCCCGGTTAACCGACTCCCTTGCTGGATGGATCCTATAGCTGATTACCTCTAAAATGACACTCTTCCAGAAGATCTGGATCAAGCACACAAGCTCAAAAGAACTACTACCCGGTATTGCCTGGTAGAAGGATACCTCTACCACAAAGGAAAGTCACTTTCGTTGCTAAGATGTCTGCATCCGGATGATGCTCAATGGGCGCTAGATGAGGTACATGTAGGGGATTGTGGCAACCATGTATCAGGAGAGACTTTGGCATACCAAGTTCTTAGGATGGGATACTTCTGGCTTACCCTTCATCAGGATGCTAAGAAGTTTGCGTAATCCTGTGAACCCTGCCAGAAGACAGCAAACCTTCATCACCTACCTTCGGAAAGACTCACCTCAATCAGCATACCTTACCTATTTGCTATCTAGGGGCTGGACTTGATCGGGCCACTTCCCACTACTCCTAGTCTAGTCAAGTCAAGCCAAGCACACTGTAGTGGCCATAGATTACTTTACCCGGTGGGCGGAAGCAAAATCCCTAGTTCAGATAACTGAAGCAAACAACACGAGCTTTGTCAAAGAAAGCATTTTCTACCGATTTGGTACCCCGATGGCCATAATCACCGATCTAGGAAAACAGTTTGACAATGCCAATTTCAGGTTTTTCTGTGAAGAGCGAGGTATCAACCTTCGTTTTGCCTCTGTAGCCCACCCTCAGACCAATGGGTTAGTGGAAGCCACCAATAAGGCCATCAAGAAACTTCTTAAGAAGAAACTCTAGCAGAAGAAAGGGAAGTGGGTTGAAGAACTTCCAAATGTTCTATGGGCATATCAGACTACCAAGAGGACTGCTACTGAAGAAACTCCTTACTCATTGGCTTTTAGGACTGAAGCAGTCTCACCTATCGAGCATAGACTGACATCTTTCAGGGTCCAACACTTTGAGTTAGAAGATAATGAAATGAAGTTGAGAGCCAGTCTAGACCTCCTCGAGGAGAAGCAAGGCAGGGCTACAGAACGGGTAGCAGCCTACAAGAGCAAGATAGCCTGATGTTTCTACAAAAAGGTGAAGACTCGAAACTTTAAAGAAGGGGACTTGGTTCTCAGGAAAGTGACCCAAAATACCCGAAAAAGGTCTGACGGGGTACTAGCCCCTAACTGGGAAGGTCTCTACCTGATAAAGATAGTGGTTCGAAAAGGGGCTTACAAGCTAGAAGACATGGATGGTTACCCGGTAGACCACACCTAGAATGCTGATCACCTTAAAAGATTTTACCCTTAGAGTTTGAAGAAGAATTTATTTTGGTTGGTATATTTCTAAATGTGTACCTCGTTTTCACTTTGTATTCGCTTATTGAGAAATTCAATAAAGTAAGTATTGTTCTCCTACATGATTCTCCAATATTCGCCTTGAAATGTTCGTCACCACTAGAATGAATCAAGACTAGGAGAGCTACATAGCAACCCTGATGCCCTGGTCCAAGTTAACCCCTCAATGAGGATCTCCATTACTGAACCAAGACTAGAGAATCACATACTTCTCCTAAAGCCCTGGACTAGGGTCCATACCCTCCAGGAGGATCACTATAATAAAGCTCCTTAAGACCAGGAAAAGCCAAATGACATTTTTACTGCCTTGGACAGGGAATACCCTCCTCTAAGAAGGATCTGGTGCACAAGTGCTTAAATGGTATAGTTGCCAGCTAGACTTAGGATGCGAAGTCATGGCCTAGGTTGCCCGTCGTAATCCTCAAGACCAGAAAGCCTATACGGAACTCCTACTGCCTCGGCCGGGAAGGATTTGGATGGTGTAATTATCTACCCAGATCATTTCGCCAAAGGATCATGATCTTCTAGCAGGGCGCCTGATGCCTAAGATTCGCCACGCGAAGACCTGGTGCTAAAAAAGGCCCTAATTCCCTACCAGGGTGAGACCTCCTAAGGATCAAGATACCTGACTAAGATACCCGATACCTTGTCCCACCATGAGAGATCTGGTGCCAGAGTGGTCCTGATTGCCTACCAGATGCAGATAATCCAGATACCATGACTCCTTAGTGCAGATACGTTAAGTTGCACAGTTCACCAATATTGTCACCTAAGCACCAGACATCCCGATTTGCCTTGGAAGAGTCAAGAATTGGTCTTAACCAACAACCAGAACCTATTCAGAACCAATACCCCATGTGTGGGAGGTACCTGGCAGTTCAACTTACATTGTTCGAGTCAGATACCAAAACAACCCTGATGGCTTGCCAGGATTAAACCACCAGACTCAAACAGTGTGTGTTGCTTGAGGGAAGTCTTGTCAAACTTCACAAGTAAATTACTCACCAAGATACTTCTGACTAAGTATCCAGCCACCAAGACCTAGTTAACACCAACTTATCAAAGAAGGCTTTGTTCAAATTATGGGGGCTATCAAACAAGTTCAAGGTGTCAACGATGTTTCAAGTAAGTTATTATTATAGTCAAGCAAGGTCCTACCAAGATCTAATAGGCATTCAAACGTCAAAATTCTATGGAAGTCCACTACGAACAGATACTAACAGTATACCAATAGACAAAAAATAGAATTATATTGATAAATCAGGGTGCCCAACCACCATTTCCCGGGCTACAAATTGTATAAAAAAAAAAAGAAAAAAAAAAAAAGGGTCATGCATCATCTTGCTTATCTCCCACCTCCTGGCTTTGGCTTGTAGCACCTTCAGCTTCGTTGGCTCCTACAGCTTCAAGATCAATCTGAGTTTCCCCAGTCTCTGATATCCTAGCGTCAATAAAAGCCTCCACCCCTTCATCGGTTCAGGCACAACATCAGCATGAGCCTCAATGTCATGCGTTTGATCAGCTTGAGGAATATGGGGATCAAGAAGCCCGGCTTCACCTATTATCATGGGATCAACAACAGGCAGGGTAGGCTCTTGATGCAAAGAAGGGGTTGGGGTAGCAGCGGGACAGTTACTGGAGTGGAAGAAGAAATATGGAGTTATGACCAGAGACGTGTTCGAGGCGGTTTCTAGAAAATCGTGCCAAAAATGGCTCATTTAAAATCTGTGAAGTAACCCTCATCTGACACGTGGATCGTTCATTAAATGCCATCGTATCCAAGGAAGATTTTCTCCTTAGTAATGGAAGCCAGCCAGATAAGAGTAGACAGACAGACGGGATAGAAAATCCTTCAAGCGAACTAGGAATCCTGGCTCCAAACCTGGCAAGGTACCGGTGTTCAAGTCAAGAGGGACTTCTATTAATCGCCAAAAATGGCAGGGGTTCAAAGAAGAATTTTCCACCGAACACTGGAGAATGACCGAGGTAGAAAGATGCTATAGAAGAGCATCCTAGTACCTCGCCTTTACAAATTGGTCGGGTACAACCTCCTACCTGTCCAGACCAGAACCAAGGGCTCCTAAACTCAAAAGATACCGGAAAGCAAAGAAGCCAGGTTCCGGGGAATCCATTACCATGTAGAATCCAGTATCCCGCTACCACGTAGAATCCAGTACCCCGCTACCACGCAGAATCCAGTGTCCTGATACTTTGTGGTTTTGATATCACGCTACAATATCAACCGGTATCCAGATACCCAGACATAATGATACCTCGAATTTCATAAAAAAAAAAGGGTAAGATATCTCGACCCTTTCCTAAGCCAGCTGACCAAACAAACAAAACACCAGGAAGAACAGATTATAAAGGTAAGCCTAGCACGCTCAAAAAACAGTTTTAAAGCGACAATAAAATGCCACCGTTCAAGACTAATAAAGAATTATGCTCATTCCTGCCACCAAGAGTTCTATTTGAATTGGGAGTAAACTCCCACACAATTTACCAAAGAAGGGATCGCTTGATTCTAGGGATCAAATCCCACAATAAACTCGTTGATCGCCAAGGAAAGTCTTGTAATTGCTACAACCCTAGACCGAAGTTATAGGAGTGCATGGCAAGAAACAAGACCTATATATACATCGTATTATCACAAGGGCAGGGGACGGCAACTTGAGTGCCTAACCCTACTTGATATTTTTCTACTTATCGACATACATGCGAGCTCCATCGCCATTGCCAACTGAGTGTATTATCCCATCACCATAGCTATCTGAAATCTCCATTGTATTCCTATCATGTGTTTATTATCAATAAAAGAGTGTTACGTGTGATCCTTTATTTATGTGAATTTTTTCCTACTATTATCATTGCCTTTTTACTGAATTTTTAGGAAGCTAAGGGTATCAAACTACTTGATATCCCTTTGACTGAAATCTACCTTGATTCCAATCCCTTGAATTGTTAATTGGAAAATCACCCCAGTGACAATTTTTGGTTAACAACTAGTTAAACAAAAGTACACCCTCAAATGTGACCAACTCTCATGTATCACAATCTATTGGATATCCCTCCTATCTATTCCCACTAGAGAGAAACTTGCCTACTCTCTAACCGAGACACATCACATGCCTCTAGAGAGTATCCTTGCTCAGACTTACTAGAGATCTCACACCTCTTGCCAAGACTTCCTTTGCTCTATGTTGAAGAATCACTCAACAACAAAAGACTTTTCTTGCTCGAACTTGCCGGAGCCTCACACCCCTTGCTAAGACTTCCCTTGCTTGTCTAACCAGAGCCTCACACTCCTAGAAAAGACTTTACTTAGACTTACTTAGAGCCTCACACTCTTAGCCAAGACTTCCACCTTTTACAAGGCAAGTGATCTATGTGATGCAAATGATGCAAGCACAATCAACAAAGGACATATGGTCAATATGAAATATGGAAACTAGAATTAGACAATGAGCACACAATGCATGATATTCTAGTTTGCAATCCAAATGACGTAATCACACAAGATGATGCATGAACATATGAAATATATGGATTATGTACACTTCATGTAGAACTACACTTAGTCAACAAAGTTCACAACAAAAATAGTCTAGGTCATTAATACATGAAAACCGAAATCTAGAGTGTGCCAAACCGCCAAACCACCAAACATACTTTAATCCTAGATTTGATTCATGCAACTAAAGCTTGATATTAGACATGTTCATGAAGCACATATACAACCTGTTAACGAAAAATTGTCACTGGGGTGGATTTCCAATTAACAATTCATATGACCATAATCGGGGTAGATCACAGTCGGAGAGGTACCATTTAGTTCGATACCTATGAGTTCTCAATAAAACAACTTAAATACAATGATGATGAATCAAAATATAATATTAGTAAGATCATATATAGCTTGTTTTATTGATAATAAAAACGTAATGGGAATACAATAGAAATTTTCAATGGTTATGATATGAGGGTTAAAACATAGATGGCGATAGAGATCTCGTGTATGTCGATAAGTGGAAAATTAAACTGTAGGGTTTTGGATTCAAGTTCCGGTCCCCTTTTCTATCGAGTATCATGTTCTTTATATAGGTCACATTTCTTGCTGTGCACTCCCCTTAATTCAATCTAGTGGCTTAATGATTTACGGGACGTTCCGTGGCGATAGGCGAGAAGATCGTAGGATTGATTTAAGGAATCAAGTTATCCCTTTTTTAGTGGAATTTGATAGAGTTGACTTTGCTTTCAAGTAGAATTCTTAAGTGGTAGGAATGAGTCAATTTCCTTGTTATTCAAACGTCAACGTCTTACTGTCTTTCTTTGTAGCTTGATCTTGGCGTACCTGATCTTACCTTGATAGTCTATTTAATTTGATACTCTTACTGCTTGGTTGGCTGGCTCTAGGAGGGATCTGGGTACATATGCATCCCACCTATTGCTGGACCATGGTATCAGTGTATTGGGGTATTGGGATACCAGGTTGGTGTGGTAACGGGGTACTAGGATTTTGTAGTAACGGGGTCCTTAGGAACTTGGCTTATATGTTTCCTGGTACCTTGGGGTCTAGGAGCCCTTGATCTTGGTCTGGATTGGTGGAAGGCGTACCCGGTCAATTTAGTGGCGGGGTACCGGGATGTTCTTCTATGATGTCTTTCTACCTCAAATATTTTCTGGTGTGGATAGAAAATTCTTCTTTGAACCCCTGCCATTTTTGGCATTAATTAAAGTCCCCTCTGACTTGAACACCGATACCTTGCTGGGGTTGGAGTTAGGATACTAGGATACATGAAGGATTTTACCCATCCTATCTAGCTGGTTTCAATTGTCTTAGAGGAAAACCTCCTTTAGCATGCCTATAATTAATGAGCGATCCACGTGTTAGGTCAATAGTGGCCCGCTTATTTGAATGGGCCATTTTTTGGTGTGATTTTCTCGAAACTGCCTCTTACACGTCTCCGGTAATTAATTATTATTTCCATACCTATTCCGGTAACCGCCTACTCCCTTCTATAAATAACCCAACCTTCCTCCTTCTTCTCACACCGAATTCAAATTTCAAAAGCAAAGCATTACTTCCTCTCTTTAAGCTTTTCTCCTTTCACGTGAGTTTCAAGATCTTCTTTTTCTTCTTTACTTCTTTCATGGCGACTTCACCAAACCCTCATCAAACTTCACCAAACCCTCCTGACAGCCTTGACACCCTCCTAGATATGGAGAAGGTCGATTTATAGGAGAGCTCTCAATTGACGAGGGGGAAAAAGAGAGGCTGAGAGGAAGGCGATATCACTGGCGGTAACAATCCCTCTTAGCGCCGTCGTTCCACCAGGAATCTTAGAATCGGGTCAGGCTTCAACAACAAACTCGAGGACCCAGTTCAAATCGTTGATGAAAAAGACGACGAGGATGTTGAAGACGAGGGGGATGATATTCCGGCTGTTGATTCCGTGGGAGTGTTTACTAGTCCTCTTTCCTCTTTCCTCTTTCCTCTTTCCTCTTTCCATGATTGTAGGATTGTCCCGGACTCCGTTTGCACTGTCGACACCTTGGCTCGCTTGAGAAGGGATTACCGGATTCCTGCTACCATCACTCTTTCTCTCCCTCATCGGGGTTATGACGTGTATACCTCTCATCTAGGTCTCATTCTCATTCATGTAGCCTCATTTGAGTGTGGGGTCAGGCTACCTATTTATCCCACCATTCGTAGAGTGCTTGTTGCTCTGGAGCTTGCCCCTTTACAAATCTCGTTGGGTTTCTGGAAGCACTTGGCAGGGTTCTTAATGCTCTAGAAAGAGCAGTGTGAGAAGGATGATGTAGCAAGGGAGCTGGGCTTCAACGAGCTCCAGTACATCTTCTAGGTGGCGAACTTGGCACCCAAAGGCCAATTTATTTGAGGGCGTCTAACAAGATGAATTTCGTCATTCCCGGGGCAAACACAAAGTATAACCAGACTTGGAAGGACGAATGGATCGTGGTAGAAGGAGATTGGGGCCATTCAGTACATATCGGGGGTACTGAGTATCCAGTCCCTACCCAGTTCACCAATAGGGACAAGTGGGACAACTGGGACAAGGGGACAATCTCAGTGGAGTCTAAGGGCGTCCTTAAGATGATCCAGGAGAGGAATTACACAAATATGAAGTATCCCTCCAACGACATCTATGAAGGAGCTAGGTTGGATCGGTATCTCAGGATCTCCATTGCTCATTCGAGTATGTGGTTCTGTCCCTTTTTTTTTTTACTTGGTGTTGACCTTTCTTCTGGCAGTTTCTGCTACTCCTCTCCTACCTCATTCTCCTACTTCTTTAAGACCGGGATTCATAGATCCCCTTCCAGCCAATTCTCCTATTCTTTCTCCTACTTCTAGGTACTTCTTCAACGCCTAAAATGCCTGCTCACTCTCTTGATCCCACTTCATCTTCTTACCTTGCTTAATGATTTTGAAGAACGGTAAGCACTTATCTGTAGATCAGGATATGAAACGGTTCAATACGGCTATTCGGCTAGTCAACCCTTGCGTCTACTAAAGGGTTGTAGGGGATTCAAGATCCATGATGGCTTTAATCTTCTCAGGGTTTGCCTCAATTCCTCTCTTGTGTACCATGAACCTAAGAAATTTTCCTGCTGCCAGCCCAAAAGCACACTTAGCCGGATTCAATCTCATCTGATTTTCCCTTATTACTTGGAAGGTCTGGCGTAAATCCTCTAGGTGTTGGTTGGTCATCTGAGACTTAGTGATTATGTCGTCTATGTACACTTTCATAGACCTCCCTATCTGCTGCTTGAATAACTTGTTCACCAAGGGTTGGTAAGTGGCTCCAGCATTTTTAAGACCGAACGGCATCACCTTATAGTAATAGAGGCCTTGTCCAGTGATGAAGCTGGTTTTGTCTTGATCAGCGGGGTGCATCTTGATCTGGTTATACCTCGAGAAAGCATCCATGAAACTTAGAAGCTTGTTACCTGCAGTGGAATCAATCAACTGATCTATTTTAGGTAGAGGGAAGCTATCCTTTGGGCAAGCCCGGTTGAGATCGGTATAGTCCACGCATATACGCCACTTACTATTGGATTTGGTCACCATAACCATGTTGGCGATCCACTCGGGGTATTGGGATTATCTGATGAATCTGGCTTTCAGAAGCTTATCCACCTCTTCCTATATCACGGCATTCTGCTCGGCGTTGAAATGTCTCCGCTTCTGTTTGACTGGCTTGAAGGTTGTGTCTACTGCCAACCTATGAGCAGCTAGGTTGAGAGGGATACCTGGCATTTCATCACGACTCTAGGAAAAAATGTCATTATATTCTTCAAGGAGCTTTACTAGGTTTCTTCTGACTTCACAATCCCGCGCACCTCATATCTTCATTACTTTGGTCAAGTCTCCCTTTCTGATTGGTATCTCTTCTAACAGCTCCACGGGATGACCACCAGTCCATCCCCATTCTTCCTCTTCCTTTTCTTCTGTAATCATATCCGACACCTCTCCTTCTTCTAGGACATAGTGATCTTGCTCCGGTACCCCGCGGCTTGGTTCACTTGTTACATAGGCGCACTGCTTGGCTAATGTGGTAAGATTTGTGGACACTACATAACATGTGCGGGCTGCTTGCTGGTCCCCTCGGACTTCTCCTACCCTGGTTCCTACTGGGAATTTTAGGACGTTATGATAAATGGACAACACTCCCCTAATTCCCGATAAGAAAGGTCTTCCCAGGATCGCATTGTAGACGGACGGGTTATCGACCACAATAAACTCTGCCATGATGTTCTGCCGAAAGGGAGCTTCTCCTATTATTACCTGTAGAATATGCGTCCCAACTGGCATTACGGAGTCCCCAGTAAAACCATACAAGGGCGTGGTGCAACTGTTGTAGCAAGGGTTCTTCAGGTTGAGTTTTTCCAGCGCTCATTTGAATAAAATGTCCATGTTGCTCCTGGTATCTATCAAGATGCGGTAAACTTGGCAATTAGCAATTTGTACCATGATCACCATTGGGTCATCATGAGGCTGAACTGTGTTGTAGGCATCATCCTCAGTGAAAATGATCTTGGCAGAGCGAGTATTGTCTTGGGATCCCCTGGAGACCCGGAGTACATCATGACCGGTAGTAAACCTCAAGATCTTCCTAGCATGGTTCTTCCTTGAGTTGTTGGAAGTCCCTACTAGTGTTGGGCCTCCGCTGATGGTGTGAATGACTTGGATTTACTGCATCAAGTCTTTATTATTGTCTTTCCTTCTTTCTTTCGCATTTCGCATCTCCCCTTGCACCTCCTTTCCTACCTTGATGCTATCCTATACCTGCTGCAAAAATTCAACTAAGAGTCTTCCCCTTACCAATCCTTCGATCTGGTTATGGAGGCTGTAGCATTCGGATGTGTTATGTTCTACATCCTCGTGGAAATCGCAGTACTTGTAACGGTTTCTTTGATCAGCTGGGTTCTTTATAGGATCGGGCTTCCTGAGCAAACTTTTATCGTGGATGGTGAGGTATATGGTCTCTCGGGATGTATTGAGAGGAGTGTAATGATTGTACCAGTCTTCTTCACTTGCTACCCGTGCTACCTCTCTTAATGGGGGTGTTGTTCTAGGAGGGGTCCTTCTCACCGGGTGTCTATCCCAATGTTGGGAAGGAGATGGCCGCTGGTAGGTCGACCGGTTTGGAGGATGATTCTAAAACTTTTTTGCAGGTGTAGGTCTTCGGAGACTCCTTCTTCGGTCGTTTAGATGATCGGGCTTCATCGTGCTCAACCTTGAACCGGAGTTGTTCATCTATGTCCACCTACTCCAATGCCCTGTCATAAGCTTCTTGGTAAGTCTCAAGTGGATGCTTGGCAAACGACTGGAACAGTCTACCAGCCCATAGGTTTCTTCTGAACTTAGCTAAGGTCTCCTTCTCGGTAACCACTCCCATCTGGATCACTTCTTTGTGGAACTTCTCTACATAGGATTTTAATGTTTATCCCCATTCCTGGATCACATACTGGAGTAGGACGGGGTCCTTAGGACGAGGTTTGATCCCCTGACACTAAGCACAAAAATCTATAGTAAGTTTTGTAAATGAATCCATACTACCTAGAGGTAACTTTTTGAACCAAGTCTTGGCACAGTTGGTCAAAGTGGAAGGGAACATTTTGCACATCGCTGACCATGCAGCATTCTAGACCTCCATCTGGTAGACAAAGCTCTCCATGTGGCTCACAAGGTCTTTTGATCCAGAATATTTCTCGACGGGCATCTTGAATTTGGGGGGTAACTCTACTTCTCTGATCCTTCTAGAGAAGGGTGTATTTATCTCCCTCAAGGGGTTCTTCCGGGTACCCCGATGTTTCCCCTTCCTTAGCTCATCGAGTTCCTTTGCCATTTTGGCCATCTGATCTTCAAGACGTCTGGACCCATCGTGCCTGGATCTAGCTACTGAGCCTTCATTATCCGAAGTTTCTGATAACGCGGTTGCCTCCTTGCGCTCCTCCCTCTGGGGCTGGGTACCCCGCAGGTTTCTCCTGGGCCTGATACTACCACCTGCATCGGGTTGTGGAGCCCTCTTCTCTATTGTCGGTCTAGCCACTTGCTGGATCCATCTAAGAGGGATGTCAAATGCTGACTTCACCTGTCGGGGTCTAAAATCTCTAGGATGATCTGGTACTGGCAATGGTGGCCCGAGTCTGTCAAAGACTGGTACCCGGGTACTAGGTCCAGCTTCTCCCACGAGCCTGGGTGCTTCAAAAGGTATTCCTTGAACGATCATTCGGAGGCGGATGCTTTCTACGTAGGCAGATGCTTTCTACGCAGGTAGCAGCATGTTGCTCCATGGTATCTCGATTTACCTCCTAGACTGCGGGGTCCTAGGGCGCGGAGCCCGCATTGGATGGAGGAACTAGAGTCAGGATTTGGCTTCTCGCTTCTCTCCTCTTCCTTTGGTTTCTCTGAGTGGAAGTGAGGGAATGGGACCCTGAGGGGTCGGGATGCCCCTGAGAGGATCAGAGCCTTATCTTTTGTGTCTTCTAGGTAGAGCTAGGTAGCTTTGTAAAGATAAGGGAGTATTTCCCATAGACGGCACCAAAAAGTGTTAACTAAAAATTGTCATCGGGGTGAAACTCCAATTAACAACTTTCAAGGGACCACGATCATAATAGACCATGGCTTGGAGGGGTATCACGTAGTTCGATACCTATGGAAATCTCTGAAAATAACTTGATGCAACAATGGTGGGAAAATGGGACAGATATTTTATTATATTGTGATAAAAGAAAAATACAAATCCTTCTACTATCAAAGCATAAAGTACAACGTTGGAATAAATCTTGATAGGTCTATATAGATAGCGACATGGTTGATAGGTCTTGATGGGTAATCATAGGCGAAGTCTGACACAGTTGGTGATGGAGCTTTCATGTATGTCGATAAGTGGAAAATATCAAGTAGGGTTTTGGACTTAGAGTCGCCTCCTTTTCGTATGATAATACGATGTATATATAGGTCTTGTTTCTTGCCATGCACTCCTATAACTTCAGTCTAGGGTTTCAGCAATTACAGGACTTTCCTTGGCGATCAACGAGATTGTCGTGGGATTTGATCTCTAGAATCAAGCGATTCCTTCTCTGGCAATTTGTGTGGGAGTTGACTCCCAATTCAAATAGAACTCTTAGTGGCGGGAATGAGCATAATTCTTTATTTGTCTTGAATGGTGGCGTTTTATTATCGCTTTAAAACTGTCTTTTGGGCGTGCTAGGCTTACCTTTGCAATCTGTTTTTTTGGGTGCTTTATCTGTCTGGTCAGTTGGTTCAGGAAAGGGTCGTGGTAGCTTACCCCTTTTATGAAATTCGAGGTATCGTTATGTCTGGGCATCTGGACACCGGTTGATGTTGTAACGGGATATCAAAACAACAAAGTATCGAGACACTAGGTCTGCATGGTAGCGGGGTATTGGATTATGCGTGGTAGTGGGGTACTGGGTTCTGCGTGGTAATTCTTTCAACCTTGAATCTCGATGGAAAATTCTTCTTTGATCCTTCGCCAATTTTGTGTTAGGATTATGCTCAATAGCAAAAGTGTAATGTTGTAATTAACAATCTTTTTCATATTAATAAAATGATTTCTGGTTTAACAAATCTTATAGCATTTATAGTTTAATATTATAATTGTCAAAGTAAATAATCATAAGGTCTAAAGACTATGAGAAAAGAAGAATTGTTCGTACATCTGGATATGTATGAGGTAGACACAATTCTTTAGTTAGTCTTGAATAATGTTCACAACTTAAGTTAAAGGTTGGGCACCTTTATTTTGTTAAAGTTGTAGAATTCTTTTGCTAGCATTTGAGTGGGATCAAATGAGATATGATAAGTCTAAAATCATCGGAGTGTCTTCGAGTAAAAGAATCTAGTGCACTGGGTGCATTGAACAGGATCACAATGAAAAGCTTTATCTAGAACCGTCAATAGATAATAGTCTTTTCATTATCAGGACAATCGGAGAGTCTATCTTAATCCTGAGATAAATGATGGACTTATGGTTGCAAGTGATATCATTTGAGTTATCAATGAGTATGATTATATAGCATAGTCTATCCTCGATAGTTTGGTGATATTCATTTGTTAATCGATAGAGGACTTCATTTATAGATATAGACATCGTGGCTCCATTTATTAAATGAGAGTATAATATCATCATATGGATGTTTTGAGGTAATTGGATATTAAATCTCAACGTTGAGTCTTCGATAGTGACTATTGAAAACATGGCTTCTGGACAAGTCAAAATATCCAAGTTCAAAACGTGGTCATATGGGTAAATATGGTAACTTGGAGAGTTATAGGCGGTCTATGAACTCTTGGCGTTTACTGATATTAATCATGAGGATACACTATCTCTAACATGATTGTCTAGGGTATGAATGAGGAACATCTTCTTATTCTATCTTTATTTGAGAGTTCAATTTTAGCTCTTTAGTGGAATGAGTTAAAATTAATGGATCGGACCTAAGTGAATCATTTGTTGATTGTGATTAGGTTATGTCTATTGAAGCTTAAATTTAGATAGCCCGCCAAGATCCCCAATCCACACGGACTTGCATGGATCACTTGATATATTCTACCGGACCAATTTATGGGTCCATCTAGAATTGCATTTAATATATTAAGAATATAATTTGCACATTATCTGTTTAATGGGCTGATCAATTATATTAATATATTAATGAAAGGCATGTGGGCTTGTTTCTTTTAGTAAGAATGGGTTTGGTTCACATGTGGGCTTTTTATTTATTAAAGTCCAATGGATTAAATAAAATAAGGAAATAATATTTGGCCCATATATATGATGTGGGGCGGCAAGGCTATGTAATTAGTCAAAAATATTATTTTATTTTATTGTTTGATTAAATGAGAATTAATTAATTAATTAATTAATTATTTAATTAAGAAACAAAATCTTTTTCTGATCAGGAAATATATTTCCTATAGTTATACTATTGGTAGTAGTATACTAAAAGTAAAAGACTTATTTGGTAAGAAAATAAATAATAAGTTTTATTTATTTAATCAAATAGGAAAGTCTTTTATTAAGTCAATTAAAAGAATAAAAACACTTATGAGTTGGATTAGGGTTAGGAGTCTAAAGTTGATGGGAATTAGGGTAAAGCACAAATCCTTTTTTGTAGAGGATTTTCGGCCAACCCTAATAGAATCACATGTAGATTTCGGCAACCCTAAATGAAAGGAGAAGTAAAATTCGGCCACCCTATATAATACAAGCTATAGGGTTCGGCCACCCCCTAGTGTTTACTGGATCAATTTCTTCTTCTTCTCATACTCATAGAAAAGTGTTTGATTATTCTGCCAAGACAAAAAAAAAAAAAAAAGAGAAGAGATTATTCTTTTGATAGTACACTAATTGCTTGTTCATCAATAAGCTTGTGTGTACAACATCGAATTAGGTTCACGCGAGTTTCGATCATTAGATTGAGAACTCAAAAGTGACCGGAATAATCTTTGTAGTCTTTTGGTTGTTTTGTTACTAACAAAAAGAAAAAGAAAGTTTGTTTATCCATTCTCAGGTTTGCAATTCAAAGAAAAGGGAGACCACGCTTCTAGGTGATTCACGTTCGTGCTAGGATTGAAGATCTTGCGGATTACCATCGATGTAAGTCAATCGGATCATGCGACAAAAGGTATTCTACTTTTTGTTACTTTATATGTATGTTTAATTAATTTAAAAGGTTAAGGTTCATCAAAGGAAAAATTTTAAAACATACTAAATCCCATTTTAGTCTCTCTTCCGCTGCGTGTACTACGATTTTTCCCCTACAATTGGTATCAGAGCCTAGGTTGAACCCTTTTAATTAATTAACGTATATATACGTGAATCTATTTCTTTTTATTGTGATTATGCATGTTTAGAAAGAGATGGCACTCTAGGTATTCGCATATATAATTACATGTGGATGTATGGATTTATATATGTTTTTATGTGGATGGTTGTTGCTCGATTTTGGTCCTAGATTTTCAATGTAATTTTGTTATGGAATTGTAACAAGAAGGGTGGTCTATCATCGCCATAATTCCTTCTTGGTAGTTGCTATTTTTTTATTTAGTGTATTAATATTTTGTGCAGTTTTTTTTATTGTATTAAATTTTAAGTGCAGTTTTTGTAAAAAAGTACTGCAGTGAATTAAAAAAAAAAAAAATACAGCAGTATTTTATTAGTTTAAATACTGCTGTAATATGTTCAAGCATTGAAGATTCGAAGACTTGAAGAAAAAGGAAGCAACCGGAACCTAGAACGAGCACCGTGCGCACCCTAGGAGTGGATTGGGCTGCGCATGGCAAGCCCATATCATGGTGGGCTGCGCACGGCAGCCCTATATACTCTCATGGGCTACGCACGGCAGCCCCTTTGTGGGGTTGTGGGGTGTGCACGCCTATGGGGGGCAGCCGAGGGATGAGCGTATGGTTGATGGCCACTTGAAGATCTTGTATTCCTAAACAATTGTAATTTACTTGCTTTTCTAGGATTGACCAAAATTGTGGCTATTTATTTTTTGCATAAATATTACAATATTTGTTATTGTATGATAACATGTCATATAGAATAGGAGTGCCACTCATATATCTCTTTTGGTATGAACATGCATTGAATGATTTAGGTATCTAAATTGGCATCTAGATAACTTGGTAAATCATTCTATGGGATTTAATCACACGCCTTAAATAATTGAGTGGGAGAAGGTGTTTTATAACACCTATGGCCTCCAAGGTTAGTTGAGCTTTATTATTTATTGGTAATCCCCCCAAGGGGCATCCATGAATGGAATTTAGCAACATACTTCCTTACAAGGATAGACTAGACAATGGACTCAAACGAGATCTACTCCCCAAGGAGGGATTTTCGTGAGAGAAAATTGAGGGTCGACATCTTGGTAACACATTCAATGTAATTTTATTGATATCCTCCCAAGAGTTATTGTCAGTAAAATTGCAAGGCTAAAATTGAAAACGCTGGTTGTTATGTTAACAATTAGGTGGGACCTAGTCTAACTAGTAAATGGTGCGAACTCCCAAAGGAGGCGTAACATTTATGGGTGTTGGATCACCGTTGAATTTTTACGATTGAGTTATTTATTTAATTCAAGATAAATATTTAAAAGTGCTTTATCATGATTATTTACTCATACAATTTTTGTTTTATTCAGAAATCATGACCCCATCACTTATGAACATCCTGAAAGATAATACTTTAACTGGAGATAATTATGTCACATGGAAAAAGAAAATTGGGTTGTTGCTGCAAAGTGAAAAACATAAGTTTGTTCTAACTACTCCTAAACCACCTGCTCATGATAATGAATCTAGCATAATGCAAAGAGATGAGTATGAGCAGTGGAAGACTTCAGATGATATGGCCAAATGTTACATTATAGCTACTATCTCCGACGTGTTGCAACAGCAGCATGAAGGAATGGAGTCTGCTGCTGATATAATGATGTCTCTAGAGGAGATGTTTGCTATAAAGTCCAGGACGACTAAGAGAGAGGCAGTGACTGCTTTTATGAATCTTAGGATGAAACCTGGACAGGCTGTGAAGGATCACATGATGAAAGTCATAGCACATCTCAACATTGTTGAACTGCATGGCGCTGAGATAGATGGTGAGACAAAAATTAATATGGTTGTCAATTCACTGTCAGATTCCTTTGATCAGTTCAAATTGGACTACACTTTGAACAAAAAGGAATACACCTTACAAGGCCTGATGCAAGATGTTCAAAGCGCTGAAAAGATCTTTGTGAAAAGCAAAGGTCAAGAGATTCATATGGTTGGTAAAGTTGCTACTGTTAAGACTCGTCAGAAGGTCAAGAAACAACAGAAGAAAAAGCAACTTGGGCCTACCAAGAAGGAAACCAAGAAAGTAACCAAGATCAAAGGGAAATGCTTCCTTTGTGGTGAAAAGGGACATTGGAAAAGAAATTGCCCAAAGTCCCAGAATAAGAAGGAAGAAGGTAATGTTAATTATCTTGAAACATGTTTTCTGGCAGATTTTACTGATTCTTGGATCATAGACTCTGGAGCCACTAATCATGTTTGTTATTCCTTGCAGGGGTTCCAAGAAAGGAGAAGGCTGAGTAAGAATGAAATCAATTTGCGCTTGGGCAACGGAACGTTAGTGTCTGCAAGTGCAGTGGGAGATATTAGAGTCTATTTGGATTCTAGAAGGTATTTAGATTTGATAGACGTTTATTATGTACCTCAATTCAAGAGGAATTTAATTTCAGTTTCTTGTTTGAATAAATTTGGATATTCGGTTACTTTTAATAAAGTTTTTATTATTAGTCAGAATGACAAAATTATTTGCCAAGGTACATTGGAAAATGGTCTATACTTCTTGCATAGAAATATCTCTTACTCGTTAGATACAGAATTAACGGAACCTGATCATAAAAGAGTAAAATTATCAATAGATGAAACCTACCTATGGCATTTACGCCTAGGTCATATTAACCTTAATAGGATTAAAAGATTGGTATGTGACGGACCTTTAAGTGACTTAAAGGTTGATGATCTACCAACTTGTGAATCTTGTTTGGAAGGTAAGATGACCAAAAGGTCGTTCTCGGCCAAAGGCGCAAGAGCCACTGAATGTTTAGGATTGATACACACTGATGTATGTGGTCCTATGAGCATTCAAGCTAGAGGTGGATATGAGTACTTCATCACCTTCACAGATGATTACTCGAGATTTGGCTATGTGTATCTCATGCGACATAAGTCGGATGCTTTTGACATGTTCAAAGCATTCAAAGCTGAAGTAGAAAATCAGCTTGAGAAACACATAAAAATCTTGAGATTTGATCATAGTGGAGAATATCTATTTGGTGAGTTTCAGCAATATCTTATTGATAATGGGATAGTTTCTCAGTTTTCTGCACCAGGTACACCTCAACAGAATGGGGTAGCAGAAAGGAGAAATAGAACTCTTTTAGACATGGTTAGGTCTATGTTGAGTTATTCAACACTTCCTATTTCTTTTTGGGGATATGCTTTACAAACTGCTATATACATTCTAAACGATGTATCATCTAAGTCCGTTCCTAAAACACCGCATGAGTTGTGGACTGGGCGCAAGCCTAGTTTACAACACTTAAGGATATTTGGTTGTCCTGCGCATGTGTTAAAAGGAAAGATAGAAAAGATGGAGTCCCGTTCGGAAACATGTATATTTGTAGGGTATTCAAAAGAAACTAAAGGATATTAAAAATAGTCCTTCAGATCTTAAAGTATTTGTTTCGACAAATGCTAAATTTTTGGAAAAGGACTATATGAATGATTTTGTGCCTAGAAGTAGAATTGTCCTGAATGAGATGTCAGGAGATACACTTCCACGAGAGGTTACACAACCTAACCCTATTGTAAGTTTCGATCCAACACAAAATCAACAACCTACCATTCCTCATCGTAGTGGGAGGGTTAGAACACAACCCGAAAGATTCATTGGTCTGGGAGAATCAGTGGAGAATCTCCCGGACGACGATGATCCCTACACGTATAAGGAAGCAATGGAGGATGTTGATAGTCGTCATTGGCAAAAGGCAATGCAATCTGAGATTGAATCCATATTCGATAACAAAGTCTGGTCCCTTGTAGACTTGCCTAAAGGGATAAAACCCATTGGGTGCAAGTGGGTATACAAGAGGAAAAGAGGTATGGATGGAAAGGTGGAAACCTTTAAAGCTAGATTGGTAGCTAAAGGGTATACACAGAAAGAATGTATCGATTACGAGGAAACCTTCTCTCCTGTGGCCATGCTTAAATCCATTAGGATACTCTTATCCATTGCAACATCTTTAGATCTAGAGATTTGGCAAATGGACGTCAAGACAACTTTCCTTAATGGAAGTCTTGACGAAAGCATCTACATGATGCAACCAGAAGGATTCATTGAAAAGGGCCAAATGGAAAAGGTATGCAAGTTGCAGAAATCCATATATAGATTAAAGCAAGCATCAAGATCCTGGAACATAAGGTTCGATCAAGCTGTCAAAGGTTTTGGATTTATTCAGAATCCTGACGAACCTTGTGTATACAAAAGGATTAAGGGCGACAAGTTGGTTTTCCTGATTCTTTATGTTGATGATATACTACTCATTGGAAACGATGTAGGTGTATTGACATCAGTAAAAGAATGGTTAGCAAAACAATTTGATATGAAGGACTTAGGAGAAGCAAATTTTATTCTAGGTATCCAAGTAATAAGGGATAGAAAGAATAAAACGATTGCATTATCCCAAGCTTCATACATAGACAAGATCTTGTCTAGGTTTTCCATGCAGGATTCCAAGAAAGGTATGTTACCTTTCAGACATGGAATCAAACTTTCTAAGGAACAAGTTCCTAAGAATGAGCATGAAGAGCAATTCATGAGTAGAGTTCCATATGCCTCGGCAGTTGGAAGTCTCATGTATGCAATGATCTGCACTAGACCAGATATTGTTTTGTTGTTGGCATAGTTAGCAGGTTTCAATCGAAACCTGGTCCTGATCACTGGACGGCAGTCAAGTATATTTTCAAGTATCTCAAGAGAACGAGAGATAATATGCTTGTATACTCTAGAGGGGATTTAATTCCCATTGGCTATACAGATTCTGATTTCCAATTAGATTATGACTCCAGAAAATCCACATCAGGGGCTGTGTTTACTATTGGAGGAGGAGCAGTCATATGGAGGAGTATCAAGCAATCTTGTATTGCTGATTCCACCATGGAAGCTGAGTATGTTGCTGCATGCGAGGCTACCAAAGAGGCTATTTGGCTCCGCCAATTCTTGATAGACTTGGAAGTGGTTCCTAGTGCGAATAAGCAGATCACTATCTACTGTGACAACAGTGGAGCAATGGCTAATTCGAAAGAACCAAGAAGTCACAAGAGAGGAAAACACATTGAAAGAAAGTATCATCTTTTAAGGGAGATTGTTCAAAGGGGTGACGTGACGATTACCAAAATCGCGTCAGTAGAAAATCTAGCAGATCCCTTCATAAAGGCTCTACCTCAGAAGAGTTTCGATGGGCATCTAGAGAACATGGGCATGAGAGATATGACACATTTGCTATAGCGCAAGTGGGAGATTGTTAGGATTATGCTCAATAGCAAGAGTGTAATGTTGTAATTAACAATCTTTTTCATATATTATTATTCTTTTTTATTTCAACTCATTTAGGGTCGGCTGACAAAGTGGTGTGATGATGTGGTAGCTGACAAGGAAGTGCCATGTCAGCTGCCACATCAAAACAGATGTAAATGATTGACAAAAGTGTTGGATGTCTACCATTATCCTATTAAATTAGAGAGGTTATCCTACTATATATATATATATATATATATATAGTAGGATAACCTCTCTAATTTAATAGGATAATTTTTTTTTTGAAATGTTTTTTATTAGTATATTTAATTTCTCTCTCTCTCTTGCAGTGGCAGCAACTCAAACCTAAGATATTATCAGGTTAAATGAGTGCTCTTACCACCAAGTCACATTGGGCGATGATATTTGGTATTTTCAAATTTTACATTGATTTTAAAGAATTGTGTATATTCGATATATTATACACGTATTTTTGTTCTATTAGAGTAATAATAATAATAATAATTTTAAAAAAGAATATTTTGAAACGGTATCAATTACAACCTTATTAATTAAAATCCAGTTCAACCCTTACTTTATGTAAAATCAATACCTCTTAGCTCAATTGATGCAGTGCTATTTCTTGATCCCAATAGTCCTCACAAACCTCGGTATTGGATTTCAAAAAAGAAAAAAAAGAAAAAAAACAGAGAGACACTTGATATAGAAATATACAAAACCCATATGCTAAAATTCTGGATTAAGTTAAAAAATATATATATTTGAAAAAAGAAAAAAGAAAAGCAGAGTGAGATGGCATGTGTCATACAAGATTTTACGGGTAAGAAGAGTTTGGTAGCATTAGTTTGGCATTTTGGTTTGGTGAGAACTGAGAAGACAACATCTGCAAAGGTGTGTGTGCCGACTGCCGACTGCCGACTGCCGAAAGATAGAGCCTTTTATTTCCATTCCATTTCTTCTCTCATCTTTTCAAACACTTTTATTTTCTTGTTGGCCTTTTCTATATATGCTACATTACATTTTCTTCTTTTAATTTCTTCTCTATCACAAACTATATTTTCTCCTATTATTTTGGTTTATAAATCCAAGGATTTAGATTCCTTTCTATGTGAAACTATTTTACTAGTTTAATAAGAAAATATATATGATAAGTAATCTTTATGAATAATGTACTTTTGTGTTTACTTTGTAGTATTTGGTTGGAATAAATTAATAAAATTCTTAAAAATAGTAATTTGTTTTTTCTATCCTTAGAGCATCTCCAATGCAAATATGGCTTGCATACCAATAATTGTTGACATGGTAACAATGTCAAGAAACTTGCTTCCTATGTGGCATAAAAATAGACAATCAACTCAAAATTTGGTCTTCAATGCTTTCGTCTAAAACACAATTTTTTTAATGACGTGTCCATCTTTTTTTTTCCTGTTTTATTTTTTATTTTATTTCCTTACCAAAAATATATGAAAAATTAATGTCAGTTTTAAATGTTTGCTGAGTCAACCTAAAAAATAGCTGTGCAACAGACCGTCTGAAAGTGGACGGTCATGTTGATAATGTCTAATATTTTTTTTTTTGCCACATCAGCTTGAGGTTGAATATGCACGGTTGCATTGGAGACACAATTATTAACATAATGTCTATTTATCCTACGTGGCATCTTTTTTTTTACAAGCCATGCTTGTATTGTAGATGTTCTTAGTTTGTACACCAAAATCCTCGTAGTAGTATAATATAAGAGTATTTATGCGTTATGCGTGTGTATATATAGTCCGGTGGCTCTCATCCTTATCTATCTTGATATTAATTTCTTGATATTTGTACATTAATAATATTGAATTGTGTTTTTTTTTTTTTCAATAAAATATATATATTTTAACAAGGTTGTTTTTTCTTTTTTTAAACTGACCCCATGGTAGGTCAGAAGTCTACTGGGACTAGACTATACAAAAACGATGCAAAATACAACTTTCACTCTATGGAAGGGTCTTCTCATACTTTGCGGTTTAATTAGCAAATGTGAGATTATATTTACAATATTAGGATTTGAACCCATGTGGTGGAGTTTTATTGGTTTAACATGATTACCATTATTCAATAAAACCTAAAAAAATAAAATAAAAATAAAAATAAAAATAAAAAGAAGAAACTATAAATAATATTAATAGTATATAAAATAGAGAATTAATGAATTTGTTAGACACATCTCAATGTTATAAAAGTTACATCATTGTTATACAAGTATAGTGAGCACAGGTAAAAAGATAAGAGTAGAGTGAGCCGCCCCTAGACAAATTTCTTCTTCATCATCATCACTCATGACTCATCTCCATGTGTGATATGTATATTTTTTCTTTTTTTAAAATTACTTTTGGTTGTTTTTTGTAGAATCTAATCCAATACATGAATATTCATATCTCATAGTCTACATACCTCTTTTGCTTTTATTCAATAAATAATGCCTTGTCAAATTGAGGGTACAAAGAGACAGACCCCACATCCATTTTTTCTTCTTCCATGCACCGAATTAAAAACCCTATCTTGCCCTTATTTATATATATAATATTAAATTAAGACATGGAAAACCCTAAATTGTCCCTAATGGATCTTGGTATTTCTTTTAATTAATCATTGTCATTAATTATTTTATTTTATTTTATTTTTTATAAATAAAAAAACCCCCTCTTGGATTATACTATTATAGGGTGTGCCCTTTCAAATTAAACCTTAATTAATTGGACCAATAAAATTAATGTCGTTTGACAACTATGAAGTGTAAATGCTTAGGCATGAGGTTATGCTGTCATCATCTACTTTTAGGTATTATTATTTTTAGGGATAATTACCCCGGTGGCCATCGAATTGATGACACACTATCAAAATGACCATTGGATTGGAAAGTTGTTCTAAAATAGCCATTTTTGGTGAACTTTGTGACACTAATGACCATTCCATCCAATTCCATCTAATTCCATCCAATTTCATCCAATGAGTGGCATTTTAGTAAATAAGGGGATGCCATTAATTTATTTTATATGTTTTTTGGAAATAAATTTTTTCAATAAGTGACATTTTGGTAAATAAGTGGATGACATTAATTTATTTTAGATGTTTTTTAGAAATCATTTTTTTTTTGAAAAGAATAATTATATTTAGTGTGTGTAAATATATATATATATAATTACGACATTTGTATCTTCCTAGTAGTAATCTGGTTTGTATATATAATTACGATATTTGTAAATATATATATATAATATTACGACATTTGTATATAATTAGAATTGGGTCAGGTTTACGTCTGGACATCTGACTAGTAGTAATCTGCACAAGAGTTTCCATGTTGTATCTTCCTGTTGCTTTTCAAGCTCATAAATGTTCACGTAGATTTGTAATATGCATATGATGGACTCGAATCTCCCAATTCTACTGATGTGAAAAAAGAGATGCACGTATGGGCTATGTCTCAGTGTTTCTAAACCTTAATTATAGTAAAAATAAACTAATTATTATGAAATAAATAAAATAAACAAGAAGAATGGATATATATATATATATATATATATATATATATATATATATATATATATATATATATATATATATAATGGCATCCCCTTATTTACCAAAATGCCACTCATTGGATGGAATTGGATGTAATGGCCATTAATATCACAAAGTTTGCCAAAATGGCCATTTTAGAACAACTTTCCAATCCAGTGGCCATTTTGATAGTGTGTCATCAATTCGATGGCCACCGGGGTAATTATCCCTTATTTTTATCCCTTTAAATGTATCTTCCTGTGTGTATCTCAAATGAATATTTTTTTTGAATATTTGGCATTTTCTTATTTGCAATAAGAATATATATATATTTTTTTGGGGGTTTAATTTTAAGTCAACATCTTAATTTGTAGACGAGAGGATTTATATCATACAAGTTATAGGTTTGAGTCACATCCCCCAAATCCTGAATCTTTCGACTATGATCATTCGTTTTCATAATTTTGGAAAGGCCGGTGGTCATCTATACCATCAAAACGAGGCGACTGGGAATGATGTCTAATCAAGTTCCAAAATTTGTGACTAATCAGTTGGTAAATATCATAATCTTATTGATTAAAGTGGGAAAAGGCCATGCACTTCTGATAAGGATTACAAATTTTACTACTTATTCTTCATTGATATTTATTTATTTATTTTAATTTCTGTCTACCGATAATGACAAATCATAAAGTTTTCTAATGACGAAAGGAATTTAGACTTGTTGTATTGGATTCATCACAAGTGATGTGTTAGGGTTTGAATACTACGTACATTTTTGTTTTTCAATTAATAAAATTTTTGTAAAACTAGCTACCGGTCAATCAAAAGTTTAATTATCACCTTTATATAAACTCCTTTGTTTTCACCCTTTTTCTTCTTCCTAACTTTTCTATGTTTTTTTAAGGAGCGAGGATTTTTCTTTTTGAATGTCCGTTTTGACCGATTCGATTAATTGAGAGGAGAAGATGGTTTATTTACATTCAAAGAGTATTAGGTAATGGTTCAAAAATGATGAACAAATGGTTTTACGCCATTGTAAATCAACAAGAAACTGTGTTAAAATTTCTTGATGTACGATCTATTATTCTATTTAACCCAAAATTATCAATAAGTTTTTACATTTATAGGTTTTGTATTCACTATTTTTTTACTTCCTACTTTTCTAGGTTTCCTTGAGAAGTGGGAAATTTTTTAACTTTTTGTTTCTTTCTTTCTTGGTGTTTGAATCTAAATCTAGCATGAAGATGTGATGGTATATTGGTATGTAATCGACGGATTTGATTAATTGAGTCAATAAAATAGGTGAAAAGGAGGGGGAGGAGGATAAGATATCTTATATCAAGAGATCTATTTTTTCAATACCGTGATTGAAGGTTAAAATTGATTTGATTAAACCGATTGAGACAAAAAATTTATCAAATGTTTCGGTAAAAAAAAAAAAAAAAAATTGTAAAGGAAAAACATGTTTGTTTTGCATAATTTTCAACCTACAAAGACTCTTATATACATATACCAAAGCTCACTATCAAAAATGATCTTACTTCTGATTTTTTTTTTTCATTTATTTTCTTACAATTTTAAAATGTCAAAATTTCTGAATTATTTGAGTTTAATTTTTGATTTTTAGTTTCGGTCATTCGGTGTATGTGCAACAATCATTTTAAGTTTTTAACTATTATTTGGTGAACTCCAACTCCACACATAACTCGTCATATAAATTTGATTAAAATGTGATTAGATATTTACGATAGGTGATGGTGCATCACATCGAAGATTTTCACCTCGTTTATGTAATTCAAAAATTATAGCTAAACCATTGGATCCCATAGGAAAATGACTAAACATAACAAAAAAAAAAAAAAATTCTTTTAGGCCTGAAAAGGATGTTTTGATCAACACTCTTCATTTGGGTAATGAAAATGAAATGTTATGTTTAATAGATATTATTATTTTGACCATCAATTTCTGATTTTGACCTTTTTATTAGTGCCCTAGATTTAGAGGGCACAATCCTAGTACTTGGGACATAATATATACCTAATAACTATACGGACGAGGCTGCTTTTGGTAGTCCTGGTCTTGCTGGTTGTGCAGGGGTTTTCCGCACATGCAGGGGTTTTGTTAAAGGTTGTTTTGCTATTCCTCTTGGTGTCTGCTTTGCTTTTGAAGCTGAATTGGCCGCTGCCGTTCACGCTATTGATTATGCTTGGACTTTTGGCTGGCGTCGATTATGGTTGGAGAGCGATTCGACTTTTGTAGTGAATATCCTTCGTTCTAGGTCTCATAAGATTCCTTGGCTTTGGCGCCCTGCTTGGGATAGGTGTTTGAGCTTAATCTCTCAAATGGATTTTGCTGTCACTCATATTTATCGGGAAGGTAACCAAGTTGCAGATAGTTTAGCTTCCAAGAGCCCCAGTTTCGTCTCTCCTACATGGTGGTGGACCGCTTCGAGTTTTTGCAGCCCTTTTATTTTCAATGATTTTTGTTGCAGACCTTCTTTTAGGTTCTGTTAATCTGTTTTCTTTTTTTGTTTTTCGTTCTCTTTTGTTCTCTTTCTTTTTTATTTAATAATATATTGGGCTGGTCCCCAACAACCTTATCAAAAAAAAAAAAAAAAAAACTATGCTCCAGGCACGTACCCAGGATTTTTTGTTGGGGTGGGCTAAAACAAAATTACAATTTTTTACAAGGAAATTTCGTTAGTCGAAAAGCGAAGATACATTTATATAGGGAAATAGAACGAGCCTTATCCCTCAAGGTGCATATATTAAACAAATTACATAAACTTTCGATAAAATAACATTTTTTTTTTTGTGAGGTGGAGGACTCAAACTCACAACCTTGTGGTGCTGTTGTGAGGGATTTACCATCAAACCAACCTCATTTCATCAATAGTGTTTCATTAGAAGTAATAAAATATGAAGTCAAAATTAGAAATAACAAGCTCAAATCCCTAACTTGTTAAATAGAAACCTATTAAAAATTAAGGAAATGTCCTCTAAGTGTAAGAACAGGGGATGCATTTTTTTTCTTCAATTGTGATAAAAGACAGTTGATTGTTATTTTATAATTTGAGATTTTAATTTTTAATTAACATTTTAAGAGAAAGAAGATTTTAGAAGTGTGGGTTTTGTAAAAAAAAAAGAGTGTGGGACCGGAAATTAAAGGAGAGAGGAGAAGACTAGGGGAGGGATGGTATGATGTGATGTGAGATGAGGTTTGATTGATTTGCTAACTGTGTGTCAGTGTCTCATTTAGAAATTTTTTTTTTTTTTCAAAAAGCTGACCTGGGCTGTAGGTTGACTAGCCCGGGTCAGCCCTCTAACATGTCCGCCCCTAGCTCCAGGTCGGCCACCCATGGGCTTTTCAAAGCTCACTTAGTACATGTAGCTCCGATATATAATACAGGGTGTTCCAAAAAATTCACGAGATATGTTAAATCTATCATATTGAATGTATACGTACACTATTAGGGGTGGGAGTATACGCCCTAACTGACCGAAGCTCTTCTCCAACTAAACTATAACCAAATGTACGGGGTGTATTGGATTGGGATTTTATAGACAATTTTGGGGTGCTAAGGGCGCGTTTGGTATTGTTTTTAAAATGATATTTTTGAAAACTATTTTTAAAAATAAAAATCATGTGTTTAAAAATGATGTTTTTAAAAATGCAAACATGTTTGATAGTGTTTTCTAAAAGTAGTTTTTAAAAACGGAAATCGATGTAAATGTGTTTGGTAATATTTTTGAAATGGGCAAAATAGTTGTTTGGAGGGAAAATTTGTGGTCTGTTTTAAAAAACTGTATTGAAACTGGTGAAAAACAATAAAAAGTTGTTTTTGACTTTTTAGTTATAACTTTTAAAAAATTGTTTTTTGTTTCAAAAACAATTTTACAAAATGATTAACCGAACAACTTTAGAGTTGTTTTTTGTATTTAAAAACAAAAAACTGTTTTTAAAAATGAAACCAAACACCACCTAAGATTTTATGGATTTGTATGATTTTAAAGACTATTAGGATTAATATATGGACTAAACTTTCGGGATTCTGGAAATTTTAAAAAGAGTTTTTGGACTTTATTTATAGACTATGAGGATTATCTAGACTTTATTTAAAGACTTTTTGGACTTTTTTGAATATGGGCCCTATAAATTTGCTAGCTAACACATATGCTTGAGTTGAAAAACCCCAACTAGTTAGCTGGCCTGAGCTGAAAAAAACCAAACAAGATGTACTTTTTTAGAAGAGGGATCAACATACAATGAAAATGCGTATAAACCAATACCACAATTGTATGAATAATAACCATCAACACATTCAAAATTCTAAAAACCAAGCATAAGAACTGAAACAAATATTGCACGGAGTGTATAAAACTATCTAGAGGAGAGGGGGGGGGGGGGGGGGGGGGGGGGGGGGGGGGGGGGGGGGGGGGGGGGGGGGGGTGTGTGAATAGATTTTAAAGATATTACCCAATTTTTCGTGTATAGTCAATATTACGAAATTACCACAAACTAGATAAAGCAATAAATTTAGTGTAAAATGCGGAAATTAAATAACATTTGATTTTTACTTGGAAACCCTCACGGGAAAAACCACAGGCTAATAAGTGAGCTACACTCGAACCTCAAATCCACTAAATGTGTAAACCGATTACATCCTAATCCTGGTAAGTAATCACACACCTACCTAATCCCGGTATAAGTGGACCTAGTCCAATTGCTTGTGAATTAAGCAACCTAATCCCGGTCACAACACAAGACTTAATTCTCTAAGAAGAGATAATATATCCTATGTGAATATGAGAAATATTTAAAATGCAATTTAGAGCTAGGTTACTCTATATGCTTATCTAGGATGATGATTTTGCAATTAATTCAATCCTAGATATTAAAAGCTAGATGACATGTCAATTAGCTTAGCTAAACATAGATTATGAAAACCTAGATAGTTATCACAATACAACACTCAATCAAATTGTAAGGATTCCCAATTATTGATTGGCTTATTTCGTGGACAAACCACATGTGGGGCTTGTTGTAAGGGTAGCTTAGGAATTGGTGAAAGTTCAATGGCCCTCTCAAGACCTCAAGAGAAGAAGCACCAAAGGTAAATTCTAGTGCTTACATGTTTTGACGAGATCATAGTTGCACACACTCACAACTTATGCATATTTCTTATACTTATATGTTGTGTGTTTTCATATGTGTGCATTCATAATTGTTGAATATCTCTTCATGCATGTTTATTTAATTGCATCTAGTTTATTGAAATGCCATGACATGTTTAGGCATTAGGATGCAAAGTCATGAATTTTATTCATGCATGTTTGAATTGAGTGCATCTTGTTCAATGATAATGCCATGACATGTTAGGCATTAGGATGCATTCAATACCCACACGTGCACTTCATGTTTGTTAGCTTTAAGTGTGGTATAATTCGTTTCCCGAAGAATGTTCGAAAACGTCCGTGCTTGCACGATGGTGTGCATGTCTTAGCATGATGGTTGACCACTTGAGAATGTCTCATTCTTCTCTTGGATAAGTGGTAGTTTTGGTTTGGTTATTTGGAGTGAAGTGTCTAGGTTCAAAAGATTGGATTTCAATGATTTAAATGTTTTTCAAAACTGACCTTTATATGGTCTTATGACCATAACTTTTTACACAAAGTTTCAAATTGAGTTTTGTAAAATTCTAAACAAACTAGACACCTATATCTTTCCAACGGTATATTATTTGTAATATTTCATGACCGTTTGGATTGGTTTTAAAATCTCCAAAGTGACCACTAAAACAGGGCATCACAGCTGTGATCCGAATCTGACCATTGGTCACTCAATTGAACATAACCTTTTCTACAAATATCAAAATGTTATTCCATAAATTGGAGTAGAAAGTAGACTTCCATACCTTTCCAACGATATATCATATGAAAGGTTTCAATGTCGTTTAGTCATGTTTCGGTGCACTCAAATATTGAGCTATGTTGTGGTGGATTTCTGCGGCCCATATCCGCAAAATCTGGGCATCGAATTGCAACCAGTATGTCAGGTGCATTTCTGCGCCCTTAATTCTGCGGGCAAGGTAGCATAATTGGCCGCCGATTTGGCCCGTAAAGTTGGGACAAAATTATCTTTTCACCCAACCTTTTCACTCTCTATAAATACATCCTTATCTCTGGTTCAAAAAACAAGTCTTTCATCCCAAGAACCCTAGAGAGATATTTAGAGAGACTTGAGAGAAAAAGCTTAAAAATTACATCTTTATTTCTCTCAACCCATTCCCACATGCATAAATCATCATCTAAGCATCATCTAGGATCATCTAGCATGTGCTAATGCGTGGGTCTTCTTCAACACACATGGTATGATTTGTTGAACACTATTATCTTACATAATTAGTGTTTTTACTTATCAATTTTATCTCTTTTATTACTTGTATGTGTTTAGATTAAATTCTACATACATGATTGAGATTATGTGCTGATTGAGTTATTTGTGATAGCTAGGATTTTTATGTTTATCTAACATCTAGCTATTTGATCTCATTAAAATGATTGAGATTATTTTTGATAGCTATTGTATCTAGGATTGGTTATCCTTAACATAGCTAAGCTTTATGCCATGACATATAGCTATATTTGATATCTAGGATTTGATTTTATTGTCATCATATAATCCTAGATAAGCATTTAGTGTACCCTAGCATTATTTGTATATTTGGATATCATTGCATATTCACTTAGGGTTTGATCTCTTCGGAGAAGTAAGTCTTGTGTGATAGACCAGGATTAGGTCGGACACCGGGATTAGGTGGTCACATGAGCAAATTGGACTAGGTCCACTTTTACAGGCCTGCGGGTAGTGGTAGCGGGATATTGGTCGGGATTAGGCCATCAAACCTGGATTAGGTTGTATACGCTATCACAATTAGTGGATTCGAGGTTCGAGTGTGGCGCACTTACTAACCCGTGGTTTTTCCCTGTTGAGGGTTTCCATATAAAAATCAAGTGTCATTTATATTTCCGCACTTTTACACTTGATTTATTGTATTGACTAGATTGGGGTATTTTCGTAATATTGACTAAACGTGAAAATTGGTAATAAGGGTTAAAATCTATTCACCCCCCTTCTAGATTAATATTGAACACACCGAGTATTTGTTTCACAAATCAACACAACAATCTCTATCTTGAATATTAGAATTTAATCTAAGAACAATCAAGTAATAAAAGAGATGCCATAATAAATAAAACACTAAATATATATGATAATAGTGAAGAACTTACCAAAGCAAGTGTGGTGATGAAAGACCCATGCATGCAAGCAAGCATCTTAGATATGCTAGATGGATTTTGATGCATATGAATTTTGGTTTGAGTGTTTAAATGAGCAAACTTGATTGCTTTTTCTCACAAAAATCTTTCTTTTAAAAATAGGGTTCTTGATGATTAAAGAGTCACACTCAGAACAAGATAAAGTGATGTATTTATAGGCATGAAAAACAGAGCATGTAAAAAGACAAGTTTGCCCCTAAAATGCACCGATCGGCAGTTTCAATCGGTGGCTAGGCTGCCATTCTCAACCGCCGAATTGAACCCGTGAAGAATAGAGCATCAATGGCGGTTTCATTCGGCTGTTTCGAAATCGCCGTTCAAATCGCCGAATAAGACCGAGAGATAAATCAATCAGGTTTGAAATGGCGTTTTCGTTCGGCGGTTTCAAAATCGTCGAACCAACCGCAGAATTGATCCAGAGGTCTCTGGACTCAAACGGCGGTTTCATTCGGTGGCCAGGCCGTCGATCATAACCGCCGTTTCACCAAAATAGGTGAAACCAAAGGAGAAGCCAAGGGCATTCTCCGTAGGCGGTCTTCGCGTAAAACCAAGCACATACTAGTGCATGCGCGGACGTTTCCGAACAATATCGGGAAACGAATTACAAGGCACAAAAGCACACAACAAAATACAACATCAAAGTGCAAGTGTGAAATGTGACATGTGAAGAGTATGCACACAAATGCAAGAATGCTAAGTGTGTGTGTGCAATCTAAATCTCTTCAAAGAAAAACTAAGAACTGAAGATTATACCTTTGGCGTGCTTGTCCCTTGAGGTCTTGAAAGGTCCTTTGAGCTTGAACCTCAATCACCTAAACTACCCTTACATAATAAACCCCAACATGTGGTTTGTCCACGAAATAAGCCAATCAATAAACGGGAACCTCACAATCTCTCCCTTTGGCTATTTCGTGACAAAACCACCACTCACATTGATCCTCACAATCATAATTGAAGCTACGGGATAACAAAGATATTCTACATTACAAAGAGATATAAAAATGTAAAAAACTTCAAGACTTCAATCTCTTGTAGAACTATTAACCCTTCAAAACAAAATATTACACTTCCAAAGCAAGTGTATGTGAGATGATCAAGTAAAAATTAAACAAGCATTTGCATATATAATTTTTCAATTAAGAAAACATACAATATTATGAAATGAATGTGCAATGCAATGCTCCCCCTCAACGGGTTACTCCCCCTCAATGAATATTCTCCCCAACATGCACAATTGCTACAACAATTAGCAACTCCCCTTACCACCATTCTACTCCCCCTTTTTGTCATGATATAGGCAAATGAGTATTCCCCAAAAGGGTCACCTCTTAGCAAAGAGAGATAGTAGCATTCAAGATATTTGCATAATCATATAAGTCACTTTATGCATCTCAATTAATTAGAGAGAAACAAGGAGATTTATTTAAAGAAAATGTGTGAATCAAACATGCTTTGCATACAAGACATGTAGCATTCAAGTCCAAAATTCAATGGTATTTGGCAAAGCAAATGACAAAGGTTTCTAATAAGAATTCAAACTAATTTCACCATTGTCATAGGAGAAGCAAGGATATAGAGATTTTATTGTTTTCAATATAAGAGCAACTATATCCAACTTTATAAGCGAAACATGACATGAGCAACTTTGCACCCTATTTGATTTTTCCGGGTGAGAAACCCGTATGATAGTAGCTATGTTCAACTAATAAAGAAAGAGAGACATTTGGAATTTAAATTCCTTTGAACGGATACAAGATTCTTTATTCATTTTGAGTCTTATAAGCTTTTTCACACAAGTTTTGCATTTTAAGAATATGCAATCATCAATTCATGCTTTTTCATTTGAGCATGTTATATGAATTTCATGCTTTTTCATTTGACATTAGCATGTTATAAAAGAATCATCATGTCATGGAGATAACTATAGGTCATTCAAATCATACTTCCTATGTAGATCTCCTAGTCCAAAAATGCATGTTTGAACATAAATATGACATGGATTGTAAATAAATCACGGTTCACCCTTATTGTATTGAAAACATATATACATATGTACAACCAAGCTTACTCAAGCAATTAAAAAGGAAGCATAAGATATTTCAAATTTTTTGCAAGTGACAAGTATGCAGAATAACTCTCTTTGCTTGAGTTCCCCATATTGGGTCAAACACCAAAACACAACACTCTACAAGACATATCCCAATAGATCTACTAAGTGTTTTAAATCGAGTAGCATCTAAGGGTTTAGTAAATAAGTCCGCAAGTTGATCATTAGTACCTACATGTTCAAGTACTATGCATTTATTTTCAACAAGCTCTCTAATGAAATGATGAAGGATGTTAATATGCTTAGTTCTAGAGTGTTGAACCGGATTCTTGGAAATATTAATGGCACTCATATTATCACAAAAGAGAGTGAGTGTACCTTGATTGAATCTGTAGTCTACTAGTATTTGTTTCATTCATAGGAGTTGTGTGCATCCACTCCCCGCGGCTATGCTCGGCCTCTGCCGTGGACAAGGAAATTGAGTTTTGCTTCTTGCAAAACCAAGACACCAAGTTGTTGCCTAGGAAGAAGCAACCGCCCGATGTGCTTTTCCTATCATCACAATTTCCTGCCCAATCCGTATCACTAAAGCCTACAAGACTAGCATTAGTGTCAAAAGAGTACCAAATCCCAAAGTTGGATGTCCCATTCACATAGTGAATGATTCTCTTTACGGAAGAGAGATGGGACTCCTTAGGATCCGCTTGGTACCTAGCACACACACCCACACTAAAAGAGATATCGGGCCTACTTACGGTCAAATAAAGCAAGCTACCAATCATGCCCCGATATAACGTTTGTTCCACACTTTTACCACTAGCATCCTTGCTTAGCTTTAAAGTGGTACTCATGGGTGTATCACAATGTTTGGCATTTTCAAGATCAAACTTCTTCATTAGGTTTTTAGCATATTTGGCTTGGGTAATAAAAATCCCATAATCTAATTGCCTAATTTGCAAACCTAGGAAGTAACTAAGCTCACCAACAAGACTCATCTCAAATTCATGAGACATAATATCAACAAATTATTAGACTTTGGTGTTGTTGGTAGAGCCAAATACAATGTCATCAACATAGATTTGAGCTATAAATAACTCATCTTTGTTTCTCTTGATGAACAAGGTCTTGTCAACACTACCCCTTATGTAGTCATTGTCAATAAGAAATTGAGTGAGGCGCTCATACCAAGCCCTCGGTGCTTGTTTCAACCCATATAACGCCTTTTTGAGACGATAGACATGGTTGGGGTGTTGTGCATCCATAAACCCCTTGGGTTGTTCAACAAACACTTCATCTTGCAAGAAGCCATTAAGGAAGGCACTTTTGACGTCCATTTGGTGTAATTTGAACTTGTGAATACAAGATATGGACAAGAGAAGCCTAATGGATTCTAAACGGGCAACGGGAGCAAATGTCTCCTCAAAGTCGATACCCTCAATTTGAGAGTACCCTTGTGCTACAAGTCTAGCTTTGTTTCGCACTATGTTGCCATCCTCATCGGATTTGTTCCTATAAATCCACTTGGTGCCTATGACATGTGTGCTTTTAGGCCTAGGAACTAGAGTCCAAACCTCATTCCTTTCGAATTGGTTTAGCTCTTCTTGCATGGCAAGAACCCAAAATTCATCATTTAAGGCTTCATCAACCTTTTTGGGTTCTATTTAAGAGGTGTAGCATGTGTAGCTAATAAGATTAGCTATTTGATGCCTAGTCCTAACACCCTCATTCGCATCTCCAGTAACATCATCTTTGTTATGGAGTCTTTTAACCCATGGAGCGGGTTCATTAGAGTTCAAGAGAGGAACTCTATTAAGAGGTTGTGTGTCCTTATTATTACCATTTGACGTCCCAACATTGGGAGTCTCCACAACATTCTCCAAAGGAGAGTCATCATCTAAAACTACCTCCTCCTCATGGTCATTAGACTTGAGCCTTGTATCATCAATGACAACATTGGATGATTCCATGACGGTTCGAGTCTTCAAGTTGAAAACTCTATAGGCTCTACTATTCAAGGCATAGCCAATAAATATACCCTTATCACTCTTAGCATCAAACTTGTCAAGTTGATCACGGTCATTCAAAATGTAGCATTTGCTTCCAAAGGTATGGAAGTAGCTAACATTTGGCTTCCTACCTTTCCATAACTCATAGGAGGTATTTCTAGATCCGGGCCTTAGGAAAACTCAATTCCCTATATAGCAAGTCGTATTGACGGCTTCGGCCCATAGGTTCCTAGGGACATTGTTGCTAAGCAACATCACACGGGCCATCTCTTGAAGGACCCTATTCTTCCTCTCAACAACTCCATTTTATTGAGGTGTCCTAGGAGCCGAATGTTAGGATTATGCTTAATAGCAAGAGTATAATAGTGTTTTTGACAATCTATTCATATTAATAATGTGATTTCTGGTTTAACAAATCTTATAGCATTTATAGTTTAATTATTATAATTGTCAAAAGTAAATAATCATAAGGTCAAAAGACTATGAGAAAAGAAGAATTATTCGTACATCTGGATATGTATGAGGTAGACACAATTCTTTAGTTAGTCTTGAATAATGTTCACAACTTAAGTTAAAGGTTGGGCACCTTTACCTTGTTAAAGTTGTAGAATTCTTTTGCTAGCATTTGAGTGGGATCAAATGAGATATGATGAGTCTAAAATCATCGGAGGGTCTTCAAGTAAAAGAATCTAGTGCACTAGGTGCATTGAACAGGATCACAATGAAAAGCTTTATCTAGAACCGTCAATAGATAATAGTCTTTTCATTATCAAGACAATCGGAGAGTCTATCTTAATCCTGAGATAAATGATGGACTTATGGTTGCAAGTGGTATCATTTGAGTTATCAATGAGTACGATTATATAGCATAGTCTATCCTCGATAGTTTGGTGATATTCATTTGTTAATCGATAGAGGTCTTCATTTATAGATATGGACATCGTGGCTCCATTTATTAAATGTGAGTATAATATCATCATATGGATGTTTTGAGGTAATTGGATATTAAATCTCAACGTTAAGTTTTCGATAGCGACTATTGAAAACATGGCTTCTGGACAAGTCAAAGTATCCAAGTTCAAAACGTGGTCATATGAGTAAATATGGTAACTTGGAGAGTTATAGGAAGTCTATGAACTCTTGGCGATTACTGATATTAATCACGAGGATACACTATCTCCAATATGATTGTCGAGGGTATGAATGAGGAACATCTTCTTCTTCTATCTTTATTTAAGAGTTCAATTTTAGCTCTTTAGTGGAATGAGTTAAAATTAATGGATCGGACCTAAGTGAATCATTTGTTGATTGTGATTAGGTTATGTCTATTGAAGCTTAAATTTAGATAGCCCGCCAAGATCCCTAATCCACACGGATTTGCATGGATCACTTGATATATTCTACCGGACTAATTATGGGTCTATCTAGAATTGTATTAAGGCATGTGAACTTGTTTCTTTTAGTAAGAATGGGCTTAGTTCATATGTGGGCCTTTTATTAAGGTCCAATGGATTTAATAAAATAGAAAAACAATATATAGATATATTAATATATATGGCACATGGCCGAGATATATATATGATATTATATTGTTTTATTTTTATTATTTAATTAAATGAGAATTAATTAATTGATTGATTAATTATTTAATTAAGAATCAAAATCTTTTTCTGACTAGGAAATATGTTTCTTAGTAGTATACTATTGTGGTAGTATAATTAAAATAAAAGACTTTATTTGATAAGTAGATAAATAAGAGATTTATTTATCTAGTCAAATAAGGAAGTCTTTTATATAGTCACAAAACACTAAAGAGTTGGATTAGGGTTTGTATATAATATATATGCATGCGGAAATATATATACATATATATGCATGAATGCATGTGGAAATAAATATGCATATATGCATGCGGCAGAATATATATTAGATATACACTATTATTTATATGGGGCATGCAGTACTGAATATATAGATTCTTATAAAGCATGTAGAATTATATATATATATATATATTAAGAGGCGTGCAGGATTGATGCAATAGAGATATATATATTTGGGCAAAGAATTCGGTGCATTTATATGTTTTAATAGGCAAGAATTCGGAGCACTATATAAATATGAGGCAAGTGGAATTCGGCTAACCCTAGAGCTTGGCTTGAGAATTATTTCTTTTGCTTAGAAAATAAATCCTACTCTAGTGATTAGTGTGTGTAGATTTCGACCAAGACATAAGAGAGAAGAGATTATTCTATTTCGATAGTACACTAATAGCTTATACATCAATAGGTTTTTGTGTACAACTTCGAATAAGGTTCACGCGAGTTTCGATCATTAGATTGAGAACTCAAAAGTGACCGGAATAATCTTTGTTGTCCTATTGGACGTTTTGTGACTAACAAAAAGAAAAAGGGATTTTGTTTTTCCATCCTCAGGTACGCAATTCAAAGAAAAGGGAGACCACGCTCCTAGGTGATTCACGTTCGTGATAGGATTGGAAGATCTTGCGGATTACCATCGACGCAAGTCAATCGGATCACGCGACAAAAGGTATTCTACTTTTAATAGTATATATATATGTTTAATTAATTTAAGGGTTAAGGTTCATCAAAGGAAAATTTTTAAACTATACTAAAACCTTTTTTAGTCTCGCTTCCGCTGCATTGACCGTATTTTTTCCCTACACCGAAAACTCATGGGAGATCCCTAAACTATTACAATAGCTTTCAAAGAGGGCATTCTCAAACTCTCTCCCATGATCACTTCTTTAGTTAGCCCTTCTAGGTATCTGTTCAATCTTGACCATCTGGAACATCTTGGTTGGTTGGTTGGTTGCTTTACTTTTTCTAAGTAGGCGGACATGTTGTCGCCCTTGGCTTGATAGGATCTGGCTACCTGGTTCACGATTAACTGAGAATCACTTTTGATGGCAAGGAACTAGGCTCTCAACTCCTAGGCGGCATTCAAACCAGCTAGGAGCACTTCATATTCTACTTCATTGTTAGTGGCCCTAAATTCGAATCTTAAGCAGTGGGAGGACTCGATCCCCTCTGGGTCGATCAGCATAATTCCCGCCCCGCAGCCATGTTGGTTGGAGGCTCTATCAACGAACAACGTCCAAACTTTTGATTGAGAGGGCCATTCTTCATCGGGAATCATGACATTATTGCCAAGCTGGGCAGTAGACTCTCCTTCAGGATGGGAGTTGGGGTTTCCATTGAACTCCGCCACAAAATCTGCTAGAGCTTGTCCTTTGATTGTAGCGCGGGGCTTGAAGGTAATGTCATATTGGGTAAGCTCGAGGGCCCACAAGACTAGCTTGCCCGATACATCAAGTCATTGCATGAATTGTCGAAGAGGGAGGTTTGTGAGAACGGTTATCGAGTGGGCCTAGAAGTAAGGGCGCAGCTTGCGCGCTGCTACTACCAAGGCGAAGGCGAGCTTTTCCAGCTGATTGTAGTTCCTTTCGGCCTTGCTGAGGAAGTGGCTTACATAGTAGATGGGCCTCTAGATCCCACCCTCGCATTCTTTCACCAAAGTCGTGCTAGTCACCGTGTCTGATACCGCAAGGTAGAGTTGCAGCACATCTCACGGCAGTGGTTTGACAAGTAATGGGGGGTTGGAAAGGTAACTCTGGAGCTCTCTAAAGGCGCGTTCGCTCTCCTCATCCCACTTCATCCCTCTTCCTTTTTTGATGGCTTGGAAGAACGAAAGACACTTGTCAATGGACCGTGATATGAACCTGCTGAGGGCAACGAGACGGCCAGTCAATCCTTGTACCTGTTTTATAGTGGTGGGGGATTGGAGTTCGAGTATTGCTTTGATCTTCTCTGGGTTCACTTCGATCCCCCTTTCGTGAACCATGAAGCCAAAAAATTTCCCGACTAAAACCCCAAACGCACACTTGTCTGGGTTCAGCTACATTTAGTTCTTTCGAAGCACCTCAAAGGTCTCTCTGAGGTGGTCGAGATGCTGCTCTACGTGCTGTGATTTGGTTATCATGTCATCCACGTATCCTTGTACCTGTTTTATAGTGGTGGGGGATTGGAGTTTGAGTATTGCTTTAATCTTCTCTGGGTTCACTTCGATCCCCCTTTCGTGAACCATGAAGCCAAAAAATTTCCCGACTAAAACCCCAAACGCACACTTGTCCGGGTTCAGCTACATTTGGTTCTTTCGAAGCACCTCAAAGGTCTCTCTGAGGTGGTCGAGATGCTGCTCTACGTGCTGTGATTTGGTTATCATGTCATCCACGTAGACCTCCATGGTGCAACCGATCTGCTCCTTGAATAGCTTGCTGACCAGTCTCTGGTAGGTGGCCCCGGCATTCTTTAGCCCAAAGGGCATCATCTTGTAGCAGTACAAACCTTGGTTCATGATGAAACTGGTCTTCTCTTGGTCTGATGGGTGCATGGTGATTTGATTGTAACCAGAGAATGCATCTATGAAACTTAGGGTCTTGTTTCCCGCGGTTGAATTAACGAGTTGGTTGATCTTGGGAAGGGGGAAACTGTCCTTCGGGCAAGCGCGGTTAAGGTCAGTTTAGTATACGCACATTCGCCACTTTCCATTGGTCTTTGGGACCATGACCATATTAGCGATCCATTCCGGGTATCGCGCTTCTCTGATGAACCCAGCCTGGAAGAGTTTGTCCACCTCTTCTTGTACTGCGGCATTTTGGTTTTGGTTTTGGTTGAAGTACCTCATCTTCTATTTTACGGGTTTGAATGTAGGGTCTACAATGAGGCGGTGTGCCACCAAGCTAGAGGGGATGCCAGGCATCTCCTCGTGGGACTAGGCGAACACATCATTGTAGTCCCGGAGGACCTTTTGTAGCATAGCCTTGTGCTCGGAGGTTAAGGTGGATCCTATCTTCACCGTTTTTGGAGGGTCTTCCTCCCTGACCATGACTTCTTCCAGTTCTTCAGCTGGTCCCCCTCTTTCCTCCTCCTTTGGCATTTCTTCTTCAAGCGCTTCTTCTTCAACTTCTGGTTGTTCTTTTGTGCTATCCAGGTGCTCCCACCCTATATCATGTGGTTCGGCCCTAACTGAGAGGCTCATTTCCTGAGGAATACCTACGGTTCCCGATCCTCTCTAATCATTTTCTGTGGTGATTTGGGAGCAATGTTTGGCTAATGCAGAGGGATTTGATGAGACAACATAACACCTGTGCACCATTTGTTGATCCCCTCTTAGGATTCTGACTTCCTTGTCTACTGGGAACTTCATGACATTGCGATAGATTGATAGGACTCCCCTAATCTTTGAGATGAAGGGTCGCCCTAGAATCATGTTGTAGGCGCTTGGGATGTCTACTACCACGAATTCGACCATGTTTTTCACTTGTCGGGGAGCTTTCCTTGTAGCTACCGGGAGTATTATGGAACCTGCTGGCATCAAAGAGTCCCCGGTGAAACCATATAGGGGTGGTACAGCTGTAGAAGCAAGGTTGGCAAAGTTGGCAACGGTCCAGCGTGTCCTTGAAGATTATATCTACGCTACTTCTAGTGTCGATCATAACCCGGGCTACCCGGTTGTTTGCTACCTGAACAGAAACCACCATCAGATCGTCGTGGGGTTGGACCATGTTGTAGGCATCATCCTCCGTAAATATGATTTGAGTGGAGCTATGACGGTTTGATGCATTCCCGCTGACCTTTAGCACTGGCTTCCTGTATCGTGTCGGGGTACTTTCCTGGCGTGGTTCTTCCTGGAGTTATTGGATGTACCAGCGAGGGTGGGCCCCTCGCTGATAGTGTTGACAATCTGGATCTATTCCATTAGGTCTCTTCCTTGGTCTTTTCTCCTTTCCTCCGGCTCCTTCATCTCTTTCTGGGCCTGCTTCCCCATTTTGATCCTGTCCCTCACTTGCTGGAGAAACTCTACCAGTAGACCGCCCCTCACCAAGCCCTCAATTTGGTTGTGGAGGCTGTAACATTCTGAAGTGTTGTGACCTATGTCTTGGTGGAAGTCATAATACTTATACTTATTTCTCCTGTCTGCAGGGAGCTTCATGGGGTCGAGCTTCTTCAAAAGTCCCTTGTCTCATATAGCCAGGTAGATTATTTCCCTCGGAGCATTGAGAGGTGTGTAGTTGGTGTATTATTCTTCCTTCGATTGGGCTATTCTGGTGACCTCTCTTATGGGGGATGGCGTTTGCCGGATCTTTCTTGGTGGGGATATCCTTCTGAAGGGTCGCGCCCTGCTAGGGGGGAGTGGAGGTAGGCGGTAAGTGGATCGGTTTGGGGGATTGTCCTTGGGCTTAGGAACCGGTTCTTTCTCTTTTCTTTGATTGTTGTCCCCCTTATGTCTCTTGTTCGAACGTGATTCATCATGCTCTATCTTGATACGTTACTGCTCATCTAGCTGTACCTGTTCCAAAGCTCGGTTGTACGCCTCATGGTATGTTTCAGGTTTATCTTTGCTGAAGGAGCGCCACAGTTTTCCTACTTAGAGATTTTTTCATAAATTGGTGAGGGTCTCCTTTTCAGCGAACACC
Source organism: Acer yangbiense (assembly GCA_008009225.1). Taxonomy (NCBI): domain Eukaryota; kingdom Viridiplantae; phylum Streptophyta; class Magnoliopsida; order Sapindales; family Sapindaceae; genus Acer; species Acer yangbiense. The sequence goes on from CM017768.1 coordinate 37,704,416, forward strand.
CCTATCTGAATGACCTCTTTGTGGAAACGTTCGACATAGGATTTGAGCTCCTCTCATCGCTCCTGGACCACGTACTGTAGCAGGATTGGGTCATTGGGAGGCAGTTTGACTCCCTGAAATTGAGCACAGAAATCCCTTGACAGCTTGGTGAACGAATTGACGTTTTTGGGGGGAAGTTTCCTGAACCATGTCTTAGCGAAATCGGTGAGAGTACATGGGAACATCCGGCACATAGCCTTCTGGGAGGCATTCTGCACCTCCATTTGCTGTACGAAGGACTCTAAGTGGCTCAAGGTATCCTCCACGCCCGAATACACCTTTTCTGGCATCTTGAATTTAGGAGGGAGGGTAGCATGTCGAACTTCCCTTAATAGATGGGCATTCATCTCCCCGAGGGGATCTTTCTTCAGTCCCTTGTACTTGACCTTGTCTTTCTCCAATTCCGCTAGGCGCTTGGCCATCTTCTTCATCTACTCTTCCATGCGACCTTGTCCCCTTTCCCGAGATTGGGCCTCCGCTTCTCCTTCCTTGGCAGCGGTCCCGGAGGCAGCTGACGCTTCACGCCTTACTCCTTGGGCTCACCCCGGGGGGCTCTGGTTCCTGTTTCATTCTGTGTGGCCTTTGTCCGGCTCCCAGTGCCATATCTTTCCCTCGCTCCAGTCATAGCAGGGCAAGCTTGACTGCCTGCCGGAGGCGGAGAGGCTCTAGGTGCGCCAATTTCTGACCGGGCTCTCCGAGGCTCTGGAGCGGCTGCCCTTGGTAAGGTTCCTATGGGTCCTAGCCTATCGAAGATAGCTTTGGAGGGGCCCAACCGATTAAAGACAGGTGTCTGGTTGCTGGGGCCTGCTCCATCGTGATGTGAACCAAGTAGCTCTTGTCACTGTCTCTCTATGAAATTGGTGACGTGGCGGTTGAAGGTGTTTTGCTGAAGTGGCCCGGGTGAGGGGAGAGCTTTGGCCATGGTCACATTGATTGGGGCCTGACCTTTTGCCTGCGGTAGCGGGCCTTGCATTGGGGTGCTTTCCGAGGATTCGGCTCTGTGGGTAGCCAGGTAGGAGCGGGGTCCAGAAGGGTCGGCCCGGTTTGTGGATGACCTTAACCTCATGTTTGTTGAAATAACTAAGATGCTTTGAGAGAAGGAAAAGACACACTGCGTGTGAGTTCCCCACAGTCGGCGCCAATCTGTTCTCCTAAAAAATCCATCGAGAATTTCCCGAGACAACTTGGACAACAATGTACGGGTGCGCCGCTGCTGGTCTGGACCGGGTAGGGGGTGGCTCCTCTTATCCCGGGTTAGATACCGGAGGAGACCCTTGGTCAGGTTGCCAGGGACCGGTACAATGCAGTAAGACCGGTCATGCAAGGAGGAATGAGGTCGAGATGATATATTTAGGGTGTATGGGGAGCGTAACAGGGATATCTTGCTACAGTAAAAAGAGGGGATCTTTTTATTGTTTTAGGACGGGGTACATTGTGGGTCGCTTCACATGCTATAGCCAACTTATTATAACGAAAGAAAATAGAACGAATGTGAGGGACATTATCATACATAGGAGCTTGAACTAAATGGGACGATAGTTAACTGGAGTGAACACATTGGAGTCTGACACATATGAGCTTGGGTTAGGCGAGGTAGTAGCTAAGTAGATCACACGTAAGAGCTTAGGTTAGGCAAGGTAGTAACCAAGTAGATGTTTTTCTTTTCAGAGGCCAACCCCTTATTCTTGGAATGTATGGGTATTTATATTGTCTCTGGTGGGGGGGGGGGGGGATCCCAACCGTTCCTTCCTGCTTATGATCGCGGTAGTGAAGAATTGAGGGTTAGGATCGTGCCACCAGGCTCCTTCTTCGTTGGGGCCTTGGTTTTGGTAGGTGGAGCCCTAGTTCCTAGGGCAAAATTTGCGGGGTTGATCCTAGCCCCTACTTTTGAGCAGGGCCGTGGTAGCCACACGCCTTGGAGGGCCTTGATCGCACCACCTAGGTCTTAGGTCCATATAGGCATCTCTATAGGGCTGATATGGCGAACATGTGGTGTTTCCAGGTGTTTTGATTGGTTGGATGGGGTCATTGCAACAGTGGAAGGTCGTTATCAAAATCTGGCCTGGCGGGGGACAGTGTTAGCGCCTGTCCCGCTGCACACTGTCAGGCACCCTCTTCCACCATTTCCTTCTTCATGCTTGCTAGGTTCCTGCGAATATTTTACCGGGGAAACACAGTATCCCCTTTCATGTATGAGATAGTTGACCTCCAGCTAGGGCTGAGATGGAGTGAGGTTCAACCGTTGATGCAATGTTGCCAGCCGATGATCTCGACCGTAGGCTGCTTATCTTCCCCCACTTATGCTTGCTGCCTCACATTAATGGGCTGGTGCTGGAGCTTTGCAGATTGTTTCCAGTCCCTTCTTTATTCCATGTGAGGTGGGGTGAGGGCTGGCGTCAGCCCTTGGAAGGGTTGTGGCCTGTTGGTTACTATGACCGATGTCAGTCCTTTGGAACCGTGGGGGGAGGGGGGATGGGTGGGGGGGGGGGGGGGGGGGGGGGGGCGGTTTGCTAGTGTGTTCCAAGGAATTCTTCTCTAGGGGGCCGTTCTAGTTGTAGGAGTGGGTCATGCATGTCTAGGTAGGCACTGCTTAAGATGGTTCCTAGCCGGGTTGCTGGCGGGGAGCGAGTCCTCTATTGAACCGTGTCCTTGATGGACCGCGTCTGGGAGGCGAGGTCCTTGGTGAACCAGGTCCCCCTTTCCAGATACGCGTTCTTGGGGAGTCCGGTGCCTTGATGAGCCGTGCTCAGACCCGGTGTGCTAGGGGGGAGGCGCGGTGTGTGATGGACCGGGCCTTTCTTCTCATTAGGAGCTTTATAGTGATCGGGGATGTTTCCGCGATGGGTACTAGGGAGTGATGAGGCTCTTTAATGGGAAAAATTCTTCTTTGATTTAATTGCCTATTTTTTCGGTTAACAGCAGCGTTGAACCATTTCATATCCCGATCTACAGATAAGTGCTTACCTTTCTTCAAAATCATCAAACAGGGAAAGAAGATGAAGTGGGATCAAGAGAGTGAGCAAGCATTTCAAGCATTGAAGGAGTACCTAGCCAGTCCACCTCTATTGGTAAAACCCCTTCTAGGAGAGGAACTATAACTTTACTTGGCGGTATCAGAAACCGCGACAAGCGGAGCCTTAGTGAAGGAGTGCAGTGATGGAGCCTAGAGACCAATCTACTATGTGAGTCGTGCTTTGACTAAGTCTGAGAAGAATTATACCATCATGGAAAAGCTTGCCTATGCGCTGGTGACCACAGCTAGAAAACTTCGGCCTTGTTTCCAAGTTCACACAGTCGCAATGGTAACGGACCAACCCCTGAGACAGTTCCTCCAGAGGCCATACGTGTCAGGCAGGCTGGTCCTATGGGCCCTGGAGCTCACTAAGTATGACATAAAATATAAGGCAAGGACGACAATCAAGGCTTAGGCCCTAGCCGACTTTATAGCAGAATTCAGCATGACCCTCCATCCGGATACCCTTGCAACTCCTAGCTTGGATCCGGAATCCTTGGAATGGCTCACTGATCGCAAGGCTTGGAAAATGTACACGGATGAAGCATCGAATCAAGTCGGCTGTGGAGCCGGGATCATCCTTACTGATCCTGAAGGAATCGAATGCAGTCACTGTTTCAAGTTTGAGTTTAAAGCTACTAATAACGAGGCGGAGTATGAAGCCTTGTTGGCCGGAATGAAAGTTACTACAGAGCTACGGGTTGATTTCCTTCTAGTTAGAAGTGATTCCTAGCAGGTAATCAACCAGGTATCCGGTGTATACTAGGCAAAGGGTGACAATATGGTAGCATACCTCAAGAAAGTCCGAGAAGCCGCAACAAGGTTCAAGAGTATGAAGATGGAACAAATTCCTCGAGAGAAGAATCATCGAGCTGATGCCCTGGCTAAAATAGTAGCAATCGGAGGTCGGACATTGCCAAAAGGGACACCGCTTCAATTGATACCCCGACCCAGCATTGCTACTGGGTTAGAAGTAAGCCTAGTTGACCGACTCCCTTACTGGATGGATCCTATAACTGATTACCTTCAAAACGACACTCTTCCAGACGACTCGGATCAAGCACGCAAGCTTAAAAGGACTGTTACCTAGTAGTACCTGGTAGAAGGGTACCTCTACCGCAAGGGAAAGTCACTTCCTTTGCTAAGATGTCTGCATCCGGATGACGCTCAATGGGCACTAGATAAGGTACATGCAGGGGACTGTGGCAACCACGTGTCAGGAGAGACTTTGGCATACTAAGTTCTCAGGATGGGATACTTCTGGCCTACTCTTCATTAGGACGCTAAGAAATTTGCACAAACCTATGAACCTTGTTAGAAAATAGCAAACCTCCATCATCTACCTCCGGAAAGACTCACTTCTATCAGCACACCTTACGCATTTGCTATCTGGGGGCTGGACCTGATCGGACCGCTTCCCACTGCTCCTGGGCAAGCCAAACACGCTGTAGTGGTCATAGATTATTTTACCAAGTAGGTGGAAGCAAAGTCCTTAGTTCAGATCACTGAAGCAAACACCACAAGCTTTGTCAAGGAAAGCATTGTCTGTCGATTTGGTACCCCGATGGCTATAATCGCTGATCTGGGAAAACAGTTTGATAATGCCAATTTCAGGTTTTTCTGTGAGTAGTGGGGTATCAACCTTCATTTTGCCTCGGTAGCCCACCCTCAGACCAATGGATTGGTGGAAGCTACCAATAAGACCATCAAGAAACTCCTTAAAAAGAAACTCCAACAGAAGAAAGGGAAGTGGGTTGAAGAGCTTCCTAATGTTCTCTAGGCATACCAGACTACCAAGAGGACTGCTACTGGAGAAACCCCCTACTGACTGGCTTTCGGGACAGAAGCAGTTTTACCTATTGAGTACAGGTTGACATCCTTTAGGGTCCAACACTTTGAGTTAGAGGATAATGAGACAAAATTGAGAGCCAGTCTAGACCTCCTCGAGGAGAAATAGGACAGGGCTGCAGAACGGGTAGTGGCCTACCAGAGCAAGATAGCTCATTGTTTCAATAGAAAGGTAAAGACTCAAAAATTTAAAGAAGAGGACTTGGTTCTTTGGAAGGTGACTCAGAATACCTGGAAGAGGTCAGACGGGGTACTAGCTCCAAATTGGGAAGGTCCCAACCTGATAAAAATAGTGGTTCGACAGGGGGCTTACAAGCTAGAAGACATGGACGGTTACTTTGTAGATCATACTTAAAACGCCGATCACCTTAAAAGGTTCTACCTTTAGAGTTTGGTGAAGAATTTATCTTGGTTGGTATATTTCTAAGTATGTGCCCTGATTTTTTTTTTTTTGCTTTGTATTTGCTTCTTGAGAAATTCAATAAAGTCAGTTTTGCTCTCCAACATATGATTCTCTTGAGTTCGCCTTTCACCATTTCTGATCACCTCAAGACCAGGAAAGGCCACGTGGTATTCCTGCTGCTTTGGTCAGGGTATACCCTCCTCTAGGAAGGATCTGGTGCATAAATGCCTAAGTGACGTAACCGCTTACCAGACTTTGCATCCTCAAGACCAAGAGGACCTATATGGACCTTTTGAAGCTCGGATGGGGAATACCCCCCTCTAGGAAAAACCTGGTGCTAAAGTGGCTTTAGTTGCCTACTAGGACAGTTCGTCAAAGGATCAGGATACCTCGTCAGGATACCTGATGCCTTACTTCGCCATATCTACACATAAAAACCTGGTGCTAAAGTGGCCTTAGTTTCCTACCAGGACAGTTCGCCAAAGGATCAGGATACCTCGTCAGGATACCTGATGCCTTATTTCGCCATATCTACACATGAAAACCTGGTGCTAAAGTGGCCTTAGTTGCCTACCATGACAGTGCGCCAAAGGATCAGGATACCTCGACAGGATACTTGATGCCTTACTTCGCCATATCTACACATGAGAACCCGGTGCTAACATGGCCCTAGTGGCCTACCATGACTGGTCACCAGAGGAATCAGGTTACCTTCACAAGATGCCAGATACCTCATCCCACCAGGCATTCATATAAGGAATTTTCCACTTTCTAGAAAGTCTGCTGGGTAGTCAATCAAGATAAGTCCATCATCAGGATCCCCAATGAAAGGTTCATCAAATTTCTAGACTTACAATGTTCAAATCGAGGTACCTAAGCAACCTTGGCTTCCTACCCGGATCGATTTGTTCTGGTCAAGATGTTTCCATACTTAATCAAATTTACTAAGCCGAAAATACTACCAACTTATACTAGACCTTACAAGGGGACTATCGTCCAAGAATTGTTTCCAGAGGATAATACAAGTATGGATTCCTCCATTGCCAGGCAACTAAGCGTTTACAATATTCCAAGTAAGTTTTACTTGGGTCACATACAAGCATACAAGTATCGTCCTATACCGGGATATAAGTTCTACAATTGAGCATATATTGCAAGTAAGATAGTGTGATTGCAAAAAGATGGAAATTTTCATTTAATCAATCAGGGTGCCTAATCCTCTTTTCCGGGCTACAAAGAATTAAAAAAAAAAGTAAGAATGACAAAAGATAAAATCATGCATCCTGTTGCTTTGGTCCGGCCTGTTCCTCCTGGCCAGTCCCATCTACCTCCTCGACCACCTTGGCTCTAGCAGCAGCCTGAATTTCTTCAACTCCAGGTACACCTGCCTCAACAGGAGGATCTGCTACCTTGGTAGGGTGGACAGAATCCTGCCCTGGATTTTCTTGAGCAGAAGGAGGATCTTGAGTCTCCACATCAACAGTATCTTCTAAACCAGCAGCAGGCTGATGAGAAGAGGAATCTAGGACAGCAGCAGCAGCAGCCTGTGAAGTGCCCCCCTTAGAAAGGATCAGCATTTGAGAGCGCGGTAGCCTTAGCCATAATCTGGTCCCGGTCCCAACCTAGGGGGGTTTGCAGGTCGAAAGGAGGAGGAAACGCCTTGGCAACCTCATATGAGGCAGTAAAGTGTCCATCCATGAAGGAAGAATCCACCCTGGATTCTAAGATACTTACAGAACCTCGTAGAAAATAGTTCTTGTCCAGGAGGACAACCTTCTCTACCTTGACTGTTTCCCTCTCAGCCTGGCGGCGTGTCAACTTGATTGTCTCGGTGTCGTAAGCACGTTTCATTCTTTCTAGCTCCACCAATGTAGGCTGCCTTCCGAATTCAGACTCAGAGGCAGCTTGGACCAAGGAAGTAACATTTTCCTTAGCTCGGGCTAGATCGTCCTTGGCCTCCTCCAATTTAGCCTGTAGTGCCAAGTTGGCTTCCTTCAGGGCTGTGACCTGCTGCCCCATAACCAAGGCAAACTTAAAGCCCTACAACAAGAAAGGAAGATAGTAAGTATCTTTAAGGGAGATCTATACCAAGCAAACTAGAAGGTTAAAAATCATACCTCGGCAAGCAGAGAAGCCCCCTTGGTAACCAAGATATCAGTAGGCAAGGAGGACATCGACTGCAGGCCCCCTTCAGGACAAGCAACAACGAACTTGGAGACGATTTCCTCCTGGCTACTATCTAGTGACCCCGATCCAGAAGGGAGATCGGGGGGAGGAATGGTCTTGATAGGGGCAGATTTCTCCTTCTTCACCCTGGCAGATTTTTCCTTCTCTACCCTGGCTAGGGGTCTGACTTGTAAAATTGGAGGAGAAGCAGGAGGATGAGCCACAACTGCAGCCTTAGGAGTTGCCACCTTAGTAGCCGGTTTTGGGGTTGGTACTAGAGAAGCCTTAGCCTTGGCGGCCCTCACCAGCATATCGCCCAAAGATGGACGTGCTGCGATCTTAATATGGGAAGAGGCAGAAGAAGGTGAAGCCAACCCCGTGATAGCCAGATGAGGGGTTGATGTAGGCGGTTGAGATCTGGATGCAGCACCAGCGCCGGGAGGAGAAGGAACAGGAGAACGGGCCTGGAAGGATTCGGGGAACACCGGCCCAGAAAAAGTAGGGAAAGATGGTAGAAGGGGAGTAGCGACTCAAACTGCAAAGGAGAAGAAGAGTCAGTAAAAAAAAAAAAAAAAAAAAAAAAAAAAAGAACGAAAACGACATAGGGACAGAATCACCTACCCGGATCTGCTATGGATATCCTCAGATACCGCTCCAGCCGGGTACCTTCAAAGGCGTCCCATGTAGGATACTCGAAATTGATCTAATTCCTATCTTGGATCCTTCTGAGAATCGACCTGGATTATGCAGAAAGTACTCTCGTGCTCCACTTGCTTTTTTTTTTTTGTGAATTGGGTGGGGACCGGGTACTCAGTTCCCCCTATATGTACTGACTAGCCCCAGTCTCCTTCAACCACGACCCATTCATCCCTCCAGGTTTGGTTGTATTTCACGTTTGCCCCGGGTACAACGAACTTCATGTTATTCTTAGGCCTCAGGTAAAATTGGCCTCGAGGTACCAAGTTTGCTACTTGGTAGATATAACGGATCTCATCAAAGCCAGGCTCTCTCAGTACATTGTCTTTTTCACACTGCTCTTTCCAGAGCACCAGGAACCCTGTTAGGTTCTTCCAAAACCCAGGAGAAAGTTGTAGGGGAGCCAACTCTAAAGTGATGAGGGCTTTGCGAAGGGTAGGATGAAGAGGAAGCCTGACCCCACACTCGAACGCGAATGCGTGAATCAGTAGATGGCCTGGAGGAGGGGTACATACATCATAACCCCGATGCGGGAGAGATAGGTTGATAGCATCAGGGATCCGGTAAACCCTCCTCAAACGAGCTAGGGTGTCGACTGTACATAAGGAATCTGGGATGATCCGACTATCTTGAAAGGAGGACAGGGGCCCAGTTTGAACTCCAGCAGAGTCTATTGATCGCACTCCAAATGCTTACATTTAGCGCCCCTTTTACCTTGCTTTTGTAACCATTTTCTAAGCATTTTATGTGTTTAATGTTGTAAATAAGTCTTTTCAGGTAAAATAGGCATTTCAAGGGCATTTTTGTCCAAAGTGATGAAAAGAGAGCAAAATAGGCAGAAATCAGAAGAAAAACAGGGCCAGCGAGTTCATGCTCTCTGCCTAGCGGGACATGTCCTGCCACACGAAGCCGCCATGCAAGCAACCTTACTTCGGCGAGTTCAGACACACCTTTCAGCTGGACATGTCTCGCCGCACGAAGCCATGGAAACGACCATTCCACCATCAGGCGAGTTCATGCATTCTGTCCAGCGGGAACAAAGCTACTGCACGAAGCCGCTGTCAGCTTTGGCTAGTTCATGCAGGAGCCACGGAGAGACAAAGCCCGCTGAACAAGTACGCGAGGAAATACGGCGGGTTCATGCAGCGGGCACAAAGCCGCCGCACATACCAGCTGGTGACTCTGATAAGCTGCAAGTTGATCGAAGCTCGCCCCAATAGCCAATGAATTTTGTGCCATTTTCCACCTATTGTCCTTGGAAGGCCTTCTCTCTCATCCATGCACACTTGCATGTCATTTTACTACTAAAGGAATGCTCTCAACAAGATACGAAGACACACACTTAGATTGAGATATAGATAGAATAGATAGAGAAAAGTAGATTGTAAGATCCTAGATTTGTGTTGGCTTGATTCCATTGCAAAACTCTCTTTATTTGTATTGCTTAGTTGCTTAGGTGTTTCGTGATTAGATCAAGCTTCAAAGAAGGAAAGCAACGTCACATGCAAAGTTCGTCTTCAAGAGGAAATGTGCTTATTTGGAAGCTAAGGTATCGAGATACTTCTTCCTCTTGCAAGGCATAAGCGCACACACACACAATTCATACATGTGTGTCCCTGCATTGTAGTTCAAACATTTTGTATAACACATTCACACACTTTTTATTATGCACATGCATTGGTCTCTTATAGACAAACATTGTAGAATTGCATGCTTTGTGACTATCTCTTTCATATGGCATGCTTGTGTGAATTTGTGTTTGTTTGTTTGTGTGTTTTGTATTTTGGACTTGAATATGCTCTTATTTGATTTCTTATTGAGTTCCGGTCATTTCGGTTACTCATTCATAAGGTTTCGAGTCCAAATGATGTAGCTACGCTACTTTGCATTCTCATTTGTTGAGTTGACTTCATCGTCTTTTTCCGAGATGTTTCACAACCATTTTTCTAAGTTTTATAGTCATAGTCATGCATGAGTGAGTCATGCATGAGTGAGTCATGGATCATAATCCAAAAATGGATTCAAATTCAGAGTTCGGACGGCTGAATACGGCCAAAGAACGCCAGAGGTGCGCGGGAGAGCAAGCGAGGCCAAATGGCCAAGCTTGGCCAAGCCGTGTGGGAGCTGTGGGACCCACGGCCAGAGGACCTCTCTGGTCCCGTGTGGCCCAAGCACCCCACACAGGCCTTGGCTGAGGTGGCCTCTTTTGGTTGGCCAAAAATCCTCTCTCTCTCCTACTTTTAAATGCCTCTCCTTCCCTCCAAACTAAGAACTTGAAGAAAACTTGAAAAGAAAATTTCTGCAGAAATCTTCATGATTTTGTTTTTCTTATTTCAATCATAACGTTTTCATACGAACTTGAAATTGAGTGATCCAAAAGCCACAAATGTTGGTCTCGATGAGAGCTACAAACCCCAAGCATTTTTGGAGTCAGTTGACCTCGTGATTTTTCCCAGTGTCCAGATTTCAGTACGTGGTTCAACTATGTATGTTCAACTTCTTCTTTTTCATTTCATCTTTGATCATCTCTTTTAATCTTACTATTTGATTGATGAAATATGTTGAGAAGGATGTTAGATCATATGCTAGGGTTTTATGATAGATTGTTTGTTGAGTTTTAGCATTGTGATTCACATTTGAACATAGTTTTCTAAACTTGATTTTCCTTGAAATTGATTCTAGAAATGCTATATGTGATGTGCCTCATGACATGTTCTAGGTTTAATTTCATGTTCTAAGAACAAGGTTTATAGTGTGATATATTGAATATTCTTGACTTGTTCTTATTGATTTTACATGCATTGATTTCTAGGTATTTTTGTGATTGTGTGTTGAAAGCATATACTAGAATATCTCTAAGCATGTTCATAGAGTTTGATTGATCATCATACTTTATTTGATTGTGATTTGCATCATTTGCATCACTTAGATCATTGCCTTGTGTAAGGTTGAAGTCTCTAGCAAAGTGAGTGAAGCTTTGTGGATAGAGCAAATAAGTCTTGATTAGAGTCGGGAGGACTCGGATAGTCAAGCAAGAAGACTTGTCTTGGGTCGGGAGGATCCGGATAGAAAAGCAAGAAATCTTCCTAGAGACGTGAGCGTCTTGGATAGGAAGTTGCTTTCTAGAGGTGTAGGACACATCTCGGATAGGAAGTAGGCTTGGTAGTTCACTAGCCCGAAGGTAGATTAGGAGGTGATAGCTTGAGCGGATATCATGTGTTGATAGCTTGAGTGTGTAAGTCCTTTTCATATAGTGGATTGCTTTGTCGGTGGTTGTGGTATCAACCCATGGATGTTTCCTCTTTGAGGTTTTACCACGTAACAATACTTGTGTCTTTTTCACTTTACTTTTCATTATCTTCCATATCATGTATTGATTATATCTCTTGTATATTGATTTTCACATGTATTGAATCATACTATACCATTGATTAAATCATATCAAGTGTACATTTCATTCTTGTAATCCGCATAATTTGAATTTGGAAGAATTTGGGCCTATACCTATTCACCCCCCCTCTAGGTATATTTTACACTATATTTGCTTAAGGGAATTTCAATTGGTATCAGAGCGGGTGTCTAGAAGTAATTAGATAGATCCATATTATAGTGTTTGTTTTTTGTTTTGTTGTGTTTTTTGTATTGTTCATTTTTGTAGCTATGGGTGATTTAATGCCGGAAGGTGCTTCTAGTGCTAGACCTCCACTCTTAGATAGTGGTAACTACATTTTTTGGAGAAATACAATGAAAGCCTACATTAGAGCATTCAATGATAAATCATGGATGAGTGTGAGTGATTTAGAAGAGGAAGAGGAGTCCTCAGATGAACGAGTATATACTCAATTACATTGATCACCCAGCTATATATGAAGGAAGATTTGAGGATAGTAGTGAAGACTCCTCAAGTAATGAGGAAAGTGAAAACTCTTCAAGCAGTGAAGATAGTGAAGTTTCCTCCTTTGATGAAGAGTTAGAAGCCTCCTCAAATCAAGATTATATAAGCTTCAATGACAAGATCCTTCAACAAAAGAATGAAGAGAACAACAAGTTGAAATTGATCAATGCCAATTTAGTGGTGATCTTTAAAGCTCTTGTCAATGAAAAGAAGATGTCTTTGGAGAAGATGAGCAAGTAAAGTGAAGTCATCAAAGAGCATGAAAAGACCATTGAAAAGTGTGTCTCAAAGGTGGAGGAAAGTGCTCAAGAGTTAGATGATTTAAAAGAAGACTTTACTATGAAGTTGTTTGCCATGGAAGGAGAGATTAAGCAAAAAGAGAACTATTTAAGTATCATGAAGATTAAGGAGTGTGAGCTTAAAGATGAAGTCAAATCTCTTAAAGAGTCTATTAATGGCATGAAGATTGGAGCCATTAAGCTTGATGAAGTAATCAAGCTTGGAAAGCATCATGGAGATATGTGTGGCTTGGGTTTTGTAGAAGAAGTTAAGAAGACTCCTACAACCAAGAACAAGTCAAGAAAGTCTAAGAAGAAGAAAGACTCAACTACTATTCCTTCCAACATCAAAGACAAAGACAATAAGAGCTATGGAACTTCTCAACCAACTTCTCAACTAAAGCATGCACACTCAGAAGGTAACTTTTCTAAATTCATTCCGGTTTGTCATTATTGTAATGTGGTTGGTCACATTAGGCCTAAGTGTTATGAATATGCTAGGCAATGCATACTAGGAAATGTGGAATATGATAATGTTAAAATGTTACCTAATCATTCTCCTAAACATGAGTTTAAGTCTAGAGCTAGACATAACATCTCTAAGTTTATCCCGGTTTGTCATTTTTGCAATGTTGTAGGGCATATCAAACCTAAATGCTACAAGTATATTAGACAATGCGAACTAGGGAATGAGATGCATGCTAGTGAGATGAAAAGACTTCCTTTTGTTGTTTCTAAACATGTTAGGGCATTAGAGACTATGCATGATGAACATGCTAATAAAAAGAAATCAACAAGGAAAGTTTGGGTTCAAAAGAATAATGTGCATACTTATGAAATGGATAAATCTTCTTTGAAAGTTTTTAAACATGATAATAGCTTTGATGCTTTGAGAAATATGCATATTGATCATATTCATGTAAAGAAACCTACCAAGAAGATTTGGGTTGAAAAGAATGACATGCATGTTAATGATAATCATGTTAAGAAAAATGTTGAGAAGAAATTGGTTAAGAAGAGTGTTAACCATGATCATTTGAAGAGTCTTAATGAAATATTTGTGCGTGGCAACAATGATGAGTTTAATTTGAGTGATATTTTAATGAAGAAGATAGTTGATGATTTATCTTCTAGATTTCATATTGCCATGCGTAATGATCATGTTGATGTTTGTGTTGGTTCACCTAAGACCAATATGGTCAAAGGTGAGTGCTCTCATACTTGATTAAGTAGCACATATGAGAATATTTCTGTTCTTGTTTGGTAAGAGTTCTAAGTTTGATGCTTGACTAAGCTATTTGTAATGTGCTAGGTCTAGTATTCGAACTTGGTGTCTCTAATCAATTCATGAACTTAATATTCTTATACTCACTATGATAGTCAAAATTTGTTGATTAACTTTAAAGAAGTTGAATTTTGAAATCTATTTGGTGAAAATTTTTGTTAAGAATTTTAGAGAAAGTCATTTTCATGTGTTTGTTTGAGTTGAAAGTGTTTGGTCTTTATTTTCTTGAGATGACACACTAACAACTTGTTGTCATGAGGACAAACAAGCCAAGAAAGCTCATAAAAAGAGCGGAGACTTTTCATTGGTGAAAAAGCTTGCTAAGGTATTTCTCTATTCTAAAAGCTTGCTTTCTAGTTCATCGTTTTTAACTTTATGTATGCATGATATCATTGCACATAGATATTAGGCATCATTTCATTAGAGAACTTGTTTAATATTCTATTGTTACTCTAAAGCAATGCCTACTAAAAAAAAAAATCAACTTGCGGATTTGTTCACTAAGCCCTTGGACATAAGAGGTAAAACTCTTTGAAGATCCATTAGCATGATTTGTGTTGATTATTGTCTATGTGTGATTGTGAGTGGCTTGATGAGCAAAACTTTATTTGAATATTCAATATCAATATCTTTGAGAGCTACTCACTTGAGAAGTAATGATCTTAAACAAATAACTTTTATTGTTTCTAGATCATGCACTTGAGCTTGAAAATCTTATTTTTGAAAAGTGCACTAATGCTTCTCTTATATGTTTTAGTTTTTGAGTTCTATGGTTGAAAATGTGTAGATTATGGATGCATCTAGAAGTCTATTGCTTAGTACATGATAGATGACCTTTGGTATGTATCCATTTTGCTTCGGCACTATATAGTATTCAACGAGCACCCTCATGGAAAGGGCTACACACCTTGGTTGTGCAGCCGCCCAATGTAGGAAAGGGCTACGCCATCGTGATGAGTGAAAGCCGCCATGAGGTGTATATGTTTAAGTTAGAAAAATCAAAGAAGTGTTGAAAAGAATCATTAAAAAAAAAAAATCTTTGATTTTAAGCCTAAAAGAAATGAAAAATAAAAGGCTTAATGGTGTATAGTTGAGAATTGTGAAAAGCTCGGGTTGTCAAATAGAAATGAGTAAACGAGCCACATGCACACACACGCTCAAATGTTGATAACTATTCTTTTAAAGCAAAAACCCGGATGAATATCGGTTTGACCTATTTTTGGAAATGCTTTAGATGGATAGGTGTGGAAGTTGTTTGCATGTTAATGTCACAATTACTCCTTCTATATATGTGAGAAGCATTCACACACACACACATATTTTGCTTATGTGCTTGATTCATTAGCAATTTGAGAATATTTTTGAAAGATTAATGAAAATCTATGATTCTCTCTTAGACTTTGAAAACTGATGAAATATTTTCTTTTATTGCTTGATTGTGTGAATGTGTGAATCCCTAGTGAACAAATCTACTTGGTGACAATATGTGGAGCATATGTTAAGGGGGAGCTTTAGTTTATTCAACTTCGGTTTCTATACGATTTGTTTGCTTAATATCTCGTTCTTTATCTCTTGTATCCTTTGTCTATTCCTTGACAAAAAGGGGGAGAAATTGTATACCTCACCATGTTTGATATGGAGGAGTCCATGTTTAATATAGAGGAGAAAGAAAATATATACCTCACCATGTGTGGAGAAATGTACCTCTTTGTGCTTAATTGAGACTTTGTCTTAAGGGGGAGAATTCTTGTCTTAAGGGGGAGAAAAGAATTCTTGCTTAAAATGGTTAAGGGACTTAGGAAGAGCTTTAAAGTGAACATTTAATTGAGATAAGGCATTTGTATGAGATATGGGGAGTCTTGTTTGTTTTTGTGAATATATCTCACCATTCTTCTTTGGAGAAGATCTCTTGTGTTGTTTGCTTTCTTTTCTCATAGGTACTTTGAAGTTCAAAGAAGGGATTCTTGAAGACTCAAGAAGACTTGAAGTTCTTTTAGTCTAGGGATCTCTTTGTAATGTGAGGATGAGAGAATGCTATCAACCTTGAGTTTATTTGAGTGAATATTGTATGGTGAGGATGAGGTTTTGCCATAGAATAGCCAAAGAGGGAGATTGTAAGATCCTAGATTTGTGTTGGCTTGATTCCATTGCAAAACTCTCTTTATTTGTATTGCTTAGTTGCTTAGGTGTTTTGTGATTAGATCAAGCTTCAAAGAAGGAAAGCAACATCGCATGCAAGAGTAATATTTTTCTTTCTCAAGAAGTCTCTTGATGATTTCTCTTCTCTCTCGGGCCTCAAAGCTAATCCAACCAAGAGTAATATTTTTCTTTCTGGGGTGCATAATGACAGTAGGCAGCAGCTCATCAATATTTTTGGCTATACCATTGGATCGCTCCCTATCAGGTATTTGGGGATTCCAATCATTTCTTCAAAGTTAAGTCATCTTGATTGCTCTCCTCTTTTGGTTAAAGTTTCGACCAGAATTTCTTCTTGGATGAATCGTTTTCTTTCATATGCGGGTCGGTTGCAACTTATTATCTCGGTTTTGTCCAGTATTCAAGTCTTTTGGGCTAGTAAAGGGGCGAAAGTTGCTTGGGCTGATTTATGTCTTCCTAAAAATGAGGGTGGTCTTGGCATCAAGGATCTCGTTTCTTGGAATAAAGCTCTAATGATTCGACATTTGTGGAATCTAGTGCATGGTTCTAATAACCTCTGGTCTACTTGGATTAAGACCCATCATCTTAAAGATAGGAGTATTTGGGAGGTGAAAGCTCCTTAAATGTGTTCTTGGAATTGGAGAAAGCTCCTCAAGCTTCATCCCATTGCTCGTCCCTTGATTCGGCATATCATTGGTAATGGTCACGGCACTTCCTTGTGGTTTGATAATTGGCATCCCGATGGCTCTATTCTTTTAAACTGGAGCTCTAGGGCAATTTATGACTCAGGTCTTGGGAATAAGGCTAAAGTCAGTTCTATTATTCTTGGTGATCAGTGGGTTTGGCCTTGCTCTAAGTCGATTGACCTCCTTGAAATCAAGAACCACATGCCTTCTTACAACCCTAATTCTAGTTTGGAGGATTGTATTAAGTGGCTTCCTACACTTGATGGTATTTACACCACAGCCTCTACCATGGCTAGACTTAAGGCTTCTCATCCTTTGGTTCTTTGGTTTGAGCTTGTGTGGTATTCACATAACATTCCAAGGATGAGCTTCATTCTTTGGTTAGCTATTAGAGGGAGACTTTCAACGTTGGACCGTGTTCATCCTTATACTCCTCTTGTTGGTACTTTTTGTATTCTTTGCTCCGCTTTCCTTGAGACTCATGCCCACCTTTTCTTTGAGTGTGCTTATAGCAAAGTCATATGGTCTCATTTGAAGGATATGTGTGGTCGGCCTTGGAATGGTCAGAGATGGCCTGGTTTTATTGCTTGGGCTTCTCAACAATGGAGGGGGAAATCTCCTTCCATTGTTGTTAAGAAGCTTTGTCTTGCTGTGGCGGTTTACTCTATTTGGAGAGAAAGGAACAATAGAATATTTGGGAGCCCTCATAAGACCAGCATAGTCGTTACCCGTTCCATTATTGATACTATTCGTAGTAGGCTCTTATCTATCAACTTGAAGGATTGGCCTCATGTTGCTTTAAAGTGGAATATTTTTATTAGTTGATTCGTTTGCTTTGTGTTTTTTTGTTTGTTTGAGCCCTTGTTTAGCTCTTGCTTCTTGTTTTTGCTCGAATGTTTGAGCTGGTTTGAGCTTTTGTTTTTGCTCTTGTTTTTCCTGGGGGTATGCCCCTTGTATTTTGTACATTCTTTCTCTCTTTCTATGATACTATTTATTTACCCAAAAAAAAAAAAAATCTTCAAGAGGAAATGTGCTTATTTGGATGCTAAGGTATCGAGATACTTCTTTCTCTTGCAAGGCATAAGTGCACACACACACAATTCATATATGTGTGTCCCTGCATCATAGTTCAAACATTTGGTATAACACATTCACACACTTCTTATTATGCACATGCATTGGTCTCTTATAGACAAACATTGTAGAATTGCATGCTTTGTGAATATCTCTTTGATATGGCATGCTTGTGTGAATTTGTGTTTGTTTGTTTGTGTGTTTTGTATTTTGGACTTGAATATGCTCTTATTTGATTCCTTATTGAGTTTCGGTCGTTTCGGTTACTCATTCATAAGGTTTCGAGTCCAAATGATGTAGCTACGCTATTTTGCATTCTCATTTGTTGAGTTGACTTCATCGTCATTTTTTGAGATGTTTCTCAACCATTTTTCAAATTTTTATAGTTGTAGTCATGTGTGAGGGAGTCACGGTTCATAATCCGAAAACGGATTCAAATTCGGAGTTCGGACGGCCGAATACGGCCAAAGAACGCGAGAGGTGCGCGGTAGAGCAAGCGATGCCAAATGGCCAAGCTTGGCCAAGCCGTGTGGGAGCTGTGGGACCCACGACCAGAGGACCTCTCTGGTCCCGTGTGACCCACGTGCCCCACACGGGCCTTGGCTGAGGTGGCATCTTTTGGTTGGCCAAAAATCTGTTAGGATTATGCTCAATAGCAAGAGTGTAATGTTGTAATTAACAATCTTTTTCATATTAATAAAGTGATTTCTGGTTTAACAAATCGTATAGCATTTATAGTTTAATATTATAATTGTCAAAGTAAATAATCATAAGGTCTAAAGACTATGAGAAAAGAAGAATTGTTCGTACATCTGGATATGTATGTGGTAGACACAATTCTTTAGTTAGTCTTGAATAATGTTCACAACTTAAGTTAAAGGTTGGGCACCTTTATCTTGTTAAAGTTGTAGAATTCTTTTGCTAGCATTTGAGTGGGATCAAATGAGATATGATGAGTCTAAAATCATCGGAGTGTCTTCGAGCAAAAGGATCTAGTGCACTGGGTGCATTGAACAGGATCACAATGAAAAGCTTTATCTAGAACCGTCAATAGATAATAGTCTTTTCATTATCAGGACAATCGGAGAGTCTATCTTAATCCTGAGATAAATGATGGACTTATGGTTGCAAGTGATATCATTTGAGTTAACAATGAGTACAATTATATCGCATAGTCTATCCTCGATAGTTTGGTGATATTCATTTGTTAATCGATAGAGGACTTCATTTATAGATATGGACATCGTGGCTCCATTTAATTAAATGAGAGTATAATATCATCATATGGATGTTTTGAGGTAATTGGATATTAAATCTCAACGTTGAGTTTTCGATAGTGTCTATTGAAAACATGGCTTCTGGACAAGTCAAAATATCCAAGTTCAAAACGTGGTCATATGAGTAAATATGGTAACTTGGAGAGTTATAGGCGGTCTATGAACTCTTGGCGATTACTGATATTAATCACGAGGATACACTATCTCCTATATGATTGTCTAGGGTATGAATGAGGAGCATCTTCCTTTTCTATCTTTATTTAAGAGTTCAATTTTAGCTCTTTAGTGGAATGAGTTAAAATTAATGGATCGGACCTAAGTGAATCATTTGTTGATTGTGATTAGGTTATGTCTATTGAAGCTTAAATTTAGATGGCCCGCCAAGATCCCAATCCACACGGACTTGCATGGATCACTTGATATATTCTACCGGACCAATTTAAGGGTCCATCTAGAATTGCATTTAATATATTAAGAATATAATTTGCACATTATTTAAGTAATGGGCTGCTCAATTATATTTATATATTAATGAAAGACATGTGGGCTTGTTTCTTTTAGTAAGAATGGGTCTGGTTCACACATGGGCTTTTTATTTAAAGTCCAATGGATTAAATGAAATAAGAAAATAATATTTTGGCCCATTTATTCAAGTGGGGCGGCAAGGTTAAGTTTTAACCTAATATATTATTTTGTTTCATTTGTTTTAATTAAATAAGAATTAATTAATTTATTAATTAATTGTTTAATTAAGAAACAAATCTTTTCTGATTAGGAAATATGATTCCTAGTGTTATACTATTGTTGGTAGTATACTAAAAGTAAAAGACTTATTTGGTAAGAAAATAAATAATTAATTTTATTTATTTAATCAAATAAGAAGTCTTTTATATTTAGTCAAATAAAGGAATAAAAGATTTATGAATTCAATTAGGGTTTAAAGTCTTAAACTAAATAGGAAATAAGGTGCAATACAAACTCTTTTGGGCTTGAGAATTGCGGCAACCCTAGTCCCTTTTAGGTTGTGATTTTCGGCCACCCTAAGTGAAAAGAAGAGAAGAAAATTTGGCCACCTATATAAGTGCTCTTATAGATTTCGGCCACCATAAGTTGTTCTGGAGACAATTTTTCTTCTTCTTCTCAATTCATAGAAAGCTTTTATTCTACTAAAACAAATAGGAGTGTTAGATTATTATTTGATAGTATACTATTTGCTTAATCATCAATAAGCTTGTGTATACGATATCGATCTAGGTTCACGCGAGTTTCGATCATTAGATTGAGAACTCAAAAGTGACCGGAATAATCTCAGTCATTCTTTTGATTGTTTTTGTGACTAACAAAGAAAAGAAAGTTTGTTTTGTCCATTCACAGGTTTGCAATTCAAAGAAAAAGGGAGACCACGCTCCTAGGTGATCCACGTTCGTGCTAGGATTGAAGATCTTGCGGATTACCATCGACGTAAGTCAATCGGATCACGCGACAAAAGGTATTCTACTTTTTGGTTATTGTATATGCATGTTTAATTAATTAAAGGGTTTAAGGTTCATAAAGGAAAAATTTTAAAAGTCACTAAATCTTATTTTTAGTCTCGCTTCCGCTGCGTGTACTACGGTATTTTTCCCTACAATTGGTATCAGAGCCTAGGTTGAACCCTCTTAATTAATTAACGTATATATACGTGGATCTATTTCTTTTTATTGTGATTATGCATGTTTAGAAAGAGATGGCACTCTAGGTATTCGCATATATAATTACATGTGATGTATGGATTTATATATGTTTTATGTGGATTGTTGTTGCTCGATTTTGGTCCTAGATTTTCAATGTAATTATTGTTTCGGAGTTGTAACAAGAAGGGTGGTCTATCATCGCCATAATTCCTTCTTGGTAGTTGCTAGGTTTTATTTTATTTTTTTTATATGTGCAGTATTTTTTTTTATTATTACTGCAGCAGTTTTTTTTATTAAGTTTTAGTGCAGTATTTTATTTGTAAAAAGTACTGCAGTGAATAAAAAAAAAAAAAAAAAAAAAAAAAAAAAATTAATACTGCAGTATTTTATTATATATACTGCCGTAATGTATTCGGGTAATGAAGATTCGAAGACACGAAGAAAAACGAAGCAACCGGAACCGAGAACGAGCACCGTGCGCACCCTAGGAGTGGATTGGGCTGCGCATGGCAAGCCCAAGCTTGGTGGGCTGCGCACGGCAGCCCTGGGAGTCTTCATGGGCTGCGCACAGCAGCCCCTTTGTGGGGTTGTGGGTTGTGCACGCCCATGGGGTTTGGGCCGAAGGATGAACGTATGGTTGATGGGCCACCTGAAGATCTTGTGTTCCTAAAACAAATTGTAATTTACTTGTTTTTCTAGGATGGGCCAAAATTGTTGCTATTTAATTTATGCTTTAAATATTACAATATTTGTTATTGTATGATAACATGACATATAGAATAGGAGTGCCACTCATATATCTCTTTTGGTATGAACATGCATTGAATGATTTAGGTATCTAAATTGGCATCTAGATAACTTGGTAAATCATTCTATGGGATTTAATCACACGCCTTAAATAATTGAGTGGGAGAAGGTGTTTTTGTAACACCTATGGCCTCCAAGGTTGGTTGAGCTTTATTATTTATGGTAATCCCCCCAAGGGGCGTCCATGAATGGAATTTAGCAACATACTTCCTTACAAGGATAGACTAGACAATGGACTCAAACGAGATCTACTCCCCAAGGAGGGATATTCGTGAGAGAAAACTGAGGGTCGATATCTTGGTAACACACTCAATGTAATTTTATTGATATCCTCCCAAGAGTTCTTGTCAGTAAAATTGCAAGGCTAAAATTGAAAACGCTGGTTGTTATGTTAACAATTAGGTGGGACCTAGTCTAACTAGTAAATGGTGCGAACTCCCAAAGGAGGCGTAACATTTATGGGTGTTGGATCACCGTTGAATTTTATGATTGAGTTATTTATTTAATTCAAGATAAATATTTAAAAGTGCTTTATCATGATTATTTACTTATATATGTTTTGTTTTATTCAGAAATCATGACCCCATCACTTATGAACATCCTGAAAGATAACACTTTAACTGGAGATAATTATGTCACATGGAAAAGGAAAATTGGGTTGTTGCTGCAAAGTGAAAAACATAAGTTTGTTCTAACTACTCCTAAACCACCTGCTCCTAATAATGAATCAAGCATAATGTATAGAGATGAGTATGAGCAGTGGAAGACTTCAGATGATATGGCAAAATGTTACATTATGGCCACTATCTCCGACGTGTTGCAACAGCAGCATGAAGGAATGGAGTCCGCTGCTGATATTATGATGTCTCTAGAGGAGATGTTTGCTATGAAGTCTAGGACGACTAAGAGAGAGGCAGTGACTGCTTTTATGAATCTTAGGATGAAACCTGGACAGGCTGTGAAAGATCACATGATGAAAGTCATAGCACATCTCAACATTGCTGAACTGCATGGCGCTGAGATAGATGGTGAGACAAAGATTGATATGGTTGTCAATTCATTGTCAGATTCCTTTGATCAGTTCAAATTGGACTACACTTTGAACAAAAAGGAATACACCTTACAAGGCCTGATGCAAGATGTTCAAAGTGCTGAAAAGATCCTTGTGAAAGGCAAAGGTCAAGAGATTCATATGGTTGGTAAAGTTGCTACTGTTAAGGCCCGTCAAAAGGTCAAGAAACAACAGAAGAAAAAGCAACTTGGGCCTATCAAGAAGGATACCAAGAAAGTAACCAAGATCAAAGGGAAATGCTTCCTTTGTGGTGAAAAGGGACATTGGAAGAGAAATTGCCCAAAGTCCTAGAATAAGAAGGAAGAAGGTAATGTGAATTATCTTGAAACATGTTTTTTGGCTGATTCTACAGATTCTTGGATCATAGACTCAGGAGCCACTAATCATGTTTGTTATTCCTTGTAGGGGTTCCAAGAAAGGAGAAAGCTGAGTAAGAATGAAATCAATTTGCGCTTGGGCAACGGAACGTTAGTGTCTGCAAGTGCAGTGGGAGATATTAGAGTTTATTTGGATTCTAGAAGGCATTTAGATTTGATAGACGTTTATTATGTACCTCAATTCAAGAGGAATTTAATTTTAGTTTCTTGTTTAAATAAATTTGGATATTCGGTTACTTTTAATAAATTTTTTATTATTAGTAAGAATGACAAAATTATTTGCCAAGGTACATTGGAAAACGGTCTATACTTTTTGCATAGAAATATCTCTCACTCGTTAGACACAGAAATAACGGAACCTAATCATAAAAGAGTAAAATTATCAACAGATGAAACCTACCTTTGGCACTTACGCTTAGGTCATATTAACCTTAATAGGATTAAAAGATTGGTATGTGACGGACCTTTGAGTGACTTAAAGGTTGATGATCTACCAACTTGTGAATCTTGTTTGGAAGGTAAAATGACCAAAAGGACGTTCTCTGCCAAAGGTGCAAGAGCCACTGAATGTTTAGGATTGATACACACTGATGTATGTGGACCTATGAGCATTCAAGCTAGAGGTGGATATGAGTACTTCATCACCTTCACAGATGATTACTCGAGATTTGGTTATGTGTATCTCATGCGACATAAGTCGGATGCTTTTGACATGTTCAAAGCATTCAAAGCTGAAGTGGAAAATCAGCTTGAGAAACACATAAAAATCTTGAGATCGGATCGTGGTGGAGAATATCTATCTGGTGAGTTTCAGCAATATCTTATTGATAATGGGATTGTTTCTCAGTTTTCTGCACCAGGTACACCTCAACAGAATGGGGTAGCAGAAAGGAGAAATAGAACTCTTTTGGATATGGTTAGGTCTATATTGAGTTATTCAACACTTCCTATTTCTTTTTGGGGATATGCTTTACAAACTGCTATATACATTCTAAACGATGTACCATCTAGGTCTGTTCCTAAAACACCGCATGAGTTGTGGACTGGGCGCAAGCCTAGTTTACAACACTTAAGGATATTTGGTTGTCCTGCGCATGTGTTAAAAGGAAAGACAGAAAAGATGGAGTCCCGTTCAGAAACATGTATATTTGTAGGGTATCCAAAAGAAACTAAAGGATATTATTTCTATAGTCCTTCAGATCTTAAAGTATTTGTTTCGACAAATGCTAAATTTCTGGAAAAGGACTATATGAATGATTTTGTGCCTAGAAGTAGAATTGTCCTGAATGAGATGTCAGGAGATACAATTCCACGAGAGGTTACACAACCTAACCCAATTGTAAGTTCCGATCCAACACAAGATCAACAACCTACCATTCCTTGTCGTAGTGGGAGGGTTAGAACACAACCCGAAAGATACATCGGTCTGGGAGAATCAGTGGAGAATCTCCCGGACGACGATGATCCCTACACGTACAAGGAATCTATGGAGGATGTTGATAGTCGCCATTGGCAAAAGGCAATGCAATCTGAGATTGAATCTATGTTCGATAACAAAGTCTGGTCCCTTGTAGACTTGCCTAAAGGGATAAAACCCATTGGGTGCAAGTGGGTATACAAGAGGAAAAGAGGTATGGATGGTAAGGTGGAAACCTTTAAAGCTAGATTGGTAGCTAAAGGGTATACACAGAAAGAAGGTATCGATTACGAGGAAACCTTCTCTCCTGTGGCCATGCTTAAATCCATTAGGATACTCTTATCCATTGCAGCATCTTTAGATCTAGAGATTTGGCAAATGGACGTCAAGACAGCTTTCCTTAATGGAAGTCTTGACGAAAGCATCTACATGATGCAACCAGAGGGATTCATTGAAAAGGGCCAAATGGAAAAGGTATGCAAGTTGCAGAAATCCATATATGGATTGAAGCAAGCATCCAGATCCTGGAACATAAGGTTTGATCAAGCTGTCAAAGGTTTTGGATTTATTCAGAATCCTGACGAACCTTGTGTATACAAAAGGATTAAGGGCGACAAGTTGGTTTTCCTGATTCTTTATGTTGATGATATACTACTCATTGGAAACGATGTAGGTGTATTGACATCAGTAAAAGAATGGTTAGCAAAACAATTTGATATGAAGGACTTAGGAGAAGCAAGTTTTATTCTAGGTATCCAAGTAATAAGGGATAGAAAGAATAGAACGATTGCATTATCCCAAGCTTCATACATAGACAAGATCTTGTCTAGGTTTTCCATGCAGGATTCCAAGAAAGGTATGTTACCTTTCAGACATGGAATCAAGCTTTCTAAGGAACAAGTTCCTAAGAATGAGCATGAAGAGCAATTCATGAGTAGAGTTCCATATGCCTCGGCAGTTGGAAGTCTCATGTATGCAATGCTCTGTACTAGACCAGATATTTGTTTTGCTGTTGGCATAGTTAGCAGGTTTCAATCGAAACCTGGTCTTGATCACTGGACGGCAGTCAAGCATATTTTCAAGTATCTTAAGAGAACGAGAGATAATATGCTTGTATACTCTGGAGGGGATTTGATTCCCGTTGGGTATACAGATTCTGATTTCCAATCAGATTCTGACTCCAGAAAATCCACATCAGGGGCTGTGTTTACTATTGGAGGAGGAGCAGTTATATGGAGGAGTATCAAGCAATCTTGTATTGCTGATTCCACCATGGAAGCTGAGTATGTTGCTGCATGCGAGGCTGCCAAAGAGGCTGTTTGGCTCCGCCAATTCTTGATTGACTTGGAAGTGGTTCCTAGTGCGAATAAGCAGATCACTATCTACTGTGACAACAGTGGAGCAGTGGCTAATTCGAAAGAACCAAGAAGTCACAAGAGAGGTAAACACATTGAAAGAAAGTATCATCTTTTAAGGGAGATTGTTCAAAGAGGTGACGTGACGATTACCAAAATTGCGTCAGCAGAAAATCTAGCGGATCCCTTCACAAAGGCTCTACCTCAGAAGAGTTTCGATGGGCATCTAGAGAACATGGGCTTGAGAGATATGACACATTTGCTATAGTGCAAGTGAGAGATTGTTAGGATTATGCTCAATAGCAAGAGTGTAATGTTGTAATTAACAATCTTTTTCATATTAATAAAGTGATTTCTGGTTTAACAAATCGTATAGCATTTATAGTTTAATATTATAATTGTCAAAGTAAATAATCATAAGGTCTAAAGACTATGAGAAAAGAAGAATTGTTCGTACATCTGGATATGTATGTGGTAGACACAATTCTTTAGTTAGTCTTGAATAATGTTCACAACTTAAGTTAAAGGTTGGGCACCTTTATCTTGTTAAAGTTGTAGAATTCTTTTGTTAGCATTTGAGTGGGATCAAATGAGATATGATGAGTCTAAATCATCGGAGTGTCTTCGAGCAAAAGGATCTAGTGCACTGGGTGCATTGAACAGGATCACAATGAAAAGCTTTATCCAGAACCGTCAATAGATAATAGTCTTTTCATTATCAGGACAATCGGAGAGTCTATCTTAATCCTGAGATAAATGATGGACTTATGGTTGCAACTGATATCATTTGAGTTATCAATGAGTACGATTATATCGCATAGTCTATCCTCGATAGTTTGGTGATATTCATTTGTTAATCGATAGAGGACTTCATTTATAGATATGGACATCGTGGCTCCATTTAATTAAATGAGAGTATAATATCATCATATGGATGTTTTGAGGTAATTGGATATTAAATCTCAACGTTGAGTTTTCGATAGTGTCTATTGAAAACATGGCTTCTGGACAAGTCAAAATATCCAAGTTCAAAACGTGGTCATATGAGTAAATATGGTAACTTGGAGAGTTATAGGCAGTCTATGAACTCTTGGCGATTACTGATATTAATCACGAGGATACACTATCTCCTATATGATTGTCTAGGGTATGAATGAGGAGCATCTTCCTTTTCTATCTTTATTTAAGAGTTCAATTTTAGCTCTTTAGTGGAATGAGTTAAAATTAATGGATCGGACCTACGTGAATCATTTGTTGATTGTGATTAGGTTATGTCTATTGAAGCTTAAATTTAGATGGCCCGCCAAGATCCCAATCCACACGGACTTGCATGGATCACTTGATATATTCTACCGGACCAATTTAAGGGTCCTTCTAGAATTGCATTTAATATATTAAGAATATAATTTGCACATTATTTAAGTAATGGGCTGCTCAATTATATTTATATATTAATGAAAGACATGTGGGCTTGTTTCTTTTAGTAAGAATGGGTCTGGTTCACACATGGGCTTTTTATTTAAAGTCCAATGGATTAAATGAAATAAGAAAATAATATTTTGGCCCATTTATTCAAGTGGGGCGGCAAGGTTAAGTTTTAACCTAATATATTATTTTGTTTCGTTTGTTTTAATTAAATAAGAATTAATTAATTTATTAATTAATTGTTTAATTAAGAAACAAATCTTTTCTGATTAGGAAATATGATTCCTAGTGTTATACTATTGTTGGTAGTATACTAAAAGTAAAAGACTTATTTGGTAAGAAAATAAATAATTAATTTTATTTATTTAATCAAATAAGAAGTCTTTTATATTTAGTCAAATAAAGGAATAAAAGATTTATGAATTCAATTAGGGTTTAAAGTCTTAAACTAAATAGGAAATAGGGTGCAATACAAACTCTTTTGGGCTTGAGAATTGCGGCAACCCTAGTCCCTTTTAGGTTGTGATTTTCGGCCACCCTAAGTGAAAAGAAGAGAAGAAAATTTGGCCACCTATATAAGTGCTCTTATAGATTTCGGCCACCATAAGTTGTTCTGGAGACAATTTTTCTTCTTCTTCTCAATTCATAGAAAGCTTTTATTCTACTAAAACAAATAGGAGTGTTAGATTATTCTTTGATAGTATACTATTTGCTTAATCATCAATAAGCTTGTGTATACGATATCGATCTAGGTTCACGCGAGTTTCGATCATTAGATTGAGAACTCAAAAGTGACCGGAATAATCTCAGTCATTTTTTTGATTGTTTTTGTGACTAACAAAGAAAAGAAAGTTTGTTTTGTCCATTCACAGGTTTGCAATTCAAAGAAAAAGGGAGACCACGCTCCTAGGTGATCCACGTTCGTGCTAGGATTGAAGATCTTGCGGATTACCATCGACGTAAGTCAATCGGATCACGCGACAAAAGGTATTCTACTTTTTGGTTATTGTATATGCATGTTTAATTAATTAAAGGGTTTAAGGTTCATAAAGGAAAAATTTTAAAAGTCACTAAATCTTATTTTTAGTCTCGCTTCCGCTGCGTGTACTACGGTATTTTTCCCTACAAAATCCTCTCTCTCTCTCCTCCTCCTTTTAAATGCCTCTTCTTCCTTCCAAACTAAGAACTTGAAGAAAACTTGAAAAGAAAATTTCTGCAGAAATCTTCATGATTTTGTTTTTCTTATTTCAATCATAACTTTTTCATACGAACTCAAAATCGAGTGATCCAAAAGCCAAAAATGTTGGTCTCGATGAGAGCTACAAACCCCAAGCATTGTTGGAGTCAGTTGACCTCGCGATTTTTCCCAGTGTCCAGATTTCAGTACGTGGTTCAACTATGTATGTTCAACTTCTTCTTTTTCATTTCATCTTTGATCATCTCTTTTAATCTTATTATTTGATTGATGAAATATGTTGAGAAGGATGTTAGATCATATGCTAGGGTTTTATGATTGATTGTTTGTTGAGTTTTAGCATTGTGATTCACATTTGAACATAGTTTTCTAAACTTTATTTTCCTTGAAATTGATTCTAGAAAGGCTATATTTGATGTGCCTCATGACATGTTCTAGGTTTAATTTCATGTTCTAAGAACAAGGTTTATAGTGTGATATATTGAATATTCTTGACTTGTTCTTATTGATTTTACATGCATTGATTTCTAGGTATTTTTGTGATTGTGTGTTGAAAGCATATACTAGAATATCTCTAAGCATGTTCATAGAGTTTGATTGATCATCATACTTTATTTGATTGTGATTTGCATCATTTGCATCACTTAGATCATTGTCTTGTGTAAGGTTGAAGTCTCTAGCAAAGTGAGTGAAGCTTTGTGGATAGAGCAAAGAAGTCTTGATTAGAGTCGGGAGGACTCGGATAGTCAAGTAAGGACACTTGTCTAGGGTCGGGAGGATCCGGATAGACAAGCAAGAAATCTTCCTAGAGACGTGAGCGTCTTGGATAGAAAGTTGCTTTCTAGAGGTGTAGGACACATCTCGGATAGGAAGTAGGCTTGGTAGTTCACTAGCCCGAGGGTAGATTAGGAGGTGATAGCTTGAGCGGATATCATGTGTTGATAGCTTGAGTGTGTAAGTCCTTTTCATATAGTGGATTGCTTTGCCGGTGGTTGTGGTATCAACCCGTGGATGTTTCCTCTTTGAGGTTTTACCACGTAAAAATACTTATGTCTTTTTCGCTTTACTTTTCATTATCTTCCATATCATGTATTGATTGTATCTCTTGTATATTGATTTTCACATGTATTGAATCATACTATACCATTGATTAAATCATATCAAGTGTACATTTCATTCTTGTAATCCGCATATTTTCAATTTGGAAGAATTTGGGCCTATACCTATTCACTCCCCCTCTAGGTATATTTTACACTATATTGCTTAAGGGAATTTCAAGATATTTATTAGATATTTTGTTCTTAGCAAGCAAGAGATATAGTTTGTTTCTTGGCTAATTTCTAGGTAACCAAACACCATATATTGGTTACTTAGTGTGATCACCTCAAGTTGCCATAGAAGGATTTGTTGCTTGGATTGCAAGAAGGATCATTTCCACTTCACAAGCTTACCAATTGGTGATGTTTCCTTTGATTGTCTATCTTTGTAATCTTGATTCTATGTGTAACTAATTCTCTTGTTAGGGGATTAGATGTAATTCTTGTATTTTCCTTGCTATATAATCAATCATATTGATATAATCTTCTCTAGTTATGCATATATCCATTAATGCTTGTATGAGTGGTGGTTACAACCACCTACCTTCTTTATTGTGCAATAACTTGATGAAATTGTATGCATAGGACCATTTATTGCATATTCCTAGTTTAGCATCTATGTGTAGAGATTACTAACTTGTAATTCTCTACTATCACTTGACCAATTTTCCTTTAATCACTCTCTAATTTTAGATTTCATTGTGATTAAGTTGAGAATTTAGTGATTATTAATTTAATGATTAGATGCATGTTAGGAAAAGATGATTAAACCTAATGAATGATTGATTAGATATTAGGGTTATACTTGAATGAATCTATTCCCTTAACAACTTTTAATTTAGAATTTGAATCAAGTAGTTGTAATTGTTACTTAGCCAATTTCAATCTTAGCATAGTTAATTTGTTAGTCAATAGTTAATTTAATTAAAACTTGCTTTAGCATGATTAAAGAATTGTAGAGTTGAGCTAAAATTAAGCATCTATAAAGTGCTAACCTTGTGGGAACGATACCTTTACTTGCTCACTACACTAGTTTAATGACTTGTGCACTTGCAATAGGGTCACCAGACTCGCGCGTCCCTCTAGAATAACCGGGATAGAGTAGGTAATTTTATAGTGACATTTGTAGAACCAGTTCGGACGCATCAAAATCTATGGCGCCGCTGCCGGGGAACACGACGCTTCTTTTTAGAACATTAGTTAATTGAATCTTTGCATAATAGTAGTAATTTTCTGTTTTGAGCACTTAACCTTTTGGTAGTTTATTGTAGTGTACTTTTAGGTTTCTTGTCACGAATTGATGCACGGAAGACGATCTTTGGGAAGTCTGCTTGAACCTTTTATTGAAAAGATTGATCGTATAGCAAGGCTACCGACGATGACGGACAATCCCAGAGGACTATCCGACCTTGAGGAAGGGTCAACCTCTTCTAGCAGTACATCCACTGGTTCACAACACGGACAGGATCAACCAATGATGAAGGAATTCTCAATGCCTACCGTTGGATCACATCCTTCAGCTATATTGTTAGATGATGCCTAGAGGAATTACGAACTGAAAAACTTGCACTACAACACACTCCCACACTTTGGTGGTAACCTAAGCGAAGACTGCCTTCATTTCATGAAGGAGTATTACAATGTGGTGACTACTTTTCCACTCAGGAATTTGACAGAGGATCACTTACGCATGCGATGTTTTTCGTATTGCATGAGAGACGATGCCAAAAAGTGGCTCATGGCATTACTAGCAGGATCACTTACCACATGGAGCAATGTTGAGCAGAAGTTTTTTGCTAAGTATTTTCCCTCATAGAAAATGAAAGAAATACGAAGTATGATAGCTGATTTCCAGGAAAGGGAAGGGGATGCGTTTCATGAATCATGGGGTAGATTCAAGCTACTTTTAGCATAGTGCCCTCACCACGAGTATACTTTAGTATCACAAGTTCAATCTTTCTATGATGGATTGACTGGGCTCTCACAAGCGATTGTTGATAACGCATATGGAGGAGCGATGCGAGAGAAGACGGCACAGTTTGTGTTTGATAAGTATGAGATGCTTGAACAGAATTCCCAGCAGAGGAACACTCGAGGTAGTCGAGGAGGAGTGAGTCAAGAAATGGCAAGTCAAATGAGTGATATGAGTAAGAACATTGAGACACTCATGAGTAGGTTTGGGAACCAACCTATAGTAGTGGATCAGGTTTTTGTTAAGGAAAACCGTGGAATGGACATGAATTCCATGGTTGAGCTAGTGCCACCCAAGAAGAAAGAATTACAAGTGGTGTATCTGCCACGTCAGTCAAGATAGTTGGATGATCCTTTCTCCAAGGCATCCTAACCTGAATTACGGGAACAACCACTGTTTGAATCCCCTTTTACCCCTACAGAATAACAACAAAAACTGGTATCCACCTTAGGGACACCAACCAAGACCTCAGCAGAGTACACAACCATGGAAGGTGAAAGAAAACTTGTTAGGATTATGCTCAATAGCAAGAGTGTAATATTGCAATTGACAATCTTATCATATTAAAAAAGTGATTTCTGGTTTAACAAATCTTATAGCATTTATAGTTTAATATTATAATTGTCAAAGTAAATAATCATATGGTCAAAAGACTATAAGAAAAGAAGAATTGTTCGTACATCTGAATATGTATGAGGTAGACACAATTCTTTAGTTAGTCTTGAATAATGTTCACAACTTAAGTTAAAGGTTGGGCACCTTTATCTTGTTAAAGTTGTAGAATTCTTTTGCTAGCATTTGAGTGGGATCAAATGAGTTATGATGAGTCTGAAATCATCGAAGGGTCTTCGAGTAAAAGAATCTAGTGCACTTGGTGCATTGAATAGAATCACAATGAAATACTTTATCTAGAACCGTCAGTAGATAAAAGTTTTTTCATTATCAGGATAATCGGAGAGTTTATCTTAATCCTGAGATAAATGATGGACTTATGGTTGCAAGTGTTATCATTTGAGTTATCAATGAGTACGATTATATAGCATAAACTATCCTCGATAGTTTGGTGGTATTCATTTGTTAATCGATAGAGGACTTAATTTATAGATATGGACATCGTGGCTCCATTTATTAAATGAGAGTAGAATATCATCATATGGATGTTTTGAGGTATTGGATATTGAATCTTAACGTTAAGTTTTCGATAGAGTCTATTGAAACATGGCTTCTGGACAAGTCAAAATATCCAAGTTCAAAATGTGGTCATATGAGTAAATATGGTAACTTGGAGAGCTATAGGCGGTCTATGAGCTCTTGGCGATTACTAATATTCTTCACGAGGATACACCATCTCCAATAAGATTGTCTAGGGTACGAATGAGAAATATTTACTTATTCTATCTTTATTTAAGAGTTCAATTTTAGCTCTTTAGTGGAATGAGTTAAAATTAATAGATCGGACCTAAGTGAATCATTTGTTGATTGTGATTAGGATATGTCTATTGAAGCTTAAATTTAGATAGCCCGCCAAGATCCCCAATCCACACGGACTTGCATGGATCACTTGATATATTCTACCGGACCAATTTATGGGTCCATCTAGAATTGTATTTAATATATTAAGAATATAATTTGCACATTATTTATTTAATGGGTTGATCAATTATATTAATATATTAATGAAAGGCATGTGGGCTTGTTTCTTTTAGTAAGAATGGGTCTGGTTCACATGTGGGCTTTTTAATTAAAGTCCAATGGATTAAATGAAATAAGAAAATAATATATGGGCCATATATATATGTATGGGCGGCAAGGCTTGCATAAAAGTCTAATATATTATTTTGTTTCATTATTTGATTAAATGGAAATTAATTAATTGATTAATTAATTATTTAATTAAAAATCAAAATCTTTTTCTGACTAAGAAATATGTTTCTTAGTAGTATACTATTGTGGTAGTATAAATAAAATAAAAGACTTTATTTGGTAAGTAGATAAATAAGGGATTTATTTATCTAGTCAAATAAGGAAGTCTTTTATATAGTCACAAATACACTAAAGAGTTGGATTAGGGTTTGGAATTCTAAGGAAATCTACCTAGAGTTAGGATTTAGGTCAAAAGGCATAAATCCTATTTGGTAGAGGAATTCGGTCACCCTAATTATATTTAGGCAAGATTTCGGGCAGCAATATATATTTTAATACATGCAAGTTTAATTCAAGCAGCAATATATATTATATATATACGCAATTTGAATTCATGCAGGATTAGATATCATATATAAATGCAAGTTGAATTCATGCAGATTACATATTATATATATGCATGTTAAAGTCGTGCAGCGATATATAGAATATATAATTGCAAGTTAAATGCGGTAAATATATATATATATATTGTGCAAAAAGAATTCAAGACGGACTTGAGAGTTTTTTTTTTTTTTGCTAGAGAAAAATAGAATCCAACTCTTAGACTAGTGTGATTTTCGGCCAAGAGGAATAGAGAGAAAAGTGTGTTCTTATTTCGATAGTGCACTAGTTACTTTTACATCAAAAGGTTTTGTGCACAATTTCGAATAAGGTTCACGTGAGTTTCAATCTAAAGATTGTGAATTCAAAAGTGACCGGAACATTCTTTGTTGTCTCTTGGAACTTGTTGTGACTAACGAAAAAGAAAAAGTTTTGTTAATCCATCCTCAGGTACACAATTCAAAGAGAAGGGAGACCACGCTCCTAGGTGATTCACGTTCGTGATTGGATTGGAAGATCTTGCAGATTACCATCAATGCAATGTCAATCAGATCACGCAACAAAGGTATGATATCTTTAGTATTATATGTTAATTAATTAGAGGGTTAAGGTTCAATTTATGGAAAAAATTTAAACTATACTAAACTCTATTTTAGTCTCGCTTCCGCTGCGTGACCGTAGTTTTCCCTACAAAACTTACCTTGGCGCCAACAAGGCCAGAGAGACAACGAGTACATGCCCACTAATCAGTATCACACCAACGATCCTAACCACATCAGGATTACCTCTATGGAAGGAGTAGTCAAGACATTGGAAAGACAAATAGAAGTGTATGCTGAAGTTAGTCAAAAGAAGGAGCCAGGGAAACTCCCAAGTCAGTCTGAGCAAGCCAAAGCAGCCACAGTACTCAGAAGTGGTAAGGTACTTTCTAACCCATATCCACCTAAAATTTCTGATATTCCTGTTAATGTTTCAGCAGACAGAGAAGTGCTTAGTAAAAATGATCTTGATAATCAAGTAGGGATAGGAACGAGCAGAGGTCTGGAGAGAGGACACAAGGATACTTCGAGGATACACAAATCGCCTAACCCGTATGTGCCTCCAATTCCATTCCCAGGAAGGCTTTAGAAGTCAAAATTGGACCAAGCCTTCAGGGAGATCTATGACATCCTATCAAAGGTGAATGTGAGCCTTCCTCTACTTGAGGTGATTGAGAAAAATGCCTGCATATGCCAAGTTCTTCAAGGAGCTTAACTCAAAGGCACGGAAGAAAGAATTTCTAGAGAAAATAGTGATCTCCAAGGAAGCAAGTGCAGCCAGGGAAACAGCATTGCCACCTAAGATGAAGGATCCTGGAAGTTTCATCATTACCATATCAATTGGTGAAACTCGGAGAGAGAAGGCAATGTTGGATCTAGGAGCTTCAATCAACTTGATGCCTTATGCATTGTTTAAAGACTTAGGATTAGAGGGATTGAAGCTGACTACCATGGAGTTGATATTAGCCGACCTCTCAGTAAGACATCCAATAGGAGTGGTCAAAGATGTGTTAGTCAGGGTGGGAGAATTGATCACTGATTCATCTAAGGCAAGAGAGATGCCGATATTGCTAGGGCGACCATTTATGTCAACTGCCAAGGCAATCATCGATGTCCACAAGGGACGGCTCTCCATGATGGTTTTAGGTCAAACAGTAGAGTTTGAAGTGTTTGAGAGCATGAAGAACCCGTTGAAGGGTAGTGTTTGTTTTAACATCACCAGTGCCGAACAAGATGATGAACCCCACTCTACCTTCGGGGAGTACGTAGCACTCGCTCATGGCGAGGTGACTAATAAGAACCCACTCTTGAAGCATGATTCATCAAGTTACGAAGATACCATCGCTCAACTCAAGGAAGAAAACCGAGAGTTGGTGGAAAGGAACTTCGAACTCACTACTAATCTTGATGAAGCGTTAGAGGAGAATTATGCCCTCCAAGACAAAATTGAAAATGATTTCTCCTTAGTGAAGGATGAATTTGGGGAAAGAAATAAGTCTTTGAGCAAGGAATTCGAAGGCAAGATGAAGGTCATGGAGGAAGAGATACATTCTAGGGACAAGGCTCTATAAATCTTGAGAGTAAAGAGTAGGGAAACTCGAGTTGAGATTGCTATGCCAAGGATAGGCACTTTGGTCAAGTCCGAAGGGTTGGTTAAGCCACCTTCAAGGAAGACGATGCATGTATCACATGAGGAGTCCACCACTTGTGCTCCGAAACCAAAACCAAGGTGGAGGCCGAGAAGAAAGAATCGCATTCAACCTCCACAATCTACATCAGGAGGTACATTTTCTATTTTCACTCATATATGTCATTACTGCCATAGAATGGGCCATATTAGGCCTAACTGTCTAAACAAAAGATGGCAGGTTAGAAAATATGCCACCCCAATTCCCAAAGCCAGTGTCAAGTCCGTTTGGATCGCAAAATCCAAGTTAGAGGGGCTCAGTGGGAAAGGACCCCTATGGGTCAAAAAGAAAGAAAAGGGGTATGTTGTGATTGAACCACCCATTCTAAATGGGGCATGGAGGAGGTGATTGAATTGATATTTGTATAAGTGTGCATAAATTGTATATCAAAGACACACTTAACAACATAGAAGTCTTTTGTCTTGTACATATTTGAGCTTTAAATAAATTGAATTGTTTTGATATGTGATTGGGAGATTGAAAACCTAAATCGAGCTCTTGTGTGCCCGACGAGCTTTGAAATTAAATCTTTAATTGATCGGGTGGACAAAAGAAAGGTTTGGGGGTTTTAAAATCCTCGTTATAGGTTAAGCACATTCATGTAGACTAATTAATGTAGGAAATATGTGTTGTATTTGGTGTGTTTGTTGTGCCATGTTGAGTAGGTTTTAAGAAATCAAGAAAAGAAAATGAAGGAATTGAAAGGGAAGTTTTTTCACTCTGGCGAGGTTGTGCCGCTGGACATGTCCAGCTAGGCAGAATGAACAAACCCGCGAAGATGCTTCTGAAAGACAAAGGAAAGTTGTCGAGTTTGTACGGCGGAACAAGTCCAGTTTTCCAGAATGCCAAAACTCGTGGGGATTGAAGGCCAAAGTTGGTGAGTTCATGCAGCGGGATTAGTCCAGCCGTCCAGAAGAGATGAACTCGTGGCAATTTATGAAGGAATTCGGTGAGTTCCATCTCGGCGGGAATAAGCCTGCCGTCCAGAATGATGGTCCAGAATGATGAAAGTCACTAGAAAGGAGAAAGGAGTTTCCAGCGGTTTCGTGCAGCTGGAATAAAGCCGCCATCCAGATGGAGCAAGCTCATTAGAAAAATGTAGACGGCTGGCTCATGCGGCGGGAATAAACCCGCCGTCAACGAAGTCGCCGCAATCCCAAGTGATCAAAACGTAGCGTTTTGAGCCAAAAATCTGGCTCGGAGGGTTTGTGTGGCGGGAATGAAGCCGCCCGATTCCATTTCCTATAAATAGGAGCTGTCGTTTTCACGACAAACTTTCCCATTTTCAAACTTTTTCCAATTTTCCCACGTGAATCCACCAAACTTCTTCCCCAATCTTGCTCGAATTCACTCGAAAACTCAAGGCAAAGGTAAGTCATCTCAATCTAATCTCTTTTGAACACAAAATCATTAAAAATCATCTTGGATTGCCCTAGGTTGCGACAGTTAGGGTTCTTGAATGTTTCTTGATTTTTATTACATTATTTGTGATTGATTGTAGCAATTGGTGTTGATTATGCATGTTAGGAGTAATTTCGACCACAATCCCCCATCTTTGATTCAAAAATTTGAAAATTTTCATGTTAGGGTTTATATTTGGCCGAATTTGGGGTTTTGAAATTATAATGTCTATGTTAATGATTCTTGTGATGCATCATTGCTAGAAATTGGTGTAGGAGTATGCATGGTAAGAGATTGATAGGTTGATTGAATGCCTTGTTTATTTGATGAATGGAGATTTAGAAGGAAATTGAGGCAAACTGATATGCTTTTGGTTAAGGAATGTTTGGAAGATTGTTTGATTGAAAGTCATACACAACTAAGATGTTGAAAATGATTTGAACATGTTAATGAAATGTTATGCAAACTGTGTATGCACATTTGAAGGATAGCTTGAATATTGATTGTTCATTTTGATGTAAGTTGTATGTGCACCAAGTATTGACAGTGGGCATGTTGTGTATGCAAATTGTGTGCAATTTGTGTGAGGAATTCGTGATTGAAATTTGTGTGTGCACGTGTGAAAGACAAATTGATTGATTATTGTTGATATGATTCAAGTTGTGTTTGCACAACTTGGGGACAATGGACACAATTGTGTGAGATGAGTTGATGCAATTCGTATATACAATTGCAAGGGATAAAATATTTAGGGATGATGTTTAAATATGGAATATTTGTGAATGTAAGTGGGATCTATTGCCACATGAATTTGATTGAATTGATTGCCTCATTTGATGAACTACTTTGAGATTGGCACAAGCACATAGGCACATATATTACATATAATTATAGAATATGTTTTAGATAAAATGTAGTTTTGAATTGTTGTCACTAACCCAAGTGCTAATCTATTTGGAGTTACTTGTTGTGTTTTCCTTGCTCTAACAACATATGGCACCGGAAAGGAAAGCGTCCATATTCGAGAAGGGTGATTCATCCCGAAAGGGAGAGGAGAAATCTGGACGCCTAGAGAAGATGGCGGAGCAGATATTTAAGGATAGACTTGAGAGCACCACTAGGCGGCCGATCATCATCGAGAGGGACGTGAGCTTTGATGAGTTGGGGCAAACGATGATTTTTGACAAGATCCGCCGAAGAAAGTGGGAGGCCTACCTGTCATTTTTGAAGAGAGCCAACTGCAAGATCGTTCAGGAGTTCTATGCAGCTATAGATCCTAACGAGTTCGAGAGGGGAGCTCCGGTTGTGGTTCGAAGGAAGTCTATCTCTATGACAGCCGAGCAGATCAATGAGTATCTCCACACTCAGAGTTACCCTCAGTGGAAGGAAGGGTACGAGCCAAATGCCCTATTCAAGCATTATGACAAACAGTTCGGTATCGCACTCACCGGGAATGAAGACATTCTTTGGGACAACAAGATCTATCAGAGAGATCTAGGGTTCGAGGAGCACTTTTGGAGTATATACTTCAGTTACTCCCTCATGCTTAGTGGACACCGGACAGACTTGAAGAAAAAGGTGGCCATTATGCTCTACCAGATGAAGAACCAGTTGGAATTTGATGTTGGGCGTACGATAGTGAAAAGAATAGCAGAATCTGGGAGACGAAGCAATTTAAGCCTCTTCTTCCCGTGTTTGATCACCCATTTTGCACTGGAGGCAGGCATTAGAGTGGATAGGCCATCAGATGGGATTCTGACACCCTTGGGGACTGTAGGTAGGAGCGCCTACAATGAGGCTGCAGAGGGCAAGTAGGGTATAGAGAAGCTTCTCAGTGTACGTGAGCAGAGAGAGTAGAGGTTGGCCCAGCGTAGGTCAATCACGAAGAGAGAATAGGAGAGATTGGATGCCCAGGCTCATGAGGAGTCTGATGTAGGAATTGAAGATGACGGATCTGAGGAGACAGAGTCTAAGAGAGAGGTTGAGGCACCAGAGTGGGTGAAGGGTATGATGCAGTCCCATAAGGACTTGATGGAGTCCAATGCCACCCTAACGCGGACTGTCCACCTCCTCGTAAGGCAAGTTAGAGGTTTGACTGGAGCAGTCGCACGACTAGTGGGCTACCAGCTGGATGAGCCTAGTGATCACTTGAGTGATCGGGATGAGGAGCGCCGTCAGAAGCGCAGGCACGACGAGCCACCTACCACACCAAAGATATCAGCTATTCCGACCATTCCAGAGACAGGTATACCTAACCCCTTTACCTTTGTTGATATTGATGATTTATTTTTCAGTCCAATGGCTCCGCCAGACGTATATCAGCATAATTTCAACTTCATGGACTTACTATGTGAGCAATAGCAGATCTTAGAACAGGTGATAGTGAAATCGGAGTTAGAGAGGAGTTTACCGGACCAGTTGAGAGGGATATACCCGGAGGAGAGGAGAGGAGAGGAGAGGAGAGGAGAGGAGAGGAAAGGAGAGGACTGTATCCGGAGGGGATGGAGGATCGGATACCATTCCGGGAGTAGACACCTGAGCATGTGGAGTCGCACATGGTGAGCATTGAGCTTCTTTCGGAGGGACATGAGGAGACGAGTACTCATCCGATGGAGTACATTGTAGAGGAGCCCGAGTCCCCGATGCACATCGTTCTGTATGTTGGACCACCACCTCCTCCTGAGCCTATGTTTCAATACTCCATTAGAGGAGTTCAGTTCACCCCTTTAGACCTCAGTGACGATGACATTTCCATGTAGGCGGATTGGTACGCCGCATGGATTTTTTATGGGCGGAACATTATTCCGCATTTTTGTATACCCAGTACTTTACCTTTGGGATTATAGTTATAGTCTTTTTAGTTTCATTATTATATATATATTGGTTATTTGCATATATTTTCATACTTAGTAACATGTTTAAATCTAAGTGTGGAAAATTTTAGTATGATTGATTGTTAGTGCCTAGGATTTTTGAAAATAGTGTGCATGATGGATAGGATATCATGTGTGTTTTACATATAGGATCCTTTTTGCATGAGATTGATAAGTACGTTGTTTGTTGGCCAAACAACCAAACCAACGAACTCCATTATTGTCTTCCGTGTGCGACCATTGGGGACAATGTCGAGTTTAGGTTTAGAGGTGTGGGCACATTACCACTTTGCCAATCCTTCACATGATTGTACATATTGTATATAGTATCCTGTATATATTGTTTTCCTTAGTTAAATTGTATTAGTTAAATGGTGTAAAAAATTTAAAAAAAATATTTTCACAAATCTTCCGATTGAGCCAAGGGAACATATGTGTTTAACTAAGATGCTACGAGGTATGTGTTGATTAAGGAATTGTGCATGCATTGATCACTAAATTGTAGCCATCACAATGGCATTTTGAGATGACATTGCACATGGTGTAATAGTCCCTTTCTCTTTTGCCTAGTGAATAGAACTGAGCGCAAGATTGCATTAACCAATAGTGGAGACTGCCTGTAAGGAACAGAGCCTAAATTTTCACCTTATGAGGGTAAATACTTGTCCAAGTAATTTATGATCTCATTTGCATAATTGAAATGCCATGAACAACAAAATTGTGGACTGCTTGTTAGATTTGTATTCCCTTGTTAGACGGACTTTTGGAAATGATTCTAGGCATGTGTGCTCAGCTATTAAATACCCAAACACTGTCCATGTTGTGATGTGTGCTCCAAGTACCAACTTTGAGGCCAAACACAAACCTTTCTTTCCATCACCAAAATTCCTTTTATGTCACTTGGAATGATATTGTATATTGATCAAAGATATGCATGATATAGATGCATTAGTATAGTTCGAAATTCAGTAAATAGCGTGTACTCAGGCGATGATAGATAGTTGTGCAAATTATGATAGATATATAAAAAAAAATAAAAAAATAAAAAAATAAAAAAACTAAATTTTTAGCACATCATTTATTTATAAGTGTTCTAATCTATGTATTAATTAGAACAAAAGAAAATGGAATCTTAGCCTAGACGCTTGGAGACTTTATGATATTGAGCTAAGGAAGTGAAATCTAAGGTTGATCAAATACTTTAGAATTCTAGTGATTCTTTCATATCACCCTTTGGCCCTGTTACAACCATGGAAAGACCTAGTTGATCTTTTAGGAAGTCTAGCTAGGGAAGGTGAGTTAAGCATGCTCTTTCCACGTTTGTGGCATTTCAATACATTCATGAAACAATTTCCACAAGTTGTGCATTAATTTTAATTACATATGCGTTACATTTGATTCTCACATATATTCTTACTTGCATATGTTATCTGAGAGCAACTTAGGTTCTGAGAGAAAATCAGACTGAAATCCGGTAAGGATAGAGTCAAGGCGAATTGAGTTCTTGCTTTTGAGTACTTTGTTTTTTTTTTGAAACTGAGTATTTAAAGTGTGGGATGCATCTTGTTGCATGTTTTCAAGGAATGTAATTGTGCTAGCATCTAACCAAAGGTTTTTCGCATGTTTACTTCCTAACTCATCACATCTTTTAGCATATTTGTAAATTGGCTCTCGGAAATGTTTTAGTGTGCGTTATATATATTTTGTACATAGTGGAATTTTGTTTTAGTTAGTTTCTTGCATTATTAGTTTGCTCGAGGACGAGCAAAAGTCAGGTTTGGGGGTCTGATCGCGCTCCAAATGTTTACATTTAGCGCCCATTTTACCTTGCTTTTGTAACCGTTTTCTAAGCATTTTATGTGTTTAATGTTGTAAATAAGTCTTTTCAGGTAAAATAGGCATTTCAAGGGCATTTTTGTCCAAAGAGACAAAAAGAGAGCAAAATAGGCAGAAATTAGAAGAAAAGCAGGGCCGGCGAGTTCATGCTCCCTGCCCAGCAGGACACGTCCCGCCACACGAAGCTGCCATGCAAGCAACCTTACTCCGGTGAGTTCAGACACACCTTTCAGCTGGACATGTCTCGCCGCACGAAGCCGCGGGAAGGACCATTCCACCATCAGGCGAGTTCATGCATTCTGTCCAGCGAGAACAAAGTCGCCGCACATACCCGCTGCACATACCCGCTGCACATACCCGCTGCACATACCCGCCGGTGACTCTGATAAGCTGCAAGTTGATCGAAGTTCGCCTCAATAGCCAATGAATTTTGCCCCTTTTTCCACCTATTATCCTTGGAAGGCCTTTTCTCTCATCCATGCACACTTGCATGTCATTTTACTACTAAAGGAATGCTCTCAGCAAGATACGAAGACACACACTTAGATTGAGATATAGATAGAATAGATAGAGAAAAGTAGATATTTATTAGATATTTTGTTCTTAGCAAGCAAGAGATATAGTTTGTTTCTTGGCTATTTTCTAGGTAACCAAACACCATATTTTGGTTACTTAGTGTGATCACCTCAAGTTGCCATAGAAAGATTTATTGCTTGGATTGCAAGAAG
Source organism: Acer yangbiense (assembly GCA_008009225.1). Classification (NCBI taxonomy): domain Eukaryota; kingdom Viridiplantae; phylum Streptophyta; class Magnoliopsida; order Sapindales; family Sapindaceae; genus Acer; species Acer yangbiense. The sequence goes on from CM017768.1 coordinate 37,746,935, forward strand.
GATCATTTCCACTTCACAAGCTTACCAATTGGTGATGTTTCCTTTGATTGTCTATCTTTGTAATCTTGATTCTATGTGTAACTAATTCTCTTGTTAGGGGATTAGATGTAACTCTTGTATTTTCCTTGCTATATAATCAATCATATTGATATAATCTTCTCTAGTTATGCATATATCCATTAATGCTTGTATGAGTGGTGGTTGCAACCACCAATCTTCTTTATTGTGCAATAACTTGATGAAATTGTATGCATAGGACCATTTATTGCATATTCCTAGTTTAGCATCTATGTGTAGAGATTACTAACTTGTAATTCTCTACTATCACATGACCAATTTTCCTTTAATCACTCTCTAATTTTAGATTTCATTGTGATTAAGTTGAGAATTTAGTGATTATTAATTTAATGAATAGATGCATGTTAGGAAAAGGTGATTAAACCTAATGAATGATTGATTAGATATTAGGGTTATACTTGAATAAATCTATTCCCTTAACAACTTTTAATTTAGAATTTGAATCAAGTAGTTGTAATTGTTACTTAGCCAATTTCAATCTTAGCATAGTTAATTTGTTAGTCAATACTTAATTTAATTAAAACTTGCTTTAGCATGATTAAAGAATTGTAGAGTTGAGCTAAAATTAAGCGTCTATAAAGTGCTAACCTTGTGGGAACGATACCCTTACTTGCTCACTACAGTAGTTTAACGACTTGTGCACTTGCAATAGGGTCACCAGACTCGCGCGTCCCTCTAGAATAACCGGGATAGAGTAGGTAATTTTATAGTGACATTTGTAGAACCGGTTCGGACGCGTCATCTATAGCCGGAATGTTGTCCTCTTCCTCATCATCATCAGCATCCTCGTCGTCCTCCTCTATCTGAACCAGGTGTTCAGGTCTATTGTGGAAACCCGACACGATTCGAGGATTTCTACCAGAGTGACGGCGCTGAGACGGGGTGTCTTCTCTAGCAACGTCACCCTCGTCCCGACTTCGTTTCCTTCCTTTTGACGTCGAGGAACTCTCCTCTGATTCCACCCGCTACAGGTTCAATAGGTCGTCGAGGCTATCATGAGGGTTTGAGGAAGTAGGTTGAGGATTTAACGTAGCGAGAGGAAGGTCTGGTGTAGAAGTATGGAGCTTCAATGGTGATTCCATTGCGGTAGAAGAAAGAAGTAAACAAAGATTTTTAAGGAAGAAAGACTCGAGAGAGAAGAAAGATTGATTCTTGATTGTTTGAAAGTACTAGCAAGCGTGAACAAGTGAGGAAAAGAGTAATGTATTTATAGACGAGGGTGGGCGGTTACCGAAATAGAAAAGGAAACGTGGAGTAATGACCGGAGACGTGTTCGAGGCGGTTTTGAGAAAATCACGCCAAAACGGCTCGTTTAAAATCTGCGGAGCAATCATCGTCTCACACGTGGACTGTGCATTAAATACCACCGTACCCAAGGAAGATTTCCTCCCTAATACTGGAAGCCAGCCAGATGAGAATAGACAAGCAGACGGGATAGAAAATCCTTCAAACGAACTAAGAATCCTGACTCTAACCCCAGCAAGGTACCGGTGTTCAAGTCAGGGGGGACTTCTGTTAACCGCCAAAAAAGGCAGGGAGCCAAAGAAGAATTTTCCATCAACATTGGAGGGTAAATCGAGATAGAAAGACATCATAGAAGAACATCCTGGTACCCCGCCACTATACCAACTAGCCGGATACAACCTTCTACCGTCCTAAATCAAGATCGAGAGTCCCTAGACTTAAAAAGTATCAGCAAACATAGAAGACGAATACCGGGAATGCCACTACTGTAGGGTCCTATTACCCCACTATTATCCAGAAATCCCAGTATCCCGATACTCTGAAATATTTGTACTAGGATGACGAGAGAAGGACGCCCAGGTACCCCGATCCTGCCTAAAGTCAACAAACCAAGCAGTAAGTATCAGATTGAACAGACTACCAAGCATCTAGATAGGACCAGGCACACCAAAGAACCAGCGATGTAAAAAGATAAACATAAAATGCCGTTGTCCACAATAAGTAAAGATTTATGCTCATTCCCGCCAAAGAAATCTACTTGAATGAGGAGTCAACTCCTACAGAAACTGCCAAGGAAGGAATCGCTAGATTCTAGGGATCAAAATCCCCGACAAACTCATTGATCGCCAAGGAAAGTCCCGTGAATTGCTAAAACCCTAGACCGAAGTTATAGGAGTGCATGGCAAGAAACGAGAACTATATATACATCGTATTATCACACAAAAAAGAGAACTTGAAGACTTAACCCTACTAGAGAGTTTTTCCACTTATCGACATGTATGAGAGCTCTATCGCCAACTGAGCCTGTTATTCCCATCACCATTGCTTTTTAAATCTTTCACTGTACTTCTTATTATTCATCTGTTATCAATAAAAGTAAAAGGTGTTACGAGGGATCCTTATTCCTTATACTACATTGGTTTTTTGTCCACTATTTCCATTGCTTTTCTTTGTCGGTTTTATTATGAAACTAAGGTATCGAACTACTTGATATCTCGTCGACTGAAATCTACCTCGATTCCAGTCCCTTGAATTGTTAATTGGAAAAATCACCTGTTAGGTTTATAGTTTGTGTTGGCATAAATTCCATGTCAAAACATGTTTCTCTTGTAATGTTTAGTGGTTCATATATTGAAGATTTAAGAAGATGAAGAATGTCTCGACCACAATTCATGCAAGAAGCCGGCATTAAAGAGATATATGCTTCATTGATCATCAAAGGTAATATAAGACCTCATATCTTTTACAAGGCTAGGCACACACACACACATGGCATCCTTGTGTGTTCCTTCATGGTTAAACATCATTGATATAACACATTCACATACTTGATAACATATGCTCATGCATTTATACTATCTTGACAGACTTTGCTTATTGCATGTTCTAGGACTATGTCTAGGAAATAGTATATGTGTGTGTCTTTGTGTTTGTATGTTTTTGTATTTTTGTATTTGGACTTGAATATGCTCTATTATGATTCCTTATTGAGTTCCGGTTGTTTCGGTTACTCATTCATTTTATTTCGAGTCCAAACGATGTAGCTACGCTACTTTTCATTCTCATTCGTTGAGTTGACTTCATCGTCGTTTTCCGAGATGATTTCTCAACCATTTTTCAAAGTTGTGTAGTTTTTGTCATGCATGAGGGAGTCACGGTTTGTAATCCGAAAACGGATTTGAAATCGGAGTTCGGATGCCCAAGATACGGCTGAAGAACGTGAGGGAGCGCGCGAGGGCGAAAGTGGCCAAGAGGCCACGTGTGGCCCAAGCCATGGGTGAGCCGTGGGCCCCACGGCCAGAGGGGCTCTCTGCCCCCGTGTGGCCCATGCGTCCCCCACGGGGCTGGGCTGATGTGGCCCCTTGTGAATGGCCAAAAATTGCCTTCTCTCTCCTCCTTTTTATTTCCCTCCGTTCCCTTCATTTGTTTTCAAGAAAAAAGATTGAAAATTCCCGTCAGATTTTTTCTCCCAATTTTCTCATCTTCCAAACACCATAACTTCTTCATACGAATTCGGATTTGAGTGATTCAAGTTGGAGAACGTTTGTAATCGAGTCCTCTACCTTTTCCAAGTGGTTTGGTGGCTGTTTGATCGAGTTTTCTGGTGGTTCCACACAGAAATCCGAACCAGCTCGTGAATCCAAGGTATTGGTCTTATCTATGGGGTTTCTTTCTTTTTAACCTTCAATTTGCTTGGGGTTTCTTCTTTTATATGTATGTTTATGTTTGGTGAAAGCTATTGAGAAAGATAGCTTCATAATCATTCTAATCAAAAGTCTATTTAGAGACAAATGTGGACTAGTTTCTATGATTCTAGGGTTTTCACATGTTTGTGAGTTGTATTGTGATTAGAATGACATCTTAGGTTGTTTGTAACTTGATTGAATCAATTTTGTGATAAATGACCTTGAGATTTGATTTTATCCTTTGATTGATGAAATCTAGGATTATTGTATTTGTATGTGTTTTAGAGCAATTTAGGATTTAATTGATTTATATCTTGAATCCTTGCTCTATATTTTTGCTAGAATATTGATTGATTGAATCTCATATATCTAGCATTTTATTGTATGTTGATAGCATCTTGAACTTGTTCTTCATGAATATATTTTGTTCAAGTGTTATATGTGTGAATGAGACTTTGAGCTTATGTGTTTGGTGTTTACACATGCTTTAGGTTTTATTCTTGTATTTTGCATCTAGACTTTTATTACTTATGATATCACATGTTTAGGTCTATTTGTACCATGGAATGTATTGATCACATGTTCTATGTTGAATTGGTTGTTTGCATCATTTGCATTCACATGATCACACTAGGAAGTCCTTGTAAAAGGCATGAAGTCTTGGTTAGAGTCTGGATGACTCGGATAGCCAAGCAAGAAGACTTGCCTAGAGTCGGGATGACTCGGATAGGTAAGCAAGAAGTCATGACTAGAGTCAGGAGGACTCGGATAGTCATGCATGGGAGGCCCCCTAAAGGCATGAGTGCCTTGGATAGGGAGTTGGCTATTATATTGGTAGGCTTAGGCGTATGGTTAGACATAGACTCCAAAAGAGCGGGGTACACGGGAGGTGTATGCACTCTTGAGGAATTTCTAATCTTCCATCGATGTTGGTTTTGTGTGTTGTCCAATATATGGTGGTTCCGCATCATTGAGGGATTTCATACTTTCCAATAGGGTTGGGTAGACTTAGACTCCACTAGGTTGGGTGAGCTAAAGATTGGTCACTTTGTGGATTCTCTATTTTTATCATCCAATATATATAGTACCCAATGGTTGTAGTTCAACCCGTGGATGTTTCCTCCTTGGAGGTTTTACCACGTTAAAAAATCTCTTGTGTTAATTCTTCCTATCTTTATCTTTTATATTTTATTTGTGTATGTTATTATTTTGTTTCACATTATTCACTTGTGATGTATAGTGAAGCAAGTATTTGTATCGTTTTGGTCTTCGGGGTCGCCCTTCTAAAGCCCCGGTGATCAAGAGTGTGGTTTGGTCACCTCCGGCCTCTGGTTGGATCAAAGTGAATACAGATGGCGCTGCTATGGGCTCTCCGGGGGTTGGTGGTTTTGGTGGTATCTTTCGGAACTGTAGATCCTTTGTGAAGGGTTGCTTTGCTATTCCTCTTGGTCAAGTTTTCGCGTTTGAGGCTGAGCTTCTGGCAGCCTCATTGGCCATTAATTTTGCTTGGAAGTATGGGTGGCATCGAATCTGGCTTGAGAGCGATTCTTCTTATGTGGTTCATCTTCTTTCTTCTCGTTTTGACATGGTTCCTTGGAGGGTTCGTCAGGCGTGGCAGCGCTGCATCTTCCAGATCTCGCATATGGATTTTCAGGTTTCCCATATTTTTAGGGAGGGGAATCAGGTTGCAGATAAGCTTTCTAAGCATGCTTTGGAGCTTCAGGCTGATTCTTGGTGGTTCTCTGCCCCACCGTTCTGTTCTTCTTCCGTTGGCAATGACTGCATGGGTCGGGGGTCTTTTCATTTTTCTTGATGTTTTCTTTTTCTTTTTCTTTTTGGTGTGGCCTGCGTGCCTCTTTTTGTTTGGGGTTGTTTTCCCCCCGGGTCTTTGCGCTTTGTTGCTTTTTATCTCTTTTTTCTTTTCTTTTATCTTTTATATATATGGATACTGTCTAGGGGTTTTTCAGCATATGATCGCTTGTGATGCTTTTTCCCTTTAGATCAGTCCACTTTTATTAAAAAAAAAATATAGTTGCTTTGGCATTTTCCTCTAAAAAAAAAAAAAAAAAAAGTATTTGTAAAGTGTGATTTGTGAATTCATTCTTTTGATCATTTTTGTATATATAATTCTTTTGTATATTGTAATTTTTGTATAGTGATATTTGATCACTCTTGTAACTCATTGAACATCTATTGAAATACAAGTATTATTTGTTGTTGTGTTTATTTATTCTTATACCTCACACAACTAGGTGATATACATAGATCTTGCTTACATGATTATATTCTCATATTGTCTATGTATGTCTCTCTTGGTTTATTTTGTTGTGTGTAAGGCTATCTTAAGGGACAAACGAAAGTTTGTTCAAGGGATTGAAAAAAGGCGTAAAAGCCTATTCACCCCCCCGCCCCCCTTTAGGTATACCTTAGGCAATTTAACTACGTTTGTATACTTTCATCACCCCAGTGACAATTTTCAGTTAACAAGTACTAATCCTTTTTTTGACAGTTTTTGCCACTTCTTTTCTATCCTCTTCTTCTTCTTCTTCTTCTTCTTCTTCTTCTTCAGGGCTAGTATACCCGGATTCCCTTCCGGCCAACTCTCCTGTTCCTTCTCCTCTTAGAGCTAGCACTACATCCGGGTCTCAACCGCCTGCATCAACCCCTCCTATAGCTATTACGGGGTTGCCATCACATTCTCCTGCCTTTCGTCCTATTAAGATCGCAGCACGCCCATCTCTAAGCAAGATGCTGGCACGGGCTGCCAAGGCTAAGGTTTCTCCAGTTCCAAACCTGAAACTGGCTCCCCTTACTGCCCCTAGTATGCCTACTGTGACTGCTTCTCCTCCTCCTCCTCCTCATCCTCATCCTCATCCTCATCCTCATCCTCATCCTTCTCCATCAGTATCTATCATGCGTCCGGCCCGGGTAGAGAAGGCAAAAAGTGCCACTACTGCAGCCACTACTTCCACCAATCTTCCCTCCAGATCAGAACCGTGGGATCACAGCTAGGAAGAGATCATATCCAAGTTTGTTGCTGCATGTCCTGGAGGTGGCTTGCAGTTAATGTCTTCCCAGCCCATTAACATCCTGGTTACCAAGGGGGCTTCTCTGCTTACCGAGGTATGAACCTTGACCCTCTAGCTTGCTTGGTATAAGCTGATGAGGTCGTTTTGGTACTCAACAAAATACAATATTTGTGTATAAATCTGATCTTTAGAAAACCATGTTTTTACCACTAGAAAATCCTTTTAGGATGTAAAGATTAGTAAAACGGTAAGTAAGGATTCGTAAAAAAGAAATTAGGTTAGATTAATTAATTTGTGATAATATCTAGGTTAGTCTAATCTAGGTGCATAAAACATAAATCATATTTTTGGGTTTTTGATTAATTAAGCTATAATAAACTAGAAAAGTAAATAGCAATAATATAAAGAGAAATTGAATAGATAGAAGTCCAACATCAACAATACTAGATAAGAGAATGGTCATAACAATTAATGATAGATATTAGGGATTTAATTACATAAGTTACAATCAAATAAAAAGAAAGTAATACATAAGGAAATCACCCGTAGGCCTCCTTCTTTAATGCTCAGTCCTTGCTTTCCTTTGATGTTCCTAGTGCAAAGAGTGGGAGAAGAGGATGTGTCTAGATAGGTGAAGTCATATGGAGAGTGACAAAGGACATGGATGGAGAAGATGGGAAGAGATGAAGGATTTAGGTGAGGTAGTCTAGTTGTTTGTTGATGAGATTGGAGAGGAGAGATAGCTGGATTAGGAATGGTGGAAGAAGGAATTTCTTGCTTCACAAGTTGTGTCAAGAGTATATTCCAAGGAGAAAATAGGATGAATTTATAGTATTTTAAAAATAGGTCATGAGTGGATAATTACCAAAAGACCCCATAGGTTTGCACTATTGCCATTTTGGCCCCTGTAAGGGGCCTTCTTGTAATTGTCCAGCCAATCACAATTTGACACAGTGATGGTCGCGGTTTCAGTTTCATGGCGACAGTAGGGCGACATGGGGGCGAAGCAATCAGGTGTGGGAAAAACACTCCCTGTCGCTATGGCGACAACTTGGTCGTGGTTTGGGATTGAGGGCGACAAAGGCGACGGCGTTTGGAGATTCAGGCCAATTTGGTGAGGTTTGGAGGACCGAGAAGGGTGGCGTCTTGCTTGCGTCATCATCACCGTTCGATTCGGTCAAAAATCGATCAAAAACGGTGAGGAAATCACCGGGAAGAATGACGGCTGTAGCAAGGGTTTGAGAAGCTTGAAGGTTGTTAATGGCAGTCTGCATGTTTGAGGAAGAAAAAGAAGGCTGGATGAAGAAGATGGGGTGCGTTCAGTGACGGGCTGGGGTGCATTCAGACACCTTCCTCTTATTTTAGATGGGGTGCAGGCAGTAGCTTCAACTTGGTCTCTAATAGGGTGCAATTAGCAGTGGCATGGGGTGCACTATGGCGCGCTTGGGTTGCTGACGGGTCGCGTTCACTTAGGCTTGCTCTGGGTGTGCACAGCAACAAGACTGGGTGCGCTTAGAAGTCAACTAAGCAGCTATAACCAAAACACACCGTTTTGATTGGGCTGCCTGATTTGTGTGGCAAATTATGCAATGCTCCCCTGAAGTCTTCCAATATCACGGAATCTTCAATCTTATCCATATGTTTACACATTTGCCCTCAGTTTCACCAACTTACTTCAATGCCCTTTAGCTTTATAAATTCCTAAAAATACTTAATTAACAACATTAAAACACGGGGAAATACCCGAGAATCAAGCATAAAGAATATGAAATAAGGGTATAAAATCGTACCATATTTGGTCCGATCATAAGCTTCTTTGGAGATACTTACTGTCTTTCTTTCTTTTTGTATGGCTTTAAGTTTGCTTTGGTTATGGGCCAGTAGGTCAAGGCTTTGAATGAGGCCAATCTTGCACTTCAGGCGGAGCTGAAAGAGGCTAAGGATGATCTAGCTCGTGTTGAGGAGAGCGTGACTTCTCTGGTCCAGTCTATGACTGAAGCTGAGTTTGGTAGGCAGGCTGCCTTGGTGGAGTTAGAGTGAATGAAGCGCGCTTATGACACGGAAACAATCAAGTCAATGCACTGCTGGGCAGAGAGAGAGACTGTGAAGGCAGAGAAAGCTATCATCCTGGATGAAAACATGTTCCTGCGGGTTTCTACAAGTATCCTGGAATCTAGGGTAGATTCCTCTTTCTTGGATGGGTACTTTACTGCCTCATACGAGGTCGCCCAGGCTCTGCCTTCCCACTATGACCTGCAGGCAGCCTTCAATTGGGATCAGGATCAAATAATGGCCAAGGCCGCCCAACTTTCTAAAGTAGATCAAGACCAGAGAGGTCCTTCTCAAGCTGCCACTGTCTCGAATCCTCATTCACATCTGGTATCTGGCTCGTCTGCTGTTGGTTAGGGAGAATATACCGAGAAGAAAACTCATGATCCTGCTGCTGCTCAAGATAATCAAGAGCAGGGTTCTATGCATCACTGGATGAAACAGGACTTCCTACTGAAGCTGGGATGCCAGGAGATAGGGAAATTCAGGTTGATGTTGGAGCCAAGGTGGCTGAGGAGGTTGATGGAACTGGGTAGGAGGAGCAGGTGGGAGAAAGGCAGCAGGATGCATGACTTTGTTTTTTGTTTTTTTGTTTTTATTTCATTTCATTTTAATTCTCATTCCTGTAGCCTGGAAATGAGGGTTGGGCACTGTTAACCGCCAAAAGTGGCAGGGATTAAAGAAGAATTTTCCATCAGCATTAGAAAAATAAGTCGGGGTAGAAAGCAACAATAGAAGAGGTATCCGGGTACCTCGCCTACCTACAAAAAGATCGGGATAGGGACTTCTTCCCACCCCTACCAGATCCAAGGCTTCCAGAACCCAGAAAGTACCAGGAAACCCCGAAGACAAGGTCCAAGAGACACTACTACCATGAGATCCTAGCACCTGTCTACTTTTAAGTATCTCGGTATCCCGGTATTCTAGTACCCCGATACTCCGGTACCCCGATACCCTGGTACTCCGACGTTGTCAAGCACAATTTAAGAAGAGCGAGAAGAAGGCGAGATACTTGAGTATCCCGATCCACCAAGAAACTAGTAGTAGGCACCCGGTGAATAAACGGTCGCATATTAACATAAAGACCCCAGTGCCCCAACCTCACCTAAAGTAGGAAGCAAATATCCCAAATAGCAAGCCAAGTAGAAAGACAAGCATTAAACGCCACCATTCAAGATAGAATGTTACATGCATTCCCTTTCATACAGAATCCTACTTGAAATAGGAGTCAACTCCCATCCAATCTGACAAAAAAGGAATCACTTGATTTTTGGGGATCAATTCCCTAATGAACTCGTTGATCGCCAAGGAAGGATCCGTAAATCACTAAAACCCTAGACCGAAATTCTAGGAGTGCATGAAATGAAATGGACCTATATATACTCACCTTATGATCACAGAAAAGGGGCCAAAAACCCTACTTCATACTTTGCCACTTATCGACAGATACGAGAGCTCCATTGCCATTGCTTATCAAGTTTAGCCTACCTTTGATCATATATCGATAGTTTTGCTAAAGATTGATTGTAACCTTACTATGTGTTTATTCTGAATAAAACTAGTTGAGTATTCATTCTACCATATGTTTGATTCCTTTTTTCTTACTACTATCATACACCATTCGTAGTGAATTTTTAGAAAGCCAAAGGTATCGAACTACCTGATACCTCTCCGACCAAGATCTACCCCGATCCTAGTCCCCTTTGATTTGTTAATTAGAAATATCACTCTAGTGACAATTTTTGGTTAACAGGCACCATGATTGATTGAATGAAAATTTCTATCTTTTTGCAATTATACTGCCCTGCTTATAGTATATCCCAGTACAGTATGCTACTTGCATTTATGAGTCAAATAAAACAGTTAACCTAAAATTGTCACCGGGGTGCAATTTTAAATTAACGATATATGAAGAGCCTGGATCTATATCGATCTAGGCTAGCGGGATGTGCAGTATCCCGCTACCCCACTAGATCTTATGAATCTACTAAGAATAATGGGTGCAAGTAGTAGGAGGGATAATTTTCTGATATGGTGAAAGTATGAAAGCATAAAACTGTTTATGTATATATAAATGACTTTAATAAGATTTTTACAACTCAATGCTTGAACTATCGAGATTACAGTATGGGAGAAAATAAACAACTTGGTGGACCATGGAGATAGAGCTTTTCGTGCCTGTAGATAAGTAGAAAAAAAGTCAGGTCCCCTTTTCCTGTGAACATATCATCCATATATAGGCCCGCTTTCTTGTTGAACACTCCTAGAACTTTGGTCTAGGGTTTCAGTGATGCACGGGCCTTCCTTTGAAGTCTAACGAATTCGTCGGGACATTAATCCCGAAAGATCAGGCGATTCCTTCTTTCTTGGTTCCAAATAAGTTAACCCCTATTCGAAATAGGATTCTTTATGGCGGGAATGAATGCCGTGTTGTAACTTGAATTTCTATCTTGAACGGTGGCATTTAATGTTTGTCCTTATATATGGTCTGCTCTTCGGGGTGCTCGCCTCCTACTTCAGCGGGGTCGGTATACTGGGATCCTGGTGTTGTCTTTTTATCTATATGTCATGAGTTTTGCTGACCGGGGTACTATAGGTATCCCACATTCCCTCTTGCTCCTCTTAAGGCGATGTTTGCAGATATCGGGTTCCAGGTATCGGGATACCCAGATACCCGGGTATCGGGGTACTCAGGGTAGGTGGGCGCCAGGATCTCATGATGGTTGTGTCTCTAGGGCCCTTCTCTTTACGGTTTACTAATGCTTTCCTGGCTCCGAAGACCTTGGACCTAGTTGAGATGGGTAGGAGCTTTTTATCCTAGCCCGTCAGCTAGCAGATGGGATACCCGAACATCTTTCCCGCTGTCACTTTGCTTCCCGGCTTTCTTCTCAGGATCAGTGGAAAATTCTTTTTTGGTCCCCGCCATTTTTTGCGGTTAACAAAAACTTACTTGGAATGCTGTCAGTGCTTAGCGTCAAACTTGTTTGCTTGGTAATTGAGGAATCCACACTTATATTATCTCCGAAAACAATTCTTGGACGATAATCCCCTTGTAAGATTTAGTATAAGTTTGTAATATTCTGATCAAGTAAATTTGACCAAGTATGGAACAACCTTGGTTAGAGCAAATCAATCCGGGTAGGGGTCCAAGGTTGCCTGGATACCCTGATTAGACCATTGTAAGTCTGGATATTTGATAATCCCTACATAAGGGATCCCGATGCTGAACCAATCCTTATTGGCTACCCAGCAGACCTTTAATTATGGAATTTTTTTATTTTTTTTACATATATGCCTGGTAGGATGAAGTATCTGGTATCCTGATAAGGCAACCTAACCCTTTGGCGACCTGTCCTGGTAGGCAACTAGGGCCATTTTTGAACCAGGTTTTCATGTGTAGATATGGCGAAGTAAGGTATCAGGTGTCCTGATCCTTTGGCGAATTGTCCTGGTAGGCAATTAAGGCCACTTTAGCACCAGGCTTTTCCTGGAGAGGGGTATTCCCCGTCCGAGGCTTTAGGAGGTCCGTATAGGTTTTCCTGGTCTTGAGGATGCAAAGTCTGGTAAGTGGCTATGCCACTTAGGCATTTCTGCACCAGATCCTTCCTGGAGGAGGGTATACCCTGACCAAGGCAGCATGAATGCCATGTGGCCTTTCCTGGTCTTAAGGCGATCAGAAATGGCAAAATTTGCAAGGAAAACTCAGGAGAATCATGTAGGAGAACAAAAATTGACTTTATTGAATTTCTCAAGAAGCGAATACAAAGCAAAAATCGGGGTACATATTTAGAAGTATACCAACCGAGATAAATTCTTCTTCAGACTCTAAGGATAAAACCTTTTAAGGTGATCGGCATTCCAAGTGTGGTCTACCGAGTAACCATCCAAGTCTTCTAACATGTAAGCCCCCTTTCGAACCACTATCTTTATCAGGTAGGGTCCTTCCCAGTTGGAGGCTAACACCCCGTCAGACCTTTTTCGGGTGTTCTGGGTCACCTTCCTGAGGACAAAGTCCCCCTCTTTAAAGTTTCGAGTTTTCACTTTCTTATTGAAACATCGGGCTATCTTGCTCTGGTAGGCTGCTACCCATTCTGTAGTTTTGTCTTGCTTCTCCTCGAGGAGGTTTAGACTGGCTCTCAACTTCTTTTCATTATCTTCTAACTCAAAGTGTTGGACCCTAAAAAATCTCAGTCTATGCTCGATAGGTGAGGCTGCTTCTATCCCAAAAGCAAGTGAGTAAGGAGTTTCTTTAGTAGCAGTCTTTTTAGTAGTCCGATAAGCCCATAGAACATTAGGAAGCTCTTCAACCCATTTCCCCTTCTTCTGTTGGAGTTTCTTCTTAAGGAGCTTCTTAATAGTCTTGTTGGTAGCTTCCACTAACCCGTTGGTCTGAGGGTGGGCTACCGAGGCAAAACGAAGGTTGATACCACGCTTCTCACAGAAAGACCTGAAATTGGCATTGTCAAACTGTTTTCCTAGATCAGTGATTATGGCCATCAGGGTACCAAATCGGCAGACAATGCTTTCCTTGACAAAGTTTGTGGTGTTTGCTTCAATGATCTGAACCAGGGACTTTGCTTCCACCCACCGGGTAAAGTAATCTATGGCCACTACAGCATGCTTGGCTTTTCCATGAGCAATCGGGAGTGGTCCGATCAAGTCCAGCCCCCAGATAGTAAATGGGTAAGGTATGCTAATAGAAGTGAGTCTTTCAAGAGGTAGGTGATGTAAGTTTGCTGTCTTCTGACATGGATCACAGGATTATGCAAATTTCTTGGCATCTTGGTGAATAGTAGGCCATAAGTAGCACATTCTAAGAACTTGATAAGCCAAGGTCTCACCTGATACATGGTTGCCACAGTCCCCTGCGTGAACCTCGTTTAGCGCCCATTGAGCATCATCCGGATGTAGACATCTTAGCAACGAAAGTGACTTTTCTTTACGGTAGAGGTATCCTTCTACCAGGCAATACCGGGTAGCAGTCATTTTGAGCTTGCGTGCTTGATCCGAATCTTCTGGAAGAGTGTCATTTTAGAGGTAATCAGCTATAAGATCTATCTAGCAAGGAAGTCGATCAACCGGGCTCACTTCTAACCCCGTGGCAATGCTAGGTCGGGGTATTAGTTTGAGAGGTATCCCTTTTGGTAATGTTCATCCTCCGGTTACAGCTATCTTAGCTAGGACATCTGCTCGATGATTCTTCTCTCGAGGAATCTATTCCATCTTCATACCCTTGAATCTTGTTGCTGCTTCTTGGACCTTTTTGAGGTATGTTATCATGTTGTTTCCCTTCACTTGGTACACACCGGATACTTGGTTGATTACAAGCTGTGAATCACTTCTTACCAAGAGGAAATCTGCCCATAGCTCTTCAGCAACTTTCATCCTTGCTAACAAGGCTTTATACTCTGCCTCATTGTTGGTGGCTTTAAACTTAAACCGGAAATAGTGGCTGCATTCGATCTCTTCAGGATCGATAAGGACAATCCCAGCTCCGCATCTGGCTTGATTTGACTCTCCATCCGTATATAGTATCCAGGCCTTGCAATCAGTAAGCCATTTTGGGGATTCTAGATCTGAGCTTGGGGTCACAGTGGTACCCGGATGGGTGGTCGTGCTGAATTTAGCTACAAAATCAGCTAGGGCTTGAGCCTTGATTGTTGTCCTTGCCTTGTACTTTATCTCATATTGAGTGAGCTCTAGTGCCTATAGGACCAGCCTGCCTGATACGTTTGGCCTCTGGAGGAATTGTCTCAGTGGTTGATCTGTCACTACTGCGATCGTGTGAGCTTGAAAGTAAGGCCGGAGCTTTCTAGCTGTAGTAACAAATGCATAAGCGAGCTTCTCTAGGAGAGTGTAATTCTTCTTAGATTTTGTCACAACATGGCTTACATAGTAGATTGGTCTCTGGGCTCCATCACTACATTCCTTCACTAAGACCCCGCTTGTCGCGGTTTCCGATACTGCCAAATAAAGCTGGAGTTCTTCTCCTGGAAGGGGTTTCACCAGCAGAGGTGGACTAGCTAGGTACTTTTTCAACGCTTGAAATGCTTGCTCACTCTCTTGATCCCATTTTATCTTCTTTCCCTGCTTAATAATTTTAAAGAAAGGTAAGCACTTATATGTAGATCGGGATATGAAGCGGTTCAATGCTGTTATCCTGCCAGTCAATCCCTGTGCCTATTGGAGGGTAGTGGGGGGATTTAAGATCCATGATGGCTTTGATTTTTTTAGGATTGACCTCAATTCCTCTCTCGTGTACCATGAACCCAAGAAACTTTTCTGCTGCTACCCTGAAAGCACATTTAGCCGGATTCAATCTCATATGGTTCTCCCTTATTACTTGGAAGGTCTGGCGTAAATCTTCGGGGTGGTGGTCAGTCATCTGGGACTTGGTGATCATGTCATCTATGTACACTTCCATAGACCCTCTAATCTGCTGCTTGAATAACTTGTTCACCAATCGCTGGTAAGTGGCTTCAGCATTTTTGAGGCCGAATGGCATCACCTTATAGCAATAGAGGCCCTGTCCAGTGATGAAGCTGGTTTTGTCTTGATCAGCGGGATGCATCATGATATGGTTGTACCTCGAGAAACCATCCATGAAGCTTAGAAGCTTGTTACCTGTAGTGGAATCAATCAACTAATCTATTTTAGGCAGAGGGAAGCTATCCTTCGAGCAAGCCAAATTAAGATCGGTGTAGTACACACATACGCCACTTCCCATTGGCTTTGGTCACCATAATCACGTTGGCGATCCACTCGGGGTATCGGGATTCTCTGATGAATCTGGCTTTTAGAAGCTTATCCACATTTTCCTGTATGGTGGCATTCCGCTCGGCGTTGAAATGTCTCCACTTCTGTTTGACTGGCTTGAAGGTTGCATCTACTGCCAACCTATGAGCGGCTAGGTTAAGAGGGATACATGGCATTTCATCATGACTCCAAGCAAAAATGTCATTATATTCTTCAAGGAGCTTTACTAGGTTTATTCTAACTTCACAATCCAGCGGGCCTCCTATCTTTACTACTTTGGTCGGATCTCCTTTTCTGATTGGTATCTCTTCTAACTGCTCCGCGAGGTGACCTCCAGTCCATCCCCGTTCTTCCTCTTCCTTTTCTTCTATAATCATGTCTGGAACTTCTTTTTCTTCCAGGACATAGTGATCCTGCTTCGGTACCCCGCGGCTTGGTTCACTGGTTACATGGGCGCACTGCTTGGCCAATGCGGTAGGATTAGTGGATACTGCATAACAGGTGCGGGCTGCTTGCTGATCCCCCCAGACTTCTCCTACCTTGGATCCTACTGGGAATTTTAGGACATTGTGATAAATGGACAACACTCCCCTGATTCCCGATAGGAAAGGTCTTCCTAGAATCGCATTGTAGGCGGACGGGGTATCAACCACAATGAACTCTGTCATGATATTCTGTTGAAGGGGAGCTTCTCCTATTATTACCAGTAGAATATGCGTCCTAACTGACATTACGAAATCTCCTATAAAATTATACAAAGGCGTGGTGCAGCTGTTGTAGCAGCGGTTTTTCAGGTTGAGCTTTTCTAGCGCTCCTTTGAACAAAATGTCCACGCTGCTCCCGGTATCTATCAGGATGCGGTGAACCCGGCAATTAGTGATCTGTACCTGTTGGTTCAGGGAATCGAAATCAGAATCAGAATCAGAATCGGAATCGGTATCCGCACAGCGGAAGGGCGGTGGGCCCGGCTTTTAAAATATTCATAAAAAACAAGAACGTTTTAACCGGATCGTTGTAATTATATTGATTCTAATATTTAACTATAAATAATAAGGAAGGAAACAGTTACCCTTGCAGACTTTCTGTGATTTGCTTATGGATGTATGGATTTATATATGTTTTTTATATGGATTGTTGTTGCTCGATTTTGGTCCTAGATTTTCAATGTAATTTTGTTTTGGAATTGTAACAAGAAGGGTGGTCTATCATCGCCATAATTCCTTCTTTGTAGTTGCTAGGTTTTCTTTTATTTTTATTGTAATTAAAATGTGCAGTTTTTTTATGTATTAATAGTTACTGCAGTTTTTTTATTTTATTTTTAGTGCAGTTTTTTTTTTTTTTAATAAAGTACTGCAGTGAATAAAAAAAATAAAATAATAATAATACTGCAGTATTTTATATGTTTATATACTGCTGTAATGTATTCGGGTATTGAAGATTCGAAGACATGAAGAAGAGGAAGCAACCGGAACCAAGAACGAGCACTGTGCGCACCCTAGGAGTGGATTGGGCTGCGCATGGCAAGCCCATATCATGGTGGGCTGCGCACGGCAGCCCCTTTGTGGGGTTGTGGGGTGTGCACGCCTATGGGGGGCAGCCGAGGGAAGTGCGGATGGTTGATGGGCACTTGAAGATCTTGTATTCCTAACAAATTGTAATTTACTTGCTTTTCTAGGATGGACCAAAATTGTGGCTATTTATTTTTTGCATAAATATTACAATATTTGTTATTGTATGATAACATGTCATATAGAATAGGAGTGCCACTCATATATCTCTTTTGGTATGAACATGCATTGAATGATTTAGGTTTATAAATTGGCATCTAGATAACTTGGTAAATCATTCTATGGGATTTAATCACACGCCTTAAATAATTGAGTGGGAGAAGGTGTTTTGTAACACCTATGGCCTCCAAGGTTAGTTGAGCTTTATTATTTATTGGTAATCCCCCCCAAGGGGCGTCCATGAATGGAATTTAGCAATATACTTCCTTACAAGGATAGACTAGACAATGGACTCAAACGAGATCTACTCCCCAATGAGGGATTTTCGTGAGAGAAAATTGAGGGTCAATATCTTGGTAACACACTCAATGTAATTTTATTGATATTCTCCCAAGAGTTCTTGTCAGTAAAATTGCAAGGCTAAAATTGAAAACGCTGGTTGTTATGTTAACAATTAGGTGGGACCTAGTCTAACTAGTAAATGGTACGAACTCCCAAAGGAGGCGTAACATTTATGGGTGTTGGATCACCGTTGAATTTTTATGATTGAGTTATTTATTTAAATCAAGATAAATATTCGAAAGTGCTTTATCATGATTATTTATTCATATATATTTTTGTTTTATTAAGAAATCATGACCCCATCACTTATGAACATCCTTAAAGATAACACTTTAACCGGAGATAATTATGTCACATGGAAAAGGAAAATTGGGTTGTTGCTGCAAAGTGAAAAACATAAGTTTGTTCTAACTACTCCTAAACCACCTGCTCCTAATAATGAATCTAGCATAATGCAAAGAGATGAGTATGAGCGGTGGAAGACTTCAGATGATATGGCCAAATGTTACATTATGGCTACTATCTCCGATGTGTTGCAACAGCAGCATGAAGGAATGGAGTCTGCTGCTGATATAATGATGTCTCTAGAGGAGATGTTTGCTATGAAGTCCAGGATGACTAAGAGAGAGGTAGTGACTGCTTTTATGAATTTTAGGATGAAACCTGGACAGGCTATGAAGGATCACATGAAGAAAGTCATAGCACATCTCAACATTGCTGAACTGCATGGCGCTGAGATAGATGGTGAGACAAAAATTGATATGGTTGTCAATTCACTGTCAGATTCCTTTGATCAGTTCAAATTGGACTACACTTTGAACAAAAAGGAATACACCTTACAAAGCTTGATGCAAGATGTTCAAAGCGCTGAAAAGATCCTTGTGAAAAGCAAAGGTCAAGAGATTCATATGGTTGGTAAAGTTGCTACTGTTAAGACCCGTCAGAAGGTCAAGAAACAACAGAAGAAAAAGCAACTTGGGCCTACCAAGAAGGAGACTAAGAAAGTAACCAAGATCAAAGGGAAATGCTTCCTTTGTGGTGAAAAGGGACATTGGAAAAGAAATTGCCCAAAGTCCCAGAATAAGAAGGAAGAAGGTAATGTAAATTATCTTGAAACATGTTTTCTGGCAGATTCTACAGATTCTTGGATCATAGACTCTGGAGCCACTAATCATGTTTGTTATTCCTTGTAGGGGTTCCAAGAAAAGAGAAGGCTAAATAAGAATGAAATCAATTTGCGCTTGGGCAATGGAACGTTAGTGTCTGCAAGTGCAGTGGGAGATATTAGAGTTTATTTAGATTCTAGAAGGCATTTATATTTAATAGACGTTTATTATGTACCTCAATTCAAGAGGAATTTAATTTCAGTTTCTTGTTTAAATAAATTTGGATATTCGGTTACTTTTAATAAAGTTTTTATTGTTAGTAAGAATGACAAAATTATTTGCGAAGGTACATTGGAAAATGGTCTATACTTTTTGCATAGAAATATCTCTCACTCGTTAGACACAGAATTAACGGAACATAATCATAAAAGAGTAAAATTATCAATAGATGAAACCTACCTATGGCATTTACGCCTAGGTCATATTAACCTTAATAGGATTAAAAGATTGGTAAGTGACGGACCTGTAAGTGACTTAAAGGTTGATGATCTACCAACTTGTGAATCTTGTTTGGGAGGTAAGATGACCAAAAGGTCTTTCTCGGCCAAAGGCGCAAGAGCCACTGAATGTTTAGGATTGATACACACTGATGTATGTGGTCCTATGAGCATTCAAGCTAGAGGTGGATATGAGTACTTCATCACCTTCACAGATGATTACTCGAGATTTGGCTATGTGTATCTCATGCGACATAAGTCGGATGCTTTTGACATGTTCAAAGCATTCAAAGCTGAAGTAGAAAATCAGCTTGAGATTTCAGCTTGAGAAACACATAAAAATCTTGAGATCTGATCGTGGTGGAGAATATCTATCTGGTGAGTTTCAGCAATATCTTATTGATAATGGGATAGTTTCTTAGTTTTCTGCACCAGGTACACCTCAACAGAATGGGGTAGCAGAAAGGAGAAATAGAACTCTTTTAGACATGGTTAGGTCTATGTTGAGTTATTCAACACTTCCTATTTCTTTTTGGGGATATGCTTTACAAACGGCTATATACATTCTAAACGATGTACCATCTAAGTCCGTTCCTAAAACATCGCATGAGTTATGGACTGGGTGCAAGCCTAGTTTACAACACTTAAGGATATTTGGTTGTCCTGCGCATGTGTTAAAAGGAAAGACAGAAAAGATGGAGTCTCGTTCGGAAACATGTATATTTGTAGGGTATCCAAAAGAAACTAAAGGATATTATTTCTATAGTCCTTCAGATCTTAAAGTATTTGTTTCGACAAATGCTAAATTTTTGGAAAATGACTATATGAATGATTTTGTGCCTAGAAGTAGAATTGTCCTGAATGAGATGTCAGGAGATACAATTCCACGAGAGGTTACACAACCTAACCCAATTGTAAGTTCCGATCCAACACAAAATCAACAACCTACCATTCCTCGTCGTAGTGGGAGGGTTAGAACACAACCCGAAAGATACATCGGTCTGGGAGAATTAGTGGAGAATCTCCCGGATGACGATGTCCCTACACGTATAAGGAAGCAATGGAGGATGTTGATTGTCGCCATTGGCAAAAGGCAATGCAATCTGAGATTTAATCCATGTTCGATAACAAAGTCTGGTCCCTTGTAGACTTGCCTAAAGGGATAAAACCCATTGGGTGCAAGTGGGTATACAAGAGGAAAAGAGGTATGGATGGAAAGGTGGAAACCTTTAAAGTTAGATTGGTAGCTAAAGGCTATACACAGAAAGAAGGTATCAATTACGAGGAAACCTTCTCTCCTGTGGCCATGCTTAAATCCATTAGGATACTCTTATCCATTACAGCATCTTTAGATCTAGAGATTTGGCAAATGGACGTCAAGACAGCTTTCCTTAATGGAAGTCTTGACGAAAGCATCTACATGATGCAACCAGAAGGATTCATTGAAAAGGGTCAAATGAAAATGGTATGCAAGTTGCAGAAATCCATATATGGATTAAAGCAAGCATCCAGATCCTGGAACATAATGTTCGATCAAGCTGTCAAAGGTTTTGGATTTATTCAGAATCCTGACGAACCTTGTGTATACAAAAGGATTAAGGGTGACAAGTTGGTTTTCCTGATTCTTTATGTTGATGATATACTACTCATTAGAAATGATGTAGGTGTATTGACATCAGTAAAAGAATGGTTAGCAAAATAATTTGATATGAAGGACTTAGGAGAAGCAAGTTTTATTCTAGGTATCCAAGTAATGAGGGATAGAAAGAATAAAACGATTGCATTATCCCAAGCTTCATACATAGACAAGATCTTGTCTAGGTTTTCCATGCAGGATTCCAAGAAAGGTATGTTACCTTTCAGACATGGAATCAAACTTTCTAAGGAACAAGTTCCTAAGAATGAGCATGCAGAGCAATTCATGAGTAGAGTTCCATATGCCTCAGTAGTTGGAAGTCTCATGTATGCAATGCTCTGCACTAGACCAGATATTTGTTTTGCTGTTGGCATAGTTAGCAGGTTTCAATCGAAACCTGGTCCTGATCACTGGACGGCATTCAAGCATATTTTCAAGTATCTCAAGAGAACGAGAGATAATATGCTTGTATACTCTGGAGGGGATTTAATTCCCGTTGGGTATACAGATTCTGACTCCAGAAAATCCACATCAGGGGCTGTGTTTACTATTGGAGGAGGAGCAGTCATATGGAGGAGTATCAAGCAATCTTGTATTGCTGATTCCACCATGGAAGCTGAGTATGTTGCTGCATGCGAGGCTGCCAAAGAGGCTGTTTGGCTCCGCCAATTCTTGATAGACTTGGAAGTGGTTCCTAGTGCGAATAAGCAGATCACTATCTACTATGACAACAGTGGAGTAGTGGCTATTTCGAAAGAACCAAGAAGTCATAAGAGAGGAAAATACATTGAAAGAAAGTATAATCTTTTAAGGGAGATTGTTCAAAGGGGTGATGTGACGATTACCAAAATCGCGTCAGTAGAAAATCTAGCAGATCCCTTCACAAAGGCTCTCCCTCAGAAGAGTTTCGATGGGCATCTAGAGAACATGGGCAAGAGAGATATGACACATTTGCTATAGCGCAAGTGGGAGATTGTTAGGATTATGCTCAATAGCAAGAGTGTAATATTGTAATTAACAATCTTTTTCATATTAATAAAGTGATTTTTGGTTTAACAAATCTTATAGCATTTATAGTTTAATATTATAATTGTCAAAGTAAATAATCATAAGGTCTAAAGACTATGAGAAAAGAAGAATTGTACATCTTGATATGTATGAGGTAGACACAATTCTTTAGTTAGTCTTGAATAATGTTCACAACTTAAGTTAAAGGTTGGGCACCTTTATCTTGTTAAAGTTGTAGAATTCTTTTGCTAGCATTTGAGTGGGATCAAATGAGATATAATGAGTCTAAAATCATCGGAGTGTCTTCGAGTAAAAGAATCTAGTGCACTGGGTGCATTGAACTGGATCACAATGAAAAGCTTTATCTAGAACCGTCAATAGATAATAGTCTTTTCATTATCAGGACAATCGGAGAGTCTATCTTAATCCTGAGATAAATGATGGACTTATGGTTGCAAGTGATATCATTTGAGTTATCAATGAGTACGATTATATAGCATAGTCTATTCTCGATAATTTGGTGATATTCATTTGTTAATCGATAGAGGACTTCATTTATAGATATGGACATCGTGGCTCCATTTATTAAATGAGAGTATAATATCATCATATGGATGTTTTGAGGTAATTGGATATTAAATCTCAACGTTGAGTTTTCGATAGTGACTATTGAAAACATGGCTTTTGGACAAGTCAAAATATCCAAGTTCAAAACGTGGTCATATGAGTAAATATGGTAACTTGGAGAGTTGTAGGTGGTCTATGAACTCTTGGCGTTTACTGATATTAATCACGAGGATACACTATCTCCAACATGATTGTCTAGGGTATGAATGAGGAACATCTTCTTATTCTATCTTTATTTAAGAGTTCAATTTTAGCTATTTAGTGGAATGAGTTAAAATTAATGGATTGGACCTAAGTGAATCATTTGTTGATTGTGATTAGGTTATGTCTATTGAAGCTTAAATTTAGATAGCCCGCCAAGATCCCCAATCCACACGGACTTGCATGGATCACTTGATATATTCTACCGAACCAATTTATGGGTCCATCTAGAATTGCATTTAATATATTATGAATATAATTTGCACATTATTTGTTTAATGGGCTGATCAATTATATTAATATATTAATGAAAGGCATGTGGGCTTGTTTCTTTTAGTAAGAATGGGTCTGGTTCACATATGGGCTTTTTATTTAAAGTCCAATGGATTAAATAAAATAAGGAAATAATATTTGGCTCATATATTTAATGTGGGGCGGCAAGGTATGTAATTAGTCAAAAATATTATTTTATTTTATTGTTTGATTAAATGAGAATTATTTAATTTATTAATTAATTATTTAATTAAGAAACAAAATCTTTTTCTAATCAGGAAATTTATTTCCTAGAGTTATACTAAAGGTAAAAGACTTATTTGGTAAGAAAATAAATAATAAGTTTTATTTATTTAATCAAATAGTAAAGTCTTTTATTAAGTCAATAAAAAGAATAAAAACACTTATGAGTTGGATTAGGGTTAGGAGTCTAAAGTTGATGGGAATTAGGGTAAAGCACAAATCCCTTTTTGTAGAGGGTTTTCGGCCAACCTTAATAGGATCACTAGTAGATTTCAGCAACCCTAAAGGAAAAGAGAAGTGATTTTCGGCCACCCTATATAAGCAATCATATAGGGTTCGGCCACCCCTAAGTTTTTACTGGATCAATTTCTTCTTCTTCTCATACTCATAGAAAAGTGTTTAATTATTCTGCCAAGACAAAAAAAAAAGAGAAGAGATTATTCTTTTGATAGTACACTAATTGCTTGTTCATCAATAAGCTTGTGTGTACAACATCGAATTAGGTTCACACGAGTTTCGATCATTAGATTGAGAACTCAAAAGTGACCGAAATAATCTTTGTAGTCTTTTGGTTATTTTGTGACTAACAAAAGAAAAAGAAAGTTTGTTTATCCATTCTCAGGTACGCAATTCAAAGAAAAGGGAGACCATGCTCCTAGGTGATTCACGTTTGTGCTAGGATTGAAGATCTTGCGGATTACCATCGACGTAAGTCAATCGGATCACGCGACAAAATGTATTCTACTTTTTGTTACTTTATATGTATGTTTAATTAATTTAAAGGGTTAAGGTTCATCAAAGGAAAAATTTTAAAACATACTAAATCTCTTTTTAGTCTCGCTTCCGCTACGTGTACTGCGATTTTTCCCTACAATTACCCCTAAATAGATAAAGCAATAAATCAAGTATAAAATGTGGAAATTAAATAACACTTGATTTTTACGTGGAAACCCTCATGGGAAAAACCACGGGCTAGTAAGTAAGCCACACTCGAACCTCGAATCCACTAAATGTGTAAAACGATTACAACCTAATCCCGGAAGTAATCACACACCTACCTAATCCCGGTATGAGTGAACCTAGTCCGATTGTTAGGATTATGCTCAATAGCAAGAGTGTAATGTTGTAATTAACAATCTTTTTCATATTAATAAAGTGATTTCTGGTTTAACAAATCGTATAGCATTTATAGTTTAATATTATAATTGTCAAAGTAAATAATCATAAGGTCTAAAGACTATGAGAAAAGAAGAATTATTCGTACATCTGGATATGTATGTGGTAGACACAATTCTTTAGTTAGTCTTGAATAATGTTCACAACTTAAGTTAAAGGTTGGGCACCTTTATCTTGTTAGAGTTGTAGAACTCTTTTGCTAGCATTTGAGTGGGATCAAATGAGATATGATGAGTCTAAAATCATCGAGTGTCTTCGAGCAAAAGGATCTAGTGCACTGGGTGCATTGAACTGGATCACAATGAAAAGCTTTATCTAGAACCGTCAATAGATAATAGTCTTTTCATTATCAGGACAATCGGAGAGTCTATCTTAATCCTGAGATAAATGATGGACTTATGGTTGCAAATGATATCATTTGAGTTATCAATGAGTACGATTATAACGCATAGTCTATCCTCGATAGTTTGGTGATATTCATTTGTTAATCGATAGAGGACTTCATTTATAGATATGGACATCGTGGCTCCATTTATTAAATGAGAGTATAATATCATCATATGGATGTTTTGAGGTAATTGGATATTAAATCTCAACGTTGAGTTTTCGATAGTGTCTATTGAAAACATGGCTTCTGGACAAGTCAAAATATCCAAGTTCAAAACGTGGTCATATGAGTAAATATGGTAACTTGGAGAGTTATAGGCGGTCTATAAACTCTTGGCGATTACTGATATTAATCACGAGGATACACTATCTCCAACATGATTGTCTAGGGTATGAATGAGGAACATCTTCCTTTTCTATCTTTATTTAAGAGTTCAATTTTAGCTCTTTAGTGGAATGAGTTAAAATTAATGGATCGGACCTAAGTGAATCATTTGTTGACTGTGATTAGGTTATGTCTATTGAAGCTTAAATTTAGATGGCCCGCCAAGATCCCCAATCCACATGGACTTGCATGGATCACTTGATATATTCTACCGGACCAATTTAAGGGTCCATCTAGAATTGCATTTAATATATTAAGAATATAATTTGCACATTATTTAAGTAATGGGCTGCTCAATTATATTAATATATTAATAAAAGACATGTGGGCTTGTTTCTTTTAGTAAGAATGGTTCTGGTTCACATGTGGGCTTTTTATTTAAAGTCCAATGGATTAAATGAAATAAGAAAATAATATTAGGCCCAATTTTATTCAAAGTGGGGCGGCAAGGTTAATATTTTAACCTAAGATATTATTTTGTTTTCATTGTTTTAATTAAATAAGAATTAATTAATTTATTAATTAATTGTTTAATTAAGAAACAAATCTTTTCTGATTAGGAAATATGATTCCTAGTCTTATACTATTGTTGGTAGTATACTAAAAGTAAAAGACTTATTTGGTAAGAAAATAAATAAATAATTTTATTTATTTAATCAAATAAGAAGTCTTTTATTTTAGTCAATAAAAAGAATAAAATATCTATGGGTTGGATTAGGGTTTGAAGTCTATTCTTTTATGGAAATTAGGGTGCAACATAAACTCCTTTTAGGAGTGTGATTTGCGGCAACCCTAGTAGAAAAAGAGAGCAAGATTTCGGCAACCCTAATAGGAAAAGGGAAGAAAATTTAGGCCACCTATATATTCATATGTATAGAATTCGGCCACCCTATGCTTTGTGCTTGAGAGACAATTTTTCTTCTTCTTCTTAATTCATAGAGAGTATTAATTTTATTCTACTAAAAACATAAAAGAGTGAATAAATTATTCTTTGATGGTACACTATTTGCTTGTTCATCAATAAGCTTGTGTGTACAACATCGATTTAGGTTCACGCGAGTTTCGATCATTAGATTGAGAACTCAAAAGTGACCGGAATAATTTTAGTCTTCTTTTGATTGTTTTTGTGACTAACAAAGAAAAGAAAAGTTTATTTGTCCATTCACAGGTTTGCAATTCAAAGAAAAGGGAGACCACGCTCCTAGGTGATCCACGTTCGTGCTAGGATTGAAGATCTTGCGGATTACCATCGACGTAAGTCAATCGGATCACGCGACAAAAGGTATTATTCTTTTGTTAGATAATATATGCGTTTAATTGATTAAAGGGTTTAAGGTTCATAAAAAGGAAAAATTTTAAAAGTTACTAAATCTATTTTTAGTCTCGCTTCCGCTGCGTGTACTACGGTATTTTTCCCTACACCGATTTGCTTGCGATCTAAGCAACCTAATCCCGGAAGCTACACACAAGACTTACTTTCTCAATAAAGAGAATAACACCCTAAGTGAATATATGAATATTCAAATGCAACATAGAGCAAGGGAAACCCTATATGCTTGTCTAAGATGATTAATATGCAATTAGAACAATCCTAGATATTAAAAACTAAATGACATGTTCAATCAAATAGTTTAGCTAATCAAGATTAAGCACAAAACCTAATTAGCTATCACAATACAACTTCTCAAACATACAACACACTAATCTCAATCTTGTATCAAAAGATATATAAATAACATACAAGAAATTAATTGAGATTGCTTGTTAAGAAAAACACAAAATATGTAAGATATTAATGAAAAGCTTACCAAGCAAAGTGTGATGAAGAATCCATGCAAAGAGACATCTAGATGATCTAGGATGATGCTAGATGATGATTGATGATCATGAAAAAGTGTTTGAGTGAATAAAAATTGAGTTCTTGGAATTTTTTCTTCTCTTGAAAAATATCCTAAGTATGAAATCTGAATATGAACTCTCTTAATTGACCTAAGGTCAAAGTGGCATATATATAGGAGGCCAAAACAAAGTGTGGTCGTTTTGATAAGTTGGCCTAAAATTTGCCTTGGGCGCTGTACGTAGAGCGCTTCTGTACAGCACCTGTACAGCGCCCCAACTCTGTTCTCTCGGGAAAACAGAGTGGCGCTGTACGTACAGCGCTGTATGTACAGCGACCTAACAGCGACCGATTAAAATCGATCAGGTCTGAACAGCGCTCGATAGGCGCTGTTCATACAGCGCTTTCGTAGAGCGCTTTCGGGAGCGCCCAATGCAAAAATGCAATCCTAAGTCTAATGATGACAAGGCAATTGGATATGCAAGATGCAATCAAACTAATATGCAAGAAGAGATGAAAATAAGCATTAATGCACAACAATAAGAAACACAACATACAAAGATTAACCATATGCATGAGTTGTGAGTGTGTGCAACTATCTCTTCAAGACAAGTAAGTACATAGAAATTTACCTTCGGTGCTTATCAACACAAGGTCTTCAAAGGGCTTCGAACAATAATACCAACACCTAAGCTACCCTTACAAAGAACCCCCAACATGTGGTTTGTCCACGAAATGAGCCAATCAACAAATGGGAACCTTACAATCTCCCCCTTTGGCTATTTCATGACAAAACCACCACTCACATTGATTCCTCACAAAAAATAGAAACAACGGGATAACTATGATATTCTACAATACAAAGAGATAAGAAAATAAAACTTCAAGTCTTCAATCTCTTATAGAATAATCAAGCCCTGAAAATAAGATTTCTATATTTTCCAATACAAGTGAAATGTGAGATTAATCAAGTGAGAACAAAAAACAAGCATTTGCATTTTAAAAGTTTAGGCACAACATTATGAAATGTATATGTATGCAATGCTCCCCCTCAACGGGGTTACTCCCCCTCAATGAATGTTCTCCCCAATATGCACAATTGCTTCTATATTTTGCAACTCCCCTTACCATATCCTACTCCCCCTTTTTGTCATGATATAGGCAAAGGAGTAGTCCCCAACCGGGTCACTCATAGCAACGAGAGATAGTAGCATGCAAGATATTTGCATAATCAATATAAGTCACTTTATGCGTCTCAATTAATTGGTGAGAAACAAGGAGATTTATTTGTTATAAAATGTGTGAATCAAACATGCTTTGCATACAAGACATGTAGCATTCAAGTCCAAAATACAATGGTATTTGGCAAAGCAAATGACAAAGGTTTCTAATAGGAATTCAAACCAATTTCACCAATGTCATGAGTAAAGCAAGGATATAGAATTTATTGATTTCAATTTAAGAACAACTATATCCAACTTTATAAGCGAAACATGGCATGAGCGACTTTGCACCCTTTTTGATTTTTCCGGATAAGATATCCGTATGATAGTAGCCATGGTCAACCAATAAAGAAAGAGAGACATTTGGAATTTAAATTCCTTTGAACGGATACTAGATCCTTTATTCATTTTGAGTCTCATAAGCTTTCACACAAGTTTTGCATTTTAAGAATAAGCAATCATCAATTCATGCTTTTCATATGAGCATGTTATATGAATTTCATGCTTTTTCATTTGACATTAGCATGTTATTAAAGAATCATCATGTCATGGAGATAACCATAGGTCATTCAAATCATACCTCCTATTTACATCTCCTAGTCCAAAAATGCATGTTTGAACGTAAATATGACATGGATTGTAAACAAGCAAGGTTCACACTTATTGAATTGAAAACATATATACATATATGCAACCAAGCTTCCTCAAGCAATTAAAAGAAGAGGCATAAGATATTTCAAATTTTTTGCAAGTGACACGAATGCAAAATAGCTCTCTTTGCTTGAGTTCCCCATATGGGGTCAAATTACAAAACTCATCACTCCACAAGACATATCCCAATAGATCTACTTAGTGTTTTAAATCGAGTAGCATCTAAGGGTTTAGTAAATAGGTCCGCAAGTTGAGCATTAGTACCTACATGTTCAAGTACTATGCATTTATTTTCAACAAGCTCTCTAATGAAGTGATGGCGGATGTCAATATGCTTAGTTCTAGAATGTTGAACCAGATTCTTGGAAATATTTATGGCACTCATATTATCACAAAAGATAGTGAGTGTACCTTGGTTGAATCCGTAGTCTACTAGCATTTGCTTCATCCATAGGAGTTGTGTGCATCCACTCCTCGCGGCTATGTACTCGGCCTCGGCCGTGGACAAGGAAATCGAGTTTTGCTTCTTGCAAAACCAAGACACCAAGTTGTTGCCTAGGAAGAAGCAACCGCCCGATGTGCTTTTCCTATCATCACAATTTCTTGCCCAATCCGCATCACTAAAGCCTACAAGACTAGCATTAGTGTCAAAACAGTACCAAATCCCATAGTTGGATGTCCCATTCACATAGCGAATGATTCTCTTTACGGAAGAGAGATGGGACTCCTTGGGATCCGCTTGGTACCTAGCACACACACCCACACTAAAAGAGATATCGAGCCAACTTGCGGTCAAATAAAGCAAGCTACCTGTTGACGGTGATTTTTGGATCGTTGAAAAGTCAACCGTCAAACAATAACACGTAGGCAGATCAAAGCTTTAACCAAACTGGGGTTGAATAATCAAAGCCTCTTTCTCCATGTGGATGTGATATGATTCGTTCGTATTTGAGAATAGTAATGTAGAAAATCAGGAAATAAAGAATAAATCAAACATAACACATGTTTTACGTGGTAAAACCCCAAGGCGGGGAAACATCCACGGTGCCGGTGATGGCGAGAAGAGATTCACTATGAATAGAATAATTACACACTCAATACTTGCTTTTCTCTCAGATAATTGCTTATGTTTCGTATCTTTTTTCTTATGTAAGTGTAAATCGCTCATCATGTCCCCTCTTATAAGGAGTACATGGTTACATTTATATGGTTCGATCTAGGGTTTCCCTAGTTCTTGTCGTATAAGTGGTGGATTCATTAATTAGAATCTTTGTAGGATTCCGGTAGAGTAGACCAATTAGGACTCGTTTCCCCATTTTGTGCTTATCCTTCTGGAAGCTTCTAATCCTTTCCGGATTAGACTTCTTTGGTATTGGAGAGGAAATAGGGATATTTCCTTATTGGAATATTATCCTCAGATTTTGTATCTATGCAGATCTCTTCCTGATATGGCATATCTTGGTAAGGCTGTATTTCCCATTTTTGGCTGAGCAGATTCCTGGCCGAGCAGATTTCTGGCCTAGTAGAATCTTGGCCGAGTAAAGCTCTTCGACGAGCAGGATCTTCGCTCATTAATATCTCTTTAACTAGATGACTTTACTTGGCGCATACGCTTCTAACTTCCATATTTAGTTTTCTTGATGACGTGTCCATACCTAGTGACGTGTCCTTGGTCAGCGTTCCTTTCATTGACTGGTTGACTTTGGATGACGTGGAATTACTGTACTTCCGTATTAACCGCTATCTTTGCTGACGTGTCATGCTGACGAAAATATACATACAACAATACCCCCATAAATACTTCGAGCCGAACAAGCGACTTGATCTCTTCATTCCTTCGTTTTGGCGAGTAGTATTTATAATCATACTTGGCTTCTGGTTTTTAGGGAAATTCTTTCCCTCCTTTCTATCTTTAACCATCGTGTTCCCTTTTGAGTGCAAACTTCAGCATTTAATGCTTTTTTGCATGACCTCTTCTTCTGTTGTTCTTCGCATCATTTTTTTTTTTTAGTACTTCTATTACTTTCCGTTTGTGCGAGTGCTTTGTTCACCATCATTCTTCTGACCAAGAAGTATTCCATTGTTCAATGCTTTCATCGCCGTGTAAATAATCTCCTTAAATGGCGAAGTCACTGATTGTGAGACAATTGTGATCGATGTTGCTGCTCTGGTGAAGTGTCGATTACTTTCAGTGTGTATTTGCCGTTTATTTGTCGTTTATCATCTTTACTAACGTGGTTGGCTATGGAGTGGATGATGTCATTATGGCGAGTAAAGCAACATGATAAATAGCTGGTCAACCCGAAAGGGCTGCCAGTCGTGTAGTTTAGTTGTCCCCTTTTTTGCATTTATTTTGTTAAGGCCTTTCGGCTGATATTCCTGCAAAAAGAAAACACTTTGTTTGTATAAGAATAATTTTAACTTCTTACTTGCATTTGGCTCTGATCGTGTTCGATAAACTGCCTTGTTTCATGAGCCCTGCTGAGTTGAATAGTCACGGCGAGCTGAGTTATTCTAGCTACGGCGAGTTGAACTGCCACAGTGAGTTGAATAGGTTGACACCTAAGATTTGATGCTCAAATGCTTTTAAGTCTCTTCATTTCGATGAGGTCCCGGCTTTTTGATACTTCACTTGGTCTTGTTAAAACGATTATTTTTATTATTATTATTTTCTTTTGGCTGATCTTTTTTCGTAGGTCAGATTCTTCCTTTTGGCCGATCTGTCTTATAGACCGGTCTTCTTTTTGGCCAATTATCTTTTGCACTTTTTGCGAGCTGCTCCAGAGGCTCGCTCGGCTGACAGACAAGAATTTGGGCTTTCCGGCTCAAGGCAGCCTGAGCGCTTATTTTGTACCACGAGGGGTCTTGACCGTATCTAAGTTTCTACCCACTTTTGGGGTTTTTACTTGATTTTTGGCGAGCCGAGCCAACCTCAAGGTGTTTGGCTTAGGTGGCCCGGATCTTGTATTTGAAAGCTTTCCAGCTGCTTTTGTGTGCACTTGCTCATTGGAGCTTTGTACCTGCCATTGCTGAATTTTTGGTTTAAGGTTCAAAGCCTTCTTTGTTCAGCTGCCATTGCTGAGTTTTCGACTTAGGCGCAGGGCCTTTTTTGTTGTTCAGCTGCCATTGCTGAGTTTTCGGCTTAGGCGCAGTGCCTTTTTTGTTGTTCAGCTACCATTGCTGAGTTTTCGACTTAGGCGCAGGGCCTTTTTTGTTGTACAGCTGCCATTGCTGAGTTTTCGGCTTAGGCGCAGTGCCTTTTTTGTTGTTCAGCTGCCAATGCTGAGTTTTCAGCTTACTCAATGTTTGTCGAGACGTATCTGACCATACACCAAGTCTTTAAGGCTCAAAGCCTTCTTTGTTCAGCTGCCATTGCTGAGTTTTTAGCTTACTCAGTGTTTGTTGAGAAGTATCCGACCATACACCAAGTTCTTAAGCATACTATTGGGACGTCTCCCTCTTTTACTTATATTGTTATTAAGTGCTAGTTTTTTCGACCCCCAGCATTTCTTTCGACCACTGTCTTTTGAGTGCTTATCCTGCACTTTTGAGGGGTCACGCTTGCCAATGGTAGCGAGCACCAATTGGTCTTTTTGCGTTTTTCTAACTCAGGCTGCTCTGACGTTTTCGTATTTTAGAGCCTGCTATGGTTGTGGGTACCCATTCACTGGTGTTTACTTTGTCATTGTTGAGAATGTTCTGCCTTCGCTTGAATTTCTACATGCACCGAGATGAAACTCGTTTTGCGCGCATTGATACGAAGCTCGATACCTGTGCTAAGGTTTTCATCTTTTCTTTCTATGCCAAACATGTGAGCAGCATTTGCACAAATAATAAATATACATGTATATACTTTAGTAATGCTGAACAAAAATAGCTGGATCCATATACAGTATTGGTGATGGTCATCATTCGGGATACAATATCTATGGATTCATTCTGGGTGCTTTGCTTATAAGAACACTTGGCATGATAAACAAGAAGTATATATTTCGACAGAAAAGCATACAGTGTACAGCTTATAATTTTAATTAATTAGCAGCAGAAAAATAAGCACCATGATATCCTATCATGCTATTGAGATGCAAGATAATAACAAGTAATGATAATTAAACCAAAACATACCTCCAAGCCCGACCGATTTTGACAATGTCATTAAGCGCTTTCGAAAACACTTTTTCAAGATAACAGTCTTGATTAAATTCCAAAAAATCGTTATTTGATTTATTATTTAATATGCCGGATGGATATCTTTTTCGCATAATGATTTGATAAAATTGTAATACTAAACAGATATGTAAATTAACTAACCTTGGTCACTCACCGAACCTGAAGTTTAGTTGTATTGCTTTCAGATACTTTGTCTTTGAGCGGTTCTTTTTTTTTTGTCGGGGCGGAAAAGGGACTTTCGTAAAAACTACTTTCACAACTGTGAACTTCCTTACGGTAAAATCTTCTACTCCCATAGCCCCCCAGCAATTGTTGTAAGTAGGTTTAGGCTTGTTAAAGCGCTTTTAACACCGCATCCACCCCTTTTTTTTCTTGTGCGCGTTGGATTATGTTTCAGAGTATGGTGGTAATGTCAGAAATTCCTTAGTGTCTAAAAGATCCACACTAGTTTGTGGATGCGCCGAATGATTATCCATGATTGCTGCCTGTGACCCACTGCAATGATTCCATTAAGACCTGACTTCTCTTCTCGGCTGATTTTTCTTGTAGACCAGGCTGGTATTTCTCATAGATCAAGCTTCTTCTACTCGGCTGGTCTTTCTTATTTCGACAGCCAATAATGATATCCAGTAATTGACTGATGCCATCCCGGTTTGGAGTTTCATTGACATGTTTGATCAGGAAGTTTAGAAGAACTTTTATCTAGGCCGAATCCTGATGAATTTTGCTATATAATAATCTTAGCAGATGGTTAGTCAAAGCACAGTTTATTAGTGCATGTGAGTGAAGTTTGCATAGGTAATAATAATTATGCATTTTAATGAGACCGAATAAAATTGAAGCAACTCATTCATACTTGGTAATGGTTAGTGTCCGAATATAGTGTCCATAAATTCGTATTTTGACAATATGTGCCATGTGCGTCGAAGCTATAAAAGCTGGTAAGCATACTCATTTAAGCGGGCATTGTATGCTATCTATTAATTTGTACATGCATATTATGTGTTGCGTATGAGAGTAACAGGCATAGACAACATGTGGGGGTAATATAAAGTAAAGAGAAATACAACAAGTTCGTGCATGCTACGGATTTATATGTGACAGTATAACAATATGAAGAAGTAGACATAATTTAATATATCTAGATCAAAGAAATTATATGTTTCAAGTATTATAGACTCATCTTCGATCTCACCAATGTATTAGGCATATCAAATATTCCAAGTGTTAAATTTGGCAAAACTTATGCTCAAAAGACTGAATTTGGTTGAACTAAATTGTATTTAGTCAATCCAATATGGATTTTTAAATAACAGTTGACATAATATATTTTAATCATCAATAATAAAGATTGTGGCGTACCTGTTGCCGATTGAATTTGCTTTGGTAAAGGTAATAGTGCACCTCCAAATCAAAGTGATTTGTACACATATTTAAAGAGAATATATATTTACAGACTATGTCGTTTCTAATTACTTATTAGCTAATTCACATTATTATAAGTGAAAGTGAGAGCGTACCTCCTTGCCCGAACAATTCCGGTACTGCATTTAAACGCTCTCGGAAGCGCTTTTTACCAAGATCTAAGCCTTGGTTAAATTCCACTGAGTTTTTTGGACAATTTTATTTTATTTTACCATATACGACTATGTATATTCTCTGCTCGCCCAATAGAACGACAAAATCATAAAATTAAACAATGTGTAAATTGGCTTACCTCGGCCACTTACCAAACCTGGTGTGTAGTTTTTTTTTATTCTTGGATCCTTTGTTGTTGGATAAGTCGGTAACGAAGAGCCGAATGAGCTTTAGTTGAGAATTGACTTTGGGTCCTTTCTTTCCTTTTTTGCTGAACTGCGACGTTCTAGAGGTCATCAAATATTCCTCGAGCTGAATTGTGTCGCGGACCACATGTCCTCGGAAGGCTCCGTGCATCTAGTTTGCAGCAAAATTCGCGGTTCGTGATTCCGTGCTTTCTGGAGAGAGTTACCTCTGTTTTAGCGACCGGTGGTCGGATCAGACAGTTCTCCGCAAGTGACTTTCTTCAATATTTCGGGAGCCATAAAAACTTTCATAGGTCAAACTAGATTGTGGACCATATATTTTTGGAAAGGTCTGCATGTCTAGTTTCCAACGGTTTTTACGGCTTGTGGTTTCGATGTTTGTAGAGGAAGATATGCTTGTTTTAGTGCTCGATGGTCAGATCAGAAAATCTTCCGCGAATTGCTTACTTCAGTGTTGCGGGGGCCACCAACAATTGCACGAACCGAAATGGGTTGCGAACCATACATGTTTGGAAAGGTTTTGAGGTCTAGTTTCCAGTGGTTTTTACGGTTTGCAAATCCGATTTCCGTAGAGGGAGATATGCTCACTTTAGTGTTCAATGGTCAGGTCAGAAATCTATACGCGCGAATTGCTTACTTCAGTGTTGCGGGGGCCACCAAAAATTGCACGAACCGAACTGGGTTGCGAACCATACATGCTTGGAAAGGTTTTGATGTCTAGTTTCCAGTGGTTTTTACGGTTTGTGAATCCGACTTCTGTAGAGGGAGATATGCCCACTTTAGTGCGCATTGGTCAGCAATTCCGCGATTCTGGACAACTCTCTTCTCGTTTCTTTCGTGACCTGTCGGAATGGGAAAGCAATTCCTCGGACGGATTTTTGATACTTTAAAGCTCTGAGTATTGCTATCGCAATATTCTTCCTTCGGATTTGGTCACGGCCACGGCTCCTGCCACGGGTTCTGTAGTTAATCCACTCCCTAACACATCCAATAGTCGTTTGTTGGGTGCTTCAAGTGTTGGATACATCAGAATTCCTTCTGCGGTCTGTTCATGAGGGTTCCTCGGAGTTGAGTTCATCCCCCTCCTTCTAGCGCCAATTGTTGACGGTGATTTTTGGATCATTGAAAAGTCAACCGTCAAACAATAACACGTAGGCAGATCAAAGCTTTAACCAAACTAGGGTTGAATAATCAAAGCCTCTTTCTCCATGTGGATGTGATACGATTCGTTCGTATTTGAGAATAGTAATGTAGAAAATCAGGAAATAAAGAATAAATCAAACATAACACATGTTTTACGTGGTAAAACCCCAAGGCGGGGAAACATCCACGGTGCCGGTGACGGCGAGAAGAGATTCACTATGAATAGAATAATTACACACTCAATACTTGCTTTTCTCTCAGATAATTGCTTATGTTTCGTATCTTTTTTCTTATGTAAGTGTAAATCGCTCATCATGTCCCCTCTTATAAGGAGTACATGGTTGCATTTATATGGTTCGATCTAGGGTTGCCCTAGTTCTTGTAGTATAAGTGGTGGATTCATTAATTAGAATATTTGTAGGATTCCGGTAGAGTAGACCAATTAGGACTCGTTTCCCCGTTTTGTGCTTATCCTTCTGGAAGCTTCTAATCCTTTCCGGATTAGACTTCTTTGGTATTGGAGAGGAAATAGGGATATTTCCTTATTGGAATGTTATCCTCAGATTTTGTATCTATGCAGATCTCTTCCTGATATGGCGTATCTTGGTAAGGCTGTATTTCCCATTTTTGGCTGAGCAGATTCCTGGCCGAGCAGATTTCTGGCCGAGTAGAATCTTGGCAGAGTAAAGATCTTCGACGAGCAGGATCTTCGCTCATTAATATCTCTTTAACTAGACGACTTTACTTGGCGCATACGCTTCTAACTTCCATATTTAGTTTTCTTGATGACGTGTCCATACCTAGTGACGTGTCCTTGGTCAGCGTTCCTTTCATTGACTGGTTGACTTTGGATGACGTGGAATTACTGTACTTCCGTATTAACCGCTATCTTTGCTGACGTGTCATGCTGATGAAAATATACATACAACACTACCAATCATGTCACGATATAACGTTTGTTCCACACTTTTACCACTAGCATCCTTGCTTAGCTTCAAAGTGGTACTCATGGGTGTATCACAATGTTTGGCATTTTCTAGACCAAACTTCTTCACTAGGTTTTTGGCATATTTGGCTTGGGTTATGAAAATCCCATCATCTAATTGCCTAATTTGCAAACCTAGGAAGTAACTAAGCTCACCAATAAGACTCATCTCAAATTCATGAGATATGACATCAACAAATTGTTGGACCTTGGTGTTGTTGGTGGAGCCAAAAACTATATCATCAACATATATTTGAGCTATGAAAA
Source organism: Acer yangbiense (assembly GCA_008009225.1). Classification (NCBI taxonomy): domain Eukaryota; kingdom Viridiplantae; phylum Streptophyta; class Magnoliopsida; order Sapindales; family Sapindaceae; genus Acer; species Acer yangbiense. The sequence continues at coordinate 37,784,165 of CM017768.1, forward strand.
GCTCATCATTGTCTTTCTTGATGAATAGTGTCTTGTCAACACTACCTCTTGTGTAGTTATTGTCAACAGGAAATTGAGTGAGGCGCTCATACCAAGCCCTCGGTGCTTTTTTCAACCCATATAAAGCCTTCTTGAGGCGATAGACATGGTTAGGGTGGTGTGCATCCACAAACCCCTTGGGTTGTTCAACAAACACTTCCTCTTGCAAGAAGCCATTGAGGAAGGCACTCTTGACATCCATTTGGTGCAATTTGAACTTGTGCACACAAGAAATGGACAAGAGAAGCCTAATGGACTCTAAACGGGCAACGGGAGCATATGTCTCCTCAAAGTTGATACCCTCAATTTGAGAGTACCCTTGTGCTACAAGTCTAGCCTTGTTTCGCACTATGTTGCCATCCTCATCGGATTTGTTCCTATAAATCCACTTAGTGCCTATCACATTAGTGCTTTTAGGCCTAGAAACTAGAGTCCAAACCTCATTCCTTTCGAATTGGTTTAGCTCTTCTTGCATGGCAAGAACCCAAAATTCATCATTCAAGGCTTCATCAACCTTTTTGGGTTCAATTTGAGAGGTGTAGCATTTAAAGCTAATGAGATTAGCTATTTGACGCCTTGTCCTAACACCCTCATTCACATCTCCAATAACATCTTCTTTGTTATGGAGTCTTCTAACCCATGGAGCGGGTTCATTAGAGTCCAAGAGAGGGACTCTAGTAATAGGTTGTGTGACTTCATTATTGTCATTGGACGTCCCAACATTGGGAGTCACCACAACCCTCTCCAAAGAAGAGTCATCCTCTAAAACTTCATCCTTCTCATGGTCATTCAACTTGAGCCTAGTATCATCAATGACAACATTGGATGATTCCATGACGGTTCGAGTCTTCAAGTTGAAAACTCTATAGGCTCTACTATTCAAGGCATAGCCAATAAAAATACCCTCATCACTCTTAGCATCAAATTTGCCAAGTTGATCACGGTCATTTAAAATGTAGCATTTGCTTACAAATGTGTGGAAGTAGCTAACATTTGGCTTCCTACCCTTCCATAACTCATAGGAGGTGTTTCTAGATCCGGGCCTTAGGAAAACACGATTCCCTATATAGCAAGCCGTATTGACGGCTTCGGCCCATAGGTTCCTAGGGACATTGTTGCTAAGCAACATCACTCAGGCCATCTCTTGAAGGACCCTATTCTTCCTCTCAACAACTCCATTTTGTTGAGGTGTCCTAGAAGCCGAGAACTCATGGGAGATGCCTAAGCTACTGCAATAGCTTTCAAATAAGGCATTTTCAAATTCCCTCCCATGGTCACTTCTAATCCGTTCAAATGAGGCATTTTCAAATGAGGCATTTTAGTACAAAGCATTTTAAACTTATCAAAAGTTTCGGATTTTTCTCTAAGAAAATATGTCCATGTAAATCTAGAGAAATCATCAACACAAACAAAAATGTATCTCTTTCCACCTAAACTCTCGGTTTGCATATGACCCATGAGATCCATGTGGAGAAGCTCTACAGGCTCCTTGGTGGAGAGATACTTGCCCTTTTTGTGCATGCTTTTAGTTTGTTTTCCTTGTTGGCAAGGTCCACAAATACCATCGGCTTTCTTCCCAAGCTTAGGGAGGCCATGCACACAATCGAACTTTCCAAGGGTTCTTAAATCCCTAAAGTTCATGTGGCCAAGTCTTTCATGCCACAACTCTATTTGCTCATCCATGGACACATTGTTTGAGAGTATTCTAGCTTCAAGACAATAGCAATTGTCGCTAGATCTCATACCTTTCAATAAGGTTTGTCCATCGGGCTTTAGGATCGAGCAATCATCTTTTCTAAACAAGACGGAATATCCTTCATCACTTAGATGTGAAATGCTTATTAAATTGGCTTTTAAGCCATCAACAAATAAAGCATCGGATAAGGAGGGTAATCCGGGAACGGAAATGGTTCCTTTCCCTACAACTTTCTTTTTGGATCCATCACCAAAAGTGACATATCCTCCTTCCTCCATAACAAGAGTCTCGAAAAAACTCTTGTTTCCCGTCATGTGCCTAGAGCACCCACTATCTAAATACCAAAAATTAGAAGAATTTGCCTTCAAGGCTATTTGAGCAACATGGCAAACATTTTCATTCTTTCTAATCCACCTAGAAACAATCTTAGCTTTCTTAGTGGTCTTTGGTACATGGGCTCTAGATGTTCTAGGATCATGCATAACAATATTATCATTCCTAGGAACATGCATCATGGCTCTTTTCTTTTTCTTCTCAATCATGCTTCTAGTTTTGCACATTTTAATATATCGAAAGCAATGTGGTCTAATATGACCATCAAATCCACAAAAGTGACATATAGGAGTAAAATAAGGAATCATACCTTTCCCGTCATGTGCCTAGAGCACCCACTATCTAAATACCAAAAATTAGAAGAATTTGCCTTCAAGGCTATTTGAGCAACATGGCAAACATTTTCATTCTTTCTAATCCACCTAGAAACAATCTTAGCTTTCTTAGTGGTCTTTGGTACATAGGCTCTAGATGTTCTAGGATCATGCATAACAATATTATCATTCCTAGGAACATGCATCATGGCTCTTTTCTTTTTCTTCTCAATCATGCTTCTAGTTTTGCACATTTTAATATATCGAAAACAATGTGGTCTAATATGACCATCAAATCCACAAAAGTGACATATAGGAGTAAAATAAGGAATCATACCTTGTCCTTGTTTTTGTGGATGAATGGGTTCAATCCATCTTCGTTGTTGAACCGGTCTTGATTACTTCCTAGCTTGAGGTTGCATGATTGGTCTTTTTCCTTTGTGAGCCACTTGTGGAGGAATGTTGGCTTGAGGTTGCCTTTTTGGCCCCATCTTCACTTGTGCATTAGAACATTGTCCTATTTCTAACTTTTTCCTAGGAATTTGCACAAATAAAGTTTCTTCGTTCCTCAAACTCTTGACAAACACGGTCTTGTTAAAGGTTGCGATCTTCTTGCCATCTTCATACCCAAGACCCCTCTTGTCACATGGACTCTTTCCAACACCAAGCATATGGTCAAGCTTCTTGGTGCTAGAATCCATCCTAGTCATAGACTCTCTTACTTCTTCAAGCTCCCTCTTTAGACTTTCTTCATTCCTCCTAGATAAGACTAACTCCTCACTTAGCTTATCTTCCATCTTCTTGAATTTTTCCACTTGTTCACTTAAGTGGTCATTATGAGATAAAAGCTCAAGATTCTCTTCTCTTAACATCTTGATCTTTCTTGTGCTTTTGATTGCTAAATCATTAAAATCGGCATGGTATTTAGCAAGCACCTTTTTCTCCACAAAACCATTTATGGAGTTAGAAGAGGAATCACTTTCTTCTCCACTTGAGTCACTTTCCTCTTGACTCATTTCCTCTCTTTCACTAGCACTTTTACTTTTATGGGAGGAGGCAAAAGCTAGGAGATTAGCCATGAGCTCTTCATCATCTGAAGACTCATCTTCCTCAATGGAGTCATCACTACTTCCACTCCAAGTGGCGGCCATCACTTTTCCCTTTTTCTTCTCATTGTGATTCGCACATTCGGGGGCAAAGTGACCTATCCCACCGCACTCAAAACAACGGACCCCTTTCCTTTCGGTCTTCTCTTTCCTAGGCTCAAACTTGTTGTAGGAACCCTTTTTCTTGTAGTTTTGACCTTTGGAACCAAAGTCCTTTTTCCTGAACTTCATGACCCTCTTGAATCTCTTCACAAATAATGCAAGGTCTTCGTCTGAGTCATTCTTCTTTGCCTCATTTTCATCCTTGGAGGTTTTCAAAGCAATTCCTTTTTGATTTTTAGGAGGTGTGGAGATAGGACCCTTCCTAGACTCATAAGCTAGAAGTCTCCCAATCACCTCACTCGGCTTCATATCCTTATATCCACTATTTTCTTTTAAAGCCATTACTTTTGATTCAATCCTATCCGGAAGAGATCTCATAATCTTTTGCTTGATTCTCCTATCCGAATATGGATCACCAAGTTGATGACTTTGGTTGACTATGTCCATCAACTTGATCTCAAAGTCGTTGAAGCACTCATTCTCCTCCATCTTAAGCATCTCGAATTGAGTTTGGAGGACTTGAAGCTTAGAGTCCTTCACCACTTCGGTTCCCTCATGTGCAATCTCTAGGATGTTCCATGCCTCCTTAGCTATCCTAGTATTTTGAATCAATTTATATTGATTTCCGTCCATTGCACATAGGATGGCATGCATCGCCTTCCTATTCCACTTTGAAGCCTCAAACTCTTGCGCGTTCCATTGCGCCTTAGGCTTCAATACTTCTTCTCCTCCACCCGCGGGAGTCATCTTGGGTAGATCATATCCGTCTTCAACCGCCATCCATGCACGGTCGTGAATTTGATATATGTAGGATTCCATCTTCCCTTTCCATTAGGAATAGTTCAACCCGGTAAGAAGTGGAGGCCTTGTGCTAGAAGCACCCTCGTTGCCACCACCATTTCCACCGTTTCCACTCATTGTGTTTATGAATGAATGAAATGAATGCAAATGTATGAATGATCAAAAAATCACACAAAATGCAAAACACACCAAAATAAGCAAGGATCACCTATGTATATCTAGGAACCCACTCTGATACCAATTGAAACAAATTATAGCACGGTGTGTATAAAACTGTCTAGAGGGTGGGGGGGTGAATAGATTTTAAGCTTATTACCCAATTTTTCGTGATTAGTCAAAATTACGAAATTACCCCTAAATAGATAAAGCAATAAATCAAGTATAACATGCAGAAATTAAATAACACTTGATTTTTACGTGGAAACCTTCACGGGAAAAACCACGGGCTAGTAAGTAAGCCACACTTGAACCTCGAATCCACTAAATGTGTAAAACGATTACAACCTAATCCCGGAAGTAATCACACACCTACCTAATCCCGGTATGAGTGAACCTAGTCCGATTTGCTTGCGATCTAAGCAACCTAATCCCGGAAGCTACACACAAGACTTACTTTCTCAATGAAGAGAATAACACCCTAAGTGAATATATGAATATTCAAATGTAACATTGAGCAAGGGAAACCCTATATGCTTATCTAAGATGATTAATATGCAATTAGAACAATCCTAGATATTAAAAACTAAATGACATGTTCAATCAAATAGTTTAGCTAATCGATATTAAGCACAAAACCTAATTATCCATCACAATACAACTTCTCAAACATACAACACACTAATCTCAATCTTGTATCAAAAGATATATAAATAACATACAAGAAATTAATTGAGATTGCTTGTTAAGAAAAACACAAAATATGTAAGATATTAGTGAAAAGCTTACCAAGCAAAGTGTGATGAAGAATCCATGCAAAGAGACATCTAGATGATCTAGGATGATGCTAGATGATGATTGATGATAATGAAAAAGTGTTTGAGTGAATAAAAATTGAGTTCTTGGAATTTTTTCTTCTCTTGAAAAATATCCTAAGTATGAAATCTGAATATGAACTCTCTTAATTGACCTAAAGTCAAAGTGGCATATATATAGGAGGCCAAAACAAAGTGTGGTCGTTTTGATAAGTTGGCCTGAAATTTGCCTTGGGCGCTGTATGTAGAGCACTTCTGTACAGCGCCCGTACAGCGCCCCAACTCTGTTCTCTCGGGAAAACAGAGTGGCGCTGTACGTAGAGCGCTTTATACAGTGCCTGTATAGCGACCCAACAGCGACCGATTAAAATCGATCAAGTCTGAATAACGTTCGATGGGCATTGTTCGTACAGCGCTTCCGTAGAGCGCTTTCGGGAGCGCCCAATGCAAAAATGCAATCCTAAGTCTAATCATGACAAGGCAATTGGATATGCAAGATACAATCAAACTAATATGCAAGAAGAGATGAAAATAAGCATTAATGCACAACAATAAGAAACACAACATGCAAAGATTAAACATATGCATGAGTTGGGAGTGTGTGCAACTATCTCTTCAAGACAAGTAAGCACATAGATATTTACCTTCGGTGCTTATCAACACAAGGTCTTCAAAGGGCTTCGAACAATAATACCAACACCTAAGCTACCCTTACAAAGAACCCCCAACATGTGGTTTGTCCACGAAATAAGCCAATCAACAAATGGGAACCTTACACAACTCTTTAGTATATTTGTGACTATATCAAAGACTTCCTAATTTGACTAGATAAATAAATTCCCTTTATTTATCTACTTACCAAATAAAGTCTTTATTATTTATTATACTACCACAATAGTATACTACTAAGAAACATATTTCCTAGTCATAAAAAGATTTTGATTTTTAATTAAATAATTAATCAATCAATTAATTAATTTCCATTTAATCAATTAATAAAAATAAAACAATATAATATTATATATATCTCGGCCATATGCCATATATATTAATATATCTATATATTGTTTTTCTATTTTATTAAATCCATTGGACCTTAACAAAAGGCCCATATGTGAACTAGACTCATTCTTACTAAAAGAAATAAGTCCACATGCCTTAATACAATTCTAGATGGACCCATAAATTAGTCCAGTAGAATATATCAAGTGATTCATGCAAGTCCGTGTGGATTAGGGATCTTGGCGGGCCTATCTAAATTTAAGCTCCAATAGACATAACCCAATCACAATCAACAAATGATTCACTTAGATTCAATCTATTAATTTTAACTCATTCCACTAAAGAGCTAAAATTGAACTCTTAAATAAATATAGAATAAGTAAATATTTCTCATTCGTACCTTAGACAATCTTATTGGAGATGGTGTATCCTCGTGAAGAATATCAGTAATCGCCAAGAGCTCATAGACCGCCTATAACTCTCCAAGTTACCATATTTACTCATATGACCACATTTTGAACTTGGATATTTTGACTTGTCCAGAAGCCATGTTTCAATAGACTATCGAAAACTTAACGTTAAGATTCAATATCCAATACCTCAAAACATCCATATGATGATATTCTACTCACATTTAATAAATGGAGCCACGATGTCTGATGAGAATCAAGAAGCATCACCAAAGGATCCATTGCATATTCCAGTTGGGCCAATTACAAGGGGCCAAGAGGAACAAAGAAGCATTTAATGATGGGATGATTCTGAGTTGCTGAAGTTCAAGTTCGGCCTAAATCCGAGCTGAACTTCGTGGGCCTCTATAGAGAGCATCTGAAGTTGAATTGTCTATTATAATATGTTTTCGGAAAGCCCAAGACGGGCCCTACAGATGTTATGAAGACTCCGGCATCCATAAAAGAGCACAACAGGCCCAAAATCGGAAATCTAGTTTGTTGCACGAAGACTTGATGCTGAGGAGTCCGAATTTCAGTTTTCCTTATTGGTTTCTAATGAATAATGAATTGATTTGTTTCCAAATATTAAGGGCTGATTTGTTTCCAAAATATAGCCTTCCAAATAGGGAGCAAGTCAATTAGTTGATTGTTTTAGTTTATTTTCTTTCCCGTTTGTAAGGCATTAATTGCCAAACATTTATTTCCTTTTTGAGTTTTAGGGTTTTAGTATTTAAGGATCCATTTGATGTAATTTTTCAGATTAGACTTGATTTGAATGAAATTTGAGAGAATTTTCTCTTTTGTTCTTTGAGAACTAATTGGAACTTATCAGATTTCTCTGTGGCGTTCCTCCTTGACATATCAATCGAGTATTCCATCCTTGATTGTGGCGTCCTCCTTCATACCAAGGTTCACATCTCATTATAGGTGTTGGGTCGTGGTTTCCATCCGAACCAGAGGTTAGAACGATCTTAGGCATCAATCGTGATACAATCGACGAGGTTCGTATCATTTGGTATCAGAGCTTCGGCTTCTAACATCAGGTTTTATCTATCTTTGTTATTCTTCTTCTTTGATTTCGTTGATCACAAAAAAATAAAAATAAAAATAAAAATAAAAATAAAAATAAAAACTAGACCTTGCTGAATTTCGTTTTGATTGTCAAAAAAAAAAAAAAGTTTGTTCAAATCTGTTACCAAAAAAAAAAAAAAAAAAAAATGTCTGACGATGTACAACGTGACATTGTTTTTTACACCCGATGTCATGTTAATGATAAGGTATGTAGCATGATTATTGATGGTGGTAGTTGTACTAACGTTGCAAGCACAACCATGGTTAACAAATTAGGATTGCCAATGATGCTGCATCCTAAGCCGTATAAATTACAATGGTTGAATGATAGTGGTGAGGTGAGGGTGACTAAACAGGTGTTAGTGGCGTTCCAGATCGGTAAATATGAAGATGAAGTCTTGTGTGATGTGGTACCAATGCATGCGACCCATATCCTTTTGGGGCGACCATGGCAGTTTGATAGGCGTGCAACTCATGATGGTTATACAAATAGATACTCTTTTGTACTCAATAAAAAACGAATCACTCTTGTACCGTTAACCCCAATACAAGTATATGAAGATCAAGTGAGGTTAAAAGAACAAAGAGATGTAAAAAAGGAGAGTGAGAGTTCAAAAGAAAGAGAGTTCGAGACAGCAAAAAAAGAAAAAAAGAGTGAAAAAGAAACAGAAAATTATGCTATTGAGGAAAAAAAGAGCGAAAAAGAAATAAGAATTTGTGTGAGTGAGGAAAAAAAGAGTGAAAAAGAAACAGAATTTTTTGCTCATGAGGAAAAAAAGAGTGAAAAGGAAACAAAAAATTTTCGCTAGTGAAGAAAAAAAAAGAGAGATCAAAAAGGCATTGTTTTCAAATCAGCCAACTTCTTGGCCTAGTGTTCTTGTTTCTCTTTTGCAGTGTTTTGATGAAGTGTCGCAGGCTATCAACAACATTACGGTGAAGATTCGAGGACGAATCCTTTTGAAGAGTGGGGGAATGATGAGAATCAAGAAGCATCACCAAAGGATCCATTGCATATTCGAGTTGGGCCAATTACAAGGGGCCAAGAGGAACAAAGAAGCATTTAATGATGGGCTGATTCTGAGTTGCTGAAGTTCAAGTTCGGCCCAAATCCAAGCTGAACTTCGTGGGCCTCTACATAGAGCATCTGAAGTCGGATTGTCTATTATAATATGTTTTCGGAAAGCCCAAGACGAGCCCTACAGATGTTATGAAGACTCCGGCATCCGTAAAAGATCACAACAGGCCCAAAATCGGAAATCTAGTTTGTTACGTGAAGACTTGATGCTGAGGAGTCCGAATTTCAGTTTTCCTTAATGGTTTCTAATGAATAATGAATTGATTTGTTTCCAAATATTAAGGGCTGATTTGTTTCCAAAATATAGCCTTCCAGATAGGGAGCGAGTCAATTAGTTGATTGTTTTAGTTTATTTTCTTTCCCGTTTGTAAGGCATTAATTGCCAAACATTTATTTCCTTTTTGAGTTTTAGGGTTTCAGTATTTAAGGATCCATTTGATGTAATTTTTCAGATTAGACTTGATTTGAATGAAATTTGAGAGAATTTTCTCTTTTGTTCTTTGAGAACTAATTGGAACTTATCAGATTTCTCTGTGGCGTTCCTCCTTGACTTATCAATCGAGTATTCCATCCTTGATTGTGGCGTCCTCCTTCATACCAAGGTTCACATCTCATTATAGGTGTTGGGTCACGGTTTCCATCCGAACCAGAGGTTAGAACGATCTTAGGTATCAATCGTGATACAATCGACGAGGTTCGTATCAATGTCTATATCTATAAATGAAGTCCTTTATCGATTAACAAATGAATATCACCAAACTATCGAGGATAGACTATGCTATATAATCGTACTCATTGATAACTCAAATGATACCACTTGCAACCATAAGTCCATCATTTATCTCAGGATTAAGATAGACTCTCCGATTGTCCTGATAATGAAAAGACTATTATCTATTGACGGTTCTAGATAAAGTATTTCATTGTGATCCAGTTCAATGCACCCAGTGCACTAGATTCTTTTTCTTGAAGACCCTCCGATGATTTTAGACTCATCATAACTCATTTGATCCCACTCAAATGCTAGCAAAAGAATTCTACAACTTTAACAAGATAAAGGTGCCCAACCTTTAACTTAAGTTGTGAACATTATTCAAGACTAACTAAAGAATTGTGTCTACCTCATACATATCCAGATGTACGAACAATTCTTCTTTTCTCATAGTCTTTTGACCTTATGATTATTTACTTTTGACAATATGATTATTTACTTTTGACAATTATAATATTCAATCTATAAATGCTATAAGATTTGTTTAAATCAGAAATCACTTTATTAATATGAAAAGATTGTCAAAAACATATTACACTCTTGCTATTGAGCATAATCCTAACAGTGTTATCATTAGGAGAAATCTTTTGCTTTTTAGACTTTGGTTGTTCGACTTTGAACATTTCAGTGTTAAGCAGTGTGTTAAGGGTTGGTCTTAAAAATAGAGACCGTTGTCCAAAATTCCAGAACAAATATTTAAACTCTTTCTAGAAATAATAACAACTTTATTATTAAAAGAAACCTTAAATGACTGTTCATACAGTCTTAAAATAGAAATCAAATTTCTTCTAAAACCAGGAATATAATAAACATTGTTCAAAACAAGAAATTTATTATTAAAGAGAAGTCACACTTCTCCCACTGCTTTAGCCGAAACCATTGCCCCATTACCCATTCTCTTCGTGTAGTCCTCATCAGCTAACTCTATTGCAGAATCAAGCATCTACATAGAACAATAAACATGATTAGTCGTACCTGAATCAACTATCTAGGGAGACATATCATCTTTAACTAAACAAGCTTCTAGAACAAGTAAATCTGATTTACCATTCCTTTTAATCTTGAGCTCTTCGAGGTACCTTTTACAGTTCCTTTTATAGTGACCTTGTATGCCACAATGGAAACATTTTCCGTTGGCCTTCAAGTCAAAGCTCTTTGCCTTGTTTTTGTTGTTGTTTTTCTTAGCCGTGTAATTGCCCTTTCATTTTTCAACTTGCTACCTCCTTCATTCGGGTGTTCATAATAGCCTTTACAGCCTCATGACGAGACTGTTCAGTAGGGCACCCAAACACATCCTGTAGGGAGTCTATAATCCCTTTTGCGGTTTCAACCATTTCATGCTTACATCTAAACATGTCAGACATGCCTGCTAACAGGTAGCAGCGGGCTTTGTTGTTGGCATTTTGCCAACGGTCATATGCTTCAACAACATTTGCTAATGACTTGGCGTTAGGGCATGGAGGACATTCCTCCGTCAGGACGAACTTGAAGTTTTCACATACAAGCACGATGTTCATGTTACTTTTCCATTTGACAAAATTTTCACCGGTCAAAGTTTCAGTAGCGAGTATCTTGATTATTGGATTGGACATGTTTGGTTTGCTGAAATTAAATAACAATCATTCAAACTTAATATGTGTGCACAATACATATATATCACATATATAAACTTCGGTAATGTAAATATGATGCTTGGTGCATGTAAAAACTACAGAAAAATTATTTACTCATTTACCACGATAATTCAATTTTCACAAATAACGTGCCGTCGTAGGATAGGTCATGCATTTGATAATTGAATTGAGACTTTCTCAATCAATAAAAGTTAAATCAAAATATCTCATATTTTCAACTTTTATTAACCACCGTTGAATTTGGTCAACATTGTAATTAACAAGCTTAATTACATCTTTTGAGTGTAACCGACCATTTCAGATTTTTCAGACTTAACTCAAAAATTGCCGCCGTAAGGTATGTAAGGTTCCCATTTGTTGATTGGCTCATTTCGTGGACAAACCACATGTTGGGGTTCTTTGTAAGGGTAGCTTAAGTGTTAGTGTTATTGCTCAATGCCCTTTGAAGACCTCGTCATGATAAGCACCGAAGGTATATTTCTATGTGCTTACTTGTCTTGAAGAGATAGTTGCACACACTCACAACTCATGCATATGTTTAATCCTTGTATATTGTGTGTCTTATTTTTGTGCATTAATGTTCATTAACATCTCTTCTTGCTTGTCATTTTGATTGCATCTTGCATATCCAATTGCCTTGTCATGCTTACACTTAGGATTGCATTTTTGCATTGGGCGCTCCCAAAAGCACTCGACAGAAGCGCTGTACGAACAGTGCCCATCTAGCGCTGTTCAGACCTGATCGATTTAATTCGGTCGCTGTTGGGTCACTATACGAGCACTGTACAAAGCGCTGTACGTACAACGCCACTCTGTTTTCCTGAGAGAACAGAGTTGGGGCGCTGTATAGAAGCGCTCTACGTACAGCGCCCAAGGCAATTTCAGGCCAACTTATTCAAAACGACCACACTTTGATTTGGCCCCCTATATATATGCCACTTTGACTTTAGGTCAATTAAGAGAGTTCATATTCAGATTTCATACTTAGGATATTTTTCAAAGAGAAGAAAAATTCCAAGAACTCATTTTTTATTTACTCAAACACTTTTTCATGATCATCAATCATCATCTAGCATCATCCTTGATCATCTAGATGTCTCTTTGCATGGATTCTTCATCACACTTTGCTTGGTAAGCTTTTCACTAATATCTTACATATTTTGTGTTTTTCTTAACAAGCATTCTCAATTTATTACTTGTATGATTTTCATATATCTTTTTATACCAAGATTGAGATTAGTGTGTTGTATGTTTGGGAAGTTGTATTGTGATAGCTAATTAGGTTTTGTGCTTAAATCTTGATTAGCTAAACTTTTTGACATGTCATTTAGTTTTAATATCTAGGATTGTTCTAATTGCATATTCATCATCTTAGATAAGCATATAGGGTCTCCCTTGCTCTATGTTGCATTTGGATATTCATATATTCACTTAGGGTGTTATTCTCTTCATTGAGAAAGTAAGTCTTGTGTGTAGCTTCCGGGATTAGGTTGCTTAGATCGCAAGCAAATTGGACTAGGTTCACTTATACTGGGATTAGGTAGGTGTGTGATTACTTCCGGGATTAGGTTGTAATCGTTTTACATATTTAGTGGATTCGAGGTTCGAGTGTGGCTTACTTACTAGCCAGTGGTTTTTCCCGTGAGAGTTTCCACGTAAAAATCAAGTGTTATTTAATTTCATTATTTTATACTTGATTTATTGCTTTATCTATTTAGGGGTAATTTCGTAATATTGACTTCACAAGAAAAATTGGGTAATAAGTTTAAAATCTATTCACCCCCCCTCTAGACAGTTTTATACACATCGTTCTATAATTTGTTTCAATTGGTATCAGAGCGGGTTCCTAGATATACATAGGTGATCCTTGCTTATTTTGGTGTGTTTTGCATTTTGTGTGATTTTTGATCATTCATACATTTGTATTCATTTCATTCATTCATAAACACTATGAGTGGAAACAGTGGAAATGGTGGTGGCAACGAAGGTGCTTCTAGCACAAGGCCTCCACTTCTTACCGGATTGAACTATTCCCAATGGAAAGGGAAGATGGAATCCTACATATGTCAAATTCACGACCGTGCATGGACGGCGGTGGAAGATGGATATGATCTACCCAAGATGACTCCCGGTGGTGGAAGAGAAGAAGTATTGAAGCCTAAGGCGCAATGGAACGCACAAGAGTTTGAGGCTTCAAAGTGGAATAGGAAGGCGATGCATGCCATCCTATGTGCAATGGACGAAAATCAATATAAATTGATTCTAAATACTAGGATAGCTAAGGAGGCATGGGACATCCTAGAGATTGCACATGAGGGAACCGAAGTGGTAAAGGACTCTAAGCTTCAAGTTCTCCAAACTCAATTCGAGATGCTTAAGATGGAGGAGAATTAGTGCTTCAACGACTTCGAGATCAAGTTGATGGACATAGTCAACCAAAGTCATCAACTTGGTGATCCATATTAGGATAGGAGAATCAAGCAAAAGATTATGAGATCTCTCCCCGATAGGTTTGAATCAAAAGTAACGGCTTTAGAAGAAAATAGTGGATATAAGGATATGAAGCTAAGTGAGGTGATTGGGAGACTATCTCCACACCTCCTAAAAAGCAAAAAGGAATTGCTTTGAAAACCTCCAAGGATGAAAAGAAGGCAAAGAAGAATGACTCGGATGAAGACCTTGCATTATTTGTGAAGAGATTCAAGAGGGTCATGAAGTTCGGGAAAAAGGACTTTGGTTCCAAAGGTCAAAACTTCAAGAAAAAGGGTTCCTACAACAAGTTTGAGCCTAGGAAAGAGAAGACTGAAAGGAAAGGGGTCCGTTGTTTTGAGTGTGATGGGATAGGTCATTTTGCCCCCGAATGTGCAAATCACAATGAGAAGAAAAAGGGAAAAGTGATGGCCGCCACTTGGAGTGGAAGTAGTGATGACTCCATTGAGGGAGATGAGTCTTCGGATGATGAAGAGCTCATGGCTAATCTCCTAGCTTTTGCCTCCTCCCATAAAAGCAAAAGTGCTAGTGAAAGAGAGGAAATGAGTCAAGAGGAAAATGACTCAAGTGGAGAAGAAAGTGATTCCTCCTCTAACTCCATAAATGGATTTGTGGAGAAAAAGGTGCTTGCTAAATACCATGCCGAGTTTAATGATTTAGCAATCAAAAGCACTAGAAAGATCAAGATGTTGAGAAAAAAGAATCTTGAGCTTTTATCTCATAATGACCACTTAAGTGAACAAGTGGAAAAATTCAAGAAGATGGAAGATAAGTTAAGAGAGGAGTTAGTCTTATCTATGAGGAATGAAGAAAGTCTAAAGAGGGAGCTTGAAGAAGTAAGAGAGTCTATGACTAGGTTGGATTCTAGCACTAAGAAACTTGACCATATGCTTGGTGTTGGAAAGAATCCATGTGACAAAAGGGGTTTTGGGTATGAAGATGGCAAGAAGATCGCAACCTCTAACAAGACCATGTTTGTCAAGAGTTCGGGGATCGAAGAAGCCTCATTTGTGCAAATTCCAAGGAAGAAGTTAGAACTAGGACAATGTTCAAATGCACAAGTGAAGATGGTGCCAAGAAGGCAACCCCAAGCTCAACCCCCTAGGGTCCCTCAAGCCAACATTCCTCCACAATTGGCTCACAAAGGAAAGAGACCAATCATGCAACCTCAAGCTAGGAAGCAATCTAGACCGGTTCAACAACGAAGATGGATTGAACCCATTCATCCACAAAGACAAGGACAAGGTATGATTCCTTATTTTACTCCTATATGTCACTTTTGTAGATTTGATGGTCATATTAGACCACATTGCTTTCGATATATTAAAATGTGCAAAACTAGAAGCATGATTGAGAAGAAAAAGAAAAGAGCCATGATGCATGTTCCTAGGAATGATGATATTGTTATGCATGATCCTAGAACATCTAGAGCCTATGTACCAAAGACCACTAAGAAAGCTAAGATTGTTTCTAGGTGGATTAGAAAGAATGAAAATGTTTGTCATGTTGCTCAAATAGCCTTGAAGGCAAATTCTTCTAATTTTTGGTATTTAGATAGTGGGTGCTCTAGGCACATGACGGGAAACAAGAGTTTCTTCGAGACTCTTGTTATGGAGGAAGGAGGATATGTCACTTTTGGTGATGGATCCAAAAAGAAAGTTGTAGGGAAAGGAACCATTTCCGTTCCCGGATTACCCTCCTTATCCGATGCTTTATTTGTTGATGGCTTGAAAGCTAATTTAATAAGCATTTCACATCTAAGTGATGAAGGATATTCCGTCTTGTTTAGTAAAAGTGATTGGTCGATCCTAAAGCCCGATGGACAAACCTTGTTGAAAGGTATGAGATCTAGTGACAATTGTTATTGTCTTGAAGCTAGAATAGTCTCAAACAATATGTCCATGGATGAGCAAATAGAGTTGTGGCATGAAAGACTTGGCCACATGAACTTTAGGGCTTTAAGAACCCTTGGAAAGTTCAATTGTGTGCGTGGCCTCCCTAAGCTTGGGAAGAAAGCCAATGGAATTTGTGGACCTTGCCAACAAGGAAAACAAACCAAGAGCATGCACAAAAAGGGCAAGTATCTCTCCACCAAGGAGCCCCTAGAGCTTCTCCACATGGATCTCATGGGTCCTATGCAAACCGAGAGTTTAGGTGGAAAGAGATACATTTTTGTTTGTGTTGATGATTTCTCTAGATTTACATGGACATATTTTCTTAGAGAAAAATCCGAAACTTTTGATAAGTTTAAAATGCTTTGTACTAAAATACAAAATGAAATGAATTCTAACATTAAAAGCATTAAACGGATTAGAAGTGACCATGGGAGGGAATTTGAGAATGCCTCTTTTGAAAGCTATTGCAATAGCTTAGGCATCTCCCATGAGTTCTCGGCTCCTAAGACACCTCAACAAAATGGAGTTGTTGAGAGGAAGAATAGGGTCCTTCAAGAGATGGCCCGAGTGATGTTGCTTAGCAACAATGTCCCTAGAAACCTATGGGCCGAAGCCGTCAATACGGCTTGTTATATAGGGAATCATGTTTTCCTAAGGCCTGGATCTAGAAACACCTCCTATGAGTTATGGAAGGGTAGGAAGCCAAATGTTAGCTACTTTCACACATTTGGAAGCAAATGCTACATTTTAAATGACCGTGATCAACTTGGCAAATTTGATGCTAAGAGTGATGAGGGTATCTTTATTGGCTATGCCTTAAATAGTAGAGCCTATAGAGTTTTCAACTTGAAGACTCGAACTGTCATGGAATCATCCAATGTTGTTATTGATGATACTAGGCTCAAGTCTAATGACCATGAGGAGGAGGATGTTTTAGATGATGACTCTCCTTTGGAGAAGGTTGTGGTGACTCCCAATGTTGGGACGTCCAATGACAATAATGAGGTCACACAACCTCTTACTAGAGTCCCTCTCTTGGACTCTAATGAACCCGCTCCATGGGTTAGAAGACTCTATAACAAAGAGGATGTTATTGGAGATGTGAATGAGGGTGTTAGAACTAGGCGTCAAATAGCTAATCTCATTAGCTTTACATGCTACACCTCTCAAATTGAACCCAAAAAGGTTGATGAAGCCTTGAATGATGAATTTTGGGTTCTTGCCATGCAAGAAGAGCTAAACCAATTCGAAAGGAATGGGGTTTATACTCTAGTTCCTAGGCCTAAAAGCTCACATGTGATAGGCACTAAGTGGATTTATAGGAACAAATCCGATGAAAATGGCAACATAGTGCGGAACAAGGCTAGGCTTGTAGCACAAGGGTACTCTCAAATTGAGGGTATCGACTTTGAGGAGACTTTTGCTCCCGTTACCCGTTTAGAGTCCATTAGGCTTCTCTCGTCCATCTCTTGTGTGCACAAGTTCAAATTGCACCAAATGGACATTAAGAGTGCCTTCCTCAGTGGCTTCTTGCAAGAGGAAGTGTTTGTTTAACAACCCAAGGGGTTTGTGGATGCACACCACCCCAACCATGTCTATCGCCTCAAGAAGGCTCTATATGGGTTGAAACAAGCACCAAGGGCTTGGTATGAGCGCCTCACTCAATTTCTTGTTGACAATAACTACATAAAGGGTAGTGTTGACAAGACACTATTCATCAAGAAAGACAATGATGAGCTTTTCATAGCTCAAATATATATTGATGATATAGTTTTTAGCTCCACCAACAACACCAAGGTCCAACAATTTATTGATGTCATGTCTCATGAATTTGAGATGAGTCTTGTTGGTGAGCTTAGTTACTTCCTAGGTTTGCAAATTAGGCAATTAGATGATGGGATTTTCATAACCCAAGCCAAATATGCCAAAAACCTAGTGAAAAAGTTTGGTCTAGAAAATGCCAAACATTGTGATACACCCATGAGTACCGCTTTGAAGCTTAGCAAGGATGCTAGTGGTAAAAGTGTGGAACAAACTCTATATTGGGGCATGATAGGTAGCTTGCTTTATTTGACTGCAAGTAGGCTCGATATCTCTTTTAGTGTGGGTGTGTGTGCTAGGTACCAAGCGGATCCCAAGGAGTCCCATCTCTCTTCCATAAAGAGAATTATTCGTTATGTGAATGGGACATCCAACTATGGGATTTGGTACTCTTTTGACACTAATGCTAGTCTTGTAGGCTTTAGTGATGCGGATTGGGCAGGAAATTGCGATGATAGGAAGAGCACATCGGGCGGTTGCTTCTTTCTAGGCAATAACTTGGTGTCTTGGTTTTGCAAGAAGCAAAACTCGATTTCCTTGAAGCAAAACTCGATTTCCTTGTCCACAGCCGAGGCCGAGTATATAGCCACGAGGAGTGGATGCATACAACTCCTATGGATGAAGCAAATGCTAGTAGACTACGGATTCAACCAAGGTACACTCACTCTCTTTTGTGATAACATGAGTGCCATTAATATTTCCAAGAATCCGGTACAACATTCTAGAACTAAGCATATTGACATCCGCTATCATTTCATTAGAGAGCTTGTTGAAAATAAATGCATAGTACTTGAACATGTAGTTACTAATGATCAACTAGCGGACCTATTTACTAAACCCTTAGATGCTACTCGATTTAAAACACTAAGTAGATCTATTGGGATATGTCTTGTGGAGTGATGAGTTTTGTGATTGACCCCATATGGGGAACTCAAGCAAAGAGAGCTATTTTGCATTCTTGTAACTTGCAAAAAATTCGAAATAACTTATGCCTCTTCTTTTAATTGCTTGAGTAAGCTTGGTTGCACATATGTATATATGTTTTCAATTCAATAAGTGTGAACCTTGCTTGTTTACAATCCATGTCATATTTATGTTCAAACATGCATTTTTGGACTAGGAGATGTACATAGGAAGTATGATTTGAATGACCTATGGTTATCTCCATGACATGATGATTCTTTTATAACATGCTAATGTCAAATGAAAAAGCATGAAATTCATAAAACATGCTCACATGAAAAGCATGAATTGATGATTGCATATTCTTAAAATGCAAAACTTGTGTGAAAGTTTATGAGACTCAAAATGAATAAAGGATCTTGTATCCGTTTAAAGGATTTAAAAAATCCAAATGTCTCTCTTTCTTTATTGGTTGAACATGGCTACTATCATACGGATATCTTATCCGGAAAAATCAAATAGGGTGCAAAGTCGCTCATGCCATGTTTCGCTTATAAAGTTGGATATAGTTGCTCTTAAATTGAAATTAATAAAATCTCTATATCCTTGCTTTTCTCATGACAATGGTGAAATTGGTTTGAATTCTTATTAGAAACCTTTGTCATTTGCTTTGCCAAATACCATTGTATTTTGGACTTGAATGCTACATGTCTTGTATGCAAAGCATGTTTGATTCACACATTTTCTCAAATAAATCTCCTTGTTTCTCTCCAATAAATTGAGATGCATAAAGTGACTTATATTGATTATGCAAATATCTTGCATGCTACTGTCTCTCGTTGCTATGAGTGACACGGTTGGGGACTACTCCTTTGCCTATATCATGACAAAAAGGGGGAGTAGGATATGGGGAGTTGCAAATTGTCGTGGCAATTGTGCTTGTTGGGGAGAATATACATTGAGGGGGAGTAACTCGTTGAAGGGGAGCATTGCATACACATACATTGCATAATGTTGTGCCTAATCTTTTAATATGCAAATGCTTGTTTTTTTGTTCTCACTTGATTAATCTCACTCTTACTTGTTTTGGACAGTTTAGAAACTTTATTTTCAGGGATTGATTATTCTACAAGAGGTTGAAGACTTCAAGTTGCATTTTCTTATCTCTTTGTAATGTAGAATATCATTGTAGTCCCGTAGTTTCTATTTCTTTGTGAGGAATCAATGTGAGTGGTGGTTTTGTCACGAAATAGCCAAAGGGGGAGATTGTAAGGTTCCCATTTGTTGATTGGCTCATTTCGTGGACAAACCACATGTTGGGGTTCTTTGTAAGGGTAGCTTAAGTGTTAGTGTTATTGCTCAATGTCCTTTGAAGACCTCGTCTTGATAAGCACCGAAGGTATATTTCTATGTGCTTACTTGTCTTGAAAAGATAGTTGCACACACTCACAACTCATGCATATGTTTAATCCTTGTATATTGTGTGTCTTATTTTTGTGCATTAATGTTCATTAACATCTCTTCTTGCTTGTCATTTTGATTGCGTCTTGCATATCCAATTGCCTTGTCATGCTTAGACTTAGGATTGCATTTTTGCACTAGGCGCTCCCAAAAGCACTCTGTAGAAGCGTTGTACGAACAGCGCCCATTGAGCGCTGTTCAGACCTGATCGATTTAATTCGGTCGCTGTTGGGTCGCTGTACGTACAGCGCCACTTTGTTTTCCCGAGAGAACAGAGTTGGGGCGCTGTACATGCGCTGTACAGAAGCGCTCTACGTACAGCGCCCAAGGCAATTTCAGGCCAACTTATTCAAAACGACCACACTTTGATTTGGCCCCCTATATATATGCCACTTTGACTTTAGGTCAATTAAGAGAGTTCATATTCAGATTTCATACTTAGGATATTTTTCAAAGAGAAGAAAATTACCAAGAACTCATTTTTTATTTACTCAAACACTTTTTCATGATCATCAATCATCATCTAGCATCATCCTTGATCATCTAGATGTCTCTTTGCATGGATTCTTCATCACACTTTGCTTGGTGAGCTTTTCACTAATATCTTACATATTTTGTGTTTTTCTTAACAAACATTCTCAATTTATTACTTGTATGATTTTCATATATCTTTTTATACCAAGATTGAGATTAGTGTGTTGTATGTTTGAGAAGTTGTATTGTGATAGCTAATTAGGTTTTGTGCTTAAATCTTGATTAGCTAAACTTTTTGACATGTCATTTAGTTTTAATATCTAGGATTGTTCTAATTGCATATTCATCATCTTAGATAAGCATATAGGGTCTCCCTTGCTCTATGTTGCATTTGGATATTCATATATTCACTTAGGGTGTTATTCTCTTCATTGAGAAAGTAAGTCTTGTGTGTAGCTTCCGGGATTAGGTTGCTTAGATCGCAAGCAAATTGGACTAGGTTCACTTATACCGGGATTAGGTAGGTGTGTGATTACTTCCGGGATTAGGTTGTAATCGTTTTACACATTTAGTGGATTCGAGGTTCGAGTATGGCTTACTTACTAGCCATTGGTTTTTCCCGTGAGGGTTTCCACGTAAAAATCAAGTGTTATTTAATTTCCGCATTTTATACTTGATTTATTGCTTTATCTATTTATGGGTAATTTCGTAATATTGACTTCATACGAAAAATTGGGTAATAAGTTTAAAATCTATTCACCCCCCCTCTAGATAGTTTTATACACACCATGCTATAATTTGTTTCAGGGTAGGTCAATTTTGAAATACATCTAAAAATCCTATCGCATGGAAGACAACCTTGCTATTGACTCAAATGGACACCCTCCGTAGGGAGGACGAAATCAAAGCGTCTCGAGGCGCCATTTAAATCTCACGGTGTTGTACTAATGGTAGAGACTATGGGTAATATTGTCATATTACCCTCTCCCACTCAATATTTTGAATTGCTGTATTTTAATTACAAAATATCTAATAATATGTAATATTATCAATGATAAAAGTTAAACCAAAATATCTCATATTTTCAACTTTTAATAACCACAACTGGATTTGGTCAAGATTGTAATTAACAAGTTTAATTACATCTTTTGAGTGTAACCCACCATTTCAGATTTTTTTGACTTAACTCAAAAATTGCCGCCGTAGGGTAGGTCAATTTTGAAATACATCTAAAAATCTTATCGCATGGAAGACAACCTTGTTGTAAGGATTCTCATATATTGATTGGCTTATTTCGTGGACAAACCACATGTTGGGGTTGAAAATGTAAGGGTAGTTTATGATTGAACTTCATGCTCGAAGGCCCTTTCAAGACCTCAAGGGACAAGCACGCCAAAGGTATAATTTCTAGTGCTTGGTTTTCTTTGAAGAGATTTAGTTAGCACACACACACTTAGCATACTTGATCTTGTGTGCATACTCTTCACATGTCACTTTACACACTAGCACTTTGTTTGATATCTTGTTGTGTGTATATGTGCTTAGTAATTCATTTCCCGACATTGTTCGGAAACGACCTCGCTTGCACTAATGAGTGCTTGGTTTCACGTGTAGATCGCCCACGGAGAATGCCCTTGGCTTCTCCTTGGTTTTCACCATTGTTGGTGATCGGTGGTTATGATCGGCGGCCTGGCCGCCGAATTAAACCGCTGTTTGCATCCAGAAGTGTCTGGAGAGATTCTGCGGTCAATATCGGTTGTCACGACCGCCGTTCGAAACCGCCGTTCATACCTGATCGATTTTAATCTCTCGGGTTTGATTCGGCAGTTGGATCGGCGGTCACGAAACCGCCGAATGAAACCGCCGTTGTTCCCCTGTTCTTCTCGGGTTCAATTCAACGGTTATGATCGGCGGCCTGGCCGCCGATTGAAACAGCCGATCGGTGCGTTTCAAGGGCAAACTTATCTTTTCACATGCCCAATTCTTGATGTCTATAAATATCTTACTTTCTCATTCTCTGATCAAGTTCTTTGAGTTATTAGAACCCTAAACTTCAAAGAGAGATTTTTGAGAAAAAATCAAATCAAGAACTCACATTTAAACGCTCAAATCAAATCCTTTTTGCATCAAAGTTCATCTTGCATTCATCTATGATTGGGTTTGCATCATCACAACATGCTTGGTAAGATTTTGATTAATTTCATCTTATTTTAGTAGTTTACTATCAAGCATATTCTCTTTTAATTACTTGTATGTTTTTGATCATATGATAAATACAAGATTAGAGAATTAATTGTGATGAATTGATTGAGTGTTGTTTTGTGATAGCTAATTAGGTTTTTGACTAATCTTGATTAGCTAAGCTATTTGACATGTCATTTAGCAATTGATATCTAGGATTGATTTAAATTGATTATATCATCATCCTAGATAAGCATCTAAAGTTACCTAGCCTTGTTTGTTATTTGAATATTTATACATATTCACATAGGTTGCATAATCTCTTCATAGAGAATTAAGTCTTGAGGCTAAGGTTGCTTAGGCCTCAAGCAATTAGGACTAGAGCCACTTTTAAAGGCCCGAGTGGTAGAAGTGGGGGGTTATTGACCGGAGTGTTAGACAAGGTCTACATAGGTTGTAAACTCCATTTCGATTAGTGGATTTCGAGGTCCGAGTGTGGCGCACTAAACAGCCCGTGGTTTTTCCCAGTGGTTGGGTTTCCACGTATACATCAAGTGTTATTTAAATTCCGCACTATATTCACTTGCTTGTATTTTTGACTTGTAGGGGCATTTTCGTAAAATTGACTTGCATGCGAAAATTGGGTAATAATAGTTAAAATCTATTCACCCCCCCTAGATATATCTATCATACACACCGAGCTTTATTGTTATTTACTTTCACTTGTTATTGACTCAAATGGACACCATCCGTAGGGAGACGAAATCAAAGCGTCTCGAGGCGCCATTTAAGTGTCACGGTGTTGTACTAATGGTGGAGACCATGGGTAATATTGTTATATTACCCTCTCCCACTCAATATTTTGGCTTGACGCATTTCAATTACAAAATATCCAATATTATGTAATAATAACAATTATAACAAATTATAAAACATTTTCTAATCTAAAACAGTTTTAGAATAGAATATGTATGCATGTCATGTTTTAACGATTCCAGTAGGCACTTACTAACTAAGATGACATGTTATATGCATGAACATATTATATAATTATCGCGTAAAAATAATATGAAAAAGCAAAATAAAAACTAAATGAATTTTGGCCGAGTTCCTTTGGATATTTAAATTACAACCCAAAATAAAATTAATCAAATTACAGACTAAAAATTAATCAAATTAATCAAGTTTGCGATGCAATCTCATCGATGTGTTGATTACACTGTCTTCTTCAAGCCCACAGTTTACAAAAAATCCTATACCCCATCGGGTTTACAATTTTTTATCTAAAAATTAAAGAAGCGATAAAACATAAAATCCAAAGGAACCATATAATTAACGACCAAATATCATTTTTATTTAGCATTCATCACATGAATAAAAAATAACCATTAAATCACATTTAATGCAAAGTGCCTACTATCGGAATCAATTTTAATATTAAAATCAATATAAATTACAACGTGGCTCTGATACCAATTGTTGGTTCTGGGAACCGGAATCGGTATCCGCACAGAGGAAGGGCAGTGGGCCTGGCTTTTAAAATTTTCATAAAAAACAAGAACGTTTTAACCGGATCGTTGTAATTATATTGATTCTAATATTTAACTATAAATAATAAGGAAGGAAACAGTTACCCTTGCAGACTTTCCGTGATTTGCTTGAACCGAATTCCTCCATCGTAGAATCTTCGTGATTCCCTCGAACCAAGTTCTTCCACACCGAATCTCCAACACCAAAGAATCGACGAGTGGGCTTCTCGGTATTGAACAAAAAAATTCGACTCTCGAATTTCTGTTTTTATTGTGTACTCATGACATGAGACAACAACACAAATATTGAGAGACTCTCTCACAATATTTGGTGGAGGCTTAGTATTTAAATTTTTTTTTTTTTTTCTTTATGACACTCGTGTAGGAAAAACAAAGAGAGATTATAAAAAAAAACTTATTTTCTTTTCTCTCTTTTTCTCTCGTTCATCTCTATGTATTCATGTAAAACCAAAAAACCAATAACTCTTCTTATGTAACAGAAAACAAGAACACATACATCTTGTGTTTAGAAGAAACAATTTTTCTTCTTTCTCATTATGTGTACTCAACACTTGAGAAAACTCTAAGAAATATTGAGAGACTCTCTCACAATATTCTCTAGAGCTTTAGTATTTCAAAAATATCTTATTTTTCTTTTCTCTATATCTTTCTTGAAAACAAAAAAGAAAACAAGAACACTCACAGTGTTCTTTCTTTGTAAGAGAAAACTAAGAACACTTAAGAGAAAAATGAGAACATTATTTCTCTTTTAATTTTGGAGAGAGAGAGACAGAGAGCAAGTTGAGTGAACCCAAAAATAACTCTTAGTCACTGCGACTCTCTTCTGATCAATATATCGAGAGAGTGAGGAAGAGCAATAATTGGTCCATTTTTTATTTATTTAATAAAGCAAAACAAAAAAAATAAATTAAAAGAAGTCTTTGGTGGGTGGGTGGGCGGGCGGTGCACAAAGTCACCACCACACCACCCCACCTTTTTGACTATTAAAACAATAATACAACCAATCATTTAACCACTCCCAAAATTAATATATATATATATGTAAATAATCAAATTATTATATAATATATATATGATTAAATAATCAAAATATCATTTAATATATACAATTAAATAATCAAACATTATTTAATAAATAAAACAATACATAAACTTCTTTATGTATAGATGATTAATTCCAAATTAATCACTAAGCCTCAGTATACCTTAATGTTCAATACAGTGTTATAGAGATGGTATGGAGACACATGGACCTATAATTTCAAGCTCCAATAAATCTTTGATATTTAATTAAACTCTTTAATTAAATATTAGATTTATTAATTCCAGATATATTCCACTAAAAAACTGTGTAAGGTTTCCCATGTGTTGATTGGCTTATTTCGTGGACAAACCACAATTGGGGATCTTTGTAAGGGTAGTCTAGGATTTGATGTTCATGTCTAATGGCCCTTTCAAGACCTCAAGGTTTCAAGCACTCCAAAGGTATATCTAGTGCTTGGTTTTGTGCTTTGAAGAGATTAGATGCACACACACACATTCCATTCATATCCATTCTTTATGTATAACATGTGTTTATTTATGTGTGCATTCATGTTTAAAACATCTTTTCTTGCATGTTATTTTGATTGCATCTTGCATATCCAATTGCCTTGTCATGCATAGTCTTAGGATTGCATTCTTGCAATGGGCGCTGCCAAAAGCGCTCTACAGAAGCGCTGTACGAACAGCGCCCATATGAGCGCTGTGCAGACCTGATCGATTTTATTCGGTCGCTGTTGGGTCGCTGTACAAAGAGCTGTACAA
This sequence comes from Acer yangbiense, assembly GCA_008009225.1. Lineage (NCBI taxonomy): Eukaryota > Viridiplantae > Streptophyta > Magnoliopsida > Sapindales > Sapindaceae > Acer > Acer yangbiense. The sequence continues at coordinate 37,810,114 of CM017768.1, forward strand.
AGCGCTGTACGTACAGCGCCACTCTGTTTTCCCGAGAGAACAGAGTTGGGGCGTTGTACAGGCGCTGTACAGAAGCGCTCTATGTACAGCGCCCTATGTACAGCGCCTAAGGTAAAAACAGGGCAACTTATTCAAAACGACCACACTTTGATTTCGCCCCCTATATATATGCCACTTTGACTTTAGGTCAATTAAGAGAGTTCATATTCAGATTTCATACTTATGATATTTTTCAAAGACAAGAAAAATTCCAAGAACTCATTTTTGATTACTCAAACACCATTTCATGATCATCAATCATCATCTAGCATCATATTTGATCATCTTTGATCATCTAGATGTCTTTTTGCATGGATTCTTCATCACACTTTGCTTGGTAAGCTTTTCACTAATATCTTACATATTTTGTATTTTTCTTAACAAGCAATCTCAATTTATTACTTGTATGTTATTTATATATTTTTTGGATACAAGATTGAGATTAGTGTATTGAATGTTTGAGAAGTTGTATTGTGATAGCTAATTAGGTTGTTGCTTAATCTTGATTAGCTAAGCTATTTGAAATGTCATTTAGTTTTAATATCTAGGATTGTTCTAATTGCAAATTCATCTTCTTAGATAAGCATATAGGGTTTCCCTTGCTCTATGTTGCATTTGGATATTCATATATTCACTTAGGGTGTTAATCTCTTCATTGAGAACATAAGTCTTGTGTGTAGCATCCGGGATTAGGTTGCTTAGATCGCAAGCATTCGAACTAGGTTCACTCATACCGGGATTAGGTAGGTGTGTGATTACTTCCGGGATTAGGTTGTAATTTTATCACATTTAGTGGATTTGAGGTTCGTGTGTGGCTCACAAAACAGCCCGTGGTTTTTCCCGTGAGGGTTTCCACGTAAACATCAAGTGTGATTTACATTCCGCATCATATTACACTTGTATGTCTTTTTGACTAGTTAGGGGCATTTTCGTAAAATTGGCTTGTATGTGATAATTGGGTAATAACGATTAAAATATATTCACCCCCCCCCCCCCCCCCTCTAGATTAATATTTAACACACCGTGAGAACTTTCAAACTGGAACTGCACTCTTGTTATTATAGAATTAATTACTCGAATAGGAATCGAACAGTCCATTGATATAATCATTACATAAGATCAATCCTCCATAAACAGTTCGTAATATGAGCTAGGTTCAAATCCGTTGACTTCTCAATTACATCTTTATCCTTGAGTGCCCGTGATTCTCTAATGAACAATTATTTATGATCTTATCATAAATTGAGCGCTCTATTGTTCAAGACCTGAATCATTTACTCAAGAGAACTGTTTGTCTACTTCAATTAAGAAGGAATGGATTTCATCTTGTATATTATCATTCCCAGCTAAGTATATCATCATGTCTCCAAGATACAAGGTTTTTAGGTTTGGCAATTAGAGCAAACCATACCGAGTAAGTCAAAAGACACAACTCTATAAGTAGAAGTCTGTTAAATACTCAAGATTAAAATCGTTCCATATATGACCATCTGATTGATAAAAATGAATACTTTATTTCAAGACGGAGATTATTAAAGATTACAATTTATCGTGTCCACGTCTTGTATAATCTTATTATACAAAGTACATTCATTCTAATGTTACCACATCAATAGTTCGGATAAAACTGTTCCATTCTTAATGGGAATGAACCGTACTAGTAATTTTAACTAATTAAAGATCCCAACTTTAATTATCAATTACAGACAATTGAGATTATTATATTAAACATAATCCTCATGTATATAACAACTTATATACTATGTTTAATATTACATTTAATAATCTTGGAATTTTATGTTATTAATACAATATTAATAATATTAAATGCACACAAATATATAATAGAATGTCAATCTAATTATTAATTCAGCAAGAAGATTAACAACATATGTTCTGTTGACGGTGATTTTTCCTAGTCACTCAATCAACGATTTGATATCAAGTTTATGAACGAGAATGATTGAAATTAACACTATAAAGTATTAGCAATAATGAACAAAAAATACGTGGTAAAACTCCGATGGTTGGAGAAACATCCATAGGTTGTTGCCTAAGCAACGAAGTCAAATCCACTATAAAAGCTGTTATTGAATACACACTCTGATCTCTCCTCTTAATTCTCACGTCTTCTCACTTTTCATTTTATTGCATAACCTAACTGCAGATGGTGGCTAAGATGTCAGAGGCTTGCCAGGCCGATGAAACCTAGGCAGAAAGAATAAGGCAGCTAGAGGCCCAACTAAAGGAGAGCGAAGATTGCTGCGCTCGGGTTGAGCTGGCTTGTCAGGAAGGGGCTAAGTCAAATCAGGTGCTCCTGGATCAATGTTTGGCGCGTCAAATGGAGGTTGAACAAAAAACGTCTTTCGCTGCTGAGGAGGTCAAGACTTTGCAAGATCAGTTGTCATCTTTTCAGGATGCTCTGCTCTAGGCCGAGCAGAACGCTGAAGACGCTAAATCATCTTATGAGCGCCGAATCGAAGACTTGGAGCGTCAGGCCTTGACAGTCAAATCCCTGTCGAAGGAAGCTAGGCTAGAGTTGGAGATATAGGGGGTTGATCGTTTTAAAAGATCTTCGGCCTATGATGCTTTGCTTCTCCAGGAGTTCCAACGGGGGATGGTCTCAGCTGGGGAGTTCTTCAAGATGAAGAATAGGGCAACTGACCGGGCCAGGGCCAACTGGAGCCTTTCAATTAAGAAGCATATGGATACGTCTCTGGAGTCTCTTCAGATCCAGATGAAAGAGTGGCGAGCATATTGCCGGAGTAAAGGTAAGGTGCCACATCTCATGCATCTAGAGGTTCCCACTGCCGATTCTTTCTCTACTTTTCACGCTTGTCAGAAAGCGGGGATTGACGGTGAGAATCCTGACGTTGGGCCCGTCCCTGGGACTGACTATAGTGCCTGGATGGATGGATAAAGAAGAAGAAGATGTGATCGTGTGGCCTTCTGATTATAGCCTTCTGAGTGAGTATGTAATGGAGCCTGACCCGAGCATCGGTGGGAGCAGCTCACAACCGCCAGCGCCGTCTTCTTGATCTTTTATTTGGTTATTTTTGTAATGATCTTTGTATTCACCTTTACTCATATCTATATGAATCTTTATTCTTATGCTGTTCCGCTATTTCTAACTCCCTGCATGATAAACACATAAATGGGATGAACTAAATCTGTATTGAGTATAATTTATTTGAAAGCCTGTATTCGGCTGTCTCTGATCTTAAGGATTTTCGAAACCCTTTACTCTAGCCGAGTATCTCATTTACTAGCGTTTGTGAATTTGAGCCGAGTATCTTATTAACTGGCAATCAATTAGTTCAGCCGAGTATCTTATTAACTAGCAATAAATTAATATAGCCTCATGTTTGAAGTTACTTTGCCCTAGCGTTACGTCGAGGCTCACCACAACCATACGCCAAGGCCCTTGCACATGTCACCTAGGACATCTCCCGATTTTGTCTGTGCAAGGTTTTGCCGAATCGTTGGGGTATGTGTACCGGCCAACACAGCTGCGCATCTCACCAGTCTTTCTGGCGGCGCTTCCGAGCAGTTTTCCAGTTATCCTGGTGCCTCGGGTTTGCCTTTTTGCTAAGAAGTGCGTTTGTACCGTCTTAACTAGGCTTTCGCCCTTCGGGCACTATTCGTCCGCTCTCTCGCGGCTTCATAGCACCCAAAATTTTTCTTTTTCAATGTTTATTTGGTTGGCTTCTGAGTGGCTGCCATTCCCTTCTGACGCTATATTCATTGTCTTCAGCAAATAATCTTTTTATTAGCAACTGAACTTTCAAATGATTAAAATGAAAATCTAAAATCTAAAATACGACAAATGCGAAATTTGAAACTAACTAAAGCAAAAGGTGGGGGATAGGTTCCTTTTTAAGGATAGAAGATTTTGAGGTACTGTGCATTGCATGGTCAAGAAACCAGGCTACCATCTGGTCGGGCTATCATGTAAGCTCCATGTCCAGCGACTCCTTTAATGATGTATGGTCCCTCCCATTTGTCAGCGACAGATCCTGCTGATTTATATTTGGTGTTTGGGGATACCCTTCTCAGCACCAATTCTCCGAGCTAGAATTTACGCACGCGAACGTGAGAATTGTAATATCTCACAGCCCTTTGCTAGTACGCTGCATTCCTTACTTGTGCTGCGTCTCTGATTTCTTCCAGTTCATCTAAGTTCTGCTGCAACATGTTGACATTGGGCTCTGAGCTGTATAACCGAACCCTGGGAGAGGTGAAAGTTGTTTCTGCCGGGATAACAGCCTCCGTTCCAAATGCTAATGCGAAAGGAGTTTCCCTTGTGGATGACCTCATAGTTGTTCGGTATACCCATAGTACCTCAGGCAGCTTGTCTGCCTAGCAACCCTTCCTTGCCTCCAGCTTTGCTTTCAGCGTGTGCTTGATCACTTTGTTTACTGCCTCTGTCTGACCATTGGTTTGAGGATGTAATAATTTACGATTTTGTATTCCTCGCACATCTCCCTGAATGTACTGTTATCAAATTGGGTCCCGTTGTCTGTTATGATGATGCTCGGAATCCCAAACCTGTATATTATATTCTTCTTGACGAAGTTGGTGGTGTTGAAATGAGGCATCCCGGCCTAGATTTTGAGGACCCTGCTCCTGACTTGAATACTCGTGGGAGGCAGTCTAGAAAGAGAAAAACCTCATTTTCGCCTGGCCGCCCTACCCCTAAGATCCCCCGGGTGGTTGCATATAACAATTCATCTTCGGGCGACGAGGGGGAAGCTGAGGTTAGGAGAACAATGATTAGGACTCCTCCACGGGATCAGGTCAAGGACAATGCCGGTGGTTCAGCCGACTCTCCTTGGGCGACATCGACTGCGGGGCTCCTAGAAGCTAATGTTTGTGGCTTGGGCCCATCGACCCAACATGGCAAACCTACCCCCGAGACTATGCTGAGGGTTATGGCTTCAAGCCAGGCTTACATAGGGGGGACAGCTGGAGTCGCTTCAGGGTTGGCCCTTCAACAAGCCGTTTGCATAACTTTTTCAATAGTGCCTCCTATGTAAGTTTGCTTTTAGATCAGTTTCCTTGTTCTGTGGTTCCGTCTCATGACTTGTTTTCGTTTGTCGTCTTCCGCATTAATGTTGGGTTCCAATATCCTCATTCGATTCGAAGCATTAATGATGTGTCTTAATTATGTCCGCATGTGTTTGATTCGCCCCTCATTCAAAAATCTCTTGATGGTGACATACTGACTTTCTGACGGCTCAAGGCTTTCTTCGATTGCCACCTGTCTCCTCTTGCTTGGTCGTGGTATAGGGCATTTATGGGACATGACCCTTCTGCTCGTTCGAGTACAGCCCACGTCACTACCCCCGTCTCTCTATTTTCCCGTTTCTCTACCTACCCTTTCTAGGGTTTCGATTTTTCGAACCTGATACCTGGCCTATATAAACATTGTGCTTGAAAGAAGATTTTCGCCTATTTTTATTCTGCCATTTTCTTCTTTCTTCGAGAGAAAAGTTTGCCTGCATCTGTTGTATTTCTGGGAATTTTGTTTTGTTCTCCGATTCGTTTTGAGTTTCAATGCTTCTTGGTTTTGCTTTGCCGAGATACTCAGTTCCAACCCCCAGGTCTTTTCTTGAAGACTCTTCCTCTACGGTTCGCGTATCTCCAGTTTTTCGATACATCAAGGTTAGTTCTCATGGATTCTACGGCTAGGCATCGTCTTTTTACTGTTGGTATGATTGCCATTGAATGAAATGATGCTCTTACTGCCACGGTTGTCCACAGATTGCTAGGAGATTATCTTTTCGATCAGCCTCGCTTCTTAAACGTTGACGTTTCTGGGCTTTTCCGTGAAGTCCCTGCTACTTCTGAAGTTCCACCTGCTTCTGAAGTCCCTCCGCTTCTTCTGACTCTTCAAAACCTGAGTCTTATCAACCCAAAGCTCAATTAGATCCTTCTGTTTCTGTTTGTGGTGACACTCGGCCGTGGAAACGAATGGGGAAGAAGAAGAGTCAGACCAAAATTTACAAGGATTCTTATTCCCAGGAAAGCCGAATCGGGACCCAGAGAGTTGTTGAGAATGACATTGAAGAAGAGCACAGGGGGGCTCGCATTATTTTCTCTCCCGAGCGGGTGTGTACTTATGACATCGAGCCAAATGTGGTCGGTCCTGAGGAGATCAACAAATACAAGCGACGGTTTGATCTGGACGACGACGTTATCTCACTAAGTCCTACTGACGGTCGAGCTGTATGGAACCCCCCACCCGGCTAGGTGGCAATCTATGGGGCGATGCTTAGTTGTGGTGTTACTCTTCCTCTTCAGCCTTTCATTACTTGGTTCTTAGCTGAGGCTCAACTTGCCCCGGCACAACTGACTCCGAACAGCTATCAGATTTTGATGTGCATGTGGCACATGTGGCATAGGATGAAACAGCCACCTCCCACCCCTCTCGAAATTAGACATTTTTATTCGTTGAGGCCTCTGGGGAAATCTGGGGTTTATTTCCTTCTTTCGACCAAGCACGAGAACTGGATACCAAAAGACGTGATGGTCAAGGGTGAAGTCGAACTGGCCGCGGACGAGAAGATGAAAGGATTTGTTTGGGGCTTCCCTTCTTCAAATAAATTCTGGAAGAATAGTTGGTTCTTCGTGGGTAAACGCTGGGGCCAATCGATTAGCTTCGATCTTAATGGTACTCGGGTGACACGCAAGGTCCCTTGGTACTTTTGCTCACCCGATAAATGGAATCATATGACTCCTTATTTTACCGACGAGGAGCTTAAAACTTTGGCCCGCGCGGCCGTTCGTCCTTTGGAGAAGATGGGGAAACCTTATCTCTTCGATGAAGAGAAGATGATTAGGGCTCGCCTTTTCCCTATGATTACTGCACGCCGACGACGCTGTAAGTTTTCATAGAACTTTATTGATTGCTCTCTTTCCTAGTCAGCTTACTAACTTGAAAATCTCTTTTAGTATTCGATGTAGATATCGTTTGTGATGCTCAGACGCGCCGGATGAAGGGTTTTGTGGAGGCAAGCCGAAAAGAGGCTATTCGTCAGCAGGATGCTGGGGTAACCCCTCCACAATTTGATTCTGATGAAAGTTCTCCCGAAGACCTTCCCGAGGAAGATAATGAAGGGAATGTGCCTGATTATACGCCCGAGGAGACTCATGGTCAGGAAATGGAGACGTTCTTGGCCGAAGATATGGGCGATCCAAGGGACCTTGCTGCTGAGAAGGGCAACCAGGCGGGCACTTCTTCATCTAAGGGGAAAGAGAAGGTTGGGGAATCTTCTGAGCCAGCGGCTTTTTCCTGCGAGACTCACTCTCTCCACACTGCTGCAAACGAGCCGAGTGCTACATTCCAGGGTGCTGAAACAGCTAAGGAGCATCCAGGTGTGATGGCTCCGGAGATTTCGACTCCTGCTGAGTCAAACTTTACACTCGAAAAGGCAAACGGAAGTTAAATATTTGTCCCGAGTAAGCCGGGCCTGGTGTATTCGGCTCAAATATTTAAGGGGGTATTGTTATAGGTGAAAATCATCATAAAGGACACGTCATCACCATAAGAAGCCACGTAAGCAGGAGTCAAGAGAAGTCAACTTAAAGGGGCAGAAATCCCGCAAGGTAACTTACTCGGCTAAAACTAAAGCAACCCGATCACAAACGAAGAGAATCGGCTTGGGCAGCAAAGCCTGCTCAGGCATGCTCGGGATTCGATAAAAAAGATAGTCACTAGCATTCACGTCCCGAACACGTGGGCAGAATCAGTAACCAGCATCCCCACAATAAATAATGGTGCGACTGCCCGGAGTTTAACAAGGAAACAAACAGGTTTCCCGTAAATAGAGGAGAAAGAATCCGGTCCAAACTCGGATTCTTTCAAATCGGGAAACATGTTACACTCAAAAAGGAAACATAATCTGTTTAGGACTGGACAATCGCCCAAAACTTGGGCACCACGACACCAAACCCTAGCGGCACCCACAAACCCTAGTAGCATTATGTATAAATACCCCTGTAACACACAAAATAAGGGGTATGTGAGAATTAAGAGGAGAGATCAGAGTGTGTATTCAATAACAGCTTTTATAGTGGATTTGACTTCGTTGCTTAGGCAACAACCCGTGGATGTTTCTCCGACTATTGGAGTTTTACCACGTATTTTTTGTTCATTATTGCTAATACGTTGTAGTGTTAATTTCAATTCTCGTTCATAAATTTGATATCAAATCGTTGATTGAGTGTCTACGAAAAATCACAGTCAACATGTTCTTAGGGCACTTTCCTCAACAATACCGCGATCACCATTGGATCATCATAAGGCTGAACTGTTTTGTAGGCATCATCCTCAGTGAAAATGATCTGGGCAGAGCGAGGATTGTCTTGGGATCCTCTGGAGACCCAAAGTACATCATGACCAGTAGTAAGCCTCGGGATCTTCCTAGTGGATTTGCAACATCAAGTCTTTATTATTGTCCTTCCTTCTTTCTTCCGGATCGCGTATCTCCTCTTGCACCTCCTTCCCCGCCTTAATGCTATCCCGTACCTACTGTAAAAATTCAACCAAAAGTCCTCCCCTTACCAATCCATCGATCTGGTTGTAGAGGCTGTAGCATTTAGATGTGTTGTATCCTACATCCTTATGGAAATCACAGTACTTGTAGCGGTTCCTTTGATTGCCCAGGATATTCATAGGATCGGGCTTCCTAAGCAAACCTTTATTGCGGATGGTGAGGTATATGGTCTCTCGAGATGCATTGAGAGGGGTGTAATGGTTGTACCAGTCTTCTTCACTTGCTACTCGCGCTACCTCTCTTAGTGGTGGTGAGGTCCTAGGAGGGGTCCTTCTCACCGGGTATCTATCCTGAAGTTGGAGAGGAGGTGGTGGCCGGTAGGTCAACCGGTTTGGAGGATGATTCTGAAACTTCTTTCCAGCTGCAGGCTTTGGAGACTCCTTCTTAGGTCGTTTAGCTGATCGTGCTTCATCGTGCTCGACCTTGACTCGGAGTTGTTCATCTATGTCCACCTGTTCCAGTGCCCTGTCATAGGCCTCTTGGTAAGTCTCAAGCGGATGCTTGGCAAATGACCGGAATAATCTGCCAGCCCACAGGTTCCTTCTGAAGTTGGCCAAGGTCTCCTTCTCGGCAAACACTCCTATCTGGATCATTTCTTTGTGGAACTTCTCTACATAGGATCTCAACATCTCGCCCCGCTCTTGGATCACCTATTACAGTAGGACGGGGTCCTTAGGATGAGGTTTGATCCCCTGAAACTGAACACAGAAATTTGTAGTAAGTTTTGTAAAAGAATCCACACTACCTAGAGGTAACTTTCTGAACCATGTCTTGGCACAGTCAATTAGAGTGGAAGGGAACATTCTGTATATTGCTGACCGAGTAGCTGATGCAATAAAATCTGTATTCAATTTACTAAGAAAGTTCGTTCACTGGGATCGGGGATTCTATCGGTCAAAGCCAATTAATCTAGCAAGGATTTACTCTAAGTGCGAAAAGACTAAATTGCATAATGCTTTGCTTTGGAAATTTGTTTAATTCTAAAATTAACCTAAATTATGACTACTTGAACTAAAGACTAAAATCAAATCAAATCACACAAGGGATGGATATATGGAAAGAAATACTAGGGAATCGATGCACTTTTCTTAGATACTCAATGCTCTCAATCAGTCTCAATAAACACTTCAATATAGTTTAGGGCTTGTTTTGATGATAAACAATTAAGAACGAATCTCCTTCCCACCACTTGTACAAAGGCCATGTGTCAAGTGACAGTAACAAAATCCTTTAGAACAAAACTCTAAGCCAAATCAATGCAGCAAGGCCATGCAAACGTTAATTTTCAAGTCTATTAAGCTTATGATTATGGTTTAAATGGAAAAGGCTATTCACATATAAACCTTAATCTCATGGATAAACTAAATCACAAACCCATATCAATTGAGGCCACAAAATAATACGAATAAGTAATGTAGAGCAATTAATTCAATAGACAAGACTAAAACTCAATTGATTAACAAAAGATAGACTAATTGATTACATAAAGTTGTCCAAAATTGGTTACATCAATCCCCTAATAAAAGGTTTAGTTACACATCAATGGAGAAGATAAAAACATAAAAGAGATGTAGAGAAAACCCATATGTGTGGTGGTCGGAGTGATGGGGGACGGCCCCCTTATGTGGCTTGGAACCTCCCTTGGCTCTCTCTTTTTCATTGCAAAGAATAGAAAGTATTTATAGGTGACTTTTCCTTGTGAACCCCTAATTCTTCTTTGGTTTAGGAAATCCACCAAGTGGGAAAGTAGAATGAAACAAGGAATGAGAATCCTTTCCTAACTTGGATTTCCTATCTTGATGATTGACTCCTAATTTGAGTTTAGGAAGTTTCCCAAACATGTATTGATCTTCTAAAGTTATTAGGATTTGATTTAGGAAGTTTTGGAACAGTTCTGGACCAATTCGGAGTTGAAATCTGTCAAAAATATGTAACACCACTCCCTGGGTTGCTCCGAAGGCATGTTGCCTCGGTAGCTGCACGTCAAGTAGAGCTCTTCTATTCCCGATCGCTACCCAGGTCGCTCCCTAGACAAGTTGCACGGGGCCACCGTCTTGGGCCGCAGAAAACTTTTCAGCTCCGACCTTTGGTTACTAAATCAGTCATAACTTCTTCTAGGAATATCGGATTTGCGATTTGAAAAGTGCACCAGAAACTAGACTTCCGTGGCTTTCAATCCATTAGTTGTAGGACACATAATTCAATCAGAGCTGAGAGATATGGGCCCTGCAACTTTGCCATTCTGAACTGGCCAAAAATCATCTTCTCATGGTTTCTTCCAATTTGCTCATTTTCTCCATCTTTTATTCCTTTTCTTCCAGAATAAGATTTTACACCACTTGAATAGAATGGACCTACACATGCTCAACAAATATTGTAACCAAAAATTGTCACTGTGGTGATATTTCCAATTAACAACTCAAGGGGGACCAGGATCGGGGTAGATCTTGGTCGGCGGGGTATCAAGTAGTTCGATACCCTGTGCTTCCTAAAGATCCACTAAGAATGGTGTACGATTATAGTAAGAAGGATGAGTTTAAGCATATAGTAAGATGAACACATTTTTTTTAGAATAAACACGTAACAAGGTTACATTCAATCGGTGGTGTAACTATCAATATTTAAACAAAAATATGGTAAACTTGATGGGTGATGGTGATGGAGCTTCTCGTGTCTGTCGATAAGTGGAAAAATATGAGGTAAGGTTTTTCTCCTCCCTTTCTGTGATTGTACGATGAATATATATAGGCCCGTGTCTTGCCATGCACTCCTAGAACTTCGGTCTAGGGTTTTAGCAATTTACTGGTCTTTCCTTGGCGATCTACGAGTTCGTCGGGGAATTCATCTCTAAAATCCAATGATTCCTTTTCAAACTGAAAGAGTTGACTTGGCTTCTGAATGGGATTCTTGAATGGCGGGAATGCATGTAATATTTTGTCCTAAACGATGGCGTTCAATGCTTGCCTTCCCTCTCGGCTTGCTGTTCGAGGTACTTGCTTCTTATGTTTGGCGGGGTCAGAGCATTGGGATTTATTAGGTGTTTGCCGCTGGCTTTTGATGGATCGGGGTACTCGAGTCATCGCCTTCTTCTTGTTTTTCTTTAATTATTCTGGAACGTATCGGGATACCAGGGTACTGGGATATCGGGGCATCTGGTGGTCGACTGGTACTGAAATTTTGCAACAGTGGAGTCCCTAGGCTTCATTTTTGGGGTTCCCTGGTACTTTTGGGGTCCTTGAGGTTTTGGACCTGATCGAGGTGGATAGAAATTCACATCCTGGCCTTTCTGTAGGTACGCGGGGTACCCGGATACCTCTTCCATTATTGCTTTCTACCCCGACTTATTTTTCTGAGGCTAATGGAAAATTCTTCTTTGATCCCTGCCATTTTTGGCGGTTAACAAAATACATTAAACAACCTAATTTACTCGAGAACAAAGCATAAATAATAGGAATTAGGGGCCTAAAACATGTATAGAAGTGGACCGATCAGTAGCATTCTTGACCTCCATCTGGTGGACGAAGCTCTCCATGTGGCTTACGGGATCTTCTAATCCAGAGTACTTTTTGGCAGGCATCTTGAATTTGGGGGTAGCTCTGCCTCTCTGATCCTCCTGAAGAAGGGTGCATTCATCTCCCCTAAGGGGTTCTTTCGGGTACCCCGGTGCTTCTACTTCCTTAACTCCTCGAGCTCATTTGCCATTTTGGCCATTTGATCTTCAAGGCATCTGGACTCATTGTGCCTAGATCGAGCTACTAAGCCTTCATTATCCGAAGTTTCAGATTCCATGGTTGCCTCCTTGTGCTCCTCCCTCTGGGGTCGGGTACCTTGCGGGTTTCTCCTGGGCCTTGTACTACCACCTGCATCAAGCTGAGGAGCCCTCTTTTCTGTTGCTGGTCTGGCCACTGGCTGGCTTCACCTGTCGGGGTCTAAAATCTTCAGGATGATTTTGAACTAGCAACGGCGGTCCGAGTCTATCAAAGACTGGTACTCGGGTACTGGGTCCGGCTTCTCCTATTAGTTTGGGTGCTTCAAAGGGTATTCCTTGGGTGACCATCCGGAGACGGATGCTTTCCACGTAGGCAGTAGCATACTGCTCCATGGTATCCCGATTTACCTCATGGACCGCGGGGTCTTGGGGTGCGGAGCCCGTATTGGGTGGAGGAATCGGTGCTAGGATCTGGCTTCTCGTTCCCCTCCTCTTCTCTTGGTTTCTCTAAGTGGAAGCGAGGGAATGGGGCCCTGATGGGTCAGGCTGCCCCTAGGAGGATCGGAGCCTCATCTTCTACGTCTTCTAGGTAGAGCTAAGTAACTTTATAATGTGATGGGAGTATTCCCACAGACGGCGCCAATAGTGTTAACCGAAAATTGTCACTTGGGGTGATTTTTCCAATTAACAATTCAAGTGACTGGAATCGGGGTAGATTTCAATTGGAGGGATATCAAGTAGTTCGATACCCTTAGCTTCCTAAAAATTCAGTAAAAAAGGCAATGATAATAGTGGGCAAAAACTCATGTAATAAAGGGATCACAAATATAACTTTTTTTGTTATTGATAATAAACACATGATAGGAATACAATGGAGATTTTTGATAGCTATGGTGATAGGATAAAACACTCAGTTGGCAATGGCGATAGAGCTCTTATGCATGTTGATAAGTGGAAAAATATCAAGTAGGGTTAGGCACTCAAGTTGCGGTCCCTTTTCCGAGTGATAACATGATGTATATATAGGTCTTGTTTCTTGCCATGCACTCCTATAACTTCGGTCTAGGGTTTTAGCAATTACAGGACTTTCCTTGGCGATCAACGAGATTGTCGTGGGATTTAATCCTTAGAATCAAGCGATTCCTTCTCCGGCAGATTGTGTGGGAGTTGACTCCCAATTCAAATAGAACTCTTAGTGGCGGAAATGGGCATAATTCTTTGTTTGTTTTGAACGGTGACGTTTTATTGTCGCTTTAAAACTGTCTTTTGAGCGTGCTAGGCTTACCTTTACAATCTGTTCTTCCTGGTGCTTTATCTGTCTAGTCAGTTGGTTCAGGAAAGGGTCGTGGTAGCTTACCCCTTTTATGAATAATGTATCGGGATACTAAGTCTGCACGGTAGCGGGGTATTGGATTCTGCATTGTAGCAGGGTACTAGATTCGACGTGGTAGCGGGGTACTAGATTCCTTGTGGTAGCGGAGTATTGGATTCCGTGTGGTAGCAGATTCCTCAGAACCTGGCTTCTTTGCTTTCCGGTACCTTTTTGAGTCTAGGAGCCCTTGGCCCTGGTCTGGACTGTTAGGAGGTCGTACCCAGCTAATTTGTAAAGGCGGGGTATCGGGATGCTCTTCTACAGTGTCTTTCTACCTCGGTCATTCTCCAATGATGATGGAAAATTCTTCTTTGAACCCCTACCATTTTTGGCGGTTAACAGCATTCTTCATACATACACATACATATAGAAGAAGAAACCCCAAGGTAATTGAAGGTTATAAAAGAAGAAATCACAAAGATATGACAACTACCTCAAATTCATGAGCTGGTTCGGTTTTGAAGGTGAAGCCACCATAGAACTCGATCAAACAGCTGCAAGATTACTTGGAAAAGGTAGAGGACTCGATTATGAAGATTCTCCAACTTGAATTACTCAATTCCAACTTCGTATGAGAAAGTTATGGTGTTTGGAAGGTGAGAAAAAGTTGAGAGAAAATTCTAATTTTTCTTCTTGGAATGAATGGGAGGGAAAAAGAGATTTTAAAAGAGATGAAAGAGAGGGAGAAAGGCAGCCAATCAGCACGTGCCACCTTAGCACCCCGTGAGGGGTGCGTGAGGCTCACAGGGGTAGAGGGACTGCCTGGCCATGAGGTTCACGCGCCCTCCTTGCTTGGTCGTTGGCCGACCAAGCTTCCTTCGCGCTGCTCTCGTGTTCTTCGGCCATATCCTGGCCTCCGAACTCTAATTTTGAATCCTTCTATGGATTATGAATCATGACTCCCTTGCGCACAAGGAAGACTATGAAACTTTGACAAAAGGTTGAGAATTCAACTTGGTACACGACGACGATGACAACTCAACGAATGAGAACGTAAAATAGCGTAGCTTTCTAGTTTGGACTCGAAGCCTAATGAGTGAGTAACCGAAATGACCGAGACTCAATAAGGAAATATCATGAATCATAAGAGATCATGTTCAAGTCCAAAATCAACAAAATGGAAATAAATAAACACAAAGTCACACACGTATGCCATTTCCTAGACATAGTCCTATAACATGCAATTAACAATGTTTATCAAATTAAATCTAATGCATGAGCATACATTACCAAGTGTGTGAAAGTGTTATATAAATGGTGTACAACTATGCAGAAATACATATGAATGCCATGTGTGTGTGTGCCTTAGCCTTGTAAGAGAAATGAGGTCTAATATACCTTTATTGTACAATGTAGCACATTCCTCTTTGAAGACACCATCTTGCAAGAATTGTGGCCGAGTCCTTCTTTGAAGCTTTGAATCATCATTTCTAAAACCACTAATCAATACAAGAAAAACATCGTTTTGATATAGAATATATGCCAAGAAAAACCAAAAACCTAACAAGAGGCCAAAGGATGGTTGAAGAACGCAAGGGGAACGCGAGGGGTATGTGAGGAGAAGAACCAAACTGAGAAGGCCTCACTTGGAAGGCTTCCTGTGGAGGCGCGTGGCCACCACGGGAAGAAAGGCTCTCGGCCTCCCCATGGTGACCACGCGCTTCCATGGGGACAGCCAAGGTGGCCACTCCCAAATGGGTCCCATTCATTTTGGTTTCCCTCCCAATCTCTTTTAAATACTCATTTTCTCTCACTTGTTCATTTCTAAGAAGAAAATTTGAAATTAGAGCTGAAATTTTCTCTCCAACTTTCTCATCTTCCAAACACCATAACTTTCTCATTTGGACTCCGAATTGAGTGATTCAAGTTGGAGAATCTTCGTAATCAAGTCTCCTACCATCTCCAAAAGAGTTTGTAGTTTGTAGCTATTTGATTGAGTTTTGTGGTGGTTATACACTCAAAACTAAAACTGCACGAGATTCTTAGGTATTGAACTAGACTTTGTGATTTCATCTTTTATGATCTTCAATTACCTTGGGTTTTCTTCTTCTATATGTATGTATATGTTTGGTGAAAGCCATTAAGAAGGATAGCTTCAAATCAAAGCTAATCAAGTCTAATTAGAGACAAATGTGAACTAGTTTTCTATGATTATAGTATTTCACATGTTTGAGAGTTGTATTGTGCTTAGCTTGATATCTAGGGTTATTTGTGACTTGATTGACTCATTCTATGATTAATAACCTTGACATGTGCTTGGATCCATTAATTGAACAAATCTAGGTGTTAACCGCTTTTTTTGGCAGGGGTCCAAAGAAGAATTTTCCATCCATGCCAAGGTCATTTGATTATTGAAAGAATGAACCTAGGGTCCTAGGGATCCCGCTACCACACTATCCCGGTACCCCGCTACCGCATAATCCATGATACATAGTATCCCAATGTCGCACCATACCGGTATCCCAGTACTCGGTACCCCATACTTGGACCGGTCCTCCAAGCATCTCTCGACCACCTAATATAGAAGGCGTTAACAAGGGAGGTCGTAATACACCATCTGTCATATTACCAAGGAAGAAAAGATTAAGCTACAATAATAGACTGAATACGACAACATTTAAGTAAACAAAGAAATTGCCTTATTCCTGCCATTCAAGAGTCCCATTCAAAAGTGGAGTCAATTCTTTCAGTTCTAAAAGGAATCACTTGATTCCAGGGAATCAATCCCACAATCTTCTCGCCTATCACCATGGAACACCCTGTAAATTGCTAGGTCATTAGACCGAATTTAGGGGAGTGAACCATAAGAAATAAGACCTATATATATGACATGACATTCGACAGAAAAGGGGACTGGATCTTCTTTTCCTAAAAAGATCTGCGGCTTCTTCCCCAACAAGGCTTCCTTTCCTTTTTCTTTTCTACTAATTAGAGAAAAGGGCCTTGAAAGTATACAAACAAGGTTAAATAGCTTGAAGCATACCTAGAGGGGGGGTGAATAGGTTTTTACACCTTTTTCTATCCCTTGAACAAACTTTCGTTTGTCCCTCAAGGTAGCCTTACATACAACACATAAACCATAAATCCATACATAGACAAGTATGAGGTATAAGGACATATAAACTCAACATCAAAGAATACTTGTATTTCAATATGTTCAATGTATTACAAGTATAATCAAATCACACTATACACAAGAAACACAATATACAAAAGAATTATATTTACAAATAAGATCAAATGAATAAGTTCACAAATCACACTTTACAAAATCTTGTTTCAATATACATCACAAGTGAATAATATGCAACAAGATAACAAGATAACAACATACACATATACAAATATAAGAGATAGAGATAGGAAGAATTAACACAAGAGATTTTTTTTAATGTGGTAAAACCTCCAAGGAGGAAACATCCACGGGTTGAACTACAACCATTGGGTACTTATATATATTAGATGGTAAATAAGAAATTCCACAAAGTGACCAATCCTAAATCGACTTCCTATAGGAGTCTATGTTTACCCAACCCTATTGGAAAGTAATGATGCGAAGCCACCATATATTGGACAACATACAAAAGCAACATCGATGGTAGATTAGAAATTCCTCAAGAGTGCATACACATCCCATGTACCCCACTCTTTTGGAGTCTATGTCTATCCATATGCCTAAGCCTACCAACATACAAGCCAACTCCCTATCCAAGGCACTCATGCCTCCAGGGAGCCTCCCATGCATGACTATTTGAGTCCTCCCGACTCTAGCCATGACTTCTTGCTCAGTTATCCGGACATCACGTCCAAACCAAGACTTCCTTGCTTGACTATCCGGACTCCTCGTCCTAGTTAAGACTTCATGCCTTTTACAAGGACTTCCTAATGTGATCATGTGAATGCAAATGATGCAAACAATCAATTCAACATAGAACATGTGATCAATACATTCCATGGAACAACTAGACCTAAACATGTGATAACACAAGTAATAAAAGTCTAGATGCGATACATGAATAAAAACCTAGAGCATGTGAAAACATCTAACACACACATAAAGCTCATAGTTTCATTCACACAAATAACACTTGAACAATTCATATACATGAAGCACAAATTCAAGATGTTATAAACATACACAAAAATGCTAGAATCACTAAATGTGTTCAATGAATATTCTAGCCAACAATTAGAGCAAGGATATATTGAATAATCAATTAAAATCCTATTTGTCTTTAAATACACATACAAGAGCATTAATCCTAGATTTTATCAATCAAAGGATCAAAACACATTTCAAGAATTATTAATCATAAAATGATTCAATCAAGTCACAAATAATCCTAGATATCAATCTACTCACAATACAACTCTCAAACATGTGAAAAACCTAGAATCTAAGAAACTAGTTCACATATGTCTCTAATTAGACTTTTGATTAAGATTGATTATGATGCTATCTTTCTCAATAGCATTCACCATACATACACATACATATAGAAGAAGAAACCCCAAGCAAATTGAAGGTTATAAAAGAAGAAATCTCAAAGATATGAACACTACCTTGGATTTTCGAGCTGCTTCGGTTTTCTGTGTACAACCACCAGAAAGATCGATCAAACAGCTTCCAAACCACTTGGAAAGGGTAGAGGACTCAATTATGAACAATGTCCAACTTGAATCACTCAATTCCGAGTTCGTATGAGAAAGTTATGGTGTTTGGAAGATGAGAAAAATTGGAGAGAAAATCTTAGCGGGATCCAACTTTTTTTCTTCTTCTTGGAAATGAATTGGAGGGAATGGGGAATATTTAAAAGGAAGAGAGAGAGGGAAGGATTTCGGCCAACCAGATGCTGCCACATCAGCTCCTGGCCTTGTGGGGCACGTGTACCACACGGGACCAGAGGTCTGGTCTGGCCGCGTGGCCCACGGCCTCCACACGTGGCCAAGCAAGCTTAGCTGTTGGCCTCACTTGCTCCTCCCGTGCTCCGCTCGCGTTCTTCGGCCGTATCTAGGCCTCTGAACTCTGATTTTGAATCTATTTTTAGATTACGAATCATGACTCTTTCACGCACAACGAAGACTATGAAACTTTTACAAAAAGTTGAGAAATCATCTCGGAATACGACGATGAAAACAACTCAACGAATGAGAACGAAAAGTAACGTAGCTACATCGTTTGGACTTGAAACCTAATGAATGAGTAACCAAAATGACCAGGACTCAATAATGAATCATAAGAGATCATGTTCAAGTCTAAAATATAAAAAACGAAGATATATAAACACAAAATCACACACATATGCAATTTCCTAGACATAGTCCTAGAATATGCAAATTACAATGTTTGTCAATTTGAATCTAATGCATGAGCATACATTACTAAGTGTGTGAAAGTGATATATAAATGTTGTTCAATCATGCAAGGACACATATGAATGCCATGTGTGTGTGTTCCTAGCCTTGTAAGAGAAATGAGGTCTTATATACCTTTGTAGACCGATGAAGCACATTTCTCTTTGAAGCCGGCATCTTGTATGAGTTGTGGCCAAGTCTTTCTTTGACGACTTGAATCTTCAAATCTTAGACCACTAAACATTACAAGACAACATCATTTTGATATGGAATACATGCCAAGACAAACCAAACACCTAACACTACGCCCACCTATTATTGTAAGCTCTCTGGAGCACTTATGTTGTATTATTCTCCTACTTGTGTAAGCTCCCCGGAGCACGCCTTATTGATAAATATATAAAGGATCTCTCTCCACCGGATACTACCTAGGGTTTTTTAGCATATGTTTTTCCCTCTAGGCCAGTCCACCTTCTACCAAAAGAATTGTCATTCTCCCTTCTATCTATTTTATTATGCATGTATGTGAGTTAGATTCCGACCCCACTAGTCCAAGCTCTCTTATCCACCTATTCACATGGCATGCCACAATAAAAAAGGATCAAAGCCCTCACACCAGCATGGGAACCCCAAGTGCCATATCTTCTCCATATGCTCGAAGCCCCGACGGGCGGGGTGATTTTTTCTCCTACCTATTGCATCTTACTCTAGATATTTTACTCGTACAAAACCATGGTACCTAGAGGTACCTACCCTGCTGCAGCCTACTGGTAGCAGTTTCAGGGTCTTAATTGAAATCCTCACCCGGAGTGAATTTTTGGTTAACACTAGGATTATCACATTTGATTTTATGTTTAGAGCTATCTAGGATTTAATTGATTATTAATTATATCATTACTCTAAATACTTGCTAGAATATTCATTGATCATATTTTGTGATTCTAGCATTTTTGGTGTATGTTTCTAATATCTTGAATATGTGTTTCATGTATAAAATTTATTCAAGTATTAGCTTTGTGAATGAGACTATGAATCACATGTGTTAGGTGTTTCACATTCTCTAGGTTTCGATTCATGGTTTTTATGACTAGACAATATTTGACTTGTGTGCTCACATGACTAAGTCTATGTCTACATAAAATGTATATGATCCATACATTTCATATGTTAATGTATCATCTTGTGTGATTACATCTCTTGGATTGTAAACTAGAATATCATACATTGTGTGCTCATTGTCTAATTCTAGTTTCCATAGCTCATATTGATCATATGTCTTATGTTGATTGTGCTTGCATCATTTGCATCACATAGATCACTTGCCTTGTAAAAGGTTGAAGTCTTGGCTAAGAGTGTGAGGCTCTAAGTAAGCCCAAGCAAGGGAAGTCTTAGCTAAGAGGTATGAGGCCTCTAAGTAAGTCTGAGCAAAGTCTTGTCTAGAGGTGTGAGGCTCCGGTTAGACAAGCAAGGGAAGTCTTGGCAATGAGTGTGAGGCTTTTATAAGTCCAAGCAAGAAAAGTCTCTTATTGTTGAGTGATTTTTCAACATAGAGCAATGGAAGTCTTGGCATGAGGTGTGAGGACTCTAGTAAGTCCGAGCAAGGATATTCTCTAGAGGCATGCGATGTGTCTCGATTAGAGAATAGACAAGTTTCTCTCTAATGGGAATAGATAGGAGGGATATCCAATATATTGTGATATATGAGAGTTGGTCACATTTGAGGGTGTACTCTTGTTTAACTAGTGAAAAACATTTTGCCGGTGGTTGTGGATTCAACATGTGGATGTTTCCTCTTCGGAGGTTTACCACGTAAAAAATATCATGTGTCAAGTTTCTCTTTTCTTATCTCTTTGATATTTGTTTACTTTAATCAAATTGATCTTGAAGGCATTGTAATTGATTACATTCTTGTGAGACAAGATCTTTGACTGTCTTTGTATCTTTTATATGTACTTTAACTATTGAGACATTTATAATGAATACAAGTACTTGGTGATTTGTATATTTTTGGTATATCCTCCACATGCAATCCATAGGTTATGTTTGATCCATCAATTGAATATGCTAATTAATAGTCTATGCATGCTTGTTTGTGTTTATGGTGTGATATAAGCTATCTAAAGGGACAAACTTTTGTTTGTTCAAGGGATTGAAAAAGGCCTTAAAACTTATTCACCTCACCCTTACCCCCCTCTAGGTAAGCTTAAGGCAATTTAACCATGATTGTATTTACAAAATATACCTAGGGGGTGAATAGGTATAGACTTAAATTCTTTGCACTTTTTTTTTTCACACAATCAAATTATGCACACTTAGAGACTTTAACGAGTAAATTGCTTTAACAAGTCAATTTGAATTCAATTAATTAAGTGAAACACTAAAATATAAAAATCAACACAAGAATTTTGTAGCGTGGTAAAACCTCACGAATGAGGAAACATCCACGAGTTGATTCCACAACCACCAACAAACTATCTTTCACTAGATGATAAAAGTATACCCTCAAAAACGACCAATCCTTCCGATTGTTTACTCCTTATTGGATATCCCTTTTACCCTACCCTCGGGCCTACTAATGAAAGACTTGCCTACTTTCTATACAAGAAACTTCACTCATGTCTCTAGAAAGATTTCTTGCTTAACTATCCGAATCACCTCGATCCTAGTCAAAATTTCCTTACTCAACTATCCCAATCACCCGATCCTAGTCAAGACTTCTTGCTCAAGTTAAAGCTTTATACTCCAACAAGAGACTTCCTCATTTTACAAGGCAAATGATCTAAGTGAAATGCAAACATGCAAAAATGATGCAAACACAAGCAAATAGAGTATATAGATCAAATACACTCTATTAGGTTTTTGGTTTGTGTTGGCATAAATTCCATATCAAAACAATGTTTCACTTGTATTGATTAGTTGTCTTAGATTAATGATGATTCAAGCTTCAAGGAAGTCTTGGTAACTTTTCATGCAATATGGAGTCTTCGAAGAGGAATATGGTTCATAGCTCAACAAAGGTATATTTAGACCTCATTCCTCTTACAAGGCTTAGGCATACACACACACATTGCATTCATGTGTCCTTGCATCATTGTGCTCAATTGGTATAACACATTCACACACTTGAGATTTTGTATGCTCATGCATTAGAACTAAATTGACAAAATTGTATAAAATGCATGTTGTAGGACTACAACTAGGAAATGGCTTTCTTATGTGTTCATGTGTTTTTTTTGTTTTATCGGACTTGAATTTGTTCTTAGATTATTCTTTATTGAGTTCTAGTCATTTCGGTTACTCATTCTTAGTTTTCAATTTCCGAGTAGGATGTTACGATACTTTATGTTCTCTTACAATTCCTTGTCTTCGTCTTCATGTATCAAGTCGAATTCATAACCTTTTGTCAAAGTTTCATAGTCATCCTTGTGTGCGAGGGAGTCATAGTTCTTAATCCGAAGATGGATTCGAATTCGGAGTTTGGAGGTCGGAATACAGTCAAAGAATGCGAGAGGAACACGAGGGATGCGAAGATTGGCCAAGGGCCAACTTCACCCTTTCCCGTGAGGGCGCATGAGCCTCACGGGAATGGAGACTCTCTGCCCCTCTCTTTTAAATACCTCATTTCCCTCCCATTTCATTCTAAAAAGAAAATTTGAAAAGACTAGTGTTGAAATTTTCTCTCCAACTTTCTCATCTTCCAAACACCATAACTTTCTCATTTCAACTCAAAATTTTTGAGTGATTCATGTTGGAGAATCTTAATAATCAAGTCCCCTACCTTCTGCAAGTGACTTTGTAGCCATTTGATCGATTTTTGAGGTGGTTCTACACTCAAAACCGAACCAGCTCGGGATTTCTTAGGTATTGATCTAAGCTTTGTGTTTTCATCTTTTAAGCCTTCAATTACCTTGGGCTTTCTTCTTATATATGTATGTGTTACTATGATGAATGCAATTGAGAAGGATAACTTCAAATCATAAGCTAATCTAGTCTAATTAGAGACTTGAATGTGAAATAGTTTTCTAGAATTCTAGTTTTTCACATGTTTGTGAGTTGTATTGTGATTAGCTTATTATCTAGGGTTATTTGTGTTTTGATTGACTCATTTCATAATTGATAGCCTTAACATGTGCTAGGTTCCATTAGTTGAACAAATCTAGGATTAGCACATTTGATTTTGTATTTAGAGCCAATTAGGATTTAATTGATTATTGTGTATATACTTGCTCTAAATACTTGCTAGAATATTCATTAATCATATCTTGTGATTCTAGCATGTTTGTGTATGTTTCTAATATCTTGAATATGTGCTTCATGTATATGATTTATTCAAGTGTTAGCTTCATGAATGAAACTAGGAATTACATGTGTTAGGTGTTTCACATGCTCTAGGTTTTAATTCATGTTTTGTAACTAGACTATTTTGATTTATGTTCTCACATGACTATGTCTAGTTTCCATAGAATGTATTGATCACATATTCTATGTTGAGTGCTTGGTTTGCATCATTTGCATTCATTGATCACACTAGGAAGTCATTGTAAAAGGCATGAAGTCTTGACTAGGACAAGTGGTCTGGATAGTCAAGCAAGGAAGTCTTGGTTAGGACAAGAGGTTTAGATAACCAAGCAAGAAGTCATGGCTAGGATCGAGAAGGTCCGGATAGCTATGCATGAGAGGCTTTCTAGAGGCATGAGTGCCTTTGATAGAAAGTGGCTATAATTTGGTAGGCCCAGGATATTGATTAGACATATACTCCAATAGAAAGTGTTACATTGATGAGGTCATTTTGTACTCTTCAAAACAATGTTTTATGTGATCATTTGAGAACCATGTTTTGACCACTTAGGAATCCTCTTAGGATGTAAATTCTTTTTTTTTTTTTTTTTTTGGGTAAATAAATAGTATCATAGAAAGAGAGAAAGAATGTACAAAATACAAGGGGCATACCCCAGGAAAAACAAGAGCAAAAACAAAAGCTCAAACCAGCTCAAACATTCGAGCAAAAACAAGAAGCAAGAGCTAAACAAGGCTCAAACAAAAAAAAAAAAAAAAAAAAAAACGTTAGATTGATTGTAAGCAAAGATTCATTCCACAGGGAATTAGAGCAATACGTTAGATTGATTGACTAATCTATAATGCAATAAAATAAATCATGATAAATGGATAGTTGTGTGGTTTGATAAATGATCAAGCCAAAATTGGTATGATTTTGGCTTTCATTCCCGTCTCTTTATGCTTGATTCTCGGGCATTTTTCTCGTATTTAATATCGTTAAATCGAGTGTTTCAGGTTTATTTAGGCCTCAAGGGCATTTGTGAAGAAGAAGAGAAGTTTGGTACAAACGCTGCACAAGTTGGCAAAATAGGGCATTGTCGCCACATGTGTCGCCATGGCGACAAAAGGTTTTATTCCAAGCTAAATCAATCAAGTGTCGTCGCCACTTGATGTTGCCACTTGACATATGGGGACATAGAAGGAAGTCAATTGTCGCCACTTGACATATGGCGACAACGTAGGAATTCCACCGTTGGCGTTCCAACGTTGAAATTGTAGCTATATGGCGACACAAATGGCGACATAGAAGAAAGCAAGCGTCACCACATGACATCGCCATAGCGACATACAAGGACAAATGGCGATAAAGAGATAAACTTCCAGCGTTGAAATGTCAGCCTTTCAAGAGGGGTATTCTTGTCCTTTCATGCCAATTTCATACCCTAGCTTTCCCAACCTATAAATACATCACATTTTCTCCTTTGATAACACTTGTTCAAGCAAGAAATTCCCTCTTCCACCATTCCTAATCCACCCATTTCTCCTCTCCAATCTCATCAACAAACAACTAGACTACCTAACCTAAATCATTCATCTCTTTCCATTTTCTCCACCCATTACCTTTGTCACTACCCATTAGCCATCCACCTATCTAGACACATCCTCTTCTACCACTCTTTTCACTATGAGCACTCTTGGAAAGGAAGGAGCAAGCACTAAAGAAGAAGGCTTAAAGGTGATTTCCTTACCTATTACTTGCTTTCTATTTTTTTTTTTTTGGGTAAATAAATAGTATCATAGAAAGAGGAAAGAATATACAAATACAAGGGGCATACCCCAGGAAACAAAGAAACCAGAGCACAAAGGCCTAAAACAAGCTCAATAAAAAAGCTCAAAAACGACAAGCTCATAAACAAGAGCTAAACAAAAGCATTAACAAAGCAAAAAAACACAAAAGAAAGCAAACAAACAGCCAACAACACAAGTATCATCTAGAGGTTACATTCCAATTCATAGCAATCAAAGGCCAATCCTTCAAATTGATAGAACAAAGCCAGCTACGAATAGTGTCAATAATGGTCCAGGAAACCTCTGCATTAGGCCTTCTAGAGCTCTTAAAAGTACGACAATTTCGCTCTCTTCAAATAAAGTAGACAGCCACTGCAAGGCAAAGCTTTTTAGTCATAGTGGAAGGAGAGTTCCCTTTCCAATGAATGGAAATCCAATCAATTAAATCATTCCAGCTGAGTCTGATCCAAGTACAACCACACTTGTTCAAGAGATGAGTCCAAATGGCTTTGCTATACAAACACTCAAAAAAAAGGTGGGCATGAGTTTCGTTTTGAGAATTGCAAAGGACACATGTAGCAATAACTTGAGGATCGTAGCGCTGAACATGGTCCAAGGTAGAAAGCCTACCTTTAATAGCCAACCAAAGGATGAAACACATCCTCGGAATATTCTGAGGGAACCACACAATATTAAACCAAGGAACAAGAGAGTGATGGGTTCTAAGAGACTCCATAGCAGAAGCAGCAGAGTAAATACCATTGGGAGAGGGGAGCCACCGAATAATATCATCTAAAATGGAGTTTGGATTGTAAGAAGGCGTACAACTCTTTATTTCAGCAAGATCAATTGACATAGCAACAGGCCATCTCCAATTATCACCACAGACAATGGCATTAACCTTTGCATTTATAGGGAGACCAGAATCGTAGATAACACAGGAACTCCATTTCGAACGAATATGGCCATCAGGGTGCCAATTATCAAACCATAAGGAAGTGTTCAAGCCACTACCAATAATGTGCTGAAATAAAGGACGAACTAAAGGCCTAAGATGAAGTAGCTTTCTCCAATTCCAAGAACATGTATGAGGAGCTTTCACCTCCCACAAACTTGAACCTTTGAGGTGGTAGGCATTGATCCAAGAAGTCCAAAGATTATTAGTGCCATAAACCAGATTCCAAATGTGCCTAATCATTAGCGCCTTATTCCACAAAGAGAGGTCCTTGATTCCAATACCACCTTCTTTTTTAGGAATACAAATATCGGACCAAGCAATTTTAGAACCTTTGCTGCTACCCTCAACCCCATTCCATAAAAAGCTACGAAATTTCTGCTCAATAACCTTTAAGACCTTCTTAGGAAGACAAAGATGACTAGCCCAAAACACTTGACTACTGGTTAAGACCGAGACAATAAGTTGAAGACGACCAGCATAAGAAAGGCACCGATTCAACCAAGAAGAAAGTCTACTTGAAACTTTATCAACAAGGGGAGAGCAATCACGCAAATTCAATTTAGAAGAGATAATAGGAATCCCCAAATAACGAATAGGAAGGGAACCAACTGTGTAACCAAAAAGGTTGATGAGCTGCTGACTAATTACATTAGGCACTCCAGAAATGAAAGTGTTGCTCTTAGCATGATTAGCACCAAGACTCGACAACAAGGAGAACTCATCGAGGGCTGATTTGAGAACAAGAGCTGAATGATAGGAACCATGGCAAAGCATAATAAGATCATCGGCAAAGCATAATAAGATCATCAGCAAAGCAAAGGTGAGAAAGCTTAATCTTGTCGCACTTCCAATGATATTTGATGTTAGGAGAGTCCGCAATACGATTGGCTAAAAGTTTCGAGAGGACCTCCATAGCCATAACAAAGAGATATGGAGACATAGGGTCCCCTTGTCGAAGACCCCTATTTCCGGAGAAGAAACCAGCAAGCTTACCATTAATAGAGATAGAGAACTTAGGAGTAGTAAGGCAAGCTCTAATCCAATTTATGACTTTCAAAGGAAACTGAAATGCAGCAAGAGTGTCAAGTAAGAAGCCCCAATCAACCATATCAAATGCTTTCATCAAATCCACCTTAAGGGCCAACTTTGGCGTACCGTCATCTTTGTGGTAATTTCTCATTAGCTCTTGGACAAGAAGAATGTTGTCTCCAATTCTCCTACCTGCCACAAAGGCTGATTGGGAAGGGCTAATAATGCTAGAAAGATAGGGCTTGATTCTATTGGCAATGATCTTAGCAAATGATCTTGTAGAGAGTGTTGCAGCAAGAGATTGGTCTAAAGTCCGTCATTTTAGACGGATTAGGGACCTTAGGGACCAAAGTAAGAATCGTAGCATTGAGCTCTTTAAGAAGAAGGCCAGTACGAAATAATTCTTGAACAACATTAATAACATCATCACCAACGATGTGCCACGTCTTCTTGAAGAAATAAGCATTAAAACCATCTGGACCAGGAGCCTTATTAGGGTGGAGAGAAAAGCAAACCTCACGAATTTCATCATTTGAGACCTCTCCACTCATGAAATCAGCTTGATCAGTGGAGATGTGTTTATCAATAACATTTCTCAAAGGACGAGAACCATGTCTAGAAGGCAAAGAGCAACCAAGAATATTTTGGAAGTGACGAACAGCCTCAGATTTGATTTGAGTATCTCCTTCAATCAAGGAACCATCTTCTCTAGTAATAGAGAGGATCTTACTTCTATTGCGTCTTCCATTGATGACTTTGAAAAAATATGAGGTGTTACGGTCACCAGCCTTAAGCCATTGAACTCTAGATTTTTGCCTCAAAAAATCCTCCTCCGTTTGAAGAGCCAGTGTGTAAGAGCTCATAAGCTCCTTCTCTTGCATTCTAAGGCCTTCGTCAAGAGGCTGCAGATCAAGAAGACTTTGGCAATCAACAAGAGCAGCCTTGGCCTCAATAGATTTAACCGTCAAATCCCCCACTGTATTCTTGTTAAGGGACTTTAAAACCTTCTTTCAATTTCGGAGCTTAGAGCAAAGCTGAAATTGCATATTGCCATGAAAATTCTCCTGCCAACAACTCTCAACCAAAGGAAGAAAGTCTTCCCTTTCCGTTAGAAAATTGAAAATTTTAAAAGGGCAATTCTTCTTATTACCTTGCAATCCAAGCTTAACCAAAGATGGGCTGTGATCTGAGATGCTAGGAGGAAGAAAAATGGCTTCAGAGTGCTCAAACTTGGTCATCCATTCCTTATTAACAAGAACTCTATCCAACTTCTTAGAGATGCAGCCAATGCTTCTCTTATTACACCAAGTGTGGAGAAAACCCGAGAAACGAAGGTCATCAAGTCAAAAACATAAAGACAGTCATTAAACTCTTCCATAGCTGAGGAAATACGTGATGAACCCCCAACTGACTCATTCACCCTCCTAGAGACATTGAAATCTCCAAGAACCATCCAAGGAGTATCTTGCTGATTAGAGCATATACTATGCCAAAGAGCTCTTCTAGAACTATCAACATTAGAACTATAAACAAAAGAGATATGGAACCTGTCATTACCATCCAAAATATGAGCTTGGCAATGTATAATCTGATCAGTTTCAAAAATTTTAGAGATATTGAGGATCCTAGGATCTCAACCAATCCAAATTCTACCAAGATCATGACTATTGTAATTGTCAAGCATTTCCCAATCCGTGAAAACTGAATTAACTACAACAGGCTTATGGATCATACTTACTCTTGTCTCAATTAAACAAACTAGACTAAGCTTGTGGTCAAGTATCATCTTCTTAACTTCTAATTGTTTAGGGGTAGCATTCAGACCCCTAATGTTCCAACAAGCTAAATTAATCATTAAGAGGTTGAAAAGATTTCACCTTAGCTTGCGAGCTGTTATCCATTCCTTTCTTTGCGGACCATTTCTTCTTCTTCTTCTTGGTACTAGAGGACTCTGGAGTGCTAGAAAGCCCTATGATAGGAACCCCATCAATGTTCTTAATCTTTGAGAGCTATAGGGAATGATCCGGAGAGGCTGTGGTAGGAGAGTCATCATCACTATAGTCAACAACACTATCCTTAGAGAGGACACTATAACCATTCTCATCAAGAGCAGAGAACTTGTTAGAGGTATCAACAACACTCTCCTTAGAGAGGACATTGCATTGATTCTTGATAGGCATGTTGGTAGGACACAATGGAGGCTAAATTTCAGAATGACCAGCGGAAATGACTTCATCAACATTCAAAGAAGAATGGAAAGAGGAAGAGGCTCCATATTCGCACTAGGTGAGGGCACAAGGGTTGCATCTCCTCTAGAAAGGTTCCCTGAAGAGTTGGATACATGAGCTGCAGCACCACGATTGACCTCCACCCATTCTTGCTTCACTTTGGAACCACGGTTCTCATCTAATCTACCTTCCACATGCTTTAGACTTGGGCAGGTTGTAGCAGAATGACCAAACGATTTGCACTCTGGACAAATCTTTGGTCTCCATTGGTATTCAACCAGAATTTCAACACTCTCCCCATTGTAGAGCTCATCACAATCGCCCATAAGTAAATCAAAAGAATCAACTAATTTGCTAGTAGCATCAATTTCGACACAAATTCTAGCGTACGAAATTCTTTTCATTGATTCAATTAGGCTATCAGCATAAAGAAGCTTCCCAATAGCACTAGCAATATAGCTTAGCCCCTTTTCAGTCCAATATTCATGAGGAATATTAAAAAACTTGACCCATACTGGAACTTTAGAATAAGATTCTTTCGTTAAAACAAGCCGAGAGTGCCATTTCTTAAGAATTATCATTCTTCCAGCAAAAAGCCATGGACCAGCCAATGGAAGATGGATCTACCATGGCTGGGGGAGAGATTGCTAATTCAATTTGATCGAGACAGCTGATAGCTTGCTTAAAGTGAAATTGAACAAATTAAAGAGCAAGCTGACATTGTAAGGAAACATAGAAGAGGATCTCATCAAAACTACGAACAGACAGATGAGATCTATAGCAGACTCAAAGACAGTAAGCAATGGCTGGACGTGTACAAGGACCCCATCTTAAGAGAATCCAGTCTTAAAAGATACCAAAATTTAAAAAAGATATTCCATGATCTAAAGGTTATTGAACAAATTGAAAGGGACCATTTACAAGAGTTAAAACGATACCTAAAAGATAAGGGGGATCCACAAGAGTATGATATTGAAGGACTAAAGGAAAAATACCTTTATCTGGACTGGCTAGCCATCAATTTGGTTTTCCCCAGGTCACTAAAGGCAAAGCAACTGTGTATAAAAGGGAAACCAAGCTCACAGAAATCACTCTTCTTCAAGCAGATATCAGAAGTTATAAGAACATACTTCGCAGGAACCATAATGAATGACTTCACAGACGCACACGACTTTTTTGACTTGTGGGTCATTGATGAATTCAAGGAACCTGCAAAGGATTCTTTTTCGAATAGCCTTACCGAGGCAGGACAGGTGTACCACAGTACCTTACTCAGAATACTTGATGGGCAAGAGTGTAAGCTTGACTCTAAATATCAATCTGTATTTACAAAGACCATAAACATACCCGTTATTTGTGCAACCAATGAATTGGGAGAAGAATTACGCAGTAGGGGGCCTATGCATGAAAGGTTCATTTTTACTGTATTCAACACGAGGATGCAGGATCTAAAGCCCGAAAGATTGTTAGCCACTTTATATGGGTGCATTTTAAGAAGAGTTGCTTATAGATGCCAAATAGCGGGATACGCCCCGGAGGAACAGAAAAGAATTATAGACGCACCTGAGAATATCATACGAATTATGAGAGAGAAACAATTCGAAATAAGGTATAACGAGATAGAACTTGAAATACAGGGGACTGAAATAGATAATGATCCAAAAAGAATAGATTTGGTCTTCAGCCCGGAGCCAGAGACAAAGAAGGGAGTATATGCACACATAGAAAAAAAAGTAATTCATGTTAACCAATACAACCCAGAAGCACAGAACCCTCAGATGGAGGAGGCATCGGGACCCTTGACAAAGTACTTACTTAACACCAGCGGATGGATTGCCTTAAATAAAAAAAAAGTGGCACTACTCGAGATAGCCAGAATACCACTAAAAAAAATACAAAAAAAGAAAAATAAAAAGAAAAAGACAGGCATAAAAGGAGAAGAGGGACAGGAGGCGGAAGTAGATGCCTATGTCATGACATACGACCAATACCGATACCAGACAGGGAATGAGCACCTCCTAGTTTACAGAAGTCAGAGTACTAAAGGAGAGAACTATGCCTCGTGGCCCATTATCCTGGAATTCAAAAGATCCCAGTATGAATCTATTGTTATCAAAACAAATTTAGCAAAAGAAGAAAAGAGGGAAAGGAAAAAAAGGGGAATTACAAAAGCAATAGAAGTTACTGGGGAAGAGAAAGAAGAAAAAGAAGTTACTGTGGAGGAGAAAGAAGAAAAAACAACAACAATAAGGAGAGAAATGCGATCGTCACAAAGCCACGGCAGGCTTGTAGAAGTACGTGCCATAGCGCACGAGTAGTACGTGTAATGTAGGAGTTGATCAAAACCCACTGAAGTATCTACAAGTTTGCCAAGGCCGGGCACATCCTGTGGAGGCTTACCCGGACAGGAAACCCAGGTGACTGCGAGCGACGTGACGGCGACATACCATACCCTAGGAATGAGGTTTGGGAGTCACTTTTTTGGATTTCGAGTTGTGATTACAGGATAGGAAAGGAAAGAAAGGAGAGGCAAACCGAGGAAGGGAAGGGAAGGGAACAGCCACAACAAGGAAGGAAGAGTCTTCAAAAAATGTTAAATTTTTTGAAGGCGAGGCGGCGGAGGAAAAGGGGTTCCCCCTCTTCCCCGAGCCCCATCTCCCCCTATCTTGTAAGGAACGCGACCCCCCTTGCCCCCACGGGGGGGAGCTATAGCGCTTTCCCCCCTAACCCCCTCGGGCTATTACCACTTGCTTTCTATTTGATTGTAACTATGTGTAACTAAACCCCTAATCTAGGGAATAGATTTGAGGAACATTTGATTATGGGTATTTGCTTAAGCTCTGTAATAAATCTCTATATGTGTTCTATTTATTTATTCATTAGATTCTATTCACTATGTGATTGACTTGTATATCCACTTGTTAATTACAATCTTGTTTAGAATAACATGTTATGCAATCATCCTTGGATTGTCTTCCTAAAAATGAGGGTGGTCTTGGCATCAAGGATCTCGTTTCTTGGAATAAAGCTCTAATGATTCGACATTTGTGGAATCTAGTGCATGGTTCTAATAACCTCTGGTCTACTTGGATTAAGACCCATCATCTTAAAGATAGGAGTATTTGGGAGGTGAAAGCTCCTCAAACGTGTTCTTGGAATTGGAGAAAGCTCCTCAAGCTTCGTCCCATTGCTCGTCCCTTGATTCGGCATATCATTGGTAATGGTCACGGCACTTCCTTGTGGTTTGATAATTGGCATCCCGATGGCCCTATTCTTTTAAACTGGAGCTCTAGGGCAATTTATGACTCAGGTCTTGGGAATAAGGCTAAAGTCAGTTCTATTATTCTTGGTGATCAGTGGGTTTGGCCTTGCTCTATGTCGATTGACCTCCTTGAAATCAAGAACCACATGCCTTCTTACAACCCTAATTCTAGTTTGGAGGATTGTATTAAGTGGCTTCCTACACTTGATGGTATTTACACCACAGCCTCTACCATGGCTAGTCTTAAGGCTCCTCATCCTTTGGTTCCTTGGTTTGAGCTTGTGTGGTATTCACATAACATTCCAAGGATGAGCTTCATTCTTTGGTTAGCTATTAGAGGGAGACTTTCAACGTTGGACCGTGTTCATCCTTATACTCCTCATGTTGGTACTCTTTGTGTTCTTTGCTCCACTTTCCCTGAGACTCATGCCCACCTTTTCTTTGAGTGTGCTTATAGCAAAGTCATATGGTCTCATTTGAAGGATATGTGTGGTCGGCCTTGGAATGGTTAGAGATGGCCTAGTTTTATTGCTTGGGCTTCTCAACATTGGAGGAGGAAATCTCCTTCCATTGTTGTTAAGAAGCTTTGTCTTGCTGTGGCGGTTTACTCTATTTAGAGAGAAAGGAACAATATAATATTTGGGAGCCCTCATAAGACCAGCATAGTCGTTACCCGTTCCATTATTGATACTATTCGTAGTAGGCTCTTGATATGAACCTCACCAAGAGTAGTGAGACCCGGAACCAATATATGGTAACGAAGGATCGTTTTCTAATTCAAGTTTATAAAAACAAAGAAAATAAAGGACCGTGACCCATTATCTATATGGAGATAAGAACCAACGGTATCAAGAAGGTTGTAGACGCCACACTCAAGAACAAGAAAGAAGGTGAGTGATAAGTCAAGGTTTGAACGCCACAAGGTAGAACCTTGATAAGTTCATAGTTCAATGAAGAACCAAGAGAAAAAGTTCTCACAAATAATATTTTATTCAAAGTCTAATCTGTCAAATAATACATCAATACGTCCCTTAAATATTAAAAATATCTAAACCCTAGAAAGAAAGATAAAGGAAATAAAATATTCGGCAATTAATGCCTTACAATCAGGAAACTAAAATGGGCAATTATTGCCTTACAAACTGGAAAGAAAATAAAAATTAAAACATGCAATTAGTTGACTTGCTCCTTATTTGGAAGGCTAAATTTGGAAACAAATCAACCCTTTAATTTAGGAAACAAATCAGCTCATTATTCTTTGGAAACTAAAAAAGGAAAAAGCTGAAATTCGGACTCCTCAGCTCAAGTCTTCATGCAACAAGATAGATGGCCGATTTTGGGCCTGTTGTGATCTTTTATGGACATCAGAGTCTTCATAACATCTGTAGGGCTCGCCTTGGGCTTTCCGAAAACATATTATAATAGATGATTCGACTTCAGATGCTCTCTGTAGAGGCCCACGAAGTTCAGCTCAGATTTGGGCCGAACTTGAACTTCAGCAACTCAAAATCAGCCCATCATTAATTGCTTCTTTCATCCTCCTGGCCCCTTGTAATTGGCCCAACCGGAACATGCAATTGATCCTTTGGTGATGCTTATTGATTCTCATCAGCTCTTATCTATCAACTTGAAGGATTGGCCTCATGTTGCTTTAAAGTGGAACATTTCTATTAGTTGATTCGTTTGCTTTGTGTTTTTTTGTTTGTTTGAGCCCTTGTTTAGCTCTTGCTTCTTGTTTTTGCTCGAATGTTTGAGCTGGTTTGAGCTTTTGTTTTTGCTCTTGTTTTTCCTGGGGTATGCCCCTTGTATTTTGTACATTCTTTCTCTCTTTCTATGATACTATTTATTTACCCAAAAAAAAAAAGAATCCCCACCCAATAAATAGGATAGATTAGTGGAGGGTATATCAACCACACTAATCTAAACCTAGATTTGTAACCAACCAATCCTACCATGACCCTATTTCCTTAATCGGTTAGGCATTGTGGTGGGAAGATGTTTAGGGTTCATAGAAATGACCTAAACACACCCTAGAAAACAAATGGTTAACATGTAGAGATTGGTCCATTAAAGTGGCTTAAAAAGCACTACCCATACCCATACCCATTTGCTAATCAATCAATTCCCTAGCATCTATATTAATTGTTTACATCCATTTCTCTTATCTAGTATTGTTGATGTTGGATTTCCATCTATTCAATTTATTTATATTATTGTTATTTACTTTTCTAGTTTATTATATCTTAACCAATCAAAAACTCAAAAATATGATTTATGTTTTATGCACCTAGATTAGACTAACATAGATTATATCGCAAATTGAATAATCTAACCTAATCCCTGTGGAACGAACCTTTGCTTACCGCTTTACTTGTTTTCAAAACATAGAGTACATTGTGTAGGAATTTTATTATAAACATCTTTTGAATCGCGATTTCCTAACGACAGAAAAAGCGTGTTCAATAAACCACCAAACATGCAAGTAAAGTAAAAGTAACAAAATGTGAGAGGACAAATAGAATGCTCAACAATCTTGATAAGAGTAATGGATGTAAACAATTAAGATAGATGCTAGGGAATTGATGGAGTTGCAAGTGGATTATGGGCAATGCTTTTCAAGCCACTTTAATGGACCAATCTCTTATATGTTAACCATTTATATTCTAAGATGTGTTTAGGTCATCACTATGAACCCTAAACATCTTCCCACCAAAATGCCTAACCAATTAAGGAAAGGGGGTCAAAGTGGGATTGGTTTGTTACAAATCAAGGTTTAGATTATTATGGTTGACATACCCTCCAATAATCTATCTTATTCACTATGTTCCTAATCAATCAAAGGTGTCAATCCAAGATTGATTTCATAACAATTTATCCTACACAAGAGTATGATCTACTAGTGGTATACAATACAAATCATATAATGAATAGGATCTAGATATCAAGTGAATAGAACATAAGTAGAGATTCAAATGCAATAGCTTAAGCAAAAACCCAAATCCAAATGTTCCTCACATCTATCTCCTATATTAGGAGTTTAGTTACACATAATTACAATCAATAAGCAAGAAAGTAATAGATAAGGAAATCACCCTTGGGCCTCTTTCTTTAATGCTTGCTCCTTCCTTTCCTTAGATGCTCCTAGTGCAAAGAGTAGTAGATGAGGATGTGTCTAGATAGATGGGTGTCTAATGGTGAGTGACAAATGTATTGGGATGTAGAGAATGGGAAGAAAGGAATGGTTGGGTGAAGTAATTAATATTTAGTGTTGAGTGTTTGGATGGAAAAGGTTGTACAAGATTAGAAATGGAGGAAGTT
The DNA here is from genome assembly GCA_008009225.1 of Acer yangbiense. Taxonomy (NCBI): domain Eukaryota; kingdom Viridiplantae; phylum Streptophyta; class Magnoliopsida; order Sapindales; family Sapindaceae; genus Acer; species Acer yangbiense. The sequence continues at coordinate 37,846,008 of CM017768.1, forward strand.
GAATGTGGGAAATATGGAAGAGAATGCCAGGTCTCAAACTTTGTAAATTCATGCTTGGAAATATGCTTGGATTCCTCTTTAACTTGGAAGAGAAGAATATATATAGTGGCTCTCAGACTTGTACTTATAACTGCTAGAAATGCTAATGTGGCAAGGTGTCGTGGTATGTTATCGCTGTAGCGAGACCACTGCGGCAGGCAGTTACCCATTCTGAGATTCGATTGTCACGGCCATTCTCATCTTTTTCGTGGTTGTGGTGATAGCGACATTGGAAAGGCAACAAGGAGATCTGAGGAAAGAGAGTGGTTGCCTGTTTGGTCTCATGACGACATAACAAAGCGACACTAGCCCTAATGGTTTTCTTGGTTTTCTATCTCTCTGTCGTGGTGTGGCAAAAGGGCGACATCTCACTGCGGCGCCACACTTGATTGATTTTCAGGATTTAATCATCTATGTCGCCTCTTGGTCGCCACAGCGACAATACCGCGGCAACACTTGGCTGAAGTCTTCTTTGCAATTTGCCTTCCGTCACCATGTGCCACATGCGACACCTTCAAAGGGCAACAATGCCCTGTTTCTCCACTTTGTGCACATTTTGCATCAAATTCCTCTTCTTCTTCGCAAATGCCTTTGTGGCACAAATAAATCTAAAACACTTGATTTACGACTTTAAAGCACAGGGAAATGCCCAAGAATCAAGCATAAAGAGACGGGATTGAGGGCCAAAATCATACCAATTTTGGTTCGATCATACATGGGATGTGAAACAAATATGGTGTGTCTAATTATACCAAGAGGGGAGGGGAGGGGAGGGGAGGGGAGAAGGGGGGGGGGGGGGGTGTGAATAGGTTTTAATCAAGTTAATTACCAAATTTTCTTGATTAGTCAATATTCAATAAAAAGCCCCAATCTAGTCAAAAACTCAATCAACTTAATCTCGGTGCGGAAAACAATAAATTGCTAGTTGATTGATTTACATGAGAAACCCTCAACATGGAAAAACTCACGAGCTACTATGCTAGCCACACACGGTCCTCAAATTCACTACTTGTAATGATGTTTACAACCTAGGTTGACCATCGTCAAACCATACTTGGTCACTAACCTACCACTACTACCCAACGAGCCTTTAATAGCAATTCTAGACCTACTTATTTGCGCACTAAGCAACTTAGTCACAAGGCTTCACTTCACAAGGAAGAGATAAACCACCTAAGTGAATATAATGATATTCAATATGCAAGGAATGCTAAGTTACACTAATTGCTTATCTAAGAATTAAAGATGTCAATAATAACAATCCTAGATATCATGTGTCTACATTTCATATGTAAACTTAGCTATTTAAGATAAAACAATCCTAGATGTCATAGCTATCAAAATACAACTCTCAATCAATCAACACAATAATCTCAATCTTGTAGATAAAATATGTTCTAAAAGCATACAAGTAATAAATGAGATTTCTTGTTAAGTAAGACACTAAAATGAATGAAATTAGTGAAAAACTTACCAAGTTATGTGTGTTGAAGAAGACTGATGTGGTCGTTTTGGTACTACAAAATGATGTTTTTATGTGTTCATTTAGAAAACCAATTTTACCACTAGAAAATCCTTTTAGGATGTAAAGATTAGTAAAACGGTAAGTAAGGATTCGTTCCACAGGGATTAGGTTAGATTAATCAATTTGTGATATAATCTAAGTTAGTCTAATCTAGGTGCATAAAACATAAATCATATTTTGGGATTTTTGATTGGTTAGAGATATAATAAACTAGAAAAGTAAATAACAATAATATAAAAAAATTGAATAGATAGAAATCCAACATCAACAATACTAGATAGGAGAATGGTCTTAACAATTAATGATAGATATTAGGGATTTAATTACACATAGTTACAATCAAATAAAAAGAAAGTAATAAATAAGGAAATCACCCGTAGGTCACCTTCATTAATACTCAATCATTTCCTTCCTTAGATGCTCCTAGTGTAAAGAGTGGGAGAAGAGGATGTGTCTAGATAGGTGGAGTCATATGGATAGTGACAAAGGAAATGGGTGGAGAAGATGGGAAGAGAGGAAGGATTTAGGTAAGGTAGTCTAGTTGTTCGTTGATGTGATTGGAGAGGAGAAATGGGTGGATTAGGAATGGTGGAAGAAGGAATTTCTTGCTTGAACAAGTGTATTTTCAAAGGAGAAAATAGGATGAATTTATAATGAATTCAAATAAGGTCACAAGTGGACAATTACCAAAAGATCCCCCTAACTTTGCAAATTACCATTTTGGCCCCTCAAAGGGGGCTTTCGGTAATTTTTAGACCAATGAGATTTGAACACAGTAGAGGTCGCTGTGAGGCTTCAATGGCGACGTAAAAGGGTGACACTGGGGCGAAGCAATCAGGTGTGGAAATCACTTCCTTGTCGCTGTGGCGACATCACTATGCAAACGGCGACAATTGATTTCGCGGTTTGGTCACCGTTTGGGATTGGGGCGACATGGAGGCGACAGCGTCGACTTGGAGGATCGTGGCTTGGAGATTCTAACGATTTGGAGGACCGATGAGACGTCGAATGGACCCACAGTGAGCTCACCATTCGATTGGGGCATAAATCAACCGGAGATAGGTTGGGAATCACCGGAAACGGCGACGGTTGCAGTTATGGTTTAGGGCATCAATGGTGGTTGGCTGCTGGAGGAAGAAGATGGGGTGTGCTTAGAAACGGGCTAGGGTGGACAAAGCAATTGTAGGCTAATCTTTGGGTTTATGAGTTTGGGCCAGGCTGAGCCCAATATCAAATTAATTTAAACGCAGCATTTTGGGCTACTCTTCACATTGGGTAGCTGACTTGGTCTCTAATGGGGGTGCAGTTAGCAAGGTACTGGGGTGTGCATAGGCGTGTCTAGCCTTGCCTCCTTTGGGGTGCAATCAGCGATAGACTAGGGTGTATATAGAGGCCCAAATCAACGCCTAAATGAACCGTTTAACTTATCTGACGTGGCGCGTTGTTGCTGATTTTCTTAGCGAATTACAGAACGCCCCATCATCTCTTCCAATATTACAGAATCTTCAATCTTCTCCATAATTTTGCACATTTGCCCTCAGTTTCACCAAATTACTTCAATGCCTTTTAACTTTATAAACTCCTGAAAATACTTAATTAACAACATTAAATCAAGGGGAAATGCTTGGGAATCAAGCATAAAGAATATGAAATAAGGTTATAAAATCGTACCATATTTGGTCCGATCAAAGACCCATGCATACATGCATCCTAGATGATGCTAGATGATGTTTGATGCACATGGAAATGAGTTTGAGTAATCAAAGGTGAGTTCTTGAGTGATTTTCTCTCTTGGAAAATATGCTAAGTTAAAAATATGATTTTGAACTCTTAAAGACAAAGTGGCATATATATGATGTCCAAATTAAGCTACATCGTTTTGATAAAAATCACACTTTTTGCCTTGGTCGCTGTACAAAGTACTTTTTGCCTGTACAACGACTCACCTAGGAATGAAGAATAAGTTCTTCATGGTCGCTCTACATACATCGATTCTGTAGAGCAACCGAACAGTGACAGAACTCTGTTCTCTCGGGTTTTCAAATGCTGTTGTACGGGCGATGTACATACATCGCTTTGTACAGCATCTGAAAAATGCAATCAGGTGTGGCGCTGTATGTAGGGCGACTGTACAACACCTGAGACGAAATTGTACCAGGTCTCAGATAGACGCTGTACGTGCAGCGCTTTATACAGTGCATGTATAGCGACCTCTACACCAACATGCATCCTAATGCCTATCCTATCATGGCAATTATCAAACAAGATGCAATCAATTAAAACATGCATGAAGAGAGTTCAAGAACATGAATGCATTTATATAAAACACACAATATACAAGAGGGTATAGATATGCATGAGTTGTGTGTATATACAACTAAGTCTCTTCAATGCAAATAAGCACAAGTGTTTTACCTTTGAAGTGCTTATCAATTTGAGATCTTAAGAAGGGCCTTTGTTGAGCATGATCACCAACAATAAATTTCCTAAGCTACCCTTACATTTCAAACTCTAATTGTGGTTTGTCACCGAGATGAGCCAATCAAACTTAAGTAACTTACAATCTCCCCCTTTGGCTATTTCGTGACAAAACCACCACTTACATTGATCCTCATAACAAAAAATGAAACTAAAGGTTAACAATGATTTTCTACATTACAAAGAGATATTTAAAAGCTAGATCTTCAAGTCATCAATCTCTTGTAGAACAACCAATCTTTCAAAACAAAGTTTCTACACTATCCAATACAAGTGTATGTGAGGTGATCAAGTGAAATCAAAACAAGCATTTGCATTTGTTAACCGCCTTTTTTGGCAGGGGTCCAAAGAAGAATTTTCCATCCATGCCAAGGTCATTTGATTGTTGAAAGAATAAACCCAGGGTCTCGAGGATCCCGCTACCACACTTTCCCGGTACCCCGCACCTGGTACCCTGTACCCTGTACCCCGTACCCCGTACCCCGTACCATGGTTCCTGCCCAGACCGGTCCTCCGAGCATCTCTTCGACCTCCTAGCATAGAAGGCGTCAGCAATGGAGGTCTTAATACACCATCAGCCAGATTACCAAGGAAGAGCTAGACCACACCATAATAAGAGCAGCATGCAGTAACACATAATTAATGAAAAAACAGTCAACTCTCTAATGGCCATTCACAACGCCATTAATGAGAAATCAGTTAACTCTTTAATGGCCATTCACAATGCCATTAATGAGAGAATATTCAACTCAATCAATGCCAAATCATTGTTCTTATAATTGTGGATTGATTGACTAAATTGATGGAGTGGGCAACAAGAATTAGAATTTATAAATATGATAAAGTTCTTTATTGAATAGGGGCTTCGGCTTCTTCTCCTTTTCTACTGATTGCATAAAAAGGCCTACGCTCGCCTATTATTGTAAGCTCTCTGGAGCACTTATGTTACATTATTCTCCTACTTGTGTAAGCTCCCTAGAGCACGTCTTATTGATAAATATATAAAGGATCTCTCTCCACTAGATACTACCTAGGGTTTTTCAGCATATGATCATGCATGATGCTTTTTCCCCCTAGGCCAGTCCACCTTCTACCAAAAGAATTGTCATTCTCCCTTCTATCTCTTTTATTATGCATGTATGTGAGTTAGATTCCGACCCCGCTGGTCCAAGCTCTCTTATCCGCCTATCCGCATGACATGCCACAATAAAGCCCCGACGGGCGGGGTGATTTTTTGCTCCTACCTACTGCACCTTACTCTAGACATTTTCCTCGTACAAAACCATGAGGTACCTACCCTGCTGCAGCCTACCGGTAGCAATTTGAGGGTGTTAATTGAAATTCCTCACCCATAGCGAATTTTTGGTTAACACTTTGGCGCCGTCTATGGGAAATTCACTAGACCAACGTGGCTTCCTTGTCTCTACATGAGCGTTTGTTTCTTTACCTCTTACATATTAAAACTACACATGATTTAACGCATCCTCCAACTATGTTCACTGCATGCTTATTTCATGATGTCATGATGCCCTGAAACTTTATTTCACCCTATTAGTTCCTTTATTACTAGTGTGATTTTATAAAAAAGTTTGCATGGATCCTGTGAACTAAATGATTATATATATATATATATATATATATATATATATATATATAAAGGGTTTTGCATGAATCTTGTAAACTAAATCAACGCCTATTACAGTCGGTTGATATTTTGCCTTATATATGTTGCTACTTAAATATGTTGAACATATGGAGTGCATCATCATGTAGATCCATGAGATATAAGCGATTTATTGCCACGCAAGTTCAAACTTCTACTATTAAGATGATAGATTCATTATTCATGACATGTTATTCATGTGCTATATACTTTCTCCATATTTGTATGTACTGCATGTGCAACATGAATGGTGCTTCACTTTGTCATTTGACGACTTTTGTTTGATGTGGAGCAAATATGATGTATGGGACTCCTAGCGGAGCCGGTATCTTATGCTGCCCCAATGCAGTAAGTCTGCTCACATACTTGTAGAGCTCCTCTACAATCGCTCCGCTACTGGTAGATCTCCTATCCAGCAAATCCATCCAGGTGCTCCTAGAGCTCCTATGCAGTAGAGTTGTACCTTCTCTACTTTTCTTACAGAAGATTTGCTCCGGTACCGGTAGATCTCCTATCCAGCATATCTACCAAAGTTGCACTTATACATATGGATCCCCTCATGACACCAGATCCACTCTTCAAAAGCTCCTAGTTCTCAGCTATTCAAGTCCTAGGAGATAATTGGAAGCAATTTGGAAGATTTTCAATCAGGCCTGAGAAAACAGCATCTGCTAATGGGTCAACTTCAAGAATTAAACTGTATCATCTCAGAAGGAACTGGGTTTCAATCCTTATATGGTTGGAAAGGTACAGAAGTTAGCTTTCCGTAGAATTATACGGTTCACGATTTTGAGTTTTCTAGAATGAGTTATGACAATTTTACTACCTAAAGGTCAGCCCGGAATTTCTGCTGCTGATGGGTCAACTTCAAGAATTAAACTATATCATCTCAGAAGGAACTGGGTTTCGAGTCTTATATGGTTGCAAAGGTACGGAAGTTAGCTTTCCGTAGAATTTTACAGTTCACGATTTCAAGTTTTCTAGAATGAGTTATGACCATTTTACTACCTACACGTTAGCCTAGAATTTATACCGGGATTTTGGAAATAAAGCATTGCAGGTTGCCTCTGTGATCACTAGGAGTAGCACGACCAGTAGAAGACCAGTGAAATAAAGCATTGCAGGTTGCCTCTGTGATCATCAGGAGTAGCACGACCAGTAGAAGACCAGTGACTCCTCACCCTTTGTATCAGGCCTAACAACGCCCAAGTAAGTCACTATTGTTCTGATTCTTTTCAGCAGGGTCTAGAGCCTCATTTCAGCTGCTGGGTACTTCTCGATGCCATAGCAAGCCTCTGGACCAGCATCATGTAGGAGGCTCCTCACTTTTGTACCGGGCACCTCAACGCCCAAGTGAGCCTCCTAGGTTTCGTTTCGTTTCGTTTCGTTTTGTCCGAGTGGAGTCCAGAGCCTCATTTCAGCTGCTGGGTACTTCTCGATGCCATAGCAAGCCTCTAGACCAGCATCATGTAGGAGGATCCTCACTTTTGTACCGGGCGCATCAACGCCTAAGTGAGCCTCCAAGGTTCCGGTTCATCCGAGTGGACTCTAGAGCCTCATTTCAGCTGCTGGGTACTTCCTGATGCTCTAAAAAGTCTCTGGACCAGCATTATGTATGAGGCTCTTCACTTTTGTACCGGGCCCCTCAACGCCAAATTGAGCCTCCTAGGTTTCGGTTCGTCAGAGTGGAGTCTAGAGCCTCATTTCAGCTACTGGGTACTTCTTGATGCCCTAACAAGCCTCTGGACTAGCATCATGTAGGAGGCTCTTCACTTTTGTACTAGGCCACTTAACGCCCAAGTGAGCCTCCCAGGTTTCGGTTCGTCCGAATGGAGTCTAGAGCCTAATTTCAGTTGCTAGGGACTTCTAGGATCCCAAACATACCTATAGACCAGTTCCATCAAAGGAGGACTAGCAATTCCTCATTTCTTGTGCCGGGCCACTCAACGCCCCAGTGAATAACCGAGGTCCCAGATCGTTCCGGAGGGATCAGGAGTCCATTGTGATTATTGAAGACTCTCATCTACCCCGAGCAAGCCCTTAAACCTGCTATAATACCTAGGGATTGAAAGCTCACAATTCTCTCTCGCAATCCCCAAATGAGGGACGGTGACCCCTACATTCAGAGATCTGTCTAGGTTACCGATCTATGATAAAAGTGCCTGAAGACCGGGATTTCTTGTGTAGAAATACTTAATGCCCTGGATCGGGATAGCCCCTCTAGGAGGATCACCGTAACGAGCCAGGAGGGCTATATAGCACTCCTGATGCCCTGGACTGGGTTAAACCCCTCTAGGAGGGTCTCCATTACTAGATCAAGACCAGGAGGGTTACATAGCACTCCTTATGCCCTGGACTGGGTTAACCCCTCCAAGAGGATCTCCATAACTGATCGCCTCAAGCCCAGGAAAAGCCATATGGCATTCCTACTGCCTTGGTCGGGGAATACCCTCCTCCAAGAAAGATCTGATACACAAGTGCTTAAATGGTATAGTTGCCAGCCAGACTAAGGATGCGAAGTCATCCTCTAGACCAAGAGAGCCTATATGGCAATCCTGAAGCCTCGGTCGGGGAATACCCCCCTTCAGGACATATCGCCTAAGGACCACGATCCCCTAGCAGGATGCCTGGTGCCGAAGATTCACCAAACGGAAGACCAGGAGAGCCTATACGGCACTCTTGAAGCCTCGGACGAGGAATACCCTTCTCCAGGATAGATCGCCTAAGGATCAGGATCGCTTATCGGGATACCTGATGCCATATATTCACCATATGAAGAACTGGTACTTAAGTGACCTTAGTTGCCTACCAGGACCTTTTCGCCTAAACACCAAGACTCCTGATGTTGGAATATCTAGTACCCTGGTTCGCTTAAGCCAAATGTGCTAGGAACGATTTTTGTTTCAAGTGATGATTACTAGTAAGAAGTGATGAGCAAAATTCTTCATGCATTTCGGATCTTGACTCCGACCCCAACTAGGTATCGGTGTTCAAGTCAGGGGGGACTTTTGTTAACCGCCTTTTTTGGCAGGGGTCCAAAGAAGAATTTTCCATCCATACCAAGGTCATTTGATTGTTGAAAGAATGAACCCAGGGTCCTGAGGATCCCGCTACCACACTTTCCCGGTACCCCGCACCTGGTACCCTATACCCCGTATCTGGTACCTGGTACCCCGCACCTGGTACCCGGTACCCCGACCCCAGTACCTCGACTCCTGTACCCCGTACCTGGTACCCGGTACCCGGTACCCTGTACTCAGACAGGTCCTCCTCGACCTCCTCGACCTCCTAGCATAGAAGGCGTCAGCAATGGAGGTCTTAATACACCATCAGTTAGATTACCAAGGAAGAGCTAGACCACGCCATAATGAGAGTAGCATGCAGTAACACATAATTAATGATAATACAGTCAACTCTCTAATGGCCATCCACAACACCATTAATGAGAAATCGGTAAACTCTTTAATGGCCATTCACAACGCCATTAATGAGAGAATATTCAACTCAATCAATGCCAAATCATTATTCCCATAATTGTGGATTGATTGACTAAATTGATGGAGTGGGCAACAAGAATTAGAACCTATAAATATGACAAATTTCTCTATTGAATAGGGGTTTCAGCTTCTTCTCATTTTCTACTGATTTCATAAAAAGGCCTACGCCCGCCTATTATTGTAAGCTCTCTAGAGCACTTATGTTATATTATTCTCCTACTTGTGTAAGCTCCCCGGAGCATGTCTTATTGATAAATAAATAAAGAATCTCTCTCCACTGGATACTACTTAGGGGTTTTTCAGCATATGATCATGCGTGATGCTTTTTCGCCCTAGGCCAGTCCACCTTATACCAAAAGAATTGTCATTCTCCCTTCTATCTCTTTTATTATGCATGTATGTGAGTTAGATTCTGACCCCACTTGTCCAAGCTCTCTTATCCGCCTATCTGCATGGCATGCCACAATAAAGCCCCGACGGGTGGGGTGATTTTTTGCTCCTACCTACTGCACCTTACTTCAGACATTTTACTCATACAAAACCATGGTACCTAGAGGTACTTACCCTGCTGCAGCCTACCAGGTAGCAGTTTGAGGGTGTTAATTGAAATTCCTCACCCAGAGTGAATTTTTGGTTAACAACATTAAAGAAAACACATAACATCATGCAATGAATGTGGAATGCAATGCTCCCCCTCAACGGGTTACTCCTCATCAATAAGAAATCTCCCTTACCACATACTACTCCCCCTTTTTGTCATGAGATAGGCAAATGAGTATCCCCCAACCGGGTCATTATAGCAAAGAGAGATAGTAGCATACAAGACATTTGTATAGTCATATATAAGAACATTATGCAAGTCAATTTATTGGAAGAGAAGCATGGAGATTTATTTTGTGAAAATGTGTGATAATAATGCTTTGCATGCAAGACATGTTGCATTCAAATCCGAAACCAATGGTATTCGGCAAAGCAAATGACAAAGGTTTCAAATAGATTTCAAACCAATTTCACCATTTGTCATGAATTCAAGCAAGGATATAGAATAATCATTCATTCATTTTTAAAGTGCAACTATATCCAACTTTATAAGTAAAACAAGGAATGAGCGACTTTTGCACCCTATTCGATTTTTCCGGGTAAGATACCCATATGATAGTAGCCATGTTTAACAAATAAAGAATGAGAGACATTAGATTTTAAAATCCTTAGAATGGATACAAGATCCTTTATTCATTTGAGTTTCATTATTGCTTTTCACACATAATTTTGCATTTAAGAATTTGCAATCACCAATTCATGCTTTTCATTTTTAAGCATGTCATTAGAATTTCATGCTTTCCATTTTAAGCATGTCATTTAAAAGAATCATCATGTCATGGAGATAATTATATTATAGGTCATTCAAAGAGTACTTCCTAAGTAAATCTCCTAGTCCAAAAATGCATGTTTGAACATAAATAAGACATGGATTGCAATCAAAGCAATGGTTTACACTTACTGAAAAAAATATCATATAAGCATATGTGCAACCAAGATACTCAAGCAATTAATAAAGAAGCATAATGTTTATCAAAATTTTTGCATGTGACAAGTGTGCAAGATTGCTCTCTTTGCTTGAGTTCCCCATATGGGGTCAATTTCCATACCACATCAATCTACGAGACAAATCCCAATAGATCTATTAAGTGCATGAAACTTAGTTGCATCTAAGGGTTTAGTAAATAAATCCACTAGTTGATCATTTGTACCTACATGTTCAAGTACAATGCATTTGTTCTCAACTGGTTCTCTTATGAAATGACGTCGGATGTCAATATGCTTTGTCCTAGAATGTTGCGCCGAATTCTTAGAAATGTTAATAGCACTCATGTTATCATAAAAAAGAGTTAGAGTACCTTGATTGAATCTGTCACTACTACATAAAAGGTGAAAGAGATCACTTAATATAGATCGTTTTATGAAAAAGTGATCTCTTCTACGAAGTGATCACGTAAAATAGATCAATTAATTTAAACATGATCTTATTTTATAGAAGGGTTAATTAAAATATATCTCTTTATAAAAAAGTGATCTCTTTGTTTATTTAATAATAGATTGTTTTTTTACTCAACTGATCTAATTTTACATTTTTGAAACAAATTAACGGTGTGTTTTATAAATTAATCTAGAGGGGGGTGATGAGAATCAAGAAGCATCACCAAAGGATCCATTGCATATTCCAGTTGGGCCAATTACAAGGGGCCAAGAGGATCAAAGAAGCATTTAATGATGGGCTGATTCTGAGTTGCTGAAGTTCAAGTTCGGCCCAAATCCGAGCTCAACTTCGTGGGCCTCTACAGAGAGCATCTGAAGTCGGATTGTCTATTATAATATGTTTTCGGAAAGCCCAAGACGAGCCCTACAGATGGTATGAAGACTCCGGCATCCGTAAAAGATCACAACAGGCCGAAAATCGGCAATCTAGTTTGTTGCGTGAAGACTTGATGCTGAGGAGTCCGAATTTCAGTTTTCCTTATTGGTTTCTAATGAATAATGAATTGATTTGTTTCCAAATATTAAGGGCTGATTTGTTTCCAAAATATAGCCTTCCAAATAGGGAGCAAGTCAATTAGTTGATTGTTTTAGTTTATTTTCTTTCCCGTTTGTAAGGCATTAATTGCCAAATATTTATTTCCTTTTAAGTTTTAGGGTTTCAGTATTTAAGGATCCATTTGATGTAATTTTTCGGTAGACTTTGATTTGAATGCAAATTGAGAGAATTTTCTCTATTGTTCTTTGAGAACTAATTGGAACTTATCAGAATTCTCTGTGGCGTTCCTCCTTGACTTATCAATCGAGTATTACATCCTTGATTGTGGCATCCTCCTTCATACCAAGGTTCACATCTCATTATAGGTGTTGGGTCGCGGTTTCCATCCGAACCAGAGGTTAGAACGATCCTAGGCATCAATCTTGATACAATCGACGAGGTTCGTATCAGGGGGTGAATAGATTTTAATCGTTATTACCCAATTTTCACATGTATGTCAATTTTATGAAAATACCCCTAACTAGTCAAAAAGACAAACAAGTGTAATATGGTGCGGAATGTAAATAACACTTGATATTTACATGGAAACCCTCACGGGAAAAACCACGGGCTGTTATGTGCACCACACAAGAACCTCGAATCCACTAATTGAAATGATTACAACCTAATCCCGGTATAAGTGGACCTAGTCCAATTGCTTGCGAATTAAGCAACCTAATCCCGGTCACAACACAAGACTTAATTTTCTAAGAAGAGATAATAAAACCTATGTGAATATGTGAGATATTCAAAATGCAATTTAGAGCTAGGTAACCCTATATACTCGATTGATAAGTCAAGGAGGAACGCCACAGAGAAATCTGATAAGTTCCAATTAGTTCTCAAAGAACAAAAGAGAAAATTCTCTCAAATTTCATTCAAAATCAAGTCTCCGAAAAATACATCAAAAGGACCCTTAAATACTGAAACCCTAAAACCAAAAAGGAAATAAATATTTGGCAATTAATGCCTTACAAACGGGAAAGAAAATAAACTAAAACAAGCAACTAATTGACTTGCTCCCTATTTGGAAGGCTATATTTTGGAAACAAATCAGCCCTTAATATTTGGAAACAAATCAATTCATTATTCATTAGAAACCAATAAGGAAAACTGAAATTCGGACTCCTCAGCATCAAGTCTTCGCGCAACAAACTAGATTGCCGATTTTCGGCCTGTTGTGATCTTTTACGGATGCCGGAGTCTTCATAACATCTGTAGGGCTCGTCTTGGGCTTTCCGAAAACATATTATAATAGACAATCTGACTTCAGATGCTCTCTATAGAAGCCCACGAAGTTCAGCTCGGATTTGGGCCGAACTTGAACTTCAGCAACTCAGAATCAGCCCATCATTAAATGCTTCTTTGATCCTCTTGGCCCCTTGTAATTGGCCCAACTGGAATATGCAATGGAACCTTTGATGATGCTTCTTGATTCTCATCATTCCCCCACTCTTCAAAAGGATTCGTCCTCGAATCTTCACCGTAATGTTGTTGATAGCCTGCGACACTTCATCAAAACACTGCAAAAGAGAAACAAGAACACTAGGCCAAGAAGTTGGCTGATTTGAAAACAATGCCCTTTTGATCTCTCTTTTTTTTTCTTCACTAGCGAAAATTTTTGTTTCCTTTTCACTCTTTTTTTCCTCATGAGCAAAAAATTCTGTTTCTATTTCACTCTTTTTTTTCTCACTCACACAAATTCTTATTTCTTTTTGGCTCTTTTTTTCCTCAATAGCATAATTTTCTGTTTCTTTTTCACTCTTTTTTTCTTTTTTTGCTGTCTCGATCTCTCTTTCTTTTGTCTCTCTTTCTTTTGAACTCTCACTCTCCTTTTTTACATCTCTCTTTTCTTTTAACCTCACTTGATCTTCATATACTTGTATTGGGGTTAAGGGTACAAGAGTGATTCGTTTTTTATTGAGTACAAATGAGTATCTATTTGTATAACCATCATGAGTTACACGCCTATCAAACTGCCATGGTCGCCCCAAAAGGATATGGGTCGCATGCATCGGTACCACATCACACAAGACTTCATCTTTGTAATTCCCAAAGGAAAAGGATACCAACACCTGTTTAGTCACCTTTATCTCCCCACTATCATTCAACCATAATAGATTATAAGGTTTTGGGTGCTTCAAAGTGGCAAAATTCAGTTTTTCTACCAAACTAGTGCTAGCCATATTAGTACAACTCCCCTCATCAATAATCATGCTACATACTTTATCATTAACATGGCATCGGGTGTAAAAAACATTGTCACGTTGTACATCGTCAGACATGACAACGCTTTTTCTTCTTTTTTTATTTGTTGTCGGGTCTTGGTGCTAATCATGCTAAGAGCAACACTTTCATTTCTGGAGTGCCTGATGCAATTAGTCAGCAACTCATCAACCTTTTTGGTTACATGGTTGGTTCCCTTCCTATTCGTTATTTGGGGATTCCTATTATCTCTTCTAAATTGAATTTGCGTGATTGCTCTCCCCTTGTTGATAAAGTTTCGAGTAGACTTTCTTCTTGGTTGAATCGGTGCCTTTCTTATGCTGGTCGTCTTCAACTTATTATCTCGGTCTTAACCAGTAGTCAAGTGTTTTGGGCTAGTCATCTTTGTCTTCCTAAAAAGGTCTTAAAGGTAATTGAGCAGAAAATTCGTAGCTTTTTATGGAATGGGGTTGAGGGTAGCAGCAAAGGTTCTAAAATTGCTTGGTCTGATATTTGTATTCCTAAAAAAGAGGGTGGTCTTGGAATCAAGGACCTCTTTTTGTGGAATAAGGCGCTAATGATTAGGCACATTTGGAATCTAGTTTATGGCACTAATAATCTCTGGACTTCTTGGATCAATGCCTACCACCTCAAAGGTTCAAGTTTGTGGGAGGTGAAAGCTCCTCATACCTGTTCTTGGAATTGGAGAAAGCTACTTCATCTTAGGCCTTTAGTTCGTCCTTTATTTCAGCACATTATTGGTAGTGGCTTGAACACTTCCTTATGGTTTGATAATTGGCACCCTGATGGCCCTATTTGTTCGAAATGGAGTTCCCGTGTTATCTACGATTCTGGTCTCCCTGTAAATGCAAAGGTTAATGCCATTGTCCGTGGTGATAATTGGAGATGGCCTGTTGCTATGTCAATTGATCTTGCTGAAATAAAGAGTCATATGCCTTCTTACAATCCAAACTCCATTTTAGATGATATTATTCGGTGGCTCCCCTCTCCAAATGGTATTTATTCTACTGCTTCTGCTATGGAGTCTTTTAGAACCCATCACTCTCTTGTTCCTTGGTTTAATATTGTGTGGTTCCCTCAGAATATTCCAAAGATGGGTTTCATCCTTTGGTTGGCTATTAAAGGTAGGCTTTCTACCTTGGACCGTGTTCAGCGCTACGATCCTCAAGTTATTGCTACATGTGTCATTTGCAATTCTCAAAACGAAACTCATGCCTACCTTTTCTTTGAGTGTTTGTATAGCAAAGCCATTTGGACTCATCTCTTGAACAAGTGTGGTTGTACTTGGATTGGTCTCAGCTGGAATGATTTAATTGATTGGATTTCCATTCATTGGAAAGGGAACTCTCCTTCCACTGTGACTAAAAAGCTTTGCCTTGCAGTGGCTGTCTACTTTATTTGGAGAGAGCAAAATTGTCGTATTTTTAAGAGCTCTAGAAGGCCTAATGCAAAGGTTACCCGGACCATTATTGACACTATTCGTAGCCAGCTTTGTTCTATCAATTTGAAGGATTGGCCTCTGATTGCTATGAATTGGAATGTAACCTCTAGATGATACTTGTGTTGTTGGCTGTTTGTTTGCTTTCTTTAGTGTTTTTTTGCATTGTTAAAGCTTTTGTTTAGCTCTTGTTTATGAGCTTGTTGTTTTTGAGCTTTTTGTTGAGCTTGTTTTGGGCCTTAATGCTCTGGTTTCTTTGTTTCCTGGGGTATGCCCCTTGTATTTGTACATTCTTTCCTTTTTCTATGATACTATTTATTTACCCAAAAAAAAAAAAAAAAACCCTATATACTTATCTAGGATGATGATTTTGCAATTAAAATAATCCTAGATATCAATGGCTAAATAACATGTCATAAAGCTTAGCTAATCACAGATTAAACAACCTAGATATAGCTAACAAAATACAACACTCAATCATGTCAACACAACAATCTCTATTTTGTATCTAGAATATATTCTAAGAACATACAAATAATATAAGAGATGCTAATGATAAATAAAACACTAATTATGTAAGATAATAGTGAAGAACTTACCAAAGAGTGTGTGTTGACCAAAACCCATGCAAGCAAGCATCCTAACTATGCTAGAAAATGCTAGATGATATTTTGATGCATATGAGAATGGTTTTTGAGTGTTAAAAATGTGTTCTTAATTTGATTTTCTCTCTATAAGGTTTCCTTTTCTTTGATTGGCTTATTTCGTAGACAAACCACAATTGGGGTTTTTGTAAGGGTAGATTAGGCTCTCAAGACCTCAAGAGGAGAAGCACCAAAGGTATATTTCTTGTGCTTACTTTGCTTTGAAGAGATGTAGCTGTACACACACACAACACTTGCATAATTCTTCTTGAATGTTGTGGTTATATTTTGTGTGCATTATTGATTATTTATTCTTTCTTCTTGCATGTGTTTATTTGCATCTTATGATTAATGTCATATCATGTTAGGCTTAAGATGCATTTCTTTTGACCCTTGCACAATTGCATGCGTTTTCTATGAGAGGCGTCGCTGAGAAGGCTTTACCCTTCTCTGCCGCGGTTGCCGCTGTCATGGGCGTACCGCGGCACTCAAGCGACAGAGATGTATTATCTCTGTTGTGGTACCTGTCGTAGTTGGATAACCGCGGCACTCAAGCGACAGAGATGTATTGTCTCTGCCGCGGTGCATCTGCCGTGATCTGACCAACCGCGGCAGTCGAGCCACAGTAATAATTTTGCTGTGTTGCAGTTATAGTGCCGTGGTTGATCAACCGCGGCAGTCATGACCGCGGCAGTACGTCAGCGAGAAGCTGAAACGCTAAATTCAAAACGGCACCACTTTACTTGGATCTCATATATATATGTGGCTTTCATCCTAGGTCATTTTTCAAGAGTTCAAGAGCCATTTTTTACTTAGCATATTTTTCCAAGAGAAAAATTTCACCAAGAACTCACCTTTCTTTACTCAAACATCATTCCATGACCATCAAACATCATCTAGCATCTTTCTTGATCATCTAGATATCTTTTTGCATGGAATTTTCATCTCACTTTGCTTGGTAAGTTTTTCACTTATATCTTACATATTTTGTGTCTTTCTTCCCAAGCAATCTCTTTTATTACTTGTATGTCATTGATATATATCTTAGATACAAGTTAGAGATTAGTGTTTTGAATGTTTGAGAGTTGTATTGTGATAGCTTGCTAGGTTTTCATTATCCTTGATTAGCTAAGCTATTTGCCATGTCATTTAGCTCTTGATATCTAGGATTGCATTTCTTGATATATCATCATCCTAGATAAGCATATAGGGTTACCTAGCTCTTGTTGCATTTTTGAGTATTTCATATATCCACTTAGGTTGTAACTCTCTTCATTGAGAAGTAAGTCTTGTGTAGCTTCCGGGATTAGGTTGCGTAAATCACAAGCAATTGGACTAGATTCGCTTATACCGGGATTAGGTAGGTGTGTGATTACTTCCGGGATTAGGTTGTAATCGGTTACACATTTAGTGGATTCGAGGTTTGAGTGTGGCTTACTTACTAGCCCGTGGTTTTTCCCGTGAGGGTTTCCACGTAAATATCAAGTGTTGTTTAATTTCCGCACCATATTACACTTGCTATATTTTATTGACTATTAGGGGTTTTTTCGTAATTTTGACCTTACATGAAAATTAGGTAAATTTAATTAAAATCTATTCAACCCCACCCCACCCCCCCAGATAATATATTACACACCGTTTTCTACTGTTTTATCACAAAAAAAGGTATGTTCTACTGTTTTCTTCTTTTTTTTAATTATTTTAATTATGTGTGAATATATTTTGTTTCTTGATTTCAAATTTGAAATTGATAATTGATGAATGATTATTTCTTGGGTTTTTTTTTTTTCAAGGTTGGAAACTCAAAATCTAGCAATCATTACTTGGAAAATTTTCTTTCAACAAGGTATGCCACTTATTTTGTGTTATATTTCTAACTATACATGGAGATAATACTAATGTTTGAAGTAATTTGGTATCAATTTAAAAAGAAAATTGAAGAAGTGCATGTTTGTAGTTGTTGGATTTTAGTTTTATATATTTATATCAGTATCAATTAATGTGCACACCAACTGTTTGATAAAATGTCCCTATAGAGCTAAATATTATTTTGGCATGCAATTTTTTTTTTTTCATATCCAAAGTCTCATATAATCCCAAAAGTAAGTTCGTATGTTAAAAGTTTTTTTTATTGATATAATTTTGTTACTTGTACTTTTTGAGAATGTAAAATTTAATATTTTAATATATATATATATATATATATATATATATATATATATATATATATATATGATTTCCATTTACTAGAAAAAGTAGTTTGTTTTAATATTTTTATATAAGTTGTTATATACTATATTAATTTTAAAATTTATATGTCAATCCATTTAAAGAAAATATGATGAGGATATAAAGCATTGTGATTACAACAACATTCAAAGGAACAAAATAAAAACTTATGGTAATCATTCATTGTACCCTTTTCTTTTCAAAAGTTCTTATTCTTGATTGTCGTATTTTTTGTTATGCAGATTCAAAAGAAATCTTCGTATACAAAGAAGATATTGATATTATTCGAGACAATAGGATTGACTTTACGAGGGATTGCATATGAACGTTGAAATATTGAACTTTGATGGAAAGTTGTAGTGCATATGAATGTTCAAATGTTGAAATTTATTGAAAGTTGTAGTATTGAACTTAGATGAATATTGTGAAGGCTTTTTTTTTTTTTTTTTTTTTTGGGTTTTGAGATGTCTTATAAATTGGTTTGAATTTAATTGAATAAAGTTATTGAAAAAGAAAATCAATTGTATTGTGAGTTTTTATGAATGAATGTTATATATATTTTTTATTATAATCATTATATTATAATATAAAAAAAAAATCAATTATTACATTTAAAAAAAAAAAATCATATCTTGACAACAAATAATAAACAGATCATTTTTTTATTAAAAAAAAATGTTATTTAATGTCTTGAATAGTGATCACTTTTTTAGTAAAAGTGATACTTATTGGATTTTACTAGATCACTTTTTAAGTGATCTTTGCTATAGATTATTTTTAAGATCACCTTAATAGAGATCGCTTCAAAAAGTGATCTCTGTATGTTTTTAGATCATTTAAAAAGTGATCTCTATGAAGTT
Source organism: Acer yangbiense (assembly GCA_008009225.1). Classification (NCBI taxonomy): domain Eukaryota; kingdom Viridiplantae; phylum Streptophyta; class Magnoliopsida; order Sapindales; family Sapindaceae; genus Acer; species Acer yangbiense. Next base: position 37,865,179 of record CM017768.1, read on the forward strand.
TTTTGTAGTAGTGCGTAGTTGACAAGCATTTGCTTCATCCAGAGGAGTTGTGTGCATCCACTCCGGCGGCAATATATTCGTTTTCGACCATGGACAAGGAAATGGAGTTTTGCTTCTTGCAAAACCACGACACCAAGTTGTTCCTTAGAAAGAAGCAACCGCCCGATGTGGTCTTTCTATCATCACAGTTCCCTACCCAATATGCATCACTAAAGCCAACTAAACTAGCATTAGTGTCAAAAGAGTACCAAATCCCATAATCGAATGTACCATTCACATAGCGAATGATTCTCTTAACGGAAGAGAGATGAGACTCCTTAGGATCCGATTGGTACCTAGCACACACACCTATACTAAAAGATATATCAGGTCTACTTGCAGCCAAATAAAGCAAGCTACCAATCATGCCACAATATAAAGTTTGGTCCACACTTTTTCTACTAGCACCCTTGCTTAGCTTCAAAGTGGTACTCATGGGTGTATCACAATGTTTGGCATTTTCAAGACCAAACTTCTTCACTAGGTTTTTAGCATATTTAGCTTGGGTTATAAAAATCTCATCATTTAATTGCTTAATTTGCAAACCTAGGAAGTAACTTAGCTCACCAACAAGACTCATCTCAAATTCATAAGACATAATATCAACAAATTGTTGGACTTCGATGTTGTTGGTGGAGCCAAATACAATAACATCAACATATATTTGAGCTAAGAAAAGCTCATCATTATTTTTCTTGATGAAAAACGTCTTGTCAACACTACCCCTTGTGTAGTCATTGCCAGCAAGAAATTGAGTGAGACGCTTATACCAAGCTCTTGGCACTTGTTTCAACCCATATAAAGCCTTCTTGAGGTGATATACATGGTTGGGGAGTTGTGCATCCACAAACCCCTTGGGTTGCTAAACAAACACTTCCACTTGCAAGAAGCCATTGAGGAAGACACTCTTCACATCCATTTGGTGCAATTTGAACTTGTGCACATAAGATATGGATAAGAGAAGCCTTATAGACTCTAGACGGGCAATGGGAGCAAATGTCTCATCAAAGTCAATACCCTAAATTTGAGAGTACCCTTGTGCAACAAGCCTTGCCTTATTACGCACAATGCTGCCATCCTCATTGGATTTGTTCCTATACACCCATTTGGTGTCTATGACATTTGTGCTTTTAGGCCTAGGAACTAGAGTCCAAACCTCATTCCTTACGAATTGGTTTAGCTCTTTTTGCATGACAAGAGACCAATATTCATCTTTTAATGCCTCATCAACCTTTTTGGGTTCAATTTGAGAGGTGTAGCATGTGTAGCTAATTAGATTAGCTATTTAAAGCCTAGTCCTAACACCCTCATTGACTTCCCCAATGATGTCATTTTTATCATGGAATTTCCTAACCCATGGAGTGGGTTTATTAGAGTTCAAGAGAGGAACTCTATCATGAGGTTGTGTGTCCTCTTCATTAAGGTTAGACCTCCCATCAATAGGAGTCTCCACAACATTCTCCAAGAGAGAATCATCAACTATAGATCCCTCATCCTCATGGTTAATAGTTTTGAGCCTACAATCATCTTTGACAACATTAGATGATTCCATGACGCTTCGAGTCTTCAAGTTGAAAATTCTATAGGCTCTACTATTCATGTCATCGCCAATAAGGATACTATCATCACTCTTAGCATCAAACTTAACAAGTTGATCATGGTCATTTATAATGTAGCATTTGCTTCCAAAAGAGTGGAAGTAGCTAACATTTGGCTTTCTACCTCTCCACAACTCATAAGAGGTTTACCTAGTACCGAGCCTTAAGAAGACTCTATTTCCTATATAGCAAGCCGTATTGATGGCTTCAGCCCATAGGTTCATAGGGACATTGTTACTAAGCAACATCGCACGGGCCATCTCTTGAAGGACCCTATTTTTCCTCTCAACAACTCCATTTTGTTGAGGTGTCCTAGGAGCCAAAAACTCATGGGATATGCCTAAGCTATTGCAATAGCTTTCAAAGTAGGCATTCTCAAACTCCTTCCCATGGTCACTTCTAATCCGTTTAATGCTTTTAATGTTAGAGTCTTCTTCGTTTTGAATTTTAGTGCAAAGCATTTTAAACTTATCAAAAGTTTCACGTTTTTCTCTAAGGAAATATGTCCATGTGAACCTACATAAATCATCTACACAAACAAAAATGTATCTTTTTCCACCTAAACTCTTGGTTTGCATGGGACCCATAAGATCCATGTAGAGAAGCTCTAGGGGCTCCTTGGTGGAGAGATACTTGCCCGTCTTGTGCATGCTCTTGGTTTGTTTCCCTTGTTGGCAAGGTCCACAAACACCATTGACTTTCTTCCCAAGCTTGGGAAGGCCACGCACAACATTGAACTTTTCTAATATCCGTAAATCCCGATAGTTCATGTGGCCAAGTCTTTCATGCCACAACTCAATTTGCCCATTCTTGGACATATTACAAGAGACAACTCTAGCTTCAAGACAATAGCAATTGTCACTAGATCTCATTCCTTTCAACAAGGTTTGTCCATCGGGGCTTTAGAATTGAGCAATCATTCTTGCTAAACAAGATGGAGAGTCTTTCATCACTAAGATGTGAAATTCTTATTAGATTGGCTTTCAAGCCATCTACATATAAAACATTTGACAAGGAGGGTAAACCGGGAATTGAAATGGTTCTTTTCCCTACAACTCTCTTTTTAGACCCATCACCAAAGGTGACAAATCTCCATTCCTTCATGACAAGAGTAAAAGTTTCCCGTCATGTGCCTAGAGCACCCACTTTTTAAGTACCAAAAATTAGAAGAATATGCCATCAAGGCAATTTGAGCAACATGGCAAAAGTATTCATCTCTTCTAATTCACCTAGGTGAAACATTTTCTTTCCTAGTGGTCATTAGTACATGGGCTCTAGATGTCCTAGAATCATGCAAATTGCTTTTATTTTTCCTAGGAACATGCATATTGGCTCTACATTTTTTCTTTTCAATTATGCTTTCAACACTATGCATTTTAATGTAATGAAATCAATTTGGTCTAATATGGCCATCAATACCACAAAAATGACAAATGGAGTAAAGTGAAGAATCATACCATGTCCTCGTGTATGCATTAGAGCTTTCCCATGTCGTTGTGGTTGAGTCAATTCATTGCTTCTTTGTTGTTGAACCGGTCTAGCTTGCTTCCTTGGTTGAGCATGCATGATTGGTCTCTTTCCTTGGTGAGCCATGTGTTGAGGAAAGTTAGCTTGATGAGCTCTTATAGGTTGAGCTTGAGGTTGTCCTTTTAGAGCCACCTTCACTTGAACACTATGGGAGCATTGTCTTAGATCAATCTTCTTCCTAGGATTTTACACCGGTGAAGGTTCTTTATTGCTCAAGCTCTTGACAAATTCAGTCTTGTTAGGAGTGAAGGTCTCCTTGTCATCTTCAAACCCAAGACCTCTCTTGTTACAAGGATTTTTTCCAACACTTAACATGTGGTCAAGCTTCTCGGTGCTTGAAGCCATCTTAGTCATTGCCCTTTAGCTTCTTCAAGCTCCCTTTTCAAACCTTCTTCATTCCTTAGATAAAGCTAACTCATCTCTTAGCTTACCTTCAATCTTCTTGGATCCCACTACTTCTTCACTTAAGTGGGTCACTTTGGTTGATAGCTCAAGGTTTTCTACTTTCAACCTTTGAATTTCCTTTTTGTTCTTCATCCTTGAGCTTTCAAACTTGACTATGTAGTCATGAACATCCATACTCTCCACATTTCCATTTATGGAGTGAGATGAATAGTCATCTGTAAGGATTCCCATTCTTTGATTGGTTTATTTCGTGGACAAACCACGTGTTGGGGTTTGTATGTAAGGGTAGTTTAGATGATTGAGGATCATACTAAAAGGCCCTTTCAAGACCTCAAAGGACAAGCACTCCAAAGGTATACTTCTAGTGCTTAACTTTCTTTGAAGAGATTTAGAAGCACACAAACATTTTGCATTCATCTCATTTGCATTCATCCAAACACTGTGAGTGGTTTCGGGATGAGCAAAGAGGGAGAGTCGAACATGAGGCCACCGTTGCTCACCGGCGATAATTACTCCTCATGGAAGGGGAAGAGGAAGCATACATATGCCAAATCCATGATAGGGCGTGGATGGCGGTTGAAGATGGATATGCTCCACCTATGATGACTCCGTTGGATGGAGGAGAAGAAGTGCTTAAGCCTAAGGCACAGTGGGACGCTCAAGAATTTGTTGATTCCATGTGGAACAACAAAGCCTTACATGCCATCCGTTGCGCAGTCAATGAGAATCAATATAAGTTGATTCAAATTACTAGGATAGCCAAAGAGGCATGGGACATCCTAGAAGTTGCTCATGAAAGAACCGAGGTAGTTAGGGACTCCAAGCTCCAAGTTCTCCAAACTCGGTTTGAGACCATTAGGATGGAAGAGCACGAGCACTTCAATGACTTCCAAGTGAGACTAATGGACATTGTGAACCAAAGTCACCAACATGGTGATCCTTACTCGGATAGAAGAATCAAGCAAAAGATCATGCGATCACTTCCCGAGAGGTTCGAGCCCTAAGTGACGGCTTTAGAAGAAAATGACACCTACAAAGAAATGAAGCCGAGCGAAGTCATTGGAAGACTTCTATCCTATGAATCAAGAAAGGCTACCACATCACCTCCTAAGAAGAAAAAGGATATTGCCTTGAAGACATCCAAGATGAAAGAGGAGGAGGATGACTCAAATGAAGACATGGCACTCATTGTCAAGGGATTCAAGAAGTTCTTGAATATACAAAAGAGTGGTTATGGCTCAAAGGGGAATGACTTCAAGAAGAAGAAAACCACTATCAAGAATGTCAAGCCATATCATGAGATGTCTTCAAAAGAGAAGATTCAATGCTACGAATGTGGAGGATTCGGGCATATCTCCAAAGATTGTGCTAACTTGGAAGATGAAATAGAGGAGGCCACCACTTCAAGTGATAGTGATGAAGAGATTGTGGCAAAATTCTTGGCATTAGGTTGCTCTCACAAGCGGGACAACAAAGTGAAAGTTGTTGAAGGAAGTCCCTCAAGCTTGAATGATTGTGAGAACAACTATTTTGCTTTTCTGATCTCCGACAATGAAGAAGAGAATGAGAGTCAAGAAGAAAGTGACTCTAATGAAGATGACTCTTCATCTAACTCCACACATGGATATGTGGAGAAAAAGGTTCTAGATGAATACCTCATTGAGTTTAAAAGCTTAGCAATGAAGACCAAGGAAAAGATACGAAGATTGAGAGAAGAGAATCTAAACCTTTTGGCTCATGTTGACCACTTAAGTGAACAAGTGGATAGATCCAAGAATATTGAAGATAAGCTAAGAAAGGAGTTAGACTTATCTAAGAGGAATGAAGAAGATTTAAAAAGATAGCTTGAAAAGGCTAAAGGGTCAAGGACTAGGATAGTTTCTAGCACCGAAAAACTTGACCACATGTTAAGTGTTGGAAAGAGTCCTTGTGACAAGAGAGGTCTTGGGTTTGAAGATGTTAAGGAGTCCTCCACTCCTAACAAGACCGTGTTTGTCAAGAGCTTGAGCTACAAAAAAGCTTCACCGGTGCAAACTCCTGGGAAGAAGATTGATCTAGGACAATGCTCTCATAGTGCACAAGTGAAGGTAGATCCAAGAAGACAACCTCAAGCTCAACCTTCAAAAGTTCCTCATGCTAACTTCCCTCAAACTCAACTCCATCAAGGGAAAAGACCAATCATGTAAACTCAACCAAGGAAGCAACCAAGTCTTGGTCAACAACAAAGAATAAGAGATCCTATCCAACAACCAAGACAACTACAAAGACATGGGAAGGCTCCTATGCATGCACAAGGACATGGTATGATTCCTAACTTTGTCCCTACATGTCATTTTTGTGGTGTTGATGGTCATATTAGACCACAGTGCTTTCGTTACATTAAAATGTGTAGAGTTAAAAGCATGATTGAGAAGAAGAAAGTTAGAGCTAGAATGCATGCTCATAGGAAGGAAGAAATTCATTTACATGATCGTATGACATCTAGATCTCTAGAACTTTTGACCACTAGGAAGAAAATTGTTTCACCTAAGTGGATAAGAAAAGATGAACCCGCTTGCTACGAGACAAACTTGTCTTTAATAGGTTCAACTAAGTCCAATGGACTTAGTAGGTCCATAGGACCTCATGACCTTCAATGATGAAGGATGGCGATAACCCAATATGGGGAACTCAAGCAAAGAGAGCTATTTTGCATTCTTGTCACTAGCAAAAATTTGAAATATCTTATGCTTCCTTTTTAATTGCTTGAGTAAGCTTGGTTGCACATATGTATATATGTTTTCAATTCAATAAGTGTGAACCATGTTTGTTTACAATCCATGTCATATTTATGTTCAAACATGCATTTTTGGACTAGGAGATGTATATAAGAAATATGATTTGAATGACCTATGGTTATCTCCATGACATGATGATTCTTTAATAACATGCTAATGCCAAATGAAAAAGCATGAAATTCATATAACATGCTCACATGAAAAGCATGAATTGATGATTGCATATTCTTAAAATGCATAACTTGTGTGAAAGCTTATGAGACTCAAAATGAATAAAGGATCTTGTATCCGTTCAAAGGAATTTATATTCCAAATGTCTCTCTTTCTTTATTGGTTGAACATGGCTACTATCATACGGATATCTTATCCGAAAAAATCGAATAGGGTGCAAAGTCGCTCATGCCTTGTTTCGCTTATAAAGTTGGATATAGTTGTTCTTAAATTGAAATCAATATATTCTATATCCTTGCTTTACTCATGACATTGGTGAAATTGGTTTGAATTCTTATTTGAAACCTTTGTCATTTGCTTTGCCAAATACCATTGTATTTTGGACTTGAATGCTACATGTCTTGTATGCAAAGCATGTTTGATTCACACATTTTCTTTTAAATAAATCTCTTTGTTTCTCTTAAATTAATTGAGATGCATAAAGTGACTTATATGCTTATGCAAATATCTTGTATGCTACTATCTCTCTTTGCTAAGAGTGACCCAGTTGGGGACTACTCCTTTGCCTATATCATGACAAAAAGGGGGAGTAGATTGTGGTAAGAGGAGTTGCAAATTGTAGTGGCAATTGTGCATATTGGGGAGAATATTCATTGAGGGGGAGTAACCCGTTGAGGAGGAGCATTGCATACACATACATTGCATGATGTTGTGCTTAAAATTCTTATATGCAAATGCTTGTTTATTCTCACTTGATCATCTCACATACTCTTGCTTTGGAAAGTATAATCTTTTGTTTTGAAGGGTTGATAGTTCTACAAGAGATTGAAGACTTGGAGTTTTTTTTCATATTCTTATCTCTTTGTAATGTAGAATATCTTTGTTATCCCGTAGATTCAATTATGTTTGTGAGGATCAATGTGAGTTGTGGTTTTGTCACGAAATAGCCAAATGGGGAGATTGTAAGGATTCCCATTCTTTGATTGGCTTATTTCGTGGACAAACCACGTGTTGGGGTTTGTATGTAAGGGTAGTTTAGATGATTGAGGATCATACTCAAAGGCCCTTTCAAGACCTCAAGGGACAAGCACTCCAAAGGTATACTTCTAGTGCTTAACTTTCTTTGAAGAGATTTAGAAGCACACACACACTTTGCATTCTTACATTTGTGTGCATTCTCTTCATATGTCACATTACACACTAGCACTTTGATTGTTATATCTTGTTGTGTATTTATGTGTCTTGTAATTCGTTTCCAGATAGTATTCGGAAACGTCCATGCATGCACTAGAATGTGCTTGGTTTTGCGCAAAGACCGCCTATGGAGAATGCCCTTGGCTTCTCCTTGGTTTTCACCTTTATTGGTGATCGGCAGCCTGGCCGCCGAATGAAACCGCCGTTTGCTTCCAGAAGTGTTTGGAGCAATTCTACGGTCATGATCGGCGGTCACGACCGCCGTTCATACCACCGTTCATACCTGATCGATTTATTCTCTCGGGTTTGATTCGACGGTTGGATCGGCGGCCACAAAACCGCCGTTGTTCCCCTGTTCTTCTCGAGTTCAATTCGACGGTTAGAATCGGTGGCCTGGCCACCGATTGAAACCGTTGAACGGTGCGTTTCAAGGGCAAACTTGTCTTTTCACATGCCCTGTTCTTGATGTCTATAAATATCACACTTTCTCATTTTCTGAATTAATGTTCTTTAACTCTAAGAACCCTAAACTTCAAAAAGAGACATTTGAGAGAAAATCAAATCAAGAACACCTTTTTAAAACTCAAAAACCATTCTCATATGCATCAAATTATCATCTAGCATTTTCTAGCATAGTTAGGATGCTTGCTTGCATGGGTTTTGGTCAACACATATTCTTTGGTAAGTTCTTCACTATTATCATATATAATTAGTGTTTTATTTATCATTGACATCTCTTTTATTATTTGTATGTTCTTAGAATATATTCTAGATACAAAATAGAGATTGTTGTGTTGACATGACTGAGTGTTGTATTTTGATAGCTATCTAGGTTTTTATAATCTATGTTTAGCTAAGCTATTTGACATGTCATCTAGCTTTTAATATCTAGGATTGAATTAATTGCAAAATCATCATCCTAGATAAGCATATAGGGTTACCTAGCCCTAAATGCATTTTTGGATATTTCATATATTCACTTAGGTTGTATTATCTCTTCTTAGAGAATTAAGTCTTGTGTTGCTATCGGGATTAGGTAACTTAAATCACAAGCAATTGGACTAGGTCCACTTATACTGGGATTAGGTAGTTGTGATGATTATTGATCGGAATTAGATCATTTAAACCGGGATTAGGTTGTAATCATTTCAATTAGTGGATTCGAGGTTCGTGAGTGGCGCACATAAAAGCCCGTGGTTTTTCCCGTGAGGGTTTCCACGTAAATATCTTATGTCATTTATAATTCCGCACTTATTACACTTGATATTTATATTGACTAGTCAGGGGCATTTTCGTAATATTGATATACATACGAAAATTGGCTAAAATCATATAAAATCTATTCCCCCCCCCCCCCCCCTCTAGATAGTTTTATACACACCGTGCAATATTTGTTTCATCATCATCACCTTAGTCATTTTCCTCTTGACTCTCTTCCTCTTCTTCACTAACATCTTTGCTCTTGTGGGAGGAGGCAAAGGCTATGAAGTTAGCCACTTGATCTTCATCATCCGAAGATTCATCTCTCTCATCCGAGTTATCACTTCCAATCCAAGTGGTGGCCATCACCTTTCCTTTCTTCTTGTTCTTCGAATTTCCACAATCGGGAGCGATGTGTTCTATGCCACCACACTCAAAGCATTGGATCTCCTTTCTTTCATTCTTCTCTTGCCTTAGCTCAAACTTCTTGAAGGGAGTTTTTTTCTTCAAGTCTTGGCCTTTAGATCCAAAACCCTTCTTCTCGAATTTGACAAAATTCTTGAACCTTCTCATCAATAAGGCCATGTCTTCATCCGAGTTATCATTTTCCTCCTTCTCAACTTTGGAGGCCTTTAAAGCAATTCTCTTTCGCTTCTTAGGAGGTGTAGAGGTAGGACCCTTCCTGATGAGAATAAAGGAATTACACCAAAGGATCCATTGCATGTACCAGTTGGGCCAATAACAAAGGCAAGGGCTAAGAGATTCAAATAAGCACTAAATGGCTTGATTTAAGAAACATGGGCTGATTTTGAAATGTTAAAGCCCAAGATGGGCCCACATGAAGATCAAGGCTTAGTTAACGTCATCAAGACAATTGAATGGGCTGAATAAGAGACTTGGGCGTGTGGTACAAGCTAGGGTTGGAGGAGTCTGAATTTCAGCATATTTCCTAATAAAGAGCTGATTTGGGCATGAGGTACAAGCTAGGGTTGGAGGAGTCCGAATTTCAACATATCTCCTAATAAAAAGCTGATTTGTTTTCCCAAACAAACTCAACTATGATCGCGCCAAATATGTTGTATATTTCGGCCCCTAAACCCATAACCTTTGTCTCGTTTTCGTGCTTTTTAGTGTCGCTTATGGGCTATATGTTCGTATTTGCAAGCATTTCCCTATTTCCGGTGATTAGAGCGCATTACGGGACTTTCGGTTCACAATGTCCATCAACTTTACTTCGAAGTCGTTGAAGCATTCGTTCTCATCCATCCTAAGCAATTCGAATTGCGTTTGGAGAACTTGAAGCTTCGAGTCCTTAACAACTTCGGTTCCTTCATGTGCAACCTCTATGATGTCACACGCCTCCTTAGCGATCCTAGTGTTTTGAATCAATTTATATTGATTTTCGTCCATTGCACATAAGATGGCATGCATCGCCTTCCTATTCCATTTTGATGCCTCAAACTCTTGTGCATTCCATTGCGCCTTAGGCTTTAGCACATCCTCTCCTCCACCCATAGGAGTCATCATCGGTGACGTGTAGCCGTCTTCAACCGCCATCCAAGCCTGGTCATGAATTTGACATATGTATGACTCCATCTTGCCTTTCCAAGAGGCATAATTCAACCTGGTAAGAAGAGGAGGCCTTGTGCTAGAAGCACCCTCGTTGCCACCACCATTTCTACCGTTTCCACTCATAGTGTATATGAATGAATGAAATGAATGCAAATGTATGAAAGATCAAAGAATCACACAAAATGCAAAACACACCAAAATGAGAAAAGGACCACCTATGTATGTCTAGGAACCCGCTCTGATACCAATTGAAACTAATAATTCACGGTGTGTATAAAACTATCTAGATGGGGGGTGAATAGATTTTATCCGAATTTACCCAATTTTCAATATTAGTCAATATTACTAAAAACCCCAATCTAGTCAAAGCAATAAATCAAGTGTAATAAGTGCGGAATAATAAATGACACTTGATTTTTACGTGAAAACCCAAACTGGGAAAAACCATGGGCTGATAAGTGCGCCACACTCGAACCTCGAATCCACTAATGATAAAGTGAATACAACCTAATCCCGGTATAAGTGAACCTAGTCCAATTGCTTGAGATTTACGCAACCTAATCCCGGAAGCTACACAAGACTTACTTCTCAATGAAGAGATAAAATGGCCTATGTGAATATGAATGATATTCAAAGAGCGAATAGAGCTAGGGAACCCTATATGCTTATCTAAGATGGCAAGATGACAATAAACTCAATCCTAGATATCAATTGCAAAATGAAATGGCATGAAGCATGGCTAAACATAGATTAGGCAATCCTATGTAGCTATAACATTACAACACTTAATCAAAACAACACACAAATCTCTATCTTGTTTATATAATATGTCTTAAAGTCATACAAGTAATAAAAAGAGATTTCTTGGAGAGCTAGACACTAAGATTAGATGAAATTAGTGAAGAACTTACCAAGCAAGGTGTATTGTAGAAGACCCATGATGGATGCATCCTATATAGTCATAGATGATGCTAGATGAACTTTAAATGCACATGGAAAATGATTTGAGTTATCAAAGAAGATGAAAGATGATTTCTTTGGTAAATTTCTCTTTTTGAAAAAGCTCTCAATGAAAAATAAGATATTTTGAGAGTTGTGGATGACCTAGAAACCAAAGGGTGTATTTATAGGTGTCCAACGAAACTGCAGCGTATAGGGCGTGCATCATGCACGACGGACTGCTGTGATTCCGACTATTGCAGTTTCCAATCGCAGTAGTTGCACCGCGGCAGAGACGAAAAGTCTCTATCGCCTGCATGCCGCGGTTGTCTCAACCGCGGTAGTGTACCGCAGTAGAGAAGACACATCTCTGTCGCTTGACTGCTGCGGTTGTCCAACCGCGGTAGCACAACCGCGGCAGAAAAGGGCAAGGCCTTCTCATGCTATTTCTCACATAAGAACAATGCATTAAGTGCAAGTGTGTGAGTGAAGTAAATGCATCCTAATGCTTAACATGATATGGCATTTAACAAGCTAGATGCAATTAATTAAACATGCAAAAAGAGATTAATGAACATTAATGTACACAATTAAAAATACGCAACATACAAGAATAAGAATTATGCATGAGTTGTGAGTGTGTGCAACTATATCTCTTCAAAGCAAATAAGCACATAGAAATATACCTTTGGTGCTTCTTCTCTTGAGGACTTGAGAGGGCCTTGGTGTGCAAAGAACCCACCATTAGATGCCTAAAGCTACCCTTACATCAAACCCCAAATTATGGTTTGTCCATGATATAAGCCAATCAAACTTTAAGGAACTTACATCATCATTGGTGGAGCGTAGCCGTCTTCAATCGCCATCCAAGCTCTATCTTGGATTTGGCAAATGTATGACTCCATCTTGCCTTTCCAAGAGGCATAATTTATCTCGGTGAGCAATGGAGGCCTTGTGCTTAAGGCATCCTTGTTTCCACCATCATTTCCACTCATAGTGTTTATGAATGAATGAATGAAATGAATGCAAATGTATGAATAATAAAAAATCACACAAAATGCAAAACACACCAAAAGCAGGGGATCTCCTAAATATGTCTTGGAACTCACTCTGATACCAATTGAAACAAATATGGTGTGTCTAATTATACCTAGGGGGGTGAATAGGTTTTATTCAAATTAATTACCAATTTTTCTTTATTAGTCAATATTCAATAAAAAGCCTCAATCTAGTCAAAAACTCAATCAACTTAATCTAAGTACGGAAAACAATAAATTGTCTTTGATTGATTTACGTGAGAAACCCTCAACAGGGAAAAACTCACGAGCTACTGTGTTAGCCACACACAGTCCTCAAATCCACTACTTGTAATGATGTTTACAACCTAGGTTGACCACCGTCAAACCATACTTGGTCACTAACCTACCACTACTACCCAACGGGCCTTTAATAGCGATTCTAGACCTACTTGCTTGCGCACTAAGCAACTTAGTCACAAGGCTTCACTTCATAAGGAAGAGATCAACAACATAAGTGAATATAATAATATTCAATATGCAAGTAATGCTAGGTTACACTAAATGCTTATCTAGGAATTAAAGATGTCAATAATAACTGTTAACCGCCAAAAATGGCAAGGGGTTCAAAGAAGAATTTTCCATCCAGGCCAAGACTATTTGAAGTAGGAAGACATTACAGGAAGTATCCCGCTACCTAATGCAGGCAGTCGTTGACGCCCGTCGGAAAATATTTTTCTATTCTAATTACCTCGCAAATGCAACGATCAAAGGACTAGTGTAGCAAGTAAGCAAGGGTCGTTGCCACAGAGAGATGGAATCCGTTAACTATATCTAGCTTTAGAGTTTATGAAAGCAATGTAAATGGAATGCGGATGTGTGTGTGTGTGTGGAGAAGCAACTAACTAACTAAAGATAGAAATGTAACCGGGTGCTTGCCTTTCTAATTAGTCTACTCCTAATTACGTTATTCTACTCCTAAAGGCAAGACACCCTAGCTACGAAAATAATGGTGGCTTGGAGATAAGCAAGTGACACGCATGTTGTAGTTCTAAAATATATCCCTGGTGGCGCCAAAAACTTGATCGGCGCACGGACCGGTTCTAATAAACTACGGTAAATGATATGGCACGTGAGTTTGTTTTTACCCTTTCGCAAGTATACGAATCGTTGGCCATGTATAGTGGTTACGAGTAAGGGTATCGTTCCCAACAAGGAGGTGTTTATTTTAAGTTGGTTCTAAGTCTTAGATATATATATATATATATATATATATATATATATATATACAATATAATTACACTAATTACATGCAAGAAAGTAAAAGGGAATGGTCACAAGCAAATTAAACTAAGATTACACTAGGATTAAACTAAGATGGCAATAATTAAACAGCGATTAAATTAACATTAACTAACTAAATTAACTAAACTAACAAGCTTACCAAATCAATTAACTAATTATACACTAATTAACTAAACTAAACTAATTACCAACTACACTCATGCATGGTCATGGGAAAGTGTAGTTGTGAGGTGGTAATGGCATGGAAATGCTAGGAAATGGGTGCATGCAATAAATCCAATACCTAGTTGATAGAAATAAGCTTACAAGATTGGTATTAACCAATCTAACCTAGGATAAGACACATACACAAATAATCATCCATGCATGCTATTGATTTCTCAAATAGTCTAAATCCTATTACATATCAATTAATTGGTTAATCAATTAACATGCATCTATTAAGCTCAAGCAAATAACTAATCAACCAAAATATGAATATTATTACAATCCCACCAATATTCCCAACATCAACATGTAGTAAAAATACAACAACAAGCTAAAGTAAACAAAGAGATAAAGAAAACAACCCAATCTCTTGTGAAGTCTTCAAGTTAGCTAGACTTCTCCTTGTCTTTCCCAAGCTTGGAGTCAAGAGGTGTTGAGAGTGAGCTAGGTTGGTTTGGATGAACTTCTAAGCTATTTCTAAGGTGGTGATTGAGCAATATTTACTTGTTTGGATATTTAGGGATGTGTTTTAGGTTTAGGAAAGATGAATATATATATATATAGGGGAGTGTTTTGGGCATGAAAGGAGCTTGAGTCGATCAAGTTCACGGGTTCCATTCACCAGGTTCGCGGGTTCTTGCCCGCTGCACAAAGTCACGGAGGATTTTAGAGCTTTTCCCGCGAGCTTGAACCTTCTGGACTGCGAGAACTTTCCTGCTACATGAAACCGCGGTCTTCCGGTGAGTTTGGACGTTCTGGATTGCGGGAAAGAAGCCGTTGGAAGTGACCTTGAAGCTTGGTGGCCATGGAGGTTTGGCTTCTTGGAGAAGGAGAATAACTTGTGCATGGAAGTGCTGGAAATAGGTCCATCATGACCGGAAGGAGTTTGGCCGGCGATCTGGGCGAGATTTGGCCAGAAAAACTATCGAAAACGGGTCAAAAATCATCGGGTCATGACCGGGTCTGAAACCAAGTCAGGTCAGGTCGGGTCGGGTCGGGTTGCTCCACCTGGTAAACGGGTCGACCCAGCTGGAGGTTAGGGACGATGACATCATCCCTGTGTCATGCTAACGCCAGGCGGTCCAAAACGGCACCGTTTCACGCGTGATGTGGCAACTGACGCTGTGTTTTGCACGTCAAATTACAATTTGTACCTCTGATCTCTCTCTTAATTGCAGAATCTTCAATCTTCTCCAGAATATTACATTTACCCCCTATTTCTCCAAAATGACCAGAATGCCCCTAAATTCCTCTATTTACCTGAAACACTTATTTAAACCATTAAAATCCCTATTTTACCCAAGAAACAAACACAAAAGGTTGGAAATGGGAGCGCTAAATGTGAACATTTGCAGCGCGATCAGCAAGATACGAGACACACATGGGAAATAAGTTTACCAAACACAAGATGAAAATCATGTAGATTGTTTAACATGTGAATACCATTTAATTCAGTAAAGGGTTCGTTCTCTTGATTAGGGAATTCCCAAAATCAAGTCATCACTCTCCAAGGTCGTAAGAGTAATTGTGTCTAGGTTTAGACCTATTAAGCACAAGAACATGAATCAAAGCTATCCTAGCAAGTTATGTATAAACTTTTCCCATTCAATATAGCTAATAGCCAAGCTCATACCCGGAATGGTAATCCAAGCACAAACTCAACTCTCAATCACTCTAATCATTCTAAACACATATACATTGAATCATCAACCAACATACATACACAAATGAGATATTTGATTACAACTACTCCTACATCATTAGGTTAATCTACTCCTAATCTCATCCATCCATACATATCGATCTGTAATTCTCCATACACATGAATATCACAATAAGAGATATCAATCATAGATATATCAATGAATGGAACAATACCAAATCAAATCAAAGAACAATACATACATATATTAACATAAGTGTTGGTTTACAAATAATCCCACATGGGTTACACATCATAAGAAAATACAAAGAGATGAGAAATAAGAGATAACCCTTGAAGACAAGTCCTTTAAAAGCTCTCCATATCTATGAACTTCCATGGCTCGACACACGAGCCTTCCTTTCTCTTCATATCTAATCCTCTATGGAAGGCTTTCCATGGAGGAAAATCCTCCATGGAAGCTTGAAGGTTTCTCTCTCTCTTTTGTTGTGTTGAATCTAAGAAGGGTTTCTTAGAGCAAGGTTGTAGGACCCTAGAAAGAGAGGCAAAATGGTGTATTTATAGGTTGGGCAAGTTTTGGGCATGAATGGGGTGTTAAAAGACCAAAAATCCCCTTAAGTCGGTTGTCCCGCTAGTTTAAAACCTCTGTCATGCGGCTTCTTGCGTGGGTTTTTCAGGAGTTATTTCCTCTGTTCCGCGGGTTCATTCCAGCGGTGATAACTCACAGGATCCTTTGATAATACCTCGCGGCTTTGTTCCTTCTGTCCTATGGCTTTTTTCCTGCGAAGGAATTCCCGCGGGTTTGGCTCGAGAGTTCTTTCCAGCGGGCTAGAAGGCTTGAACTAGTTGGTCTTCACCGCGGCTTCATGCTCCCCTACTTCGCAGGTTCTTTCCATGGAGGTATTCCTGCGGTGGTTTTCCAGTGTGGGTTTCGCGTGGCTTCAATCTTTCTGGTCCACGGCTACTTTCCCATGGAAGGAACGAACTAGCGGTGGTCTTCTTCTCTATATATTTGCCCTATTTTGCTAACATTTGATACAAACACTATCTTTATGGGGCATTTACCTGCACATAGCTAAAACACACATTATATACACAAAAATGCTCAAAAACGAACACAAAAGATAGGAAAAGGGAGCGCTAAATGTTAACATTTGGAGCGCAATCACTACCCTGAGAGTAAGATATTTCCAGATAGACTTTCTGCAAATCCAGATCAAGATCAGGGACATTTAGATCCCCAAGTACCAGGAAACAGAGAAATCAAGGTCTTGGGGACTCCGTTACTACATTATCTTGGTACCCTGCTATTGTATCCACCCGACACCTCGATACCCCGATACTTGCAGTCCAATAAAATGCGAGGTACCTGGATACCTCGATCCCTCATAGAACCAGTCTACTAGACAATGGAAGACCAAGACGAAAGGAAGACTATCAAGGAAGAAATGGACCGGTACACCAAGGAACCAAAATCATGCTACAAGAACGACAGTATACACCAACATTTAAATACAAGGAAAGTTGACTTCTCCCGCCACCTTTAAAGCTCCATTTTGAATGGTATTAGTCAACTATGTCAAGATTGCCAAGGAAGGAAACAAAATCACTTGATTATGGGAATCATTCCCACACTTGAAATAAGGCCACTATTAATGTCTCATTGATTGCTTGATTGATTGATTGATTATCAAAGTAACGGGCAAGAAAAAGGGACTTATAAATAATTCAAGACTCTCGAAAGAGAGGGGATCGAAAATTAGACTTTCGACCTACACCATACAACCTTTTTCCACTTATCGACTAGCACGAGATCACCATCGCCAACTGTGTCTGAAAACTCCATACCTAAACCTTCAAGAGATCGCCGTTTTGTACTGCACCATTATATCATTTAAATTGTGTATCTTTTATCAATAAAACAGTGTTATTTCTCCATCTCAATAGATACACTGTGTTAATAGGAATTTGACCCCGTTAACATTTTCATGCTAACACTTTTTGGCGCCGTTTGTGGGAAGTATTCTCCCAACCATTTACAAATAAGACAGTGTATTTGCCAAAAAAGGGAAAGCTTTCTATTGATCAAACAGGGTGCCCAGCCTCCATTTTCGGGCTACAAAAATATATAAATGTAGTAAGAACTAACAAGTAAGTCATGCATCCTCAGCGTCCTCCTTCTCTCCTGCTCACTGGTTCTGGTCTGCAATGCCTGTCTCTTTAGCTACCTTGACCCCTACACCAGCCTGGATCTCCCTAACTCCTAATACCCCAGGTTCAGCAGAATCCTCCATTTCCTTCACTAGACTAGTCTTAGTCCCAACGGGATCCTCTACATCATAAATTTGATCATTTTAATGGGTAGGAAGATCAGAAAATGCTTCCTCAGTTGTCCCAGTTGAATCAGTAGTAGGCAGCATAGGTTCCTAAGACAATGAGGGATCCGGGATAGTGGCTACTTAAGGAGGATCCGCTTGGATCGGAGCAGCATCTAAAAATTGGGCAGCATTGGCCATAATTTGCTCCCGGTCCCACTTTAAGGTAGCTTGCAGGTCGAACGGAGGAGGAAGGGCCTAAGCAACCTCATAGGAAGCAAAGAAGTACCCGTCTGTAAAGGAGGAGTCCACCATAACTTCTAAAGCCTTCATCGCATCCCGTAGGAGATGGTTTTCATCCTGAAGCAGGGTCTTCTCCACCTTCAGACCCTCCCTCTCCTCACGGGGGCGTAGCGACTTGATTGTCTCTATGTCTAACTGTCTAAGGCACGCTTCATCTGCTCTAACTCCACCAAGGCCTCTTGCTTGCCACTTTCGGACTCTGTAGCAAACATGATCAAGGAGTCTACGCTCTTCTCAGTTCAAGCCAAATCCTCTCTAGCCTATTCCAACTCAATCCTGGCTGCAAGGTTGGCCTTTTTTAGAGCTGTTACCTACTGTCTCATAGCCAAGACGAACTTAAAACCCTACAAAAGAGAAGGAAAAAGTTAGTACCTTCTAAAATTACACCAAACAAGTAGAAAGATCAAGGGTCATACCTCAGCAAGTAGGGAAGCTCCCTTTGTGACCAAGATATATGCAGGCAAGGAAGTCATAGACTGCAGACCTCCCCCAGGACAGGCAGATGCAAACTGGGATAGTATCTCCTCCTAGTTGCTATCCCGCGACCCCGATCCAAAAGGCAAATCAACGGGGAGAGTGGCAGCAGTACCAGTATCTTTCTATTTCTCCGTCTTGAGTTGACGCCTGGCAGGTATAGCTAGAAGAGGAGGAGGAGGAGAAACAACTTGTAGGGGCCTAACAGTGGGAGCAGTTATGACCTACTTCTAGACCTGAACAGGAGAGCCCCAGGCCTTGGCAACCCTTGCAGCCATCTCACCCATAGTAGGGCGTGCTAAAGCCAAGGTAGGAAGTGGAGCAGGAGGACGTAGAAGCAACCTTGTTAGAGCCAGAGGTGGAGTTGTTGTAGGCAGATTGGATCCAGATGGGGCACCACATCAGTATTAGTAGTAGGAGAAGGAATAGGAGAATTGACTGGAGAGGGGCCTTGGAGCCCTGGTCATGAAGATGTAGGAGAAGAGGATAGGAGGTGAGTTGTAGAGACTGTCAGAAAACAGGTTAATACCATGCAAAAAAGATTGATAAAGTAAGAAAGAACAAGGGGGAGAGAGCTACATACCCAGATAAGCGATGGAAATCTTGAGGTACCGGTCCAATCTGGCACCTTCATAGGCATCATTAGAGGGGTACTTCATGTTCAAGTAAGATCATTCCTGGATCTTCTTGAAGATGACCTTGGACTCCGTAGAAATTTTTTCTTTGTCCCACTTATCTCTTTTGGTGAACTGAGTAGGAACCGGATACTCAGTCCCACCGATATGCACGGAATGGCCCTAATCTCCTTCTACCACAATCCATTTGTCCTTCCAAGGTTGGTTGAACTTTGTGTTTGCTCCAGGTACGATTAACTTCATATTGTTATGAGCCCTCAAGTAAAACTGGCCCTTGGGACCCAGCGCTAGGTTCGCCACCTGGAAGATGTACCAGATCTCGTCAAAACCCGGTTCCCTCACCATATTGTCCTTCTCACACTGCTCCATCCAGAGCACCAGGAACCCAGTCAAATGCTTCCAGAACCTCGGTGAAATTTGTATGGGGGCAAGCTCTAGAGCATGAAGCGCCTTGCAAAGAGTGGGAGGAAGGGGTAGCCTAACCCCGCACTCAAAGATGGCTACATGAATAAGAAGGAGGCCCGAAAGAGGGGTATACACGTTATAACCCCAATGTGGGAGAGAGAGAGTGATAGCATCTAGAATATGGTATTCTCTTCTTAGACGAACCAGGGTATCAACGATACAGACAGAGTCTGGAACGATCCTGTCATCATGAAAGGAGGAAAGGGGTCCATTAAGCACCCTTGTGAGGTCTACAGCAGGAGTATCGTCCCTCTCATCTTCAATGTCTTCGTCTTCCGATTGTAGGGAAAATAAACGCAACAGAAGTGAAAATTTGATTTGTATAGTTTAAAAAATTTCCTTTAAAAGAAGAACCTTAACCCTTAACTAATTAATGTATAACAAAAGATATCATACGTTTGTCCATGTGACGATTGATGTTGCACCGATTGTAATCTGTAAGATCTTCCAATCCAATCACGAACACGAATCACCTAGGAGTGTGGGCTCCCTTTCTTTGAATTGTGTACCTAAGGATGGATAACAAAAAACTTTTTCTTTTGTTAGTCACAATAGTCTTCCAAGAGAAAATGAAGAACGTTCGGTCACTTATGAGTTCTCAATCTTTTGATCGAAACTCGCGTGAACCTTATTCTAAGTTGTGCACAAAGCCTTTTGATGTAAAAGCTAGTAGTGCACTATCGAAATAAAACGCTTCTTCCCGCTTTTCCCTCTTAGCCGAATTCTACACTATATGTCTTAGAGTTGGATTTTATTTTTCAAGCAAAAGAAAATAACTCTCACTCTAAACCTTAGGGTTGGCCGAATTCTATAGATAGATAGATATATATAGGTGGCCGAAATCCTAACCCAAGGTGGATTTGTGCCTTGTGGCCAAAATCCTCACCCTAGATGGATTTGTCTTGGGCGAAATCCTCACTCCAAGAGGAATTGTGTTTCACCTAAACTTCTATCATACTTAAGAATCCAAACCCTAATCCAACTCTCTAGTGTACTATTAAATTGTGACTATATCAAAAACTTCTTAATTTGTAGATTAATAAATTCCTCTTATTTATCTACTTATCAAATAAAGTCTGTAAGGTTCCCATTTGTTGATTGGCTCATTTCGTGGACAAACCACATGTTGGGGTTCTTGGTAAGGGTAGCTTAGGTGTTGTTGATATTGCTCAAGCCCTTTGAAGACCTCGTCTTGATAAGCACTGAAGGTAAATTTCTATGTGCTTACTTGTCTTGAAGAGAAAGTTGCACACACTCACAACTCATGCATATGTTTAATCCTTGTATGTTGTGTGTCTTATTTTTGTGCATTAATGTCCATTAAACATCTCTTCTTGCTTGTTATTTTGATTGCATCTTGCATTGTCCATTGCCTTAACATGTTTAAGCTTAGAAGTCTTGCATTGCAAAGGGCGCTGTTCAAAGCGCTCTACAAGGCGCTGTTCGAATAGCGCCCACATGACCTGATGCATTTTCAAGAGGCGCTGTACACAAGCGCTGTTGATACAGCGCCCAATTGAGACCTGATTGAAATTGTATTTTAAATGCATCAGGTCTGATGCATTTTGGGTAGGCGCTGTACAGAAGCGCTGTTCGTACATCGCCACTCTATTTTCCCGAGAGAACAAAGTTGGGGCACTGTATAGAAATGCTCTACGTACAGCGCCCAAGGCAATTTCAGGCCAACTTATTTAAAACAACCACACTTTGACTTGGCCTCCTATATATATGCCACTTTGACTTTAGGTCAATCAAGAGAGTTCATATTTAGATTTCATACTTAGGATATTTTTCAAGAGAAGAAAAAATTCCAAGAACTCATTTTCTATTTACTCAAACACTTTTTCATGATCATCAATCATCATCTAGCATCATCCTTGATCATCTAGATGTCTCTTTACATGGATTCTTCATCACAATTTGCTTGGTAAGCTTTTCACTAATATCTTACATATTTTGTGTTTTTCTTAACAAGCATTCTCAATTTATTACTTGTATAATCTTCATATATCTTTTGATACAAGATTGAGATTAGTGTGTTGTATGTTTGAGAAGTTGTATTGTGATAGCTAATTAGGTTTTGTGCTTAATCTTGATTAGCTAAACTATTTGATGTTCATGTCATTTAGTTTTAATATCTAGGATTGTTCTAATTGCATATTAATCATCTTAGATAAGCATATAGGGTTTCCCTTGCTCTATGTTGCATTTGGATATTCATATATTCATTTAGGGTGTTATTCTCTTCATTGAGAAAGTAAGTCTTGTGTGTAGCTTCCGGGATTAGGTTGCTTAGATCGCAAGCAAATCGGACTAGGTTCACTCATACCGGGATTAGGTTGTAATCGTTTTACACATTTAGTGGATTCGAGGTTCAAGTGTGGCTTACTTACTAGCCTGTGGTTTTTCCCGTGAGGGGTTCCACGTAAAAATCAAGTGTTATTTAATTTCTGCATTTTATACTTGATTTATTGCTTTATCTATTTAGGGGTAATTTCGTAATATTGACTAAACACAAAAAATTGGGTAATAAGTTTAAAATCTATTCACCCCCCCTCTAGATAGTTTTATACACACCTTGCTATAATTTGTTTCAATTGGTATCAGAGCGGGTTCCTAGATATACATAGGTGATCCTTGCTTATTTTGGTGTGTTTTGCATTTTGTGTGATTTTTGATCATTCATACATTTGTATTCATTTCATTCATTCATAAACACTATGAGTGGAAACGGTGGAAATGGTGGTGGCAACGAAGGTGCTTCTAGCACAAGGCCTCCACTTCATACCGGATTGAACTATTCCCAATAGAAAGGGAAGATGGAATCCTACATATGTCAAATTCACGACCGTGCATGGATGGCGGTGGAAGATGGATATGATCTACCCAAGATGACTCCCGGTGGTGGAGGAGAAGAAGTATTGAAGCCTAAGGCGCAATGGAACGCGCAAGAGTTTGAGGCTTCAAAGTGGAATAGGAAGGCGATGCATGCCATCCTATGTGCAATGGACGAAAATCAATATAAATTGATTCAAAATACTAGGATAGCTAAGGAGGCATGGGACATCCTAGAGATTGCACATGAGGGAACCGAAGTGGTGAAGGACTCTAAGCTTCAAGTCCTCCAAACTCAATTCAAGATGCTTAAGATGGAGGAGAATGAGTGCTTCAACGACTTCGAGATCAAGTTGATGGACATAGTCAACCAAAGTCATCAACTTGGTGATCCATATTCGGATAGGAGAATCAAGCAAAAGATTATGAGATCTCTCCCGGATAGGTTTGAATCAAAAGTAACGGCTTTAGAAGAAAATAGTGGATATAAGGATATGAAGCCGAGTGAGGTGATTGAGAGACGTCTAGCTTATGAGTCTAGGAAGGGTCCTATCTCCACACCTCCTAAAAAGCAAAAAGGAATTGCTTTGAAAACCTCCAAGGATGAAAAGGAGGTAAGGAAGAATGACTCGGACGAAGACCTTGCATTATTTGTGAAGAGATTTAAAAGGGTCATGAAGTTCGGGAAAAAGGACTTTGGTTCCAAAGGTCAAAACTATAAGAAAAAGGGTTCCTGCAACAAGTTTGAGCCTAGGAAAGAGAAGACCGAAAGGAAAGGGGTCCGTTGTTTTGAGTGTGGTGGGATAGGTCACTTTGCCCCCGAATGTGCAAATCACAATGAGAAGAAAAAGGGAAAAGTGATGGCCGCCACTTGGAGTGGAAGTAGTGATGACTCCATTAAGGGAGATAAGTCTTCGGATGATGAAGAGCTCATGGCTAATCTCCTAGCTTTTGCCTCCTCCCATAAAAGCAATAGTGCTAGTGAAAGAGAGGAAATGAGTCAAGAGGAAAATGACTCAAGTGAAGAAGAAAGTGATTCCTCCTCTAACTCCATAAATGGATTTGTGGAGAAAAAGGTGCTTACTAAATACCATGCCGAGTTTAATGATTTAGCAATCAAGAGCACAAGAAAGATCAAGATGTTGAGAGAAGAAAATCTTGAGCTTTCATCTCATAATGACCACTTAAGTGAACAAGTGGAAAAATTCAAGAAGATGGAAGATAAGCTAAGAGAGGAGTTAGTCTTATCTAGGAGGAATGAAGAAAGTCTAAAGAGGGAGCTTGAAGAAGTAAGAGAGTCTATGACTAGGTTGGATTCTAGCACCAAGAAACTTGACCATATGCTTGGTGTTGGAAAGAGTCAATGTGACAAAAGGGGTCTTGGGTATGAAGATGGCAAGAAGATCTCAACCTCTAACAAGACCATGTTTGTCAAGAGTTCGGGGATCGAAGAAGCCTCATTCGTGCAAATCCCTAGGAAGAAGTTAGAACTAGGACAATGTTCAAATGCACAAGTGAAGATGGTGCCAAGAAGGCAACCCCAAGCTCAACCCCCTAGGGTCCCTCAAGCCAACATTCCTCCACAATTGGCTCAGAAAGGGAAGAGACCAATCATGCAACCTCAAGCTAGGAAGCAAGCTAGACAGGTTCAACAACGAAGATGGATTGAACCCACTCAACCACAAAGACATGGACAAGCTCACATGCATGCTCAAGGACAAGGTATGATTCCTTATTTTATTCCTACATGTCATTTTTATGGATTTGATGGTCATATTAGACCAAATTGCTTTCGATATATTAAAATGTGTAGAACACATAGCATGATTGAAAAGAGAAAGAATAGAGCCAAGATGCATGTTCCTAGGAATGATAATATTGATGTGCATAATCCTAGGACATCTAGAACCCATGTACCAAAGACCACTAAGAAAGCTAAGATTGTTTCTAGGTGGATTAGAAAGAATGAAAATGCTTGCCATGTTGCTCAAATAGCCTTGAAGGCAAATTCTTCTAATTTTTGGTATTTAGATAGTGGGTGCTCTAGGCACATGACGGGAAACAAGAGTTTCTTCAAGACTCTTGTTATGGAGGAAGGAGGATGTGTCACTTTTGGTGATGGATCCAAAAAGAAAGTTGTAGGGAAAGGAACCATTTATGTTCTCGGATTACCTTCCTTATCCGATGCTTTATTTGTTGATGGCTTGAAAGTCAATTTAATAAGCATTTCACATCTAAGTGATGAAGGATATTCCGTCTTGTTTAGAAAAGATGATTGCTCGATCCTAAAGCCCGATGGACAAACCTTGTTGAAAGGTATGAGATCTAGTGACAATTGTTATTGTCTTGAAGCTAGAATAGTCTCAAACAATGTGTCCATGGATGAGCAAATAGAGTTGTGGCATGAAAGACTTGGCCACATGAACTTTAGGGATTTAAGAACCCTTGGAAAGTTCAATTGTGTGCGTGGCCTCCCTAAGCTTGGGAAGAAAGCCAATGGAATTTGTGTACCTTGCCAACAAGGAAAACAAACCAAGAGCATGCACAAAAAGGGCAAGTATCTCCCCACCAAGGAGCCTCTAGAGCTTCTCCACATGGATCTCATGGGTCCTATGCAAACCGAGAGTTTAGGTGGAAAGAGATACATTTTTGTTTGTGTTGATGATTTCTCTAGATTTACATGGACATATTTTCTTAGAGAAAAATCCGAAACTTTTGATAAGTTTAAAATGCGTACTAAAGTACAAAATGAAATGAATTCTAACATTAAAAGCATTAAACGGATTAGAAGTGACCATGGAAAGGAATTTGAGAATGCCTCATTTGAAAGCTATTGCAATAGCTTAGGCATCTCCCATGAGTTCTCGACTCCTAGGACACCTCAACAAAATGGAGTTATTGAGAGGAAGAATAGGGTCCTTGAAGAGATGGCCCGAGTGATGTTGCTTAGCAACAATGTCCTTAGGAACCTATGGGCCGAAGTCGTCAATACAGCTTGCTATATAGGGAATCGTGTTTTCCTAAGGCCCGGATCTAGAAACACCTCCTATGAGTTATGGAAGGGTAGGAAGCCAAATGTTAGCTACTTCCACACATTTGGAAGCAAATGCTACATTTTAAATGACCGTGATCAACTTGGCAAGTTTGATGCTAAGAGTGATGAGGGTATTTTTATTGGCTATGCCTTGAATAGTAGAGCCTATATAGTTTTCACTTGAAGACTCGAACCGTCATGGAATCATCGAATGTTGTTATTGATGATACAAGGCTCAAGTCTAATGACCATGAGGAGGAGGAAGTTTTAGATGATGACTCTCCTTTGGAGAAGGTTGTAGTGACTCCCAATGTTGGGACTGTAGGGAAAAATACGGTCAACGCAGCGGAAGCGAGAATAAAAAAACAAGTTTAGTATAGTTTAAAATTTTTCCTTTGATGAACCATAACCCTTTAAATTAATTAAACATATATATAAACTAATTAAAGCATAATACCTTTTGTCGCGTGACCGATTGACTTGCGTCGATGGTAATCCGCAAGATCTTCAATCCTAGCACGAACGTGAATCACCTAGGAGCGTGGTCTCCCTTTTCTTTGAATTACGTACCTGAGGATGGATAAACAAAATTTCTTTTTCTTATCGTTAGTCACAAAACATCCAAAAGACTACAAAGATTATTCTGGTCACTTTTGAGTTCTCAATCTAATGATCGAAACTCGCGTGAACCTTATTCGAAGTTGTACACAAAAGCCTATTGATGTATAAGCAATCAGCGTACTATCGAAATAGAATAATCTCTTCTCTCTTGTGTCTTGGCCGAAAAAATCAAACACTTGTCTATGAGAATTAGAAGAAGAAGAAGTTGATCAAAAAATTCAAGTGAGAGCACTCGGGTGGCCGAACCCTATAAGGTGACTTATATAGGGTGGCCGAATTCTTCTTCTTTTTCTCCTAGGGTTAGCCGAATTCTCCTCTTGATTTTAATTAGGGTTGGCCGAATTCTCTAACTAAGAGAGTTTGTGCTTTACCCTAATTACTATCAACTTTTGAATCCTAACCCTAATTCAACTCATTAAGTGTTTAATCCTAAAAATAAAAGACTTCCTTATTTGATTAAATAAATAAACCTTATTATTTATTTTCTTACCAAATAAGTCTTTTACTTTTAGTATACTACTACCAATAGTATAACTCTAGGAAACATATTTCCTGATCAGAAAAAGATTTTGTTTCTTAATTAAATAATTAATTAATTAATTAATTAATTCTCATTTAATCAAATAATAAAATAAAATAATATTTTAGACTACAAGACTAGTCTTGCCGCCCACCTTATACATATATGGGCTTAATATTA
Source organism: Acer yangbiense (assembly GCA_008009225.1). Taxonomy (NCBI): domain Eukaryota; kingdom Viridiplantae; phylum Streptophyta; class Magnoliopsida; order Sapindales; family Sapindaceae; genus Acer; species Acer yangbiense. Next base: position 37,892,174 of record CM017768.1, read on the forward strand.
TTTTCTTATTTTATTTAATCCATTAGACGTTAATTAAAAAGCCCACATGTGAACCAGACCCATTCTTACAAAAAGAAACAAGCCCACATGCCTTTCATTAATATATTAATATAATTGATCAGCCCATTAAATAAATAATGTGCAAATTATATTCTTAATATATTAAATACAATTCTAGATGAACCCATAAATTGGTCCGGTAGAATATATCAAGTGATCCGTGCAAGTCCGTGTGGATTGGGGATCTTGACGGGCTATCTAAATTTAAGCTTCAATAGACATAACCTAATCACAATCAACAAATGATTCACTTAGGTCCGATCCATTAATTTTAACTCATTCCACTAAAGAGCTAAAATTGAACTCTTAAATAAAGATAGAATTAGAAGATGTTCCTCATTCATACCCTAGACAATCATATTGGAGATAGTGTATCCTCATGATTAATATCAGTAATCGCCAAGAGTTCATAGACCGCCTATAACTCTCCAAGTTACCATATTTACTCATATGACTACATTTTGAACTTGGATATTTTGACTTGTCTAGAAGCCATGTTTTCAATAGTTACTATCGAAAACTCAACGTTGAGATTTAATATCCAATTACCTCAAAACATCCATATGATGATATTATACTCTCATTTAATTTAATAAATGGAGCCACGATGTCCATTTCTATAAATGAAGTCCTCTATCGATTAACAAATGAATATCACCAAACTATCGAGGATAGACTATGCTATATAATCGTACTCATTGATAACTCAAATGATACCACTTGCAACCATAAGTCCATCATTTATCTCAGGATTAAGATAGACTCTCCGATTGTCCTGATAATGAAAAGACTATTATCTATTGACTGTTCTAGATAAAGCTTTTCATTGTGATCCAGTTCAATGCACCCAGTGCACTAGATTCTTTTACTCGAAGACCCTCCGATGATTTTAGACTCGTCATATCTCATTTGATCCCACTCAAATGCTAGCAAAAGAATTCTACAACTTTAACAAGGTAAAGGTGCCCAACCTTTAACTTAAGTTGTGAACATTATTCAAGACTAACTAAAGAATTGTGTCTTCCTCATACATATCTAGATATACGAACAATTCTTCTTTTCTCATAGTCTTTAGACCTTATGATTATTTACTTTTGACAATTATAATATTAAACTATAAATGCTATAAGATTTGTTAAACCAGAAATCACTTTATTAATATGAAAAAGATTGTCAATTACAATATTACACTCTTGCTATCGAGCATAATCCTAACAGGGACGTCCAATGACAATAATGAAGTCACACAACCTATTACTAGAGTCCCTCTCTTGGACTCTAATGAACCCGCTCCATGGGTTAGAAGGCTCCATAACAAAGAGGATGTTATTGGAGATGTGAATGAGGGTGTCAGGACTAGGCGTCAAATAGCTAATCTCATTAGCTTTACATGCTACACCTCTTAAATTAAACCCAAAAAGGTTGATGAAGCCTTGAATGATGAATTTTGGGTTCTTGCTATGCAAGAAGAGCTAAACCAATTCGAAAGGAATGAGGTTTGGACTCTAGTTCCTAGGCCTAAAAGCTCACATGTGATAGGCACCAAGTGGATTTATAGGAACAAATCCGATTTGAATGGCAACATAGTGCAGAACAAGGCTAGGCTTGTAGCACAAAGGTACTCTCAAATTGAGGGTATCGACTTTGAGGAGACTTTTGCTCCCGTTGCCCGTTTAGAGTCCATTAGGCTTCTCTTGTCCATCTCTTGTGTGCACAAGTTCAAATTGCACCAAATGGACGTTAAGAGTGCCTTCCTCAATGGCTTCCTGCAAGAGAAAGTGTTTGTTGAACAACCCAAGGGGTTTGTGGATGCATACCACCCCAACCATGTCTATCGCCTCAAGAAGGCTCTATAAACAAGCACCGAGGGCTTGGTATGAGCGCCTCACTCAATTTCTTGTTGACAATAACTACACAAGAGGTAGTGTTGACAAGACACTATTCATCAAGAAAGACAATGATGAGCTTTTCATAGCTCAAATATATGTTGATGATATAGTTTTTGGCTCCACCAATAACACCAAGGTCCAACAATTTATTGATGTCATGTCTCATGAATTTGAGATGAGTCTTGTTGGTGAGCTTAGTTACTTCCTAGGTTTGCAAATTAGGCAATTAGATGATGGGATTTTCATAACCCAAGCCAAATACGCTAAAAACCTAGTGAAGAAGTTTGGTCTTGAAAATGCCAAACATTGTGATACACCCATGAGTACCACTTTGAAGCTAAGCAAGGATGTTAGTGGTAAAAGTGTGGAACAAACGTTATATCGTGGCATGATTGGTAGCTTGCTTTATTTGACCGCAAGTAGACCCGATATCTCTTTTAGTGTGGGTGTGTGTGCTAGGTACCAAGCGGATCCCAAGGAGTCCCATCTCTCTTCCGTAAAGAGAATCATTTTCTATGTGAATGGGACTTCCAACTATGGTATTTGGTACTCTTTTGACACTAATGCTAGTCTTGTAGGCTTTAGTGATGCGGATTGGGTAGGAAATTGTGATGATAGGAAAAGCACATCGGGCGGTTGCTTTTTCCTAGGCAACAACTTGGTGTCTTGGTTTTGTAAGAAGAAAAACTCAATTTCCTTGTCCACGGCCGAGGCCGAGTACATAGCCGCGGGGAGTGGATGCACACAACTCCTATGGATGAAGCAAATGCTAGTAGACTACGGATTCAACCAAGGTACACTCACTCTCTTTTGTGATAATATGAGTGCCATTAATATTTCCAAGAATCCGGTGCAACATTCTAGAACTAAGCATATTGACATCCGCCATCATTTCATTAGAGAGCTTGTTGAAAATAAATGCATAGTACTTGAACATGTAGGTACTAATGATCAACTTGCGGACCTATTTACTAAACTCTTAGATGCTACTCGATTTAAAACACTAAGTAGATCTATTGGGATATGTCTTGTGGAGTGATGTGATTTGTGATTGACCCCATATTGGGAACTCAAGCAAAGAGAGCTATTTTGCATTCTTGTCACTTGCAAAAATTTGAAATATCTTATGCCTCTTCTCTTAATTGCTTGAGTAAGCATGGTTGCACATATGTATATATGTTTTCAATTCAATAAGTGTGAACCTTGCTTGTTTACAATTCATGTCATATTTATGTTCAAACATGCATTTTTGGACTAGGATATGCATATAGGAAGTATGATTTGAATGACCTATGATTATCTCCATGACATGATGATTCTTTATAACATGCTAATGTCAAATGAAAAAGCATGAAATTCATATAACATGCTCACATGAAAAGCATGAATTGATGATTGCATATTCTTAAAATGCAAAGCTTGTGTGAAAGCTTATGAGACTCAAAATGAATAAAGGATCTTGTATCCGTTCAAAGGAATTTATATTCCAAATGTCTCTCTTTCTTTATTGGTTGAACATGGCTACTATCATACGGATATCTTATCCGGAAAAATCAAATAGGGTGCAAAGTCGCTCATGCCATGTTTCGCTTATAAAGTTGGATATAGTTGCTCTTAAATTGATATCAATAAAATTTCTATATCCTTGCTTTACTCATGACATTGGTGAAATTGGTTTGAATTCTTATTTGAAACCTTTGTCATTTGCTTTGCCAAATACCATTGTATTTTAGACTTGAATGCTACATGTCTTGTATGCAAAGCATATTTGATTCACACATTTTCTTTCAAATAAATCTCCTTGTTTCTCTCCAATTAATTGAGATGCATAAAGTGACTTATATTGATTATGCAAATATCTTGCATGCTACTATCTCTCATTGCTATGAGTGACCCGGTTGGGGACTACTCCTTTGCCTATATCATGACAAAAAGGGGGAGTAGGATATGGTAAGGGGAGTTGCAAAATTTGTGCATATTGGGGAGAACATTCATTGAGGGGGAGTAACCCGTTGAGGGGGAGCATTGCATACACATACATTGCACAATGTTGTGCCTAATCTTTTACAAACGCAAATGCTTGTTTTTGCTCTCACTTGATTCATCTCACTTTTTACTTGTATTGGAAATGTTAGAAACTTTATTTTCAGGGATTGATAATTCTACAAGAGGTTGAAGACTTCAAGTTGCATTTTCTTATCTCTTTGTAATGTAGAATATCATTGTAGTCCCGTAGTTTCTATTTTTTCGTGAGGAATCAATGTGAGTGGTGGTTTTGTCACGAAATAGCCAAAGGAGGAGATTGTAAGGTTCCCATTTGTTGATTGGCTCATTTCGTGGACAAACCACATGTTGGGGTTCTTTGTAAGGGTAGCTTAGGTGTTGTTGATATTGCTCAAGCCCTTTGAAGACCTCGTCTTGATAAGCACCGAAGGTAAATTTCTATGTGCTTACTTGTCTTGAAGAGATAGTTGCACACACTCACAACTCATGCATATGTTTAATTCTTGTATGTTGTGTGTCTTATTTTTGTGCATTAATGTTCATTAAACATCTCTTCTTGCTTGTTATTTTGATTGCATCTTGCATTGTCCATTGCCTTAACATGTTTAAGCTTAGAAGTCTTGCATTGCAAAGGGCGCTGTTCAAAGCGCTCTACAAGGCGCTGTTCAAACAGCGCCCACATGACCTGATGCAAAAATGGTCATTTTAATGCATCAGGTCTGATGCATTTTGAAGAGGCGCTGTACGAGCGCTGTTCGTACAGCGCCCAATTGAGACCTGATTGAAATTGTATTTTAAATGCATCAGGTCTGATGCATTTTGGGTAGGCACTGTACGAGCGCTGTACAGAAGCGCTGTTCGTACAACGCCACTCTGTTTTCCCGAGAGAACAGAGTTGGGGCGCTGTACAGAAGCGCTCTACGTACAGCGCCCAAGGCAATTTCAGGCCAACTTATTCAAAACGACCACACTTTGACTTGGCCTCCTATATATATATGCCACTTTGACTTTAGGTCAATCAAGAGAGTTCATATTCACATTTCATACTTAGGATATTTTTCAAGAGAAGAAAAAATTCCAAGAACTCAATTTCTATTTACTTAAACACTTTTTCATGATCATCAATCATCATCTAGCATCATCCTTGATCATCTAGATGTCTCTTTGCATGGATTTTTCATCACACTTTGCTTGGTAAGCTTTTCACTAATAACTTACATATTTTGTGTTTTTCTTAATAAGCATTCTCAATTTATTACTTGTATGATCTTCATATATCTTTTGATACAAGATTGAGATTAGTGTGTTGTATGTTTGAGAAGTTGTATTGTGATAGCTAATTAGGTTTTGTGCTTAATCTTGATTAGCTAAACTATTTGATGTTCATGTCATTTAGTTTTAATATCTAGGATTGTTCTAATTGCATATTAATCATCTTAGATAAGCATATAGGGTTTCCCTTGATCTATGTTGCATTTGGATATTCATATATTCATTTAGGGTGTTATTCTATTCATTGAGAAAGTTAGTCTTGTGTGTAGCTTCCGGGATTAGGTTGCTTAGATCGCAAGCAAATCGGACTAGGTTCACTCATACCGGGATTAGGTAGGTGTGTGATTACTTCCAGGATTAGGTTGTAATCGTTTTACACATTTAGTGGATTCAAGGTTCGAGTGTGGCTTACTTACTAGCCCGTGGTTTTTCCCGTGAGGGTTTCCACGTAAAAATCAAGTGTTATTTAATTTCCGTATTTTATACTTGATTTATTGCTTTATCTATTAAGTTTAAAATCTATTCACACTATTCCCACCCCCCCCCCCCCCCCCCCCCCCCCCCCCCCTCTAGATAGTTTTATACACACCGTGCTATAATTTGTTTCAAAGTCTTTGATTCTTATTATACTACCAACAATAGTACAACACTAAGAGACCTTCTCCTAGACATAAAAAGATTTTGACTTTTAATTAATTAATTAATTAACTTCCATTTAATTAAATAATAAAATAAAACAATATAATAGGCTAATACACTAGCCTTGCCGCCCAAGTACATAACATGGGCCATATATTATTTTTTCCATTTTATTAAATCCATTGGACCTTAATAAAAAGCCCACATGTGAACTAGACCTATTCTCACTAAAAGACACAAGTCCACATGCCTTAATACAATTCTAGATGAACCCATAATTAGTCCGGTAGAATATATCAAATGATCCATGCAAGTCCGTGTGGATTGGGGATCTTGGCGGGCTATCTAAATTTAAGCTTCAATAGACACAACCCAATCACAATCAACAAATGATTCACTTAGGTTCGATCTATTAATTTTAGCTCATTCCACTAAAGAACTAAAATTGAAGATATAACAAGTAAATGTTTCTCATTCATACCCTAGACAATCTTATTGGAGATAGTGTATCCTCGTGAATAATATCAGTAATCGCCATGAGCTCATAGACCGCCTATAGCTCTCATAGTTACCATATTTACTCATATGACCACATTTTGAACTTGGATTTTCTGACTTGTCTAGAAGCCATGTTTCAATAGACGCTATCGAAAACTCAACGTTAAGATTTATTATCCAATACCTCAAAATATCCATATGATAATATTATACTTTCATTCAATAAATGGAGCCACAATGTCCATATCAATAAATGAAGTCCTCTAACGATTAGCAAATGAATACCACCAAACTATCGAGGATAAACTATGTTATATAATCATACTCATTGATAGCTCAAATGATAACACTTGTAACCATAAGTCCATCATTTATCTGAGGATTAAGATAGACATTCCGATTGTCCTCATAATGAAAAACTTCTATCCACTAACGGTTCTAGATAAAGTATTTCATTGTGATCCTATTCAATGCATCTAGTGCACTAGATTCTTTTACTCAAAGACACTTTGATGATTTTAGACTCATCATAGCACATTTGATCTCATTCAAATGCTAGCAAAAGAATCTACAACTTTAATAAGATAAAGTTGCCCAACCTTTATCTTAAGTTATGAACATTATTCAAGACTAACTAAAGAATTGTGTCTACCTCATACATATCCAGATGTATGAACAATTCTTTATTTCTCATAGTTTTTTGACATTACGATTATTTATTTTTTACAATTATAATAATTAAACTATAAATGCTATAAGATTTGTTAAAACAAAAATCACTTTATTAATATGAAAAGATTGTCAAAAATAATATTACACTCTTGCTATTAAGCATAATCCTAACAGATGAAGGGGTAGCCTGACCCCGCACTCAAAGGCGGTTACATGAATAAGAAGGAGGCCCGAAAGAGGGGTATACACGTCATAACCCCGATGTGGGAGAGAGAGAGAGTGATAGCATCGAGAATCTGGTATTCTTTTCTTAGACGAACCAGGGTATCAACGGTACAGACAGAGTCCGGAACGACCCTTGCATCATGAAAGGAGGAAAGGGGACCATTTAGCACCCCTGCGAGGTCTTCAGCAAGAGTATCGTCCCTCTCATCTTCAACATCTTCGTCCTCCTCTTCATCAAAGATCTGGACTAGGTCTTCGGGTATATTCTTGAAACCTAACCCGATACCAGTGTTCCTACTGGACCGACGACGCTGGGCCGGGATGGTACTCTCCACGGTGTCCTCTTCACCGCATCCCCTTTTCCTCATGTTCGACTGGGAGCTCTCGACTGAATCATCCTTTCCCTATGTGAAAAGATCATCGAGGCTGTCAATTGGAGCAGGTGGGCTTGCAATTGCAGGAATAAAGGAGGAAGAAGAAGAAAATTCTAGAAAGAATAAAGGTTCAGAAAAAAAGAGTTAGGGTTTGCTTTTAAAATTTGAAATCAGCCTGAATGAGTGAAGGAGAAGGATGAATTATTTATAGAAGGAGGTAGGCGGTTATCGGAATAGAAAAAGAAACAGTAAATAAATGACCAAATACATGGAAAAGACAGTTTTGAGAAAATCGTGCCCAAAAACGACTTGTTAACCCAAAATTGTCACCGGGGTGCAATTTAGAATTAACGGTATGTGATGGACCCGGATCTAATTAGACCTGGGCTAGCGGGATACTCTATACCCTGGTATCCCGCTGGGTATCGTGAGTCCGATATTATGATGAATGCAAGTAATAGGATGCACGAGTTTCTTATATGGTGGATATATGAAAGCTGAAAAGTAGTTTATCTGTATGTATATATATATGTGGATCTGAAATTTGATTTCTTACAACCAGATATTTCAACTATCAGTATTACAATATGGAAAAGAAATAAAGCCTGAAGGAGAACGATGGAGATGGAACTTTTCGTGTCTGTTGATAAGTAGAAAAAGTAAATTAGGGTTTCGATCTTCCTCCCTGTCAACATATCATTCGTATATATAGGCCCGCTTTCTTGAGCCACTCCTAGAACCTCGGTCTAGGGTTTCAGTGATACACGAGTTTCCCTATGAAGTCTCTCCAAATTCATTGGGAAAGTCATCCCAAAAGATCAGGTGATTCCTTTTTCTTTCGGCTCCTAATCAGTTGACCCATATTTAAAATAGGATACTAAAAGGAGGGAATGGATGCCGCGTTGTAGTTTTCATCTTTAAACGGTGACGTTTAGTATCTGCTTTAATATGTAGTCTGTTCTTCGGGGTGCCTGCCTCCTGCTTCAGCGGGGTCAATCTATCGAGATCCTGTTATATGTCTTGCCACTTGCTTGTCACATGTTTCGCTGGTCGGGGTGTCCCAGGTACCCTGCGTCACTCACGCTCCTTTAAAAGCGATGTTCGCGGATATCGGGGTTTCAAGCAGTGGGGTACCAGGATATTCGGGTATCAGGGTACTCGAGGTAGCTGGGTACCAAGGTGGGACGTCCGGACATCTTTCCGTTTCTACTTTGGATTCCGACTTTCTTCTCAAGGCTTGTGAAAAATTCTTTTTTAATCCCTGCCATTTTCAGCGGTTAACACGACCAATTCAAACGAATGCACCAATCATTGCTAGACACGTAGATCGTTCATTAAATACGAGCCTACCAAAAGGGGACTTCTTCCTAGATAGTTGTAACCAGCTAGATAGGATGGGTAAAATACTTTAAGTGATCCGGGTATCCTGACCCCAACCTCGGCTATGTATCAGTGTTCAAGTCAAGGGGGACTTCTGTTAACCGCCAAAAATGGCAGGGGTTCAAAGAAGAATTTTCCATCCAGGCCAAGACTATTTGAAGTAAGAAGACACTACAAGAAGTATCCATCTACCCCGAGAGGAAGATATGTCTAGATCAAGATCAGGGGCGTCTTTGATGAGAATCAATAAGCATCACCAAAGGATCAATTGCATGTTCCGGTTGGGCCAATTCCAAGGGGGCAAGAGGATCAAAGAAGCATTTAATGATAGGCTGATTTTGAGTTGCTGAAGTCCAAGTTCGGCCCAAATCCGAGCTTAACTTCGTGGGCCTCTACAGAGAGCATCTAAGGTCGGATCATCTATTGTAATATGTTTTCGGAAAGCTCAAGACAAGCCCTACAAATGTTATGAAGACTCCGTCCTCCGTAACAGTTCACAACAGGCCCAAATTCGGACATCTATCTTGTTGTGCGAAGACTTGAGCTGAGGAGTCCGAATTTCAACTTTTTCCTTTTTTAGTTTCCAAAGAATAATGAGCTGATTTGTTTCCTAAATTAAATGGCTGATTTGTTTCCAAATTTAGCCTTCCAAATAGGGACTAAGTCAACTAATTGAATGTTTTAATTTTAATTTCTTTCATGATTGTAAGGCATTAATTGCCCATTTATTTTCCACATTATAAGGCATTAATTGCCGAATATTTTATTTCCTTTATCTTCTTTCTAGGGTTTAGATATTTTAGTATTTAAGGGACGCATTGATGTATTATTTGGAAGACTAGACTTTGAATGGAATAATATTATTTGAGAGAACGTTTTCTCTTGGTTCTTCATTGAACTATGAACTTATCAAGGGTTATACCTTGTGGCGTTCAAACTTGACTTATCACTCACCTTCTTTCTCGTTCTTGAGTGTGGCATCTACAACCTTCTTGATACCATTGGTTCTTATCTCCATATAGATAACGGGTCACGGTCCTTTATTTTTCTTTGTTTTATAAACTTGACATTAGAAAACGATCCTTGCTACCATATATTGGTTCCGGGTCTCACTACTCTTGGTGAGGTTCATATCAGTTGGTATCAGAGCTTAGGCTTCTAAATCAGGTTTGATCTATCCCTTTTTCTTAATTTCTTTTTATTTCGTTTGATAAAAAAAATAAAAAATAAAAATAAAAAGTTGATCAAATCCATTACCAAAAAAAAGAAAAAAAAGTTTGATCAGATTCCGATTAAAAAAAAAAAAAAAGTTGATCAGATCTGTTGTTAAAAAAAAAAAAAAAAGTTTGATTAGATCCTTTTCAAAAAAAAAAAAAAACCCTTGTTTAATTTCATTTTATCAAGTCCAGTACAAAAAAAAAAAAAAAGTTTAATCAAGGCTAGTACGACAAAAAAAAAAAAAAAAAAAGTGAACAAAGAGTGGTAAAAGGCAAGAGAGTGCGAGCTCATCAGAGGGTAATAACCGAAATTGAGTGAAACAAGAGTGTGAGTGCCATCATTATTGAGAGTAAACACGTGAGGGAGTGTTTGTGAGGCTTACCAATTTGTTTTTGTAGGTTAAAAAAAAAATGTCTGACGATGCACCAGAAAAGATCGATTTCAAACTTTTCTTAAAGTTCTTGGATCAAAAGTTTGATCAGTTGGAGATGAGGTTGGATCAACAATTGAAGAGGAAGGGTTCCACACGAGTTGGGCAACATTCGGGTTCTTCTTCATCATGGGAACTGAATTGGAACAAGAGGGATGACCAGTCTAGTTTCAAGGCCAAGGCCGAACCTTCCAAAGATCACAAAGATGGAGAGCTTTTGGTAGAAAGAAGAGCTCTTAGTGCTCAAGCAAAGGAAGATGATGAGGTACAACGTGACAATGTCTTTCACACCCGATGCATGTTAATGATAAGGTATGTAGCATGATAATTGAGGGGGGAGTTGTACTAATTTGGCTAGCACTAGTTTGGTGGAAAAACTGAATTTGGCCACTTTAAAGCACCCAAAACCTTATAAGCTACAATGGTTAAATGATAGTGAAGAAATCAAGGTGACTAAACAGGTGTTGGTGTCTTTTTCCATTGGGAAGTACAAAGATGAAGTCTTGTGTGATGTGGTACCAATGCATGCAAGCCATATCCTTTTAGGGCGACCATGGCAGTTTGATAGGCGTGTAACTCATGATGGTTATACAAATAGATACTCATTTGTACTCAATAAAAAATGAATCACTCTTGTACCCTTAACCCCAATACAAGTATATGAAGATCAAGTGAGGTTAAAAGAAATGAGAGATGTAAAAAATGAGAGTGAGAGTTCAAAAGAACGAGAGACAAAAGAAAGAGAGACCGAAACAGCAAAAAAAGAAATCTCAACTGATGAAAAAAAAAAAAAAAAAAACAAATGAACTTCTATGCAAAAAAGAGTGAGATCAAAAAGGCATTATTTTCAAATCAGCCAACTTCTTGGCCTGGTGTTCTTGTTTCTCTTTTTCAGGACTTTGATGAAGTGTCGCAGGCTATCAACAACGTTACGGTGAAGATTCGAGGACGAATCCTTTTGAAGAGAGGGGGAATGATGAGAATCAATAAGCATCACCAAAGGATCAATTGCATGTTCCGGTTGGGCCAATTCCAAGGGGGCAAGAGGATCAAAGAAGCATTTAATGATGGGCTGATTTTGAGTTGCTGAAGTCCAAGTTCGGCCCAAATCCGAGCTGAACTTCGTGGGCCTCTACAGAGAGCATCTAAGGTCGGATCATCTATTGTAATATGTTTTCGGAAAGGTCAAGACAAGCCCTACAAATGTTATGAAGACTCCGTCCTCCGTAACAGTTCACAACAGGCCCAAATTCGGACATCTATCTTGTTGTGCGAAGACTTGAGTTGAGGAGTCTGAATTTCAGCTTTTTCCTTTCTTAGTTTCCAAAGAATAATGAGTTGATTTGTTTCCTAAATTAAAGGGCTGATTTGTTTCCAAATTTAGCCTTCCAAATAGGGACTAAGTCAACTAATTGAATGTTTTAATTTTAATTTCTTTCATGATTGTAAGGCATTAATTGCCCATTTATTTTCCTCATTATAAGGCATTAATTGCCGAATATTTTATTTCCTTTATCTTCTTTCTAGAGTTTAGATATTTTAGTATTTAAGGGACGCATTGATGTATTATTTGGAAGACTAGACTTTGAATGGAATAATATTATTTGAGAGAACGTTTTCTCTTGGTTCTTCATTGAACTATGAACTTATCAAGGGTTATACCTTGTGGCGTTCAAACTTGACTTATCACTCACCTTCTTTCTCGTTCTTGAGTGTGGCGTCTACAACCTTCTTGATACCGTTGGTTCTTATCTCCATATAGATAACGGGTCACGGTCCTTTATTTTTCTTTGTTTTATAAACTTGACATTAGAAAACGATCCTTGCTACCATATATTGGTTCCGGGTCTCACTACTCTTGGTGAGGTTCATATCAGTCTTGATCTCCAAGTACCAGGAAACAGAGAAGTTAAGGTCCTAAGGACCCTGTTACTACATTATCTCGGTACCTTGCTACTGTATCCACTCGGTATCTCGGTACCCCGACACCCCGATACTTGAAGAGTACTGCCACCACGGTCCAGTAAAATGCAGGGTACCAGGATACCTTGATCCATCCTAGAACCAGTCTACTAGACAATGGAAGACCAAGACGAAAGGAAGACTATTAAGGAAGAAATGGACCGGTACACCAAGGAACTAGAATCATGCTATAAGAAAGATGGTATATACCAACATTTAAATACAAGTCAAGTTGACTTCTCCCGCCACCTTTAAAGCTCCATTTTGAATGGGATTAGTCAACTCTGTCAAGATCGCCAAGGAAGGAAACAAAATCACTTGATTATGGGAATCATTCCCACGCTTGAAACAAGGCCACCATTAACGTCCCATTAATTGCCTGATTCATTGATTGATTATCAAAGCAATGGGCAAGAAAAGGGGACCAATAAATAATTCAAGACTCTCGAAAGAGAGGGGATCATAAATTAGACTTTTGACCTACACCTTATAGCTTTTTTCCACTTATCGACAAGCACGAGATCACCATCGCCAATTGTGTCTGAAAACTCCATACCTAAACCTTCAAGAGATCACCGTTTTGTACTGCATCATTGTATCATTTAAATTGTGTATCTTTTATTAATATAACAGTGTTGTTTCTCCATCTCAGTAGATACACTGTGTTAATAGGAATTTGACCCCGTTAACATTTTCCTGCTAACAATAACAATCCTAGATGTCATGTGTCTACATGTCATATGTAAACTTAGCTATTCAAGATAAAACAATCATAGATGTCGTAGCTATCAAAATGCAACTCTCAATCAATCAACACAATAATCTCAATCTTGTAGATAGAATATGTTCTAAAAGAATACAAGTAATAAATGAGATTTCTTGTTAAGTAAGACACTAAAATGGATGAAATTAGTGAACAACTTACCAAGTTATGTGTGTTGAGGAAGACCCATGCATAGATGCATCCTAGATGATGCTAGATGATGTTTGATACACATGGAAATGGGTTTGAGTCATCAAAGGTGAGTTCTTGAGTGATTTTCTCTCTTGGAAAATATGCTAAGTTAAAAATATGATTTTGAACTCTTAAAAACGACCTAAACACAAAGTGGCATATATATAGGATGTCCAAATGAATCTACATAGTTTTGATAAATAAAAAAAAGCACATTTTTTGCCTTGGTCACTGTACAAAGCGCTGTACAGACAGCGCCTATACAACGACTCACTTGGGATTGAAGAACAAGTTCTTCATGGTTGCTCTACGTATAGCGACTCTGTAGAGCGACCGAATAGCGACAGAACTCTATTCTCTCGGGCTTTCAAAGGTCGCTGTATGAGCATTGTACGTACAGCCAAGGAACTTAATATCGGTATCGGTATAATATCAGGCTTCTAAATTTACGGATATTTCGGGGATATTATCAATATCGGTGGATATTCTGTTAAAAATTAAAATAAATGATGGATATTTACATCTAAAGTTAGATTTTTTTTGTGAAATTTTAGGACAAGCTTAAACAAGTAATTATACATCAAATGAATCATATTTCAACAATAAATTAGCATAGTTATGAGTTTATTATAAATTATAACATAGATAGAGTCTGTATATAATTTTTAAAATTGAGTATTTAATAGAATAATATTTTATTTCATTTTTACAATATTATATACAATATAAAGAGATTAAATATTTAATAAACAAAATTATCATTAAAATATATATATATATAGTTCCACACTTCCTAGATTCTATCATAAATCATAATTCATACATAATAATACAAGAAAACGTGCATTATTATATAAATCATAATTCAAAATGAATTCCTTGCTGGTTCAAATACATAAGATACATTTCTATCTTGATTCGAACAATAATTTTCCCAAGAAAACGTGCTTGCATAGTTTTCAATGTAGTTATTAATATGCCACACGTATGTTGCTTGATCTCTTTCAACTGATCCATGAATTGAGTAGTTTGGATTTACCCAACTTGGTGGATATTATTGATCTGTATGCATAGGTATTGCATATGGCATTTGTGGAGAAGGATAATCAAATATATTGCAGCCACCATAACTACCATAATATGGTATATGAGAACCTGAAATTGTTTGCGAATCACTCAAAGAACTATTTTCTATGTCTATACTCATTGAGGAGAGGGTCATATTCAAAGATTCTTCATCAATTTGACTTGTTCCTCCATGTTGTCTACCACGATTTTGATCAAAATTACCTGTATGAGCATCCCAACCCGCCGCACTAGCATTCCAACATGTTGCACCAGCATCCCAACCTCCAGCACAAACATCCCAACTTGTTGCACCAGCATTCCAACCTCCTACACCAAAATCCCAACCTTTTGCCTCATCCCCACTATCCCCATCATCTCCATCATCTTTTCCTCCTCTATTTACATCAGAGGTATGTTGGTCATCGGAAGAGCTGGTAACAATAACTCCACGATCTACACCAACTTCTTCTCTAATCACTTGTTCAACATTTATTCCCATGTCTCGAGCATGAGAAGCAATATGTGAATCATGATTTCCCTCGTCATCATCCAAGGAACTTCAGCAGCTACATGAAGTAGATCCATAAAATCAGTTTCATTTACTTTATCTTTTTCAGCTGCCATATCCCTAAGTTTCAACTTCATATTATAATAACAATAAACAAGTTTTGTATGGTACAGCGCCTGAAAAATACAATCAGGTGTGGCATTGTACGTAGGGCGACTGTACATCGTCTGAGACCAAATTGCACTAGGTCTCAGATAGGCACTGTACGTACAACACTTTGTACTACGCTTTGTACAGCGCCTGTACAGCGACCCCTACACCAACATGCATCCTAATGCCTATCCTATCATGGCAATTATCAAACAAGATGCAATCAATTAAAACATGCATGAAGAGAGTTCAAGAACATGAATGCACACATATAAAACACACAACATACAAAATGTATAGATATGCATGAGTTGTGCGTGTGTGCAACTAAGTCTCTTCAATGTAAATAAGCACAAGTGTTTTACCTTTGAAGTGCTTATCAATTTGAGGTCTTGAGAAGGGCTTGAAATTCCTTTAAGCAATTAAAGTATAAATATACCTAGAGAGAGAGGAGTATGAATAGGTATAGGCCCAAATTCTTCCAAACTCCCTTTTCACAGAACAATGATATGCATACTTGATGTGTCTAACAAATGGATTGATTTAATCAACACAATTTAAAATACAATTCACAAGTGATACAATCAATAAATGATATGGAAGTAATGAAATGTAAAACAAAACTTGACACAAGTGTTTTTACATGGTAAACCTCCGAAAATGAAACATCCACGGGTTGAATCCACAACCACTGGTAAGCAATTCACTATGACAAAAATAAGATACGCACTCAAGGCAATCAACACATGATATACTCCCCAAGCTATCAACTCCTAGTCTACCCTCGGGCCTAGTGAAACACCATGCCACAACTTCCTAACCAAGACAAATCACTTGCCTCTAGAAAGTTACTCCCTAACCGAGACTATCCTCAAGTCTCTAGGAAGATTTCCTTGCTCGGACTTACTTTAAGCCTAGCTCCTTGCCAAGTCTTCCTTGCTTAGTTATTCCAAGCCCCTTGCTCTTAACTAAGACTTCCTTGCTTGGATTTACCTAGAGTCTCACATTCCTTACCAAGAATTCTTGCTCGAACTTACTTAGAGTCTCACACTCTTTGCCAAGTCTTCCTTTGCTCTATGTTGAAGAATCACTCAACAACAAGAGACTTCGCATCTTGTGCAAGGAAAATGATATAAGTGTGCAAATGATGCAAACACAATCAAATAGAGAAAGTAGATCACACAAACTCTATGAACATGCAATTAGATTACTAGAATATGCTTTTAACACTCAATCACAAAGTTATCTAGAAATCCAAGCATGTGAATCAATAAGAACTAGTTTAGAATATTCAATATCTCAATCACAAATCCTAGTTCTTAGTTCATGAAACTAAACCTAGAAATCAACAATCAAGCTCATCATACATGTTAGGTCTCATATTTTGATTGGCTTGTTTCGTGGACAAACCACATGTGGGGTTCATTGTAAGGGTAGCTTAGGTATTGGTATTCAAGCTCAAGGCCCTTTCAAGACCTCATCTTGATAAGCACCAAAGGTAAATTTCTAGTGCTTACGTGCTTTGAAGAGATCTAGTTGCACACACACACACAACTCATGCATAAATGTTATTCTTGTATGTTGTGTGTTTTTATATGTGTGCATTCATATTCTTGAATATCTCTTCATGCATGTTTTATTGAGTGCATCTTGTTCAATGACAATGCCATGACATGTTAGGCATTAGGATGCATTCACTTCCCACACTTGCACTTCATGTTTGTTATTTTTAAGTGTGGTGTAATTCGTTTCCCGAAATATGATCGGAAACGTCCGCGCTTGCACGATGGTGTGCATGTCTTAGCGCGATGATTGACCACTTGAGAAGGTCTCATTCTTCTCTTGGATAAGTGTTAAATTTGGTTGGGTTGATTGGAGTAAGGTGTCTAGTTTCAAAAGATTGGATTTCAATGTTTCAAGTGTTTTCAAAACTAACCTTTACATGGTCTTGTGACCATAACTTTTTATACAAAGCTTCAAAATGAGTTTTAAAAATTTCTATACAAACTAGACAGTCATACCTTTCCAACGGTATATTATTCATAATATTTCATGACCGTTTGGATTGGTTTTAAAATCTCCAAAGTTACAACCAAAACAGGGCAACTCTGTTGTTGTCCGTTTCTGACCTTTGGTCACTCAATTGACCATAACATATTCTACAGACATCGAAATTTCATTTTGTTAAAACAAGTAGAAAGTAGACATCCATACCTTTCCAAACATATATCATACGAAAGGTTTCGATGTCGTTTGGTCATGTTTCGAAGCGCTCGAATCTTGAGCCGCTGCACTGACGCGTGTACCGCGAAAATGCCCATAATTTTTCCATTTCTTCCAAAACGACATAGTTTCACTTGGGAATTATAAATACATATCTTTCTCATCATTTTTAGGGCTGAGCCACAAAATCAAACCCTAGAGAGAGAGGCTCCATATTCTTGAGAGAGAAAGAGAGACTTGAGAGAAAAAGCTTAAAGATTACATCTTTATCTCTCTAAACCCATTCCCACATGCACAAATCATCATCTAGGCATCATCTTGGTTCATCTAGTATGTGCTAATGCATGGGTCTTCTTCAACACACATGGTATGATTTGTTAAACACTAATTTCATCTAATCTTAGTATTTTTACTTATCAATTTATCTCTTTTATCACTTGTATGTTCTTTGAGTAATTTCTACATACATGATTGAGATTATGTGTTGATTGGGTTATTTATGTTAGCTAGGTTTTCATGCCTATTTTATATCTAGCTAATTAATCTCATTATATGTTGGCAATTGTGCATTTTGGGGAGAATATACATTAAGGGGGAGTAACCCGTTGAGGGGGAGCATTGCATACACATTCATTGCATGATGTTGTGCTTAAAATTCTTATGCAAATGCTAGTTTTATTCTCACTTGATCATCTCACATACTCTTGCTTTGGAAAGTATAATCTTTCGTTTTGAAGGGTTGATAGTTCTACAAGAGATTGAAGACTCAAAGTTTTTTTTTTATTCTTATCTCTTTGTAATGTAGATTATCTTTGTTATCCCGTAGATTCAATTATGTTTGTGAGGATCAATGTGAGTGGTGGTTTTGTCACGAAATAGACAAAGGGGGAGATTGTAAGGATTCCCATTCTTTGATTGGCTTATTTCGTGGACAAACCACGTGTTGGGGTTTGTATGTAAGGGTAGTTTAGATGATTGAGAATCATTCTCAAAGGCCCTTTCAAGACCTCAAGGGACGAGCACTCCAAAGGTATACTTCTAGTGCTTAACTTTCTTTGAAGATATTTAGAAGCACACACACACTTTGCATTCTTACATTTGTGTGCATTCTCTTCATATGTCACATTTCACACTAGCACTTTGATTGTTATATCTTGTTGTGTATTTATGTGTCTTGTAATTCGTTTCTCGATAGTGTTCGGAAACGTCCGCGCATGCACTAGAATGTGCTTGGTTTTGCGCAAAGACCGCCCACGGAGAATGCCCTTGGCTTCTCCTTGGTTTTCACCTCTGTTGGTGATCGGCGGTTATGATCGGCGGCCTGGCCACCGAATGGAACCGCCGTTTGCTTCTAGGAGCAATTCTACGGTCACGATCGGCGGTCACGACCGCCGTTCATACCTGATCGATTTCGATCTCTCGGGTCTGATTCGGCGGTTGGGATCGGCGGTCACTAAACCGCCGAATGAACCGCCGTTTATGCTCTGTTCTTCACGAGCTCAATTCGGCGGTCATGATCGGCGGCCTGGCCGCCGATTGAAACCGCCGAACGGTGCGTTTCAAGGGCAAACTTGTCTTTTCACATGCCCTGTTCTTGATGTCTATAAATATCACACTTTCTCATTTTCAGATTTAATGTTCTTTAACTCTAAGAACCCTAAACTTCAAAGAGAGACATTTGAGAGAAAATCAAATCAAGAACACCTTTTTTAACACTCAAAAACTATTCTCATATGCATCAAAATATCATCTAGCATTTTCTAGCTTAGTTAGGATGCTTGCTTGCATGGGTTTTGGTCAACACATATTCTTTGGTAAGTTCTTCACTATTATCATACATAATTAGTGTTTTATTTATCATTGACATCTCTTATATTATTTGTATGCTCTTGAATATATTCTAGATACAAATTAGAGATTGTTGTGTTGACATGATTGAGTGTTGTATTTTTGATAGTTATCTAGGTTTTGTTAATCTATGTTTAGCTAAGCTATTTGACATGTCATCTAGCTTTTAATATCTAGGATTGAATTAATTGCATAATCACTATCCTAGATAAGCATATAGAGTAACCTAGCTCTTAATTGCATTTTGGATATTTTATATATTCACATAGGTTGTATTATCTCTTCTTAGAGAATTAAGTCTTGTGTTGCTATCGGGATTAGGTAGCTTAAATCACAAGCAATTGGACTAGGTCCACTTATACCGGGATTAGGTAGTTGAGATGATTATTGATTGGGATTAGATCATTAAACCGGGATTAGGTTGTAATCATTTCAATTAGTGGATTCGAGGTTCGTGTGTGGCGCACATAACAGCCCGTGGTTTTTTCCCGTGAGGGTTTCCACGTAAATATCTTGTGTCATTTATAATTCCGCACTTTTTACACTTGATATTTATATTGACTAGTTAGGGGCATTTTTATTAAAGTTTAAAATCTATTCACCCCCCCCCCCCCCCCCCCCCCCCCCCCCCCCCCCCCCCCCTCTAGATTGTTTTATACACACTGTGCAATATTTGTTTCAGATTAGGTCATTATTGCCTAAAAGCTATGCGATAAACATTCTTATGTGATTTATTGATAACTAGGTTGATAGATTGTATTTTAATCAACTAGTTAATCTTTTGAATGTTTGTGGGTTATTTGTAATAGCTATTGTATTTAAGATTGGTTATCCTTAACATAGCTAAAGTTGTATGCCATGTCATATAGCTATATTTTCATATCTAGGATTGATTTTATTGACATCATATAATCCTAGATAAGCATTTAGTATTCCCTAGCATTACTTGCATATTTGGATATCTTTGCATATTCACATAGGGTGTTGATCTCTTCGGAGAAGTAAGTCTTGTGTGATAGACCTGGATTAGGTGGTCACATCAAGCAATTGGACTAGGTCCGCTTTTAAAGGCCTGCGGGTAGTGGTAGCGGGATATTGGCTGGGATTAGGCCGTCAAACCTGGATTATGTTGTATACGCTATCACAATTAGTGGATTCGAGGTTCGAGTGTGGCGCACTTACCAGCCCGTGGTTTTTCCCAGTTGAGGGTTTCCACGTATACTTCAAGTGTTATTTATATTTTTGCACCATATTACACTTGTTGTTTTTATTGACTAGTTAGGGGTATTTTCGTGAATTTGACTTAACGCAAAAATTGCGTAATAATTGATAAAATCTATTCACCCCCCCCCCCCCCCCCCCCCCCCCCCCCCCCCCCCCTCTAGATTAATATTAAACACACCGAGTATTTATTTCAATACAAAACATTTCTAAAATCAATTTCATGTGAATCAAGTTTAGCTTTCAAATATGTTCAATCAAAATCACAAAAACCTATAACTCAAAAATCATTCTGAACATTTTTCATCAATCAAGTAATAAGAATCATCAAGTTGATCATAAGAAAAATGCAAAGAAGACGATTACCAATAGAAAAGATGAAACTCAAACTGAGATCAGATCAACACGAGAAATATGGACATCTTTTCAACTTGAAAATGCTTGGGACTTGTTCCTCTCTTCAAGAACAACAATTTTGGCTTTTAGATTACTCAATTCGAAGTTGAGATGAGAGAGATATGACAAAAACAAAAAAGCAAAAGTTGTGTTGAGTTGTGCAGGAAATTTGAATTAAATAGGGAGGGAAAACATTTGGAGATGGAGAAGGGCAAAAGAGTCAAAACACCACCTTTCAGCATTGATCCCGTGGAGGCACGTGGCCACCATATGGAGGCCAAGATGCCTCCTCCACGTGAATGAGGGAAGGTGGCCGTTTGCCTCCTCTTTCCTCCTTCACTCCCTATTGCACACCTCACGCGTTCTTCGACTGTTCTCCGACTTCATAACTCTAAAATTGAATCCTCTTTTGGATTATGAACTGTAACTCAATGACACACAAGGAAAACTATGAAACTTTGACAATTAGATATGAAATCGACTCGATACACGATGACGAAGACAATGCATTGTAAGAGAACGTAAAGTGACGTAACTTCCTCGTTTGAACTCGAAATGAAATGAGTGAGTAACCGAAATGACCGGAACTCAATAAGGAATCATATGAGATCATATTCAAGTTAAAAACAACAAAACCAAAACAAATAAACACAAGATCACACAAGTCTGCAATTTCCTAGAGATAGTCCTAGAACATGCAATTCTACAATATTTGTCAATATGAGAATAATGCATGTGCATATTTCAACAAGTGTGTGAATGTGTTATTCTAAATGAGCACAACTATGTAGGGACACATGTGAATGCAATGTATGTATGTGCGGTTTGCTCAACGATGTAAGGACACATATGTAATCAATGAATGTGTGTGCTATTAGCGCAACGATATAGGGACATAAATGTATGAATTGTGTGTTTGTGCGCTTACGCCTTGCATGAGGAAGAAGTATCTTGATACCTTTCACATCCAAGAATGCGCTTATCCTCTTGAAGACGATATTTGCATGAGAAGTTGCTCTTCTCCTTTGAAGCTCCTTTACACCAAGAAACACCTAAGCAATTAACCATTACAAATAAAAAGAGTTTTGCAATGGAATCAAGCCAATACAAATCTAAAACCTTACAATCTCCCCCTTTGGCTATTCCATGGAAAAATCTCATCCTTACCATACAATATTCACTCCAATAAACTCATAGTTGATTGCATTTTCTCATCCTCACATTACAAAGAGATCCCTAGATAAAAAGTCTTCAAGTCTTCAAGTCTTCAAGTCTTCATGAGTCTTCAAGAATCCCTCTTTGATCATCAAAGTACCTATGAGAAAAATAGCAAACCAAACAAGAGATCTTCTCTAAAAAAGAATGGTGAGATATTGTACCAAAAACAAACAAGAACTTCCCTTTTCTTAAACAAAATGCCGTATCTCAAATAAATGTTCACTTTAAAGCTCTCCCTAAGATCCTTAGCATTATCAAGCAAGAATTCTTTTCTCCCCCTCAAGACAAGAATTCTCTCCCTTAAGTCAAAGTCTCAATTAAGCACAAAGAGGTACATTTCTCACACATTTGGAACATTTCTCCACACACGGTAAGGTATATATTTCTCCCCTTTTTTTTTTCAAGGAATAAACAAAGGACACATGAGATAAAGAATGAGTTATTAAGCAAACAAGTCGAATAGAAAGCGAAGTTGAATAAACTAAGCTCCCCCTTAACATATGCTCCACATTATGATCACCAAGTAGACTTGTCCATAAGGGAATCACACAATCACACATTCAAACAATAAGAGAAAATATTTCATCACTTTTCAAAGTCCAAGAGAGAATCATAGATTTTCATTAATCTCTCAAAAATATTCTCACATTGCTAATGAATCAAGCACTATAAGCAAAATATGTGTGTGTGTGTGTGTGTGTGTGTGTGTGTGTGTGTGTGTGTGTTTGTGTGAATGCTTCTAGCATATATACAAGGAGTAATTGTGATTTTAACATGCAAACCATATCAACACCTATCCATCTAAAGCATTTCTAATCTAGGTCAAACTGATATTCATCCGGGTTTTTGCTTTAAAAAGAATAGATTTCAACATGTGAGTATGTGTGTGCAAGTGACTCATTTACTATTTGACAATCCGAGCATTTCACAATTCTCAACTATACTTCATTAAGCCTTTTATTTTTCATTTCTTTTAGGCTTAGAATCAAAGAATTTTTTTTTTTTTAATGATTCTTTTCAACACTTCTTTGATTTTTTTAACATAAACATATACGCTTCATGACGGCTTTCACTCATCACAATGGTTTAGCCTTTTCCTACATTAAGAGCTTGCACAACCAAGGTGTGTAGCCCTTTCCATGAAGGTGCTTGTTGAGTTCTATTTAGTTACCGAACGCAAAATGGATACATACCATAGGTCATCTATCATGTACTAAGCAATAGGCTTCTAGATGCATCCATAATCTACATATTTTCAAACTTAATTACTCAAAACTAAAACATATAAGAGAGGCATTAGTGCACTTTTCAAAAACAAGTTTTTAAAGCTCAAGTGCTTGATCTAGAAACAATAAAAGTTATTTGTTTAAAATCATTACTTCTCAAGTGAGAGGCGCTAGAAGATATTGATATTCAAATAAAGTTTTGCTCATCAAGGCACTCAACAATCACACAAAGACATTAATAAACACAAATCATGCCAATGGACTTTCTAAGAGATTTAAATCTCTCTTTGTCGAAGGGCTTGGTGAACAAGTCCGCAAGTTGATTCTTTGTAGACATATGCTCGAGAGTAATAATAGAATGTTCAACTAGATCTCTAATGAAATGATGCCTAATGTCTATGTGCTTTGTGCGTGAGTGTTGAACCGGATTGTTAAAGATGTTAATGGCACTTAAGTTATCACAATAAAGTGTCATTTTTCCTTATTCTGTCTTATAATCCTTAAAGATTTGTTTCATCCAAAGTAATTGTGTGCATGCACTTCCGGCCGCTATGTACTCGGCTTCAGAAGAAGAAAGGGAAACCGAATTTTGTTTCTTACTAGACCAAGAAACCAAGTTATTCCCAACATAAAAGTAACCGCCAGATGTACTTTTACGGTCATCTATGTTTCCCGCCCAAACCGGCATCACAATAGCCTACTAGGATATCATTGGTATCAAATGAATAGAATAGACCAAGACTATGAGTTCCTTTGATGTACCTAATGATCCTCTTGATGACTTTTAAGTGAGATTCCTTAGGATTGGATTGGAATCTGGCACACAAGCCTACACTAAAGCAAATGTCTGGTCTACTAGCCATTAGGTAAAGTAGACTTCCTATCATGCTTATATAAAGGCGTTGTTCAACACTCTTGAAACAAATAACGGTGTGTCTAAATTACCTAGAGGAGGGGTGAATAGGTTTTAATCAAGTTAATTACCAATTTTTCTTTATTAGTCAATATTCAATAAAAACCCCAATCTAGTCAAAAATCAATCAACCTAATTCTAAGTGCAGAAAACAATAAATTGCTCATTGATTGATTTACGTGAGAAACCCTCAACAAGGAAAAACTCACAGGCTACTATACTAGCCACACACGGTCCTCAAATCCACTACTTGAATGAAAGTTTACAACCTAGGTTGACCACGTCAAACCATCCACGGTTACTAACCCTTCCACTCTAACCAACGGGCATTTAATAGTGATTCTAGACCTACTTGCTTGCGCACTAAGCAACTTAGTCACAAGGCTTCACTTCACATGGAAGAGATCAACTACCTAAGTGAATATCATGATATTCAATATGCAAGTAATGTTAGGTTACACTAAATGCTTATCTAGGATAAAAGATGTCAATAATAACAATCATAGAAATCAATATTGCTATATGACATGGCATACAACTTGGCTATCTTGAATAAAACAACCCTAGTCAATAGCTATCAAAATACAACTCTCAATCAATCAACACAATAATCTCAATCTTGTAGATAGAATATGTTCTAAAAGCATACAAGTAATAAATGAGATTTCTTGTTAAGTAAGACACTAAAATGAATGAAATTAGTGAACAACTTACCAAGATATATGTGTTGAAGAAGACCCATGCATAGATGCATCCTAGATGATGCTAGATGATGTTTGATGCACATGGAAATGGGTTTGAGTAATCAAAGGTGAGTTCTTGAGTGATTTTCTCTCTTGGAAAATATGCCAAGTCAAAAATATGATTTTGAACTCTTAGAGACAACCTAAGAAGAAAGAGACATATATATGTTGTCCAATATATGGTGGCTTCGCATCATTGAAGGATTTTGTACTTTCCAATAGGGTTGGGTAAACATAAACTCCTATAGGAAGCTGATCTAGGATTGGTCACTTTGTGGAATTTCTAATTTACCATCCAAATAGTACCCAATGGTTGTAGTTCAACCCGTGGATGTTTCCTCCTTGGAGGTTTTGCCACGTTAAAAAATCTCTTGTGTTAATTCTTCCTATCTCTATCTTTTATATTTGTATATGTGTATGTTGTTATCTTATTGCATATTATTCACTTGTGATGTATATTGAATCAAGATTTTGTAAAGTGTGATTTGTGAACTTATTCATTTGATCTTATTTGTAAATATAATTCTTTTGTATATTATATTTCTTATGTATAGTGTTATTTGATTATACTTGTAATACATTGAACAAATATTGAAATACAAGTATTCTTTGATGTTGAGTTTATGTGTCCTTATACCTCATACAACTAACTGATATTCATAGACTATGCTTATCTGGTCTATGTATGGATTTATTGTTTATGTGTTGTATGTGATCGGACCAAATATGGTACGATTTTATACTCTTATTTCCTATTCTTTGCGCTTATTCTCGGGTGATTCCCCATATTTAATGTTGTTAAATCAAGTGTTTCAGGTTTTATTAGGCCTCAAGGGCATTTGTGAAGAAGAGGAGGAACTTGGAGCATAAAGGCAATGAAATAGGGCATCTCGCCATTTGCTTGATTTTAGGTCACCATGGCGACAGGGAAGTGTGTTAATGTCACCTCCATGTCGCCATATGGTCGCCATGGCGACAGGAAGGATTGTTTCAGAAAGAGCAAGGTCACCATTTGGTCGCCACTTGGTCGCCACAGGGTCACCATGGCGACCTACGAATTTTCTCCAAGAAAATGCATCAGGTGTGGTCGCCACTTGCATGTCGCCATGGCGACATTCAATGGCAAAAGGCGACCTCTCCCCAAATTCCTCAGTGTCGCCATTTGCAAAGGGCAAAAATGATAATGCTCGTGGCGACAATTGGATCTCAGAATGCGTAACAGAATGTCACCATGAGGTCGCCATAGCAACATTCCCGCCACATCAGTTTTCCAAGCGATTTTCAGCACACAAATCAAGACCAGTATAAATATCCCTCTTCTCTGTGTTTGAAAAAACACAAGAATATACACAGTTTTAAAAAGCACACTTTTACTTAGCATTTTTAGACCTAGTTTTTCTTCCATAACTCCCACTTTCAAATTCCTCCATTTCTAACCTTGAACTACCGTTTCCATCAAACACTCAACACCAAATCTATCCTACTTCACCAAACCATTCCTCTCATTATATTCTTCACCATATTACCTTAGTCACACACCATTTGACACTCATCACACTTCTACACAAAGGAGCATCTAAGGAGGGAAAGGATTGAGCATTAAAGAAGGTGACCTACGGGTGATTTCCTCATTTATTACTCTCTTTTCCTATTTGTAATTATGTGTAGCTAAAACCCCCAATCTAGGGGGTTGGTGTTAGAAACACTTGGACTTGGGGTTACTTGACTATATTTTAATTGAATCTCTATGTATTTTCTATTTATTATATCTTTAGATTCTTGTCACTATATGATTAATTTGTATATCAACCTATTAATCATAATCTTGTTAGAATAATCTATTATATAATCACCTTTGGAATGACAACCTTATTTGATTAAAGAATTCAATAAATAGGATGGATTATTGTAGGGAATACCAACCACAATAATCCAAATCTTGTTTTGAGGTTAATCCATATGAGATTGGTTCTTTGTGATAGTTTAAAAAGCACCCTTAATCCACTTGCAACTTCACTAATCCCTTAGCGTATCTCTTAATTGATTTCACCCGCTTTTCTTATCTTAGATTGTTGAGATTCTATTTTACCTATCACTTTTGTTACTTTTACTTTATGTATGTTTTGTGGTATTTTAAACCACCCACTATCCACTTATCATGATTTATATTATCGCAATCTTAGATTAGTTAATCAACCTAACTATTACTTCATTTCCCTGTGGAACGAATCCAACTTACCATTATTTACGTTTTATATCCTAAAAGGATTCCGAAGTGGTAAAACATTATTTCCAAAAAGATCACATATATATATTGTTTTGATGTGCACAAACGACCTCATCAGTATGTAAGGCTACCTTGAGAGACAAACGAAAGTTTGTTCAAGGGATTGAAAAAGGCGTAAAAACCTATTCACCCCCCTCTAGGTATGCTTTAAGCTATTTAACTACGTTTGTATACTTTCAACAACGCCTAAAAAAATGCATCAGGTGTGGCGCTGTACGTAGGGCAACTGTACATTGCCTGAGACCAAATTGCACTAGGTCTCAGATAGGCGATGTATGTACACCGCTTGTACAGTGACCCTAATACCAACTTGCATCTTAATGCCTAACATGTCATGGTAATTATCAACACAAGATGTAATCAATTAAAACATGTGTGAAGAGAGTTCAAGAACATGAATGTACATACATAAAACACACAACATACATGAGTTGTGTATGTGTGCAACTGAGTCTCTTCGATGCAAGTAAGCACAAGTGTTTTTACCTTTTAAGTGCTTATCATCTTGAGGTCATAAGAGGCATTTGTTGAGCCTGATCACCAACAATTAGATGCCTAAGCTACCCTTACATGTCAAACCCCAAATGTGGTTTGTCACCGAAATAAGCCAATCAAACTTGAGGAACTTACACAAGGTAACGGCTTTAGAGGAGAATAGTGATTACAAGAGCATGAAGCCGAGTGAGGTGATTGGGAGGCTTCTAGCCTATGAGTCTGGAAAGAGCCCTACCTCCACACCTCCTAAGAAGCAAAAGGGAATTGCTTTGAAGGCCTCCAAAGTTGAGAAGGAGGATAATGATAACTCGGATGAAGACATGGCCATATTATTTCGAAGGTTCAAGAAGTTTGTCAAATTTGAGAAGATGGGTTTTGGATCCAAAGGCCAAGACTTGAAGAAAAAGGCTCCCTTCAAGAAGTTTGAGCCAAGGCAAAAGAATAATGAAAGAAAGGGGATCCAATGCTTTGAGTGTGGTGGCATAGGACACATTGATCCCGATTGTGGAAATTTGAAGAACAAGAAGAAAGGAAAGGTGATGGCCGCCACTTGGAGTGGAAGTGATGACTCAGATGAGAGAGATGAATCTTCAGATTATGAAGATCAAGTGGCTAACTTCATAGCATTTGCTTCCTCCCACAAGAGCAAAGATGATATGAACCTCATCGATTGTATCAAGATTGATGCCTAGGATCGTTCTAACCTCTGGTTCGGATGGAAACCGCGACCCAACACCTATAATGAGATGTGAACCTTGGTATAAAGGATGACGCCACAATCAAGGATGGATTACTCGATTGATAAGTCAAGGAGGAACGCCACAGAGAAATCTGATAAGTTCCAATTAGTTCTCAAAGAACAAAAGAGAAATATTCTCTCAATTTTCATTCAAATCAAGTATGATCTCCAATAATACATCAATGAGTCCCTTATAAACTGAAACCCTAAAACCTAAAAAGGAAATAAATATTTGGCAATTAATGCCTTACAATCAGGAAACTAGAATGAGCAATAATTGCCTTACAAATGGGAAAGAAAATAAAAACTAAAACAAGAAACTATTGACTTGCTCCCTATTTGGAAGGCTAAAAATGGAAACAAATCAGCCTCTTAATTTGGGAAACAAATCAACTCTTTATTCTTTAGAAACCAATAAGGAAAACTGAAATTCGGACTCCTCAGCTCAGGTCTTCGCATAACAAACTAGATTGCCAAATTGGGACTGGTTTTGATCTGTTACGGAAGACGGAGTCTTCTTGACATCTGTAGGGATCGTCTTGGGCTTTTCGAAAACATATTATAATAGACGATCCGACCTCATATGAACTCTGTAGAGGCCCACAAAGTTCAGCCCGGATTTGGTCTTCATGTGGGCCGAACTTGGATTTCAGCAACTCAGACTCGGCCCCTATTAAATGCTTCATTGATCCTCTTGGCCCTTGTAATTGGCTCAACTGGAATATGCAATGGATTCTTTGGTGATGCTTCTTGATTCTCATCATTCCCCCTCTCTTCAAAAGGATTCGTCCTCGAATCTTCACCGTAATGTTGTTGATAGCCTGCAACACTTCATCAAAACACTGCAAAAGAGAAACAAGAACACTAGGCCAAGAAGTTGGCTGATTTGAAAACAATGCCTTTTTGATCTCTTTTTTTTTTTTCTTCACTAGCGAAAATTTTTGTTTCCTTTTCACTCTTTTTCTCCTCATGAGCAAAAAATTATGTTTCTTTTTCACTCGTTTTTTCCTCACTCACACAAATTCTTATTTCTTTTTCGCTCTTTTTTTCCTCAATAGCATAATTTTCTGTTTCTTTTTCACTCTTTTTTTCTTTTTTTGCTGTCTCGATCTCTCTTTCTTTTGTCTCTCTTTCTTTTGTCTCTCTTTCTTTTGAACTCTCACTCTCTTTTTTTACATCTCTTTGTTCTTTTAACCTCACTTGATCTTCATATACTTGTATTGGGGTTAAGGGTACAAGAGTGATTCGTTTTTTATTGAGTACAAAAGAGTATCTATTTGTATAACCATCATGAGTTGCACGCCTATCAAACTGCCATGGTCGCCCCAAAAGGATATGGGTCGCATGCATTGGTACCACATCACACAAGACTTCATCTTCATATTTACCGATCTGGAACGCCACTAACACCTGTTTAGTCACCCTCACCTCACCACTATCATTCAACCATTGCAATTTATATGGCTTAGGATGCAGCATCGTTGGCAATCCTAATTTGTTAACCATGGTTGTGCTTGCAACTTTAGTACAACTACCACCATCAATAATCATGCTACATACCTTATCAGTAACATGACATCGGGTGTAAAAAACATTGTCACATTGTACATCGTCAGACATTTTTTATTTTTTATTTTTTTATTTTTTGGTAACAGATCTGAACAAACTTGTTTTTTTTTTTTTTTTGACATTCAAAACGAAATTCAGCAAGGTCTAACTTTTTTTTTTTTTTTTTTTTGTGATCAACGAAATCAAAGAAGAAGAATAACAAAGATAGATTAAACCTGATGTTAGAGGCCGAAGCTCTGATACCAAATGATATGAACCTCGTCGATTGTATCAAGATTGATGCCTAGGATCGTTCTAACCTCTAGTTCGGATGGAAACCGCGACCCAACACCTATAATGAGATGTGAACCTTGGTATAAAGGATGACGCCACAATCAAGGATGGATTACTCGATTGATAAGTCAAGGAGGAACGCCACAGAGAAATCTGATAAGTTCCAATTAGTTCTCAAAGAACAAAAGAGAAATATTCTCTCAATTTTCATTCAAATCAAGTATGATCTCCAATAATACATCAATGAGTCCCTTATAAACTAAAACCCTAAAACCTAAAAAGGAAATAAATATTTGGCAATTAATGCCTTACAATCAGGAAACTAGAATGAGCAATAATTGCCTTACAAATGGGAAAGAAAATAAAAACTAAAACAAGAAACTATTGACTTGCTCCCTATTTGGAAGGCTAAAAATGGAAACAAATCAGCCTCTTAATTTGGGAAACAAATCAACTCTTTATTCTTTAGAAACCAATAAGGAAAACTGAAATTCGGACTCCTCAGCTCAGGTCTTCGCATAACAAACTAGATTGCCAAATTTGGGCTGGTTTTGATCTGTTACGGAAGACGGAGTCTTCTTGACATCTGTAGGGATCGTCTTGGGCTTTTCGAAAACATATTATAATAGACGATCCAACCTCATATGAACTCTGTAGAGGCCCACAAAGTTCAGCCCGGATTTGGTCTTCATGTGGGCCAAACTTGGATTTCAGCAACTCAGACTCGGCCCCTATTAAATGCTTCTTTGATCCTCTTGGCCCTTGTAATTAGCCCAACTGGAATATGCAATGGATTCTTTGGTGATACTTCTTGATTCTCATCATTCCCCCTCTCTTCAAAAGGATTCGTCCTCGAATCTTCACCGTAATGTTGTTGATAGCCTGCAACACTTCATCAAAACACTGCAAAAGAGAAACAAGAACACTAGGCCAAGAAGTTGGCTGATTTGAAAACAATGCCTTTTTGATCTCTTTTTTTTTTTTCTTCACTAGCGAAAATTTTTGTTTCCTTTTCACTCTTTTTCTCCGCATGAGCAAAAAATTATGTTTCTTTTTCACACGTTTTTTCCTCACTCACACAAATTCTTATTTCTTTTTCGCTCTTTTTTTCCTCAATAGCATAATTTTCTGTTTCTTTTTCACTCTTTTTTTCTTTTTTTGCTGTCTCGATCTCTCTTTCTTTTGTCTCTCTTTCTTTTGAACTCTCACTCTCTTTTTTTACATCTCTTTGTTCTTTTAACCTCACTTGATCTTCATATACTTGTATTGGGGTTAAGGGTACAAGAGTGATTCGTTTTTTATTGAGTACAAAAGAGTATCTATTTGTATAACCATCATGAGTTGCACGCCTATCAAACTGCCATGGTCGCCCCAAAAGGATATGGGTCGCATGCATTGGTACCACATCACACAAGACTTCATCTTCATATTTACCGATCTGGAACGCCACTAACACCTGTTTAGTCACCCTCACCTCACCACTATCATTCAACCATTGCAATTTATATGGCTTAGGATGCAGCATCGTTGGCAATCCTAATTTGTTAACCATGGTTGTGCTTGCAACGTTAGTACAACTACCACCATCAATAATCATGCTACATACCTTATCATTAACATGACATCGGGTGTAAAAAACATTGTCACGTTGTACATCGTCAGACATTTTTTATTTTTTATTTTTTTATTTTTTGGTAACAGATCTGAACAAACTTGTTTTTTTTTTTTTTTTGACAATCAAAACGAAATTCAGCAAGGTCTAACTTTTTTTTTTTTTTTTTTTGTGATCAACGAAATCAAAGAAGAAGAATAACAAAGATAGATTAAACCTGATGTTAGAGGCCGAAGCTCTGATACCAAATGATATGAACCTCGTCGATTGTATCAAGATTGATGCCTAGGATCGTTCTAACCTCTGGTTCGGATGGAAACCGCGACCCAACACCTATAATGAGATGTGAACCTTGGTATAAAGGATGACGCCACAATCAAGGATGGATTACTCGATTGATAAGTCAAGGAGGAACGCCACAGAGAAATCTGATAAGTTCCAATTAGTTCTCAAAGAACAAAAGAGAAATATTCTCTCAATTTTCATTCAAATCAAGTATGATCTCCAATAATACATCAATGAGTCCCTTATAAACTAAAACCCTAAAACCTAAAAAGGAAATAAATATTTGGCAATTAATGCCTTACAATCAGGAAACTAGAATGAGCAATAATTGCCTTACAAATGGGAAAGAAAATAAAAACTAAAACAAGAAACTGTTGACTTGCTCCCTATTTGGAAGGCTAAAAATGGAAACAAATCAGCCTCTTAATTTGGGAAACAAATCAACTCTTTATTCTTTAGAAACCAATAAGGAAAACTGAAATTCGGACTCCTCAGCTCAGGTCTTCGCATAACAAACTAGATTGCCAAATTTGGGCTGGTTTTGATCTGTTACGGAAGACGGAGTCTTCTTGACATCTGTAGGGATCGTCTTGGGCTTTTCGAAAACATATTATAATAGACGATCCGACCTCATATGAACTCTGTAGAGGCCCACAAATTTCAGCCCGGATTTGGTCTTCATGTGGGCCGAACTTGGATTTCGGCAACTCAGACTCGGCCCCTATTAAATGCTTCTTTGATCCTCTTGGCCCTTGTAATTGGCCCAACTGGAATATGCAATGGATTCTTTGGTGATGCTTCTTGATTCTCATCATTCCCCCTCTCTTCAAAAGGATTCGTCCTCGAATCTTCACCGTAATGTTGTTGATAGCCTGCAACACTTCATCAAAACACTGCAAAAGAGAAATAAGAACACTAGGCCAAGAAGTTGGCTGATTTGAAAACAATGCCTTTTTGATCTCTTTTTTTTTTTCTTCACTAGCGAAAATTTTTGTTTCCTTTTCACTCTTTTTTTCCTCATGAGCAAAAAATTATGTTTCTTTTTCACTCGTTTTTTCCTCACTCACACAAATTCTTATTTCTTTTTCGCTCTTTTTTTCCTCAATAGCATAATTTTCTGTTTCTTTTTCACTCTTTTTTTCTTTTTTTGCTGTCTCGATCTCTCTTTCTTTGGTCTCTCTTTCTTTTGAACTCTCACTCTCCTTTTTTACATCTCTTTGTTCTTTTAACCTCACTTGATCTTCATATACTTGTATTGGGGTTAAGGGTACAAGAGTGATTCGTTTTTTATTGAGTACAAAAGAGTATCTATTTGTATAACCATCATGAGTTGCACTCCTATCAAACTGCCATGGTCGCCCCAAAAGGATATGGGTCGCATGCATTGGTACCACATCACACAAGACTTCATCTTCATATTTACCGATCTAGAACGCCACTAACACCTGTTTAGTCACCCTCACCTCACCACTATCATTCAACCATTGCAATTTATATGGCTTAGGATGCAGCATCGTTGGCAATCCTAATTTGTTAACCATGGTTGTGCTTGCAACGTTAGTACAACTACCACCATCAATAATCATGCTACATACCTTATCATTAACATGACATCGGGTGTAAAAAACATTGTCACGTTGTACATCGTCAGACATTTTTTTTTTTTTTTTTTTTTTTGGTAACAGATCAGAACAAACTTTTTTTTTTTTTTTTTGACAATCAAAACGAAATTCAGCAAGGTCTAACTTTTTTTTTTTTTTTTTTTTTTTTGTGATCAACGAAATCAAAGAAGAAGAATAACAAAGATAGATTAAACCTGATGTTAGAGGCCGAAGCTCTGATACCAAATGATATGAACCTCGTCGATTGTATCAAGATTGATGCCTAGGATCATTATAACCTCTGGTTCGGATGGAAACCGCGACCCAACACCTATAATGAGATGTGAACCTTGGTATAAAGGATGACGCCACAATCAAGGATGGATTACTCTATTGATAAGTCAAGGAGGAACGCCACAGAGAAATCTGATAAGTTCCAATTAGTTCTCAAAGAACAAAAGAGAAATATTCTCTCAATTTTCATTCAAATCAAGTATGATCTCCAATAATACATCAATGAGTCCCTTATAAACTGAAACCCTAAAACCTAAAAAGGAAATAAATATTTGGCAATTAATGCCTTACAATCAGGAAACTAGAATGAGCAATAATTGCCTTACAAATGGGAAAGAAAATAAAAACTAAAACAAGAAACTATTGACTTGCTCCCTATTTGGAAGGCTAAAAATGGAAACAAATCAACCTCTTAATTTGGGAAACAAATCAACTCTTTATTCTTTAGAAACCAATAAGGAAAACTGAAATTCGGACTCCTCAGCTCAGGTCTTCGCATAACAAACTAGATTGCCAAATTTGGGCTGGTTTTGATCTGTTACGGAAGACGGAGTCTTCTTGACATCTGTAGGGATCGTCTTGGGCTTTTCGAAAACATATTATAATAGACGATCCGACCTCATATGAACTCTGTAGAGGCCCACAAAGTTCAGCCCGGATTTGGTCTTCATGTGGGCCAAACTTGGATTTCAGCAACTCAGACTCGGCCCCTATTAAATGCTTCTTTGATCCTCTTGGCCCTTGAAATTGGCCCAACTGGAATATGTAATGGATTCTTTGGTGATGCTTCTTGTTTCTCATCATTCCCCCTCTCTTCAAAAGGATTCGTCCTCGAATCTTCACCGTAATGTTGTTGATAGCCTGCAACACTTCATCAAAACACTGCAAAAGAGAAATAAGAACACTAGGCCAAGAAGTTGGCTGATTTGAAAACAATGCCTTTTTGATATCTTTTTTTTTTTCTTCACTAGCGAAAATTTTTGTTTCCTTTTCACTCTTTTTTTCCTCATGAGCAAAAAATTATGTTTCTTTTTCACTCGTTTTTTCCTCACTCACACAAATTCTTATTTCTTTTTCGCTCTTTTTTTCCTCAATAGCATAATTTTCTGTTTCTTTTTCACTCTTTTTTTCTTTTTTTGCTGTCTCGATCTCTCTTTCTTTTGTCTCTCTTTCTTTTGAACTCTCACTCTCCTTTTTTACATCTCTTTGTTCTTTTAACCTCACTTGATCTTCATATACTTGTATTGGGGTTAAGGGTACAAGAGTGATTCGTTTTTTATTGAGTACAAAAGAGTATCTATTTGTATAACCATCATGAGTTGCACTCCTATCAAACTGCCATGGTCGCCCCAAAAGGATATGGGTCGCATGCATTGGTACCACATCACACAAGACTTCATCTTCATATTTACCGATCTAGAACGCCACTAACACCTGTTTAGTCACCCTCACCTCACCACTATCATTCAACCATTGCAATTTATATGGCTTAGGATGCAGCATCGTTGGCAATCCTAATTTGTTAACCATGGTTGTGCTTGCAACGTTAGTACAACTACCACCATCAATAATCATGCTACATACCTTATCATTAACATGACATCGGGTGTAAAAAACATTGTCACGTTGTACATCGTCAGACATGTTTTTTTTTTTTTTTTTTTTTGGTAACAGATCAGAACAAACTTATTTTTTTTTTTTTTACAATCAAAACGAAATTCAGCAAGGTCTAACTTTTTTTTTTTTTTTTTTGTGATCAACGAAATCAAAGAAGAAGAATAACAAAGATAGATTAAACCTGATGTTAGAGGCCGAAGCTCTGATACCAAATGATATGAACCTCGTCGATTGTATCAAGATTGATGCCTAGGATCGTTATAACCTCTGGTTCGGATGGAAACCGCGACCCAACACCTATAATGAGATGTGAACCTTGGTATAAAGGATGACGCCACAATCAAGGATGGATTACTCTATTGATAAGTCAAGGAGGAACGCCACAGAGAAATCTGATAAGTTCCAATTAGTTCTCAAAGAACAAAAGAGAAATATTCTCTCAATTTTCATTCAAATCAAGTATGATCTCCAATAATACATCAATGAGTCCCTTATAAACTGAAACCCTAAAACCTAAAAAGGAAATAAATATTTGGCAATTAATGCCTTACAATCAGGAAACTAGAATGAGCAATAATTGCCTTACAAATGGGAAAGAAAATAAAAACTAAAACAAGAAACTATTGACTTGCTCCCTATTTGGAAGGCTAAAAATGGAAACAAATCAGCCTCTTAATTTGGGAAACAAATCAACTCTTTATTCTTTAGAAACCAATAAGGAAAACTGAAATTCGTACTCCTCAGCTCAGGTCTTCGCATAACAAACTAGATTTCCAAATTTGGGCTGGTTTTGATCTGTTACGGAAGACGGAGTCTTCTTGACATCTGTAGGGATCGTCTTGGGCTTTTCGAAAACATATTATAATAGACGATCCGACCTCATATGAACTCTGTAGAGGCCCACAAAGCTCAGCCCGGATTTGGTCTTCATGTGGGCCGAACTTGGATTTCAGCAACTCAGACTCGGCCCCTATTAAATGCTTCTTTGATCCTCTTGGCCCTTGTAATTGGCCCAACTGGAATATGCAATGGATTCTTTGGTGATGCTTCTTGATTCTCATCATTCCCCCTCTCTTCAAAAGGATTCGTCCTCGAATCTTCACCGTAATGTTGTTGATAGCCTGCAACACTTCATCAAAACACTGCAAAAGAGAAATAAGAACACTAGGCCAAGAAGTTGGCTGATTTGAAAACAATGCCTTTTTGATCTCTTTTTTTTTTCTTCACTAGCGAAAATTTTTGTTTCCTTTTCACTCTTTTTTTCCTCATGAGCAAAAAATTATGTTTCTTTTTCACTCGTTTTTTCCTCACTCACACAAATTCTTATTTCTTTTTCGCTCTTTTTTTCCTCAATAGCATAATTTTCTGTTTCTTTTTCACTCTTTTTTTCTTTTTTTGCTGTCTCGATCTCTCTTTCTTTTGAACTCTCACTCTCCTTTTTTACATCTCTTTGTTCTTTTAACCTCACTTGATCTTCATATACTTGTATTGGGGTTAAGGGTACAAGAGTGATTCGTTTTTTATTGAGTACAAAAGAGTATCTATTTGTATAACCATCATGAGTTGCACGCCTATCAAACTGCCATGGTCGCCCCAAAAGGATATGGGTCGCATGCATTGGTACCACATCACACAAGACTTCATCTTCATATTTACCGATCTAGAACGCCACTAACACCTGTTTAGTCACCCTCACCTCACCACTATCATTCAACCATTGCAATTTATATGGCTTAGGATGCAGCATCGTTGGCAATCCTAATTTGTTAACCATGGTTGTGCTTGCAACGTTAGTACAACTACCACCATCAATAATCATGCTACATACCTTATCATTAACATGACATCGGGTGTAAAAAACATTGTCACGTTGTACATCGTCAGACATTTATTTATTTATTTATTTTTTTGGTAACAGATCAGAACAAACTTTTTTTTTTTTTTTTTTTGACAATCAAAACGAATTTCAGCAAGGTCTAACTTTTTTTTTTTTTTTTTGTGATCAACGAAATCAAAGAAGAAGAATAACAAAGATAGATTAAACCTGATGTTAGAGGCCGAAGCTCTGATACCAAATGATATGAACCTCGTCGATTGTATCAAGATTGATGCCTAGGATCGTTATAACCTCTGGTTCGGATGGAAACCGCGACCCAACACCTATAATGAGATGTGAACCTTGGTATAAAGGATGGCGCCACAATCAAGGATGGATTACTCGATTGATAAGTCAAGGAGGAACGCCACAGAGAAATCTGATAAGTTCCAATTAGTTCTCAAAGAACAAAAGAGAAATATTCTCTCAATTTTCATTCAAATCAAGTATGATCTCCAATAATACATCAATGAGTCCCTTATAAACTGAAACCCTAAAACCTAAAAAGGAAATAGATATTTGGCAATTAATGCCTTACAATCAGGAAACTAGAATGAGCAATAATTGCCTTACAAATGGGAAAGAAAATAAAAACTAAAACAAGAAACTATTGACTTGCTCCCTATTTGGAAGGATAAAAATGGAAACAAATCAGCCTCTTAATTTGGGAAACAAATCAACTCTTTATTCTTTAGAAACCAATAAGGAAAACTGAAATTCGGACTCCTCAGCTCAGGTCTTCGCATAACAAACTAGATTGCCAAATTTGGGCTGGTTTTGATCTGTTACGGAAGACGGAGTCTTCTTGACATCTGTAGGGATCATCTTGGGCTTTCCGAAAACATATTATAATAGACAATCCGACCTCATATGAACTCTGTAAAGGCCCACGAAGTTCAGCCTGGATTTGGTCTTCATGTGGGCCGAACTTGGATTTCAGCAACTCAGACTCGGCCCCTATTAAATGCTTCTTTGATCCTCTTGGCCCTTGTAATTGGCCCAACTGGAATATGCAATGGATTTTTTGATGATGCTTCTTGATTCTCATCAAAAGATGTTAGTGAAGAAGAGGAAGAGAGTTGAGAGGAAAATGACTCAAGCGATGATGGTTCTTCATCTAACTCCAAAAATGGAAATGTGGAGAGTATGGATGTTAATGACTGCATAGTTAAGTTTGAAAGCTCAAGGATAAAGAACAAAGGGAAATTCAAAGGTTGAAGGTAGAAAACCTTGAGCTATCAACCAAAGTTACCCACTTATGTGAGGAAATAGTGACTTCCAAGAAGCTTTAAGATAAGCTAAGAGAAGAGATAGTCTAAGCTAAGAGAAGAGACTACATAGTTAAGTTTGAAAGCTCAAGGATGAAGAACAAAAGGGAAATTCAAAGGTTGAAGGTAGAAAACCTTGAGCTATCAACCAAAGTTACCCACTTAGGTGAGGAAATAGTGACTTCCAAGAAGCTTGAAGATAAGCTAAGAGAAGAGATAGTCTTAGCTAAGAGGAATGAAGTTAGATTGGAAATTGAGCTTGAAGATGCTAGAGAATTAATGGCTAAAATGGCCTCTAGCATGGGAAAACTTGACCACATGTTGAGTGTTAGAAAAAGTCCATGTGACAAGAGAGGTCTTAGGTTTGAAGATGACAAGGAGATCTCCTCTCCTAACAAGACCATACTTATCAAGGGCTTGAGCAACAAAGAACTTTCACCGATGCAAAATCTTAGGAAGAAGATTGATCTAGGACATTACTCACATAGTGCACAAGTGAAGATGGCGCCAAGAAGACAACCTCAAGCTCAACTTATAAGACCTCCTCAAGCTAACTTTCCTCAACACATGGCTCACCAAGGAAAGAGACCAATCATGCATGCTCAACAAAGGAAGCAAGCTAGACCGGTTCAACAACGAAGAAGCAATGAACCAACTCAACCACAACGACATGGGAAAGCTTCAATGCATACATGAGGACATGGTATGATTCCTCAGTTTACTCCTACTTGTCATTTTTGTGGTATTGATGGTCATATTAGACCAAATTGCTTTCATTATATTAAAATGCGTAGAGTTGAGAGCATGATTGAAAAGAAAAATGCTAGAACCAAGATGCATGTTCCTAGGATGAATAGAACCCATTTACATGATCCTAGGACATCTAAAGCCCATGAACCATTGACCACAAGGAAGGAAAATGTTTCACCTAGGTGGATTAGAAGAGATGAATATTTTTGCTATGTTGCTCAAATTACCTTGAAGGCAAATTCTTCTAATTTTTGGTATTTAGATAATGGGTGTTTTAGGCACATGACAGGAAATAAGAGTTTCTTTGAGGCTTTTGTCATGGAGGAATGGGGATTTGTCACCTTTGGTGATGGGTCTAAAAAGAAATTTGTAGGGAAAATAACTATTTCCATTCCCAGTTTACCGTCCTTGTCCAATGCTCTATATGTAGATGGCTTGAAAGCCAATCTAATAAGCATTTCTCATCTTAGTGATGAATGACTCTCTGTCTTGTTTAGCAAGAATGATTGCTCAATTCTAAAGCCCGATGGATAAACCATGTTGAAAGGAATGAGATCTAGCGACAATTGCTATTGTCTTGAAGCTAGAGGTATCTCTTGTAATATGTCCAAGAATGAGCAAATTGAGTTGTGGAATAAAAGACTTAGCCATATGAACTATCGGGATTTACGGATCTTAGATAAGTTCAATATTGTGTGTGGCCTTCCTAAGCTTGGGAAGAAAGTTGATTGTTAATGCTTATGAAACAAATATGGTGTATTCTAATATTTATTGTAAGGATTCCCATTCTTTGATTGGCTTATTTCATGGACAAACCACGTGTTGGGGTTTGTATGTAAGGGTAGTTTAGATGATTGAGGATCATACTCAAAGGCCCTTTCAAGACCTCAAGGGACAAGCACTCCAAAGGTATACTTCTAGTGCTTAACTTTCTTTGAAGAGATTTAGAAGCACACACACACTTTGCATTCTTACATTTGTGTGCATTCTCTTCATATGTCACATTACACACTAGCACTTTGATTGTTATATCTTGTTGTGTATTTATGTGTCTTGTAATTCATTTCCCGATAGTGTTCGAAAACGTCCGCGCATGCGCTAGAATGTGCTTGGTTTTACGCGAAGACCGCCTACGGAGAATGCCCTTGGCTTCTCCTTGGTTTTCACCTATGTTGGTGATCGGCGGTTATGATCGGCTGCCTAGCTGCCGAATGAAACCGCCGTTTGCTTCCAGAAGTGTCTGGAGCAATTCTACGGTCACAATCGATGGTCATGACCGCTGTTCGAAACCACCGTTCATACCTGATCGATTTAATATCTCGAGTTTGATTCGGCGGTTAGATCGGCGGTCACGAAACCGCCGAATGAAACCGCCGTTGTTCCCCTGTTCTTCTCGGGTTCAATTCGGCGGTTAGAATCGATTGCCTGGCCGTCGATTGAAACTGCCGAACGGTGCGTTTCAAGGGGAAACTTGTCTTTTCACATGCCCTGTTCTTGATGTCTATAAATATCACACTTTCTCATTTTCTGAATTAATGTTCTTTAACTCTAAGAACCCTAAACTTCAAAGAGAGACATTTGAGAGAAAATCAAATCACGAACACTTTCTTAACACTCAAAAACCATTCTCATATGCATCAAATTATCATCTAAGCATTTTCTAGCATAGTTAGGATGCTTGCTTGCATGGGTTTTGGTCAACACACTTTCTTTGGTAAGTTCTTCACTATTATCATATATAATTAGTGTTTTATTTATCATTGACATCTCTTATTTTATTTGTATGCTCTTAGAATATATTCTAGATACAAAATAGAGATTGTTGTGTTGACATGATTGAGTGTTGTATTTTGATAGCTATCTAGGTTTTCATAATCTATGTTTAGCTAAGCTATTTGACATGTCATCTAGCTTTTAATATCTAGGATCGAGTTTATTGCAAAATCATCATTCTAGATAAGCATATAGAGTAACCTAGCTCTAAATTGCATTTTCGATATTTTACATATTCACTTAGGTTGTATTATCTCTTCTTAGAGAATTAAGTCTTGTGTTGCTATCGGGATTAGGTAGCTTAAATCACAAGCAATCGGACTAGGTCCACTTATACCGAGATTAGGTAGTTGTGATGATTATTGATCGAGATTAGATCATTAAACCGGGATTAGGTTGTAATCATTTCAATTAGTGGATTCGAGGTTCGTGTGTGGCGCACATAACAGCCCGTGGTTTTTCCTGTGAGGGTTTCCACGTAAATATCAAGTGTTATTTACATTCCGCACCTTATTACACTTGTTATATTATTGTGACTAGTTAGGGACATTTTCGTAAAATTGACTTGTATGTGAAAATTGGGTAAAATCAATTAAAATCTATTCCCTCCCCCCCACCCCCCTCTAGATAGTTTTATACACACCGTACAATATTTGTTTCAATTGGTATCAGAGCAGGTTCCTAGACATACATAGGTGATCCTTGCTCATTTTGGTGTGTTTCGCATCTTGTGTGATTTTTTGATTTATTCATACATTTTGCATTCATCTCATTTGCATTCATCTCATTTGCATTCATCCAAACACTATGAGTGGTTTCGGGATAAGCAAAGAGGGAGCGTCGAACGTGAGGCCACCGTTGCTCACCGGCGATAATTACTCCTCATGGAAGGGGAAGATGGAAGCATACATATGCCAAATCCATGATAGGGCGTGGATGGCGGTTGAAGATGGATATGCTCTACCTATGATGACTCCGTTGGATGGAGGAGAAGAAGTGCTTAAGCCTAAGGCACAGTGGGATGCATAAGAATTTGTTGATTCCATATGGAACAACAAAGCCTTACATGCCATCCGTTGCGCAGTCGATGAAAATCAATATAAGTTTATTCAAATTACTAGGATAGCTAAAAAGGCATGGGACATCCTAGAAGTTGCTCATTAAGGAACCGAGGTAGTTAGGGACTCCAAGCTCCAAGTTCTCCAAACTCAGTTGGAGACCATTAGGATGGAAGAGGAAGAGCACGAGCACTTCAATGACTTCCAAGTGAGACTAATGGATATTGTGAACCAAAGTCACCAACTTGGTGATCCTTACTCGGATAGAAGAATCAAGCAAAAGATCATGCGATCACTTCCCGAGAGGTTCGAGCCCAAAGTGATGACTTTAGAAGAAAATGACACCTACAAAGAAATGAAGCCGAGCGAAGTCATTGGAAGACTTCTAGCCTATGAATCAAGAAAGGCTACCATATCACCTCCTAAGAAGAAAAAGGATATTGCCTTGAAGACATCCAAGATGGAAGAGGAGGAGGATGACTCATATGAAGACATGGCACTCATTACCAAGGGATTCAAGAAGTTCTTGAATCTACAAAAGAGTGGTTATGGCTCAAAAGGGAATGACTTCAAGAAGAAAAAGACCACTATCAAGAATGTCAAGCCATATCATAAGATGTCTTCAAAAGAGAAGATTCAATGCTACGAATGTGGAGGATTCGGGCATATCTCCAAGGATTGTGCTAACTTGGAAGATGAAAGAGAGGAGGCCGCCACTTTAAGTGATAGTGATAAAGAGATTGTGGTAAAATTCTTGGCATTAGGTTGCTTTCACAAGCGGGACAACAAAGTGAAAGTTGTTGAAGGAAGTCCTTCAAGCTTGAATGATTGTGAGAACAACTATTTTGCCTTTCCGATCTCCTACAATGAAGAAGAAAATGAGAGTCAAGAAGAAAGTGACTCTAATGAAGATGACTCTTCATTTAACTCCACACATGGATATGTGGAGAAAAAGGTTCTAGATGAATACCTCACTGAGTTTAAAAGCTTAGCAATGAAGACTAAGGAAAAGATACGAAGATTGAGAGAAGAGAATCTAGACCTTTTGGCTCATGTTGACCACTTAAGTGAACAAGTGGATAGATCTAAGAATATTGAAGATAAGCTAAGAAAGGAGTTAGACTTATCTAAGAGGAATGAAGAAGATTTAAAAAGAGAGCTTGAAGAGGCTAAATGGTCAAGGACTAGGATAGTTTCTAGCACCGAAAAACTTGACCACATGTTAAGTGTTGGAAAGAGTCCTTGTGATAAGAGAGGTCTTGGGTTTAAAGATGGTAAGGAGTCCTCCACTCCTAACAAGACCGTGT
Source organism: Acer yangbiense (assembly GCA_008009225.1). Classification (NCBI taxonomy): domain Eukaryota; kingdom Viridiplantae; phylum Streptophyta; class Magnoliopsida; order Sapindales; family Sapindaceae; genus Acer; species Acer yangbiense. The sequence continues at coordinate 37,936,070 of CM017768.1, forward strand.
TTGTCAAGAGCTTGAACTATAAAGAAGCTTCACTGGTGCAAACTCCTAGGAAGAAGATTGATCTAGGACAATGCTCTCATAGTGCACAAGTGAAGGTAGCTCCAAGAAGACAACCTCAAGCTCAACCTACAAGAGTTCCTCATGCTAACTTCCCTCAAACTCAACTCCATCAAGGGAAGAGACCAATCATGCAAACTCAACCGAGGAAGCAACCAAGTCTTGGTCAACAACAAAGAAGGAGAGATCCTATCCAACAACCAAGACAACCACAAAGACATGGGAAGGCTCCTATGCATGCACAAGGACATGGTATGATTCCTAACTTTATCCCTACATGTCATTTTTGTGGTGTTGATGGTCATATTAGACCAAAGTGCTTTCGTTACATTAAAATGTGTAAAGTTAAAAGCATGATTGAGAAGAAGAAAGCTAGAGCTAGAATGCATGCTTATAGGAAAGAAGAAATTCATTTACATGATCCTATGACATCTAGATCTCTAGAACTTTTGACCACTAGGAAGAAAATTGTTTCACCTATGTGGATAAAAAAGGATGAACCCGCTTGCTACGAGACAAACTTGTCTCTAAAAGGTTCAACAAAGTCCAATGGACTTAGTAGGTCCATAGGACCTCATGACCTTCAATGATGAAGGATGTGATGACCCCATATGGGGAACTCAAGCAAAGAGAGCTATTTTGCATTCTTGTCACTTGCAAAAATTTGAAATATCTTATGCTTCCTTTTTAATTGCTTGAGTAAGCTTGGTTGTACATATGTATATATGTTTTCAATTCAATAACTGTGAACCATGCTTGTTTACAATCCATGTCATATTTATGTTCAAACATGCATTTTTGGACTAGGAGATCTACATAGGAAGTATGATTTGAATGACCTATAGTTATCTTCATGACATGATGATTCTTTTATAACATGCTAATGAATATTGAAAAGCATGAAATTCATATGACATGCTCAAATGAAAAAGCATGAATTGATGATTGCATATTCTTAAAATGCAAAACTTGTGTGAAAAAACTTATGAGACTCAAAATGAATAAAGGATCTTGTATCCATTCAAAGGAATTTAAATTCCAAATGTCTCCCCTTCTTTATTAATTGAACATAGCTACTATCATACGGGTTTCTCACCCGGAAAAATCAAATAGGGTGCAAAGTCACTCATGCCTTGTTTCGCTTATAAAGTTGAAATCATTATATTCTATATCCTTGCTTTACTCATGACATTGGTGAAATTGGTTTGAATTCTTATTAGAAACCTTTGTCATTTGCTTTGCCAAATACCATTGTATTTTGGACTTGAGTGCTACATGTCTTGTATGCAAAGCATGTTTGATTCACACAATTTCTTTTAAATAAATCTCCTTGTTTCTCTCCAATTAATTGAGATGCATAAAGTGACTTATATGATTATGCAAATATCTTGTATGCTACTATCTCTCTTTGCTAGAAGTGACCCATTTGGGGACTACTCCTTTGCCTATATCATGACAAAAATAGGGAGTAGAATGTGGTAAGAGGAGTTGCAAATTGTAGTGGCAATTGTGCATTTTGGGGAGAATATTTATTGAGGGGGAGTAACCCGTTGAGGGGGAGCATTGCATACACATACATTGCATAATGTTGTGTTGGGGTTTGTATGTAAGGGTAGTTTAGATGATTGAGGATCATACTCAAAGGCCCTTTCAAGACCTCAAGGGACAAGCACTCCAAAGGTATACTTCTAGTGCTTAACTTTCTTTGAAGAGATTTAGAAGCACACACACACTTTGCATTCTTACATTTGTGTGCATTCTCTTCATATGTCACATTACACACTAGCACTTTGATTGTTATATCTTGTTGTGTATTTATGTGTCTTGTAATTCGTTTCCCGATAGTGTTTGGAAACGTCCGTGCATGCACTAGAATGTGCTTGGTTTTGCGTGAAGACCGACTACGGAGAATGCCCTTGGCTTCTCCTTGGTTTTCACCTATGTTGGTGATCGGCGGTTATGATCGGCGGCTTGGCCGCCGAATGAAACCGCCGTTTGTTTCCAGAAGTGTCTGGAGCAATTCTGCGGTCACAATCGGCGATCACGACTGCTGTTCGAAACCGCCATTCATATCTGATCGATTTAATATCTCGGGTTTGATTCGGAGGTTAGATCGGTGGTCAAGAAACCGCCGAATGAAACCGCCCTTGTTCCCCTGTTCTTCTCGGGTTCAATTCTACGGTAAGAATCAGCGGCCTGGCCGCCGATTGAAACCGCCGAACGGTGCGTTTCAAAGGGAAACTTGTCTTTTCACATGCCCTGTTCTTGATGTCTATAAATATCACACTTTCTCATTTTCTGAATTAATGTTCTTTAACTCTAAGAACTCTAAACTTCAAAGAGAGACATTTGAGAGAAAATCAAATCAAGAACACTTTCTTAACACTCAAAAACCATTCTCATATGCATCAAATTATCATCTAAGCATTTTCTAGCATAGTTAGGATGCTTGCTTGCATGGGTTTTGGTCAACACACTTTCTTTGGTAAATTCTTCACTATTATCATATATAATTAGTGTTTTATTTATCATTGACATCTCTTATATTATTTGTATGCTCTTAGAATATATTCTAGATACAAAATAGAGATTGTTGTGTTGACATGATTGAATGTTGTATTTTGATAGCTATCTAGGTTTTCATAATCTATGTTTAGCTAAGCTATTTGACATGTCATCTAGCTTTTAATATCTAGGATTGAGTTTATTGCAAAATCATCATTCTAGATAAGCATATAGAGTAACCTAGCTCTAAATTGCATTTTGGATATTTACATATTCACTTAGGTTGTATTATCTCTTCTTAGAGAATGAAGTCTTGTGTTGCTATCGGGATTAGGTAACTTAAATCACAAGCAATCGGACTAGGTCCACTTATACTGGGATTAGGTAGTTGTGATGATTATTGATCGGGATTAGATCATTAAACCGGGATTAGGTTGTAATCATTTCAATTAGTGGATTCGAGGTTCGTGTGTGGCGCATATAACAGGCCATGGTTTTTCCTGTGAGGGCTTCCACGTAAATATCAAGTGTTATTTACATTCCGCACCTTATTATGTAGGGAAAAATACGGTCAACGCAGCGGAAGCGAGACTAAAAACGAGTTTAGTATAGTTTAAAATTTTTCCATAATTTGAACTTTAACCCTCTAATTAATTAACATATAATACTAAAGATATCATACCTTTGTCGCGTGATCCGATTGACATTGCGTCGATGGTAATCCGCAAGATCTTCCAATCCAATCACGAACGTGAATCACCTAGGAGCGTGGTCTCCCTTCTCTTTGAATTGTGTACCTGAGGATGGATTAACAAAACTTTTTCTTTTTCGTTAGTCACAACAAATTCCAAGAGGTTACAAAGAATGTTCCGGTCACTTTTGAATTCACAATCGTTAGATCGAAACTCGCGTGAACCTTATTCGAAATTGTGCACAAAACCTTTTGATATAAAAGTTACTAGTGCACTTTCGAAATAAGAACAAACTTTTCTCTCTTTTCCTCTTGGCCGAATTCTCACACTAATCTAAGAGTTGGATTCTATTTTTCTCTAGCAAAAGAAAAAACTCTCAAGTCCAAGACCTAGGGTTTTTTTAATTCCTCTTCAAAGAATATATATATAGTGGCCGAATTCTTGCCTATTAAAACATATAAGTTAGTGCAGCGAAATCTGCGCCTTATAAATATATAACTATGTGCAGCGAATTCTGCACCTTATAAATATGTAAGTCTATATATCTATCTTGTTTATTTCTCTGCTGCACCATATATTATATATATATTACTGTATGCTTTATATATATATATATATTCCGGCAATTAATTGCCATATATATTTCATATATATCTATATATTGATGCCGAAATCCTTTACCATGTAGGATTTGTCTTTTGACTTATATCCTAACCCTAGGTAGATTTCCTTAGAATTCTAAACCCTAATCCAATTCTTTAGTGTATTTGTGACTATATAAAAGACTTTCTTATTTGACTAGATAAATAAATCCCTTATTTATCTACTTACCAAATAAAGTCTTTTATTTTAATTATACTACCACAATAGTATACTACTAAGAAACATATTTCCTAGTCAGAAAAATATTTTGATTTTTAATTAAATAATTAATCAATCAATCAATTAATTTCCATTTAATCAATTAATAAAAATAAAATAATATAATATTATATATATCTCGGCCATTTGCCATATATATTAATATATCTATATATTGTTTTTCTATTTTATTAAATCCATTGGACCTTAATAAAAGGCCCACATGTGAACTAGGCCCATTCTTACTAAAAGAAACAAGTCCACATGCCTTAATACAATTCTAGATGGACCCATAAATTAGTCCGGTAGAATATATCAAGTGATTCATGCAAGTCCGTGTGGATTGGGGATCTTGGCGGGCCTATCTAAATTTAAGCTCCAATAGACATAGCCCAATCACAATCAACAAATGATTCACTTAGGTTCAATCTATTAATCTTAGTTCAATCCACTAAAGAACTAAAATTGCACTCTTAAATAAAGATGAAATAAGTAAATGATTCTCATTCATACCCTAGACAATCTTATAGGAGATGGTGTATCCTCGTGAAGAATATCAGTAATCGCCAAGAGCTCATAGACCGCCTATAGCTCTCCAAGTTACCATATTTACTCATATGACCACATTTTGAACTTGGATATTTTGACTTGTCTAGAAGCCATGTTTCAATAGACTCTATCGAAAACTTAACGTTAAGATTCAATATCCAATACCTCAAAACATCCATATGATGATATTCTACTCTCATTTAATAAATGGAGCCACGATGTCCATATCTATAAATGAAGTCCTCTATCGATTAACAAATGAATATCACCAAACTATCGAGGATAGACTATGCTATATAATCGTACTCATTGATAACTAAAATGATACCACTTGCAACCATAAGTCCATCATTTATCTCAGGATTAAGATAGACTCTCCGATTGTCCTAATAATGAAAAGACTATTATCTATTGACGGTTCTAGATAAAGTATTTCATTGTGATCCAGTTCAATGCACCCAGTGCACTAGATTCTTTTACTCGAAGACCCTCCGATGATTTCAGACTCATCATAACTCATTTGATCCCACTCAAATGCTAGCAAAAGAATTTTACAACTTTAACAAGATAAAGGTGCCCAACCTTTAACTTAAGTTGTGAACATTATTCAAGACTAACTAAAGAATTGTGTCTACCTCATACATATCCAGATGTACGAACAATTCTTCTTTTCTCATAGTCTTTTGACCTTATGATTATTTACTTTTGACAATTATAATAATTAAACTATAAATGCTATAAGATTTGTTAAACTAGAAATCACATTATTAATATGAATAGATTGTCAAACACACTATTACACTCTTGCTATTGAGCGTAATCCTAACAATCTCCCACTTGCGCTATAGCAAATGTGTCATATCTCTCATTCCCATGTACCCCTATATACAATTTCCCTTAAAAGATGATACTTCCTTTCAATGTGTTTTCCTCTCTTACGACTTCTTGGTTCTCTCGAATTAGCCACTGCTCCACTGTTGTCACAGTAGATAGTGATCTGCTTATTCGCACTGAGAACCACTTCCAAGTCAATCAGGAATTGGCGGAGCCAAACAGCCTCTTTGGCAGCTTCGTATGTAGCAACATACTCAACTTCCATGGTGGAATCAACAATACAAGATTGCTTGATACTCCTCCATATGACTGCTCCTCCTCCAATAGTAAACACAAATCTTGATGTGGATTTTCTGGAGTCAGAATCCGACTGGAAATCAGAATCTGTATACCAAATGGGAATTAAATTCCCTCCTGAGTATACAAGCATATTATCTCTCGTTCTCCTGAGATACTTGAAAATATGCTTGACTGCTGTCCAGTGATTAGGACCAGGTTTCGATTGAAACCTGCTAACTATGCCAACAGCAAAACAAATATCTGGTCTAGTGCAGAGCATTGCATACATGAGACTTCCAACTGCCGAGGCATATGGAACTCTACTCATGAATTGCTCTTCATGCTCATTCTTAGGAACTTGTTCCTTAGAAAGTTTGATTCCATGTCTAAAAGGTAACATACCTTTCTTGGAATCTTGCATGGAAAACCTAGACAAGATCTTGTCTATGTATGAAGCTTGGGATAATACAATCGTTTTATTCTTTCTATCCCTTATTACTTGGATACCTAGAATAAAACTTGCTTCTCCTAAGTCCTTCATATCAAATTGTTTTGCTAACCATTCTTTTACTGATGTCAATACACCTACATCGTTTCCAATGAGTAGTATATCATCAACATAAAGAATCAGGAAAACCAACTTGTCGCCCTTAATCCTTTTGTATACACAAGGTTCATCAGGATTCTGAATAAATCCAAAACCTTTGACAGCTTGATCGAACCTTATGTTCCAGGATCTGGATGCTTGCTTTAATCCATATATGGATTTCTGCAACTTGCATACCTTTTCCATTTGGCCCTTTTCAATGAACCCTTCTGGTTGTATCATGTAGATGCTTTCGTCAAGACTTCCATTAAGGAAAGCTGTCTTGACGTCCATTTGCCAAATCTCTAGATCTAAAGATGCTGCAATGGATAAGAGTATCCTAATGGATTTAAGCATTGCCACAGAAGAGAAGGTTTCCTCGTAATCGATACCTTCTTATCTAGCTTTAAAGGTTTCCACCTTTCCATCCATACCTCTTTTCCTCTTGTATACCCACTTGCACCCAATGGGTTTTATCCCTTTAGGCAAGTCTACAAGGAACCAGACTTTATTATCGAACATGGATTCAATCTCAGATTGCATTGCCTTTTGCCAATGGCGACTATCAACATCCTCTATTGCTTCCTTATACGTGTAGGGATCATCGTCGTCCGGGAGATTCTCCACTGATTCTCTTAGACCGATGTATCTTTCGGGTTGTGTTCTAACCCTCCCACTACAATGAGGAATGAAAGGTTGTTGATTTTGTGTTGGATCGGAACTTACAATTGGGTTAGGTTGTGTAACCTCTCGTGGAATTGTATCTCCTGACATCTCATTTAGGACAATTCTACTTCTAGGCACAAAATCATTCATATAGTCCTTTTCCAGAAATTTAGCATTTGTCGAAACAAATACTTTAAGATCTAAAGGACTATAGAAATAATATCCTTTAGTTTCTTTTGGATACCCTACAAATATACATGTTTCCGAACGGGACTCCATCTTTTTTGTCTTTCCTTTTAACACATGCGCAGGACAACCAAATATCCTTAAGTGTTGTAAACTAGGCTTGCGCCCAGTCCACAACTCATGCGGTGTTTAAGGAACAGACTTAGATGGTACATTGTTTAGAATGTATATAGCAGTTTGTAAAGCATATCCCCAAAAAGAAATAGGAAGTGTTGAATAACTTAACATAGACCTAACCATGTCTAAAAGAGTTATATTTCTCCTTTCTGCTGCCCCATTCTGTTGAGGTGTACCAGGTGCAGAAAACTGAGAAACTATCCCATTATCAATAAGATATTGCTAAAACTCACCAGATAGATATTCTCCACCACGATCAAATCTCAAGATTTTTATGTGTTTCTCAAGCTGATTTTCTACTTCAGCTTTGAATGCTTTGAACATGTCAAAAGCATCCGACTTATGTCGCATGAGATACACATAGCCAAATCTCGAGTAATCATCAGTGAAGGTGATGAAGTACTCATATCCACCTCTAGCTTGAATGCTCATAGGACCACATACATCAGTGTGTATCAATCCTAAACATTCAGTGGCTTTTGCGCCTTTGGCCGAGAACGACCTTTTGGTCATTTTACCTTCCAAACAAGATTCACAAGTTGGTAGATCATCAACCTTTAAGTCACTTAAAGGTCCGTCACTTACCAATCTTTTTAATCCTATTAAGGTTAATATGACCTAGGCGTAAATGCCATAGGTAGGTTTCATCTATTGATAATTTTACTCTTTTATGATTAGGTTCCGTTAATTCTGTGTCTAATGAGTGAGAGATATTTTTATGCAAAAAGAATAAGCCGTTTTCCAATGTACCTTTGCAAATAAATTTATTATTCTTACTAATAATAAAATCTTTATTAAAAGTAACTGAATATCCAAATTTATTCAAACAAGAAACTGAAATTAAATTTCTCTTAAATTGAGGTACATAATAAACGTCTATCAAATCTAAATGCCTAAAAGAATCTAGATTAACTCTAATATCTCCCACTGCACTTGCAGACACTAACGTTCCGTTGCCCAAACGCAAGTTGATTTCATTCTTATTCAACTTTCTCCTTTCTTGGAACCCCTGTAAGGAATAGCAAACATGATTTGTGGCTCCAGAGTCTATGATCCAAGAATCTGTAGAATCTGCCAGAAAACATGTTTCAAGATAATTAATATTACCTTGTTCCTTCTTGTTCTGGGACTTTGGGCAATTTCTTTTCCAATGTCCTTTTTCACCACAAAGGAAGCACTTCCCTTTGATCTTGGTTACTTTCTTGGTCTCCCTTTCTTGGTAGGCCCAAGTTGCTTTTTCTTCTGTTGTTCCTTGACCTTTTGACGGGCCTTAACAGTAGCAACTTTACCAACCATATGAATCTGAGATTCATAAGTAGGAGCAGGTGGTTTAGGAGCAGACAGAATAAACTTATGTTTTTCAGCTTGCAGCAACAACCCAATTTTCCTTTTCCATGTGACATAATTATCTCCAGTTAAAATATTATCTTTTAAGATATTCATTAGGGATGGGGTCATGATTTCTGAATATAACAAAAATATATATGAGTAAATAATCATGATAAAGCACTTTCGAATATTTATCTTGATTTAAATAAATAACTCAATCATAAAAATTCAACGGTGATCTAACACCCATAAATGTTACGCCTCCTTTGGGAGTTCGCACCATTTACTAGTTAGACTAGGTCCCACCTAATTATTAACATAACAACCAGCGTTTTCAATTTTAGCCTTGCAATTTTACTGACAAGAACTCTTGGGAGGATATCAATAAAATTACATTAAGTGTGTTACCAAGATATCGACCCTCAATTTTCTCTCACGAAAATCCCTCCTTGGGGAGTAGATCTCGTTTGAGTCCATTGTCTAGTCTATCCTTGTAAGGAAGTATGATGCTAAATTCCATTCATGGACGCCCCTTGGGGGGATTACCAATAAATAATAAGGCTCAACTAACCTTGGAGGCCATAGGTGTTACAAAACACCTTCTCCCACTCAATTATTTAAGGCGTGTGATTAAATCCCATAGAATGATTTACCAAGTTATCTAGATGCCAATTTAGATACCTAAATCATTCAATGCATGTTCATACCAAAAGAGATATATGAGTGGCACTCCTATTCTATATGACATGTTATCATACAATAACAAATATTGTAATATTTATGCAAAAAATAAATAGCCACAATTTTGGTCCATCCTAGAAAAGCAAGTAAATTACAATTTGTTAGGAATACAAGATCTTCAAGTGGCCATCAACCATCCACACATCCCTCGGCTGCCCCCCATAGGCGTGCACACCCCACAACCCCACAAAGGGGCTGCCGTGTGCAGCCCATGAGAGCATATAGGGCTGCCGTGCGCAGCCCACCATGATTTGGGCTTGCCATGCGCAGTCCAATCCACTCCTAGGGTGCGCACGGTGCTCGTTCTTGGTTCCGGTTGCTTCCTTTTTCTTCAAGTCTTCGAATCTTCATTACTTGAACATACTACAACAATATTTAAACTAATAAAATACTGCAGTATTTTTTTTTTTTTTTTTTTTATTCACTGCAGTACTTTTTACAAAAAAAAAAAAACTGCACTTAAAATAAGATAAAAAAAACTGCAGTAGCTTTTAATACCAAAAAAAAAAAAACTGCACTTATTAATTACAAATAATAAAAATAAATAAAGCAACTATCAAGAAGGAATTATGGCGATGATAGACCACCCTTCTTGTTACAAATCCGAAACAAAAAATACATTGAAATTCTAGGACCAAAATCGAGCAACAACAATCCACATAAAAACATATATAAATCCATACATCCACATATAATTATATATGCGAATACCTAGAGTGCCATCTCTTTTTAAAACATGCATAATCACAATAAAAAGAAATAGATTCACGTATATATACGTTAATTAATTAAAGGGTACAACCAGGCTTTGATACCAATTGTAGGGAAAAATACGGTCAACGCAGCGGAAGCGAGACTAAAAACGAGTTTAGTATAGTTTAAAATTTTTCCATAATTTGAACCTTAACCCTCTAATTAATTAACATATAATACTAAAGATATCATACCTTTGTCGCGTGATCCGATTGACATTGCGTCGATGGTAATCCGCAAGATCTTCCAATCCAATCACGAACGTGAATCACCTAGGAGCGTGGTCTCCCTTCTCTTTGAATTGTGTACCTGAGGATGGATTAACAAAACTTTTTCTTTTTCGTTAGTCACAACAAATTCCAAGAGGCTACAAAGAATGTTCCGGTCACTTTTGAATTCACAATCGTTAGATCGAAACTCGCGTGAACCTTATTCGAAATTGTGCACAAAACCTTTTGATATAAAAGTTACTAGTGCACTATCGAAATAAGAACAAACTTTTCTCTCTTTTCCTCTTGGCCGAATTCTCACACTAATCTAAGAGTTGGATTCTATTTTTCTCTAGCAAAAGAAAAAACTCTCAAGTCCAAGACCTAGGGTTTTTTTAATTCCTCTTCAAAGAATATATATATAGTGGCCGAATTCTTGCCTATTAAAACATATAAGTTAGTGCAGCGAAATCTGCACCTTATAAATATATAACTATGTGCAGCGAATTCTGCACCTTATAAATATATAAGTCTATATATCTATCTTGTTTATTTCTCTGCCGCACCATATATTATATATATATTACTGTATGCTTTATATATATATATATATATATATATATTCCGGCAATTAATTGCCATATATATTTCATATATATCTATATATTGATGCCGAAATCCTTTACCATGTAGGATTTGTCTTTTGACTTATATCCTAACCCTAGGTAGATTTTCTTAGAATTCTAAACCCTAATCCAACTCTTTAGTGTATTTGTGACTATATAAAAGACTTTCTTATTTGACTAGATAAATAAATCCCTTATTTATCTACTTACCAAATAAAGTCTTTTATTTTAATTATACTACCACAATAGTATACTACTAAGAAACATATTTCCTAGTCAGAAAAATATTTTGATTTTTAATTAAATAATTAATCAATCAATCAATTAATTTCCATTTAATCAATTAATAAAAATAAAAAAATATAATATTATATATATCTCGGCCATTTGCCATATATATTAATATATCTATATATTGTTTTTCTATTTTATTAAATCCATTGGACCTTAATAAAAGGCCCACATGTGAACTAGGCCCATTCTTACTAAAAGATACAAGTCCACATGCCTTAATACAATTCTAGATGGACCCATAAATTAGTCCGGTAGAATATATCAAGTGATTCATGCAAGTCCGTGTGGATTAGGGATCTTGGCGGGCCTATCTAAATTTAAGCTCCAATAGACATAGCCCAATCACAATCAACAAATGATTCACTTAGGTTCAATCTATTAATCTTAGTTCATTCCACTAAAGAACTAAAATTGCACTCTTAAATAAAGATGAAATAAGTAAATGATTCTCATTCATACCCTAGACAATCTTATAGGAGATGGTGTATCCTTGTGAAGAATATCAGTAATCGCCAAGAGCTCATAGACCGCCTATAGCTCTCCAAGTTACCATATTTACTCATATGACCACATTTTGAACTTGGATATTTTGACTTGTCTAGAAGCCATGTTTCAATAGACTCTATCGAAAACTTGACGTTAAGATTCAATATCCAATACCTCAAAACATCCATATGATGATATTCTACTCTCATTTAATAAATGGAGCCACGATGTCCATATCTATAAATGAAGTCCTCTATCGATTAACAAATGAATATCACCAAACTATCGAGGATAGACTATGCTATATAATCGTACTCATTGATAACTCAAATGATACCATTTGCAACCATAAGTCCATCATTTATCTCAGGATTAAGATAGACTCTCCGATTGTCCTAATAATGAAAAGACTATTATCTATTGACGGTTCTAGATAAAGTATTTCATTGTGATCCAGTTCAATGCACCCAGTGCACTAGATTCTTTTACTCGAAGACCCTCCGATGATTTCAGACTCATCATAACTCATTTGATCCCACTCAAATGCTAGCAAAAGAATTCTACGACTTTAACAAGATAAATGTGCCCAACCTTTAACTTAAGTTGTGAACATTATTCAAGACTAACTAAAGAATTGTGTCTACCTCATACATATCCAGATGTACGAACAATTCTTCTTTTCTCATAGTCTTTTGACCTTATGATTATTTACTTTTAACAATTATAATAATTAAACTATAAATGCTATAAGATTTGTTAAACCAGAAATCACATTATTAATATGAATAGATTGTCAAACACACTATTACACTCTTGCTATTGAGCATAATCCTAACATATTACACTTATTATATTATTGTGACTAGTTAGTGACATTTTCGTAAAATTTACTTGTATGCGAAAATTAGGTAAAAAAGTTTTATACACACCGTGCAATATTTGTTTCATTTATCTAGAGAAAGGGTGGGGGTGGTGTTAATAGATTTTAATCGATTATTACCCAATTTTCATGATTAGTCAATTTTACAAAAATGCCCCAAACTAGTTACAAAATAAAATAAAGTGTAAAAATGCGGAATATAAATGACAGTTGATTTTTACGTGGAAACCTTCAACAAGGAAAAACCACAGGCTGTTATGTGTGCCACACACGAACCTCGAATCCACTAATTACAATGGTGTTTACAACCTAGGTTGACCACGTCAAACCCTATGGCCTATAACCCACCACTACTACCCGCAGGCCTATAAAAGTGAACCTAGTCCAATTTGCTTGTTGCCTAAGCAATCTTAGCTACAAGCCTTACTTCTCAATGAAGAGATAGATCAACCTAAGTGAATATGCATGATATTCAAAATGCAATTTAATGCTAGGTCACACTAAATGCTTATCTAGGATTAAAAGATGACAATTAAATCAATTCTAGATATCAATGGCTATATGTCATGGCATAAAGCATAGCTATATATGATAGGCAATCCTAGGTATACCTATCACGATACAACACTCAAACATTCAACACATAATCTCAATCTTGTAATTAGAAATTAATCTAAGAGCATACAAGTTATCAATGAGATAAATAGCTAAGTAAAAACACTAGGATTAGATGAAATTAGTGTTCAACTTACCATAGCATGTGTATTGATGAAGACCCATGTAAAAATGCATCCTAAATGATCATAGATGATGCTAGAGAATGATGGATACACAAGGAAATGATTTGAGTGATCAAAGATGATCAAAGATGAATTATTGAATTAAAAACTCTCTTTGAAAATGCTCTCAATTAAAAATATGATTTTTGAGTCATTAGGGACGACCTAAAGTGAAAGCATTGGTTATATAGGTGTCCCAATTGATGCAACACCGTTTTGAAAAAATAAGGGGCCAACCGCTGCGAGTACCGCTGTCAAAACCACAGCGGTGGTCAATTAAAAAGCATCAGGTCAAAATGTTATGCTTACCGTTGTGGCTTTCACAATGGTTATGACAACGGTAAGCGCTGTGCGTAAAACCGTTGTGCCTACTGCTGCAGAAAATCACAACGGTCAAGAGAGTGGCCAAGACAGGTATTTCACCACTGTAAAAGCCACAGCGGTTCCGACATTTAAAAACTGTTATCAAAGAAAACCACACTTAACCAACATTTAAAGTCTCAAACATGTTAGAAATAACATTAAGCAAGGAGACATGCATTTAATTAACAAGTAAATGCTAAACCTAGGCAAACATGTCATAAGAATGAAACAAGAGATTTTGGACATGCAGAAATTACCTAGTCAAAGAAAACAAGAAAACCCATGCTCAGATGATGCTAGGAAGAAGCTATATGCTCATGGGAAAGTGTCTGGTTGAGTAAATGTGAGTTCTTAGGAGCTCTCTCTCTCTAGGTGTAATCTCTCTCTCTCTCTCTCTCTAGGTCATCTTAGAAGAGAAAGCTGTAGGGAAAAATACGGTCAACGCAGCGGAAGCGAGACTAAAATAATAGAGTTTAGTATAGTTTAAAATTTTTCCATAATTTGAACCTTAACCCTCTAATTAATTAACATATAATACTAAAGATATCATACCTTTGTCGCGTGATCCGATTGACATTGCGTCGATGGTAATCCGCAAGATCTTCCAATCCAATCACGAACGTGAATCACTTAGGAGCGTGGTCTCCCTTCTCTTTGAATTGTGTACCTGAGGATGGATTAACAAAACTTTTCCTTTTTCGTTAGTCACAACAAATTCCAAGAGGCTACAAAGAATGTTCCGGTCACTTTTGAATTCACAATCGTTAGATCGAAACTCGCGTGAACTTTATTCGAAATTGTGCACAAAACCTTTTGATATAAAAGTTACTAGTGCACTATTGAAATAAGAACAAACTTTTCTCTCTTTTCCTCTTGGCCGAATTCTCACACTAATCTAAGAGTTGGATTCTATTTTTCTCTAGCAAAAGAAAAAACTCTCTCAAGCAAGAACTCTAGGGTTACCCAATTCCTCTTCACATGAAATAATGTGTGTGTATGCCGAATTCTCTTGCCCCATTAATATATATATAGTGCCCGAATTTAGTACTAAATATATTCTAGATATTACTATATATATTTTGGTGCGATACCTCTGCACATTATATATTATATATATCTAGTGCATTGACTTTGCACAATATACTATATATATGATCGTGTGCTTTATATATATATCTATATATTTAGTATTTCATGTAGGATTTGTATCTTTTGACTTAAATCCTAACCCTAGGTAGATTTCCTTAGAATTCCAAACCCTAATCCAACTCTTTAGTGTATTTGTGACTATATAAAAGACTTCCTTATTTGACTAGATAAATAAATCACTTATTTATCTACTTACCAAATAAAGTCTTTTATTTTATTTATACTACCACAATAGTATACTACTAAGAAACATATTTCCTAGTCAGAAAAAGATTTTGATTTTTAATTAAATAATTAATTAATCAATTAATTAATTTCCATTTAATCAAATAATAAAAATAAAACAATATAATATCATATATATATCTCGGCCATGTGCCATATATATTAATATATCTATATATTGTTTTTCTATTTTATTAAATCCATTGGACCTTAATAAAAGACCCACATGTGAACCAGACCCATTCTTACTAAAAGAAACAAGCCCACATGCCTTTCATTAATATATTAATATAATTGATCAGCCCATTAAATAAATAATGTGCAAATTATATTCTTAATATATTAACTACAATTCTAGATGGACCCATAAATTGGTCCGGTAGAATATATCAAGTGATCCATGCAAGTCCGTGTGGATTGGGGATCTTGGCAGGCCTATCTAAATTTAAGCTCCAATAGACATAACCCAATCACAATCAACAAATGATTCACTTAGGTTCAATCTATTAATTTTAGTTCATTCCACTAAAGAACTAAAATTGCACTCTTAAATAAAGATGGAATAAGTAAATGATTCTCATTCATACCCTAGACAATCTTATAGGAGATGGTGTATCCTCGTGAAGAATATCAGTAATCGCCAAGAGCTCATAGACCGCCTATAGCTCTCCAAGTTACCATATTTACTCATATGACCACATTTTGAACTTGGATATTTTGACTTGTCCAGAAGCCATGTTTCAATAGACTCTATCGAAAACTTAACGTTAAGATTCAATATCCAATACCTCAAAACATCCATATGATGATATTCTACTCTCATTTAATAAATGGAGCCACGATGTCCATATCTATAAATGAAGTCCTCTATCGATTAACAAATGAATATCACCAAACTATCGAGGATAGACTATGCTATATAATCGTACTCATTGATAACTCAAATGGTACCACTTGCAACTATAAGTCCATCATTTATCTCAGGATTAAGATAGACTCTCCGATTGTCCTGATAATGAAAAGACTATTATCTATTGACGGTTCTAGATAAAGTATTTCATTGTGATCCAGTTCAATGCACCCAGTGCACTAGATTCTTTTACTCGAAGACCCTCCGATGATTTTAGACTCATCATAACACATTTGATCCCACTTAAATGCTAGTAAAAGAATTCTACAGCTTTAACAAGATAAATGTGCCCAACCTTTAACTTAAGTTGTGAACATTATTCAAGACTAACTAAAGAATTGTGTCTACCTCATACATATCCAGATGTACGAACAATTCTTCTCTCTCATAGTCTTTTGACCTTATGATTATTTACTTTTGACAATTATAATATTCAATCTATAAATGCTATAAGATTTGTTTAAATCAGAAATCACTTTATTAATATGGAAAGATTGTCAAAAACAATATTACACTCTTGCTATTGAACATAATCCTAACAAAAGCAACATATTTATAGAAGCCCCAAAGTAAAGTGATGTCATTTTTACAAATGGAAAACCAAAGACCATCTCTACCATTACTCATGTTGCGGTACGAACATGGTGTCTATGCTGCGGTACGCCAAGCGTGTGGGCTCTAAGATCTTTCGCGGTGGGGGATCGCTCAAGAGGCAAGGTACACCCACCGCGGTATGCACGGCGAAACATATCAGAGGTGAAACCAAACATGTACTGCGGTCCTGGCAAGTGCACCAGCTGCGGTACCAATGGAGGTACCAACCGCGGAAAGAGAAAAACTTCTCTTTATGAAATCAACAAGGCACACCTAATCTATATGCATGTTATGCAAGTGTGAGGTGAGTGAATAAGAATCAAACAAGAAACACACAAGGATATTCAAGACAAGTAAATGTATGAGATGTGTGTGTGTGCAATCTAAATCTCTTTAAGAGGCAAGTCAAGTGATTTACCTTTCGCTCTTGAAGTCACGGAGATGCTTGAAAGCTTGCCATCGAGGACCTAAGCTACCATTACAAACTCATCCCCAAATTTGGTTTGTCATGAAATAAGCCAATCAAAAATGAGGAACTTATAGCCGTTTTGTTGAGGAGTTCTTGGTGCCAAGAACTCATGAGATATCCCCAAGTCGTCATAAAACACACTAAATTTGGCATTTTCAAATTCCGTCCCATGATCATTCCTAATGCGACATATTTTATTAATATCAAGACCTTTTAAATTTTGAACTTGATTACAAAACTTCTTGAAGTAATCAAAGGCTTCAAACTTGTTCCTAAGAAAATAAACCCAAGTAAACCTAGAGTAGTCATCAACATATACAAAAATGTACTTTTTGCCATTGATGCTCTCGGTTTGAATTGGCCCCATTAGGTCTATGTGCACTAGTTCTAAGGGCTTCTTGGTAGCTATGTAAGTGCTCTTTTTGTGAGACACTTTGGTTTATTTACCTAATTGGCAAAGTTCACAAACAACATCTAGCTTCCTACCAAGGTTAGGTATACCTCTAACAATGCTATGCTTTTCAAGCTTCTTTAAATCCTTAAAGTTCATGTGGCCTAACATTTGATGCCACAAATCAAGCTTGTTGTACTCATGTGCCATGTTGCAAGTTAGAGGATCTATCTCAAGACAATAGCAATTGTCTATAGACCTTTTGACTTTTAGGACAACCTTGCCCTTTTTATCAATTATTGTGCACTCATCTTTGTTAAAGCTAACTTCCTTAAAGATTTCATACAAGTGAGTTATACTTATCAAGTTAGCTTGTAACCCATCAACATATAAAGTATTGCGAAGTTTAGGCAGTCCGGGGATACATATTGTTCCCTTGCCTAGAACTTGCTTTTTGGTGCCATCACCAAAAGTGACCCAACCTCCATCCTTCATAACAAGATTCTTAAAGAACTCATTGTTACCGGTCACGTTCCTAGAGCAACTACTATCTAGGTACCAAGAGTAGGAAGAAATGGCTCTAAAAGCATATTGTGCAACTAGACATTTAGGTGTGTCTTTTCTAACCCGCACACTCTTCACAATACGCCTCTCACTCCTACCACTAACATGCTTTGACACATTGTTTGATTTTTTAACATGCACATTGACATCATTTGTCACATCTTCAAATAAATCAAACAAAGTACAATCAATTTTCTTATGCATAGTAGCGTGAGGCACAACATAAGATTTAACAAGCAAGTCATCAACATGTTTCTTCTCAACATGCTTTTCCAAGGTTTTCCTAGGTCTAGTTCTAAATCCATACATGGATGATTGCCTATGACCATTCAAAGACATATCATGTAAAGCATGATCAAATTTGCATTTCTGAATGTATTCAAAGCACCTAGGTCGTACGTGTCCTACCATATTACAATGATGACAAATAGGTATAAATTTAAGAAGTTTACCATTTGCGTGTGCTTCCAACGCATTTGGACTTCTCACAATTTTACCTCTTTGAAGTGCAACCCTTGACGCTTCACCTCTTGCATTTGATGTTGATGCTCTTTGATTTTGATCTTGTTGAGTTTTACCAATGAAGTTCCTTGTTGATGTAGAGGCATCTTCGGTAGCGTTCATTGTTTTACCTTGAGAGAGAGTACCAACATTTGTTTCACCACTTGCTTCGACAAAAATAGATTTGTTAGATGAAGGAGTTTCCTTCTCATTTACATAATGTTGGGATTTTGGTTTCTGTTGGCATGAATTCCATATCAAAATGTTGTTTCTCTTGTATTATTTAGTTGTCTTAGTTTGATGATGATTCAAGCTTCAAGGAAGACTTGGCAACTTTCCATGCAAGATGGTGTCTTCAAAGAGGAATAAGCTACATTGCTCATTAAAGGTATATTAGACCTCATTCCTCTTACAAGGCATAAGCACACACACACATGGCATTCATATGTGTCCCTACATAGTTGTACACCATTGGTATAACACATTCACACACTTGTTGAAGTATGCACATGCATTAGATTTAATTTAACAAACATTGTGAAATTTCATGTTCCAGGACTATCTCTAGGAAATGGCATACTTGTGTAACTTTGTGTTTATTTGTTTTTTATTATTATTATTATTATTGGACTCATATGATTCCTTATTGAGTCCTGGTCATTTCGGTTACTGATCGTCGTTGGTACTCAACAAAATGATTGTTTTAAATGTGTTCATTTTGAAAACCACTAGGAAATCCACTTAGATAGTAAATTAGTAAAGTAGCAAGTAGGATTCGTTCCACAGGGAATTAGAGTAATTATTGAATAAATTAACAATTCCTATATGCGATAAAATAAATCATAATCAATGGATGGTTGAATGGTTTGTCAAGCCATCAAACATACATGTAGAACAATAAAACTAATAAAATATATAGAAATCTAAATAAGAGATATATGGGATAAACAATTAAGGGAATTGCTAGGAAATTAATGGGATCACAAGTGGATTACGAGAAGTGCTTCTCAAGCTACCCTAGTGAGCCAATCTCACAAATGTTAACCAATTGATTTCTAGAATGTGTTTAGACCATTACTATGAACCCTAAACAACTTCCCACCGCAATGCCTAACCGATTAAAGAGAGAGGGTCACGGCGGGATCGGTTTGTTACAATTAACGGTTTAGATAATCGCGATTGATATACCCTCCAACGATCTATCCTAGTCACTATGTTCTCAATCCATCAAGGTTGTCAATCCAATCAAGATTATATAACAAATTATCCTAAACAAGAGTATAATCAACTAGTGGCATACATGTCAATTATATAATGCATAGAATCTAGTTATAAAATGAATATAACACAAATAGAGATTAAAATATATTAAAGCTTAAGCAAAACCCAATCAAAATGTTCTCACATAAAAACCCTAGAAAAAAGAATTTAGTTACACATATTACAATCAAAGGGAAGGCAAGTAAAAGATTAGGAAATCACCATTGGGTCTCCTTTTGTAAGCTTAATCCTTTCATTGCCTTTGATGCTCCTTGTGCAAAGAGTGGATGATAAGGATGTGTCTAGATAGGTGGAGTCAAATGGGAAGTAACTAAGGGGATTTGTGGAGAAGATAGGAAGAAAGGAATGATTTGGGGAAGGTAATCTAGATGTTTAGTTTAGGTAGAAGAGAAATGAAGGGATTAGGAATGGTAGAAATGAGGTTTCTTGGTTGTCAAGAATGGCCAAGAGTTGTTTAAAAAGGTAAATTAGTGATGAATTTATAGTGATTTCATTTTAGGTCTCGGATGGTAAATTATCAAAACACCCCTCTTGCATGGCAAATTATCATATAGTCCATAAGAGGGGTGCATATTGTAATTTACACACCCAATCAAAATTGAACAGAGAAGATGTCGCTACTCTTCAATGGCTACCAAAGTGGCGACCCAAATAGAGACATCATCAGGTGTGGAAATCAACTCCCTATCGCTAAGGCGACAACGATGAGCAAAATGGTGACAAATAGGGGTGACAAGTATCGACACTAAGGGAGGAAGAGGCGTGATTTGGAGGCCATTATTTCGACCGATTGAGGCGTCGGAAAGTGAACGACTAGGCTACCGTTCGGTTTGCTATGATTTTGGGTCAAAAAACCGACCGAAGATAGGTCAGTTTTCGGTGACTTTCGGGTGGCGGTGACTTTAGGGTTTGAAGCTTCCCTAGCAGGTCTGTCGCGTTGAGGAAGAAGATGAATTGATTGAAGAAGGCGGGGTGTATTCAGTAGGTGGCTGGGGTGCACGCAGCTGCTTCTGCTTTGCCTTCATTGGGGTGCACTTAGACGAGACATGGGTGCGATTAGGCTTGACTGATCAGGTGCTTGGGCCATGTGTTGGGCTTGCTGTTTGGGCGCACAAAGAGATCAGCGTGGGTGCGTTAAGAAGCCCACTTCCTTCATTAGCCCAAAATGCACCGGATCACTATTCCCAAGTGGTGCTCTTTGCTGCTTTGCTTGGCAAATTACGGACAGCACCCCTGATTTCTTCCAATATCACGATATCTTCTATCTTCTCTCACTAATTACATTTTTGCCCCTATTTCTTCAATATTACTTCAATGCCCCTGAACTCTGTAAATACCTGAAAACACTTAATATACAAAATTAAATCACGGGATAATGCCCAAGAATCAAGCAAAAGGAGAAGGAAATGAAGGCTAAAATCATACCAATTTTGGTCCAATCAGTTACTCACTCATTAAGTTTCGAGTCCAAACTAGGAAGCTACACTACTTTACGTTCTCATACGTTGTGTTGACTTTATCATCATATAACGAGTCTAATTCTCAACCTTTTGTCAAAGTTTCATAGTCATCCTTATGTGTAAGGGAGTCACGGTTTGTAATCCAAAAATGGATTCAAATTCAAAGTTCGGAGGCCCGGATACGGGCGAAGAATGCGAGAGAAGCGTAAGGGAGGCAAGCAATGGCCAAAGGCTACTCATGGGAGGAGCCGTGAGGGGCGCGTAAGGTTCATGGCCCATACACCTCACTGCCCCGTGAGGCTCACGCGCCTCTCACAGGGTGGTGATGTGGCCTGACCTGATTGGCCACAGAAATTCTTCTCTCTCTCTCTTTTAAATATCTCTTTTCCCTCCCATTTCATTTCAAGAAGAAAAATTAGAAAAACACAAGTGCAGAATTTTCTCTCCAAACTTTCTCACCTTCCAAACATCATAATTTCTCATTCAGACTCTGAATTCAGTGATTAAAGTTGGAGAATCTTCATAATCAAGTCCTCTACCTTTTCCAAGAGAGTTTGCAGCTGTTTGATTGAGTTTTCTAGTGGCTCTACACTCAAAACCGAACCAGCTCGTGATTCTTAGGTATTTGAATAATCTTTGTGTTTTCTTCTTTTTAAACCTTCAATTACCTTGGGTTTTCTTCTTCTATATGTATGTGTATGTATGATTAATGTTATTGAGAAAGATAGCTTCATAATAAAACCTAATCAAGTCTAATTAGAGACAAATATGAACTAGTTTTCTATGATTCTAGTTTCTCACATGTTCGAGTCTTGTATTGTGATTAGTTTGATATTTAGGGTTATTTTTGATTTGATTGATTCATTTTATTATCAATAACCTTGGCATGTGCTTGGATCCTTTCATTGAACAAATATAGGATTAGCACTTTTGATTTTGTATTTAGAGCCTACTAGGATTTAATAGATTGTTAATTATAACCTTGCTATAAATGTTGGCTAGAATATTCATTGATCATATTTTGTTATTCTAGCATTTTTAGTGTATGTTTCTAACACCTTGAATATATGCTTCATGTATATGATTTATTCAAGTGTTAGATTTGTGAATGAAACTAGGAGCCATATGTGTTAGGTGTTTTCACATGCTCTAGGTTTTAATTCAAGTTTTGTATCTAGACTATTTTAACTTGTGTGCTCACATGATTAAGTCTAGTTTCCATGGAATGTATTGATCACATGTTCTGTGTTGAATTGCTTGTTTGCATCATTTGCATTCATTGATCACACTAGGAAGTCCTTGTAAAAGTCATGAAGTCTTAGTTAGGACATATGGTCCGGATTACCAAGCAAGAAGTCTTGACTAGGCCAAGAGGTCCAGATAGTCAAGCAAGGAAGTTTTGGTTAGGACAAGAGGTCCGGATAACCAAGCAAGAAGTCATGGCTAGGATCAGGAAGGTCCAGATAGCTAAACATGGGAGGCTCTCTAGAGGCATAAGTGCCTTGGATAGGGAGTTGGCTATGACATTGGTAGGCTCGGGCGTTTGGATAGACATAGACTCCAATAGAAAGTGGTACATGGGATGTGTATGCACTCTTGAGGAATTTCTAATCTTCCAACGATGTTGTGTAGACATAGACTCCAATATAGAGTGGCTCCACACTTTTGAGGAATTTCTAATCTACCAATAGGGATTGGGTAGACATAGACTCTAATAGGAAGTAGATCATAGGTTGGTCACTTTTGAGGAATTTCTAATCTATCATCCAATATATATAGTACCCAATAATTGTAGTTCAACCCGTGGATGTTTCCACCTTGCAGGTTTTAGCACGTTAAAAAATCGCTTATGTCAATTCTTTCTATCTCTCTCTTTCATATTTGTATATTTGTATGTTTGAATCTTGTTGCACAATCTTCACTTATGATATATTTTGAAACAAGATTTTGTTAAGTGTGATATGTAAGCAAATCATTTTGATCATAGTTGTATATATAGTTATTTTGTATATTGATACTTGTTAACCACCTTTTTTGGCAAGGGTCCAAAGAAGAATTTTCCATCCATATCAAAGTCATTTGATTGATGAAAGAATGAACCCAGGATCTTGAGGATCCCGCTACCACACTATCTCGGTACCCCGCTACCTC
This sequence comes from Acer yangbiense, assembly GCA_008009225.1. Taxonomy (NCBI): domain Eukaryota; kingdom Viridiplantae; phylum Streptophyta; class Magnoliopsida; order Sapindales; family Sapindaceae; genus Acer; species Acer yangbiense. The sequence goes on from CM017768.1 coordinate 37,959,617, forward strand.
ATAATCCATGATACACAGTATCTTGATGTCGCGCCACATTGGTATCCTGGTACCTAGTACCTCGCACTTGGTACCCGGTACCCCGTACCTAGTACTTAGTACCCCGCACCTGGTACCTGGTACCTGGTATCCCGCACCTGGTACCCGGTACCCGGTATCCCGCACCTGGTACCCGGTACCCGGTATCCCGCACCTGGTACTTGGTGCCCCGCAGTCGATACCCCGTATCATGTTTCATGCCCAGACCGATCCTCCAAGCACCTCTCAACCACCTAACATAGAAGGCGTCAACAAGGGAGGTCTTAATACACCATCTGTCAGATTATCAAGGAAGACTAGAACCATGCTACAAGAAGGACAGTATACGCCAGCATTCAAATACAAGGAAGGTTGACCTTTCCGACCATTCACAACACCATTAATGGAGATAGTCAACCCTATTAATGAAGATTCACAACGCCATTAATGAAGATAGTCAACTCTTTAATGCCCATTCACAACGCCATTAATGGAGATAGTCAACCCTATTAATGGAGATAATCAACCGTATTAATGAAGATAGTCAACTCTTTAATGGCTATTCACAACGCCATTAATGAGATCAATCAACTCTTTAATGGTCATTCATAACGCCATTAATAACGCCATTAATGAGAGAATATTCAACTCAATCAATGCCAAATCAGTGTTCCTATAATTGTGGATTGATTGACTAAATTGATGGAGTGGGCAACAAGAATAAGAACCTATAAATATGACAAAGCTCTCTTTGGAGCAGGATCCGCTTCTTCTTCCAAAAAAGACTGACGGCTTCTTCCCTAACGGAGTTTCAGCTTCTTCTTCTTTTATATTGATTTCAGAAAAGGGCCTATGCTCGCCTATGATTGTAAGCTCTCTAGAGCACTTATGTTGTATTATTCTCCTACTTGTGTAAGCTCCCCGGAGCCCAACTTATTGATAAATATATAATGGATCTCTCTCCACCGGATACTACCTAGGGTTTTTCAGCATATGATCATACGTGATGCTTTTTCCCCCTAGGCCAGTCCACATTTTACCACATATCAGAATTTCTCTTATCTTACTACTACCATACACCACACTTAGTAGATTTATAGGAACCAGCAGGGTATCGTGCTACTAGGTATCCCGCTAGCCCATATCTATCCAGATACGGGTCCTTCATAAACCGTTAATTAGAAATTTCACCCCGGTGACAATTTTTGGTTAACAATACTTTTGTGTATAGTTATATTTTGATTAATACTTGTAAAATATTGAACATTATTGGAGATACAAGTATTCTTTATTGTTGAGTTTTAATGTTATTCTTCCTTTTGCTACTTGTTGATATATAGACAATGCTTTAATGATCACATGCTTCTCTTGTCTATACATGTATGTATGGTTTATGTGTTGTAATGTAAGCTATCTTGAGGGACAAACTTGAGTTTGTTTCAAGGGATTGAAAAAGGTGTAAAAACCTATTCACCCCCCTCTAGGTATGCTTTAGGCAATTTAACTACGTTTGTATATTTCAATTAGTATCAGAGTGGGTCATCAGAAGGCACTTGGCGAGATCTGATTTATACTCACATGTGAATTGCTTAGGTTTTTGAGTCATGGTTGTCCTCATTTATTTGTGGAAAAGGTTCTTCTTATTTGTCATTGCATTTGTCTACTAACAATTTTGTTGATGAGCTTGAAAAGAGTGTTAGTTGCAAAAGAAAGGAAGAAGAAGTTTTTGTTCACCGGAGGATGATCAAATTAGACTTCATCACTTACTCAAGCAACATAATGAAGAAGTTTGCAAAGAGTATTGATGACTCTAGTGAAGATGAGAGCTCAAGTGATGAGTCTTCTAGTGAAGAAGAGTTGGTGAGCAACTTTGTTGCTTTCACGGCCTCTCACTCTATTATAGAGGAAGTATGTCAAGATTCTTTGGACAATGAGGTTGATCCAAATCATCAAGAGTGCTTAAGTAAGAATCCAACCTATATTGATCTTTTGGCTAAGGTGAAGTGTCTTGAAGAGAATTTGAAGATAGCCTTAAGAGAGATTGATGAGAAGGATGATTTGATCAAGTTACAAGTGGATGAGTTTGTGTCAAAAACTCGAAGGCTCTTGGGTGAAAAGAATGCTCTTGCCAAAAAGCTTAGAGAAGTTGAAGGGTTTGTTCTTGAGAGGGATAGGATCATCTCTAGTTTGACTCTAGAAGGCTCAAGCGACTTGGTAGTTGAGGAGAAGCTCATAAAAGCATCGCTTCCTACAAGCGAAGAAAATGTCATTGTTGACAAAAAAGCTCCTGAGAAGAGACGTTCCAAGACCAAGAACAAATTTAAGAACAAGGTACTTCTTGAAGCTCCCATTTGTGCTTCTCCAACTCCGAAAGGTAAAATATCTTCTTTTGTTCCCATATGCCATTTTTGCAATACCGTAGGTCATATCAAGCCTAAGTGCTTTAAATACTTTGATTATTGCAAAGTAGGTATTGGATCTAGGGATAAAGAAATTGAACTTCATTTTGAGCATGCTAAAGCTTTTGAATATGGAAAGTATGATAATGTCACAAAGCATGTTAAAAATGTTCGGAATGTGAAGAATGCAAATCTTGCTAAAATTGACAAAGCATGTGTTGCTAGCAATGTTTAAAAGAAGAGTATCAATGATATTCTTGTTGAACAAGTCATAGAAGGTCATTATTCTAGATTCAACATTGTTGTCAATAAGAATCTTGATAATGTTTGTGTAGGTTCATCCAAGACCAAGTTGGTCAAGGGTGAGTGCTCTTACCATCGAGTAAGTTGCACATGTGAGTTAGTTTTAAGATTAGTGTGATGTTGTTAAGAAAATTAGCTTATTTGCTTTGTATCTCTATAACTTGACATGAACTTACCTATCTCACATTCTTGTTATGATAGTCGAAATCCGTTGATTAACTTTTGAGAAGTTGTTTTTTTATGAAATCTATATAGTGACAATCATGTTAAGACTTTTGAAGAAAGTCATTTTTTTTTTTGAGTTGAAATGCATAGTCTTTAGTCTCTTGGATGGACACACCAACAACTTGTTGTTATGAGGACAAACAAGCCAGGTGGACTCATAAAAAGGGTGAAGACTTTACATTTGATGAAAAATAGCTTGCAAAGGTATCTCTATATCACATTGCTTGCTTACTTGATTTTTCATTTTTTGACTCATTGTTGGTATCACTTCATGAAGCATGTCATATTAGAGAACTAATATAGTGTTTATATGGTCCTCTTTGACATTTGCTCTTTTAAGATCTTTTGGTGATAATTGTTCACATTGATCTTAATCATGATGTATGTTATTGTAAGTATGATTGTTGAGTGGCATGTTTTTGAAAAATATGAGCTTCATATTCTTTGAAAGCTACCCTCTTAAGAAGTAATGATCTTAAGTAAGTCTCTTTGTATTGCTTTTTGATCATGTGCTTCATAAGTTGAGTTTGATTGATGTAAGTTTTGGATACACCTTGAAGTCCTAGGACTAGTACATTTAAAGATGACCTATGGTTGGTATCCATTTGCTTCGGCAACATAGAACTCAACGAGCATCTTCATGGAAAGGGTTACACACCTTGGTTGTGCAACCGCCCAATGTAGGAAAGGGCTACGCCATTGTGATGAATGAAAGCCGCCATGAAGCGTATATGTTTATGTTAGAAAAATCAAAGAAGTATTGAAAAGAATCATTTAAAAAAAAATCTTTGATTCAACCCTAAAACAAAACAAAAAGGCTTTATGGAGTATAGTTGAATAATCAAATTAGCTCGGGTTGTCAAATAGAAATGAAATGACAAGCCACATGCACACACACACTCACATGTTTAAATCTATTCTCATTAAAAGTAAAATTCCAAATAATAATCGGTTTGACCTTTTTATGGAAAGGCTTAAGATGAATAGATGTTGAAATTGTTTGCATGTTTGATTATCAAATTACTTCTTTTCATATACTTGAAGCAAAATATTCACACACTCACATTTGCTTATTTGGTATTTTGATACTCTAGCAATTTTTGAAGAAATACGAGAGTGATTGAAAATATTGGTGTAATTCTCATTGTTATGTGGAGCTTATTTGAAAAATCTATTAAAATTGCTTGGTGATGTGATTGTGTGGCTATTTTTGTGAACAATTGTCTATCTAGATCTTAGATAGGGCATTTACCAAGGGGGAGCATTATATGCTAAATTTTTGTTCTCTTTTATGAAATGTTCACATGTTCTTCAAGATTGATGTTTGTTGGCATTATACTTGTTTTTGATAAATCTTAAAGATGCTATGCTAATTCTTCATATGCATATTGATTTGTTCAAAAATGATATTTTGCCTTTGTATATGTTTATTGGTCACTAACTTGCTTTGATGTTTCTACTCATGTTTGTTTTTCATGTTTTAGTGATACACTACACAAGGTCATGGTGAAAACCAAGAAAGTTGGGATTAACAACCCCCCTAAACCCATAGACTAATCCAAACTCTCTTCTTCTTCTAAGATAGCCAAAAATAACAAGTTGAAACTTTTGGAGATTTTTAGGCACAAAAAGAATATTCAAGAAAAAGGTATGGATTTGGATGCTTGTAGTGGTTCTTATGTCCATAAGGTCATTGTTGAAAGGAAATGGAGTACTTGGATTAACATGCTAGGAATAGTGAATGATACCATGGTTAGAGAATTCTATCATGAGTATAAGGAAAGTACTTCCCTTGAAGATGCATTGTTGTATTTGAGAGGTGTTGTCTTTAGAGTCAACTCGAAGAGCTTGAATAAGTTCCTAGAGTTACCCTATGATATTGAGTCGAATTTTCTTGATATTGATATCTTAGAGAACCTCAATGAGATGGGTAGAACTCTTTGTGACAATAGTGATTTTAAGTGCAGAAAACGAGCCTTTATTTGGCAAAGTGAGTTGACTAAGGTTAGTGCCTTTTGGCATCTTTTTGTATGTGCCAATCTTGTTGGATCTTCTAATGCTACCGAACTAAACAAAGAGAAGATCAAGATTGTGTATGCCTTAGTGACTAACAAACCCATAAACCTTGGTGAAGTCCTTATAGAACATATTGAGATTACAGCTTGTTCAACTTGTTTGGACAAAAAGTTGGCATTTCCGGGGTTTATCTATCATTTGTGTTTAACTAAAGGAGTGAAGAAACAAGATGATGATGTGCTACTAAACCCCTTAGAGAATTTTAGTGATAAACGTATGGCTACCATGTCATATAAGGAAAAGGGAAAGTCTTGTGATACATTTAGGCCTTTTGTTGAATCTCATGATTCAAAAGCCTTGTATCTAGCACAACTATTCTTCCAAATTGGGCTATACAATTGAAGGATGAGGTTGAAGAGTCAAGAAGGTTGATTGAGAAGTCGCAAAGGAAGATTGAAGAACTCAATGCTAAGGTAGTTCTACAAGATGTAAAGATCAAAGAATTGGAAAGCAAAGCATCTACTCCAAAGCATTATGTGAGATCTTCCAATTGCATAACATTCCTTGGTGGCACTAGTGGCTAGAAATGGTCTTGAGGTATATTTTCTTAATCTTTCATTTTGGCTTCATATCATGTCAAAAAGGGGGAGAAATATAGGGAGATATATGATAGTTTCTAGATTGCTTAGTCTTATTATTATTATTTTTTTTATGTTGTATTTGGTATCAAGCTTGAACTTTATGGCATGTAATATTTTTTGTTGATCTTGGCTAGAATATTTTGTTGGATAGCATGTATTAAGGGGAAGCATACATGATCCATTTGAACTTTAATGTTTTATTTTTCTTGCCAAAGATTGTGTATTGCCATATGTGTTGTCTCTTGGATATACTTGTGCTTTCAAGTTGATTTTAGGTGATATCAAGAGAAGACAAAGAAGAAGTTCAAGACTTGATGAAAATTTGTCTAGAAATGTGTAACTCATTGTGACCAATTTTTCCTTGTAATTGTTTTAGTATATGTATAGGGGTTTTGACATGGAATTTGCCAGAGGGGGAGATTGTTAGGATTTTGGTTTGTGTTGGCATGAATTCCATATCAAAACGTTGTTTCTCTTGTATTGTTTAGTTGTCTTAGTTTGAAGATAATTCAAGCTTCAAGGAAGACTTGGCAACTTTCCATGCAAGATGGTGTCTTTAAAGCGGAATAAGCTACATTGCTCGTTAAAGGTATATTACACCTCATTCCTCTTACAAGGCATAGGCACACACACACATGGTATTCATATGTGTCCCTGCATAGTTGTACTCCATTGGTATAACACATTCACACACTTGTTGAAGTATGCACATGCATTAGATTTAATTTAACAAACATTGTGAAATTGCATATTCTATGACTATCTCTAGGAAATGTCATACTTGTATGAATTTGTGTTTATTATTATTTTTTTTTATTGTTTTTACTTGAACATGATCTTATATGATTCCTTGTTGAGTCCCGGTCATTTCGGTTACTCACTCATTAGGTTTCGAGTCTAAAGTAGGAAGTTACGCTACTTTACTTTCTCATACGTTGTGTAGACTTCGTCGTCATATACTGAGTCAAATTCTCAACCTTTTGTCAGAGTTTCATAGCGTGAGGGAATCACGGTTTGTAATCTGAAGACGGATTCAAATTTGGAGTTCGAAGGCGCGAATACGGCCGAAGAATGCAAGAGGAGCGCAAGGTAGGCAAGCAATGGCCAAAAGGCCATTCATGAGAGGAGCCCATGAGGGGCATGTGAGGCTCATGGCCCACACACCCATCTGCCTCATGAGGCTCACGCACCTTTCATGGGGTGGTGATGTGGCCTCACTTGATTGGCCACTAAAAATCTTCTCTCTCTCTCTCTCTCTCTCTCTCTCTCTCTCTCTCTCTCTCTTTTTTAAATATCTCATTTCCCTCCCATTTCATTTCAAGAAGAAAAATTAGAAAAACACAAGTGCAAAATTTTCTCTCCAAACTTTATCACCTTCCAAACACCATAACTTTCTCATTCGGACTCTGAATTGAGTGATTCAAGTAGGAGAATCTTCATAATCAAGACCTCTACCTTTTTCAAGAGAGTTTGCTGCTGTTTGATCGAGTTTTCTGGTGGCTCCACCCTCAAAACCGAACCAACTCGTGATTCTTAGGTATTTGACTAATCTTTGTGTTTTCTTCTTTTTAAACCTTCAATTACCTTGGGTTTTCTTCTTTTATATTTATGTGTATGTATGATGAATGCTATTGAGAAATATAGCTTCATAATTAAACCTAATCAAGTCTAATTAGAGACAAATGTGAACTAGTTTTCTATGATTCTAGTTTCTCACATGTTTGAGTGTTGTATTGTGATTAGTTTGATATCTAGGGTTATTTATGATTTGATTGATTCATTTTATGATCAATAACCTTGGCAAGTGCTTGGATCCTTTAATTTAACAAATCTAGGATTAGCACTTTTGATTTTATATTTAGAGCCTACTAGGATTTAATTGATTGTTAATTATATCCTTGCTCTAAATGTTGGCTAGAATATTCATTAATCATATTTTGTGATTCTAGCATTTTTAGTGTATGTTTCAAATACCTTGAATGTGTGCTTCATGTATATGATTTATTCAAGTGTTAGATTTGTGAATGAAACTAGGAGCCATATGTGTTAAGTGTTTTCACATGCTCTAGGTTTTAATTCAAGTTTTGTATCTAGACTATTTTGACTTGTGTGCTCACATGATTAAGTCTAGTTTCATGGAACGTATTGATCACATGTTCTATGTTGAATTGCTTGTTTGCATCATTTGCATTCATTGATCACACTAGGAAGTCCTTGTAAAAGGCATGAAGTCTTGGTTAGGACAAGTGGTCTGGATAATGATGCGATCGTTTTGCACACCAAAATAATGTTTTAATATGATCTTTTTGAAAACAGAGTTTGACCACTTAAAAATCCACTTAGATATAAAATTAGGAAAGTGGTAAGTAGGATTCATTCCATAGGGAATTAAAGTAATTAGTTGAATTATTTAACAATTCCTAAAATGCAAAATAAAGTAAATCATGGTAGTTTGAAAGGTGTCAAACATACATGAAAGTAAATATAACAAAAATATAAAGAGAATATGAATAGATAGGAATCCAATATCAACAACCTAGATAAGAAAATGGTTTAAACAATTAATTGGGAGTCTAGGGAAATGATAGAGTAGCTAATGGACTTTGAGCAATTCATCAATGGCTTCATTAACGCACTATTCACACAATCAAGGACCGATCTCATTCAAAAGTGTTACTTAGACCATCACTACGAACCCTAAATAACTTCCCACCAAAATGCCTAACCGATTAAGGAAAGGGGGTCAAGGTGGGATCAGTTAGTGATGATCAAATGGCCTAGGCAATCATGGTAGGCCTACCCTCCAAAAGCCTCTCCTATTCACTATGTGCTACAATCAATCAAGTGTGTCAATAACTAAACTAATTTTATCACAAATAAATCCTACAACAGATTGTAATCAACAAGTGTGTCAATACTCAATCAATCACATAAGTGCAAGATCTAATTAAAAAGTGAATAAAACTGTAATTGAATAAACATAATATTTAAAGCCTTAATAAATACTCATTGTCCAAAAAGTCTCTCAAATCATCCCCCTAGAATGGTGGTTTAATTACACATAATCACAAACAAAGAAAGGAAGTAAAATGGAGAGAAATCACCATTGGGTCTCTCTTGTAAGCTTGATCCTTCCTTAAGCTTCCTTGTTTGAATCTTGTGCAAAGATTGGGTGTTGAGGATGTGTTTAGATAGGTGGAGTCATATGGAAAGTGACAAAGGAAAGGGGTGGAGAAGATGGAAATAGAGGAGTGTTTGTGGTGAAGTAATCTAGGTGTTTATTGGAGAGGAGAATGGTGGGATTAGGAATTGTAAGGATTCCCATGTGTTGATTGGCTTATTTCGTGGACAAACCACATATTGGGGATTCTTTGTATGGGTAGCTTAGTATTGGTGTTCAAGTTAAATGCCCTTTGAAGTCCTCATTATTGATAAGCACCAAAAGTAATTTCTAAGTGCTTAATTTGCTTTGAAGAGATTAGTTGCACACATACACTCACATCTCATGCATAATTCGTTTACTTGTATGTTGTGTATGTGTATTATGTGCTCATTAATGATCTTTTATATCTCTTCATGCATGTTCTTAATTGACTGCATCTTGTACATTGAAATGCCATGACATTTAGGCATTAGGATGCAAATCCTTGCTTTTGCTTGGCATGAGGTCTGGAGACCGCTGCCGGTATCTGCAGTGGTAGCCACAGCGATGTGATGCTCTGTTTGCATCACTTCGACTGTAGTGGGTTTTTTTCGTAGTGCTTGGATAGCGGTTTCATGAACAGTTCATACCACTGTCAGACCGCTGCCGTAGCCACAGTGGTTGGCACAGCGATTTCATACCTGATGCATTTTTAATGCACCACTGTCAGACTGCTGCCGTAACCACAGCGGTTGGCACAGTGGTTTCATACCTGATGCATTTTTAATGCACCGCTGTCATTACCGCTGTGGCTTTGACAGTGGTAACGACAGCGGTTTATTCCCTGTTTTTCTCAAAACAGCGTTTCATCAATTAGGACACCTATATAAACATTGCTTCAAATTTAGGTCGTCCTCAATGACTCAAATATCATATTTTTAATTGAGAGCATTTTCAAAGAGAGCTTTTTCATTAAGAACTCATCTTTGATCATATTTGATTACTCAAACACTTTTCCATGATCATCAATCATCATCTAACATCATCCTTGATCATCTAGATATTATTTTGCATGGATTCTTCATCACACTTTGCTTGGTAAGTTTTTCACTAATATCTTACATATTTTGTGTTTTTCTTTGCAAGCAATCTCATTTTATTACTTGTATGTTATTCATATATATCTTAGACACAAGTTTGAGATTAGTGTTTTTGAATGTTTGAGAGTTGTATTGTGATAGCTTTTTAGGTTTGCATAATCTATGATTTGCTAAGCTAATTGACATGTCATTTAGTTCTTAATATCTAGGATTGCTTTTATTGCAAAATTATCATCTTAGATAAGCATATAGGGTTCCCTTGCTTTATGTTGCATTTTGGATATTCACATATTCACTTAGGGTGTTAATCTCTTCTTAGAGAATTAAGTCTTATGTTGTGACTGGGATTAGGTTGCTTAATTCGCAAGCAATTAGACTAGGTCCACTTATACCGGGATTAGGTAGGTGTGTGATTACTTTCGGGATTAGGTTGTAATTGTTTTACACATTTAGTGGATTCGAGGTTCGAGTGTGGCACACTTATTAGCCCGTGGTTTTTCCCGTGAGGGTTTCCACGTAAAAATCAAGTGTTGTTAATTTTTTCGCACAATATTACACTTGCTTTATTTTATTAGCCATTAGGGTATTTTCGTAATCTTGACCATTCACGAAAAATTGGGTAAAATCTTTAAAATCTATTCACCCCCTTCTAGATTAATATTTAACACACCATGAGAACTTTCAGGAATGGTGGAGAAAGAAGGTTTCTTGATAAACAAGAGTTCCAAGAGTTGTTCAAAAGAGGAAAATAGTGATGAATTTATAGGGTTTTCAATTTAGGTTACGGGTGGTAAATTACCAAAACACCTCCTGACCATGGCAAATTACCGTTTAGTCCTTAAGAGGGGTGCATCTTGTAATTTGCCCCACTAATCATATTTGAACAGAGAGGAGGTCGTGGTTTTGCTTCAATGGCGACTCTTGGGCAACATGGGGGCGACACTATCAGGTACCAAAACCACTCCCTGTCACTGTGGCGACAACTAAACGCAAACCGCGACATTTCTTTTGGACTTATTTCGGTAGTTCGCGGTTTGGATTGAAAGCGACAATGGGAGTGACGCCGTTGGTTGTATCACGGCGACGATTGGACGACCGGATCAACCCCGATTTGATGACGGTGCCTTGCAATGGCTTTCCAGTGAGAAGATGAACGGCGGCGACCGCGATCTCGGACGGCGCTGCACGAAGCCTAGGGTTTGGAGCTTGGTGGTTGATTGGTCATTTATTGTATATGTTTTTAATCCCCATTCCTCCAATCAATTGCTTGTTTCTCGAGTCTTTTTGGGATTTAATGTGTGTGTTTGAGCATTTTCAGGATTTTGGATCTAGCTGAATAGTTTGAAGAATATCAGGCAAAAAGTGCTACATCAGAAGATTCCAGGGACTTTCTAGCAAAAGGCAAAAATATGAGGTCAAAAATCGCTCCTAATTAATTGGCAGTAGGTCAGCAGCGTTCCAACATCAGTGGTATTCGCTGTCAAGACTGCTCTCATTGTGGCAGCGGTTGTCTGTATTTCGTCAAGACCGCTGCCATACCACTGCGGCTTTGGCAGCGGTTTGACTTCTCCGCCTGACGTAAGGCGTCTTTTCACGTCTCGGATCTGGGAGCTATATATATGGAGAGTTTAATAGGTTTTGTGTCTCTCTAGCATTCTCTTGCTCTCTTTCAGATACATAACAACTCATCACACAAATTCCCTTATTCATCTTACGCATAGAAGATTCGAAGACGAAGGAGATTTCAACATCGAAGATTTGAAGAATTTGTTGAAGCTTTTCAATGGGTTTTATCATCTCTTACTCTTGTCTTTTTGTTTCTAATATGTGTAACTAACTCCATACTAGGGAGTCAATGTGAACCTCTATGAATACTCTTTGTTAGAATTGACTATATTTTCTTAATTTAAGTTCTGATTCATTCAATTCATTCTAAGTCTTAATTCTTTATTTGTGTTAATGCATGATCATACGCTGACATGAATCTAGGGTTTTGATAATTAAACAATTAAGTTTGGAGTGTTGATCTACATGTATCCTTAATTAATATTCAATTGAATTGGTAAAACTGATCTTAGCATTGATCTATGCAAGTAGGTTTTGGTTCTTCAGTTCTTGCACTTAATGGGTTCTCGGTTGTAGTTTGCACCATTGATCTATGGGTAAATTAGGATTGAGGATACTTGATTCATCCCAGGATCATATGATAACAATCATAAATAAGATAAGAATGAACCCTTAACTTGAGTTACATCTTTTATCAAAGTCAATTCGAAGCATTTAGTAAACATAGTTGGGGAGCCTTGATAACCTAGTCCTCTCACCTCTTAATCACATTCACATATTCTTGTTAATTGCTTTCTTAGATAATTTTGTTCTAAATCAATCAATCAATCAATCAAAATCTCTAGATACAGTTAATTGCTTAGCTTTAATTAGAATTAGTTACAACTAGTAAATCACTTTTCCTCGTGGGAACGATCCCTACTTGTCGCTGTACTTATCTCACAATTCGTGCACTTGCGAGTTAGGTTTTTATAACACGATTTTATCCATCAAGTTTTTGGCGCCACTGCCGGGGAATAGTGAATTTATTGGTTATTTCTAGTTTTAGTTTTAGTTAATAGGTTTACTTAAGTTTAGGTAGTCGAGTCATTAATTTTTAGCCTTTTAGATTTTTCTTTTTCTTTCTTTCTTTTTAAAGTTGACTTGTTACTTGTCTTTTCTTGTTTCAGGTGCTAACAGTAGATGCAAGGTAGAAGATCTCAATAGGGAGAATTGTTACCTTTGAACGATAACATCCATCGCATCAGAAATCAAACAATGGAAGACGAGCAAATTCAGAACCAAGGAAGGCTCAACCAGGATCCTGATCCCATACCCAACCTTGTTCCAAATCCGGTTTATGAGCCAGAACCAGAGCCCATCAGAACTATGAAGGACTACAGCAGGCCAGTTGTGAGCAACCATCCCTTGTGCATTTTGTTAGAACCTACAGCAAGGAATTATGAACTGAGAAGTAGCCACTATAACCAGCTGCCTGTGTTTCGAGGTTTACTAGATGAAGATGTGCTTTTGTTCTTTAGAGAGTTCTACGCAGCAATACAATCCTTACCTAATCATAGGATTACAGAAGACCAGCTGCGCATGAGATGTATCCCACATGTATTAAAAGATGAGGTGAAGACATGGCTGTTGACATTGCCTCCAGCATCTTTGAGAACATGGGATGAAGTAAGAGAAAAACTCACTGACCAGTACTATGCACCTTAGAAAACCAGTGAGATTCGAGCCAAAATTTCAAGTTTCTATCAACAAGACAATGAGACTTTTTATGAGGCATGGGAGCGTTTCAAGAAATATACCAGAGATTGTCATTAGCATGGATTTCTTACTAATCAGCTATGTCAGTGGTTTTATGATGGTCTGACTGAAGTATCAGGTCTTTTGGTAAACAATGCTTGTGGAGGATCCATGTATGACAAACAACCTGAGGAGGTATACTCTATCTTTGAAAAGCTGTCGCAGAACTCTCGTCACAAAAATTCCATGAGGAAGAAGGGAATTTATACAATAGATGCCAGCACAGAAACCTCTATTCAGATAGCACAACTAGTGAAAAAGATGGATACTATTACTACCGATTTGGGACAAATGAAGAGCTGGCAACAAAAAGTGTTTATGGGAGAGCATCAAGTAGGAGGTCCTGGACCTAGAGAAGAAGAAGAAGAGGTTCAAGCCATGAACAACTTTAATTCTAGACCATGGAATGATCCATATTCCAACACTTACAATCCAGGGTGGAGGAACCACCCAAAATTTTCGTGGTCCAACAACAATCAGAGTTTAGGAAACCAATGGGGAAACAATAATCAAGCCACTGGAAACCAATGGGGAAACAACAACAATAGCAATCAAAGGCAATTCAACACCGATTGTAAGGACCTCAAGTTTTGATTGGCTTATTTCGTGGACAAACCACATGTGGGGCTTGATGTAAGGGTAGCTTAGGCATTTGATGGTTGGTGATTTTCACAACCAAGGCCCTCTCAAGACCTCAAGTGAAGAAGCACCAAAGGTAAATTCTAGTGCTTACTTGCTTTGAAGAGATCTAGTTGCACACACTCACAACTCATGCATATCTCTAATACTTGTATGTTGTGTGTTTTTATATGTGTGCATGCATGTTCTTGAACATCTCTTCTTGCATGTTTTTATTGATTGCATCTTGTTCATTGAAATGCCATGACATGTTTAGGCATTAGGATGCAAAGTTATGAAGTCTCTTCATGCATGTTTAAATGATTGCATCTTGTTCATTGAAATGCCATGATATGTTTAGGCATTAGGATGCAAAGTCATGAATTATATTCATGCATGTTTTATTGATTGCATCTGGTTCAATGACAATGCCATGACATGTTAGGCATTAGGATGCATTCACATCCCACACTTGCACTTCATGTATGTTAGTCTTAGTGTGGTGTAATTCGTTTCCGTTTGTGTGATCGGAAACGTCCGCGCTTACACGATGGTGTACATGTGTTAGCGCGATGGTTGACCACTTAAGAAGGTCTCATTCTTCTCTTGGATAAGTGTTAGATTTGGTTTGGTTATTTGGAGTAAGTGTCTAGTTTCAAAAGATTGGATTTCAATGATTTACATGTTTTTCAAAACTGACATTTGTATGGTCTTGTGATCATAACTTTTTATAAAAAGATTGAAATTGAGTTTTGTAAAATGCTGGACAAACTAGACACCCATACCTTTCCAACGGTATATTATTCGTAATATTTCATGATCGTTTGGATTGGTTTTGAAATCTCCAAAGTGACCACTAAAACAGGGCATCTATGCTGTTTTCCAAATCTGACCTTTGGTCACTCTAATGACCATAACTTTTTCTACAGATATCGAAATGTCATTCCATAAATTGGAGTAGAAAGTAGAATTCCATACCTTTCCAACGATATATCATACGAAAGGTTTTGATGTCGTTTGGTCATGTTTCGGAGTGCTCGAATCTTGAGCTGTTGCGCTGTCGCGCCTGCGCGCTGGTGTGACGCTTCTCGTCCAGCGCCAATCGTCCAGCGCTTTTCGTCCAGAGATGTTGCGCTTGTTTAGCGCTGGTGTGGCGCATGACGTCCAGCGCAATGCTCCGCCCCTGTTTCGTAATTTTGCCATATCTCACTCATTTGGAGTCCGATTTGGCTCATTTTTGGAGCAAAAGTCACGAAATTTATAGGGCTATTATCTTAGCACTATAAATACATCTCTTTCTCTCATTTGTATTCAAGAAAACAAAAGATACACAACCCTAGAAAGAGATTGAGAGTCTCCTAGAGAGAGAAAGCTTCAAGAAAGCTTCTTTGACTCTCCAAACCCAAAACCCATCTCCATCTTGCATCATTCAACATCATTTGAGCATGGGTCTTCATGGTTTCATGTCTAGGTAAGTTAGAACTTCATTGAATATCATTTAATGTTCTTCTTACTCTAGATTAGGTATTTATTGCATGATTAAATACCTAGACTATATTTATTGCATATATTTATGAGTCTTGATAACATGATTGGGTTTGTATTTTGATAGCTTAATTGATTAGGTCATTTTTGCCTAAAAGCTAAGTCATAAACATTCTTGTGTGATTTATTGATAACTAGGTTGATAGATTGTCTTTTAATCAACTAGTTAAGCTTTTGAATGTTTGTGAGTTGTTTGTTGACAATTAGGTAGCTAGAATCATCTTGCATCTAATTGAGTCCTCATGTGTGCTCATGTAGGATTATTTTGTGATAGCTAGGCTTTAATGGTTATATGCCATCTAGCTAATTGATCTCATTTGTTGGTTGAGATTATTTTTCATAGCTTATTTGATTAGGTCATTATTGCCTAAAAGCTATGCCATGAACATTCTTGTGTGATGTATTGATAACTAGGTTGATAGATTGTCTTTTAATCAACTAGTTAATCCTTTGAATGTTTGTGGGTTTTTTGTGATAGCTATTGTATTTAGGATTGGTCATCCTTAACATAGCTAAAGTTGTATGCCATGTCATATAGCTATTTTGATATCTAGGATTGATTTTATTGTCATCATATAATCCTAGATAAGCATCTAAGGTTCCCTAGCTTTATTTGCTCTTTGAATATTCATTGCATATTCACATAGGGTGTTTGATCTCTTCGGAGAAGTAAGTCTTGTGTGATAGACCGGGATTAGGTCGGACACCGGGATTAGGTGGTCACATGAGCAAATTGGACTAGGTCCACTTTTACAGGCCTGCGGGTAGTGGTAGCGGGATATTGGCCGGGATTAGGCTGTCAAACCTGGATTAGGTTGTATACGTTATCACAATTAGTGGATTCGAGGTTCGAGTGTGGCGCACTTACCAGCCCGTGGTTTTTCCCGTGAGGGTTTCCACGTAAAAATCAAGTGTCGTTTATATTTCCGCACCATATTACACTTGATTATTGTTTTGTGAATTGGGGTTATATTTGTAATATTGACTAATCCGAAAATTTGGTAACAACGGATTAACAACCCTTTCACACACCCTCTAAGTCATATTTTAAAAGACACGCACGCGTAAATGGGAATTCATTATTCCTTTCAGGTGCCCAACAGAACTCTGAATCCTAACCCAAGAAGCCATCAATAGAAGATATGTTCCAACAAATGCAGCAACAAATGCAGCAAATGAACCAACGTAATGAGGTACAGTTTCAGAACATTCATGCTTCATTGAAGAAGACAGAAACTCAAGTTGGGCAATTAGCTAAAGCTCAACAAAAGATGGAACAGGAAAAATTTCCAAGTTTCACTGAATAGGCTAAGGCTATGACAGTCCTTCGAAATGGTAAGGTTCTAACTGATAATAGACCTGCTGAACTTTATGATAAATCGGCTACTGTTTCAGGTCCTTCAAAAGATGACAACATGCCCCAGGAGGAAGAAATAGTGGTGGAAAAATCCAAAGTTTCACCACTCCTACACAAGTCAGCCAATCGATACATTCCTCCAATTCCATTCCCAGGGAGGTTGCAAAAGAGCAAGTTAGAGAAATCATACAAAGACATATATGACATTCTCTCGAAAGTCAATGTCAACTTGCCCTTATTGGAGATGATTCAGAAGATGCCAGCATATGCCAAGTTCTTCAAAAGCCTTCATACATACAAGACAAGATTTAGGGAGAATCATCAAGAATTCATGACCGGAAGTGCTAATGCAGTCCTTCAAAAGTTGTTGCTGCCAAAATTACAAGATCCAGGTAGTTTTTGCATCAACATCACTATAGGAAGTACCACTTTGAAGAGAGCCATGTTAGATTTAGGAGCTAGTATTAATTTAATGCCCTACTATATCTATGAGCAACTGGGATTGAATGACCTGAAAAAGATATCTATGTCACTTGTGTTGGCTGATGGTTCTATTAGATACCCTAGGGGTTATGTTGAAGATGTGTTAGTACAGGTAGATAATCTCATCATTCCTGCTGACTTTGTTGTCCTAGACATGGATGAAGGAGCTAAAGATAGGAATTGCAAACCTATTCTTTTGGGAAGACCTTTTATGGCAACTGCAAAGACTTTTATAGATGTCCAAAATGGAAAGCTAACGATGACTGTGTTAGATGAAATGGTAGAGTTTAAAGTCTTTAAGTCTCTTAAGTTCCCTGAAGCAGTAGATGATTGTTACTCAGTTGAGTGTAGTTCAATTGAAGTGGTGAATTCAGCAGTACAAGATGAGTTGACCGAAGAAATATCTGAAGAACTACTAGATTCGATTTGTGATGCATTAGAAGATGAGGAAGAAATTCAACAGGGTGAGGTTTCAGAAGAAGAATCTGACATTGAGGAAGTAAGTGCTGAAATAGAAGATGAGATCAACAAGTCGTTAGTCCCATCTGTGAGTTCTCCCTCTGTATTAGAACTCAAACAACTTCCATCTAACCTCAAATATGCCTTCTTAGGGGCGAATGATACTCTCCCATTGATCATAGCCTTTGACTTAGAGGCGGAAAAAGAAGAGAGGCTGTTGAAAGTGCTACAAAAGCATAAGGCCACCATTGGATGGACCATAGCGGACATTAAGGGAATAAGCCCTACCACCTGCATACATCACATTCTTTTAGAAGAAGGTATGAAGCCGTCTAGAGAGGCTCAACGAAGACTTAACCCAAACTTGAAAGAGGTCGTGAAGGAAGAGGTCCTAAAGCTACTTAAGGTGGGTATTATATACCCTATATCTGACAGTAAATGGGTGAGTTCGGTCCATGTTATGCCAAAGAAGTCTGGGATAACGGTGGTAGCTAATGAGAATAATGAGTTGATTCCTACAAGGAAGACAACGGGATGGAGAGTGTGCATAGATTACTGCAAGCTCAACACGGCAACTAAAAAGGATCACTTTCCTTTGCCGTTCATTAATCAGATGCTCAAGCGTTTGGCGGGACATGCTTATTATTGCTTCTTGGATGGATTTTCAGGATACAATCAAATTGCCATAGCTCCGGAGGACCAAGAGAAGACGACATTCACATGCCCCTTCGGAACCTTTGCTTACCGAAGAATGCCTTTTGGGCTGTGCAACGCCCCTTCTACCTTCCAAAGATGCATGATGTCAATCTTTTCCGACATGCTAGAAAAGTATATTGAGGTATTTATAGATGATGTTTCTGTTTTTGGTAATTCTTTTGACCACTGCCTTGATAACTTAACTAGTGTTTTGAGAAGATGCACTGAAACCAATTTAACTCTTAGTTGGGAGAAAAGTCACTTTGTGGTGAAATCTGGAATAGTGCTAGGGCATGTGATATCTGATAAAGGAATAGAAGTAGATAGAGCTAAAATTGAAGTAATTGCTAAACTTCCACCTCCCACTTCGGTGAAGGGTGTGAGGAGTTTTCTTAGTCATGCAAGTTTTTATAGGCATTTTATAAAAGATTTTTCAAAAATTAGTCGCCCTCTATGTAACCTTTTGACCAAGGATTCTACATTTGTTTTCAATGATGAATGTTTGCATGCTTTTGAATCTCTGAAAGATAAATTGACATCTACTCCTGTAATTATGCCTCCTGATTGGTCTCTTCCATTTGAATTAATGTGTGATGTATCAGACTATGATGTAGGTCCTGTTTTAGGACAACGAGTAGATAAAGTTCCATATGTTATTTACTACACTAGTCGCACTTTGAATGATGCACAATTAAATTACTCCACTACTGAAAAAGAATTGCTTGCTATTGTTAGTGCCTTGGAAAAATTTCATCAATATCTAATTGGATCCAAGGTTATTGTGTATTCTGATCATCCTGCTTTGAAATATTTACTAACAAAGAAGGAAGCGAAACCGAGATTACTCCGGTGGATCCTTTTATTGCAAGAATTTGATTTAGAAATCAGGGACAAGAAGGGCAGCGAGAATGTGGTAGCTGATTACCTTTCTCGATTAGTGGAGGATGAGAATGTGGAAGAAAGCACTAAACTTGTGCCAATCAATGAGAACTTTCCAGATGAACAGCTGATGGCTGTAGGAGTAAATGATCCTTGGTATGCGGACATCGTGAATTACCTCGCAAATGACATCGTACCAGCAGATTTGAACTCCCAAGCAAAAAGAAGATTCATCTCCATCACTAGGCAATACTATTGGGACGAGCCATACATGTTCAAATATGGAGCTGATCAGATCATTCGAAGATGCATCCCTGAAGAAGAGCAGCAAGATGTGCTAAAATTCTGCCACAACCTTAGTTGTGGAGGGCACTTTAGTGCCAAGAAGACTGCTCTGAAAGTTCTCCAATCAGGTTTCTTCTGGACCTCTTTATTTAAAGATGCTTACACCTTTTGTATTTCTTGTGACAGGTGCCAGAGAACGGGGAACATTGGCAAAAGAGATGAGATGCCTCTTTCAGGCCAGTTGGTAGTAGAGATATTTGACGTGTGGGGAATAGATTTCATGGGACCCTTCCCATCCTCACACGGGTTCCTATACATCTTAGTTGCTGTGGATTATGTCTCAAAATGGATCGAAGCAATCGCAACCAAGACGAATGATAGTCAGGTGGTGGTGAAGTTTGTCAAGGAGAACATATTCACTAGATTCGGTACACCTCGTGCAATCATAAGTGACGATGGAAGCCATTTTTGTAACAAGGTATTTGCCTCGTTATTGAAGAAATATAGTGTCAAACATAAAGTGGCAAACCCGTACCATCCACAGACTTCAGGACAAGTTGAAGTGAGCAACAGGCAGATTAAACAGATCTTAGAGAAGACCGTGCAACCTAATAGACAGGATTGGTCAATCAAGCTGAATGATACTTTGTGGGCATACAGAACTGCCTACAAAACCCCGATAGGTATGAGCCCGTACAGGATAGTCTATGGCAAGGCATGCCATCTTCCGGTAGAGCTGGAATACAACGCCTATTGGGCTCTGAAGAAACTGAACTTTAATCTAGACAAGGCAGGGGAGGAAAGAAGCTTGCAATTGAGTGAACTTGAGGAGCTCCGGAACAATGCATATGAGAACGCGAAGATATACAAAGAAAGAACGAAGAAGTTACATGACAACAAAATCCTTCGGAAAGAGTTTCATCCAGGAATGCTAGTTCTGTTGTATTAATCGCGTCTGAGATTGTTCCCAGGAAAGCTGAAATCAAAGTGGGCTGGTCCGTTTAGAGTAACTAAGGTATTTCCTCATGGGGCCGTCGAGCTTCAAAAATTTTAAAACAGTGGTACTTTCAAAGTTAATGGTTAGAGGCTGAAGCCTTACTTGAGTATGTCCGAAGCTGTGTTCGTTGGGTCTTCCGTGCTTTATGAGCCGTAAGACCCCTGAGCATCTTGCCTAGATGTTAAATAAAGCACTCGGTGGGAGGCAACCCACCCAGGTATTCTCTTTTCACTTTGTTTTTGTCGGGTCTTAATTAGTGTTCCCCTTGCTTCAATGCAGGTTTGGGGATGTTGTCTTGTTATTTTAAAAACAAAAACAAAAAAAAAAACAAAAAAAAAAAAATTGGGCGTCAGGTCAGACCGCTCCCATGTGCACAGCGTGAGGAGAGCGATAAGGGAAGCGGTGCATTCTGTGATGGAATCTCTGTAGAACCACTGTGTATTAATTGGGAGCGGTTAGACAACGGTATTCACTGGGCAAACCGCTGCCACACCGCTGCCGATATAATTGGGAGCGGTGCAACTGGGCAAACCGTTGTGGATGCGCTGCCACTACAACTACGCATGCCACAGCGGTACTAAATGAAAACAGTGCATTTCCATTCTACCGCTTGATCGTCCAATAGGAGAGGACCGCTGCCCAAACCACTGCGGCTTTGGCAGCGGTCGTGCCCTAACCATAAGAGGAATAGTTTCAGTGAAGCCTGTCACTGTCTCCTCTCTTCTCCCTTTCAAATTCTTTTTCTTCCCTCTTCTTCTCTCCTCAATTTCGGCCACTTCCACCACCAGGTATGAACTTCAACTCTCATTCTATTTCGATTTTATGTTGATTATTGCCTTTTATTGTGTGTTTCCATTCCTTTCTCCCATGATTTTCTTCACTTGATATTGTTAGGGTTTCTAGACCGAATTTTGGGGATTTTGGATTTGGGGAAATTTTGGCCTTTGCATGTGTTGATTGATGAATGCATAGGGTGTAGGCAATAGGTGGAAGTGTGTTTGTGATGATAATTTTCAATTATATAGTGTAACAATTGCATGAGAAATTATGTTTGATATTGTCAAATAATTATTATTCTATAATCTTTTTGTGTTGTGATGTGTTGAATGAAAAGAGATGAAATTTGTGCAATGTAGGCACAAGGGTTTATTGATTGTACTGCCGTCATGCTGCTGAAATTTTGTTAAAAATCACTGTCCCATTCAGGTTTGTAACTTGCTTGTTGCTTGTTTCTTAACCAGTTATGGCGAGGACAGTAGTCCGAGGAGATCATGTTCCATTGGATCCCAGCAGAAGACGAAACAAGAGGCCGATTGAACATCAATTCAAGGGTCATCCGGAGTACAAGGATAGGGTGAAGAAGACCCGAACTTTCATTATGGAAAGGGGTATAGCCGTGGAGGAAATGGTAGAGACCCCGATACCTGCTATTGTGGAGGCCAGAGGGTGGGCAGGGTACGTGTGTCGGCCCTGTAATGCCAACATCTCCTTAGTCCAAGAGTTTTATGCCAATATGGTGGACTCACAGTAAGGTTCACATGGAGTAGTTGTGGTGAGAGGAGTGCCTATGGTGATTTCTATGGAAACGATTAGAGAATATTTTAGCCTACCACCACATGAGACGGTTGAGGCAGCGTACCCGACCAGGTACGAGTTAGGATGTGCGCTTCGTAAAGAGGGAGGAGCTAGATGGGATGGGCAGAAATTACTGAGGAGAGATCTGCATCTGGACACGGCGTTCTGGAACCTTTTTATCTTGGCTTCCCTCAAGCCGTCGAGTCATACTAGGGAGATTTTCAAGGAGGTTTCTTGGGTACTGTATGATATTAGGGTGGGGAGATATTATGATGTGGCCAATTTCATCAAGAAAGAGATCCGGGGATATGGGCGACTGATAGGATCGAGTATGGTGTTTCTGTGCTTGATCACAGGCATGTGTGCCGCAGCTAGGATAGAGGTAGAAGATGATGCCAGGGATGAGACGACAGAGACAGAGCCAGACAGACCTCTAACGCTTGCCACATGGAACACCCAAGCGAGCATTCATGGCCTACCCACTATTGATGACTTCCCCGTGCGTAAAAGACGTCGGGCTAGTGAGGACGACTATGAGGATAAGCCCTTGGATGAGGCAGACCAGCAGATTTTGGAGGAGCAGACTCAAAAAGATTCGGGTGTTGGGTTGTCACAATAAAGACCTGAGTGGGTAGAGTATATGCTATCCACGATGAAGGGCCATATAGATACAGGGATAGCAGGATTGAGGACTGAGATGATCTCCCAGCTAAACACCATGCAGATTTCGATTAACGAGATCCGTCATGCCACAGTCCGGCCAGCCCAGCCCAGCCCAGCCCAGCCAAGCCACAGCCACAGCCACAGCCTGGAGATGACAGATTTGCACCTGGCCCGAGCCAGCAGCGAGATGATGACTGCTAGAGGCACTGTAGACGGACCTGAGTCTACAGAAGGATATGTTTCTTTTCTTTTCTTTTCTTTATTTTCTTTATTTTCTTTTGTTTGAAATTGTGGTATTCAGCTGCTATTTTATTTTGTGTCTTTATTGCTCTGCCTTGGCCTATTTGTCGTGTGCTTTGATGTCATAACATTGAGGACAATGTTGGATTTAGGTTTGGGGGTGTGATAGTTTGTTTTTGAGTCAAAATTTTTGTTTTGTTTTTAGAGTCTGTCGTTCTTGCGTCTTTCTAGATGAGACACTTCGGTGTGTGCCTTGAGATGATGTGCATTAATCAATGAATTTACACTAACATCTTGCCATTTAGGGTAATACATTGCATTTTTCAAAACTTATGACATGCTTTTGACATGATAATGGATATAATGCTGAGTTGAATTGCCATGATTAATAGTGGAGACTACCCTTGTGAGTTCACTAAGCCAAAAAGCGTACATAAATGACATACTATGAGGGTTCTGTTGTTTCTACTCTTTAAACACTCAGTAGGTTCTTAGCATTAGATTCGATCTCTATAATTTGTACATTGAGCATTATAGAACGATCATCATAAAAGATTTTGCATGTTGCATTTTGATCTTGAGTAAGTTGAACTAGTGGAAGTGATATAGACTATGTGTGTTAGCTACTTAAAAGGCCTTAAATATTTCCTACCTATATGTGTGTGCTCCGTAGCCCTGTTTGAAGCCAAACACTGAAAGCCTTTTTCTTTCTTCACCACATTAACTGCAACCTAAATAAGCCAATGATTAGCCATACCTTATAGCTTGGGATCATACTTTGAGAAGGGTGAAGAGGATGTATTGTTTTTGCACGTTACTGTGTGCATATTTGCTGCTAAATCAAGGAAACGAAGAGCTGCATTCAATCCAAAAGTTCTGAAGCTGAAAGTAAGGCAATAGTTGTAAAATGATTCATTCAAAAAAAAAAAAGTGTGTTGATAGAATCAGAAAATAGAATGTAAATGGGTGCGATAAAGTCAAAAGAAAACTGCAAGTTTGAATCTATTCAAAGAAGATGGCAAAAAGGGAGGAAGGAGAATTCTGAGGAATTATTAATAAGTGGTCATATTCCACTTGGAAAGGAGACCACAAGGCTTGTGCGAAGCCGAAAAGGTAATAGAAGACTCTCATGGTATGATCCTAGGTTTTTGAATTCCAATTTTCTGTTCTTTCTTAACCCTCACCCAATGGCCCCATTACAACCTGAATGAAGTCTATTTGATCTGCTGGTTATCCTTGCTATGATAGTAGAATTGTGATGTGTGATTATCTTGTTCATAATGTTCGATTCATTTCATAAGATCTTTTGCAAACAAATCAAGCGTTCCTTCAATGTTATATCTATATGCGATAATAATTTGAATTTCTTGTGCATAACTTCCCAATCGCTTATACTTGATGAGTGATTTTACCTAGGTTCTGTAAGAATTAATGAGAGTTATCTTGTGAGAATTAGAGTCGAGGCGAATTATATCTATGGCTTTTTGATGATGTGTCCTCCATAGAATGTTCTGAGTTTGGGCTTTTCACTTCAAATTGAGCAATGTTTTCAGACTTGTGACTTAATATTAGTTTTTACTTATTGGCTTGTGCATGCATTGTCTCAACATGGGCACATATTGTTGTATTTTGGATGACTGATTGTCGCAGGATATGTTTGTGGGTGTCATAGTTGTAAACCCTCAGGAGACAAAACTCCTCCTACTAGGGACACCTAGAGGTTTAAAGGCTTGTAGCATGCGCTCAATGCTATCGTGTTCCTTACGAAAGTGGCTTTGTTAGGATTTATGTTTTCTAGTTTTGTTTTTAGGTTTTGTTTTCTTAGTTTTGCTCGAGGGCTAGCAAAAGATAGGTTTGGGGGTATTTGATCGGTCATTTATTGTATATGTTTTTGATCCCCATTCCTCCAATCAATTGCTTGTTTCTTGATTCTTTTTGGGATTTAATGTGTGTGTTTGAGCATTTTCAGGATTTTGGATCCAGCTGAATAGTTTGAAGAATATTAGGCAAAAAGTGCTATTTCAGAAGATTCTAGGGACTTTCTAGCAAAAGGCCAAAATATGAGGTCAAAAACCGCTCCTAATTAATTGGCAGCAGGTTAGCAGCGTTCCAACATCAGTGGTGTTCGCTGTCAAGACCGCTGCCGGACCGCTCTCATTGTGGCAGCGGTTGTCCGTATTTCGTCAAGACCATTGCCATACCGCTGCGGCTTTGGCAGTGGTAATGGCAACGGTTTGGCTTCTCCGCCTGACGTAAGGCGTCTTTTCACGTCTCGGATCTGGGAGCTATATATATGGAGAGTTTAATAGGTTTTGTGTCTCTTTGGCATTCTCTTGCTCTCTTTCAGATACACAACAACTCATCATACAAATTCTTTCATTCATCTTACGCATAGAAGATTCGAAGACGAAGGAGGTTTCAACATCGAAAATTTGAAGAATTTGTTGAAGCTTTTCAATGGGTTTTATCATCTCTTACTCTTGTCTTTTTGTTTCTAATATGTGTAACTAACTCCATACTAGGGAATCAATGTGAACCTCTATGAATACTCTTTGTTAGAATTGACTATATTTTCTTAATTCAAGTTCTGATTCATTCAATTCATTCTAAGTCTTAATTCTTTATTTGTGTTAATGCATGATCATACGCTGACATGAATCTAGGGTTTTGATAATTAAACAATTAAGTTTGGAGTGTTGATCTACACGTATCCTTAATTAATATTCAATTGAATTGGTAAAACTGATATTAGCATTGATCTATGCAAGTAGGTTTTGGTTCTTCAGTTCTTGCACTTAATGGGTTCTCGGTTGTAGTTTGCACCATTGATCTATGGGTAAATTAGGATTGAGGATACTTGATTCATCCCAGGATCATACGGTAACAATCATAAATAAGATAAGAACGAACCCTTAACTTGAGTTACATCTTATATCAAAGTCAATTCGAAGCATTGAGTAAACATAGTTGGGGAGCATTGATAACCAAGTCCTCTCACCTCTTAATCACATTCACATATTCTTGTTAATTGCTTTCTTAGATAATTTTGTTCTAAATCAATCAATCAATCAATCAAAATCTCTAGATACTGTTAATTGCTTAGCTTTAATTAGAATTAGTTACAACTAGTAAATCACTTTTCCTCGTGGGAACGATCCCTACTTGTCACTGTACTTATCTCACGATTCGTGCACTTGCGAGTTAGGTTTTTATAACATGATTTTATCCATCAGTGGTTCGTGCGTTAATGGAGGCAGTTGGAGGAAGAAGATGAAGTTTGAAGGACAGGTGGGTGTATTCAGCAAGGGGCTGGGGTGCACGTAGCTTCTTTTCTTTTGTCTCTAATGGGGTGCAATTAGCAATGAAGTGGGGTGTAATCAGGTGCACCATGAAGTAGTTGGGTCGCTGACTTGGGCTTGTAATTTGGGCGTGCAAAGAACTAGACGTGGGTGCGCTAAGCAGCCCATGACCACCTATGACCAAAACGCACCGCTTAAGGGAAGTGGGTTGCACATAGAAGTGGTCTGGGGTGCATTCAAAGGCCCACTCCTTTTATCAAAACGCACCGTGTCATGTAGATGACGTGGCGCTGATTGCTACGTTGCCGGGTAATTTACACAATGCTCCATTGTTCTCATCTAATATTGCAGAAACTTCAATCATCTCCCACTTTTTACACTTTTGCCCCTAATTGACTAAAATTACTCCAATGCCCTTGAACTTTAAAAATACCTGAAAATACTCAATTCACACCACTAAATCACAGGATATTGCTCGAGAATCAAGGAAAAAGAGAAGGAAGTGAGGGCCAAAATCGTACCAATTTTGGTCCGATCAAATACCCCCAAACCTATCTTTTTCTCGTCCTCGAGCAAAACAAACAATAAGCACCAATGGACATGTGTCTAAAAATCAAATAATCAACATTAAAGCACCAACTCTTTTGTAAAGGACTCAAAAGTCAATATTCGACTTGTAAAACCAAAAGTGAAGAGATTTAACCAACGTTGTGCTCATTTGGAAAAAAAATGCATGTAAGAGATGCTAAATAAAGATTAAAGTCATGTCACTCTAAGTACACATTACAAGCAACGCGATCCTACATTCAAGATGCTAAAGTTTTAAAAACTAGAGTGCCATTCGGAAAAGAATGTAATTCGCTTCGACATTTAATCCTCACCGAATTCTCTTATTTTCGCACAGATTCCTAGGCTTCACTCACAATTCATATGCAATATGAGTTTATGTTCAGGATATCAAATATAATTGCACATGATCATTTAAAAACACAATTTCTGAAAATTTATCTCATGAATGGAATTGCAAACCATGAACCGGAAAAAACATGCATCAACCAAAATTTCCAAAGTAGACATCCCTATAGATCAAATAGGTCTTTCATTTGGTTGTAATGGGGCCTAAGGTGAGTGGTGAGTCAATAATTGGGAAGAATTGATAACAAACACCCAAAGGTCACACTAAGTCATACATTCTATAATAAGCACATTTTGCTCATTACAACTTCCATATTCCACACTTTGGCGTCCAGGCTTACAATTTACTTTGTGCAATTTTCTACTCTTAATTTTCATTGAGTAGCTCATTTAATTTCATTTAGGCAATTTGTGCCTCTTTCATCTTTTCTTTTTCTTTCTTTTGCATTGCTTTTCTTTGCTTTTCTTTTCTTTTCAAGCATTGCATTTCATCTTTTTAATGTGTTTGCACATACATATTTGCCTAGGTACACGCCTTACATTTTCTACAACTCAAAGCTTACATTCAACCCCTAAGCCTTAGCAAACCATTTGGTACAAGGTAAGTCTAGTGTATAGGCTATATGGTTTATGTTGATGTGGTTCATGAATGAAAAGCTTAATTGTGTTTAGCTTCAAATGGGCAATGGAGCACACACATTAGAGGGATTGGAAGTATTTAGGCCAATTTGGTGGTTTTTCACATGCATTGCCTAAAATCATCTCTAAAAGTTTGTCCACAAAGTCAATTAAGGCATCCACAAGCAGTCCATATGTTCTATGGCAAACAACATTTAAGTGCAAATGAGACATTTTAAATATGATTAACATGTGTGTTTAAATGAGTGTTTAAAGAGTGAAAAATTTCCCTCAAAATACGCTTTTTAAGGCCGTGTTTGTGAACCTCATGGGAAGTCTCCACTATTAATTCATAACCTTCAAGCACAATTGAATATTCACACTAACATCAAGAGAAAAGAACTAGCGCGCTTTGTGCAATGCAACCCTAAATGGCATGAAGTTAATCTAAACTAAGCACGGCAAAGATTGATACGAACCTCGTCGATTGTATCAAGATTGATGCCTAGGATCGTTCTAACCTCTGGTTCGGATGGAAACCGCGACCCAACACCTATAATGAGATGTGAACCTTGGTATGAAGGAGGACGCCACAATCAAGGATGGAATACTCGATTGATAAGTCAAGGAGGAACGCCAGAGAGAATTCTGATAAGTTCCAATTAGTTCTCAAAGAACAATAGAGAAAATTCTCTCAATTTGCATTCAAATCAAAGTCTAATCTCATATTACATCCATTCGTCCCTTATAAACTGAAACCCTAAAACCTAAAAAGGAAATAAATATTTGGCAATTAACGCCTTACAATCAGGAAAATAAATGGGCAATTAATGCCTTACAATCAGGAGAGAAATTAAAATTAAAACGTGCAATTAGTTGACTTGCTCCCTATTTGGAAGGATAAATTTTGAAACAAATCAACTCATTATTCTTTGGAAACTAAAAAGGATAAAGCTGAAATTCGGACTCCTCAGCTCAAGTCTTCGCGCAACAAACTAGATGGCCGATTTTGGGCCTGTTGTGATCTTTTATGGACGCCAAAGTCTTCATAACATCTGTAGGGCTCGTCTTGGGCTTTCCGAAAAAATATTATAATAGACGATCTGACTTCAGATGCTCTCTGTAGAGGCCCACGAAGTTCAGCTCGGATTTGGGCCGAACTTGAACTTCAGCAACTCAGAATCAGCCCATCATTAATTGCTTCTTTGATCCTCTTGGCCCCTTGTAATTGGCCCAACCGGAACATGCAATTGATCCTTTGGTGATGCTTATTGATTCTCATCAAAGATACACAATTTCCTTACTCGCACACACAAAGGCAAAATCTCAACAAGCAAAATATGCTCAAGCATGGTATTATCACAAGATTTTCAAAAATTTTGAAATATTAGGCTCAAAATATTTGCACACATTTGCAAACAAGAGACGGTGTTGCGCACACACCCCTAAACCTAAATTAGACATTGTCCTCAATGTCTTTGGGGCATATAAACCGATAAACGCGGCGCAACACACATCCACAATTAAAGAGTTAAAACAACATCAATGTCCATTTTAAAATTTATCCCAAAGATTGGAATAAAGTGGTTCAATTTTATCCTATATATTCATCAACAACTTAAGAGATATAGCAATGTAAGTTCATCAATAGTTACCATCACAATCCATGTGGATAAAAGATATGATCATTCAAGCCTAAATCCACTATCACAAACAATTCTCACCCTTATTCTAAGCAAGAAACTAAAAAGCAAGAAATAAAACAAATTAAAAAGTAAGAAAAGAAATTGTACCTAGGTGGGGTGCCTCCCACCAAGCGCTTGGTTTTACGACCCCGCTAGATGTGCTACTTGGATCGGTCAACCGAATTCCAAGGCTTCAAAGATACACCGACATGAGACTAGATCTTAGAAATATTTGTGCGCATTGGCGTGTTCCTAATCACAACAAGCAAGGGCAAGTAAATGTGCACTTGAAAAAGTGGTTTAGAAAGTTTAGAAAACAACCTATACCAATTGTTTTTGTGTAGGCGGCATGGACAAGCAATGGGAGGGACATAAGGCATGGACTCCTTGTATATGAGTGGTGCCTCAAAAGAGACATCATCCGCTTCCTTCATTTGTTCTTTAGTCTCCTCTTTTTCTGTTTCCTTTCCTGAAACACAAGGCAAATAATCAAAGAAATCAAAGCTAACTTCGGTTTCGACATTCTCACCATTCGAAAGGATGGTGGGAGCGTTTTCCTTCTCCGGATTGCTCAAAGATTCTTCATGCACCATACTTTGCATAGCTTCGGCAATAATCTCAAAGTGCCCTTCCATTATTCTAATTGAGGCCTCCATCCTCTCATCTTGTTGTTGCCACATTTGATCTTGTTGTTGCCATCCTTGTTCGTTGGCTTATATGTTGGCTTGTATGTTGGCATGAGATCTTTGTTGGAAGGCTTGAGCACTTTGAATAAAGTCATTCAAAGTCTCCTCTTGAGATCGCACATAGGCATTAGCTTGAGTGTCTTGATCTCTCCTCCAATCCGGCTTGTATGAATCGGCATACCGTTCATAACCTGACCTCGGATTGTCGAAATCACCACATGGTTCATGCAAAGGCCATGAATTGTAGGAATTTGATGCTTGGGCTTGTCTTCCGTCATTAGAAAGCTCTCCTTTTAAATGGCAACCTCATGTCTTGTGCCCATGCATTCTACAAAATGTGCAAGCTATAGCCTATGCTTGTCCTATTCTCGAAGTCCTTGAAGCAAACAACTCCAATTGCCTATTAAATTCCTCCAAGTGCATAGTGAAAGGATCCATTGCTCCTGAAAAGAAAAATAAAAGAGAAATAAAAAAAAAATGAAAACAAGACAAAAAGGAAAACAAGAATAGAAAATCTAAAAACAGCAAAAATGACAAACAACCTAAAAAAAAAATCTAACTACAAAAATGAATAACAAAATAAATATGAAAATCTAACAAACAAACTAAAAACTAGCAAAAGATAATAATTAAATAAAACAAATGTTACTAGGCTATCTAATAATATTATAAACTACAAAGAAAAGTTCAGTAATTCAACAATCGTTACCAATTTCCCGGCAGCGGCGCCAATTTTGATGTGGTTGTTTTGCACACCAAAATAATGTTTTAATATGATCGTTTTGAAAACCGAGTTTGACCACTTAAAAATCCACTTAGATGTAAATTTAGTAAAATAGGATTCGTTCTACAGGGAATTAGAGTAATTAGTTGAATTATTTAACAATTCCTAAAATGCAAAATAAAGTAAATCATGGTAGTTTGAAAGTTGTCAAACATACATGAAAGTAAATATAACAAAAATATAAAGAGAATATGAATAGATAGGAATCCAATATCAACAACCTAGATAAGAAAATGGTTTAAACAATTAATTGGGAGTCTAAGGAAATGATAGAGTAGCTAATGGACTTTGAGCAATTCATCAATGGCTTCATTAACGCACTATTCACACAATCAAGGACCGATCTCATTCAAAAGTGTTACTTAGACCGTCACTACGAACCCTAAACAACTTCCCACCAAAATGCCTAACCGATTAAGGAAAGGGGGTCAAGGTGGGATCAGTTACTGACGATCAAATGGCCTAGGCAATCATGGTAGGCCTACCCTCCAAAAGCCTCTCCTATTCACTATGTGCTACAATCAATCAAGTGTGTCAATAACTAAACTAATTTTATCACCAATAAATCCTACAACCGATTGTAATCAACAGGTGTGTCAATACTCAATCAATCACATAAGTGCAAGATCTAATTAAAAAGTGAAAAAAAAACTTTAATTGAATAAACATAATATTTAAAGCCTTAATAAATACTCATTGTCCAAAAAGTCTCTCAAATCATCCCCCTAGAATGGTGGTTTAATTACACATAATCACAAACAAAGAAAGGAAGTAAAATGGAGAGAAATCACCATTGGGTCTCTCTTCTAAGCTTGATCCTTCCTTAAGCTTCCTTGCTTGAATCTTGTACAAAGATTGGGTGTTGAGGATGTGTTTAGATAGGTGGAGTCATATGGAAAGTGACAAAGGAAAGGGGTGGAGAAGATGGAAAGAGAGAAGTGTTCGTGGTGAAGTAATCTAGGTGTTTATTGGAGAGGAAAATGGTGGGATTAGGAATGGTGGAGAAAGGAGGTTTCTTGATGAACAAGAGTTCCAAGAGTTGTTCAAAAGAGGAAAATAGTGATGAATTTATAGGGTTTTCAATTTAGGTTACGAGTGGTATATTACCAAAACACCTCTTGACCATGGCAAATTACCGTTTAGTCCTTAAGTGGGGTGCATCTTGTAATTTGCCACACCAATCATATTTGAACAGAGAGGGGGTCGTGGTTTTGCTTCAATGGCGACACTTGAGCAACATGGGGGCGACACTATCAGGTACCAAAACCACTCCCTGTCGCTCTGGCGACAACTAAACGCAAACCGTGACATTTCTTTTGGACTTATTTCGGTGGTTCACGGTTTGGATTGAAAGCGACAATGGGAGTGACGCCGTTGGTTGTATCACGGCGACGATTGGAAGACCGGAACAACCCCGATCTGATGACGGTGCCTTGCGATGGCTTTCCAGTGAGAAGATGAACGATAGCGGTGATCTCGGACGGTGCTGCACGAAGCCTAGGGTTTGGAGCTTGGTGGTTCGTGCGTTAATGGAGGCAGCTAGAGGAAGAAGATGAAGTTTGAAGGACATGTGGGTGTATTCAGCAAGGGGCTGGGGTGCACGCAACTTCTTCTCTTTTGTCTCTAATGGGGTGCAATTTGTAATGAAGTGGGGTGTAATCAGGTGCACCATGAGGTAGTTGGGTCGCTGACTTGGGCTTGTAATTTGGGCGCGCAAAGAACTGGACGTGGGTGCGCTAAGTAGCCCATGACCACCTATGACCAAAATGCACCGTTTAAGGGAAGTGGGTTGCACATAGAAGTGGTCTGGGGTGCATTCAACGACCCACTTCTTTTATCAAAGCGCCCCGTGTCATGTAGATGATGTGGCGCTGATTGCTACATTTCCGGGTAATTTACACAATGCTTCCCTGTTCTCATCTAATAATGCATAAACTTCAATCATCCCCCACTTTTTAGACTTTTGCCCCTAATTGACTAAAATTACTCCAATGCCCCTGAACTTTAGAAATACCTGAAAATACTCAATTCACACCATTAAATCACGGGATATTGCTCGAGAATCAAGAAAAAAGAGAAGGAAGTGAGGGCCAAAATCGTACCTGTTTTGGTCCGATCAGATAACCAAGCAAGAAGTCTTGACTAGGACAAGAGGTCTGGATAGTCAAGCAAGGAAGTTTTGGTTAGGACAAGAGGTTCGGATAACCAAGTAAGAATTCATGGCTAGGATCGGGAAGGTCCGGATAGTTATGCATGGGAGGCTCTCTAGAGGCATCAGTGCCTTGGATAGGGAGTTGGCTATGACGTTGGTAGGCCTGGGCGCTTGGTTAGACATAGACTCCAATAGAGAGTGGTACATGGGATGTGTATGCACTCTTGAGGAATTTCTAATCTTCCAGCGATTTTGTGTAGACATTGACTCCAATATAGAGTGGCTCTACACTTTTGAGGAATTTCTAATCTACCAATAGGGATTGGATAGACATAGACTCCAATAGAAAGTAGATCATAGGTTGGTCAATTTTGAGGAAATTCTAATCTATCATCGAATATATATAGTACCCAATGGTTGTAGTTTAACCTGTGGATGTTTCCTCCTTAGAGGTTTAACCACGTTAAAAAATCTCTTGTGTCAATTCTTTCTGTCTCTCTCTTTCATATTTGTATATGTGTATGTTTGAATCTTGTTGCACAATATTCAATTGTGATGTATTTTGAGACAAGAGAATTCTGGATTGCCACACGTCTAACAATTATATCGAATCAAATAAAATAAGAATGTAAACACACATGCAAGAACATAAATTTTATGTGGAAAAACCTAAGGCAGGTAAAAAACCACGGCGCCTCGTAAGGCAGAAAAATAATACTATTATCGATTTAATGATTACACACTCAAAAATCTCTCTCTCTCTCTCTAAGTTCCAAACCCCCTTTTTCGTGGAGCAGGTGGTTCTATTTATCCATGCTAACTAGGGTTTCTCCCAGTTTTATGTTGTGTTGGTGGTGGGATTTCTATTTTGATTCATGTTAGGAATCTGATGGTGTAAACGGATTAGGATTTGTTTCCTCTTTGGACCTCTTGTCGAGATCGGCTTATTCTTTCCCTTAAGGCGTAATGTCTCTTTATACCTTTCCCCTAGATGACTCCTTTTTGTAAAAGGTTTGCTGGAGCGAGGATACTGTTCCTGTGTTTTAGCCGAGTAGGCTTATGCTGAGTAAGTTTATGTGGCGAACACCCTCATTTCTTTTGATTGGTTTACCTTGGCGAGTACGTCTTTAGCTTTTACTAATCTGAGTGACGTGGCTTGCGGGCATGTTGATTGGTCCACATTTTCTTCGTTGACTTGGTCAAAAGGTGACGTGGCAATATCCTACTTTCTTTTCATCGTCTATGTTGCTGACGTGTCTTCCAGCCGACTATTTATATACAACAATACTAATACTCACTTTTTCCGTCGTTGAAAGAATGCGATGATCAAAAGATTTGTTTCATTTAAAAGGGGTTTCCTACGCAATGTGCTCTAAACTAGCAAAAGACTTGTAAAGCAGCAAGCAAGGGTATCGTTCCGCAGGGAGGTGTGATTCATTGACCATTTCAAGTTCTAGAGTTTATTGTAAGCATGTAAATAAGAATGTGGAAAGGTGAGAGTGGTGTGAGTGAAATGTATATACAATGCGGTGTGTGTGTGTGTGTGTGTGTGTGTAGAGAATGAAAATTAAAATAAATAAAAACAAAGAGAATATGGAAGGGTGAGAATGGTGTTTAAAGTGATAAATAAAATAGTGGATTAGAGAGATGCATGAAAATGGTCACACAAGGTTCAACAAGTTCACCATACATAAGTGCACAAATATTGGTTGTTAGACATTAAGGACATTCAATTTTAGTTAAGGGTTCATTCTTGCCTTAATCCGATTTATACCCATTCATAGAGCTAACGGTTGAAGAGTGTGTTGAGAACCTCTCAAACATGAAACCGCAACCAACATTTGTGAACACATTCTACAAACCGATGCTAAATTGAGTCCCAATATTAACACGATAATGTAAAATGGCAACGTTAGGTACAATGAATGTGGAAAGAGTGATTGTATCTCCAACCATAACTCACCTAAAGCCCTTAGTGTGAGAGATAGCCAAAGACCAATAATTGTAACTCTAACCATGACTCACCTAGAGCCCCTAGAGAGCCCCTAGATAGCCAAAGTCCAATTGTTAACAAGAACAATGAATCAAACCCTTCTAATATGGCAATTAATAGGTCCACCCACTCTACCTAGCTAATTAGCCAAAACTATGCCTAGAGAGCCCCTCCGAAGGCACAATCCTAACACTAAGTCACTCAAACCCATCCATGAACATGCAATTTCAACCTTCCATCAACATACAAACACAAAATGGGATATTTGATTACAACTACTCCTAATTTACATTAATCTACTCCTAATCCCATCCATGAGTACATATTAATTTCCAATCATCAATAAACATGCATTCCAAGATAAGAGATATATTCAACAACAATCAAGAATGAATCAAAACACAAATTGGATATAAAAACAACCATCATATATATTGAGCACAAATATAAGTTTACAAATATTCCCAAGTGGGGATTACACATTTAAGAAAACAAGAAATACAAAGAGATGGGTTAAAAGAGACAACCCTTGAAGAAAACCTCCTCCAAGTCCTCCATGAAACCCTAGCTTGAAATTGGTCCAAAGACCCTTCTTTCTCCTTGCAATCTACTCCTAAATGAGTGGATGATGGGTAGAAGATGAAATGGTGAGCATCCGTGGAGGAAAAACCTCCATGCATGCTCTAGAAAGCTTTTCTCTCTATCTTATTAGGTGAAGAAGATGAAGATGAAGATGAAGAAGAAGAGGAAATGGTGTGGGGTGTGTATTCTGTTGGGAGAGAAGAGAATAAGGTGTTTATATAGTGTTGGGAGGTTAGGGCATGTATTGGGGATGAAAGGATGAAACTGTCCCTGAAATTCACCAAAAAAATGACTTTTTGGAGCTGATCGGCGGTTTAGTTCTGTGGCCTGGCCACCGTTTGAAGTAGCCGTTTAGACCTGACGCCATTTCAGCATTTCAGCATCGTGCACCGTTACGGAAATGGGCATAACTTCTTATAGAAAGCTCAGAATCGTAATTCGTAAAATGTTCTAGAAACTAGACTTCCGGGGCTTTCCGAATATATAAAGATATCAATGTGTTCGATCTGAGAAGGAAGATATGACCCTTGCAACTTGACCATTCTGCACGCGTATATACAATTTCAGCCTTTTTTGCTCCATTTTGCCTCCCCAACTAATCTTTAAGCTCAAATACCTATTGTAGGGAATATGTACCTACACAAGGCTCAAACAAAACATTATATACAAAACTACGCTCGAAAACGAGACAAATGATCGGAAATGGGGGACCTCAAATAGGTATAAAATAGTCCGATCAAACACCCCCATAAATACCTCGAGCTTAACGTATGACTTGGTCTTCCAGCCATTCTTTCTGCGAGTGGTATTTATTTTCATGTTTGATTTTTCTTAACAGGTTCTTTTAAAAACTCTTTCCCTCAAACCCCTTTTTTTTTTTAAAAGAACACGTGTATGTGTCAGTATCTTTGTCTTCCTTAGCAAGCTTTCATTTTTGACCATAGAATCTTGAATGATTTGCAATTGACTAGACATAGTGAAGTGACGATGTGACTGCTGGGTCTTCCCTGAGATCCCATGTGTCTTTCTGGTGGTGGGCAGTCTTTGTCACTGCTTTGTTCACAGGTGGTTCACTCTATCGACACCTTTTTTTTTTTTTTTTTTTGAATTTTAAACTCTCCTCTTTTGACGCAAAAACGTTCCATTGCCTCTTCAAATTCTGATATCTTCGTTAATTCTCATTACTCCTCTTAACGCAGAACCATTCCGTCGCCTACTAAAACTCTGATATCTCCAGATAGCTTCATTCTTTCTCTATAGTAATCTTCTCTCCTTTTCCCTGTTTTTGGTTGTCAGACGTCTTACTGATCTCGACAACGCTCGTTCGTTTGATCTCTTAGATTCTCTGCATACCCTATATTTTAGGGTTTTTCTGGTGAGTTTCCATGGATCCCCTTTTGCGTTCTTTACTTTTTAATCAAATGATGCGGGCCCTAGAATTAGGTGATAAAGATTCCGCAGATAAAATTGAAATGTTGATACGTAATTTTCTGCCAAGTGTTCCCATTTCAATTTCTGTTTATATACCTTATGTTCAAGAAACCAGTGTTCCTGACTTTTCTCCATCTTCTTCTTTTGGTAGCGACTCAACTGAGATGACTAGGTATGTGAAGCCAAGCGGCAGTAGGCGAAGGGCTCCCAAGGTTCCTAGAGAATCTTTACTGGATGCTCAAACTATTGTTGACTCCGATGTGGAGGATCATTAGGATGACATGCTACATTTCTCTTTTGAGCATCCGAGTGCCTATGATAGTGAAGTAAATGTAGTCGGCGAGCAAGAGCTTCAGAAATATAAGAGCCGATTTAACATACTTGAAACTGTCAATTTACTGCTGCCAGGTGACAGAGTTGCTTGGAATCCTCCGTAAAACGTTGTAGCTATCTATGGCTCAATGCTCGGTTGTGGGGTAACGCTTCCCCTCCAACCATTTATCGCCAGATTTCTAGCTGACGCAAAGCTTGCACTTGCCCAGCTTGCTCCAAATAGTTACAGAATCTTGATGTGCTTGTGTTTGATTTGGAAGATAAAAGGTTATGGGCCTCCAACCCCCCGTGAGATTCGCCATTTCTATACACTGAGGCAATCGGGTCACGGTGGTACGTATTTTCTTCTTTCTTCTGCTGTGGAGAACTGGATTCCCAAGGGTACAGTGAATCCGCGGCAGGTAGAGATTTCCAGTGATGAGTAGAAGAAGGGTTTTATTTGGGGTTTCCTTTGGGGTTTCCCTATCTCAAACAAAAGGTGGAAAAACAATTGGTTCTTTATCAGTGGTGCGTAGGGTATAGATGTGCCCGCTAGTGTTCGCCGTCACCTCTCGACGAGGAAGGTTCCCAAGCACTTTACTTCCCCCGATTCTTGGTCAAAGACGATCCCTACTCTGCTGGATTAAGAGATTTCTCATCTTACAGTAGCTGCTGTTCTCCCTTTAGCTGAAAGAGGACAGCTATTTCTCTTGGATGAAGAGAAGATGATTACTCAGCAGCTTTTTCCGTGTCTACCTTCCAGGCTTTCTCGCCATAAGCTACACTTATGCTTTCCTTGATATTGTTACTTTGTTGATGGTTTGTTAATAACATCTTGTCTTCTTTTACAGTGAGTGATATTGATGTGGTTTACGATGTGCAAGTTCGGGCGGTGAAGAATTTCGCTGTCGCCAGTCAATGGCAAGCCATTGATTTGGCTAAGGATTGAATCTGGACGGTGATGATTCTCCAAATAGCAAGGGTGTCGGCGGTGGTCCTAGGAGAGATGCTGAACTTGGTCAGCTCTATGCGCTACAGGAGGCTGCTGTGAGTACCCCCCGCTGTAAAGGTAAAGAAAAGGCTGGCGTCTCAGGGGTTTTTGGTGACATTCCTGTTTTTGATGCGAATGTCCTTGAAACTCCTCCGGACCCTGCGAGCGACTTGAATCCAAAGGCCAGTAAGGGAAAGCGTCCGGTTGAAAGTACTCCTGATCATGCTGTTCGGCCACCCAAACGAGCTTCGAGGGTCGTTCAGTACATGGTTTCATCAGATGAGGAAGGCGCTGGTGAACCTGTACTCGCAGAGACTGTCCTAACAGGGAATGTTGCTGTGAAAGTTCCTACTGATGGGGTAACTGTAGAGGTCCCTCCTCCACATCCTGAGGTCGCTAATTAGCCGAATGTCTCTACTTCTGCTTCACCAAGGCCAACTCCTCATACAGAGACTATAGGTGAACCAAATGTCTCTAGTCCGACTGGTCAGCCAAGGCCATCGCCGGGGCCGTCAAACCAGCCAGGGACGTCTCTGCCTGCTACAGATTTAGGGGTTGCTCATGAAAGACCCCCTACAGGTTCAGCTGAGGCTGGTGAAGCATATGGTTTTGTTTCTCTTTCATATTTTTCCGCTACGGAAATTTTGTCACACTTGATCCATCATGATGTCTATATTGGCAATGGTTGGGAACATGTGAAGGACAAGGCATGTAACAAGAAGATGAAATTTTTCTTCAATTGTCATTCTTTGGTAAGCCTTTCCGGTACCCCTTTATGACTTGCTATATTCCAATCTTCTATTTTTTTTAACTCTTGTTCTTTATTCAGATGATGTCCGAGATGGCGAACAATTATAGGCTTGGAAATGCAGTCTCTTCAGAAAACAGGCGCCTGCGTGAGCAAGTATCTCACTCGATAGCTGACAAATTTAGCATGGAAGAATCCTATTCGTAGCAGATAGCTCAGTTGAAGGAGTCTACTGATGGGTTCTTGGCTGCTCAACTAGTCGCCGAGAAAAAATTGTCCCTGACTGTAGATAAAATTTGGGCGCTGAAGGAGCAACTATCTTCTAGCCAGGATTCGCTCGCTACGTATATGGAAGCAGAAAGATTGGCCGAGGAAGCCACGGAGAAGGCCGAGCGAGAGTCACGGGATCTGCATAATCAGTTATCCTCTAGGGACGCCATCTTTAGGGATTTGAAAGTTGAGCTAGAAGTCTAAGCAGTGGATCGGTTTAAGAGGTCTCCTGCTTATGATGCGCTCCTCTTGTGCGAATTTGAGCGTGGTATGAGGCAATCGAATAAGTTCTTTGCAATGAAGGATCATTCAAATGAGAAGGCCTTAAGGCACTTTGACAAATCCCTTCAGCTGCATATGGACAGCGTGGTGGGCTTGATCAAGGAGCAGAGAAAATGATGGAAAGCCCATTACCGCTATACCAAGACTGAGCCTCATCCGATGCACTTGGAAGTCCCCACCAAACGCGCATTCAATACTTACTATTCTGGCAAGAAGGGTAGTCTTACCAGTTTCGGTGATGAACCCGATTTAGGCCCTGTTTCCGGTCGAGACTATGGGCCTTTTATGCCAGAGGGGGACGAGGAGATAGCTTGGCCTTCAGAGGATGAAATTGATGATCAGGATAATAGTGGAGGTGCTTCGGCGGATGCTTGGGATGTATATTTTACTTTTGCATTCACCTGTAAATGATAATTATCTATATGATTTATGATTTTACCTGTTGAGCTTATTGTAATTGACCTTTGGTTCAGCCATTTGGCTTCACTTGTAACTTTTCAATTATCGCCGCTAATCTTTTAGTTTAGTCTCAACGTCTTCCCTTTTGTTCAGCTATTGTTGCTGGATTTTTGGTTTAGGCTCAAAGCCCTTTTGTTGTTCAGCTACCATTGTTGAGTTTTTGGTTTAGGCTTACAGCCCTTTTGTTGTTCAGCTACCATTGCTGAGTTTTTGGTTTAGGCTTACAGCCCTTTTGTTGTTTAGCTACCATTGCTGAGTTTCTGGTTTGCTCGGTATTTGCCAGGACGTATCCGACCATACACCAAGTTTCTTTAAGCATACTATTGGGACGTCTCCCACTTTTGCTTTGTTTTTATTTGTATTGCTAGCTTATTCGACCCCCAACGTTTTTCTTGGGATATATCTCCACACGCCTTTTGTTGAATGCTTCATATGCATTTTCGAGGGTCATGTTTGACCAACGGTGGTGAACACCAATTGGTTCTTATAACATTTTTTATTATTTTCAGGCCGTAGTGACGTATTCTTCTTTAGCCTACTTTGGTTGGGGAGCACCCCGTTAGCCTTTTTGTGTTGCTGAGAGTTTTAAACTCATTTTTGTGCAACGACGAGTAGCTCACTTGGTTGCTTTTTGTGTAATGGCGATTAGCTCACATAGATGGTTACTCTTATGCAACGGTGAGCACCTTCCATAGTTGATTGTGACTTATGAAGGCATGAACTTTTAGCAATAAATTACTTTTTATTGAATGTTTCCTGCAATCTCGATAAAATTTAAAAAAAAAAAAAAATACTAAAAGGGGAATACTAAAAGGGAATGGAAAAAAAAAATGATAAGAGGAGGAAATCAGGGGTAGTAAATCTTCAGGTATTATGCGTTGCATGGTCGAGGGAGCTCACCGGCTCTTGCTCGAGTGATGCAATACGCTCCATGCCCGGCTATGCCTGTGATATGGTATGGTCCTTCCCATTTATCTGCTAGCGATCCTACGGCTTTGTCTTTAGTTACCAGGGCTACTCTCTTCAATACTAGGTCTCCGAGTGCAAACCTCCTGACCTGCACATGCGAATTGTAATACCTGGCTACCCTTTGTTGATAGGTGGCATTCCTTATTTGAGCGCGTTCCCTTCTTTCTTCTAACTCGTCCAAACCGCATTTCAACATGTCAATGTTGAGTTCTGGTTAAAAAAAGTTATACTCTTGGTGAGGAGAACACTGTTTCTACTGGGATAACGGCTTCAACTCCGAAGGCCATAGAATAAGGCGTCTCGCCTGTTGAATTTCTCTCTGTGGTTCGGTATGCCTATAGTACCTGTGGTAACTTCTTTGCCCAATTTCCCTTCTTGACTGCGAGTTTGGCCTTCAAGTTGTGTTTGATAATTTTGTTCACTACCTCAGTTTGTCCGTTTGTCTACGGATGGGCCAGAGATGCATAATAGTTGTTGATCTTGTATTTTTTGCTTAACTCTCTGAACTCCCTGTTGTCGAACTGTGTTCCGTTATCGGTAATGATGGTGTTTGGTATCCCGAATCTGTACAGAATGTTCTTTTTCACGAAGTTTGTAGTGTTCACTTCTGTTATTTACACAAGTGGTTCAGCTTCTACCCATTTTGTGAAATAATCTACCGCTACAACTGCGTGCTTTTCTCCTCCAATCGCTGCTGGCATTGGTCCAATTAGGTCAATTCCCCACATGGCGAATGGCCAAGGAGAACTGATACTTTGTAGGCGTTCAAGTGGCTGGCGAATATTGTTTGCAACTTTCTGACATGCTTCGCACCTAATTGCTATCCTTTTTGCATCAGCGAACAGTGTTGGCCAGTAAAAACCCTACCTTAATGCCTTATAGGCTAGGCTGATACCTCCGGTATGATTCCCGCAGCTTTCGCTATGTATTCCTTTCAAAATTCCTTCAGCTTCTTTAGGCCCGACACAACTCTGTAATATTATTGAAAAACCTCTCCTGTACAACTCGCCACTAAGGACTGAGTACCTTGCAGCCTTGTATTTCAGTCGCTTTGCTTCCAGCAGATCGCTTGGCAGAATGTCATTGATGAGATACTCCCTTATTGGTGTCATCCAATTGTCTTTTTCACTCGTGATTACTACAATCTCAATTGGTCTCGTTATGCTCGATCGGAGTAGATGAGCTACAGGGATGGTTCGGGGCCAGATATTGATCGTTACTAAGGCCAATTTAGCTAGAGCATCAGCTTGTTCGTTCTTTTCTCTAGGAATCTGCACGATTTTGAACTCTTTGAATCGCCTGAGCAATCCTTTTGTCAGTTCTAGGTAGGCGATCATATTTCCCTCTCTTGCCTGGTATTCGTCCAGTACTTAGTTGACAACGACATGGGAGTCGCTGAAAATTACTAACTCATCAGCCCTTAAAGCTATGCACACCCTCAATCCTGCTATTAGTGCTTCGTACTCGGCCTAGTTATTGGTAGCTTTGAAATCAAAACGCAGGGCACACTCGACGGAATCTCCTTTTGGGGTTGTCACGACTATCCCTGTCCGGCTGCCGTGCGTATTTGATGAGCCGTCGACGTGGAGTTACCATCGAAAGTTTGCCTTTATCTATTCCGCCATCATTTTTGCTTCTTCATTGTCTGGTTCGGTGAATTCTGTCATAAAATCTGCTACTGTTTGGCCCTTGATCGCTGTTCTTGGGAGGTATTCTATGTCAAACTCACTCAGTTCGATCGCCCATTTTGTTACTCTACCGGATACTTTAGGTTTATGTAAGATCAACTTTAGAGGACAGTTGGTGTACACTCCAATTTTGTGAGCCTAGAAGTATGGCATTAGTTTCCTTGCTGCCGTTATCAGTGCAAGTGCCATCTTCTCGGCTGGCGAGTACCTTGTCTCGGCTGGTAGCAGTGCTTTGCTTGTATAGTACACCGGTTTCTGAATTCCCCCAACTTGTCTTACTAATACAAAGCTGATGGCTGCTCTTATGACGGACAAATACATGTACAGTGTTTCTCTTATCATTGGTTTTGACAATAATGGTGCTCGGCCAAGGTATTCCTTTAAATTGTGAAAAGCTTGTTCACAATCTTCATTCCATTCGACTCATTTACCTTTCTTGAGGGCTTTGAAAAATGGCAAGCACCTGTCTGTTGATTTTGCTATGAACCTGTTCAACGATGCTAAACACCCTGTAAGTTTTTGGACGTCCTTCAATGTTCTAAGGGAAACCATATCAGCCAATGCTTGGATCTTATTAGGGTTCACCTCTGTCCCTCTCTGATGCACCTAATATCCGAGGAACTTACCAGAAGGTACGCCAAATACACACTTCGCGGGATTAAGCTTCATTCCGAACTTGGTTAACACATTGAAGGTTTCCCGCAAATCATCTACATGTCTGTCAATTGTGACACTTTTTGTTAACATATCGTCAAACATACACCTCCATGTTTCTTCCTATCCAGCTGGCAAACATTCTGTTGACCAATCGCTGATATGTTGCCCTAGCATTTTTCAGGCCGAATGGCATGACAGTATAACAATACAATCCTTGATCTGTGGTAAATGTTGTTTTGTCTTCATTCGGCTTGTGCATTCTGATCTGGTTATACCCCGAGTACATGTCCATGAAACTTAATAGCTCATGCCCGGCTGTAGCATCGACCAACTGGTCGATCCTTGGTAGTGGGAAGCTGTCTTTGGGGCAGGCTTTATTTAGGTTGGTGAAGTCTACGCACATTCTCCATTGATTGTTCTTCTTTTACACGAGTATGACATTCGCTACCCATTCAGGATATTTAACTTCTCTAATCGATCCTACTGCGAGTAATTTGGACACTTCTTCCCTTATGGCTGCGCTTCTTTCTAGATTGAAGCTTCTCCTCTTTTGTATTACTGGTTTGCACTTGTGCGAGATCACGTTGGTGCTGATTCCCGGCATGTCTTCGTGGCTCCAGGTGAAGATTCCCTTGTACTCTTTCAACAAGTTTGCTATGTCCGTTTTAACTCGTTCGACCAATCTTGTTCCGATCTTGACTGTCTTGTCAGGTTCCCTTTCATCTAGAACAACGGACTCGGTTGGTTCTTCTTTTTCTCTGTTAGCTTTATCTCTTTGATCTAGTTCAAAAGTCTCCGGGTTCTCTTCCTGCACCTCCTTATTAATTTCGAATATGCCCAAGGTCTCTACTCCAGTTTTGTCTTTGAAGATTGATAAGTTGGCGTGGCGAGCCATTTCTTGTGATCCCTTGAGTTCTCTGACTCTAAACACTGTCGGGAATTTTATTTTCAATGCGTGAGTT
Source organism: Acer yangbiense (assembly GCA_008009225.1). NCBI lineage: Eukaryota > Viridiplantae > Streptophyta > Magnoliopsida > Sapindales > Sapindaceae > Acer > Acer yangbiense. The sequence continues at coordinate 38,004,104 of CM017768.1, forward strand.
GACATAACTGCTCGGGCTTTGTTCAGGAATGGTAGGCCAAGTAAGGCGTTGTATGGCCAATTGTAAATGTCAACCACAACAAAATCTAGTAGGATCGTTCTTCGACACGGTGTTGTTCCAAACCTTACTAGTAGCTTTACGGTTCCTAAAGATCTCACTTCTGCGCCTCCGAACCCTTTCAACGGTATGTGGAAGGGCTCCAAATCTTTTCAATCCAACTGCAACTCATCGTACACCCTAGCGCTCAAAATATCAGCTAAACTTCAGTTGTCTATCATCACTCTGAGGACATCCCTATGGGCTATTTGGACCCCCACTACGATTGTATCATTGGGTTTCGCATCAATTCCTTCTAAGTCTTCTACTGTGAATGTTATCGGGTAATGTCCTTCCCTTTCCTTCCCTTCTTAGGATTCTTCTGCACGGAATTTATCTCCATGTCTCTACTTTCGTACATTACTTCCCGGACCTCTGACATCCTCTCTCTATTGCTTCTGCCGGTATGAGGCCCGCCAAAAATAGTGTTTATTGCGATGCTTGGGTTGTTTTTCCTCGAGCTTTTTCTTTCTTGCCTGCTTCCTCTATGGCTATCTTGTCGATCCCCATGTTTGTCTCCTTTTAAAGTGAAATCTTTAAGGTGTCCATCTCTGATTAGGCTCTCGATATGATCACGCAATTGGAAACATTTGGAGGTGTCATGCCCATGATCTTTGTGGAATCGGCAGTATTTTGTTGTGTCCCTTCGGGCATTGGCCGACTGCTGTCATGGATATTTGACAAGCCCTTTGTCTTTCACCACAGAAAGTATGTCCTCTTGTTCACCTGTTAAAGTAGTATAGTTGCTATACTTTCCTCGGAACCTACTAGTTCGGTTGCTTCATCTGCTCTCCCTAGATTGGCCTTTCGTCTTTTTGGTGATCGGGCGACTGCGCTTTCTTCTTGTCGTCCATGTATTCAAGCTTTGTATCAGGTTTATGGCCATGTACGTAGCTACCCCCTTGCGCCACTTCTTCCTCCTCCGCCAATGCGTAGTTACCGGCTATATCCATTATCTCTTCATAGGTTTTTGGGCGATCTCTCAGTAAGTCAAAGGATAACCGACCACTCTGCAACCCATTGGTGAAAGCGGCTATGATAGCTACGTCATTGGCTTCTTCAATTTGAGTGACTTCTTTCCCGAATCTGACCAAGTATTTTTTAAGTGACTCGTTACTTTCCTGCTTCAGGTTCGATAAGTGAGCGAGTGATTTTCTTCTCTACACGCTTCCCATGAACTGTCTTATGAATGCTTTGCTGAGACTGGAAAAACTATTGATGCTTCTTGGTGGGAGTCGTCCAAACCATCTGGAAACGAGATCACCAAAAGTCTATGGGAATGTTAGGCACAAGAGCCCATCATTGGATGCGTATTGGGCCATGACGTTGCGGAATTGTCAGACATGCTTCTTTGGGTCTTTGTTTTCTTTGTATTGTTCGATTGTCGGCATCCTGAATCTTTCCAGGAATTGGGCCTATATCTCCAAGCCATGGCTGAGACCCTCTTCGACAGTTCTTGGAGGGTGACGCTCTGTTGGCCGGTCAGCTCTCTTTCCGGATCAAGCCAGCTCTTAATTTTCATCCTTCGGTAGTTATCTTCTCTGTTGTCTATACTTCCACCTGTCCTCTAGCCATCAGCACTTTCAAACCTCCTTTGTCACGCCTTCTTCGACCGCGATCCCCTTCTTGGTTGAGGACTTTTGTCTTCAGATGAGATAGAACGGTGTCTGTGCCGGCTTCTTTGATATGTACTGTCAGGTGCCGTCCCATGCATTCGTCCACAGTCTCGCCTTTCTGAAGATTCCTCATTCAGCAAATCTTTACCCTTCCTTGTTTTTCTTCCTTTGAAGGTTTCAGGATGGTCCTAGGGAATCTCTTCCATGGATGGTTTTGTTTGGGCATCAGGGGTTGCGATATGAACTTCCGACCTTAGTCTTCCTAGTGGCTGGTTTCCAAGTGTGCTTGTTGTCAACTCATAGGGAGAAGAAACTCCCAGACCTATGGGAAGCGAAAGCCCTATCTTGTTAGCTTCGCTAACCAAATTCATTAATGCAGTTTGAAAGTGTTGTAAAGTTCCTGGATCGGCTATTCTGGTTCCTGACGTTGCTGCTGATTGTTCCCCAACCGTCAACGCTCCACCCCCTGTTGCCACGGCTGCTTCAACAACCTGATCCCCACTGGAATTTCCATCTTTATCGCTGTCGTTGCTCATGTTTTATTTTTGTTTGTGAGGGTTCTTTCAGTTCAAAAGGCCTTCTCCTTCTAGCGCCAATTGTTGACGGTGAATTCTGGATTGCCACGCATCCAATAATTATAACGAATCAAATAAAATAAGAATGTAAACACACATGCAAGAACATAGATTTTACGCGGAAAACCTTAAGGCAGGGAAAAAACCACGGCGCCTCGTAAGGTAGAAAAATAATACTATGATCGATTTAATGATTACAAACTCAAAAATCTCTCTCTCTCTCTAAGTTTCGAACCCCCTTTTTCGTGGAGCAGGTGGTTCTATTTATCCATGCTAACTAGGGTTTCTCCCAGTTTTATGCCGTGTTGGTGGTGGGATTTCCACTTTGATTCATGTTAGGAATCTGATGGTGTAAACAGATTAGGATTTGTTTCCTCTTTGGACCTCTCTGGGCCGAGATTGGCTTATTCTTTTCCTTAAGGCGTAATGTCTCTTTAGACCTTTCCCATAGATGACTTCTTTTTGTAAGAGGTTTACTGGAGCGAGGATATTGTTCCTGTGTTTTAGCCGAGTAGGCTTATGCTGAGTAAATTTATGCGGCGAACACCTTCATTTCTTTTGATTGGTTTACCTTGGCGAGTACGTCTTTGGCTTTTACTAATCTGAGTGACGTGGCTTGCGGGCATGTTGATCACATTTTCTTCGTTGACTTGGTCAAAAGGTGACGTGGCAATATCTTACTTTCTTTTCATCGTATATGTTGCTGACGTGTCTTCCAACCGACTATTTATAAACAACAGTGATGTATTTTGAAACAAGATTTTGTTAAGTGTGATATGTAAGCAAATCATATTGATCATAGTTGTATATATTATTCTTTTGTATATTGATAATTTTGTGCATAGTTATATTTTGATTGATACTTGTAACATATTGGACATTATTGGAAATACAAGTATTCTTTATTGTTGAGTTTTAATGTTATTCTTCCTCTTACTACTTGTTGATATATAGACAATGCTCTAATGATCACATGCTTCTCTTGTCTATACATGTATTTATGGTTTATGTGTTGTATTGTAAGCTATCTTGAGGGACAAACTTGTGTTTGTTTGAAGGGATTGAAAAAGGTGTAAAATCATATTCACCCCATCCCCCCTAGGTATGCTTTAAACAATTTAATTACGTTTGTATATTTCACATAAACTAAACCTCTTTTGTCACATGAATGCTTACCACTTTTAATGAGGGATTCTACTTTGTTTGTACTAGATGACATCTTGTTAATCATCCTACTTGCCTCATCAAGTTTATCATTAAGCATCCTATTTTTAATGGCATATTTCTCTAAGATATCATCACTTTTCTTAACATCTTCACGAGATTTGCTAAGCCATTTTTCAAACTTTTTCTCTTGATTTAAGTGCTCACTAAGTTTTTCTTTAAGCATATTTTCTAGCCTCCTAAATCAAGAGAGCCATTCCTTTGCTCAATCTCTTGCTTTAAAATGCTAAGTCTATCATTGCTATCTTTTAGGTTCTTTTCTAGACATAGGATTTTATCTTTAAGTTCATTGAATTCTTTTGAGCCTAGACTATGATTCTCTAGCTTCTTATTGAGGGACACATTAATCTAAGATAATCGTTCATTCTCTAGAATAAGATCATTGATCTTTTTCTCATCTAAGTCATTAGGTTCAACAAAAGAAGCCACATAAGAATACACTTCCTTACTCATGACTATATCACAAACAAAACACAAACACTATAAAGAAAGGATCTATCTAATTGCTTCTAGACACCCGCTCTGATACCAAATGAAATTCTCTTAAGCAATTATAGTGTAATTATACCAAGAGGAGGGTGAATAGGTATGTGCTCAAAATTCTCCAAACTTCTTTTTCAAAACAACAAGATTGTGCACACTTGGTGTGATATGAACCTCACCAAGAGTAGTGAGACCCGTAACCAATATATGGTAACAAATGATCGTTTTCTAATTCAAGTTTATAAAAACAAAGAAAATAAAGGACCGTGACCCATTATCTATATGGAGATAAGAACCAACGGTATCAAGAAGGTTGTAGACGCCACACTCAAGAACAAGAAAGAAGGTGAGTGATAAGTCAAGGTTTGAACGCCACAAGGTAGAACCTTGATAAGTTCATAGTTCAATGAAGAACCAAGAGAAAAAGTTCTCACAAATAATATTTTATTCAAAGTCTAATCTGTCAAATAATACATCAATACGTCCCTTAAATACTAAAAATATCTAAACCCTAGAAAGAAAGATAAAGGAAATAAAATATTCGGCAATTAATGTCTTACAATCAGGAAACTAAAATGGGCAATTATTGCCTTACAATCAGGAAAGAAAATAAAGATTAAAACATGCAATTAGTTGACTTGCTCCTTATTTGGAAGGCTAAATTTGGAAACAAATCAGCCCTTTAATTTAGGAAACAAATCAGCTCATTATTCTTTGGAAACTAAAAAAAGGAAAAAGCTGAAATTCGGACTCCTCAGCTCAAGTCTTCATGCAACAAGATAGATGTCCGAATCTGGGCCGGTTGTGGACTGTTACGGAGGACGAAGTATTCATAACATCTGTAGGGCTCGTCTTGGGCTTTCCGGAAACATATTATAATAGACGATCCGACCTCAGATGCTCTCTGTAGAGGCCCACGAAGTTCAGCTCGGATTTGGGCCGAACTTGGACTTCAGCAACTCAGAATCAGCCCATCATTAAATGCTTCTTTGATCCTCTTGGCCCCTTGTAATTGGCCCAACCGAAACATGCAATTGATCCTTTGGTGATGCTTATTGATTCTCATCATTCCCCCTCTCTTCAAAATGATTCGTTCTCGAATCTTCACCGTAATATTGTTGATAGCCTGCGACACTTCATCAAAACACTGCAAAAGAGAAACAAGAACACTAGGCCAAGAAGTTGGCTGTTTTGAAAACAATGCCTCTTTGATCTCTTTTTTTTTTTCCTCACTAGCGAAAATTTATGTTTCCTTTTCACTCTTTTTTTCCTCATGAGCAAAAAATTATGTTTCTTTTTCACTCTTTTTTTCCTCACTCACAAAAATTCTTGTTTCTTTTTCGCTCTTTTTTTCCTCAATAGCATAATTTTCTGTTTCTTTTTCACTCTTTTTTTCTTTTTTTGCTGTTTCGATCTCTCTTTCTTTTGTCTCTCTTTCTTTTGAACTCTCACTTTCTTTTTTTACATCTTTCTCTTTATTCAACCTCACTTGATCTTCATACACTTGTATTGGGGTTAAGGGTACAAGAGTGATTTGCTTTTTATTGAGTACAAAGGAGTATCTATTTGTATAACCATCATGAGTTACATGCCTATCAAACTGCCATGGTCGCCCCAAAAGGATATGGGTCGCATGCATTGGAACCACATCACACAAGACTTCATCTTTGTAATTCCCAAAAGAAAAAGATACCAACACCTGTTTAGTCACCTTTATCTCCCCACTATCATTCAACCATTGTAGATTATAAGGTTTTGGGTGCTTCAAAGTGGCCAAATTCAGTTTTTCTACCAAACTAGTGCTAGCCATATTAGTACAACTCCCCCCATCAATAATCATGCTACATACCTTATCATTAACATGACATCGGGTGTAAAAAACATTGTCACGTTGTACATCGTCAGACATTTTTTTTTTTTTTTTTTGGTAACGGATTTGAACAAACTTTTTTTTTTTTTTTTGACTTAATCAAAACGAAATTCAGCAAGGTCTTTTATTTATTTATTTATTTATTTTTGTGATCAACGAAATCAAAGAAGAAGAATAACAAAGATAGATTAAACCTGATGTTAGAGGCCGAAGCTCTGATACCAAATGATACGAACCTCGTCGATTGTATCACGATTGATGCCTAAGATCGTTCTAACCTCTGGTTCGGATGGAAACCGCGACCCAACACCTATAATGAGATGTGAACCTTGGTATGAAGGAGGACGCCACAATCAAGGATGGAATACTCGATTGATAAGTCAAGGAGGAACGCCACAGAGAAATCTGATAAGTTCCAATTAGTTCTCAAAGAACAAAAGAGAAAATTCTCTCAAATTTCATTCAAATCAAGTCTATTGAAAAATACATCAAAAGGACCCTTAAATACTGAAACCCTAAAACCAAAAAGGAAATAAATATTTGGCAATTAATGCCTTACAAACGGGAAAGAAAATAAACTAAAACAAGCAACTAATTGACTTGCTCCCTATTTGGAAGGCTAAAATTTGGAAGCAAATCGGCCCCTTAATATTTGGAAACAAATCAATTCATTATTCTTTGGAAAACTAAGAAAAAGGAAAGAACTGAATTTGACTCTCCTCCACACGCCCAAGCTTCTACTTCACGCCCAAGTCTTCTACTTTACGCCTAAGTCTTCTCTTATTCGGCCCAATCAATTGCCTTGATGACGTTAGTTAAGCCTTGGTCTTCATGTGGGCTCATCTTGGACTTTAATAATTCGGAATCAGCCCAAGTGTCTTGAATCAGGCCATTTAGTGCTTCCTTGAATCTCTTAGCCCTTGCTCTTGTTATTGGCCCAACCGGAACGTGCAATGGATCTCTTGATGTGGCCCCCTTATTCTCATCATTCCCTCCCTCTTGAAAAGGATTTGTCCTCAAATCGTCACCTACATCAAAAGGAGACAAATCAGAAACATTGAAGCTTGCACTAACATTATACTCACCTGGAAGATCTAACTTGTAGGCGTTGTCATTGATCCTTTCAAGCACTTGAAATGGGCCATCTCCCCTAGGAAGTAATTTAGAACGCCGCTGGACTGGAAACAGTTCCTTCCTCATATGCAACCACACCCAATCACCGGGTTCAAACACAACTTTCTTGCGCCCTTTATTAGCTTGCGTGGCATATTGCTCAGTTCTCCTCTCTATGTTTTGTCGAGTTCAATCGACGAGGTTCTATTGATGATCTTAGGCATATGTATTGCATGATCTTAGACAACAGAACCTCTTCTTTCATCCTAATTTGATGATATCCACTCATCACCTTCTTTCATCCTAATTTCTTTCAAAAGAGAGAGAGTCCGAAACAGCAAAAACTGAAAAAAAAGTGAAAAAAAAAAATAGAGGCTGATGAGAAAAAAAGAGAGAGAAAACAAGTGAGTTTTTATGCAAGAGAGAGTGAGATCAAAAAGGCTTTGTTTTCAAATCAGCCAATGATTGTACTTTTGTATAAAGAGGCTTGTTTTAGTACTAACGAAATTGACTCTTCTTTGCCTAGTGTTGTTGTTTCACTTTTGCAGGACTTTAATGAAGTGTTTCCCGAAGAGATGCCTATTGGTTTACCACCAATGAGGGGGATTGAGCACCAAATTGATTTTGTACCCGGAGCACTAATTCCAAATAGACCCGCTTATAGAAGTAATCCCGAGGAGACAAAGGAACTTCAAAAGCAGGTTGATGAGCTCATGGAAAGGGGGTATGTTCGTGAGAGTATGAGTCCTTGTGCGGTTCCCGTATTGCTTGTGCCTAAGAAGGATGGAACTTGGAGGATGTGCGTTGATTGTTGAGCCATCAACAATATCACTATAAAGTATCGACATCCTATTCCTAGATTAGATGATATGCTTGATGAATTGCATGGTTCTGTTGTCTTCACTAAAATTGATCTTAAGAGTGGATATCATCAAATTAGGATGAAAGAAGGTGATGAGTGGAAAACTACTTTTAAAACAAAATATGGTTTATATGAGTGGTTAGTTATGCCTTTTGGATTAACTAATGCACCAAGTACTTTCATGAGATTAATGAACCATGTTTTGCGTGCTTTTATTGGAAAATTTGTGGTTGTTTACTTTGATGATATTTTGATTTATAGCAAAAACCCGGATGAGCATGTTGAACATTTAAAACTTGTTTTAGGTGTTTTAAGAACTGAAAAGTTGTTTGCTAATCTTAAGAAGTGTACCTTTTGCACGGATAGGCTTGTATTTCTTGGTTTTGTTGTTAGTGCTAAAGGGATTGGGGTTGATAAAGAGAAGGTTAAGGCAATTAAGGAGTGGCCGAAACCTACAAATGTGGGACAAGTGAGGAGCTTCCATGGGTTGGCTAGTTTTTATAGGAGGTTTGTGAGGGATTTTAGTAGTCTAGCCGCACCTTTAACTGAAGTTATCAAAAAGAATGTGGGTTTTAAGTGGGGTAATGAACAAGAAAAGGCGTTTAACTTGATTAAGGAGAAATTAACTAACGCACCTTTACTTGCTTTGCCTGACTTTGCTAAAGCTTTTGAGATTGAGTGTGATGCTTCAGGAATAGGTATTGGAGCTGTTCTAATGCAAGAAGGACGTCCCATTGCATTTTTTTAGTGAGAAAATAAGTGGAGCAGCCTTGAATTATCCTACCTATGACAAGGAGATGTATGCTTTGGTTAGGGCATTGGAAACTTGGCAACACAACCTTTGGCCGAAAGAATTTGTGATTCACACGGATCATGAGTCCTTGAAGCATTCAAAGGGACAGCACAAGCTAAATAAGCGGCATGCCAAGTGGGTGGAGTTCATAGAAACATTTCCATATGTGATCAAGTACAAAAAAGGTAAGGAAAACGTGGTCGCTGATGCTTTGTCTAGAAGGTACGTTTTACTTTCTACTTTGGATACTAGATTGCTTGGTTTTGACTACATTAAAGAATTGTATGTGGAAGATTCTGATTTTGGTAATGTATTCAATGCATGTGAAAAAGTAGCATTTGGCAAGTTTTATAGGCATGATGGATTTTTGTTTAGAGAAACTAAATTATGTGTGCCTAAAAGTTCTTTGTGTGAATTGCTTGTTAGAGAAGCTCATGGGGGAGGTTTGATGGGGCATTTTGGTATAGCCAAGACACTAGATGTTTTGCATGAACACTTCTTTTGGCCTCATATGAAACGTGAGGTAGAAAGAATCTGTGAAAAATGCATTACATGTAGACGAGCTAAGTCTAGGATCAAGCCTCATGGATTGTATACTCCTTTGCCTATACCTAGTGGACCTTGGATTGATATTTCTATGGATTTTGTGTTGGGTTTGCCTAGGTCAAAAAGGGGTAGGGATTCTATATATGTGGTTGTTGATAGGTTTTCTAAAATGGCACATTCATTCCTTGTCATAAAACTGATGATGCATCACATATTGCTGATTTGTTTTTCAAAGAAATTGTTCGATTGCATGGCATGCCTAAGACCATTGTTTCAGATAGAGATGCTAAGTTCTTAAGCTACTTTTGGAAGACTTTGTGGGGTAAGTTAGGAACTAAACTTTTGTTTTCTACTACTTGTCATCCACAAACTGATGGTCAAACTGAAGTAGTTAATAGGACTTTATCTGCCTTGTTGCGTGCTATATATAATACAAAAGAACTTGAAAACATGGGAGGATTGTTTGCCGCATGTAGAGTTTGCTTATAATAGGAGTGTGCATTCTGCAACTCATTATTCGCCTTTTGAAATTGTATATGGTTTTAATCCGTTGACTCCTTTGGATTTAATTCCTTTACCTGTGAATGAGCATGTTAACTTGGATGGGAAGAAAAAGGCAGATTTTGTTAAGCAACTCCATGAAAAGACTCGACAAAACATAGAGAGGAGAACTGAGCAATATGCCACGCAAGCTAATAAAGGGCGCAAGAAAGTTGTGTTTGAACCCGGTGATTGGGTGTGGTTGCATATGAGGAAGGAACGGTTTCCAGTCCAGCGGCGTTCTAAATCACTTCCTAGGGGAGATGGCCCATTTCAAGTGCTTGAAAGGATCAATGACAACGCCTACAAGTTAGATCTTCCAGGTGAGTATAATGTTAGTGCAAGCTTCAATGTTTCTGATTTGTCTCCTTTTGATGTAGGTGACGATTTGAGGACAAATCCTTTTCAAGAGGGAGGGAATGATGAGAATAAGGGGGCCACATCAAGAGATCCATTGCACGTTCCGATTGGGCCAATAACAAGGGCAAGGGCTAAGAGATTCAAGGAAGCACTAAATGGCCTGATTCAAGACACTTGGGCTGATTCCAAATTATTAAAGTCCAAGATGAGCCCACATGAAGACCAAGGCTTAACTAACGTCATCAAGGCAATTGATTGGGCCGAATGAGAGAAGACTTGGGCGTAAAGTAGAAGACTTGGGCGTGAAGTAGAAGCTTGGGCGTGTGGAAGAGAGTCAAATTCAGTTCTTTCCTTTTTCTTAGTTTTCCAAAGAATAATGAATTGATTTGTTTCCAAATATTAAGGGGCCGATTTGCTTCCAAATTTTAGCCTTCCAAATAGGGAGCAAGTCAATTAGTTGCTTGTTTTAGTTTATTTTCTTTCCCGTTTGTAAGGCATTAATTGCCAAATATTTATTTCCTTTTTGGTTTTAGGGTTTCAGTATTTAAGGGTCCTTTTGATGTATTTTTCAATAGACTTGATTTGAATGAAATTTGAGAGAATTTTCTCTTTTGTTCTTTGAGAACTAATTGGAACTTATCAGATTTCTCTGTGGCGTTCCTCCTTGACTTATCAATCGAGTATTCCATCCTTGATTGTGGCGTCCTCCTTCATACCAAGGTTCACATCTCATTATAGGTGTTGGGTCGCGGTTTCCATCCGAACCAGAGGTTAGAACGATCTTAGGCATCAATCGTGATACAATCGACGAGGTTCGTATCATGGTGTGTCTAACAAATGGATTGCTTTAATAAGACAATAAGAGTTCAATTACACAAGTGTTACAAGCAATACATGTTCTAGAAGCAAAGAAATTTAAAGTACAAAAATGACACAAGATATTTTACGTGGTAAACCTCCTATGAGGAAACATCAATGGGTTGATACCACAACCACCGGCAAACCGCAATTCACTATGACGAAAAGGAGATACACACTCAAAGGCAATCAACACATGATACACTCCCCAAGCTATCAACTCCTAATCTACCATCGGGCCAAGTGAGTCACTTTGCATTCCTCCTATCCAAGATGTGACCAACACACCTCTAGGAAGCAACTTCCTATCCAAGTCGCTCACGTCTTTAGGAAGGTTTCTTGCTTGTCTATCTGGATCCACTTGATCTTAGACAAGGCTTCTTGCTTAGTTATTCGGATCCCCTTGATCCTAACTAAGACTCATTGCTTGACTATCCGGACCACTTGTCCTAGTCAAGTCTTCTTGCTCTAAGCAAAGCTTCACTCACTTTGAAAAGAGACTTCTACCTATTACAAGGGAAAATGATGCAAATGATGCAAATGATGCAAACACATTCAAATAGAGCAAGTATATCACTCAAACTCTATAAACATGCAATTAGATAACTAGAATATGCTTTCAATAATAAATCACAAAGTTATTGAAACAAATACTCAATGTGTTCATTATTAATCTAGAGGGAGGTGAATAGATTTTATCCGATTTTACCCAATTTTCGTGTATGGTCAAGATTACGAAAATACCCCTAATAGTCAATATAATATAGCAAGTGTAATATGGTGCGGAATATAAATAACACTTGATATTTACGTTAAAACCCTCACGGGAAAAACCACGGGCTAGTAAGTGCGCCACACTCGAACCTCGAATCCACTAAATGTGTTAAAGATTACAACCTAATCCCAGTATATCATCACACACCTACCTAATCCCAGTATAAGCGGACCTAGTCCAATTGCTTTTGATTTACGCAACCTAATCCTGGAAGCTACACAAGTCTCACTTCTCAATGAAGAGATAATACAACCTAAGTGAATATATGAAATATCCAAAAATGCAATTAGAGCTAGGTAACCCTATATGCTTATCTAGGATTACAATTTTGCAATTAGAATAATTCTAGATATCAATGGCTAAATGACATGTCAAAAAGCTTAGCTAAACATAGATTATGAAAACCTAGATAGCTATCACAATACAACTCTCAAACAATCAATACACTAATCTCAAACTTGTATCTAAAATATATATGAATGACATACAAGTGATAAATGAGATTGCTTGTAAAGAAAGACACAAAATATGTAAGTTATAAGTGAAAAACTTACCAAGTAAAGTGTGTTGAAAAATCCATGCAAAAAGATATCTAGATTATCAAAGATGATGCTAGATGATGATTGATAATTATGGAAAAGTGTTTGAGTAAACAAAGATGATCAAAGATGAGTTCTTGATTAAAAATCTCTCTTTGAAAAATCTCTCAATTAAAAATATGATTTTTTGAGTCATGCATTGACCTAAGAACAAAGAGACATATATATAGAAGGTCAAATTGAAGCTATGTCATTTTGGCCAAAATCAGTTGTCGCCATTTATCTTAGGGCGACCTCGTGGCGACACCAATTTTTCTTCTATGTCGCCACTTGGTCGCCATGGCGACATCTCAGGGCGACCTTTGACGCAACACAAAAAGCTTCATGGTCGCCATTTGTCTCAGAGCGACATCTCATGGCGACCTCATACCTGATTGAATTTTAGAGATAAATTTCACTATCGCCATGGCGACACCAACAAAGGGGGACAATGCCCTGTTTCCACATGAGCACAATGTGCAAGTGTGTAAAGTGGTGAAACAGAAGGAGAAGCCAAAGGCATTCTCCAAAGGCGATCTTCACGCTGAACCAAGCACACATTCGTGCATACGTGGACGTTTCCGAACAATATCGGAAATGTAGGGAAAAATATGGTCACGCAGCGGAAGCGAGACTAAAATAGAGTTTTAGTATAGTTTAATATTTTTCCATAATTTGAACCTTAACCCTCTAATTAATTAACATATAATAAAAGATATCATACCTTTGTCGCGTGATCCGATTGACTTGCGTCGATGGTAATCCACAAGATCTTCCAATCCAATCACGAACGTGAATCACCTAGGAGCGTGGTCTCCTTTTCTATTTGAATTGTGTACCTGAGGATGGATAACAAAATCTTTTCTTTTTCGTTAGTCACAAAACTTCCAAGAGACAATGAAGAATGTTCCGGTCACTTTTGAATTCTCAATCTAATGATCGAAACTCGTGTGAACTATATTCGAAATTGTGCACAAAGCCTATTGATGTATAAGCTACTAGTGCACTATCGAAATAAGAACAATTCTTCCTACTTTTCTCTCTTGGCCGAAATCACACTTAGTCTTAAGAGATAGCTTTTATTTTTCAAGCAATAGAAAAATAAATCTCTAGAAAACTATTAGGGTTACCGAATATTCTTTGCACAAAAATATATATATTGGTCGCAGTTCTTGATTGCCCAATATAAATATATATAGCACCGAATTCTCTTTTAATTATATAATCTGTATATTTATATGACTTTAACATGCATATATAATATATAATCTGCATTCATTCAACTTTTCATATGTATATCATATATATGTTTGCACGCCCTTTAACATGCATATATATAATATATTTTTGCATGAATTCTTTCCTTAGTCTAATTAGGGTGGCCGAAATCTCTTTACCAAAATAGGTTTTATGCCTTTTGACCTAAAACCTAACTCTAGGTAGATTTCCTTAGAATTCCAAACCCTAATCCAACTCCTTAGTGTATTTGTGACTATATAAAAGACTTCCTTATTTGACTAGATAAATAAATCCCTTATTTATCTACTTACCAAATAAAGTCTTTTATTTTAATTATACTACCACAATAGTATACTACTAAGAAACATATTTCCTAGTCAGAAAAAGATTTTGATTCTTAATTAAATAATTAATCAATCAATTAATTAATTCCCATTTAATTAAATAATAAAATAAAATAATATTTTAGACTAATAATTTAGCCTTGCCGCCCATATACACATACATGGGCCAAATATTATTTTTCCATTTTATTTAATCCATTGGACCTTAATTAAAAGGCCCACATGTGAACTAGACCCATTCTTACTAAAAGAAACAAGCCCACATGCCTTAATACAATTCTAGATGGACCCTCAAATTAGTCTGGTAGAATATATCAAGTGATCCATGCAAGTCCGTGTGGATTGGGGATCTTGGCAAGCTATCTAAATTTAAGTTTCAATAGACATAACCTAATCACAATCAACAAATGATTCACTTAGGTCCGATCTATTAATTTTAACTCATTCCACTAAAGAGCTAAAATTGAACTCTTAAATAAAGATAGAATAAGTAAATATTTCTCATTTGTACCCTAGACAATCTTATTGGAGATGGTGTATCCTCATGAAGAATATCAGTAATCACCAAGAGCTCATAGACCACCGATAGCTCTCCAAGTTACCATATTTACTCATATGACCACATTTTGAACTTGGATATTTTGATTTGTCCAGAAGCCATGTTTCAATAGACTCTATCGAAAACTTAACGTTAAGATTCAATATCCAATACCTCAAAACATCCATATGATGATATTCTACTCTCATTTAATAAATGGAGCCACGATGTCCATATCTAAATGAAGTTCTCTATCGATTAACAAATGAATACCACCAAACTATCGAGGATAGACTACGCTATATAATAGTACTCATTAATAACTCAAATGATAACACTTGCAACCATAAGTCCATCATTTATCTCAGGATTAAGATAGACTCTCCAATTGTCCTGATAATGAAACAACTATTATCTATTGACGGTTCTAGATAAAGTATTTCATTGTGATCCAGTTCAATGCACCCAGTGCACTAGATTCTTTTACTCGAAGACCCTCCGATGATTTTAGACTCATCATAACACATTTGATCCCACTCAAATGCTAGTAAAAGAATTCTACAACTTTAACAAGATAAAGGTGCCCAACCTTTAACTTAAGCTGTGAACATTATTCAAGACTAACTAAAGAATTGTGTCTACCTCATACATATCCAGATGTATGAACAATTCTTCTTTTCTTATAGTCTTTTGACCTTATGATTATTTACTTTTGACAATTATAATATTCAATCTATAAATGCTATAAGATTTGTTTAAATCAGAAATCACTTCATTAATATGAAAAGATTGTCAAAAACAATATTATACTCTTGTTATTGAGCATAATCCTAACAATCTCCCACTTGCGCTATAGCAAATGTGTCATATCTCTCATTCCCATGTTCTCTAGGTGCCCATCAAAACTCTTCTGTGGTAGAGCCTTTGTGAAGGGATCCGCTAGATTTTCTGCTGACGCGATTTTGGTAATCGTCACGTCACCCTTATGCACAATCTCCCTAAAAAGATGAAACTTCCTTTCAATTTGTTTTCCTATCTTATGACTTCTTGGTTCACTCGAATTAGCCATTGCTCCACTGTATCCAGTAGATAGTGATCTACTTATTCGCACTGGGAACCACTTCCAAGTCAATCAGGAATTGGCAAAGCCAAATAGCCTCTTTGGGAGCTTCGTATGCAGCAACATACTCAACTTCCATGGTGGAATCAGCAATACAAGATTGCTTGATACTCCTTCATATGACTGTTCATCTTCCAAAAGTAAACACAGATTCTGATGTGGATTTTCTTGTAGTCAGAATCCGACTAGAAATCAGAATCTATATACCCAACAGGAATCAAATCCCCTCTTGAGTATACAAGCATATTATCTCTCGTTCTCCTGAGATACTTGAAAATATGCTTGACTGCCGTCCAGTGATCAGGACCAGGTTTCGATTGAAACCTGCTAACTATGCCCACAGCAAAACAAATATCTGGTCTAGTGCAGAGCATTGCATACATGAGACTTCCAACTGCCGAGGCATTTGGAATCCTACTCATGAATTGCTCTTCATGCTCATTCTTAGGAACTTGTTCCTTAGAAAATTTGATTCCATTTCTGAAAAGTAACATACCTTTCTTGGAATCTTGCATGGAAAATCTAGACAAGATTTTATCTATGTATGAAGCTTGGGATAGTGCAATCGTTCTGTTCTTTCTATCCCTTATTACTTGCATACAAAGAATATAACTTGCTTCTCCTAAGTCCTTCATATCAAATTGTTTTGCTAACCATTCTTTTACTGATGTCAATACACCTACATCGTTTCCGATGAGTGGCATATCATCAACATAAAGAATTTAGGAAAACCAACTTGTCGCCATTAATCCTTTTGCATACACAAGGTTCGTCACAACTTGATCGAACCTTATGTTCCAGGATCAGGATGCTTACTTTAATCCATATTTGGATTTTCGCAACTTGCATTGCCTTTTGCCAATGGCGACAATCAACATCCTCCATTGCTTCCCTATACGTGTAGGGATCATCATCGTCCGGGAGATTCTCCAATGATTCTCCCAGACCGATGTATCTCTCGGGTTGATTTCTAACCCTCCCACTACGACGAGGTATGGTAGGTTGTTGATATTGTGATGGTGCAGAACTTACAATTGGGCTAGGTTGTGTAACCTCTTGTGGAATTATATCTCCTGACATCTCATTCAGGACAATTCTACTTGTAGGTACAAAATCATTCATATAGTCATTTTCCAGAAATTTAGCATTTGTTGAAACAAATACTTTAAGATTTGAAGGACTATAGAAATAATATCCCTTAGTTTCTTTTGGATACCCTACAAATATGCATGTTTCCGAACGGGACTCCATCTTTTCTGTCTTTCCTTTTAACACATGCGCAGGACAACTAAATATCATTAAGTGTTGTAAACTAGGCTTTCGCCCAGTCCACAACTCATGCGTTTGTTTGAGGAACCGACTTAGATGGTACATCGTTTAGAATGTATATTGCAGTTTGTAAAGCATATCCCCCAAAAGAAATAGGAAGCGTTGAATAACTCAACATAGACCTAACCATATTCAAAGGAGTCCTATTTCTCCTTTCTGCCACCCCATTCTGTTGAGGTGTAGAAAACTGAGAAATAATTCCATTATCAACAAGATGTTGCTGAAACTCACCAGATAGATATTCTCCACCACGATCAGATCTCAAGATTTTTATATGTTTATCTAGCTGATTTTCCACTTCAGTTTTAAATGCTTTAAACATGTCAAAAGCATCAGACTTATGTCTCATGAGATATACATAGCCAAATCTCGAGTAATCATTTGTGAAAGTGATGAAGTACTCATATCCATCTCTAGCTTGAATGCTCATAGGACCACATACATCAGTATGCATTAATCCTAAACATTCAGTGGCTCTTGTGCCTTTGGTCCTGAACGACCTTTTGGTCATTTTACCTTCCAAACAGGATTCACAAGTTGGTAGATCATCAACCTTTAAGTCACTTAAAGGTCCATCACTAACCAATCTTTTAATCCTATTAAGGTTAATATGACCTAGGCGCAAATGGCATAGATAGGTTTCATCTTATGATAATTGTACTCTTTTATGGTTAGGTTGCGTTAATTCTGTGTCTAACAAGTGAGAGATATTTCTATGTAAATAGAATAGACCATTTTCCAATGTACCTTTGCAAACAAATTTGTCATCCTTACTAATAATAATTTTTTTTTATTAAAAGTAACCGAATATTCAAATTTATTTATTCAAATTTATTTAAACAAGAAACTGAAATTAAATTTCTCTTGAATTGAGGTACATAATAAATGTCTATCAAAATCTAAATGCCTACTAGAATTTAGATTAACTATAATGTCTCCCACTGCACTAGCAGACACCAACGCTTCGTTGCCTAAACGCAAGTTGATTTCATTCTTATTCAACCTTCTCCTTTCTTGAAACCCTCATAAGGAATAACAAACATGATTATTGGCTACTGAGTCTGCGATCCAAGAATCTGTAGAATCTGCCAGTAAACATGTTTCAAGATAATTCACATTACCTTGTTCCTTCTTATTCTGAGACTTTGGGCAATTACTTTTCCAATGTCTCTTTTCACCACAAAAGAAGCACTTCCTTTTGATCTTGGTTACTTTCTTAGTCTCCTTCTTGGTAGGCCCAAGTTGCTTTTTCTTCTGTTATTCCTTGACCTTCTGACGGGTCTTAACAGTAGCAACTTTACCAACCACATGAATCTCTTCTAGAGACATCATCATATCAGCAGCAGACCCCATTCCTTCATGCTGCTGTTGCAACACGTCAGAGATGGTAGCCATTTGGCCATCTCATTCGAGGTCTTCCACTGCTCATACTCGTCTCTTTGCATCACATTAGATTCATTAGTGGGAGCAGGTGATTTTTAGGAGTAGTCAGAACAAACTTATGTTTTTCAGCTTGCAGCAACAACCCAATTTTCCTTTTCCATGTGACATAATTATCTCTAGTTAAAGTGTTATCTTTCAGGATGTTCATAAGTGATGGGGTCATGATTTTTGAATAAAACAAAAATATATATGAGTAAATAATCATGATAAAGCACTTTCGAATATTTATCTTGATTTAAATAAATAACTCAATCATAAAAAATCAACGGTGATCCAACACCCATAAATGTTACGCCTCCTTTGGGAGTACGTACCATTTACTAGTTGGACTAGGTCCCACCTAATTGTTAACATAACAACCAGCGTTTTCAATTTTAGCCTTGTGATTTTATTGACAAGAACTTTTGGGAGGATATCAATAAAATCACATTGAGTGTGTTGCCAAGATATCGACCCTCAATATTTTCTCTCACGAAAATCCCTCATTGGGGAGTAGATCTCGTTTGAGTCAATTGTCTAGTCTATCCTTGAAAGGAAGTATGTTGCTAAATTCCATTCATGGACGCTCCTTGGGGGGATTACCAATAAATAATAAAGCTCAACTAACCTTGGAGGCCATAGGTGTTGCAAAACACCTTCTCCCACTCAATTATTTAAGGCGTGTGATTAAATCCCATAGAATGATTTACCGAGTTATCTAGATGCCAATTTAGATACCTAAATCATTCAATGCATGTTCATATCAAAAGAGATATATCAGTGGCACTCCTATTCTATATGACATGTCATCAAACAATAACAAATATTGTAATATTTACGCAAAATAAATAGCCACAATTTTGATCCATCCTAGAAAAACAAATAAATTACATTTCTTTGGAATACAAAAAACTCCTTTCTTGGCGAACAAGTCTTCAAGCGGCCACTAATCACTTGTGCATCCCACGGCTGCCCCTATGGGCGTGCGCACTCCGCAACCCCAACAAGGGCTGCCGTGCGCAGCCCACAGTCCAACATGCACAGCTGCGTGCAATCTTGCGCGCATGCATGTTGCTATGGTGCGCACGGTCCCAAACTTGTTCCAGTTGCTTCCAATTCTTCAAGTCTTCGAATCTTCGATGCTTGAACGTATTACAACATTATTTAAACAATAAATTACTGCAGTTTTTTTTTTTTTTTAATCACTGCAGTATTTAATACAAAAAAAAAAAAAACTGCACTATATTTTAATACAATAAAAAAAAACTGCACTTAATTTTAATACAATAAAAAAACTTAGCAACTACCAAGAAGGAAATTGTGACAATAATAGGCCACCCTTCTTGTTACAATTCCGAAACAAAAATACATTGAAATTCTAGGATCAAAATTGAGCAATAACAATTCACTTTATAACAACATATAACATATATAAATCCATACATTCCAATGTAATTATATATGAGAATACCTAGAGTGCCATCTCTTTCTAAACATGCATAATCACAATAAAAAGAAATAGATTCATGTATATATACGTCAATTAATTAAAGGGTACAACCTGGCTCTGATACCAATTGTAGGGAAAAATACGGTCACGAAGCGGAAGCGAGACTAAAATAGAGTTTTAGTATAGTTTAAATTTTTTCCATAATTTGAACCTTAACCCTCTAATTAATTAACATATAATAAAAGATATCATACCTTTGTCGCGTGATCCGATTGACTTGCGTCGATGGTAATCCACAAGATCTTCCAATCCAATCACGAACGTGAATCACCTAGGAGCGTGGTCTCCCTTTCTATTTGAATTGTGTACCTGAAGATGGATGATAAAATCTTTTCTTTTTCGTTAGTCACAAAACTTCCAAGACACAATGAAGAATGTTCCGGTCACTTTTGAATTCTCAATCTAATGATCGAAACTCGTGTGAACCATATTCGAAATTGTGCACAAAGCCTATTGATGTATAAGCTACTAGTGCACTATCGAAATAAGAACAATTCTTCCTACTTTTCTCTCTTGGCCGAAATCACACTTAGTCTTAAGAGATAGCTTTTATTTTTCAAGCAATAGAAAAATAAATCTCTAGAAAACTATTAGGGTTACCGAATATTCTTTGCACAAAAATATATATATTAGACGCAGTTCTTGATTGCCCAATATAAATATATATATATAGCACCGAATTCTCTTTTAATTATATAATCTGTATATTTGCATGACTTTAACATGCATATATAATATATAATCTGCATTCATTCAACTTTTCATATGTATATCATATATATGTTTGCACGCCTTTTAACATGCATATATATAATATATTTTTGCATGAATTCTTGCCTTAGTCTAATTAGGGTGGCCGAAATCTCTTTACCAAAATAGGTTTTATGCCTTTTGACCTAAAACCTAACTCTAGGTAGATTTCCTTAGAATTCCAAACCCTAATCCAACTCCTTAGTGTATTTGTGACTATATAAAAGACTTCCTTATTTGACTAGATAAATAAATCCCTTATTTATTTACTTACCAAATAAAGTCTTTTATTTTAATTATACTACCACAATAGTATACTACTAAGAAACATATTTCCTAGTCAGAAAAAGATTTTGATTCTTAATTAAATAATTAATCAATCAATCAATTAATTCCCATTTAATTAAATAATAAAATAAAATAATATTTTAGACTAATAATTTAGCCTTGCCGC
This sequence comes from Acer yangbiense, assembly GCA_008009225.1. Taxonomy (NCBI): domain Eukaryota; kingdom Viridiplantae; phylum Streptophyta; class Magnoliopsida; order Sapindales; family Sapindaceae; genus Acer; species Acer yangbiense. The sequence continues at coordinate 38,025,099 of CM017768.1, forward strand.
CCATATACACATACATGGGCCAAATATTATTTTTCCATTTTATTTAATCCATTGGACCTTAATTAAAAGGCCCACATGTGAACTAGACCCATTCTTACTAAAAGAAACAAGCTCACATGCCTTAATACAATTCTAGATGGACCCTCAAATTAGTCCGGTAGAATATATCAAGTGATCCATGCAAGTCCGTGTGGATTGAGGATCTTGACGGGCTATCTAAATTTAAGCTTCAATAGACATAACCTAATCACAATCAATAAATGATTCACTTAGGTCCGATCTATTAATTTTAACTCATTCCACTAAAGAGCTAAAATTGAACTCTTAAATAAAGATAGAATAAGTAAATATTTCTCATTCGTACCCTAGACAATCTTATTGGAGATGGTGTATCCTCGTGAAGAATATCAGTAATCGCCAAGAGCTCATAGACCGCCTATAGCTCTCCAAGTTACCATATTTACTCATATGACCACATTTTGAACTTGGATATTTTGACTTGTCCAGAAGCCATGTTTCAATAGACTCTATCAAAAACTTAACGTTAAGATTCAATATCCAATACCTCAAAACATCCATATGATGATATTCTACTCTCATTTAATAAATGGAGCCACGATGTCCATATCTATAAATGAAGTCCTCTATCGATTAACAAATGAATACCACCAAACTATCGAGGATAGACTATGCTATATAATCGTACTCATTGATAACTCAAATGATAACACTTGTAACCATAAGTCCATCATTTATCTCAGGATTAAGATAGACTCTCCGATTGTCCTGATAATGAAAAGACTATTATCTATTGATGGTTCTAGATAAAGTATTTCATTGTGATCCAGTTCAATGCACCCAGTGCACTAGATTCTTTTACTCGAAGACCCTCCGATGATTTTAGACTCATCATAACACATTTGATCCCACTCAAATGCTAGTAAAAGAATTCTACAACTTTAACAAGATAAAGGTGCCCAACCTTTAACTTATGTTGTGAACATTATTCAAGACTAACTAAAGAATTGTGTCTACCTCATACATATCCAAATGTACGAACAATTCTTCTTTTCTCATAGTCTTTTGACCTTATGATTATTTATTTTTGACAATTATAATATTCAATCTATAAATGCTGTATGATTTGTTTAAATCAGAAATCACTTCATTAATATGAAAAGATTGTCAAAAACAATATTATACTCTTGCTATTGAGCATAATCCTAACAGGAAAATGAATTACAAGACACATAAACACACAACAATATACAACATCAAAATGCAAGTGTGAAATGTGACATGTGAAATGAATGCACACATATGCAAGTATGCTAAGTGTGTGTGTGCAACTAAATCTCTTCAAAGAAAACTAAGCACTAGAGATTATACCTTTGAAGTGCTTGTCACCTTGAGGTCTTGAAAGGGCCTTTGAGCTAAATCCTCAATCACCTAACTACAGTTACGAATCAAACCCCAACATGTGGTTTGTCCATGAAATAAGCCAATCAATGAATGGGAATCTTTACAATTATCTAGAAATCCAAGCATGTGAATCAATAAGAACTAGATTAGAACAATCAAAATAACAATCAAAAATCCTAGTTCTTAGAAACATAAAACTATATCTAGAAATCAACAATCAAGCTCATCACATCGCATCATTGTGTCAGGAGTGCTCCTGAAACTTAAGAAAGAGGTGGTGTTTTGCAATCTTTATGCGGAAAACTTGGAAAATGATAGGGTTGAACTTTGGAGATTTATTTTGAATGCACAAATCTCCTTACCAAGTCCATTGGTGATTGGGGGAGATTTTAATACTGATTTAGATCAAAGTGAGAGAAAGAGTGGTGTTGGCAATGAGAGGTCGATGCGGAACTTTAACAGTTTTGTGAATTTGGCTGGTGTGGTAGACATACCTTTGTTGGGCATGAAGTTTAAGTGGTCAAACAACAAAGAAAACGAATCACGGGCTAGACTCGATCGTTTTCATAGTGCTCCATTATTTTTATCTTGGTATCCCAACTTGGTTCAAAAGGGTCTTAGTATGAGCTTATTGTTAGGATTATGCTCAATAGCAAAAGTGTAATATTGTTTTTGACAATCTTTTCATATTAATAAAGTGATTTATGTTTTAACAAATCTTATAGCATTTATAGTTTAATTATTATAATTGTCAAAAGTACATAATCATAAGGTCAAAAGACTATGAGAAATAAAGAATTGTTCGTACATCTGGATATGTATGAGGTATACACAATTCTTTAGTTAGTCTTGAATAATATTCACAACTTAAGATAAAGGTTGGGCGCCTTTACCTTGTTAAAGTTGTAGATTCTTTTGCTAGCATTTGAGTAGGATCAAATGTGTTATGATGAGTCTAAAATCATCAAAGTGTAGTATCTTTGGGTAAAAGAATCTAGTGCACTAGGTGCATTGAATAGGATCACAATGAAATACTTTATCTAGAACTGTCGGTGGATAAAATTTTTCACTTTGAGGACAATCGGAGAGTCTATCTCAATCCTGAGATAAATGATGGACTTATGGTTACAAGTGTTATCATTTGAGCTATCAATGAGTACGATTATATAGCATAGTCTATCCTCGATAGTTTGGTGGTATTCATTTGTTAATCGATAGAGGACGTCATTTATAGATATGGTCATCGTGGCTCCATTTATTAAATGAGAGTAGAATATTGTTGTATGTATAAATTCGCCAAACAGACACGTTACCAAAGGAATCAATAAATGATGAAGAAAAGGTTGCCACATCACTCGTTGACCGGGTCAAGGGAGAAAATGTGGCCGGTCAGAATATCAACGTCCTAAATCAATAGTCAAAGATATGGTCGCCAGAGCTGGATATATACTCGCCAAAGGTAGAAACGTGGTCGCCAAAGAATAAAACCCAGAAGTGAAGGTACTCGCTGCATCAGCATGCTGGGCCCAAAGCAACTCGGCAGAAACACAGAAATAAAACCCTAGCCTCTAGAAGACCCATGATAACAAGGGATCGTAAAAAGGAAAGAAGATAAAGCATGTCCGGATCCGTGAGAACATGGGAATCCTAGTACGAATCAAAGGGGGAATCCTACCACCAACACGGCTAAAAACAAGGGGAAACCCTAATTAACGTATATAAATAGAACCATCTATCTCATGAGAAAGGGGTTCAGAAACCTAGAGAGAAAAGAGCAATTGTACGAGAGAATTGAGTGTGTAACAGAGCAATAGAATCGAGTATTATATTTCTGCCCTCTCGGGCGCCGTGGTTTTTTCCCATTCAAGGGTTTTCCACGTAAAAACTGTCTCTTGCATGCATTCTTGATCTTCTCGTTTTAAACTAAATTAATATAACTGTTGAGTGCATGGCAATCCAAATTTCACCGTCAATAATTGGCGCTAGAAGGAGGGGGATTCAAGAACAGAAACTTCGAGGAACCCTTGCGAATTGAAGAATATGAACAACGACAGTGATAGAGATGGTAACTTCAGCGGAGATCTAATTGTTGATCCAACCGCACCAACGGGAGATAGGGCGGTGGCGGTCGGGGAACAATCGGCGGCAGTACCAGGAAATAGGGCAGCCGACCCCGGGGTTCTGCAACACTTTCAAACTGCATTGATAAACCTAATCAGTGAAGCTAGCAAAATATGGCTTTCGTTGCCCTTAGGGTTGGGAATTTCTTCTCCTTACGAGTTAACCACTCTCGGAATCCGTCCACCCGGAAGACTGCGGTCAGAAGTTCACATTGCAACCCCTGATGCTCAAGCAAGACAAGCCACTGAAGAGACTCCCCAGGATCACCCTGAGGATTTCGAAGGGGGAAAACAAAGGAAGGGAAAAGGTGTGATGAATGAAGAATCTAGGGAGGAACGAGACCAGATACAAACACATGGGGTCAATTCCAACGACACTTACCAAAGGAATCGGCGGAGACACCGTTCTATCTCGTCTGAAGATAAGAGTCCTCATCCACGAAGGGAATTACGATCCAAAAGGGCACGGCGAAGGAGATCCGAAAGCACAGAAGACCGAAGGAGCCCGGATGATAGAGGCAATCATGGGAGAATGACAATCAAGAGCAGACTCGATCCAGAAGGGGAACCAACTGGCCAGCGAGATGTCACCCTACAAGAGCTATCAAGAAAGGTTTCAACGATGGCACAAAAATATGGTCGTAACGTATCTTCAGATGATGAATCAGATAGCCCATTCATCGATAACATTGCTCGCACCCAATTTCCAGACAGATTTAGAATGCCGACCATTAAGCAGTATAAGGAGAACAGGGATCCGAAGGAACATGTTCACCGATTCCGTAACATCATGGCCCAGTATTCATCCAATGACGGGCTATTGTGCCTGACCTTCCCGTAAACATTTGGCGACCTCGCCTCCAGGTGGTTTGGAAGACTCCCAAACAGAAGTATAAGCAGTTTTTCGAACCTCAGTAAAGCATTCATAAGGCAATTCATGGGGAGCGTCCAGAGAAGAAAATCACTCGCTCACTTATCAAACTTGAAGCAGGAACGCAATGAGTCAATCAAGAAATACCTGGCAAGATTCGGGAAGGAGGTTGCTCAAATCAAAGATGCCAGTGATGTAGCTGTGATCGCCGCTTTCACCAATGGGTTACAAAGTGGGCGATTATCTTTTGACCTGCGAAGAGAGAGACCGAAAACTCTTGAAGAAATGATGGAGATAGCCGACGACTTTGCATTGGCAGAAGAAGAAGAAGTAGCACAAGGGGGTAGCTACGTACACGGACACAAGCCTGACTCAAAATCAGATCACAAGGATGATAAAAAGACGCAATCACGCGATCGCCAGAGAGACGAGAAAGGCCAAAAGGGACATCCAAGAGAAAGCAAAGGAAACGCTCGAGCCAATAGGTTTCGAGGAAGGTACAACCATTACACCCCTTTAACCGGCGATTAGGAAGAAATACTTTCTGTGGTAGAAGACAAAGGACTTGCTAAATACCCTCGACAACAATCAGCAAATGCCAGGAAAGATACTACCAAATACTGTCGATTTCACAAAGATCATGGACATGAAACTTCAAAGTGTTTCCAGTTGCGTGATCACATTGAAAGCTTGATCAGAGATGGGCACCTGAAGGACTTTGCTTTGAGAGGGGACAACCAGGGTGGTCACCAGAATAACCGCCAAGGAAACCGGCAGGAAAGGAAGAGTCCAAGAAGAAACAGCCCTAACGCCACTATAAACACCATTTTTGACGGACCTCATACTGGGAGAAGCAATCGGGAAAGGATGTCAGAAGTCCGAGAAGTAATGTACGAAAGCAGAAGCATGGAGATTAATTCTGTGCAAAGAAACCCCAAGAAAGGAAGAGAAGGGCATGATCCCATAACATTTACAACAGAAGACTCAGAAGGAATTGATGCAAAGCCTAACGATGCAATCGTAGTGGGGGTTCGAATAGCCCATAGGGATGTCCTCCGGGTAATGATTGACAACGGAAGTTTAGCTGATATTTTAAATGCTAGGGTATACGATGAGTTGCGGCTGGACAGAAAAGATCTTGAACCTTTCCATGTGCCGTTGAAAGGTTTCGGGGGTGCAGAAGTAAGATCATTAGGAACTGTGAAGCTGCCGGTGAGGTTCGGCACAGCACCATGCCGGTGAACAATCCTACTGGACTTTGTTGTAGTCGACATCCATAATTGGCCGTATAATGCTTTGTTTGGTCGACCGTTTCTCAACAAAGCTCGAGCCGTCACTTCAACCCACGTGTTAAAGGTAAAATTCCCCACAGAATTTGGAGTTGGAGAATTGAAAGGGTCACAGGAGATGGCACGCCGCGCCAACCTATCAATCTTTAAGGATAAGGCCGGGATGGAGACCTTAAGCATATTCGAGGTGGACAAAGAAGTGCAGGAGGATAATCCAGAAACTTTTGAATTGGACCCAAGGGACAAAACGAGTAGAGAAAAGGAGGAGCTGACTGAATCGATTGTTTTAAACAAAGCTGAACCGAACAAAACAGTCAAGATTGGGGCAAGACTGACCGAACAAGTTAAGAGAGATGTGACAAACTTGTTAAGAGAATACAAGGAGATTTTCGCTTGGAGCCATGAAGACATGCCAGGGATTGAAAGAAGCGTGATTTCACACAACCTGGCCACAAACGAAAAATGCAAACCAGTAGTGCAAAAGAGGAGAAGCTTTAACCCAGAGAGAAGTGCGGCAATAAAAGAGGAGGTGTCTAAGTTACTCGCCGCAGGATCAATCAGAGAGGTTAAGTATCCGGAATGGGTAGCGAATGTAGTTCTGGTGAAAAAGAAGAACAGCCAATGGAGGATGTGCGTCGACTTCACCGATTTAAACAAAGCCTGCCCCAAGGACAGTTTCCCACTACCAAGAATTGACCAGCTGGTCGATGCAACATCTGGACATGAAACGTTGAGCTTCATGGACGCATATTCAGGATACAACCAGATAAAAATGCATAAGCCAGATGAGGAAAAAATAGCGTTCACCACAGATCAAGGATTATACTGTTACACAGTCATGCCATTCGGTCTGAAAAACGCTAGAGCAACTTACCAGCGCTTAGTCAACAAAATGTTCGCCAGGCAAATAGGAAGAAATATGGAGGTGTATGTCGACGATATGCTGACAAAAAGCATCACATCGGATAAGCATATAGATGACCTAAGAGAGACATTCGAGGTGTTGGTGAGGTATGGAATGAAATTGAATCCGGCAAAATGTGTGTTCGGCGTACCATCCGGAAGGTTTCTAGGGTATCAAGTGCATCAAAGAGGAATAGAGGTGAATCCCGAAAAAATCCAAGCACTGGCAGAAATGGTCTCTCCAAGAACTTTGAAAGACGTCCAAAGACTCACGGGATGCCTGGCATTGCTGAGCAGGTTCATAGCTAAATCAACGGATCGATGCCTACCATTTTTTAAAGCCTTAAAGAAAGGAAAGGGAGTCGAGTGGAATGAGGATTGTGAAAGAGCTTTCCAGGCCTTGAAAGATTACCTTGGGCGGGCACCGCTGTTATCAAAGCCAGTAACAGGAGAAACACTGTATATGTACTTGTCCGTTTCTGAGGCAGCCACAAGCTTCGTACTAGTAAGGTAGGAAGAGGGGATCCAGAAACCGATATACTATACCAGCAAAGCACTGTTATCAGCCGAAACAAGGTACTCGCCGGCCGAAAAAATGGCACTCACTCTAATAACAGTGGCAAGGAAGTTAAGGCCTTATTTCCAAGCTCATAAAATCGGAATATACACCAATTGCCCACTGAAACTAATCCTGCAGAAACCAGAAGTATCCGGTCGATTAATGAAGTGGGCGAGCGAGTTAAGTGAATTCGACATAGAGTATTATCCAAGGATGGCGATTAAAGCTCAAGCAGTGGCAGACTTTGTAGCAGAGTTTACCGAGCCAAGTATAGAGGTGGCGAGAATGATGGTGGAACAAAATAAGAAAGTATTCAAATGGCAACTCCGCGTTGATGGCTCGTCAAATACGCACGGCAGCACGGCAGGGGTAGTAGTGTCAACACCAGAAGGAGATTCAGTTGAATGTGCCTTACGTTTTGACTTCAAAGCAACTAATAATCAAGCTGAATACGAGGCACTCATAGCAGGCTTAAAGGTTTGCACTGTCCTAGGAGCAGATGAGGTAGAAATCTTCAGCGAATCTCAAGTTGTTGTTAATCAGGTGCTAGATGAATACCAGGCGAGAGAGGAAAGCATGATCACCTACCTAGAGCTGGCAAGGGAGCTACTGGAAAGATTCAAAGAATACAGAATTATTCATGTCCCCAGAGAAGAAAATGAACAGGCTGACGCATTGGCTAAGTTAGCATCCGCCACAATCAACATCTGGCCCAAAACTATCTCTATGATCCGCCTATTACAGCCAAGTACAGTCAGATCGAAGGAAGTGGGGGCAGTCTTTGGTGAGAGGAATAGCTGGGTCACACCAATCCAAGAATATCTCGTCAATGACGTACTCCCAAGTGACCCATTGGAAGCAAAACGGTTGAAGTACAGAGCTACAAGGTATTCAGTGCTTAATGGAGAACTGTACAAAATGGGGTACTCAAGGGCACTGCAGAGATGTGTCGGGCCTGAAGAAGCAGAAGGTATCCTGAGAAGCATACATAGTGGTGTTAGGATTATGCTCAATAGCAAGAGTGTAATGTTGTAATTAACAATCTTTTTCATATTAATAAAGTGATTTCTGGTTTAACAAATCGTATAGCATTTATAGTTTAATATTATAATTGTCAAAGTAAATAATCATAAGGTCTAAAGACTATGAGAAAAGAAGAATTGTTCGTACATCTGGATATGTATGTGGTAGACACAATTCTTTAGTTAGTCTTGAATAATGTTCACAACTTAAGTTAAAGGTTGGGCACCTTTATCTTGTTAAAGTTGTAGAATTCTTTTGCTAGCATTTGAGTGGGATCAAATGAGATATGATGAGTCTAAATCATCGGAGTGTCTTCGAGCAAAAGGATCTAGTGCACTGGGTGCATTGAACAGGATCACAATGAAAAGCTTTATCTAGAACCGTCAATAGATAATAGTCTTTTCATTATCAGGACAATCGGAGAGTCTATCTTAATCCTGAGATAAATGATGGACTTATGGTTGCAAGTGATATCATTTGAGTTATCAATGAGTACGATTATATCGCATAGTCTATCCTCGATAGTTTGGTGATATTCATTTGTTAATCGATAGAGGACTTCATTTATAGATATGGACATCGTGGCTCCATTTAATTAAATGAGAGTATAATATCATCATATGGATGTTTTGAGGTAATTGGATATTAAATCTCAACGTTGAGTTTTCGATAGTGTCTATTGAAAACATGGCTTCTGGACAAGTCAAAATATCCAAGTTCAAAACGTGGTCATATGAGTAAATATGGTAACTTGGAGAGTTATAGGCGGTCTATGAACTCTTGGCGATTACTGATATTAATCACGAGGATACACTATCTCCTATATGATTGTCTAGGGTATGAATGAGGAGCATCTTCCTTTTCTATCTTTATTTAAGAGTTCAATTTTAGCTCTTTAGTGGAATGAGTTAAAATTAATGGATTGGACCTAAGTGAATCATTTGTTGATTGTGATTAGGTTATGTCTATTAAAGCTTAAATTTAGATGGCCCGCCAAGATCCCAATCCACACGGACTTGCATGGATCACTTAATATATTCTACCAGACCAATTTAAGGGTCCATCTAGAATTGCATTTAATATATTAAGAATATAATTTGCACATTATTTAAGTAATGGGCTGCTCAATTATATTTATATATTAATGAAAGACATGTGGGCTTGTTTCTTTTAGTAAGAATGGGTCTGGTTCACATGTGGGCTTTTTATTTAAAGTCCAATGGATTAAATGAAATAAGAAAATAATATTTTGGCCCATTTATTCAAGTGGGGCGGCAAGGTTAAGCATTAACCTAATATATTATTTTGTTTCATTTGTTTTAATTAAATAAGAATTAATTAATTTATTAATTAATTGTTTAATTAATAAACAAATTTTTTCTGATTAGGAAATATGATTCCTAATGTTATACTATTGTTGGTAGTATACTAAAAGTAAAAGACTTATTTGGTAAGAAAATAAATAATTAATTTTATTTATTCAAAGAAGAAGTCTTTTAATTTAGTCATTAAAAAGAATAAAATAACTATGAGTTAGATTAGGGTTAGAAGTCTATTCTTTTATGGAAATTAGGGTGCAACACAAACCTTTAGAGGTGGTGATTTGCGGCAACCCTAGTGTAAAAAGGAGAGAGATTTCGGCAACCCTAAAAGACAAGGAGAGGAAAATTTTGGCCACCTATATATTCCCACATATAGATTTCGGCCACCCTAGTTGTTCTGGAGACAATTTTTCTTCTTCTTCTCAATTCATAGAAAGCTTTTATTCTACTAAAACAAATAGGAGTGTTAGATTATTCTTTGATAGTATACTATTTGCTTAATCATCAATAAGCTTGTGTATACGATATCGATCTAGGTTCACGCGAGTTTCGATCATTAGATTGAGAACTCAAAAGTGACCGGAATAATCTCAGTCATTCTTTTGATTGTTTTTGTGACTAACAAAGAAAAGAAAGTTTGTTTTGTCCATTCACAGGTTTGCAATTCAAAGAAAAAGGGAGACCACGCTCCTAGGTGATCCACGTTCGTGCTAGGATTGAAGATCTTACGGATTACCATCGACGTAAGTCAATCGGATCACGCGACAAAAGGTATTCTACTTTTTGGTTATTGTATATGCATGTTTAATTAATTAAAGGGTTTAAGGTTCATAAAGGAAAAATTTTAAAAGTCACTAAATCTTATTTTTAGTCTCGCTTCCGCTGCGTGTACTACGGTATTTTTCCATACAAGTGGAAACTGTGGGAACCACGCTGGGGGTGTCAGCTTAGCCCACAAAACATTAAGACAGGGTTTTTATTGGCCAACACTATTCGCCGACGCCAAAAGAGTGGCAGCGAGATGTGAGGCGTGTCAAAAGATTGGCAATAACATCCGCCAACCACCTGAACTCTTGAAGAGTATTACCTCGCCTTGGCCATTCGCCATGTGGGGAATTGACTTGATAAGCCCAATGCCAACAGCAACTGGAGGAGCAAAGCACGCTATAGTAGCTGTAGATTATTTTACGAAATTGGTAGAAGCTGAACCATTGGTACATATAACAGAAGCAAACACCATAAGCCTTGTGAAGAAAAATATCCTTTACAGATTCGGGATACCAAACACCATCATCACGGACAATGGGACCTAATTCAACGGTAAGAAATTCAGGGAGCTGTGCGACAAGTACGGCATTAACAACTACTACGCCTCCCCAGCACATCCACAAACGAATGACCAGACTGAAGCAGTGAACAAGATCATAAAACATAACCTGAAAGCTAAGTTGGCAGCAAAAAAGGGGAACTGGGCAGATAAATTACCACAGGTACTCTGGGCATATCGAACCACAGAAAGGGGCTCAACAGGTGAGACCCCATATTCCATGGCATATGGGGCTAAAGCTGTCATTCCCGTAGAAACAGCATTCTCTTCATCAAGGGTACAACTTTTTCAACCAGAACTCAACATTGATATGCTAAAGTGCGGTCTGGATGAGTTAGAAGAAAGAAGAGAGCGCGCACAAATAAGGAATACTGTATACCAGCAGAGGGTAGCCAGATACTACAACTCACATGTGCGTGAAAGAAGGTTCTCGCTTGGCGACTTAGTGCTGAAAAGGGTAAACCCAGGAACAAGAGACAAAGCTACAGGGTCACTCACAGACAAATGGGAAAGATCTTATCAAATTACAGGCATAGCTGGCCACGGGGCATATCGCATTACTCGAGAGGGTTTAAGCGAACTACCTTGTCCATGCAATGCGCAGTACTTGAAGATATATTACCCTTGATTTTCCATAACTTTTAGGATTTATTTCAATCTTTTATTCTTAGACAATTTTCGTTTTTAGCAGTTTTATCTGTGACTAAGTTAACGAGTTGCAGGAAGTATTCAATAAAGAGTAATTTATTACTGACGATTCGTGATTTGACTCGCCAGTTACAAAGGGCATTCGCCGTCATGCCTCACTACTATTGCGTACAGATAAATCTAGTACTCGCAGTAAACTGGCGAGAAAAATAAAATCTCAAGTCATAGAAATTGGCAATCGCCATTACGGGAAAAGTAAAATCCCTAAAAAGACGAGCAAAAAACATGAGGGAGACGTCCCAATAATATGCTAAAACTAAGCAATGGCAGCTGACTAAATAACATGTTAAAAACTTAGTGTATGGTCGGATACGTCCTGACAAACACTAAGTACGCCGAAACTCAGTAATGGCAGCTGAATAAAGCTGTAAAATATGCTAAAAACTTAGTGAAAAACTAAGTAAGCCGAAAACTCAGCAAAGGCAGCTGAACAAAAATAGAGCTAGAGGAGTTGTAAAATAATTTATAGAATCAAAAAGTCATTTACACTCAGGTTCAAACAAGATATAAATATTTACAATTGAAGACCTAATTTCAACTAGCTGTAGGAGGTCCCTCGCTGTCTTCCTCATCTTCAATCTCCTCTTCAGAAGGCCAGGTAATCTCTTCGTCCCCATCCGGCATAAAAGGTTCATAATCCCTACCGGCAACAGGACCCAAATCAGGTTCAGCACCAGAACCAGAAAAGCTGCCCTTCTGACCGGAGTAGTAAGTGTTGAAAACACGCCTACTGGGAATTTCTAAATGCATAGGATGAGGCTCAGTCCTGTTATAACTGCAGTGGGCTTTCCATCGTTTTATCTGATCTTTAATCGAACCCACTCCACTGGCCATGTGCTGTTTAAGAGACCTGTCAAAGCGGTTTAAAGCCTTTTTCATTCAAATGGTCCTTCATGGCGAAGAACTTCTTCGACTGTCTCATGCCCCGTTCAAATTCATGCAGCAAAAGCGCATCATAGGCAGTGGATCTCTTGAAACGATCAACTGCTTCAACCTCCAGCACAGCTTTGAGATTATCGAAGATGAGTTCACGTGAAGACAACTGATTGCATAAGTCCAGCGCCTCATGCTCAGCTTTTTGCTTAGCTTCCTCAGCCACCCGCTCAGCCTCCAAACGCGATGTAAATGATTCTTGACTTGTAGACAAAAGCTCTTTCAGTGAGCGAATCTCCTCCTCAGCAGCAGATAGTTTTTCCTTGGCAGCCAGTTGAGCAGACAGATGGCCATCGGAAGATTCTTGTAGCTGAGCTAGCTGTTGAGCGTAGGATTCTTCAGCAGTAAGCTTCTCAGCAGCCAAAGTTGAAGCCTGCTCGCGCAAATGTTTAATCTCCCGGGAAGCTTTGTTCCCATACTTATAGGTATCAGCCAACTCAGACATCATCTGAAAAAGAAAAAACAGCCAAATAAGGAAGAATATATGAAGGAGAGATAGATTTATGGCGAGAGGCTTACCAAAGAGTGGCAATTGAAGAAAAATTCCATCTTCTTGTTGCAGGATTTGCCTTTGACATGCTCTCAGCCCTCACCTATGTACACATCATTATCAATCAGGTGCGCATAAATTTCGGTAGCCGAGAAATCAGATAGAGACACGGTCCCTTCATTGGCTTCTGTGGGCCCTACGGGAGGGGCTGCATGGGTAAAACCTGAACCAGAAGCAGAGGTCCCAGGTTGCTTCGAGGGTCCTGGTCGATCAACCGACTCTGGCTGGCTGGCTAGACGGCCTAGGCTGATCTGAAAAAGCATTTGACTCGCCCATGGCCACCGGAGGAGAGGCTGTTCGAGGTGGAGTAGAAGCAGGGATATGTAAATCGTTAACCTCCTCAGGGGGAGGCACCGCTGCATCAATCCCCTCAATAGGCCCCTTGCGAGCAGCCGTTTAAGTAGGGGGAGTCTCTCTAATAGCTGGCTCGTCAGCTCCCTCCTCGTCCGAAGAAACGACATACTGCACTACCCTAGATGCCCGCTTAGGGGGTCAAGCAGCATGATCAGGAGTACCCTCAGCTGGGTGTTTACCTCTACCAGCCCTGGGGATTAAATCACTTGTAGGATCAAGAGGAGTCTCAGGGACATCCGCGTCAAAAGTAGGGATGTCACTGACCCCTCCTGAAGCACCCACTTTCTCTTTACCTTTGCGACTGAGGGTAGTCGCAGGAGGAGTATTCACAGGAGGGGTAGCCACAACAGGAGCATTCGCAGGAACCTCTGCACGAATAGGGGGCTCCCCCGATTCGACACCTCCCCCAGTAACATCACCAGCCTCCTCGCCATCCCAGGGATCTTCGCCATCCGGGCTAGCAATTCCCTCCTTGGCCAAACCAGCAGCATGTCTTTTACTGGCAGCCTCGGAATTCTTTACTCCCCGGGCTTGTAAGTCGCAAACGGTGTCAAAATCACTCACTGCAAGAAAAATAAACCAAGTATCACTAATAGAATGAAAAGAAACGGCAATACGAAAGGGAAAAAGAACGGGTAAACTTACGACGAGGTAGCCTAGCAGGTAGGCGTGGGAAAATCCGTTCTTTGATCATTTTTTCCTCATCCAAGAGGAAGGACCTATCCCTCAAGTTTAACGGTAGGACGGCCGCCGCGGCAAGGTGAGAGATCTCCCCATCCAGCAAAATGGGGACTGCCTTCGACCAGGCTTCAGGAGATGTGAAGTGCTTGGGAACTTTTTTCGTCGAAAGGTTACGGCGACTGCTGGCTGGCACATCTCGGTCCCACTCGCCACCAGTAAAAAACCAACTATTTTTCCACCTCTTGTTTGAAGTGGGAAAACCCCATATAAAACCTTTCTTCTTATCGTCACCTGAAATCTCCACCTGACCAGGGTTCGCCGCACCCTCAGGGATCCAGTTCTCTACAGGTGAAGAGAGAAGGAAATACGTGCCACCATTGCCCGCCTGTCTTAATGTGTAAAAATAATGGATCTCGCGAGGTGTAGGAGGCCCATAACCTTTCAACTTCCACATTAGGCACAGGCACATCAGTATCCTATAACTGTTTAGGGCGAGTTGTGCCGACGTAATTCGGGCCTCCGCGAGGAACCTGGCGATGAAAGGCTGAAGGGGAAGGGTTACCCCACAGCTGAGCATGGCACCATAAACAGCGACCGCATTCTCGGGGGGATTCCAGACGGCTCGATCACCAGGTGGCATCAAGGTCACCGAGTCTGGAATAGCGAAACGACTCTTGTACTTGAGGAGCTCGCCTTGGCCAACCACATTGACTTCCATATCGAAAGAGCACGGATGATCTAACAAAAAAAGCAGCCTATCTTGTTGATGAGCTTCAACGTCAGAATCAACAGTCGTCTGCGCATCCAGTAGGGACTCACGAGGAGCCCTAAAGGCGCGTCGTTTGCTACCACTTGATTTAGAAGACTTTGGCATCACTGGAGAATCACTAATGGAGGACAAAGGAGAAATATTAGGGATAAAATTATCTTCAGAAGATGGAACGAAAACAGAAAGTGGAACCGGAGAATCCGGGTGAAAATTACGAATCAAAGATTCGATTTTGTCCGCAGTACATTTATCACCAAGCTCTATAGCTTGCATCATCTGATTAAAAAGAACAGAACGCAAGGAGGGATCCATGAAAACTCACCAGAAAAACCCTAGGTTCGAAGGATGAGCAAGAAGATTGAGAACATCGAAGTTGCAAGCACGATCGATTTCGAAGCAAGTCGTCTGACAGGGAAACGAAATGGAAGAAATTCATGACAGAGATTTCTGAGGGAGATGAAGGAACTCTGTTTTGAGAGAAGGAGAAAATAGAAAAATAAATGGAGAGAGCAAAGTGGAGAAGAAGAAGCGATCGGGCCTTAAAAAGAGGGAATTTTGAAATTCAAAAAGAAAAAAAGGGAGAGAAAATCAAATAAAAGATATGCAATTAATGTGAGTGACGGCTACAGTAACTAGCCACAACAGTCACCACCAAACATTGGACAGGTGGCGTCTCGGGGATCACCAAGCAGTCAAAATGTCCCGTCACCTGTCAAGTAAGTGGAAGCGTTGAAAGTTGTGTGGTTAAAATTAAAAGCTTACACCGGAAGAATCAACCAATCGATGCAACGTGTGATGAAAAGAAGAAAGAGGGAGTTAATTACAAAAGGCGCCAAAATCTTAAAGGCATAGATATAAATACTGCTCGCAGAGGCAAGCGAAGTAAAAGGAGCAAGTCATTCGCCCAGCTCGAAGTATTTATGGGGGTATTGTTGTATGTATAAATTCGCCAAACAGACACGTCACCAAAGGAATCAATAAATGATGAAGAAAAGGTTGCCACATCACTTGTTGACCGGGTCAAGGGAGAAAATGTGGCCGGTCAGAATATCAACGTCCTAAATCAATAGTCAAAGATATGGTTGCCAGAGCTGGATATATACTCGCCAAAGGTAGAAACGTGGTCGCCAAAGAATAAAACCCAGAAGTGAAGGTACTCGCTACATCAGCATGCTGGGCCCAAAGCAACTTGGCAGAAACACAGAAATAAAACCCTAGCCTCTAGAAGACCCATGATAACAAGGGATCGCAAAAAGGAAAGAAGATAAAGCATGTCTGGATCCGTGAGAACATGGGAATCCTAGTACGAATCAAAGGGGGAATCCTACCACCAACACGGCTAAAAACAAGGGGAAACCCTAATTAACGTATATAAATAGAACCATCTATCTCATGAGAAAGGGGTTCAGAAACCTAGAGAGAAAAGAGCAATTGTACGAGAGAATTGAGTGTGTAACAGAGCAATAGAATCGAGTATTATATTTCTGCCCTCTCAGGCGCCGTGGTTTTTTCCCATTCAAGGGTTTTCCACGTAAAAACTGTCTCTTGCATGCATTCTTGATCTTCTCGTTTTAAACTAAATTAATATAACTGTTGAGTGCGTGGCAATCCAAATTTCACCGTCAACAAATATTATCATATGGATATTTTGAGGTATTGGATATTAAATCTTAACGTTAAGTTTTCGATAGTGTCTACTGAAACATAGATTCTGGACAAGTCAAAATATCCAAGTTTAAAATGTGGTAATATGAGTAAATATGGTAACTAGGAGAGCTATAGGCGGTCTATGAGCTCTTAGGGATTACTGATATTCTTCACGAGGATACACTATCTCTAATAAAATTGTCTTGGATACGAATGAGAAACATTTACTTATTCTATCTTTATTTAAGAGTGCAATTTTAGTTCATTAGTGGAATGAACTAAAATTAATAGATCGAACCTAAGTGAATCATTTGTTGATTGTGATTGGGTTATATCTATTGAAGCTTCAATTTAGATAGCCCGCCAAGATCCCCAATCCACACGAACTTGCATGGATCACTTGATATATTCTACCGGACTAATTTATTGGTCTATCTAGAATTATATTAAGGCATGTGGACTTGTTTCTTTTAGTAAGAATGGGCCTAGTTCACATGTGGACTTTTTATTAAAGTCCAATGAATTTAATAAAATGGAAAACAATATATTTCACATTGTAAGGATTCCCATTCTTTGATTGGCTTATTTCGTGGACAAACCACGTGTTGGGGTTTATTGTGTAAGGGTAGTTTAGGTGATTGAATTTTAAGCTCGAAGGCCCTTTCAAGACCTCAAGGGACAAGCACGCCAAAGGTATAATCTCTAGTGCTTGGTTCTCTTTGAAGAGATTTAGATTGCACACACACACTTAGCATTCTTGCATTTATGTGCATACTCTTCACATGTCACATTTCACACTTGCACTTTGATGTTGTATCTTGTTGTGTGTATTTGTGTCTTGTAATTCGTTTCCCGATAGTATTCGGAAACGTCCGTGCATGCACTAGAATGTGCTTGGTTTTACGCGAAGACCGCCTACGGAGAATGCCATTGGCTTCTCCTTGGTTTTCACCTCTGTTGGTGATCGGCGGTTATGATCGGCAGCCTGGCAGCCGAATGAAACCGCCATTTGCATCCAGAAGTGTCTGGAGCAATTCTGCGGTTACGATCGGTGGCCACGACTGCCGTTCATACCTGATCGATTTAATCTCTCGGTTTGATTCGGCGGTTGGATCGGCAGTTACGAAACCGCCGAATGAAACCGCCGTTATTCCCCTGTTCTTCTCGGGTTCAAGTCGGCAGTTATAATCGGTGGCCTAGCCGCCAATTGAAACCGCCGATCGGTGCGTTTCAAGGGCAAACTTGTCTTTTCACATGCCCTGTTCTTGATGTCTATAAATATCACACTTTCTCATTTTCTGAATACATGTTCTTTAATTCTAAGAACCATAAACTTCAAAGAGAGACATTTGAGAGAAAATCAAATCAAGAACACATTTTTAACACTCAAAAACCATTCTCATATGCATCAAATTATCATCTAAGCATTTTCTAGCAAAGTTAGGATGCTTGCTTGCATGGGTTTTGGTCAACACACTTTCTTTGGTAAGTTCTTCACTATTATCATATATAATTAGTGTTTTATTTATCATTGACATCTCTTATATTATTTGTATGCTCTTAGAATATATTCTAGATACAAAATAGAGATTGTTGTGTTGACATGATTGAGTGTTGTATTTTGATAGCTATCTAGGTTTTCATAATCTATGTTTAGCTAAGCTATTTGACATGTCATCTAGCTTTTAATATCTAGGATTGAATTTATTGCAAAATCATTATCCTAGATAAGCATATAGAGTAACCTAGCTCTAAATTGCATTTTGGATATTTTATATATTCACTTAGGTTGTATTATCTCTTCTTAGATAATTAAGTCTTGTGTTGCTATCGAGATTAGATAGCTTAAATCACAAGCAATTGGACTAGGTCCACTTATACCGGGATTAGGTAGTTATGATGATTATTGATCGGGATTAGATCATTAAACTGGGATTAGGTTGTAATCATTTCAATTAGTGAATTCGAGGTTCGTGTGTGGCACACATAACAGCCCGTTGTTTTTCCCGTGAGGGTTTCCACGTAAATATCAAGTGTTATTTACATTCCGCACCTTATTACACTTGTTATATTATTGTGACTAGTTAGGGGCATTTTCATAAAATTGACATACATGCGAAAATTGGGTAATAACGATTAAAATCTATTCACCCCCCCCCCCCCTCTAGATTAATATTAGATCACACCGTTAATTTGTTTCAATTGGTATTAGAGCGGGTTCCTAGATATACTTAGGTGATCCTAGCTCATTTTTGGTGTGTTTTGCATTGTGTGTGTTTTTTGATTTATTCATACATTTTGCATTCATCTCATTTGCATTCATCCAAACACTATGAGTGATTTCGGGATGAGCAAAGAGGGAGCATCGAGTGTGAGGCCACCGTTGCTCACCGGCGATAATTACTCCTCATGGAAGGGGAAGATGGAAGCATACTTATGCCAAATCCATGATAGGGTGTGGATCGCGCCTGAAGATGGATATGCTCCACCTATGATGACTCCTACGGATGGAGGAGAAGAGGTTCTCAAGCCTAAGGCACAGTGGAGTCCTCAAGAATTTATTGACTCCATGTGGAACAACAAGGCCATACATGCCATTCGATGTGCAGTGAGTGAAAATCAATACAAACTGATTCAAATTACTAGGATTGGTAAAGAGGCATGGGACATCCTAGAAGTTGCATATGAAGGCACCGAGGTTATCAAGGACTCAAAGCTTCAAGTCCTTCAAACTCAGTTTGAGACCATTATGATGGAAGAGCATGAGCAATTCAATGACTTCCAAGTGAGACTAATGGATATTGTGAACCTAAGTCACCAACTAGGTGATCCTTACTCGGATAGAAGAATAAAGCAAAAGATCATGATCACTTCCCGAGAGGTTCGAACCCAAAGTGACGGCTTTAGAAGAAAATGACTCCTACAAAGATATGAAGCCGAGTGAAGTCATTGAAGATGGTAAGGAGTCCTCCACTCCTAACAAGACCGTGTTTGTCAAGAGCTTGAGCTACAAAGAAGCTTCACCGGTGCAAACTCCTAGGAAAAAGATTGATCTAGGACAATGCTCTCATAGTGCACAAGTGAAGGTAGCTCCAAGAAGACAACCTCAAGCTCAAACTACAAGAGTTCCTCATGCTAACTTCCCTCAACCTCAAATCCATCAAGGGAAGAGACCAATCGTGCAAGCTAAACCGAGGAAGCAATCAAGTCTTGGTCAACAACAAAGAAAAATAGATCATATCCAACTACCAAGACAACCACAAAGACATGGGAAGGCTCCTATTCATGCAGAAGGATATGGTATGACTTCTAATTTCATCCATACATGTCATTTTTGTGGTATTGATGGTCATATTAGACCAAAGTTCTTTCGTTACATTAAATTATGTAGAGCTAAAAGCATGATTGAGAAGAAAGAGGCTAGAGTTAGAATGCATGCTCATAAGAAGGAAGAAATTCATTTATATGATCCTATGACATCTAGATCTCTAGAACCTTTCACCACTAGGAAGAAAATTGTTTCACCTAAGTGGATTAGAAAAGATGAACCCGCTTGCTATGAGACAAACTTGTCTCTAATAGGTTCAACTAAGTCCAATGGACTTAGTAGGTCCATAGGACCTCATGACCTTCATTGATGAAGGATGGTGATGACCCCATATGGGGAACTCAAGCAAAGAGAGCTATTTTGTATTCTTGTCACTTGCAAAAATTTGAAATATCTTATGCTTCCTTTTTAATTGCTTGAGTAAGCTTGGTTGCACATATGTATATATGTTTTCAATTCAATAAGTGTGAACCATGCTTGTTTACAATCCGGGTCATATTTATGTTCAAACATGCATTTTTGGACTAGGAGATCTACATAGGAAGTAAGATTTGAATGACCTATAGTTATCTCCATGACATGATGATTCTTTAATAACATGCTAATGAATATTGAAAAGCATGAAATTCATATGACATGCTCAAATGAAAAAGCATGAATTGATGATTGCATATTCTTAAAATGCAAAACTTGTGTGAAAAAGCTTATGAGACTCAAAATGGATAAAAGATCTTGTATCCGTTTAAAGGATTGTATAATCCAATTGTCTCTCTTTCTTTAATAGTTGAACATGGCTACTTTCATACGGGTTTCTCACCCGGAAAAATCAAATAGGGTGCAAAGTCGTTCATGCTATGTTTCGCTTATAAAGTTGGATATAGTTGTTCTTAAATTGAAATCAATGAAATATCTATATCTTTGCTTTACTCATGACAATGGTGAAATTGGTTTGAATTCTTTTTGAAACCTTTGTCATTTGCTTTGCCAAATAGCATTGTATTTTGGACTTGAATGCTACATGTCTTGTATGCAAAGCATGTTTGATTCACACATCTTCTTTAAATAAATCTCCTTGTTTCTCTTCAATTACTTGGGATGCATAAAGTGACTTATATGATTATGCAAATATCTTGCATGCTACTATCTCTCTTTGCTAAGAGTGACCCGGTTGGGGACTACTCCTTTGCCTATATCATGACAAAAAGATGGAGTAGAATGTGGTAAGGGGAGTTGCAAATTGTAGTAGCAATTGTGCATGTTGGGGAGAATATACATTGAGGGGGAGTAACCCGTTGAGGGGGAACATTGCATACACATACATTGCATGATGTTGTGCTTAAATTCTTAAATGCAAATGCTTGTTTTATCCTCACTTGATCATCTCACATACTCTTGCTTTGGAAAGTATAATCTTTTGTTTTGAAGGGTTGATACTTCTACAAGGGATTGAAGAATTAAAGTTTTTTATATTTTTATATCTCTTTGTAATGTAGAATATCATTGTCCCGTAGATTCAATTATGTTTGTGAGGATCAATGTGAGTGGTGGTTTTGTCACGAAATAGCCAAATGGGGAGATTGTAAGGATTCCCATTCTTTGATTGGCTTATTTCGTGGACAAACCACGTGTTGGGGTTTGTTGTGTAAGGGTAGTTTAGGTGGTTGAACTTTAAGCTCGAACGCCCTTTCAAGACCTCAAGGGATTGTGCATGTTGGGGAGAATATACATTGAGGGGGAGTAACCCTTTGAGTGGGGAGCATTACATACACATACATTGCATGATGTTGTGCTTAAATTCTTAAATGCAAATGCTTGTTTTATCCTCACTTGATCATCTCACATACTCTTGCTTTGGAAAGTATAATCTTTTGTTTTGAAGGGTTGATAGTTCTACAAGGGATTGAAGACTTGAAGTTTTTTATATTTTTATATCTCTTTGTAATGCAGAATATCTTTGTTATCCCGTAGATTCAATTATGTTTGTGAGGATCAATGTGAGTGGTGGTTTTGTCACGAAATAGCCAAAGGGGGAGTTTGTAAGGAGTCCCATTCTTTGATTGGCTTATTTCATCGACAAACCACGTGTTGGGGTTTATTGTTTAGGGGTAGTTTAGGTGATTGAACTTTAAGCTCAAACGCCATTTCAAGACCTCAAGGGACATGTTGGGGAGAATATACATTGAGGGGGAGTAACCCGTTGAGGGGGGAGCATTACATACACATACATTGCATGATGTTGTGCTTAAATTCTTAAATGCAAATGCTTGTTTTATCCTCACTTGATCATCTCACATACTCTTGCTTTGGAAAGTATAATCTTTTGTTTTGAAGGGTTGATAGTTCTACAAGAGATTGAAGACTTGAAGTTTTTTATACTTTTATATCTCTTTGTAATGTAGAATATCTTGGTTATCCCATAGATTCAATTATGTTTGTGAGGATCAATGTGAGTGGTGGTTTTGTCACGAAATAGCGAAAGGGGGAGATTGTAAGGATTCCCATTCTTTGATTGGCTTATTTCGTGGACAAACCACGTGTTGGGGTTTGTTGTGTAAGGGTAGTTTAGGTGGTTGAACTTTAAGCTCGAACGCCCTTTCAAGACCTCAAGGGATTGTGCATGTTGGGGAGAATATACATTGAGGGGGAGTAACCCTTTGAGTGGGGAGCATTACATACACATACATTGCATGATGTTGTGCTTAAATTCTTAAATGCAAATGCTTGTTTTATCCTCACTTGATCATCTCACATACTCTTGCTTTGGAAAGTATAATCTTTTGTTTTGAAGGGTTGATAGTTCTACAAGAGATTGAAGACTTGAAGTTTTTTATATTTTTATATCTCTTTGTAATGTAGAATATCTTTGTTATCCCGTAGATTCAATTATGTTTGTGAGGATCAATGTGAGTGGTGGTTTTGTCACGAAATAGCCAAAGGGGGAGATTGCAAGGATTCCCATTCTTTGATTGGCTTATTTCGTGGACAAACAACGTGTTGGGGTTTATTGTGTAAGGGTAGTTTAGGTGATTGAACTTTAAGCTCAAAGTCCCTTTCAAGACCTCAAGGGATTGTGCATGTTGGGGAGAATATACATTGAGGGGGAGTAACCCGTTGAGGGGGAGCATGGCATACACATGCATTACATGTTGTTGTGATTAAATTCTTAAATGCAAATGCTTGTTTTGTCCTCACTTGATCATCTCACATACTCTTGCTTTGGAAAGTATAATCTTTTGTTTTGAAGGGTTGATAGTTCTACAAGAGATTGAAGACTTGAAGTTTTTTATACTTTTATATCTCTTTGTAATGTAGAATATCTTGGTTATCCCATAGATTCAATTATGTTTGTGAGGATCAATGTGAGTGGTGGTTTTGTCACGAAATAGCGAAAGGGGGAGATTGTAAGGATTCCCATTCTTTGATTGGCTTATTTCGTGGACAAACCACGTGTTGGGGTTTGTTGTGTAAGGGTAGTTTAGGTGGTTGAACTTTAAGCTCGAACGCCCTTTCAAGACCTCAAGGGATTGTGCATGTTGGGGAGAATATACATTGAGGGGGAGTAACCCTTTGAGTGGGGAGCATTACATACACATACATTGCATGATGTTGTGCTTAAATTCTTAAATGCAAATGCTTGTTTTATCCTCACTTGATCATCTCACATACTCTTGCTTTGGAAAGTATAATCTTTTGTTTTGAAGGGTTGATAGTTCTACAAGGGATTGAAGACTTGAAGTTTTTTATATTTTTATATCTCTTTGTAATGCAGAATATCTTTGTTATCCCGTAGATTCAATTATGTTTGTGAGGATCAATGTGAGTGGTGGTTTTGTCACGAAATAGCCAAAGGGGGAGTTTGTAAGGAGTCCCATTCTTTGATTGGCTTATTTCATCGACAAACCACGTGTTGGGGTTTATTGTTTAGGGGTAGTTTAGGTGATTGAACTTTAAGCTCAAACGCCCTTTCAAGACCTCAAGGGACATGTTGGGGAGAATATACATTGAGGGGGAGTAACCCGTTGAGGGGGGAGCATTACATACATATACATTGCATGATGTTGTGCTTAAATTCTTAAATGCAAATGCTTGTTTTATCCTCACTTGATCATCTCACACACTCTTGCTTTGGAAAGTATAATCTTTTGTTTTGAAGGGTTGATAGTTCTACAAGAGATTCAAGACTTGAAGTTTTTTATATTTTTATATCTCTTTGTAATGCAGAATATCTTTGTTATCCCGTAGATTCAATTATGTTTGTGAGGATCAATGTGAGTGGTGGTTTTGTCACGAAATAGCCAAAGGGGGAGTTTGTAAGGAGTCCCATTCTTTGATTGGCTTATTTCATCGACAAACCACGTGTTGGGGTTTATTGTTTAGGGGTAGTTTAGGTGATTGAACTTTAAGCTCAAACGCCCTTTCAAGACCTCAAGGGACATGTTGGGGAGAATATACATTGAGGGGGAGTAACCCGTTGAGGGGGGAGCATTACATACACATACATTGCATGATGTTGTGCTTAAATTCTTAAATGCAAATGCTTGTTTTATCCTCACTTGATCATCTCACATACTCTTGCTTTGGAAAGTATAATCTTTTGTTTTGAAGGGTTGATAGTTCTACAAGAGATTGAAGACTTGAAGTTTTTTATATTTTTATATCTCTTTGTAATGCAGAATATCTTTGTTATCCCGTAGATTCAATTATGTTTGTGAGGATCAATGTGAGTGGTGGTTTTGTCACGAAATAGCCAAAGGGGGAGTTTGTAAGGAGTCCCATTCTTTGATTGGCTTATTTCATCGACAAACCACGTGTTGGGGTTTATTGTTTAGGGGTAGTTTAGGTGATTGAACTTTAAGCTCAAACGCCCTTTCAAGACCTCAAGGGACATGTTGGGGAGAATATACATTGAGGGGGGGTAACCCGTTGAGGGGGGAGCATTACATACACATACATTGCATGATTCTGTGCTTAAATTCTTAAATGCAAATGCTTGTTTTATCCTCACTTGATCATCTCACATACTCTTGCTTTGGAAAGTATAATCTTTTGTTTTGAAGGGTTGATAGTTCTACAAGAGATTGAAGACTTGAAGTTTTTTATATTTTTATATCTCTTTGTAATGCAGAATATCTTTGTTATCCCGTAGATTCAATTATGTTTGTGAGGATCAATGTGAGTGGTGGTTTTGTCACGAAATAGCCAAATGGGGAGATAGTAAGGATTCTCATTCTTTGATTGGCTTATTTCATGGACAAACCACGTGTTGGGGTTTATTGTGTAAGGGTAGTTTAGGTGATTGAACTTTAAGCTCAAAGTCCCTTTCAAGACCTCAAGGGATTGTGCATGTTGGGGAGAATATACATTGAGGGGGAGTAACCCTTTGAGTGGGGAGCATTACATACACATACATTGCATGATGTTGTGCTTAAATTCTTAAATGCAAATGCTTGTTTTATCCTCACTTGATCATCTCACATACTCTTGCTTTGGAAAGTATAATCTTTTGTTTTGAAGGGTTGATAGTTCTACAAGGGATTGAAGACTTGAAGTTTTTTATATTTTTATATCTCTTTGTAATGCAGAATATCTTTGTTATCCCGTAGATTCAATTATGTTTGTGAGGATCAATGTGAGTGGTGGTTTTGTCACGAAATAGCCAAAGGGGGAGTTTGTAAGGAGTCCCATTCTTTGATTGGCTTATTTCATCGACAAACCACGTGTTGGGGTTTATTGTTTAGGGGTAGTTTAGGTGATTGAACTTTAAGCTCAAACGCCCTTTCAAGACCTCAAGGGACATGTTGGGGAGAATATACATTGAGGGGGGGTAACCCGTTGAGGGGGGAGCATTACATACACATACATTGCATGATGTTGTGCTTAAATTCTTAAATGCAAATGCTTGTTTTATCCTCACTTGATCATCTCACATACTCTTGCTTTGGAAAGTATAATCTTTTGTTTTGAAGGGTTGATAGTTCTACAAGAGATTGAAGACTTGAAGTTTTTTATATTTTTATGTCTCTTTTTAATGTAGAATATCTTTGTTATCCCGTAGATTCAATTATGTTTGTGAGGATCAATGTGAGTGGTGGTTTTGTCACGAAATAGCCAAATGGGGAGATAGTAAGGATTCTCATTCTTTGATTGGCTTATTTCATGGACAAACCACGTGTTGGGGTTTATTGTGTAAGGGTAGTTTAGGTGATTGAACTTTAAGCTCAAAGTCCCTTTCAAGACCTCAAGGGATTGTGCATGTTGGGGAGAATATACATTGAGGGGGAGTAACCCGTTGAGGGGGAGCATGGCATACACATGCATTACATGTTGTTGTGATTAAATTCTTAAATGCAAATGCTTGTTTTGTCCTCACTTGATCATCTCACATACTCTTGCTTTGGAAAGTATAATCTTTTGTTTTGAAGGGTTGATAGTTCTACAAGAGATTGAAGACTTGAAGTTTTTTATACTTTTATATCTCTTTGTAATGTAGAATATCTTGGTTATCCCATAGATTCAATTATGTTTGTGAGGATCAATGTGAGTGGTGGTTTTGTCACGAAATAGCGAAAGGGGGAGATTGTAAGGATTCCCATTCTTTGATTGGCTTATTTCGTGGACAAACCACGTGTTGGGGTTTGTTGTGTAAGGGTAGTTTAGGTGGTTGAACTTTAAGCTCGAACGCCCTTTCAAGACCTCAAGGGATTGTGCATGTTGGGGAGAATATACATTGAGGGGGAGTAACCCTTTGAGTGGGGAGCATTACATACACATACATTGCATGATGTTGTGCTTAAATTCTTAAATGCAAATGCTTGTTTTATCCTCACTTGATCATCTCACATACTCTTGCTTTGGAAAGTATAATCTTTTGTTTTGAAGGGTTGATAGTTCTACAAGAGATTGAAGACTTGAAGTTTTTTATATTTTTATATCTCTTTGTAATGTAGAATATCTTTGTTATCCCGTAGATTCAATTATGTTTGTGAGGATCAATGTGAGTGGTGGTTTTGTCACGAAATAGCCAAAGGGGGAGATTGCAAGGATTCCCATTCTTTGATTGGCTTATTTCGTGGACAAACAACGTGTTGGGGTTTATTGTGTAAGGGTAGTTTAGGTGATTGAACTTTAAGCTCAAAAGCCCTTTCAAGACATCAAGGGATTGTGCATGTTGGGGAGAATATACATTGAGGGGGAGCAACCCGTTGAGGGGGGAGCATTCAATACACATACATTGCATGAGGTTATGATTAAATTCTTAAATGCAAATGCTTGTTTTATCCTCACTTGATCATCTCACATACTCTTGCTTTGGAAATTATAATCTTTTGTTTCGAAGGGTTGATAGTTCTACAAGAGATTGAAGACTTGAAGTTTTTTATATTTTTATATCTCTTTGTAATGCAGAATATCTTTGATATCCCGTAGATTCAATTATGTTTGTGAGGATCAATGTGAGTGGTGGTTTTGTCACGAAATAGCCAAAGGGGGAGATTGTATGGATTCCCGTTCTTTGATTGGCTTATTTCGTGGATAAACCACGTGTTGGGGTTTATTGTGTAAGGGTAGTTTATGTGATTGAACTTTAATCTCAAATTCTCTTTCAAGACCTCAAGGGATTGTGCATGTTGGGGATAATATACAATGAGGAGGAGTAACCCGTTGAGGGGGGGAGCATTACATACACATACATTGCATGATGTAGTGCTTAAATTCTTAAATGTAAATGCTTGTTTTATCCTCACTTGATCATCTCACATACTCTTGCTTTGGAAAGTATAATCTTTTGTTTTGAAGGGTTGATAGTTCTACAAGAGATTGAAGACTTGAAGTTTTTAATATTTTTATATCTCTTTGTAATGTAGAATATCTTTGTTATCCCGTAGATTCAATTATGTTTGTTAGGATCAATGTGAGTGGTGGTTTTGTCACGAAATAGCCAAATGGGGAGATTGTAAGGATTCCCATTCTTTGATTGGCTTATTTCGTGGATAAACCACGTGTTGGGGTTTATTGTGTAAGGGTAGTTTAGGTGATTGAACTTTAAGCTCAAATTCTCTTTCAAGACCTCAAGGGATTGTGCATGTTGGGGAGAATATACATTGAGTGGGAGTAACCCGTTGAGGGGGAACATTGCATACACATACATTGCATGATGCTGTGATTAAATTCTTAAATGCAAATGCTTGTTTTGTCCTCCCTTGATCATCTCACATACTCTTGCTTTGGAAAGTATAATCTTTTGTTTTGAAGGGTTGATAGTTCTACAAGAGATTGAAGACTTGAAGTTTTTTATATTTTTATATCTCTTTGTAATGTAGAATATCTTTGTTATCCCGTAGATTCAATTATGTTTGTGAGGATCAATGTGAGTGGTGGTTTTGTCACGAAATAGCCAAATGGGGAGATTGTAAGGATTCCCATTCTTTGATTGGCTTATTTCGTGGACAAACCACGTGTTGGGGTTTATTGTGTAAGGTTAGTTTAGGTGATTGAACTTTAAGCTCAAATGCCCTTTCAAGACCTCAAGGGATTGTGCATGTTGGGGAGAATATACATTGAGGGGGAGCAACCAGTTGAGGGGGGAGCATTCAATACACATACATTGCATGATGTTGTGCTTAAATTCTTAATTGCAAATGCTTGTTTTATCCTCACTTGATCATCTCACATACTCTTGCTTTGGAAATTATAATCTTTTGTTTCGAAGGGTTGATAGTTCTACAAGAGATTGAAGACTTGAAGTTTTTTATATTTTTATATCTCTTTGTAATGCAGAATATCTTTGATATCCCGTAGATTCAATTATGTTTGTGAGGATCAATGTGAGTGGTGGTTTTGTCACGAAATAGCCAAAGGGGGAGATTGTAAGGATTCTCATTCTTTGATTGGCTTATTTCGTGGATAAACCACGTGTTGGGGTTTATTGTGTAAGGGTAGTTTAGGTGATTGAACTTTAATCTCAAATTCTCTTTCAAGACCTCAAGGGATTGTGCATGTTGGGGATAATATACAATGAGGGGGAGTAACCCGTTGAGGGGGGGAGCATTACATACACATACATTGCATCATGTAGTGCTTAAATTCTTAAATGCAAATGCTTGTTTTATCCTCACTTGATCATCTCACATACTCTTGCTTTGGAAAGTATAATCTTTTGTTTTGAAGGGTTGATAGATCTACAAGAGATTGAAGACTTGAAGTTTTTTATATTTTTATATCTCTTTGTAATGTAGAATATCTTTGTTATCCCGTAGATTCAATTATGTTTGTGAGGATCAATGTGAGTGGTGGTTTTGTCACGAAATAGCCAAATGGGGAGATTGTAAGGATTCCCATTCTTTGATTGGCTTATTTCGTGGACAAACCACGTGTTGGGGTTTATTGTGTAAGGGTAGTTTAGGTGATTGAACTTTAAGCTCAAATTCTCTTTCAAGACCTCAAGGGATTGTGCATGTTGGGGATAATATACATTGAGTGGGAGTAACCCGTTGAGGGGGAACATTGCATACACATACATTGCATGATGCTGTGATTAAATTCTTAAATGCAAATGCTTGTTTTGTCCTCCCTTGATCATCTCACATACTCTTGCTTTGGAAAGTATAATCTTTTGTTTTGAAGGGTTGATAGTTCTACAAGAGATTGAAGACTTGAAGTTTTTTATATTTTTATCTTTTTGTAATGCAGAATATCTTTGTTATCCCGTAGATTCAATTATGTTTATGAGGATCAATGTGAGTGGTGGTTTTGTCACGAAATAGCCAAAGGGGGAGATTGTAAGGATTCCCATTCTTTGATTGGCTTATTTCGTGGACAAACCACGTGTTGGGGTTTATTGTGTATGGGTAGTTTAGGTGATTGAACTTTAAGCTCAAATTCTCTTTCAAGACCTCAAGGGATTGTGCATGTTGGGGAGAATATACATTGAGTGGGAGTAACCCGTTGAGGGGGAACATTGCATACACATACATTGCATGATGCTGTGATTAAATTCTTAAATGCAAATGCTTGTTTTGTCCTCCCTTGATCATCTCACATACTCTTGCTTTCGAAAGTATAATCTTTTGTTTTGAAGGGTTGATAGTTCTACAAGAGATTGAAGACTTGAAGTTTTTTATATTTTTATATCTCTTTGTAATGTAGAATATCTTTGTTATCCCGTAGATTCAATTATGTTTGTGAGGATCATTGTGAGTGGTGGTTTTGTCACGAAATAGCCAAATAGGGAGATTGTAAGGATTCCCATTCTTTGATTGGCTTATTTCGTGGACAAACCACGTGTTGGGGTTTATTGTGTAAGGGTAGTTTAGGTGATTGAACTTTAAGCTCAAATTCTCTTTCAAGACCTGAAGGGATTGTGCATGTTGGGGAGAATATACATTGAGTGGGAGTAACCCGTTGAGGGGGAACATTGCATACACATACATTGCATGATGCTGTGATTAAATTCTTAAATGCAAATGCTTGTTTTGTCCTCCCTTGATCATCTCACATACTCTTGCTTTCGAAAGTATAATCTTTTGTTTTGAAGGGTTGATAGTTCTACAAGAGATTGAAGACTTGAAGTTTTTTATATTTTTATATCTCTTTGTAATGTAGAATATCTTTGTTATCCCGTAGATTCAATTATGTTTGTGAGGATCATTGTGAGTGGTGGTTTTGTCACGAAATAGCCAAATGGGGAGATTGTAAGGATTCCCATTCTTTGATTGGCTTATTTCGTGGACAAACCACGTGTTGGGGTTTATTGTGTAAGGGTAGTTTAGGTGATTGAACTTTAATCTCAAATTCTCTTTCAAGACCTCAAGGGATTGTGCATGTTGGGGATAATATACAATGAGGGGGAGTAACCCGTTGAGGGGGGGAGCATTACATACCCATACATTGCATGATGTAGTGCTTAAATTCTTAAATGCAAATGCTTGTTTTATCCTCACTTGATCATCTCACATACTCTTGCTTTGGAAAGTATAATCTTTTGTTTTGAAGGGTTGATAGTTCTACAAGAGATTGAAGACTTGAAGTTTTTTATATTTTTATATCTCTTTGTAATGTAGAATATCTTTGTTATCCCGTAGATTCAATTATGTTTGTGAGGATCAATGTGAGTGGTGGTTTTGTCACGAAATAGCCAAATGGGGAGATTGTAAGGATTCCCATTCTTTGATTGGCTTATTTCGTGGACAAACCACGTGTTGGGGTTTATTGTGTAAGGGTAGTTTAGGTGATTGAACTTTAAGCTCAAATTCTCTTTCAAGACCTCAAGGGATTGTGCATGTTGGGGAGAATATACATTGAGTGGGAGTAACCCGTTGAGGGGGAACATTGCATACACATACATTGCATGATGCTGTGATTAAATTCTTAAATGCAAATGCTTGTTTTGTCCTCCCTTGATCATCTCACATACTCTTGCTTTGGAAAGTATAATCTTTTGTTTTGAAGGGTTGATAGTTCTACAAGAGATTGAAGACTTGAAGTTTTTTATATTTTTATCTTTTTGTAATGCAGAATATCTTTGTTATCCCGTAGATTCAATTATGTTTATGAGGATCAATGTGAGTGGTGGTTTTGTCACGAAATAGCCAAAGGGGGAGATTGTAAGGATTCCCATTCTTTGATTGGCTTATTTCGTGGACAAACCACGTGTTGGGGTTTATTGTGTAAGGGTAGTTTAGGTGATTGAACTTTAAGCTCAAACGCCCTTTCAAGACCTCAAGTGATTGTGCATGTTGGGGAGAATATACATTGAGGGGGAGTAACCCGTTGAGTGGGGAGCATTACATACACATACATTGCATGATGTTGTGCTTAAATTCTTAAATGCAAATGCTTGTTTTATCCTCACTTGACCATCTCACATACTCTTGCTTTGGAAAGTATAATCTTTTGTTTTGAAGGTTTGATAGTTCTACAAGAGATTGAAGACTTGAAGTTTTTTATATTTTTATCTTTTTGTAATGCAGAATATCTTTGTTATCCCGTAGATTCAATTATGTTTATGAGGATCAATGTGAGTGGTGGTTTTGTCACGAAATAGCCAAAGGGGGAGATTGTAAGGATTCCCATTCTTTGATTGGCTTATTTCGTGGACAAACCACGTGTTGGGGTTTATTGTGTAAGGGTAGTTTAGGTGATTGAACTTTAAGCTCAAATTCTCTTTCAAGACCTGAAGGGATTGTGCATGTTGGGGAGAATATACATTGAGTGGGAGTAACCCGTTGAGGGGGAACATTGCATACACATACATTGCATGATGCTGTGATTAAATTCTTAAATGCAAATGCTTGTTTTGTCCTCCCTTGATCATCTCACATACTCTTGCTTTCGAAAGTATAATCTTTTGTTTTGAAGGGTTGATAGTTCTACAAGAGATTGAAGACTTGAAGTTTTTTATATTTTTATATCTCTTTGTAATGTAGAATATCTTTGTTATCCCGTAGATTCAATTATGTTTGTGAGGATCATTGTGAGTGGTGGTTTTGTCACGAAATAGCCAAATGGGGAGATTGTAAGGATTCCCATTCTTTGATTGGCTTATTTCGTGGACAAACCACGTGTTGGGGTTTATTGTGTAAGGTTAGTTTAGGTGATTGAACTTTAAGCTCAAATGCCCTTTCAACACCTCAAGGGATTGTGCATGTTGGGGAGAATATACATTGAGGGGGAGCAACCAGTTGAGGGGGGAGCATTCAATACACATACATTGCATGATGTTGTGCTTAAATTCTTAATTGCAAATGCTTGTTTTATCCTCACTTGATCATCTCACATACTCTTGCTTTGGAAATTATAATCTTTTGTTTCGAAGGGTTGATAGTTCTACAAGAGATTGAAGACTTGAAGTTTTTTATATTTTTATATCTCTTTGTAATGCAGAATATCTTTGATATTCCGTAGATTCAATTATGTTTGTGAGGATCAATGTGAGTGGTGGTTTTGTCACGAAATAGCCAAATGGGGAGATTGTAAGGATTCCCATTCTTTGATTGGCTTATTTCGTGGATAAACCACGTGTTGGGGTTTATTGTGTAAGGGTAGTTTAGGTGATTGAACTTTAATCTCAAATTCTCTTTCAAGACCGCAAGGGATTGTGCATGTTGGGGATAATATACAATGAGGGGGAGTAACCCATTGAGGGGGGGAGCATTACATACACATACATTGCATGATGTAGTGCTTAAATTCTTAAATGCAAATGCTTGTTTTATCCTCACTTGATCATCTCACATACTCTTGCTTTGGAAAGTATAATCTTTTGTTTTGAAGGGTTGATAGTTCTACAAGAGATTGAAGACTTGAAGTTTTTTATATTTTTATATCTCTTTGTAATGTAGAATATCTTTGTTATCCCGTAGATTCAATTATGTTTGTGAGGATCAATGTGAGTGGTGGTTTTGTCACGAAATAGCCAAATGGGGAGATTGTAAGGATTCCCATTCTTTGATTGGCTTATTTCGTGGACAAACCACGTGTTGGGGTTTATTGTGTAAGGGTAGTTTAGGTGATTGAACTTTAAGCTCAAATTCTCTTTCAAGACCTCAAGGGATTGTGCATGTTGGGGAGAATATACATTGAGTGGGAGTAACCCGTTGAGGGGGAACATTGCATACACATACATTGCATGATGCTGTGATTAAATTCTTAAATGCAAATGCTTGTTTTGTCCTCCCTTGATCATCTCACATACTCTTGCTTTGGAAAGTATAATCTTTTGTTTTGAAGGGTTGATAGTTCTACAAGAGATTGAAGACTTGAAGTTTTTTATATTTTTATCTTTTTGTAATGCAGAATATCTTTGTTATCCCATAGATTCAATTATGTTTATGAGGATCAATGTGAGTGGTGGTTTTGTCACGAAATAGCCAAAGGGGGAGATTGTAAGGATTCCCATTCTTTGATTGGCTTATTTCGTGGACAAACCACGTGTTGGGGTTTATTGTGTAAGGGTAGTTTAGGTTATTGAACTTTAAGCTCAAACGCCCTTTCAAGACCTCAAGTGATTGTGCATGTTGGGGAGAATATACATTGAGGGGGAGTAACCCGTTGAGTGCGGAGCATTACATACACATACATTGCATGATGTTGTGCTTAAATTCTTAAATGCAAATGCTTGTTTTATCCTCACTTGATCATCTCACATACTCTTGTTTTGGAAATTATAATCTTTTGTTTCGAAGGGTTGATAGTTCTACAAGAGATTGAAGACTTGAAGTTTTTTATATTTTTATATCTCTTTGTAAAGCAGAATATCTTTGATATCCCGTATATTCAATTATGTTTGTGAGGATCAATGTGAGTGGTGGTTTTGTCACGAAATAGCCAAAGCGGGAGATTGTAAGGATTCCCATTCTTTGATTGGCTTATTTCGTGGACAAACCACGTGTTAGGGTTTATTGTGTAAGGGTAGTTTAGGTGATTGAACTTTAAGCTCAAATTCTCTTTCAAGACCTCAAGGGATTGTGCATGTTGGGGAGAATATACATTGAGTGGGAGTAACCCGTTGAGGGGGAGCATTGCATACACATACATTGCATGATGTTGTGATTAAATTCTTAAATGCAAATGCTTGTTTTGTCCTCCCTTGATCATCTCACATACTCTTGCTTTGGAAAGTATAATCTTTTGTTTTGAGGGGTTCATAATTCTACAAGAGATTGAAGACTTGAAGTTTTTTATATTTTTATATCTCTTTGTAATGCAGAATATCTTTGTTATCCCGTAGATTCAATTATGTTTATGAGGATCAATGTGAGTGGTGGTTTTGTCACGAAATAGCCAAAGGGGGAGATTGTAAGGATTCCCATTCTTTGATTGGCTTATTTCGTGGACAAACCACGTGTTGGGGTTTATTGTATAAGGGTAGTTTAGGCGGTTGAACTTTAAGCTCGAACGCCCTTTCAAGACCTCAAGGGATTGTGCATGTTGGGGAGAATATACATTGAGGGGGAGTAACCCTTTGAGGGGGGAGCATTCAATACACATACATTGCATAATGTTGTGCTTAAATTCTTAAATGCAAATGCTTGTTTTATCCTCACTTGATCATCTCACATACTCTTGCTTTGGAAAGTATGATCTTTTGTTTTGAAGGGTTGATAGTTCTACAAGGGATTAAAGACTTGAAGTTTTTTATATTTTTATATCTCTTTGTAATGTAGAATATCTTTGTTATCCCGTAGATTCAATTATGTTTGTGAGGATCAATGTGAGTGGTGGTTTTGTCACGAAATAGCCAAAGGGGGAGATTGCAAGGATTCCCATTCTTTGATTGGCTTATTTCGTGGACAAACCACGTGTTGGGGTTTATTGTGTAAGGGTAGTTTAGGTGATTGAACTTTAAGATCAAACACCCTTTCAAGACATCAAGGGATTGTGCATGTTGGGGAGAATATACATTGAGGGGGAGCAACCCGTTGAGGGGGGAGCATTCAATACACATACACTGCAAGATGTTGTGATTAAATTCTTAAATGCAAATGCTTGTTTTGTTCTCCCTTGATCATCTGACATACTCTTGCTTTGGAAAGTATAATCTTTTGTTTTGAAGGGTTAATAGTTCTACAAGAGATTGAAGACTTGAAGTTTTTTATATTTTTATATCTCTTTCTAATGCAGAATATCTTTGTTATCCCGTAGATTCAATTATGTTTGTGGGATCAATGTGAGTGGTGGTTTTGTCACGAAATAGCCAAAGGGGGAGATTGCAAGGATTCCCATTCATTGATTGGCTTATTTCGTGGACAAACGACGTGTTGGGGTTTATTGTGTAAGGGTAGTTTAGGTGATTGAACTATAAGCTCAAACGCCCTTTCAAGACCTCAAGGGATTATGCATGTTGGGGAGAATATACATTGAGTGGGAGCAACCCGTTGAGGGGGGAGCATTACATACACATACATTGCATGATCTTGTGCTTAAATTCTTAAATGCAAATGCTTGTTTTATCCTCACTTGATCATCTCACATACTCTTGCTTTGGAAATTATAATCTTTTGTTTTGAAGGGTTGATAGTTCTACAAAAGATTGAAGACTTGAAGTTTTTTATATTTTTATATCTCTTTGTAATGCAGAATATCTTTGTTATCCCGTAGATTCAATTATGTTTGTGAGGATCAATGTGAGTGGTGGTTTTGTCACGAAATAGCCAAAGGGGGAGATTGCAAGGATTCCCATTCTTTGATTGGCTTATTTCGTTTACAAACCACGTGTTGGGGTTTATTGTGTAAGGGTAGTTTAGGTTATTGAACTTTAAGCTCAAACACCCTTTCAAGACATCAAGGGATTGTGCATGTTGGGGAGAATATACATTGAGGGGGAGCAACCCGTTGAGGGGGGAGCATTCAATACACATACATTGCATGATGTTGTGATTAAATTCTTAAATGCAAATGGTTGGTTTATCCTCACTTGATCATCTCACATACTCTTGCTTTGGAAAGTATAATCTTTTGTTTTGAAGGGTTGATAGTTCTACAAGAGATTCAAGACTTGAAGTTTTTTAGATTTTTATATCTCTTTGTAATGTAGAATATCTTTGTTATCCCGTAGATTCAATTATGTTGGTGAGGATCAATGTGAGTGGTGGTTTTGTCACGAAATAGCCAAAGAGGGATATTGTAAGGATTCCCATTCTTTGATTGGCTTATTTCGTGGACAAACCACGTGTTGGGGTTTATTGTGTAAGGGTAGTTTAGGTGATTGAACTTTAAGCTCAAACGCCCTTTCAAGACATCAAGGGATTGTGCATGTTGGGGAGAATATACACTGAGGGGGAGCAACCCGTTGAGGGGGGAGCATTCAATACACATACATTGCATGATGTTGTGATTAAATTCTTAAATGCAAATGCTTGTTTTGTTCTCCCTTGATCATCTGACATACTCTTGCTTTGGAAATTATAATCTTTTGTTTTGAAGGGTTGATAGTTCTACAAGAGATTGAAGACTTGAAGTTTTTTATATTTTTATATCTCTTTGTAATGCCTAATATCTTTGTTATCCCGTAGATTCAATTATGTTTATGAGGATCAATGTGAGTGGTGTTTTTGTCACGAAATAGCCAAATGGGGAGATTATAAGGATTCCCATTCTTTGATTGGCTTATTTTGTGGACAAACCACGTGTTGGGGTTTATTGTGTAAGGGTAGTTTAGGTGATTAAACTTTAAGCTCAAACGCCCTTTCAAGACCTCAAGGGATTGTGCATGTTGGGGAGAATATACATTGAGGGGGAGTAACCTGTTGAGGGGGGAGCTTTACATACGCATACATTGCATGATGTTATGATAAAATTCTTAAATGCAAATGCTTGTTTTGTCCTCACTTGATCATCTCACATACTCTTGCTTTGGAAAGTATAATCTTTTGTTTTGAAGGGTTGATAGTTCTACAAGAGATTGAAGACTTGAAGTTTTTTATATTTTTATATCTCTTTGTAATGTAGAATATCTTTGTTATCCCGTAGATTCAATTATGTTTGTGAGGATCAATGTGAGTGGTGGTTTTGTCACGAAATAGCCAAAGGGGGAGATTGCAAGGATTCCCATTCTTTGATTGGCTTATTTCGTGGACAAACCACGTGTTGGGGTTTATTGTGTAAGGGTAGTTTAGGTGATTGAACTTTAAGCTCAAATTCTCTTTCAAGACCTCAAGGGATTGTGCATGTTGGGGAGAATATACAATGAGAGGGAGTAACCCGTTGAGGGGGGGATCATTACATACACATACATTGCATGATTTAGTGCTTAAATTCTTAAATGCAAATGCTTGTTTTATCCTCACTTGATCATCTCACATACTCTTGCTTTAGAAAGTATAATCTTTTGTTTTGAAGGGTTGATAGTTCTACAAGGGATTGAAGACTTGAAGTTTTTTATATTTTTATATCTCTTTGTAATGTAGAATATCTTTGTTATCCCGTAGATTCAATTATGTTTGTGAGGATCAATGTGAGTGGTGGTTTTGTCACGAAATAGCCAAAGGGGGAGATTGTAAGGATTCCCATTCTTTGATTGGCTTATTTCGTGGACAAACCACGTGTTGGGGTTTATTGTGTAAGGGTAGTTTAGGTGATTGAACTATAAGCTCAAACGCCCTTTCAAGACCTCAAGGGATTGTGCATGTTGGGGAGCATATACATTGAGCGGGAGTAACCCGTTGAGGGGGGAGCATTACATACACATACATTGCATGATGTTGTGCTTAAATTCTTAAATGCAAATGCTTGTTTTATCCTCACTTGATCATCTCACATACTCTTGCTTTGGAAAGTATAATCTTTTGTTTTGAATGGTTGATAGTTCTACAAGAGATTGAAGACTTGAAGTTTTTTATATTTTTATATCTCTTTGTAATGTAGAATATCTTTGTTATCCCGTAGATTCAATTATGTTTGTGAGGATCAATGTGAGTGGTGGTTTTGTCACGAAATAGCCAAAGGGGGAGATTGTAAGGATTCCCATTCTTTGATTGGCTTATTTCTTGGACAAACCACGTGTTGGGGTTTATTGTGTAATGTTAGTTTAGGTGATTGAACTTTAAGCTCAAACGCCCTTTCAAGACCTCAAGGGATTGTGCATGTCGGGGAGAATATACATTGAGGGGGAGCAACCCGTTGAGGGGGGAGCATTCAATACACATACATTGCATGATGTTGTGCTTAAATTCTTAATTGCAAATGCTTGTTTTATCCTCACTTGATCATCTCACATACTCTTGCTTTGGAAATTATAATCTTTTGTTTCGAAGGGTTGATAGTTCTATAAGAGATTGAAGACTTGAAGTTTTTTATATTTTTATATCTCTTTGTAATGCAGAATATCTTTGATATCCCGTAGATTCAATTATGTTTGTGAGGATCAATGTGAGTATTGGTTTTGTCACGAAATAGCCAAAGGGGGAGATTGTAAGGATTCCCATTCTTTGATTGGCTTATTTCTTGGACAAACCACGTGTTGGGGTTTATTGTGTAATGTTAGTTTAGGTGATTGAACTTTAAGCTCAAACGCCCTTTCAAGACCTCAAGGGATTGTGCATGTCGGGGAGAATATACATTGAGGGGGAGCAACCCGTTGAGGGGGGAGCATTCAATACACATACATTGCATGATGTTGTGCTTAAATTCTTAATTGCAAATGCTTGTTTTATCCTCACTTGATCATCTCACATACTCTTGCTTTGGAAATTATAATCTTTTGTTTCGAAGGGTTGATAGTTCTATAAGAGATTGAAGACTTGAAGTTTTTTATATTTTTATATCTCTTTGTAATGCAGAATATCTTTGATATCCCGTAGATTCAATTATGTTTGTGAGGATCGATGTGAGTGGTGGTTTTGTCACGAAATAGCCAAAGGGGGAGATTGCAAGGATTCCCATTCTTTGATTGGCTTATTTCGTGGACAAACCACGTGTTGGGGTTTATTGTGTAAGGGTAGTTTAGGTGATTGAACTTTAAGCTCAAACACCCTTTCAAGACATCAAGGTATTGTGCATGTTGGGGAGAATATACATTGAGGGGAGCAACCCGTTGAGGGGGGAGCATTCAATACACATACACTGCATGATGTTGTGATTAAATTCTTAAATGCAAATGCTTGTTTTGTTCTCCCTTGATCATCTGACATACTCTTGCTTTGGAAAGTATAATCTTTTGTTTTGAAGGGTTAATAGTTCTACAAGAGATTGAAGACTTGAAGTTTTTTATATTTTTATATCTCTTTGTAATGCAGAATATCTTTGTTATCCCGTAGATTCAATTATGTTTGTGAGGATCAATGTGAGTGGTGGTTTTGTCTCGAAATAGCCAAAGGGGGAGATTGCAAGGATTCCCATTCTTTGATTGGCTTATTTCGTGGACAAACCACGTGTTGGGGTTTATTGTGTAAGGGTAGTTTAGGTGATTGAACTATAAGCTCAAACGCCCTTTCAAGACCTCAAGGGATTATGCATGTTGGGGAGAGTATACATTGAGTGGGAGCAACCCGTTGAGTGGGGAGCATTACATACACATACATTGCATGATGTTGTGCTTAAATTCTTAAATGCAAATGCTTGTTTTATCCTCACTTGATCATCTCACATACTCTTGCTTTGGAAAGTGTAATCTTTTGTTTTGAAGGGTTGATAGTTCTACAAAAGATTGAAGACTTGAAGTTTTTTATATTTTTATATCTCTTTGTAATGCAGAATATCTTTGTTATCCCGTAGATTCAATTATGTTTGTGAGGATCAATGTGAGTGGTGGTTTTGTCACGAAATAGCCAAAGGGGGAGATTGCAATGATTCCCATTCTTTGATTGGCTTATTTCGTGGACAAACCACGTCTTGGGGTTTATTGTGTAAGGGTAGTTTAGGTTATTGAACTTTAAGCTCAAACACCCTTTCAAGACATCAAGGGATTGTGCATGTTGGGGAGAATATACATTGAGGGGGAGCAACCCGTTGAGGGGGGAGCATTCAATACACATACATTGCATGATGTTGTGATTAAATTCTTAAATGCAAATGCTTGGTTTATCCTCACTTGATCATCTCACATACTCTTGCTTTGGAAAGTATAATCTTTTGTTTTGAAGGGTTAATAGTTCTACAAGAGATTGAAGACTTGAAGTTTTTTATATTTTTATATCTCTTTGTAATGCAGAATATCTTTGTTATCCCGTAGATTCAATTATGTTTGTGAGGATCAATGTGAGTGGTGGTTTTGTCTCGAAATAGCCAAAGGGGGAGATTGCAAGGATTCCCATTCTTTGATTGGCTTATTTCGTGGACAAACCACGTGTTGGGGTTTATTGTGTAAGGGTAGTTTAGGTGATTGAACTTTAAGCTCAAACGCCCTTTCGAGACCTCAAGGGATTGTGCATGTTGGGGAGAATATACATTGAGGGGGAGGAACCCGTTGAGGGGGGAGCTTTACATACACATACATTGCATGATGTTGTGCTTAAATTCTTAAATGCAAATGCTTGTTTTATCCTCACTTGATCATCTCACATACTCTTGCTTTGGAAAGTATAATCTTTTGTTTTGAAGGGTTGATAGTTCTACAATAGATTGAAGACTTGAAGTTTTTTATATTTTTATATCTCTTTGTAATGCAGAATATCTTTGTTATCCCGTAGATTCAATTATGTTTGTGAGGATCAATGTGAGTGGTGGTTTTGTCACGAAATAGCCAAAGGGGGAGATTGTAAGGATTCCCATTCTTTGATTGGCTTATTTCGTGGACAAACCACGTGTTGGGGTTTATTGTGTAAGGGTAGTTTAGGTGATTGAACTTTAAGCTCAAACGCCCTTTCGAGACCTCAAGGGATTGTGCATGTTGGGGAGAATATACGTTGAGGGGGAGGAACCCGTTGAGGGGGGAGCTTTACATACACATACATTGCATGATGTTGTGCTTAAATTCTTAAATGCAAATGCTTGTTTTATCCTCACTTGATCATCTCACATACTCTTGCTTTGGAAACTATAATCTTTTGTTTTGAAGGGTTGATAGTTCTACAATAGATTGAAGACTTGAAGTTTTTTATATTTTTATATCTCTTTGTAATGTAGAATATCTTTGTTATCCCGTAGATTCAATTTTGTTTGTGAGGATCAATGTGATTGGTGGTTTTGTCACGAAATAGCCAAAGGGGGAGATTGTAAGGATTCCCATTCTTTGATTGACTTATTTCGTGGACAAACCACGTGTTGGGGTTTATTGTGTAAGGGTAGTTTAGGTGAATGAACTTTAAGCTCTTTCAAGACCTCAAGGGATTGTGCATGTTGGGGAGAATATACATTGAGGTGTAGTAACCCGTTGAGGGGGGAGCATTACATACACATACATTGCATGATGTTGTGCTTAAATTCTTAATGCAAATGCTTGTTTTATCCTCACTTGATCATCTCACATACTCTTGCTTTGGAAAGTATAATCTTTTGTTTTGAAGGGTTGATAATTCTACAAGAGATTGAAGACTTGAAGTTTTTTATATTTTTATATCTCTTGGTAATGCAGAATATCTTTGTTATCCCGTAGATTCAATTATGTTTGTGAGGATCAATGTGAGTGGTGGTTTTGTCACGAAATAGCCAAATGGGGAGATTGTAAGGATTCCCATTCTTTGATTGGCTTATTTCGTGGACAAACCACATGTTGGGGTTTATTGTGTAAGGGTAGTTTAGGTGATTGAACTTTAAGCTCAAACGCCCTTTCAAGACCTCAAGGGATTGTACATGTTGGGGAGAATATACATTGAAGGGGAGTGACCTGTTCAGGGGGGAGCTTTACATACACATACATTGCATGATTTTGTGCCTAAATTCTTAAAAGCAAATGCTTGTTTTATCCTTACTTGATCATCTCACATACTCTTGCTTTGGAAAGTATAATCTTTTGTTTTGAAGGGTTGATAGTTCTACAAGAGTTTGAAGACTTGAATTTTTTTATATTTTTATATC
This sequence comes from Acer yangbiense, assembly GCA_008009225.1. Classification (NCBI taxonomy): domain Eukaryota; kingdom Viridiplantae; phylum Streptophyta; class Magnoliopsida; order Sapindales; family Sapindaceae; genus Acer; species Acer yangbiense. Next base: position 38,067,354 of record CM017768.1, read on the forward strand.
TCTTTGTAATGCAGAATATCTTTGTTATCCCGTAGATTCAATTATGTTTGTGAGGATCAATGTGAGTGGTGGTTTTGTCACGAAATAGCCAAAGGGGGAGATTGTAAGGATTCCCATTTTTTGATTGGCTTATTTCGTGGACAAACCACGTGTTGGGGTTTATTGTGTAAGGGTAGTTTAGGTGATTGAACTTTAAGCTCAAACGCCCTTTCAAGACCTCAAGGGATTGTGCATGTTGGGGAGAATATACATTGAGGGGGAGTAACCCGTTGAGGGCGGAGCATTACATACACATACATTGCATGATGTTGTGCTTAAATTCTTAAATGCAAATGCTTGTTTTATCCTCACTTGATCATCTCACATACTCTTGCTTTGGAATGTATAATCTTTTGTTTTGAAGGGTTGATATTTCTACAAGAGATTGAAGACTTGAAGTTTTTTATATTTTTATATCTCTTTGTAATGTAGAATATCTTTGTTATCCCGTAGATTCAATTATGTTTGTGAGGATCAATGTGAGTGGTGGTTTTGTCACGAAATAGCCAGAGGGGGAGATTGTAAGGATTCCTATTCTTTGATTGGCTTATTTCGTGGACAAACCACGTGTTGGGGTTTATTGTGTAAGGGTAGTTTAGGTGATTGAACTTTAAGCTCGAAGGCCCTTTCAAGACCTCAAGGGACAAGCACGCCAAAGGTATAATCTCTAGTGCTTGGTTTTCTTTGAAGTGATTTAGATTGCACACACTCACTTAGCATTCTTGCATTTGTGTGCATACTCTTCACATGTCACATTTCACACTTGCTCTTTGATGTTGTATCTTGTTGTGTGTATTTGTGTCTTGTAATTCGTTTCCCGATAGTATTCGGAAACGTCCGCGCATGCCCTAGAATGTGCTTGGTTTTACACGAAGACCGCCTACGGAGAATGCCCTTGGCTTCTCCTTGGTTTTTGATGTGTAAAATTGTGTTATAAAAACCTAACTCGCAAGTGCACGAATCGTGAGATAATTACAGCGACAAGTAGGGATCGTTCCCTTGAGGAAAAGTGATTTACCAATTAAACTAGTTCTAATTAAAGCTAAGCAATTAACAGTATCCAAGAGATTTGAAATTGAGCGATTGATTGATTAAGTGAATGATTGGTTTAGAACAAAATTATCTAAGAAAGCAATTAACAAGAATATGTGAATGTGATCAAGAGGTTAGAGGACTAGATCAAGAGGTAGGCTTCTACTCGCTCTGTAGCCTTATCCTGCTTCTCATCGAGGAGGTCTAGGTTGGCTCTCAACTTTGTTTCATTGTCTTCTGGTTCAAAATGTTGGACCATAAAATATGTTAGCCAATGTTCGATGCGTAAGACTGCTTCTGTTCCAAAAGCCAATAAGTAGAAGACTGCTTCTATTCCAAAAGCCAGTAAGTAGGGGGTTTCCCCAGTTGCAGTCCTCTGGGTAGTCCGATACGCCCACAGCACGTTTGGGAGCTCTTCAGCCCACATCCCGTTCTTTTGTTAAAACTTCTTCTTCAGGAGCTTCTTAATGGTTTTGTTAGTAGCTTCCACTAATCCATTGGTCTGAGGATGGGCTACTGATGCAAAACGGATGTTGATATCCTGTTCTTCACAGAATTCCCTGAACTTGGCATTGTCAAATTGTTTACCCAGATCAGTTATTATGGCTATTGGGGTACCGAATCGGCAGACAATGTTTTCCTTTACAAAGATCGTGGTGTTTGCCTCAATTATCTAAGTATGGGACTTTGCTTCCACCTACCGGGTAAAGTAGTCTATTGCCACTATGGTATACTTGGCTTGACTAGGTGTTAGGATTATGCTCGATAGCAAGAGTGTAATATTGTAATTGACAATCTTTTTCATATTAATAAAGTGATTTCTGGTTTAACAAATCTTATAGCATTTATAGTTTAATATTATAATTGTCAAAAGTAAATAATCATAAGGTCTAAAGACTATGAGCAAAGAAGAATTGTTCAAACATCTTGATATGTATGAGGAAGACACAATTCTTTAGTTAGCCTTGAATAATGTTCACAACTTAAGTTAAAGGTTAGGCACCTTTACCTTGTTAAAGTTGTAGAATTCTTTTACTAGCATTTGAGTGGGATCAAATGAGATATGATGAGTCTAAAATCATCGGAGGGTCTTTGAGTAAAAGAATCTAGTGCACTGGGTGCATTGAACTGGATCACAATGAAATACTTTATCTAGAACCGTCAATAGATAATAGTTTTTTCATTATCAGGACAATCGGAGAGTCTATCTTAATCCTAATATAAATGATGGACTTATGGTTGCAAGTGGTATCATTTGAGTTATCAATGAGTACGATTATATAGCATAGTCTATCATCGATAGTTTGGTGATATTCATTTGTTAATAGATGGAGGACTTTATTTATAGATATGGACATTGTGGCTCCATTTATTAAATGAGAGTATAATATCATCATATAGATGTTTTGAGGTAATTGGATATTAAATCTCAACGTTGAGTTTTCGATAGTGACTATTGAAAACATGGCTTCTGGATAAGTCAAAATATCCAAGTTCAAAATGTGGTCATATGAGTAAATATGGTAACTTGGAGAGTTATAGGCGGTCTATGAACTCTTGGCGATTACTGATATTAATCACGAGGATACACTATCTCCAATATGATTGTCTAGGGTATGAATGAGGAACATCTTCTTATTCTATCTTTATTTAAGAGTTCAATTTTAGCTCTTTAGTGGAATGAGTTAAAATTAATGGATCGGACCTAAGTGAATCATTTGTTGATTGTGATTAGGTTATGTCTATTGAAGCTTAAATTTAGATAGCCCGCCAAGATCCTCAATCCACACGGACTTGCATGGATCACTTGATATATTCTACCGGACCAATTTATGGGTCCATCTAGAATTGTATTTAATATATTAAGAATATAATTTGCACATTATTTATTTAATGGGCTGATCAATTATTTTAATATATTAATGAAAGGCATGTGGGCTTGTTTCTTTTAATAAGAATGGGTCTGGTTCACATATGAGCTTTTTAATTAAAGTCTAATGGATTAAATAAAATAAGAAAATAATATTAAGCCCATATATGTATAAGGTGGGCGGCAAGACTAGTCTTGTAGTCTAAAATATTATTTTATTTTATTATTTGATTAAATGAGAATTAATTAATTAATTATTTAATTAAGAAACAAAATCTTTTTCTGATCAGGAAATATGTTTCCTAGAGTTATACTATTGGTAGTAGTATACTAAAAGTAAAAGACTTATTTGGTAAGAAAATAAATAATAAGGTTTATTTATTTAATCAAATAAGAAAGTCTTTTATTTTTAGGATTAAACACTTATGAGTTGAATTAGGGTTAGGATTCAAAAGTTGATAGTAATTAGGGTAAAGCACAAACTCTCTTTGTTAGAGAATTCGGCCAACCTTAATTAAAATCAAGAGGAGAATTCGGCCAACCCTAGGAGAAAAAGAAGAAGAATTCGGCCACCCTATATAAGTCACCTTATAGGGTTCGGCCACCCTAGTGCTTTCACTTGAATTTTTTGATCAACTTCTTCTTCTTCTAATTCTCGTAGACAAGTGTTTGATTTTTTGGGCCAAGACACGAGAGAGAAGAGATTATTCTATTTTCGATAGTACACTAATTGCTTATACATCAATAGGCTTTTGTGTACAACTTCGAATAAGGTTCACACGAGTTTCGATCATTAGATTGAGAACTCAAAAGTGACCGGAATAATCTTTGTAGTCTTTTGGATGTTTTGTGACTAACGATAAGAAAAAGAAATTTTGTTTATCCATCCTCAGGTACGCAATTCAAAGAAAAGGGAGACCACGCTCCTAGATGATTCACGTTCGTGCTAGGATTGAAGATCTTGCGAATTACCATCGACTCAAGTCAATCGGATCACCCGACAAAAGGTATTATACTTTTATTAGTTTATATATTTTTTTAATTAATTTAAAGGGTTAAGGTTCATCAAAGGAAAAATTTTAAAATATACTAAATCGATTTTAGTCTCGCTTCCGCTACGTTGACCGTATTTTTCCCCTACACTAGGAGTAGTAGGGAGTGGCCTGATAAGGTCTAACCCCGAAATAGCGAAAGGGTAAGGTGTGCTGATTGAAGGAACTCTTTCCGGAGGTATGTGGTGGAGATTTGCTGTCTTTCGACAATGTTCACAAGATCGTGCAAACTGCTTCACATCGTGATGTAGAGTAGGCTAGAAGTGTCCCATTTTAAGAACTTGGTAAGCCAGGGTCTCACCTGACACATGGTTGCCGCAGTCCCCTGAATATACCTCGTTCAATGCCCATTGTGCATCATCTGAATGTAAACACCTCAGTAGTGGAAGGGATTTTCCTTTACGGTAGAGGTATCCATCTACTAGGCAGTACTGGGTGGCGATCCTCTTGAGCTTATGTGCTTGATCTGGATCTGCAGGAAAAGTTTCATTTCGGAGGTAGTCAGCTATAAGATCCATCCAGCAAGGAAGCCGGTTAACCGACTTCACTTCTACTCCTCTAGCTATGCTGGATCAGGGTGTCAGTTGGAATAGTACCCCTCTGGGCAATGCTTGTCCTCCAGTTGCAGCAATCTTAGCCAAGACATCTGCTCGGTGATTCTTCTCTGGAGGAATATATTCTATCTTCATACCCTTAAATCTTGTTGCTGCTTCCCAGACTTTTTTGAAGTATGCTACCATGTTATCACCCTTCGCCTGGTACAAACTGGATACTTGGTTGATTACTATTTACGAATCACTCCTAACCAGGAGGAAATCTGCCCCCAATTCTTCAGCTACTTTCATCCTTGCTAGCAAAGCTTCATACTCCGACTCATTATTTGTGGCTTTGAACTCAAACCCGAAACAGTGGCTGCATTCGATCCCTTCTAGATCAGTAAGGACGATCCTTGCTCCGCAGCCTGATTGATTTGATGCGCCATCCGTGTATAATACCCAGGCCTTACAATCAGTGGGCCATTCTGGGGATTTTGGAACTGGGTTCGGTACTGCGATGATATCTGGACTGGAGATCATTCTGAATTCTACTACAAATTCGGCCAAGGCCAGAGCCTTGATTGTTGTTCGTGCCTTGTACTTTATGTCGTACTGAGTGAGCTCTAGGGCCCAAAAGACCAACCTGCCTGATACGTCTAGCCTTTGGAGGAACTGTCTCAGTGGTTAATCTGTCACTACTGCAACTGTATGAGTTTGAAAGTAAAGCCGGAGCTTTCTGGATGTAGTTACAAGTGCATAAGTGAGCTTCTCCAAGATGGTGTAGTTTTTCTCAGACTTGGTTAGAGCACGACTCACATAGTAGATTGGTCTCTGGACTCCGTCAATACATTCTTTCACCAAGGCCCCGCTAGTTGCGGTTTCTGATACTGCCAAGTAAAGTTGCAGCTCTTCTCCTAAAAGGGGTTTTACAAGCAAATGCGGGTTAGCTAGGTATTTCTTCAAAGACTAGAATGCTTATTCGCTTTTTTCATCCCACTTCATCTTCTTCCCCTGCTTAATGATTTTAAAGAAAGGAAGACATTTATCTATAGATTGAGATATGAAGCGGTTCATCGCTGCTATCCTGCCAGTCAATCTCATTGCCTGGTTGAGGGTAGTGGGGGATTCAAGATCCATGATAGCTTTGATTTTTCGGGATTGGCCTCAATCCCTCTCTCGTGTTCCATGAACCCAAGAAACTTTCCTGCTGCTACCATAAAAGCACACTTAACGGGGTTGAACCTCATCCTCTAGATGCTAGTCGGTTGCCTAAGACTTGGTGATCATGTCGTCTATATACACTTCCATAGACCTTCCTATCTGTTGCTAGGACAACTTGTTCACCAAACGCTGGTAAGTGGCTCCAGCATTTTTAAGACCAAATGGCATTGCCTTATAGCAGTAGAGGCCTTGCCCACTGATAAAGCTTATTTTGTCTTGATCGGCGGGGGTGCATCATGATCTGGTTATACCCTGAAAAGGCATCCATGAAGCTTATAAGCTTTTTGCCTACTGATCAGTCTATTTCTATGCTTATAATTCACCTTGTTTTCCTATGTTTTATGCTTGTTTCTTTAGTCCGTTTGGTGGTTTGATATGTTTGTTGAGCCTATGTAGGTTGCCGTTTGTAGAAGTGAGGATGGATTGAGTGTGGAAGAAATGAAGTCAAAAGCCAAGGAAATAGTGAATTTTCGCAGCCTAGACCGCCCCATAGGCAAGTGTTTCAGAGGCGGCATTGCAAGAGAGCGAGAGTAGAGGAGTTCCATTGATTTACCGCTCCCCAGACCGCCCCCCAGGCAAGTGCCTACCAAGCGGTCTACCTAGCGACCAAGTCTAGAAGTGCTCCGCCTGATTTACTGCTCCCGAGGCAACTTACCTAGGCTACGGTATAGGGAGTGGTCACGCGTAATCAGGGTTGATTCAGGACAGCACGTGACCTATCTTTGGGAGTGTATTTAAAGTTGTTGATACAGTATTTTTCAAGGACGACCACAAGGGGATTAGACCGAGAAACACCATTCTTTCGGATAGAAATTCATTCATTCTTTCAATTCATCCATCTTTGGAGGATTCTTGGAAGCAAGAAGACGATGGAGATTTCAAGAGCATCTCACCATCATGGATTTTCTCTACATCTTTTCTATGTTTTTATCTTCTCCATTGATGTGTAACTAAACCTCTAACTAGGGGATTGATGTAACCGATTTTGGATAACTTTATGTAAACAATTAGTCTATCTTTTGTTAATCAATTGGGTTTTAGTTTTGTTTATTGAATTAATTGCTCTATTCTACCTTCTCTTATTATGTTGTGACCGTAAGTGATTTGAGTTTTGTAGCTTAGTTTACCCATGAGATTAGGGTTTAGATGTGGATGACCGTTCCATTTAAATCTGAATCAAAAGCTTAATAAATAAGAAAATTAATATATGCATGACCGTGCTATGTTGATTTGGCTTAGAGTTTTGTGTAAAACTTGGGTTTTGACAATTGCTCATGGGTATTTATTAAGCCAAGTTTGACAATTGTCAAAACCCAAGTTTTACACAAAACTCTAAGCCAAGTTTGACAATTGTCAAAACTGTAATGAGCAATCAGTGTGTGAGTAATAGGAAGAACCCTAGATCATTATTTCGTATTCGTTGCATGACCGTGTGCGAGTATTGGAAAGGATCTTCGAACATAATTGAATTATCTTGAAAACAAGCCCGTAAACTGGATTGAAGTGTTTAACGAGACTGATTGTGAGCATTGAGTGTCTAAGAAAGATGCATCGATTCCCTAGTATTTCTCTCCATATATTCATCCCTTGTTTGATTTGATTTGATTTGATTTTAGTCTTTAGTTCAGGTTCTCATAATTTAGGTTAATATTAGTGTTAACCCAAAATTGTCACCGGGGTGCAATTTCAAATTAACGGTTTTTGAGGGACCCGGATCTGATTAGACCTGGGCTAGCGGGATGCAGTATACCCCGATATCCCGCTAGTTCTTTGGACTCCGCTGGGTGCGATAATTACCTACTTGTAACGGACCCAGATCGGGGTAGATTGGGGGTAGCGAGGTACTTAGTGGCCTGATACCCTGCTGATTCTCGTAAATCAAGTGTTATGTTGGGTGTAAGTAGTAAGATGGATAAATTTCTTATATGGTGGATGTATAAAGCAGAAAAACTGTTGATATATATGTCGATTTAGGTACGATCCTTACAACTTGGTATTTGAAATATCAATATTACAGCATGGGAAAAAATAAAGCATATAGGGGAGCAATGGAGATGGAGCTTTTCGTGCCTGTCGATAAGTAGAAAAAAGTGAAGTAGGGTTTCGATCCCCTTTTCCTGTCATCACATGATTAATATATAGGCTCGCTTTCTTGCTGAGCACTCCTAGAACTTCGGTCTAGGGTTTCCGTGGTGCACGGATCTTCCTTTGAAGTTTAACGAATTCGTCGGGACACTGATCTCGAAAGATCAGGTGGTTCCTTCTTTCCCGGTTCCAAATTAGTTGACTCTTATTTAAAATAGGACCATACAGGGCGGGAATGAATGTTGCGTTGTATCTTGAGTTTTTATCTTGAACGGTGACGTTTAGTGTTTGCTTTTATATGTAGTATGCTCTTCAAGGTGCTCGCCTCCTACTTCAGCGGGGTCGGTCTACTGGGATCCTGGTGTATATCTTGCCATGTGTATGTCACGAGTTTTGCTAGTCAGGGTACTCCAAGTACCCCGCGTCCTTCTTGCTCTTCCCAACTCCGATGTTTGTAGATATCGGGGTTCCAGGTATCGGGGTACCAAGATACTCGGGGTAGTTGGATGCCAGGATCTTATGATGGTCGTGTCTTTAAGGCCCTTCTTTTTACGGCTTTCTAGTGTTTTCCTGGTTCCGGAGATTTTGGACCTGACCAAGGTGGGTAGAGGCTCTTATTCTAGCCCGTCAGCTTAGCAGAATCAGGACATCTTTTCCGCTGCTATTTTACACCCCGGCTTTCTTCTCAAAACTAGTGGAAAATTCTTTTTTGGTCCCCGTCATTTTTGGCGGTTAACAATTAGATTTCAACAAAATTCCAAAGAAAAGCATTATGCAATTTAGTTTTTTCGCATTTAAAGTGTAACCTTGCTAGATTAATTGGTTTTGACCGATAGAATCGCCGATCCCAGTGAACGAACTTTCTTAGTAAATTGAACACAGATTTTACTGCATCAGCTGCAGTGGAATCAATCAGTTGATCTATCTTAGGTAGAGGGAATCTATCTTTTGGGCAGGCTCGATTGAGGTCAGTGTACACATACGCCACTTCCCGTTGGACTTGGTCACCATGACCACATTAGCGATCCATTCAGGGTAGCAGGATTCCTTGATGAACCTGGCTTTTAGGAGCTGTTAACCGCCAAAAAAACGGTAGGGACCAAAGAAGAATTTTCCATCGGCCTTGAAAAATGAGTCGGGATAGACAACAGCAACCCGGGAACTGATCGCGCTCAGAATGTTTACATTTAGCGCCCCTTTTACCTTGTTTTTGTCATCGTTTTCTAAGCATTCTATGTGTTTACTATTGTAAATAAGTCTTTCCAGGTAAAATAGGCAATTCAAGGGCATCTTTGTTCATGGTGAAGAAAAGAGGGCAATTTAGGCAGAAAATAGAAGAAAAACAAGGCCGGCGAGTTCATGCACTCTGCCCAGCGGGATATAACCTGCCACACAAAGCCGCCGTCAGCCTGGCGAGTTCAGACACACCTTTCAGCTGGACATTTCTCACCGCAAGAAGCCACCGGAAGGAGCATCTTATCATCCGGCGAGTTCAGACACTCTGGCCAGCGGGCATAAAGCCGCCGTAAGAAGTCACCGTCATCTCTGGCGGGTTCATGCATAAGCCACGGCAAGACAAGTCCCACGGAACAAGTCTGTGGTGAAGGAATTGCAAGCCCGACGGGTTCATGCAGCGGGCACAAAGCCGCCGCACATACCCTCCGTCAACTCTGATAAGCTGCAAGTGGTCGAAGCTCGCCCCAAAAGTCAAGGAAAGCTGCCCCTTTTTCCACCTATTGCCCTTGGAAGGCCTTCTCTCTCATGCATACACACTTGCATTCAACAAGCTACTCAAGGAATGCTCTCAACTTAGAGAAAGATATACGTAGATTTTACATTTAGAGGCAGAAAGTTAGAGAGAAGATAGAGAGAAGTAGATATTGAGTAGATATTTTGTTCTTAGCAATCAAGAGATTTAGTTAGTTTCATGGCCACTTTCTAGGTTGCCAAACACCATATGTTGGTTACTTAGAGTGATCACTTCAAGTTGCCATAGAAGGGATTAGTTGCTTGGATTGCAAGGAGGATCATTTCCACTTCACAAGCTTGTCTATTGGTGATGTTTCCTTTGTTTGTATATCTTTGTAATTGTGATACTATGTGTAACTAATTCCTCTTGTTAGGGGATTGGATGTGATTCTTGTATTTCCCTTGCTTTATAATCAATCATATTGAATTAAACTTCTCAAGTTATGCATGTGTTCTTTCATGATTGTAAGAGTGGTGGTTGCAACCACCAATCTTCTTTATGTGCAATAACTTGATGAATTCATATGCATAAGACCATTTATTGCATATTCCTATTATAGCATTTATGTGGTAGAGATTACTAACTTGTAATTCCCTACTAGCAATTGAGTAATTCTCCTTTAATCACTCCCTAATCTTAGATTTCATTGTGATTAAGTAGAGAATTTGGTGCTTATAACTTATATGAATAAGTGCATGTTAGGAAGTGGTGATTAAGCCTAATGAATGATTGATTAGAAACTAGGATTATACTTGAATGGATCTATTCCCTTAACAACTTTTAATCTAGAATTTGAATCAAGTAGTTGTAATTGTTAATTAGCCAAATCAATCTTAGCATAGTGAATTTGTTAATCATTAGTTAATTTAATCAACCTTGTTTTAGCGTAATTAGAGAATTGTAGAATTAAGTGTATTTAAGCATCCTTATATTGATTTCCTCGTGGGAACGATACCCTTACTTGCTCACTACACTAGTTCAACGACTTATGCTCTTGCAATAGGGTCACTAGACTCGCGCGTCCCTTTAATATAACCAAGGTAGAATAGGTTAATTTATAGTGACATTTGTAGAACCGGTTCGGACGTGTCAGGAACCCCGCCTACCTACTAGTGGATTTGAACTTCTACCCACCCCGACCAGGTCCCAAAACCTTCAGGACTAAGAAGGCGTCAGGAAACCTCAAAATCAAGACCCCAGAGACATTACCGTTGTTAGATCCCAACGCATGTCTACCCCTAGGTATCCCGGTACCCCGATGTTTTTTGAACATCGTTTAAAAAAAAGAGCGAGTAGAAGGCGGGATACCTGAAGTATCTTGACCCACTAAAAGCTATTGGTGGACACACAACCATCAACCCCGCCCAAAGCAAAAGGTGAGTACACCGATCAACAAACCGAGAGGGAAGATAAGCCTTAAACGCCATCGTTTGAGGCCGAATGTTACACACATTACCGCCATTTAAGAGTCTCATTCAAATGCAAAGTCAACTCTTTCAATTTGAGAAGGAAACCACTGGATCTTAGGGATCAATTCCCCGACGAACTCGTTAATTGCCAAAGAGGGATTCGTAAATCACTAAAACCCTAGACCGAAGTTCTAGGAGTACTCAGCAAGAAACAGGCCTATATATACATCGTATATTTATAGAAAAATGGGATCGAAACCCTACCAGACTTTTTCTACTTATCGACAGACACAAAAAGCTCCATCATCATTGCCTACCAAGTTACTTTTGTTTTCATTGTTGTTATGATCATGCTTATGCTTTCAAATAGATTGTCAGTTACATTATATGTTATACTAAATAAAATAAAGTTGAATTTCATTACATCAAATCCCAGAATCTTTGTCATCATACTACTATACACCACACTTAGCTGATTTGTAGGAACCAGCGGGGTATCGAGCTACTAGGTATCCCGCTAGCCTAGATCCTTATGGAAGTCACAGTACTTATAGCGATTCCTCTGGTCATCCGGGATCTTTATAGGATCGGGCTTCCTGAGCAAACCTTTGTTGCGGATGGCGAGGTATATCGTCTCTTGGGATGCATTGAGATGGATGTAATGGTTGTACAAGTCCTCTTCTCTTGCTACCCGTGTTACCTTTCTTGGTAGAGGCATAGTTCTAGGAGGAGTCCTCATTACAGGATATCTATCCCGATGTTAGGAAAGAGGTGGTGGCCGGTAGGTACACCGGTTTAGAGGTTGATTCTGGAACTTCTTTATAGGTGCGGGCTTTGGAGCCACTTTCTTCGGACGCTTGGCTGATCGGGCTTTATCGTGCTCGACCTTGACCTAGAGCCATTCGTCTATGTCCACTTGTGCCAACGCCCTATCATAGGCCTCCTGGTAAGTTTCAGGTGGATACTTGGCAAATGACCAGAATAGTTTGCCAGCCCACAAGTTCCTTTTGAAGTTAGCCAAGGTCTCCTTATCAGTAAACACTCCCATTTGGATCACCTCTTTGTGGAACTTTTCTACATAGGATCTCAGTGTCTCACCCCGCCCCTGGATCACGTACTGGAGTAAGACGGGGTCCTTAGGATGAGGCTTGATCCCCTGAAATTGAGCACAAAAATCTGTAGTAAGCTTTGTAAAAGAATCCACACTACCTAGAGGTAACTTTCTAAACTAGGTGTTGGGACAGTCTGTTAGGGTTGAGGGGAACATCCTGCACATCGCTGACTGGGTAGCGTTCTAGATCTCAATTTGGTGGACAAAGCTCTCCAAGTAGCTCACGGGGTCCTCCGATCCAGAATATTTTTCAATCGGCATTTTGAATTTGTGGGGTAACTCTGCTCCTCTAATTCTCCTAGAGAAGGGTGCATTCATTTCCAAAAAGGGATTCATCCGGGTACTCCGGTGCTTCCATTTCCTTAGCTCTTCGAGTTCCTTTTCCATTTTGGCCATTTGGTCTTCAAGGTACTTGGACCTATCATGCCTGGATCGGGCTACTGAGCATTCATTGTCTGAAGTTTTGGATACCATGGTTGCCCCCCTACGCTCCTCCTTTTGAGGTCGGCTACCTCGTGGATTTCTCCTGGTCCCGGTACTGCCACCAACATCGGGCTGTGGAGCCCTCTTCTCTTCCGCCGGTTTAGTCGCTGGCAGGTTCCAACTGGGAGAGATGTCAAATGCTGATTTCACCTGTCGGGGTCTGAAATCTGCAGGGTGACTTGGAACTGGAAGTGGTGGTCCAAGTCTATCGAAGACTGGTACCCGGGTACTTGGTTTATCCTCTCCTACAATCCTAGGTGCTTCGAAAGGTATCCCTTGGGCGATCATCCTGAGACAGATGCTTTCCATATATGCAGTAGCATGCTGTTCCATAATATCCTGATTTGTCTCCTGGACCTCAAGGCCCTGGGGTGCGGAGCCCGCATTGGGTAGAGGAACCGGTGGCGGGATATGGCTTCTCAATCCCCTTCCCTTCTTTTAGTTTCTCTGAGTGGAAGCGAGGGAATAGGTGTAGGGAAAAATACCGTAGTACACGTAGCGGAAGCGAGACTAAAAATAAGATTTAGTGACTTTTAAAATTTTTCCTTTATGAACCTTAAACCCTTTAATTAATTAAACATGCATATACAATAACCAAAAAGTAGAATACCTTTTGTCGCGTGATCCGATTGACTTAGGTCGATGGTAATCCGCAAGATCTTCAATCCTAGCACGAACGTGGATCACCTAGGAGCGTGGTCTCCCTTTTTCTTTGAATTGCAAACCTGTGAATGGACAAAACAAACTTTCTTTTCTTTGTTAGTCACAAAAACAATCAAAAGAATGACTGAGATTATTCCGGTCACTTTTGAGTTCTCAATCTAATGATCGAAACTCGCGTGAACCTAGATCGATATCGTATACACAAGCTTATTGATGATTAAGCAAATAGTATACTATCAAAGAATAATCTAACACTCCTTTTTGTTTTAGTAGAATAAAAGCTTTCTATGAATTGAGAAGAAGAAGAAAAATTGTCTCCAGAACAACTTGTTGTGGCCGAAATCTATAAGAGCACTTATATAGGTGGCCAAATTTTCTTCTCATCTTTCACTTAGGGTGGCCGAAAATCACAACCTAAAAGGGACTAGGGTTGCCGCAATTCTCAAGCCCAAAAGAGTTTGTATTGCACCCTATTTCCTATTTAGTTTAAGACTTTAAACCCTAATTGAATTCATAAATCTTTTATTCCTTTATTTGACTAAATATAAAAGACTTCTTATTAGATTAAATAAATAAAATTAATTATTTATTTTCTTACCAAATAAGTCTTTTACTTTTAGTATACTACCAACAATAGTATAACACTAGGAATCATATTTCCTAATCAGAAAAGATTTGTTTCTTAATTAAACAATTAATTAATAAATTAATTAATTCTTATTTAATTAAAACAAATGAAACAAAATAATATATTAGGTTAAAACTTAACCTTGCCGCCCCACTTGAATAAATGGGCCAAAATATTATTTTCTTATTTCATTTAATCCATTGGACTTTAAATAAAAAGCCCACATGTGAACCAGACCCATTCTTACTAAAAGAAACAAGCCCACATGTCTTTCATTAATATATAAATATAATTGAGCAGCCCATTACTTAAATAATGTGCAAATTATATTCTTAATATATTAAATGCAATTCTAGATGGACCCTTAAATTGGTCCGGTAGAATATATCAAGTGATTCATGCAAGTCCGTGTGGATTGGGATCTTGGCGGGCCATCTAAATTTAAGCTTCAATAGACATAACCTAATCACAATCAACAAATGATTCACTTAGGTCCGATCCATTAATTTTAACTCATTCCACTAAAGAGCTAAAATTGAACTCTTAAATAAAGATAGAAAAGGAAGATGCTCCTCATTCATACCCTAGACAATCATATAGGAGATAGTGTATCCTCGTGATTAATATCAGTAATCGCCAAGAGTTCATAGACCGCCTATAACTCTCCAAGTTACCATATTTACTCATATGACCACGTTTTGAACTTGGATATTTTGACTTGTCCAGAAGCCATGTTTTCAATAGACACTATCGAAAACTCAACGTTGAGATTTAATATCCAATTACCTCAAAACATCCATATGATGATATTATACTCTCATTTAATTAAATGGAGCCACGATGTCCATATCTATAAATGAAGTCCTCTATCGATTAACAAATGAATATCACCAAACTATCGAGGATAGACTATGCGATATAATCGTACTCATTGATAACTCAAATGATATCACTTGCAACCATAAGTCCATCATTTATTTCAGGATTAAGATAGACTCTCCGATTGTCCTGATAATGAAAAGACTATTATCTATTGACGGTTCTAGATAAAGCTTTTCATTGTGATCCTGTTCAATGCACCCAGTGCACTAGATCCTTTTGCTCGAAGACACTCCGATGATTTAGACTCATCATATCTCATTTGATCCCACTCAAATGCTAGCAAAAGAATTCTACAACTTTAACAAGATAAAGGTGCCCAACCTTTAACTTAAGTTGTGAACATTATTCAAGACTAACTAAAGAATTGTGTCTACCACATACATATCCAGATGTACGAACAATTCTTCTTTTCTCATAGTCTTTAGACCTTATGATTATTTATTTTGACAATTATAATATTAAACTATAAATGCTATACGATTTGTTAAACCAGAAATCACTTTATTAATATGAAAAAGATTGTTAATTACAACATTACACTCTTGCTATTGAGCATAATCCTAACAATCTCCCACTTGCACTATAGCAAATGTATCATATCTCTCAAGCCCATGTTCTCTAGATGCCATCGAAAACCTTCTGAGGTAGAGCCTTTGTGAAGGGATCCGCTAGATTTTCTGCTGACGCGATTTTGGTAATCGTCACGTCACCTCTTTGAACAATCTCCCTTAAAAGATGATACTTTCTTTCAATGTGTTTACCTCTCTTGTGACTTCTTGGTTCTTTCGAATTAGCCACTGCTCCACTGTTGTCACAGTAGATAGTGATCTGCTTATTCGCACTAGGAACCACTTCCAAGTCAATCAAGAATTGGCGGAGCCAAACAGCCTCTTTGGCAGCCTCGCATGCAGCAACATACTCAGCTTCCATGGTGGAATCAGCAATACAAGATTGCTTGATACTCCTCCATATAACTGCTCCTCCTCCAATACTAAACACAGCCCCTGATGTGGATTTTCTAGAGTCAGAATCTGATTGGAAATCAGAATCTGTATACCCAACGGGAATCAAATCCCCTCCAGAGTATACAAGCATATTATCTCTCATTCTCTTAAGATACTTGAAAATATGCTTGACTGCCGTCCAGTGATCAGGACCAGGTTTCGATTGAAACCTGCTAACTATGCCAACAGCAAAACAAATATCTGGTCTAGTACAGAGCATTGCATACATGAGACTTCCAACTGCCGAGGCATATGGAACTCTACTCATGAATTGCTCTTCATGCTCATTCTTAGGAACTTGTTCCTTAGAAAGCTTGATTCCATGTCTGAAAGGTAACATACCTTTCTTGGAATCCTGCATGGAAAACCTAGACAAGATCTTGTCTATGTATGAAGCTTGGGATAATGCAATCGTTCTATTCTTTCTATCCCTTATTACTTGGATACCTAGAATAAAACTTGCTTCTCTTAAGTCCTTCATATCAAATTGTTTTGCTAACCATTCTTTTACTGATGTCAATACACCTACATCGTTTCCAATGAGTAGTATATCATCAACATAAAGAATCAGGAAAACCAACTTGTCGCCCTTAATCCTTTTGTATACACAAGGTTCGACAGGATTCTGAATAAATCCAAAACCTTTGACAGCTTGATCAAACCTTATGTTCCAGGATCTGGATGCTTGCTTCAATCCATATATGGATTTCTGCAACTTGCATACCTTTTCCACTTGGCCCTTTTCAATGAATCCCTCTGGTTGCATCATGTAGATGCTTTCGTCAAGACTTCCATTAAGGAAAGCTGTCTTGACGTCCATTTGCCAAATCTCTAGATCTAAAGATGCTGCAATGGACAAGAGTATCCTAATGGATTTAAGCATGGCCACAGGAGAGAAGGTTTCCTCGTAATCGATACCTTATTTCTGTGTATACCCTTTAGCTACCAATCTAGCTTTAAAGGTTTCCACCTTACCATCCATACCTCTTTTCCTCTTGTATACCCACTTGCACCCAATGGGTTTTATCCCTTTAGGCAAGTCTACAAGGGACCAGACTTTGTTATCGAACATAGATTCAATCTCAGATTGCATTGCCTTTTGCCAATGGCGACTATCAACATCCTCCATAGCTTCCTTGTACGTGTAGGGATCATCGTCGTCCGGGAGATTCTCCACTGATTCTCCCAGACCGATGTATCTTTCGGGTTGTGTTCTAACCCTCCCACTACGACGAGGAATGGTAGGTTGTTGATCTTGTGTTGGATCGGAACTTACAATTGGGTTAGGTTGTGTAACCTCTCGTGGAATTGTATCTCCTGACATCTCATTCAGGACAATTCTACTTCTAGGCACAAAATCATTCATATGGTCCTTTTCCAGAAATTTAGCATTTGTCGAAACAAATACTTTAAGATCTGAAGGACTATAGAAATAATATCCTTTAGTTTCTTTTGGATACCCTACAAATATACATGTTTCTGAACGGGACTCCATCTTTTCTGTCTTTCCTTTTAACACATGCGCAGGACAACCAAATATCCTTAAGTGTTGTAAACTAGGCTTGCGCCCAGTCCACAACTCATGCGGTGTTTTAGGAACAGACCTAGATGGTACATCGTTTAGAATGTATATAGCAGTTTGTAAAGCATATCCCCAAAAAGAAATAAGAAGTGTTGAATAACTCAACATAGACCTAACCATATCCAAAAGAGTTCTATTTCTCCTTTCTGCTACCCCATTCTGTTGAGGTGTACCTGGTGCAGAAAACTGAGAAACAATCCCATTATCAATAAGATATTGCTGAAACTCACCAGATAGATATTCTCCACCACGATCAGATCTCAAGATTTTTATGTGTTTCTCAAGCTGATTTTCCACTTCAGCTTTGAATGCTTTGAACATGTCAAAAGCATCCGACTTATGTCGCATGAGATGCACATAACCAAATCTCGAGTAATCATCTGTGAAGGTGATGAAGTACTCATATCCACCTCTAGCTTGAATGCTCATAGGTCCACATACATCAATGTGTATCAATCCTAAACATTCAGTGGCTCTTGCACCTTTGGCAGAGAACGTCCTTTTGGTCATTTTACCTTCCAAACAAGATTCACAAGTTGGTAGATCATCAACCTTTAAGTCACTCAAAGGTCCGTCACATACCAATCTTTTAATCCTATTAAGGTTAATATGACCTAAGCGTAAGTGCCAAAGGTAGGTTTCATCTGTTGATAATTTTACTCTTTTATGATTAGGTTCCGTTATTTCTGTGTCTAACGAGTGAGAGATATTTCTATGCAAAAAGTATAGACCGTTTTCCAATGTACCTTGGCAAATAATTTTGTCATTCTTACTAATAATAAAAACTTTATTAAAAGTAACCGAATATCCAAATTTATTTAAACAAGAAACTGAAATTAAATTCCTCTTGAATTGAGGTACATAATAAACGTCTATCAAATCTAAATGCCTTCTAGAATCCAAAAAAACTCTAATATCTCCCACTGCACTTGCAGACACTAACGTTCCGTTGCCCAAGCGCAAATTGATTTCATTCTTACTCAGTTTTCTCCTTTCTTGGAACCCCTGCAAGGAATAACAAACATGATTAGTGGCTCCTGAGTCTATAATCCAAGAATCTGTAGAATCAGCCAAAAAACATGTTTCAAGATAATTCACATTACCTTCTTCCTTCTTGTTCTGGGACTTTGGGCAATTTCTCTTCCAATGTCCCTTTTCACCACAAAGGAAGCATTTCCCTTTGATCTTGGTTACTTTCTTGGTATCCTTCTTGATAGGCCAAAGTTGCTTTTTCTTCTGTTGTTTCTTGACCTTTTGACGGGCCTTAACAGTAGCAACTTTACCAACCATATGAATCTCTTGACCTTTGCCTTTCACAAGGATCTTTTCAGCACTTTGAACATCTTGCATCAGGCCTTGTAAGGTGTATTCCTTTTTGTTCAAAGTGTAGTCCAATTTGAACTGATCAAAGGAATCTGACAATGAATTGACAACCATATCAATCTTTGTCTCACCATCTATCTCAACGCCATGCAGTTCAGCAATGTTGAGATGTGCTATGACTTTCATCATGTGATCTTTCACAGCCTGTCCAGGTTTCATCCTAAGATTCATAAAAGCAGTCACTGCCTCTCTCTTAGTCGTCCTAGACTTCATAGCAAACATCTCCTCTAGAGACATCATAATATCAGCAGCGGACTCCATTCCTTCATGCTGTTGTTGCAACACGTCGGAGATAGTGGCCATAATGTAACATTTTGCCATATCATCTGAAGTCTTCCACTGCTCATACTCATCTCTATACATTATACTTGATTCATTATTAGGAGCAGGTGGTTTAGGAGTAGTTAGAACAATCTTATGTTTTTCACTTTGCAGCAACAACCCAATTTTCCTTTTCCATGTGACATAATTATCTCCAGTTAAAGTGTTATCTTTCAGGATGTTCATAAGTGATGGGGTCATGATTTCTGAATAAAACAAAACATATATAAGTAAATAATCATGATAAAGCACTTTAAATATTTATCTTGAATTAAATAAATAACTCAATCATAAAAATTCAACGGTGATCCAACACCCATAAATGTTACGCCTCCTTTGGGAGTTCGCACCATTTACTAGTTAGACTAGGTCCCACCTAATTGTTAACATAACAACCAGCGTTTTCAATTTTAGCCTTGCAATTTTACTGACAAGAACTCTTGGGAGGATATCAATAAAATTACATTGAGTGTGTTACCAAGATATCGACCCTCAATTTTCTCTCCCGAAAATCCCTCCTTGGGGAGTAGATCTCGTTTGAGTCCATTGTCTAGTCTATCCTTGTAAGGAAGTATGTTGCTAAATTCCATTCATGGACGCCCCTTGGGGGGATTACCATAAATAATAAAGCTCAACCAACCTTGGAGGCCATAGGTGTTACAAAAACACCTTCTCCCACTCAATTATTTAAGGCGTGTGATTAAATCCCATAGAATGATTTACCAAGTTATCTAGATGCCAATTTAGATACCTAAATCATTCAATGCATGTTCATACCAAAAGAGATATATGAGTGGCACTCCTATTCTATATGTCATGTTATCATACAATAACAAATATTGTAATATTTAAAGCATAAATTAAATAGCAACAATTTTGGCCCATCCTAGAAAAACAAGTAAATTACAATTTGTTTTAGGAACACAAGATCTTCAGGTGGCCCATCAACCATAAGCTCATCCTTCGGCCTTCTCCTATGGGCGGCACACACCACAACCCCACAAAGGGGCTGCCATGCGCAGCCCATAAGTCCTCCAAGGCTGCCGTGCGCAGCCCACCTTGAGATGGGCTTGCCATGCGCAGCCCAATCCACTCCTAGGGTGCGCACGGTGCTCGTTCTCGGTTCCGGTTGCTTCGTTTTTCTTCGTGTCTTCGAATCTTCAATACTTGAACATATTACAGCAGTATAAAATAATAAACACTGCAGTATTAATATTTTTTTTTTTTTTTTTTTATTCACTGCAGTACTTTTACACATAAAATACTGCACTAAAACTTAATAAAAAAAAACTGCTGCAGTAATAATAAAAACAATACTGCACATATTAAAAAAAATAAAATAAAACCTAGCAACTACCAAGAAGGAATTATGGCGATGATAGACCACCCTTCTTGTTACAATTCCATAAGCAAAAATTACATTGAAAATCTAGGACCAAAATCGAGCAATAACAATCCACATAAACATATATAAATCCATACATCCACATGTAATTATATATTCGAATACCTAGAGTGTCATCTCTTTCTAAACATGCATAATCACAATAAAAAGAAATAGATCCACGTATATATACGTTAATTAATTAAAAGGGTTTAACCTAGGCTCTGATACCAATTGTAGGGAAAAATACCGTAGTACACGCAGCGGAAGCGAGACTAAAAATAAGATTTAGTGACTTTTAAAATTTTTCCTTTATGAACCTTAAACCCTTTAATTAATTAAACATGCATATACAATAACCAAAAAGTAGAATACCTTTTGTCGCGTGATCCGATTGACTTACGTCGATGGTAATCCGCAAGATCTTCAATCCTAGCACGAACGTGGATCACCTAGGAGCGTGGTCTCCCTTTTTCTTTGAATTGCAAACCTGTGAATGGACAAAACAAACTTTCTTTTCTTTGTTAGTCACAAAAACAATCAAAAGAATGACTGAGATTATTCCGGTCACTTTTGAGTTCTCAATCTAATGATCGAAACTCGCGTGAACCTAGATCGATATCGTATACACAAGCTTATTGATGATTAAGCAAATAGTATACTATCAAAGAATAATCTAACACTCCTTTTTGTTTTAGTAGAATAAAAGCTTTCTATGAATTGAGAAGAAGAAGAAAAATTGTCTCTAGAACAACTTGTTGTGGCCGAAATCTATAAGAGCACTTATATAGGTGGCCAAATTTTCTTCTCATCTTTCACTTAGGGTGGCCGAAAATCACAACCTAAAAGGGACTAGGGTTGCCGCAATTCTCAAGCCCAAAAGAGTTTGTATTGCACCCTATTTCCTATTTAGTTTAAGACTTTAAACCCTAATTGAATTCATAAATCTTTTATTCCTTTATTTGACTAAATATAAAAGACTTCTTATTTGATTAAATAAATAAAATTAATTATTTATTTTCTTACCAAATAAGTCTTTTACTTTTAGTATACTACCAACAATAGTATAACACTAGGAATCATATTTCCTAATCAGAAAAGATTTGTTTCTTAATTAAACAATTAATTAATAAATTAATTAATTCTTATTTAATTAAAACAAATGAAACAAAATAATATATTAGGTTAAAACTTAACCTTGCCGCCCCACTTGAATAAATGGGCCAAAATATTATTTTCTTATTTCATTTAATCCATTGGACTTTAAATAAAAAGCCCACATGTGAACCAGACCCATTCTTACTAAAAGAAACAAGCCCACATGTCTTTCATTAATATATAAATATAATTGAGCAGCCCATTACTTAAATAATGTGCAAATTATATTCTTAATATATTGAATGCAATTCTAGATGGACCCTTAAATTGGTCCGGTAGAATATATCAAGTGATCCATGCAAGTCCGTGTGGATTGGGATCTTGGCGGGCCATCTAAATTTAAGCTTCAATAGACATAACCTAATCACAATCAACAAATGATTCACTTAGGTCCGATCCATTAATTTTAACTCATTCCACTAAAGAGCTAAAATTGAACTCTTAAATAAAGATAGAAAAGGAAGATGCTCCTCATTCATACCCTAGACAATCATATAGGAGATAGTGTATCCTCGTGATTAATATCAGTAATCGCCAAGAGTTCATAGACCGCCTATAACTCTCCAAGTTACCATATTTACTCATATGACCACGTTTTGAACTTGGATATTTTGACTTGTCCAGAAGCCATGTTTTCAATAGACACTATCGAAAACTCAACGTTGAGATTTAATATCCAATTACCTCAAAACATCCATATGATGATATTATACTCTCATTTAATTAAATGGAGCCACGATGTCCATATCTATAAATGAAGTCCTCTATCGATTAACAAATGAATATCACCAAACTATCGAGGATAGACTATGCGATATAATCGTACTCATTGATAACTCAAATGATATCACTTGCAACCATAAGTCCATCATTTATTTCAGGATTAAGATAGACTCTCCGATTGTCCTGATAATGAAAAGACTATTATCTATTGACGGTTCTAGATAAAGCTTTTCATTGTGATCCTGTTCAATGCACCCAGTGCACTAGATCCTTTTGCTCGAAGACACTCCGATGATTTAGACTCATCATATCTCATTTGATCCCACTCAAATGCTAGCAAAAGAATTCTACAACTTTAACAAGATAAAAGTGCCCAACCTTTAACTTAAGTTGTGAACATTATTCAAGACTAACTAAAGAATTGTGTCTACCACATACATATCCAGATGTACGAACAATTCTTCTTTTCTCATAGTCTTTAGACCTTATGATTATTTATTTTGACAATTATAATATTAAACTATAAATGCTATACGATTTGTTAAACCAGAAATCACTTTATTAATATGAAAAAGATTGTTAATTACAACATTACACTCTTGCTATTGAGCATAATCCTAACAATAGGGTGATATGAACTTCACCAAGAATAGTGAGACCCGGAACCAATATATTGTAACGAAGGATCGTTTTCTAATTCAAGTTTATAAAACAAAGAAAATAAAGGACAGCGACCCGTTATCTATAAGGAGATAAGAATCAACGGTATCAGAAAATTGTAGACGCCACACTAAGGAATGAGAGAGAATTGTAAGTGATAAGTCAGAGATCAACGAACCAAAGAGAAAAACGCTATCAATATTAATTTTATCAAAAGTTCCGAAATAATACATCCAAGTGGCTCTTAAATACTAAAAGAAATCTAAACCCTAGACGAAAAAGAAAGTCTAAAACTCTAAGGAAATAAACTAGTCAGCCATTTAATTGCCTTACAATTTAGGAAATAATTAAAAAAAAACAGAAATATGTTAAAATTCGGACTCCTCTGACCCTAGCTTGTTCCACACACCCAAGCCTCTTTTTCACATGCCCAAGTATCTTTATTCAGCCCAATTAGTTGTCTTGATGATGTTAACTAAGCCTTGGTCTTCATGTTGTCCTATCTTGGACTTCAATATTTCAGAATCAGTCCATGTTTCTTGAATCAAGCCATTGAGTGCTTCTTTGAATCTCTTAGCCCTTGCCCTTGTTATTGGCCCAACTGGTACATGCAATGGATCTTTTGGTGTAGCCCCTTTATTCTCATCATTCCCTCCTTCTTGAAAAGGATTTGTCCTCAAATCGTCACCTACATCAAAAGAAGACAAATCAGAAACATTAAAGCTTGCACTAATATTGTACTCACCTGGAAGGTCTAGCTTGTAGGTGTTGTCATTGATCCTTGCAATCACTTGGAATGGACCATCTCCCCTTGGAAGTAGTTTAGAACGCCGCTGAACTGGAAGCCGTTCCTTCCTCATATGCAACCACACCCAATCTTCGGGCTCGAACACAACTTTCTTGCGCCCCTTATTTGCTTGGTTGGCATATTGCTCAGTTCTCCTCTCGATATTTTGCCGAGTTTTCTCATGGATTTGCTTAACAAAGTCTGCCTTTTCCTTTCCATCCAAGTTAACATGCTCATTCACAGGTAAGGGAATTAAATCCAAAGGCGTTAATGGATTAAAACCATACACAATTTCAAAAGGCGAAAAATGAGTCGCAGAATGCATACTCCTATTATAAGCAAACTCTACATGCGGCAAACAATCTTCCCATGTTTTCAAGTTCTTTTGTATTATAGCATGCAACAAGGCAGACAAAGTCCTATTAACTACTTCAGTTTGACCATCAGTTTGTGGATGACAAGTAGTAGAAAATAAAAGTTTAGTTCCTAACTTACCCCATAATGTCTTCCAAAAGTAGCTTAAGAACTTAGCATCTCTATCCGAAACAATTGTCTTAGGCATGCCATGCAATCTAACAATTTCTTTGAAAAACAAATCAGCAATATGTGATGCATCATCAGTTTTGTGACAAGGAATGAAATGTGCCATTTTAGAAAACCTATCAGCAACCACATATATTGAATCCCTACCCCTTTTTGACCTAGGCAAACCCAACACAAAATCCATCGAAATATCAATCCATGGTCCACTAGGTATAGGCAAAGGAGTATACAAACCATGAGGCTTAATCTTAGACTTAGCTTGTCTACAAGTAATGCACTTCTCACAAATTCTTTCTACATCACGTTTCATGTGAGGCCAAAAGAAGTGTTCATGCAAAACATCTAATGTCTTAGCTATACCAAAATGCCCCATCAAACCTCCCCTATGAGCTTCTCTAACAAGTAATTCACGCAAAGAACTCTTAGGCACTCACAACTTAGTTTCTCTAAACAAAAATCCATCATGCCTATAAAACTTACCAAAATCAGAATCTTCCACATACAATTCTTTAATGTAGTCAAAACCAAACAATCTTGCATCTAAAGTAGAAAGTAAGACGTACCTTCTAGACAAAGCATCTGCCACAACGTTTTCCTTACCTTTTTTGTACTTGATCACGTACGGAAACGTTTCTATGAACTCCACCCACTTGGCATACCGCTTATTTAGCTTGTGTTGCCCATTTAGATGCTTCAAGGATTCATAATCCATGTAAATCACAAATTCTTTCAACCAAAGGTAGTGTTGCCAAGTTTCCAATGCCCTAGTCAGAGCATACATCTCCTTGTCATATGTAGGATAATTCAAGGCTGCTCCACTTATCTTCTCACTAAAATATGCAGTGGGACATCCTTCTTGCATTAGCACAGCTCCAATACCTATTCCTGAAGCATCACACTCAATCTCAAAAGCTTTAGCAAAGTTTGGCAAAGCAAGCAAAGGTGCATTAGTTAGTTTTTCCTTAATCAAGTTAAATGCATTTTCTTGTTCATTACCCCACTTAAAACCCACATTCTTTTTGATAACTTCAGTTAAAGGTGCGGCTAGACTA
This sequence comes from Acer yangbiense, assembly GCA_008009225.1. NCBI lineage: Eukaryota > Viridiplantae > Streptophyta > Magnoliopsida > Sapindales > Sapindaceae > Acer > Acer yangbiense. Next base: position 38,092,712 of record CM017768.1, read on the forward strand.
CTAAAATCTTTCACAAACCTCTTATAAAAACTAGCCAGCCCATGAAAACTTCTCACTTGTCCTACATTTGTAGATTTCGGCCACTCCTTAATTGCCTTAACCTTTTCTTCATCAACCCCAATCCCCTTAGCACTAACAATAAAACCTAGAAAAACAAGTCTATCTGTGCAAAATGTACACTTTTTGAGATTAGCAAACAACTTTTCCTTCCTTAAAACATCTAAAAGATGAGTTTTTGCTATAAATCAAAATGTCATCAAAGTAAACAACCACAAATTTTCCAATAAAAGCACGTAAAACATGGTTCATTAATCTCATAAAAGTACTTGGTGCATTAGTTAATCCAAAAGGCATAACTAACCACTCATACAACCCATATTTTGTTTTAAAAGCAGTTTTCCATTCATCACCTTATTTCATCCTAATTTGATGATATCCACTTTTAAGATCAATTTTAGTAAAAACACAAGAACCATGCAATTCATCAAGCATATCATCTAATCTAGGAATAGGATGTCGATACTTTACAGTGATATTGTTGATGGCTCGGCAATCAACACATATCCTCCATGTTCCATAATTCTTTGGCACAAGCAATACAGGAATCACACAAGGACTCATGCTCTCACGTACATACCCCTTTTCCATGAGCTCACTAACCTGTCTTTGAAGTTCCTTTGTCTCCTCGGGATTACTTCTATACGCGGGTCTATTTAGGATGGGTGCTCCGGGTACAAAATCAATTTGGTGCTCTATTCCCCTTATTGGTGGTAAACCAATAGGCATCTCTTCGGGAAACACTTCATCAAAGTCCTGCAAAAGAGAAACAATAACACTAAGCAAAGAACGTTTAATTTCGTTAGTACTAAAACAAGCCTCTTTGTACAAGAGTACAATCATTGGCTGATTTGAAAATAAAGCCTTTTTGATCTCACCCTCTCTTGCATAGAAGTTCACTTTTTTTTCTCTCTCTTTTTTTCTCATCAGTTGAGTTATCTTTTTCTTTTTTTGCTGTTTCAATCTCACTTTCTTTTGTCTCTCTTTGTTTTGAACTCTCACTTTTTTTTTTTTACATCTTTTTTTTTTTTTTTTTTTGGGGGGGGTAAATAAATAGTATCATAGAAAGAGAGAAAGAATGTACAAAATACAAGGGGCATACCCCAGGAAAAACAAGAGCAAAAACAAAAGCTCAAACCAGCTCAAACATTCGAGCAAAAACAAGAAGCAAGAGCTAAACAAGGGCTCAAACAAACAAAAAAACACAAAGCAAACGAATCAACTAATAAAAATATTCCACTTTAAAGCAACATGAGGCCAATCCTTCAAGTTGATAGATAAGAGCCTACTACGAATAGTATCAATAATGGAACGAGTAACGACTATGCTGGTCTTATGAGGGCTCCCAAATATTCTATTGTTCCTTTCTCTCCAAATAGAGTAAACCGCCTCAGCAAGACAAAGCTTCTTAACAACAATGGAAGGAGATTTCCCCCTCCAATGTTGAGAAGCCCAAGCAATAAAACTAGGCCATCTCTGACCATTCCAAGGCCAACCACACATATCCTTCAAATGAGACCATATGACTTTGCTATAAGCACACTCAAAGAAAAGGTGGGCATGAGTCTCAGGGAAAGCGAAGCAAAGAACACAAAGAGTACCAACATGAGGAGTATAAGGATGAACACGGTCCAACGTTGAAAGTCTCCCTCTAATAGCTAACCAAAGAATGAAGCTCATCCTTGGAATGTTATGTGAATACCACACAAGCTCAAACCAAGGAACCAAAGGATAAGGAGCCTTAAGACTAGCCATGGTAGAGGCTGTGGTGTAAATACAATCAAGTGTAGGAAGCCACTTAATACAATCCTTTAAACTAGAATTAGGGTTGTAAGAAGGCATGTGGTTCTTGATTTCAAGGAGGTCAATCGACATAGAGCAAGGCCAAACCCACTGATCACCAAGAATAATAGAACTGACTTTAGCCTTATTCCCAAGACCTGAGTCATAAATTGCCCTAGAGCTCAAGTTTAAAAGAATAGGGCCATCGGGATGCCAATTATCAAACCACAAGGAAGTGCCGTGACCATTACCAATGATATGCCGAATCAATGGACGAGCAATGGGACGAAGCTTGAGGAGCTTTCTCCAATTCCAAGAACACGTTTGAGGAGCTTTCACCTCCCAAATACTCCTATCTTTAAGATGATGGGTCTTAATCCAAGTAGACCAGAGGTTATTAGAACTATGCACTAGATTCCACAAATGTCGAATCATTAGAGCTTTATTCCAAGAAACGAGATCCTTGATGCCAAGACCACCCTCATTTTTAGGAAGACATATATCAGCCCAAGCAACTTTCGCCCATTTACAATTTCCATCAACACCTTTCCACAAAAACGAGCAAAGCTTCTGCTCAATATTCCTCAGAACCTTTGAAGGAAGACAAAGGTGACTAGCCCAAAAGACTTGAATACTAGACAAAACCGAGATAATAAGTTACAACCGACCCGCATATGAAAGAAAACGATTCATCCAAGAAGAAATTCTGGTCGAAACTTTAACCAAAAGAGGAGAGCAATCAAGATGACTTAACTTTGAAGAAATGATTGGAATCCCCAAATACCTGATAGGGAGCGATCCAATGGTATAGCCAAAAATATTGATGAGCTGCTGCCTACTGTCATTATACACCATAGAAAGAAAAATATTACTCTTGGTTGGATTAGCTTTGAGGCCCGAGAGAGAAGAGAAATCATCAAGAGACTTCTTGAGAATGGTAGTAGAAGGAGTAGAACCATGACAAAGCATAATAAGATCGTCCGCAAAACAAAGGTGAGATAGCTTAATCTTGTCACACTTCCAGTGAAATTTAAAGTGAGGGGAATCTTGAATGTGCTTGGCTAATAACTTAGTGAGAACCTTCATGGCAATAACAAAGAGATAGGGAGACATAGGATCACCTTGACGTAGCCCCCTCTTACTATGAAAGAAACCAGCAAGCTCACCATTTATAGAAATAGAGAACTTAAGAGTTGTGATGCACGCCTTAACCCTGTTAATAACCTTCGAAGGAACATGAAAAACAGCAAGGGTCTCTAACAAGAAGTCCCATTCCACCGTATCAAAGGCCTTCATTAAATCCACCTTCAGAGAACACTTGGGAGAGCCATCATCTTTATGGTAATTCCTCATAAGCTCTTGGACAAGAAGGATATTATCACCAATCCGTCTTCCAGCCACAAAAGCTGATTGCGGAGAGCTTATAATGTCAGGAAGGATGATCTTAATCCTATTTGCAATGATCTTCGCGATGATCTTATAAAAAGTATTGCAACAAGAGATCGGTCTAAAGTCCGTCATTCTAGAAGGATTTGGAACTTTAGGAACCAAAGCTAAGATCGTTGTATTGAGCTCTTTGAGAAGATGACCGGTTTGAAAAAATTCTTGAACAGCATTGATCACATCTCCACCAACTATATCCCACGTCTTTTTAAAGAAATGGTCATTAAAACCATCAGGCCCTGGAGCTTTATTAGGGTGAAGCGAGAAGCAAACCTCACGAATCTCTTCATTAGTGACACCCCTACTCATCAAATCAGCTTGATCAGTTGAAATATGATTTTGAATTAAAGTTCGAAGCCTACCAGCTCTATTCAAAGAGGGAACCGAGCAGCCAAGAATATTTCGAAAGTGGCGGATATCCTCATTTTGAACAGGAACATCACCATCAACCAAAGCACCGTCTTCCCCCAAAATAGAAAGAATTTTGTTTCGATTTTGTCTACCATTGATGGCCTTGAAAAAGTAGGACGAATTCTGATCCCCGGCATGTAACCATTGGATTCTTGACTTTTGCTTAAGAAAATCTTCCTCAGCTTGAAGAGCCCTAATATAAGATTTAATAATATCCTTTTCTTGCAATCTAAGAGTATTATCAGTGGGATTGGCATCAAGAAGATGTTGACACTCTTCAAGCGCTTCTTTAGCCTCATTTAACTTGACCGTCACATCACCAACCTGGTTCTTATTAAGAGATTTTAAAGCCTTCTTGAGAATACGAAGCTTAGAGCAAAGCTTAAATTGCATAGTACCATGAACCTGTTCCTACCAACAGCTCTTAACAAGAGGAAGAAAATCCTCCCTCTCCGTTAGAAAATTAAAAAACTTAAACGAGTAGTTCTTCCTTCTTCCTTGTAACCCAAGCTTAACCAAAGAAGGACTATGATCTGAGATGCTAGGGGAAAGAAAAATGGCTTCAGAGTTCGTGAACTTACCAAGCCAAGCATCATTAATGAGCACCCTATCCAATTTCTTAGAGATACAGTCATCATTACTCCGTTTGTTACACCAAGTGTGGAAAAAACCCGAAAAACGTAGATTATCAAGTTCAGTAGCTTGTAAACAATCTTCAAACTCATCCATAGCAGCTGATCTTCTTAAAGAACCCCCACTAGTATCATGAACCCCTCTAGCAACGTTAAAGTCACCAAGAACAATCCAAGGGGTACCAGCTGAAAGATTAGCACACATATTCTCCCAAAGAGCTCTCCTTTCCCTATCATCATTAGAACCATAAACAAAAGAGATTCTAAAAGTTTCATTATTATCAAGAAGACAAGCATGACAGTGGATAATCTGATCGGTTTCACAAATTTTGCTCACTTTAAGAATTCTAGGGTCCCAACCAACCCAAATCCTTCCAAAGCTATGACTACAATAGTTGTCAAGCATGTCCCATTCTCTAAAAACAGATTTGATAACATTGGGTTTATTAATAATTCTCACTCGAGTTTCAACCAAGCAAATCAAACTAAGCTTTAAATCAATCAACATCTTCCTTACCTCCAGTTGTTTAGGGGCAGCATTAAGACCCCTAATGTTCCAGCAAGCCATACTAATCATCTAGAGGTGATGGGAGACTCCACCTTAGCTTTAGAGCTATGAACATCGCTTGACTTAGAGGCTTTCGAATTTCGCTTCTTCTTCTTTCTACTAGAGGTAACAACGGTGCTAGAAAGTCCTACAATAGGAATCCCATCAATATTCCTGATCTTGGAACCCCAAAGTGATAAATCTGGAGAAGCTGTGGCAGGAGAATCTTCATTGCTATAAGCCTCTTCTTCATCTTCAATAAGAGCCAAGAACTTGTTCGAGGTATCAACTACTTCTTCCTTAGAACTAGCAGCAATGCTATGGACCTCACTTCCCAAAATCTGAAGAGGAAGACAAGTAATACCCGTAACTGGTACATCCTCAGAAATACAAATAGAAAGGGGGACTCCACCAATATCTGGAGCTTCATTAACCTTCTTACCAACAGAGGAAGTCTGAGCAAGGTCCTCTGAAGAGATGGATATAGGAGCTGTGGCTCAACGATTAACCTTCACCCATTCTTGCTTCATTTTGGAACTACGGTTCTTATCAAATCTGCCATCCACATGCTTTAGTCGTGGGCAAGTAGCAGCGGAATGACCAAACGATTTGCAATCAAGACAAATCTTTGGTTTCCATTGGTATTCAACCAGAATTTCAACACTCTCCCCATTATTGTGCTCATCACAATCGCCCATAAGTAAATCAAAAGAATCAACTAACTTGCTAGTAGCATCAATTTCAACACAAATTCTTGCGTACGAAATTCTTTTCATTGTTTCAGTTAGGCTATCAGCATAAAGAGGCTTCCCAACGGCACTAGCAATATAGCTTAGCCCTTCTTCTGTCCAATATTCGTGAGGAATATTAAAAAACTTGACCCATACTGGAACCTTAGAGTAAGATTCCTTCGTTAAAACAAGTCGAGAGTGCCATTTCTTAAGAATTATCATTCTTCCAGCAAAAAGCCATGGACCATCCTCAAGAATTTTAGAGCAAGATACATCGTCTGAGAACTTGAAAAAATAGAACCCTTTTTCATTAGCAAGCACCTCTAGAAGACCACAATTACCCCAAATCCTCTTAGCAATATTGTTAACAAGAGAGAAAGGAAGCTTCTTCTCAATAAAATAACCCACTAAGCAGTTCCTCCAAGCCTTACATCCATCATCAGCAACTTTCATAGGTGGGGCGACACATCTCCTATTTCCATTGTTAATAGGCTGATGGAATTTTAGCTTCATGGGCATTCGGTTAGAACCACCTGCGTTTTGAGAAGTAAGAACATTCTGAAGCACATTACTGTAGCTAACAGGTCTATTTTCAGGTTGAACAATGTCGGAGGCATCCAAAGTTCCTTTATTTTGCTGCTCATTAGCTGATAAACCTTCATTCTCAAGAGACAAACCAGCTCCATAACCAATAGTATCGTTACCATCTGAAATATCATCAGTTTGAGGACTCAATCCAACCCCATGGGAGAGAGCCTTATTTGAAACCCTACAATTACTCTTGTTAACAACACAAGCTTCCAAGAGAGAAGGGAAACCAGAACTTAGTGGATTCTCCATGATAGAACCGGAGAAACCCTAGAGAAAACCAACCAGAACAGGAAACTTGAAACAGACAGAACTCAGTGCCGTGAACCCCAAAACACAAAGTTCTTGATTCTAGGTTGCATAAAAAAATACAATCTACAAACTTGAAGCAGGAAAAAAGAACAGAATCTTACCGGAAGAGGGCCAAAAAAGCAAAACGGTGGAGAAACCCTAAAAAAAACACAAACCAGTGCAGAAACTTGAAACTGATGTAACTCTGAGAGATAAAATTCAAATCACGGGATTTTTGATTCTAGATTGCATGAATTTTCAAAATCTACAACTTTGATGAAGAATCAAAGACTAGAATCGGACCGGAAAAGGCTCGAAATCGTAAAACGGCGCCGAAACCCTAAAAACCCTAAAACCTAAGCACCTAGCGATGCATAGCGTTTTTTCATTAATTTCTTTATTTTTTACCTCACTTGATCTTCATATACTTGTCTTGGGGTTAAAGGTACAAGAGTTATTGGCTTTTTATTGAGTACAAAGGAGTATCTATTGGTATATCCATCATGAGTCACATGCCTATCAAACTGCCATGGTATATCCATTCATTTACACCACATCACAACAAACTTCATCTTTGTATTTTCCAATTGAAAATGTAACCAACACCTGTTTAGTCACCTTGATTTCCCCACTATCATTCAACCATTGTAGCTTATAAGGCTTTAGGTGTTTCAAAGTAGCCAAATTCAGTTTTTCCACCAAAGTAGTGCTAGCCACATTAGTACAACTCCCCCCATCAATAATCATGCTACATACCTTATCATTAACATGGCATCGGGTGTGAAAGATATTGTCACGTTGCACCTCATCGTCTTCCTTGGCTTGAGCACTAAGAGCTCTTCTTGCTACCAAAAGCTCTCCACCCACCGGATACTCAATGTCACTTGCATCGTCCAAAGGTGGCATGGACTCCTGATCAGATTCACCCTCGAATTCGATATCACCATCATCCTTCAAAATCATGACTCTCTTGTTTGGACATTGAGATGCAATATGACCTACTCCCAAACACTTAAAGCATTTCATATCTCGATTTCTAGAAGGTTGGGAATCTGATTTACCTTGGTTTAATGTGCCTCAAGCCTTATTATCTTTGAAAGGTTCGGCCTTGGCCTTGAAACTAGGTTGATCATCTCTCTTGTTCCAATTCGGTTTCCATGGAAAAGAACCCGAATGTTGCCCAACTCGTGTGGACCCCTTCCTCTTCAATTGTTGTTCCACTTTAATGGCCATGTGCACCATGTCATTTAGCTCAACGTAATGTTGCAACTCTACCACATTTGCAATGTCTCGGTTTAGTCCGTTTAGAAACCTAGCCATAGTAGCCTCTCGATCCTCCTCTACATTGGCTCGAATCATGGCTATCTCCAACGATTTGTAATAGTCTTCAACACATTTGGGCCCTTGAGTAAGACTTTGCAATTTTTGAAACAAACCCCTATAGTAATGACTTGGAATGAATCACTTCTTCATAACAGCCTTCATCTCTCCCTATGTTTCAATAGGCCTTTCTCCATTCCTTCTCATACTCACAACTAGTTGATCCCACCAAACAATGGCATAATCGGTGAATTCTATGGCTGCCAACTTCACTTTCTTCAATTCGGAATAGTCATGGCAATCAAGCACCAATTCTACTCTTTTCTCCCACTCTAAATAAGCTTCAGGATCGGTTTTACCTTGGAAACTTGGAATCTTCACCTTGATGCTTCCCAAGTTGTTATCAACCCTCTCTCCATACCTATCTCCTCTATTCCCATACCTAACTCCTCTACCTCCAATTCCACGCCTAAATCTCCCTGTACCCACATTGGACATGCGATCATCCTCCTCCATGTCATTATCATCCCCGTAGTAATCATTAACTTCTTCTCTAACCGGAACTCTCTCTCTCCTACGTGCTTGTGGAACGGGTTGTGGCTATTCTGCACGTGTGTTTTCCACTTGATCTAAGCGCTAATGTAATTGATCCAATTCCCCCTTCATAATGCCTCCTTCCAAAGCTTTAGATCCGCCGGGTTGGAAGACTCCTCAGTAGTGCCTTTATCTTTATTTTCGGACATGTTTTCCTGCAACAACAAAAAAAGATTAGAAAAAAAAAGACCTCACAGCACTCCCTCACGTGTTTCGCTCGAATAATCAGTTCACTCAACACTCGTGTTTTGCACACAATAAATTCGGCTTTTACCCTTAGATGAGCTCACACTCTCTTGCCTTTTTCCACTCTTCGATCACTCTTTTAGTTCATTTTGGACACTTACAAGAAAGCTCAAGAAGTGAAGAATAGGACCAGAATAACAATGACAATATTCACTACCAGATTTTTTATTTTTTTTTGATACTCAAAGCACGAAAACAAGAAGAAAAAAACAAGAACAAGAGTTGATATAATTCAACTTTTCGGAAAAAATTTGTAGTCAGGATACCATGGCGCATGAGGGATTTTCCCTATCTAGCTGGTTTCCACTGTCTTGGAGGAAATCCTCCTTCAGTACGCTCATAATAAATGAGCAATCCACGTGTCAAGGCTTGAGTGGTCCGCTTATTTGAATGGGCTATTTTTTGGCACGATTTCCTCAAAATCGACTCTTGCACGTTTCCGATCATTGATTCCGGCTTCCTTACCTATTCAGGTAACTACCTTCCCTTCTCTATAAATAACCTAACCTTCCTCTTTCTTCTCACGCCGAATTCAAATTTCAAAAAACAAAACCTAGCTTTCTCTCTCTAAATTCTTCTCCTTTCCAGCGATCTTCTAGACTTCCTTCTTCTTCTTTTTCTTGTTTTCTTCCATGGCAACCTCACCAAACCCTTCTGATAGCATCGACGCCCTTTTTCGTCTGGATAGGGATGTTTTGACAGAGAGCAACCCGCTGAATCTGAGGAAGAGGAAGAGCCAAGAAGAGAGTGACACAACAGGAAACTCTATTCCGATTCAGTGCTGCTGTTCTTCGAGGAACCTAAGAATCGGGTCAGATTTTACCAACAAACCTGACAACCTAGTCGAGGTTGTTGATGAGGATGTAGACGAAGATGATGATGACGATGATGAGCAGGGAAATTCCCCAGTTAGGGGTGGCCAAGATGGGGTAGCTAACCTTTCACTTGAAGATCGGGTTGTTCCCGACTCCGTTTGCACCGTGGACACCCTAGCCCGCTCGAGGAGAGAGTACCAGATCTATCCCTCATCGAGGTTACGATGTGTATACCCTGGCTGAGGGCGAAGTCCTCCTCTACGTAGTTGCCTTTGAATGTGGAGTCAGGCTACCCCTTCATCCTACTATTCGTAGGGCGCTACTTGCTCTCGGCCTTGCCCCATTGTAGATTTCACCAGGGTTTTGGAAACACCTGGTTGGATTTCTGGTGCTCTGGAAGGAGCAATGCGAGATAGACAACCTAGTGAGAGAGCTGAGGTATGATGAAATCCGATACATCTTCCAGGTGGCTGCCATCAAATCGGGCCCTAAAGGCCAATTTTATTTAAGGGCAAAGAACAACTTAAAGTTTATGGTCCCTGGAGCCACCGTGAAGTATCCTCGCCCTTGGTGTGATGAGTGGGTCGTGGTAGGAGGAGATTAGGGGCACTTAGATCATATTGGTGGGACTGAGTATCTAGTTCCTACCCGATTTAGCGATCAGGATAAGTGGGGTAAAGGAAAGCTCTCTGCTGAATCACGAGGTATCTTGAAGAGGATTCAAGCCCGATTTTATACAAATACAAAGTATCCTACCTCCGATCATTTCGATAGCGCCCGGGTAGATCAATACCTCAAGGTCTCTTTAGCTTACCCACGTAAGTAGCTTCCTACTTCTCTCTCCTTTTTACTTTAATTAGTCTGTTTACTTGGTATATTAACTGACATGATAGTTTTTACAGCTACACTTCCCACAGCACTTCCAGCTACGCTTCCTGTTTCTTCTCCTTCTCCTTCTCCTTCTCCTTCTGCCACCAATATTGACACCCTACCTGGGACCAGTCAGGCTACAACTACCCCTCCTCTGACTCCAACGGGGTACCATCTAAGTCCTCATGCTACTCTTCCTACCCTTCTGAGTGAGATGGCTGTGAGGGCTGCCAGGATTCTTGGATCCTCAAGACCGATTCAAAAATAGCCGGTAGCCACTCCTCCAGTGAGACCTGCAGTGATCCAACAGCAAGTCCAGAAGCAAGCAACTCCTCCTTCTTTCTTGCCTTCTACTGTGTCTACCCGGTGTCAACTCAGGGTAGGTAGGGAGAGAGATCCTGATACCGTGATTGCTGCTCCAACTGATCAACCTTTAAGTTCCCAACTGCGGGATAATAACCTAGAGGATGTAGTAGCCTGATTCGTGAAGGTGTGCCCTGGTGGTAGCAAGTAGGCTGAAACTTCCATGCCATGGGACATCATGGCTTCAAAGGGAGCTTCCCTTCTTGCCAAGGTAAAACTTTCTCTATCTCCCTCCTTATCTTGCTTGACTCTGGAAGGATACTCACCTTCTTTCTTTCCTTATAGGCATTTAAATTTTCAGTGGCAATCAAAAAATAGGTGAATGCTTTCAAAGAGGCTACCATTTCTGCCGGGGCTGAATTGGAAGACGCCAAGCAGGATTTGGACCAGTCAGAGAGGAGCATTGACTTCCTGAACTGGGCATTGACTGAAGCTGAAACGGCGAGGGATACTACCTTGGCAGATTCAGAGCATTTGAAGAAGGCCCTTGATTCGGAAACCCTCAGGTCATTGCATCGTTGAGTGGAGAGAGAGAGTGTGAAGGCGGAGAAAGATGTGCTCCAGGATAAGAATCAATTCTTACAGGGTACGGTGAGGGACTTGGAAGCAAGGATAGACGATTCTTTTGGAGATGGGTACTTCTATGCTACCTATCAGGTTGCTAAGACTTTCCCTTCTTTCGATGATCTAAAAGCCTTTAGATGGGATCGCGTGCAGATTGAAGCAAAGGCTACCAAGCTTTCAAGTACTAGCTCGACCCAGGTCGACCCTTTTTCGTCTGCTATTGCCCTAGATCTTTCCTTGCCCTAGGAACCTGAATTACCTGCCTCAGACCAGGCAAGAGCAACCGCTGGGGTACTTCTCAACCTTCCCGTCCTTCAAGGTGATTAAGAAAAGGAAGCAGTGGATTCCACTGGGCCAGGAAATGAGCCTAAGAAGGAGATGGAAATTCCTGCTGACTCCGGGGTACCAAGAGCTGGAGAGGTTCAAGCTAATACAGGAGCTAAAGTTACGGGGGAAGCAAATGTAGCAAGCCAGGAGGAGGTTGCAGGGGAGAAACTGGATGCATGACCTTTTATATATTTTATATATATATTTGTTTGTACCATTTTTGTAGCCCATAAATGGGGTTGGGCGCCCCGGTTGATCAATGGAAACTTTCTTCCTTTTTTGCAACTATACTATCTTACTTGCTTACAATATTCCCTAGTATGATCTAATACTTGCATGCTTGTTCACAACCCAACTAAGACGTGTTGGAGATGTTGTCAGGACTTCGTACCTTCATTTTTGTTTATCTGGCCTTAGGGGAAACCAGCCTTCTATCATCTCTGAAAACTATTCGGACGATAGTCCCCTTGTAAGACTTAGCAAAAATTTGCAAATAATTTTAACCAAGTATTGATTGATCTTGGTAAGAATAAATTGATCCCAGTAAGAGGCCAAAGTCGCTTAGATAACTAGGACATTATAAAGCTGACATACTTGATACTTTCTGCATAAGGGATCCTAGTTTTGATCTAATCCTAGTAGGCAGCCAAGACTACGTTAATCACCAGAATCCTTATATGTATATATGGCGAAGTAAGGTACCAGGTATCCTGATAAGGTATCCTGATCCTTTGGCGATCTGTCCTGGTAGGCAATTAAGGTCACTTTAGCACCAGGTTCTCATATGTATGTATGGCAAAGTAAGGTACCAGGTATCCTGATAAGGTATCCTGATCCTTTGGTGATCTGTCCTGGTAGGCAACTGAGGCCGCTTTAGCTCCAGGTTTTCATATGTATGTATGGCGATGTAAGGTACCAGGTATCCTGATAAGGTATCCTGATCCTTCGGCGATCTGTCCTGGTAGGCAGCTAAGGCCACTTTAGCACCAGGTTTTCATATGTATGTATGGCGAAGTAAGGTACCAGGAATCCTGTTAAGGTATCCTGATCCTTTGGCGATCTGTCCTGGTAGGCAACTGAGGCCACTTTAGCACCAGGTTTCCTGGAGAGGGTTATTCCCCGTCCTAGGCTTCAGGAGGTCCGTATAGATTCTCCTAGTCTTGCGGATGCAGTGGGCAACTAGGGCCATGAATCCTGATCTTTAGTCTGGTAAGCAACTACACCACTTAGGCATTTATGCACCAGATCCTTCTTGGAGGAGGGTATACCCCGACCAAGGCAGCAGGAGTGCAACGTGGCTCTTTTTGGTCTTGAGGCGATCAGTTATAGTGAAATTTGCAAGGCAAACTTAGAAGAATCATGTAGGAGAAAAAGCTGACTTTTATTGAATTTCTCAAGCGATACAAAGCTAATTTGGGGTACATATTTATAGACATACCAACCGAAATAAATCTTTCTTCAAACTCTAAGGGTAAAACCTTTTGAGGTAATCGGCATTTCAGGTGTGGTCTATCGGGTAACCATCCATATCTTCCAGTTTGTAGGCCCCCCTTCGAACCACCATTTTTATCAGGTAGGGACCTTCCCAGTTGGGATCTAGTACCCCGTCAGACCTCTTCTGAGTATTCTAAGTTACCTTCCTGAGGACTAAGTCCCCTTCTTTAAAGTTTCGAGTCTTCACCTTTCTATTGAAACATCGGGCTATCTTGCACTGGTAGGCTGCTACCCATTCTCCAGCCCTATCCTGGTTCTCCTCGAGGAGGTCTAAACTGGCTCTTAACTTTGTTTCATTGTCTTATGATTCAAAGTGTTGGACCCTGAAAGATGTCAGCCTATGCTCGATAGGCGAGACTGCTTCTGTCCCAAAGGCCAGTGAGTAGGGAGTTTCCTTAGTAGCAGTCCTCTTAGTAGTTCGATATGCCCATAGCACATTCAGGAGTTCTTCAGCCCACTTCCCTTTCTTCTGTTGAAGCTTCTTCCTCAGGAGCTTCTTGATGGTCTTGTTAGTAGCTTTCACTAACCCATTAGTCTGAGGATGGGCTACTGATGCAAAACGGAGGTTGATACCCTTCTCTTCACAGAACTACCTGAAGTTGGCATTGTCAAACTGTTTACCCAGATAAGTTATTATGGCCATCTGGGTACCGAATCGGCAGACTATGTTTTCCTTAACAAAGCTCGTGGTGTTCGCCTTAATTATCTAGGTAAGGGACTTTACTTCCACCCACCGGGTAAAGTAGTCTATTACCACTATAGCATGCTTGGCTTGACCAGGAGCAGTAAGAAGTGGTCCGATAAGGTCTAGCCCCCAGATAGCAAAGGGATAGGGTGTGCTAATTGAAGCGAGCCTTTCTGGTGGTAGGTGATGGAGATTTGCTATCTTTTGATAAGGCTCATAGGATCGTGCAAATTGCTTCGCATCCTGATGTAGAGTAGGCCAGAAATAGCCTATTCTAAGAACTTGGTAAGCCAAGGTCTCACCTGACACATGGTTGCCACAATCCCCCGCGTGTACTTCATTCAGTGCCCATTAAGCGTCATCCAGATGTAGACATCTTAGTAATGGAAGTGATTTTCCCTTGCGATAAAGGTATCCTTCTACCAGGCAATACCGGGTAGTGGTCCTTTTGAGCTTACGTGCTCGATCCGAATCTGTAGGAAAAGCATCATTTTGGAGATAGTCAGCTATATGATCCATCCAGTAAGAAAGTCGGTCAACCGGGTTCATTTCTAATCCCCTAGCTATACTGGGTCAGGGTAGAAGTTGGAGTGGTACCCCTCTGGGCAATGCTTGTCCCCCGGTTGCAGTAATATTGGCCAAGACATCTTCTCGATGATTCTTCTCTCGAGGAATCTGTTCCATCTGCAACTTTCATCCCTACTAACAAAGCTTCATACTCTGCCTCATTACTGGTGGCTCTAAACTCAAACCTGAAACAGTGGCTGCATTCGATCCCTTGTGGATCGGTAAGGACGATCCCTGCTCCACAGCCTACTTGAGTCGACGCTCCATCCGTATATAGTATACATGCCTTGCAATTAGTGGGCTATTCCAGGGATTCTGGATTCGTGCTTAGGACCGCAGTGATATCAGGATTGGAGGTCGCGCTGAATTCTGCTATGAAGTCGGCTAAGGCATGAGCCTTGATTGTTGTTCGTGCCTTGTATTTTATATCATACTTAGTGAGCTCTAGGGCCCATAAGACCAGCCTGCCTAATACGTCTGGTCCCTAGATGAACTGTCTCAGTGGTTGATCTGTCACTACTGCAACTGTGTGAGCTTGAAAATAAGGCCGGAGTTTTCTGGCTGTAGTCATAAGTGCATAGGCGAGCTTCTCCAGGAGGGTATAATTTTTCTCAGACTTAGTCAGAGCACGACTCACATAGTAGATTGGTCTTTGGACCCTATCACTACATTCTTTCACCAAGGCCCCGCTAGTTGCGGTTTCTGATACTGCCAAGTAAAGTTGTAGCTCTTATTCTGAAATGGGTTTCACTAGTAAATGAGGGCTAGCTAGGTATTTGTTCAAAGACTGGAAAGCTTGCTCACTTTCTTGATCCCACTGTAGATCGGGATATGAAGCGGTTTAATGCTACTATCCTGCCAATCAATCATTGTGACTACTAGAGGGTAGTGGGGGATTCAGGATCCATGATGGCCTTGATTTTCTCTAGGTTGGCCTTGATTCCTCTCTCGTGTACCATGAACCCAAGAAACTTTCCTGCTGCTACCCCGAAAGCACACTTAGCCGGATTCAGTCTTATCTAGTTCTCCCTTATTACCTAGAAGGTCTAGAGTAAATCCTCTGGATGCTGGTCGGTCATCTGAGATTTGGTGATCATGTCGTCTATATACCTCCATAGATCTTCCTATCTATTGCTTGAACAGCTTGTTCACCAAAGGCTGGTAAGTGGCTCTAACATTTTTAAGACCGAATGGCATTACCTTGTAGCCATAGAGGCCCTACCTAGTGATGAAGCTGGTCTTGTCTTGATTGGCAGGGTGTATCATGATCTGGTTTTACCCCGAAAATGCATAGCTTAGGAGCTTGTTACCTGTAGTGGAATCAATCAACTGATCTATCATAGCTAGAGGGAAGCTATCCTTCAGGCAGGACCGATTGAGGTTGGTGTAGTCCACACACATACGCCACTTCCCGTTAGACTTGGTTACCATGACCACATTTGCGATCCATTCGGTGTAGTAGGATTCTCAGATGAATATGGCTTTCAGGAGCTTATCTACCTCTTCATGCACCGTGGCATTCCGCTGGGCATTGAAGTGCCTCCGCTTCTGTTTGACTGGCTTGAAGGTCGCATCTATTGCCAACCTGTGGACGGCTAAGTTGAGAGGGATACTTGGCATTTCATCATGACTCTAGGCAAAAATGTCGTTGTATTCTTGAAGGAGCTTTATCAAGTTCTTCCTGACCTCACAATCCAGCGCGCCTCCTACCTTCACTACTTTGGTTGGATCGTCATTTTTTACAGGTATTTCGTCTAATTGCTCCGTGGGGTACTCACTAGTCCACCCTTGTTCTTCCTCTTCTGTCTCTTCTACAATCATATTCGGTACCTTTTCTTCCTCTAGGACATAGTGATCCTGCTCTAGTACCTCTCAGCTTGGTTCACTGGTTACATGTGTGCACTGCTTGGCTAGTGCGGTAGGGTTGGTGGAAACTGCATAACAGTTGCGGGCTGCTTATTGATCTCCTTGGACTTCTCCTACCCTGGTTCCTATCGGGAATTTTAGGACATTGTGATAAATGGATAACACTCCCCTAATTCCTGATAGGAAAGGCCTTCCTAGGATTGCATTGTAGGCGGATAGGGTATCAACCACAATAAATTCTGTCATTATGTTCTGCTGAAGAGGAGCCTCTCTAATTATAACTGGCAGAATATGCAACCCCACCGGCATTATGGAATCTCCTGTGAAACTATATAGGGGGTGTGGTGCAACTGTTGTAGCAGGGGTTCTTCAGGTTCAGCTTTTCCAACGCTCATTTGAACAAAATATCAACCCTGCTCCCGATGTCTATCAGGATGCGGTGAACTTGGTAATAGGCTATCTGTACCATGATCACCATTGGATCATCATGAGGTTGAACCATGTTGTAGGCATCCTCCTCCGTGAAAATGATTTGGGCAGAGCAAGGATGGTCTCGGGATCCACTGGAGACCCGGAGTACATCATGACCAATACCGAGTCTTGGGATCTTCCTAGCATGGTTCTTCCTTGAGTTGTTGGAAGTTCCTGCTAGTGTTGGGCCTCCACTGATGGTGTGAATGACTTGGATCTGCTGCATCAAGTCTTTTCCATTATCCTTCCTTCTTTCTTCCGCATCCCGCATCTCTCCTTGCACCTCTTTTCCCACCTTGATGCTATCCCGTACCTGTTGTAAAAATTCAATCAAGAGTCCCCCCTTTACCAATCCTTTGATCTGGTTATGGAGGCTATAGCATTCGGATGTGTTGTGTCCTACATCCTTGTGGAAGTCACAGTATTTGTAGCGATTCCTTTGTTCAATCAGGATCTTTATAGGACTGGGCTCCTTGAGCAAACCCTTGTCGTGGATGGCTAGGTATAAAGTCTCTCGGAATGCATTGAGAGGGGTGTAATGATTGTACCAGTCCTCTTCGCTTGCTACCCGTGCTACCTCTCTTAGTGGAGGCATGGTTCTATAAGGGGTCCTCCTTATGGGATATCTATCCCGATGCTGAGAAGGAGGTGGTGGCCGGTAGGTAGATCGGTTTGGAGGATGATTCTAAAACTCATTTGCAAGTGCAGGCTTTGGAGACTCTTTCTTCGGACGTTTGGCTGATCGGGCTTCATAGTGCTCGACCTTGACCCGGAGTTGTTCTTCTATGTCCACATGTTCAAATGCCCTGTCATAGGCCTCTTGGTAAGTCTCGAGTGGATGCTTAGCAAACGACCGGAACAATCTACCAGCCCACAGGTTCTTTCTGAAATTAGCCTAGGTCTCCTTCTCGCTAAACACTCCCATCTGGATCACTTCCTTGTGGAACTTCTCCACATAGGATCTCAGCGTCTCACCCCACTACTAGAGTAGGACGGGGTCCTTGGGACGAGGCTTGAACCCCTAAAACTGAGCATAAAAATCTGTAGTAAGCTTTGTAAAAGAATCCACACTACCTGGAGATAATTTTCTGAACCGGTCTTGGCACAGTCTGTTAGAGTGGAAGGGAACATCCTGCACATCACTGAACGGGTAGCATTCTGAACCTCCATCTGGTGGATGAAACTCTCCATATGGCTCACCGGGTCTTCCAATCTAGAGTATTTCTCGGCGGGCATCTTGAATTTGGGGGGTAACTATGCTTCTCTAATTCTCCTAGAGAATGGTGCATTCATCTCCCCAAACGATTCTTCCGGGTACTCCGATGCTTCCCCTTCCTTAGCTCCTCGAGTTCCTTTACCATTTTGGCCATTTGATCTTCAAGGTGTTTGGACCCATCGTGCATGGATCGGGCTACTGAGCCTTCATTATCTGAAGTTTCGGATACCACGGTTGCCTTCTTACGCTTCTCCTTCTGAGGCCAGGTACCTCGCGGGTTTCTCCTAGGCCCAGTACTGCCACCAACATCGGGCTGTGGAGCCTTTTTCTTTGCCGCTGGTTTAGTCGTTGGCTGGTTCTTTCTGGGAGGAATGTCAAACGCAAACTTCATTTGTCGGGGTTTGAAATCTCCAAGATGATTTGGAACTGGTAGCGGCGGTCCGAGTCTATCAAAAACTGGTACCTGGGTACCCGGTTCAGCTTCTCCCATAAGCTTGGGTGCTTCGAAACGTATCCCATGGGTGATCATCTAGAGGCGGATGCTTTCCACATAGGCAGCAGCGTGCTGCTCCATAGTATCCATATTTATCTCCTGGACCGCGGGGTCCTAGGGCACGGAGCCCGCATTGGGTAGAGGAATTGGTGCCGGGATTTGGCTTCTCGTTCCCCTTCTCTTCCCTTGGTTTCTCTGAGTGGAAGCGAGGGAATGGGGTCCCGATGGGTCGAGCTGCCCCTGAGAGGATCGGAGATCTTCTATGTCTTCTAGGTAGAGCTAGGTAACTTTTGTAAATGAGATGGGAATATTTCCCACAAATGGTGCCAAAAGTGTTAACCGAAAATTGTCACTGGGGTGAATTTCCAATTAACAATTCTTATGACTGGAATCAGGGTAGATCACAGTCGGAGAGATATCAAGTAGTTCGATACCTATGAGTTTTCAGTAAAGCAGATTAAACACAATGATGGTGAAATAAAAGAAATAGCAATAAGATCACATATAACACACTTTATTGATAAAAGACACGTAATGATAGTACAATGGAGATTTTCGGTAGTAATGGTAGAAAGGTTAGAACATAGTTGGCGATAGAGATGGCGATGGAGCTCTCGTGCATGTCGATAAGTGGAAAATAATACTGTAAGGTTAAGGACTCAAGTTGTGGTCCACTTTCTATATGGTAACATGTTGTATATATACGTCCTAATGCTTGCTCAACACTCCTCTAAATTCGGTCCAATGACCTAGTGATTTTTGGGATGTTCCATGGCGATTGGCAAAAAGATCGTAGGATTGATTCAAGGAATCAAGCGATCCCTTTTTTGGCGGAATTTGATGGAATTGACTTTTCTTTCAAATAAAACTCTTAAGTGGCAGGAATGAGTCAATTTCCTTATTATTAAAACGGCGACGTCTTACTGTCCTTCGTTGTAGCTTGATTTTCGCGTCCCTTATCTTACCTTGCTACTTGGTAGTCTGTTAATCTGATACTTACCGCTTGGTTGGCCGACTCTAGGAGGGATCGGGGTACATAGGCGTCCGTCCCCCTACTGGATCATGGTATAAGAGTACTAGGGTATCGGGATACCAGGTTGGTGTGGTAGCGGGGTATTAGGATTTCACAGCAGTGGAGTCCTTAAGAACTTGGCTTCTATGTTTCTTGGTAACTGGGAGTTGATGAGGTCGTTTGTGCACATCAAAACAATATAAATATATGTGTGATCTTGTAGGAAAATAATGTTTTACCACTTGGGAATCCCTTTTAGGATATGAAACGTAATAATGGTAAGTTGGATTCGTTCCACAGGGAAATGAAGTAATGGTTAGGTTGATTAACTAATCTAAGATTGCGATAATATAAATCATAATAAGTGGATAGTGGGTGGTTTAAAATACCACAAAACATGCATAAAGTAAAAGTAATAAAAGTGATAGGGAAAATAGAATCTCAACAATCTAAAATAAGAGAAGTGGGTGAATTCAATTAAGAGATACGCTAGAGAATTAGTGAAGTTGAAAATGGATTAAGGGTGCTTTTTAAACTATCATAAAGAACCAATCTCAAATGGATTAACCTTACAACAAGGTTTGGATTATTGTGGTTGGTATTTCCTTCATGAAAGTAATACAATAAACGCTCGGTGTGTATGATAAATATATCTAGAGCGGGGGGGTGGTGAATAGATTTTAAGCTTTATTACCCAATTTTCGCATGCAAGTCAATATTACGAAAATGCCCTTACTAGTCAAAAATACAATTACGTGTAATATAGTGCGGAATTTAAATAACACTTGATGTATACGTGGAAACCCAACCACTGGGAAAAACCACGGGCTATTTAGTGTGCCACACTCGGACCTCGAAATCCACTAATCGAAATGGAGTTTACAACCTATGTAGACCTCGTCTAACACTACGGTCAATAACCCCCCACTTCTACCACTCGGGCCTTTAAAAGTGGCTCTAGTCCTAATTGCTTGAGGCCTAAGCAACCTTAGCCTCAAGACTTAATTCTCTATGAAGAGATTATGCAACCTATGTGAATATGTAAAATACTCAAAATGCAATTTAGAGCTAGGTTACTCTAAATGCTTACCTAGGATAATAATATGCAATTAATTCAATCCTAGATATCAATAGCTAGATGACATATCAAAATAGCTTAGCTAATCAAGATTAATCAAAAACCTAATTAGCTATCACAAAACAACACTCAATCAATTTATCACAATTAATTCTCTAATCTTGTATTTATCATATGATCAAAAACATACAAGTAATTAAAAAGAGAATATGCTTGATAGTAAAATACTAAAATAAGATGAAATTAATCAAAATCTTACCAAGCATGTTGTGATGATGCAAACCCAATCATAGATGAATGCAAGATGAACTTTGATGCAAAAAGGATTTGATTTGAGTGTTTAAAGGTGAGTTTTTGATTTGATTTTTTCTCAAAAATCTCTCTTTGAAGTTTAGGGTTCTAATGACTCAAAGAACTTGATCAGAGAATGAGAAAGTAAGATATTTATAGACATCAAGAATTGGACATGTGAAAAGACAAGTTTACCCTTGAAACGCACCAATCAGCGGTTTAAATCGGCGGCCAGGCCGCCGATCATAACTGCCGAATTGAACCCGATAAGAACAGGGGAACAACGGCGGTTTCGTGATCGCCGATCCAACCGCCGAATCAAACCCGAGAGATTAAAATCGATCAGGTATGAATGGCGGTTTTGAACGGTGGTCGTGACCGCCGATCGTGACGGCAGAATTGCTCCAGACACATCTGGAAGCAAACGGTGGTTTCATTTGGCGGCCAGGCCACCGATCATAAACGCTGATCACCAACAATGGTGAAAACCAAGGAGAAGCCAAGGGCATTCTCCGTGGGCGGTCTTTGTGCGAAACCAAGCACTCATTAGTGCAAGCGCGGACGTTTGCGAACAATGTCGGGAAACGAATTACTAAGCACATATACACACAACAAGATATCAAACAAAGTGCTAGTGTGTAAAGTGACATGTGAAGAGTATGCACACAAGATCAAGTATGCTAAGTGTGTGTGTGCTAACTAAATCTCTTCAAGGAAAACCAAGCACTAGAAATTATACCTTTGGCGTGCTTGTACCTCGAGGTCTTGAAAGGGCCTTCGAGCATAAAGTTCAATCCTAAACTACCCTTACATTTTCAACCCCAACATGTGGTTTGTCCACGAAATAAGCCAATCAATATATAGGAATCCTTACACTACAATAATCCATCCTATTTATTGAATTCTTTAATCAAATAAGGTTGTCATTCCAAAGATGATTATATAATAGATTATCCTAGCAAGATTATGATTAATAGGTTGATATACAAATCAATCATATAGTGACAAGAATCTAAAGATATAATAAATAGAAAATACATAGAGATTCAATTAAAATATAGTCAAGCAACCCTAAGTCCAAATGTTTCTAACACCAACCCCCTAGATTGGGGGTTTTAGCTACACATAGTTACAAATAGGAAAAGAGAGTAAATAATGAGGAAATCACCCGTAGGCCACCTTCTTTAATGCTCAATCCTTTCCCTCCTTAGATGCTCCTTGTGTGCTAGTGTTATAAGTGACAAATGGTGTGTGACTAAGGTAATAAGGTGAAGAAAATATAGTGAGAGAGAAATGATTTTGGTGAGGTAGGATAGATTTGGTGTTGAGTATTGATGGAAAAGGTAGTTCAAGGTTAGAAATGGAGGAATTTGGAAGTGGGAGTCATGGAAGAAAATCTAGGTCTAAAATGCTAAGTAAAAAGTGTTCTCTCTAGTTCAAACTCAGAGAAGAGGGATATTTATATTGGCTTGATTTTTGTGCTGAAAATCTCTTGGAAAGCTGATGTGGCGGGAATGTCGCTATTTGTGTCGCCATGGCGACCTCATGGCGACATACTGTTACGCATTCTGAGATCCCATTGTCGCCATGAATATCATCTTTTTCGCCCCTTTGCAAATGGCAATACTGAGGAATTTGGGAGGAAGTCGCCATTTGCCATTGAATGTCGCCATGGCGACATGCAAATGGCGACCATACCTGATGCATTTTCTTGGAGAAATATGGTATGTCGCCATGGCGACCCTGGGGCACCCAAATGGTGATTTTACAAACCATTCTGTCGCCATGGCGACCCTAGGGCGACCATCTGGCGACCTTTCTTTAGCAAGTGGCGAGAATGCCCTGCTTCATATCTTTATGCTCTTCTTTCATACTAAGTTCTTCTTCTTTTTCACAATTTCCTTTGAGGCCTCATAAACCTGAAACACTTGATTTTGCAACATTAAATACGGGGAAATGCCCGAGAATTAAGCACAAAGAGTAGGAAATAAAGGTACAAAATTGTACCATATTTGGTCCGATCAGGTGTCTAGGAGCCCTTGATTTTGATCCGGATTGGTAAAAAACCTACCCAGTCGCTTTAGTGGCGGGGTACTGGGACATTCTTCTACTATACCTTTCTCTCTCAATTATTCTCCAATGTTGATGGAAAATTCTTCTTTGAACCATTGCCATTTTTGGCGGTTAACAACTCTAAAATCAAAAACCCAAATAGATGGAGACGAACTCCAAATTCTGTTGCTGAAAGCTTCATTTGGAGACCAACAATCAATTCGTCTCGTAAAATGCTTGATTTGGAGACAAATTATGTCTTATGACTCGTATTTGAATGTCCATCCAAGTCAAATGCTCTTTAAGAAAACAAAAACCCTAATTTATGGACACGAACTCCAAATTTTGTTGCTGAAAGCTTTATTTGGAGACTAACAACCAAAGCCAAGATTCTAGGAAATTTTACAATTTGATTCGGATGATGTTGAATCTTAATAGGAAAACTAAAGAGTAAACCTCCTTAAATGCTCGTCGTGATCTAGAAGAAATGGGTATAAGACGAGATCTTCATCCTACAGATTCATCTTCATCCTTCAGAAGAAATAACATTTTTTCTACCTGAGACCAGTGTTCGAAAAAACGGTCTGGGCGGCTGCCTAGACACTGTGCGGCCTTCTACCGTACCGAATCTAGGAATTTCAGCCAAAAAAATCGGTCAACAAAAGTCAACGACAGTCAACGGTGGTCAACAAAAAATTGGTCCAAGCCGAGTTGGACCATTTTTTAAGAGATTAATTGGTCTAGGCGGGGTCAAAATCATTGACCCACCTAGCCCATTTTTTATTTTAAAAAATGGTCCACCAAAACAGTGAAAATCAAGCCTAAAATCCATCCCAGATCGTGAAAATCAAAATCATAGACCAAAACCCAAAATAAAACCCAAATCAAACCTCTTACAGTCGCCGATAACAGTAGAGATCCACCAAAACGGCACCGAGATTTAATGGTGTTCTTTCAAATTGAATCAATGGAGAAAATATGTGCAAAATCAACACACAAATTAGATTCGAGTGCTGTTGACAAACAAAACCCACCAAGATTTATTGTATCAAAAACAAACTTTAATGGAGGAGTGAGAAAGCTTGAAATGAGAGAAAATGGTGGAAGAAATATTGGCTATAGGCGAGAGAGAGAGAGAGAGAGAGAGAGAGAGAGAGAGAGAGAGGTGTGAAACTATGAAAGAAAGAGAAAAATAAAGATTTGTTGACTTTTAAAAAGCATATTTGTAAAATAACAAAAGACACCCTCTCTCAATGTAAATTTAAAATATACAACAAGAAGTAAAAACTATATTAAAGAGGTACAAGACATAAAAACAAAAAGGGAATTATGTTCATGATTTTGTTTGAATTTCGTCATAATATGAGTTTTATTATTTGTTTTATAGATAGGAAAAAATATGAAAAAATAAAAAATAATAATAATAAAAAAATAAAAAAAAACCGGCCGCCTAGAAATCCGCTTAGGCGCCGACTAGGCCGCGTAGGCGCTAGGCGCTAGTCCACCGCTCGACTAGCGCCTAGCGCCTAGCGTTTACTAGAACACTGTTTGAGACATTACCAGACTGAATGAATGCTCTTTACCACAAAGCCACATTGAAGGGTAACTATTATTATATTGATTTGTAATTTTTTTTGTTTTCTTTTAAGTCCAATATTATATTGGTTGCAGCTGTTCTGACGATGGCTGATCCTATGGTGACTTACTCACTTTGAAATAATGAAACACTATCTTTCCCCTTTGGTTAGAAAAGATTCATCTTTTCCAAAGAATATATACATGTGTCATGTGGTCCTTAATGGTATTGATGTTTCCGATGATCAACTTTTTTGGTTGGAAAATATTCATCTTCTCCGAGAACTACAAACATATGGTCAAAAATAGTATTGGCATTTCCAAGGATCAACTATTGTGGTTGGAAAATATTCATCTTTTTTGAATAGATACATGTGGTCATAAATAGTATTGGCATTTCCGAGAATCAATTGTTGTGGTCGGAAAATATTCATCTCTTCCAAGGACTAGATACATGTGGTCAAAAATAGTATTGGCGTTTCCAAGGGTCAGCCATTGTGGTCGGAAAATATTCATCTTTTCTGAGGGCTAGGTATCTATTGTCAAAAATAGTATTGGCATTTCTGAGGATCAAATATTGTGGTCAGAAAAGATGAATCTTTTTCGAGGGCTAAATACCTATGGTCAAAAATAGTATTGGCGCCAATGTTTGGTGCCATTTTCACATTATTTCTGACAACTTTAAACACTATTTCCAAGGGTATTTGTTTTGTCATAACAAATACACTTCTCTAACAGCTTGATTTTTTTCGTTGGAAAAACAACAATAATCGACCATAATTTCACCCCGCCGGAAATAGTTGGTCGGAAAAGACATTTTTTCTTGTAATGCCTATACTCCCTTCCTCTCCTGAGGTGTCTACACCCCGATGATGCCAAATGGGCACTAAAGGAGGTCCACTCGGGTGAATATGGTGATCATTCCAGCGAAGACACCCTAGCATACAGGGTCCTAAGGATGGGATACTTCTGGCGCCCACGAGGACGCCCACGATGATGGCATACATGGTTACAGTCCACGAGGATGCCCATGCATATGCTCGCTCCTGCGTACTGTGCCAAAAGGTTGCCAACCTCATGCACCAACCACCGGAGAGGTTGTCTTCAATTTCCTCCCCCTATCCCTTTGCAATGTGAGGTGCGGACCTCATAGGGCCCCTGTTCGTCGGAACCAAGCAAGCAAAATACGTAGTTGTTGCCATAGATTACTTCACCCGCTAGGTGGAAGCAGAGCCACTTACCAACATAACATAAGCAAACACTGTAGGGAAAAATCAAGTGCACGCAGCGGAAGCGAGACTAAAAAAGGTTTTTAGTATGTTTTAAAATTTTTCCATAAGTTGAACCTTAACCCTTTAATTAATTAACATATAATGAAAGATATTGTACCTTTGTCGCATGATCCGATTGACGTTGCGTCGATGGTAATCTGCAAGATCTTTCAATCCAATCACGAACGTGAATCACCTAGGAGCGTGGTCTCCCTTCTTCTTTGAATTGTGTACCTGAGGATGGATAACAAAAGCTTTTTATTTTTCGTTAGTCACAATAAGTTCCAAGAGACTACAAAGAATGTTCCGGTCACTTTTGAATTCACAATCGTTAGATCGAAACTCGCGTGAACCTTATTTGAAATTGTGCACTAAAACTTTTTATGTAAAAGTTACTAGTGCACTATCGAAATAAGAACAATCTTTTCTCACTTTTCCTCTTGGCCGAAATTATCACACTATTGTCTAGAGTTGGATTTTATTTTTCTCAAGCAAAAGAAAATAACTCTCAAAGCTTGCATTAGGGTTAGCCGAATTCTCTTTGCACAAAAAAAAATATATATATATATATATATAGGTCGCAGAATCCACTTACCCAATATAATATATATTATCGCACCGAATTCAACTTTTTAATTATATAATCTATATATTTGCACGACTTTAACATGCATATATAATATATAATCTGCATTAATTCAACTTGCATATGTATATCATATATATATCTGCACCACTTTTTACTTGCATATATGAAATATATTGCTGCACAAATTCTTGCCTAAATCTAATTAGGGTGGCTGAATTCAGGTTTTATGCCTTTTGACCTAAATCCTAACTCTAGGTAGATTTCCTTAGAATTCCAAACCCTAATCCAACTCCTTAGTGTATTTGTGACTATATAAAAGACTTCCTTATTTGACTAGATAAATAAATCCCTTATTTATCTACTTACCAAATAAAGTATTTTATTTTAATTATACTATTACAATAGTATACTACTAAGAAACATATTTCCTAGTCAAAAAAAGATTTTGATTCTTAATTAAATAATTAATCAATCAATTAATTAATTCCCATTTAATTAAATAATAAAATAAAATAATATTTTAGACTAATAATTTAGCCTTGCCGCCCATATACACATACATGGGCCAAATATTATTTTTCTATTTTATTTAATCCATTGGACCTTAATTAAAAGGCCCACATGTGAACTAGGCTCATTTTTACTAAAAGAAACAAGCACACATGCCTTAATACAATTCCAGATGGACCCATAAATTAGTCCGATAGAATATATCAAGCGATCCATGCAAGTCCGTGTGGATTAGGGATCTTGGCGTGCTTAACTAAATTTAAGCTTCAATAGACATAACCCAATCTCAATCAACAAATGATTTACTTAGGTTCAATCTATTAATTTTAGTTCATTCCACTAAAGAACTAAAATTGCACTCTTAAATAAAGATAGAACAAGTAAATGTTTCTCATTCATACCCTAGACAATCTTATAGGAGATGGTGAATCCTCGTGAAGAATATCAATAATTGCCAAGAGCTCATAAACCGCCTATAGCTCTCCAAGTTACCATATTTCCTCATATGACCACATTTTGAACTTGGATATATATTATGACTTATCCAGAAGTCATCTTTCAATAGTCACTATTGAAAACTCAACGTTAAGATTTAATATCCAAAACCTCAAAACATCCATAAGATGATATTCTACTCACATTTTATAAATGGAGCCACGATGTCTATATCTATAAATGAAGTCCTCTATCAATTAGCAAATGAATATCACCAAACTATCGAGGATAGACTATGCTATATAATCGTACTCATTGATAGCTCAAATGATAACACTTGTAACCATAAGTCCATTATTTATCTCAGGATTAAGATAGACTCTTCGATTGTCCTGATAATGAAAAGACTTTTTTCTACTGATGGTTCTAGATAAAGTATTTCATTATGATCCTGTTCAATGCACCCAGTACACTAGATTCTTTTACTCGAAGACCCTCCGATGATTTTAGACTCATCATAACACATTTGATCCCACTCAAATGCTAGCAAAAGAATTCTACAACCTTAACAAGATAAAGGTGCCTAACCTTTAACTTAAGTTGTGAACATTATTCAAGACTAACTAAATAATTGTGTCTACCTCATACATATCCAGATGTACGAACAATTCTTTTTTTCTCATAGTCTTTTGACCTTATGATTATTTACTTTTGACAATTACAATATTTAATCTATAAATGCTATAAGATTTGTTTAAAAACAGAAATCACTTTATTAATATGAAAAGATTGTCAAATACAATATTACACTCTTGCTATTGAACATAATCCTAACAAACACAACAGCGTTCATTAAGAAAAATGTGGTATGCAGATTTGGGGTTCCGATGGCCATCATCACCGACCTAGGCAAGCAGTTTGACAACTATAACTTCAAAGACTATTGTGAGGATTTGGGGATCGAGTGCCACATCGCCTCGATCGCCCACCCCCAAACTAACGGCTTGGTGGAGTCTACAAACAAGACTATCAAAAAACTCATAAAGAAGAGGCTCTAAGAGGAAAAGAGGGCATAAGCAGAGGAACTCCCGAACATCCTATGGGCCTATCGGACCACCAAGAGGACTGCGACTGGGGAGACCCCTTACTCGATTGCTTTCAGAGTCGAAGCTTTTCTACCTATTGAATTAAAGCTCCCTAGCTTCCGCACATAGCTCTACAACCCGGAAGACAACAAGGATAAGCTTAGGGCAAGCCTGGACCTCCTTGAAGAAAAATAGGTCGGGGCCGCGCTACGGGTAGCTGCCTACCAACAGAAGATTGCTCACTACTTCAACAAGGGGGTTAAGGTTAGGAGTTTTAAAGAGGGCCACCTAGTGCTAAGATAGGTGACCATGAATACACATCGCCGTTTTGACAGAGTCTTGGCCCCGAATTGGGAAGGTCCATACCTCTTCAAGGCAAGGGTGCGCCATAGGGCATACAAGCTTGAAGACCTTGAAGGAGATCCAATTGGGCACACTTGGAATGCAGATCATCTGTAAAGGTTTTACCCTTAACAAGAGAAGCAGGGCAGACCCTCCGGATGAAGCATAACAGCGCCACCTCCATTATAGTCAGCCTTAGTTTTCTTTTTGTGTTTTCACCTGTAAGCATGACTTGTTGGGCACTTGAGAGCCAAGGTCTAGCATTTCAAAGAAGCTACTTCAACCACCTGTACTTAGGGTGCTTCTTGCCCGCGCCTTGAATGAATGAATGAAAAATGGTTTCTAAAACTTTTGTCGAATCGCTTACCTTCAAATACCGGGTACCTCATACGAGCGACCTCGATGTCTTGGGCTGGGTACAAGACCCCTCCAAGAAGGGACTTAGGATTAAGTCCCCTTGGTTGCCTACCAAGTCTAGGAGATACTGGGTACCTCAGACAAGCAACCTTGATGCCTCGGGCTGGGTATGAGACCCCTCAAGAAGGGACTTGGGATTGAGTGGCCCTAGTTGCCTACCAAGTCTAGGAGATACCAGGTACCTTGGATGAGCTACCTCGATGCCTTAGGCTGGGTACGAGACCCCCCAAGAAGGAACTTAGGATTAAGTGGCTTTGGTTGCCTAGAAAGTCCAAGAGATACTGGGTACCTCAGACAAGCTACCTCGATGCGTTGGGCTAGGTACGAGACCCCCTAAGAAGAGACTTGGGATTAAGTGGCCCTGGTCACCTACCAAGTCCATGAGATACCGGGCAACTCGGACGAGCTACCTCAATGCTTTAAGCCGGTACAAGACCCCCCCTAAGAAGGGGCTTTGGATTAAATAGCCTCAATTTCCTACCAAGCCTAATTTGTACCGAGTACCCCGGGGAAACACGTCGTGGTACCTCAAGCCTCAAATGTCAAAAACAAGAAGTACATGTGCTCAAAATCATAATTAAGCCTACAAGCATAACCCGCATACAAGATATCGAATCAAACAAGGGATAAAGTTGAGCTTCACTCCATCAAGGAAAGAAAAGAGAGCACAGAAATCAAAAGTCAAGCCACCTAGTGAAGCCTGTCAAGTAAACAAAAAGAGCTACCTAAGCAAGGAAATAAAAGGATGCACAAGCATTAGTTCAACCATACATGCCAAAGGAGGATTGAGACTCTGATGGCCTAACCTCCCCACAAATATAACTATTTAAGCAAGAGAAATTAAAGGATGCATAGGCATCAGTTCAAAACTACATACCAAAGAAGGATCACAACACGACTGGCCTGACCTCCCCATAAAATCACAAAAAAAAAAAACAAGCAACAGACATGTGTATGAGTAGAGTAAAATGAGAATGAATCTTGATTTACTGGTCATGAATAGGACTGGCAGGATCGGCGACAAGAAGAACTGGCTAGCTAGGACAATGGCTTGCTGGTCAGGCTAGGCACCCTGGGCACCGGCTCATCTTTGTAACTCCTCCTCTTTGGCATCCGCTGCAAGCCCCCTCAGACTCCACAGTTGATGGATCTAGCGTTCCTCCAGGCACGACGGGCTTCTTCTTGTCGCTCCAAGCCCGGTCGCTGTTACTTTCTGTATCTGCCCCACCATGAGGCACCAAATTTCTAGGCAGGGGGTCCACCGCCTTATTGGCACCTTTTAAGATCTAGACCCTTTCCCATCCGTGAATCAGCCGGAGGTCAAAGTTATAGGGGCGTCCTGCACAGCATGTAGTTGGGCAAGGAAATAAACATCCCCGAAGGATTTATCGGCAGCCGCTTCCACCTTCACTGCTTTAGCAACTGCAGCCACAATGCGATTCTTGGCAGAGGCCAGCTCAAGCCTCAATTCATTCCGCTCCAAGGCCCAGCAAGTCAAGCGAGACCTCTCTGTCTCCAGCTCCTTCTGGACCAGGTCCAAATCTCTTTTTGCCCTAGAAGCCCTAGCGTTAGAGTCTCTTTTCTCCTTCGAAAGCCGCACCATCACCCTCTCCAAGTCTGCCATGTCCCCCACAACCTTGGCTCGCATTTCCTCCGCCAACCGATGCTCCTCCTAAAGTGAAGCGACTTGTTGGCCTAGGGCCTGGAAGTATTGGAACACATGCGTTACAAAGAAAATAAGATATATCAAGGACCAAGGTCACAACTATGAAGGTAAAAGAAGGGAAGAGGGTCGAGCCTATACCTCTGCCACCATCACTAAGCCCCTAGCGGACACCTCTTGTGGCCGCAACACCATAAGCATGAGTAGACCAGCATCGGAACAGGCCTCCTTAAAAGCATTGAAGACCTCATTAGAACCGGGGGCAGGATCTTTTTTCTTTTTAGGGGGAGTCGGGGACGCCTTCTCCATTAGCACACCCTTCCCCTTATTGAATGCAGGCCTGGGGGGAGGGATCGAGGTCCGAGACGGAGTAAAGGTATATGAGCCAAAAAGGGGGACAGACGATGGCAGCTTAGGGACGAGGGGGCTTGGCAAGTCGCGACTCCTTCTCAAGCGGGCATCCAGCTTTGCCACCCTAGACGGAGGAGAAGATACCCTCGGAGCAAACGAAGAAACCAACCCTGAAGCGGCCCTCCTCTCTTGCTTGACCTTCAGCAGCTTCACTTGCTTCAGGGGAGTGCGTGAAGAGCTGTTGCCACTAGCGAATGGGCCCCCTCCTGTTTGAGTCGCGCGAGAGTCACTAGGGATAGCCGCATCGAGACGAACACCTGCAGAAGAAACTACCGATTAAGTAACTATTAGGGTACTCGCTCAAGAGGCGCTACAACAAGGACAACAACAACTACGACATCGACAACAACAACAACAAAAAAAGAAAAAGGAAAGAAGAAAAAAGGAAGTCAAACAAAAGGAAAGGTCACCTGGAACAGCATCAATCGCGGACAAGGAATGCTCCACACGAGCCCGCTCCCAGGGAAACCCATCCAAACCAGGGTACTTGTAGCCTTCCCTCTTGATGGTAGCAAGAAGATCTATGACCTCGTCATTGTCCTCCTCCTTCACCCAATCGGGCCATGGCTGATGACTCGTTTTTCGTGTCATTACCAAATTGCAAATTATCAAAAGATATTTATAAATGAATTCTTACGCAATATACTTTAAGTTTTGAAAACTAGTAAAGTGGTAAGCTTAGATTCGTTCCACAGGGATTAGGTTAGATTAATCGATTTGCAATCTAATCTAAGTTTGTCAAACTAGCGTGCAATAAAATAAATCATGGTTAGTTAGATAGTGTGTGGTTTGAGAAACCACCAAACAATGCATGTAAATTAAATGTACAAAAATGTAAAGAAAATATGAATGGAGATAGGAATCCAATATAACAACCTAGATAAGAAAATGGATTAAACAATTAATAGGAATTTTAGGGAAATGATAGAGTAGCTAATAGACTATGAGCAATTCATACATGGCTTCTTTAATGTGCTATCTACATAATCAAGGACCAATCTCATTCGAAAGTGTTGCTTAGACTATCACTACGAACCTTAAGCAACTTCCCATCGCAATGCCTAACCAATTAAAGAGAGGGGGTCACGGTGGGATCGGTTAGTGACGATCGAATGGCCTAGGCAATAGAGGTTGATCACCCCTCCAAAAGCCTATCCTATTCACTATGTGCTATAATCAATCAAGTGTGCCAATAACTCAATTAATTTTATCACAAATAATCCTACAACAGATTATAATCAACAAGTGTGTCAATACTCATTTAATCACATAAGTGCAAGATTTAATTAAAAAGTAAATAAAACTTATGATCATGCAAACATAATATTCAAAGCTTTAATAAATACTCATATCCAAAAAGTCTTCTCAAATCATCCCCTAAAATGGGGTTTTAATTACACATAATTACAAACAAGAAAAGGAAGTAAAATATAGAGAAATCACCCTTGGGTCTCTCTTGTAAGCTTGATCCTTCCTTGAACTTCCTTGCTTGAATCTTGTGCAAAGAGTGAGTGTTGAGGATATGTCTAGATAGGTGGAGTCAAATGGAAAGTGACAAAGGAAATGGGTGGAGAAGATGGAAAGAGAGGAGTGTTTGTGGTGAGGTAATCTAAGTGTTTATTGGAGAGGAGAATGGTGGGATTAGGAATGGTGGAGAAAGGAGGTTTCTTGATTCACAAGAGTTGTCAAGAGTTGTTCAATTCTCTATAAAAATGGTGTATTTATATGTTGTGAAGGCTAGGGTTAGAAATAGGCATGAAAGGACAAGCATACCCCTAAAAAATGGCTTGAAAACGTTCATTTCGCTGCTATGGAAAGTGAAGTTCGCCATGGTGTCGCCGTGGCGACAGGGGGTGCGCAGCAGTTACTAAAATGGGCATAACATTCTCTAGAAGACTCGGAATTGCAATTCGTAAACACTACTGAAAAGTAGACTTCCGGGGCTTTCCGAATATATATAATCCAAAACGTGGTTCAATATGAGGAGAGAGATATGCCTCTTTGAAGATGAATGATCTGCACACACTTTTTACAATTTCAGCCTTTTTTTGCCACCAAATCTCACGTTTTGCCCGAAATGCACTTAATGCCTGTAATTGAATAGAAACGAGCTATTAGACACCAAAATACACTTGAAAACAAGCTAAAGGTTACAGAGTTAAGGGGCAAAATCATAACAATTTTGGTTCGATCAATGGCCCGAAAGCTGTAGGGACCGGCTACTCTCTGCCATCCACACGAGCGGTTGCCCCCCAGTTCCCTTCACCATAATCCACTCATTCTTCCAACCAAGGTCCTTTTTTCGAGTCCCCGGGATGAAAAAAACCCACCCCATTAACACAGCACAGACAATACTGGCCGCGGGGCTACTGTGCCATAGTAGAAAAATGGAAAACGGATCGAAGCTCCCTATAGCTCGACTCCCCCAACCTAGGTCAAGACCCAATAGCCTCCCGCCACAACATAAGAAACCCCAACAGATTCCTCCAGAACCCCGGTACCAGCTGCATCGGGGCCAACTCGAAAGCACTAAGAGCCCGCCTGAAGGTAGGATAAAATGGGAGGCAGACCCCTTTCTCCCTATAGCTCGGCTCCCCCAACCTAGGTCAAGACCCAATAGCCTCCCGCCACAACATAAGAAACCCCAACAGATTCCTCCAGAACCCCGGTACCAGTTGCATCGAGGCCAACTCGAAAGCACTAAGAGCCCGCCTGAAGGTAGGATAAAATGGGAGGCAGACCCCTCTCTCAAATGCTGCAACAAGAATAGGAAGATGCCCCGGGGGAGGGATGTAGGCATCATAATCCTCTATGGGGAGAAAGAGCTGGATGTCATCCGGAATATTGTAGTCACACCTGAAATTCCCTTAAGCAATATATTGTACAAAATACCTAGAGGGGGTGAATAGATATAGGCCTAATTTCTTCCAAAATAAATTTTGCGGAAGACAACAAAGAAAATGCACACTTGATGTGTTTCAACAAATGAATTGATTTAACTAATACATGAGTAAATCAATATACAAGAGATGCAATCAAAGTAAGAAATGGAAGATAATGAAATATAAAATGAAAATCGACACAAGTATTTTTACGTGGTAAAGCCTCAAAGAGGAATCATTCACGGGTTGATACCACAACCACAAGCAAAGCAATTCACTATGAATGAAGGAGATACACACGAAGTGTAATCAACTCCTAGTCTATCCTCAATACCAAATGAATCACTTCCCTACTTCCTATCCAAGATGAGTCCTTCACCTCTAGGAAGCAACTTTCTATCCAAGACGCTCACGTCTCTAGGAAGATTTCGTGCTTAGCTATCTGGATCACAAAGATCCTAGTCAAGCTTCCCTAGCTCAACCATCTGGAGTATCGCACTTCTAGCTAAGACTTTTGCTTAGTTATTCGGATCCTCTTGATCCTAACTAAGACTCCTTGCTTGGCTATCTGGAATACTTTCCTAGCCAAGTCTTCTTGCTCAAATTAAAGCTTCACTCACTTAAACAAGAGACTTCAACCTTTTCACAAGGCAATGATCTAGGTGATGCAAATGATGCAAAACACAATCAAATAAAGCAAGATGATCAATCAAGCTCTATGAACATGCTTAAGGATATTCTAGGATATGCTTTCAACAAACAATCACAAATGTATCTAGAAATCAAAGCATGTCAATCTCTAAGAACAAGATAATAATATTCAATATCAAGCTCAAAAAACCTAGTTCTCAGATCATGAAATTAAACCTAGAAATTATCATAAGGCACATCATACAAGATATTTTTAGAATCAATTTCAAGTTTAGTCATGTTTAACTAAATATGTTCAAATGAGATCACAAGGCTAAAACTCAACAATCAATCAATCATCCAAACCTAGAGTGTGAACTAACATCAGTCTTAACACATTTCATCTATCAAATAGGAAGATTAAAAGAGATGATCAAAAGAGAAAGTAAGAAGAAGATGTTTCACATACAAAGGATGAACCTCGGACTGAAATCTGCTCACTGTGGAAATTCACGAAGTCACTTGGCTCTGAAAATGCTTGGGGTTTGTAGCTCTCATCAAGACCAACATTTTTGGCTTTTGAATCACTCAATTTCGAGTTGAAATGAGAGAGTTATTATCAAAACAAGAAATCAAAAATCATGAAGAAAATCTGCGATCTATCTTTTTCAATTTTTCTTCTTACAATGTTTGGAGGGAAGGGGGAGAGTATTTAAAAGAGAGAGAGAGGGAAAATGGGCAGCCAATCAGCATGTGCCACCTCAACACCCCGTGAGGGGCCTGTGAGGCACACAAGGGCAGAGGAGGTGCCTGGCCGTGAGGCTCACGCACCATCCTTTGCTTGGCCGTTGGCCAAGCAAACTTCCCTCGTGCTCCGCTCGCGTTCTTCGACCGTATCCAGGCCTCCGAACTCCGATTTTGAATCTGTCTTTGCATTACGAATCATGACTCCCTCACACACAATGAAGACTATGAAACTTTGACAGAAGTTGAGAATTCATCTCGAAATATGATGACGAAGATAACTTAACGAATGAGAATGTAAAGTAGCGTAGCTACATCGTTTGGACTCGAAACCTAATGAATGAGTAATCGAAATGACCAGGACTCAATAAGGAATTATATGAGATCATGTTCAAGACCAAAAACAATAAACACAAATAAATAAACACAATGTCACACAAGTATGCCATTTCCTAGAGATAGTTCTAGAACATGAAATTTACAATGTTTGTCAATATAAGATAAATGTATGTGCATACTTCAATAAGTGTGTGAATGTGTTATACCAAATATAGCACAGCGATGCAGGGACACACATGAATGAATTTTGTGTGTGTGCGCTTACGCCTTGCAAGAGGAAAAAGAATCTTGATACATTAGCATCCAAGTATGCGTTTTTCCTCTTGAAGACGATATTTGCATGAGAAGTTGCTATTCACCTTTGAAGCTTCTTTTCTCCAAGAACCACCTAAGCAACTAACCATTACAAATATAGAGAGTTTTGCAATGGAATCAAGCCAATACAAATCAATGATCTTACAATCTCCCCATTTGGTTATTCCATGGCAAAACCTTATCCTCACTATTACAAAGAGATCCCTAGACTAAAAGGTCTTGAAGTCTTCATGAGTTTTCAAGAATCCCTCTTTGAACTTCAAGGTACCTATGAGAAACATAGCAAACCAAACAAGAGATCTTCTTCCAAAGAAGAATGGTGAGATATCATTACATAATTAAATACAAAACTTCACTTATCTCAAACAAAAATACATTATCTCAAGCGTATGAATGTTTTCACACTTAAAGCTCTCCCTAAGACCCTTAACCCAATTAGGCAAGAATTCTTTTCTCCTCCTTAAGACAAGAATTCTCCCCCTTAAGACAAAGTCTCCATAAAAGCACAATAAGGAACAAAAACTCACACATTTGGAACATATCTTCACACATGGTGAGGTATACATTTTCTTTCTCCCCTATATCAAACATGGTCTCCCCCATATCAACATGGTGAGGTATACATTTTCTCCCCCCTTTTGTCAAGGAATAGACAAAGGACGCAAGAGATAAAGAACGAGATATTAAGCAAACAAATCGTATAGAAAGCGAAGTTGAATAAACTAAGCTCCCCATAAACATATGCTCCACATTATGATCATCAAGTAGATTTGTTCACAAGGGACTCACACTTCACACAATCAAGCAATAAGAGAAAATATTTCATCACTTTTCAAAGTCCAAGAGAGAATCATAGATTTTCATTAATCTCTCAAAAATATTATCACATTGCTAATGAATCAAGCACATAAGCAAAATATGTGTGTGTGTGAATGCTTCTCACATATATAGAAGAAGTAATTGCGATATCAACATGCAAAATATTTCTACACCTATCCAACTAAAGCATTTCTAATCTAGGTCAAACCGATATTCATTCGGGTTTTTTGCTTTAAAAGAATAGATATCAATATGTGAGCGTGAGTGTGCATGTGGCTCGTTTACCCATTTCTATTTGACAACCTGAGCTTTTCACAATTCTCAACTATACACCAATAAGCCTTTTATTTTTTTTCATTTCTTTTAGGTTTAGAATCAAAGAATTTTTTTTTTAATGATTCTTTTCAACACTTCTTTGATTTTTCTAACATAAACAGATAAACCTCATGGCGGCTTTCACTCATCACAATGGTGTAGCCCTTTCCTACATTGGGCGACTGCACGACCAAGGTGTGTAGCCCTTTCCATGAGGGTGCTCGTTGAATACTATATAGTGCCGAAGCAAAATGGACACATACCATAGGTCATCTATCATATACTAAGCAATAGGCTTCTAGATACATCCATAATTTACATATTTTTAACTATAAAGACTCAAAACTAAAACACATAAGAGAAGCATTAATGCACTTTTCAAAAATAAAAATTTTCAAGCTCAAGTGCATGATCTAGAAACAATAGGAATTATTTGATTAAGATCATTACTTCTCAAGTGAGTAGCTCTAAAAAATATTGATATTCAAATAAAGTTTTGCTCATCAAGCCATTCACAATCACACAAAGACATCAATCAACACAAATCATGCTAATGGACATTCTAAGAGTTTGAAATCTCTCTTTGTCTAAGGGCTTTGTGAACAAATCCGCAAGTTGATTTTTAGTAGGCATGTGCTCTAGAGTTACAATAGAATATTCAACTAGATCTATAATGAAATGATGCCTAATGTCTATGTGCTTTGTACGGGAGTGTTGAACCGGATTTTTAGAGATGTTAATGGCACTTAAGTTATCACAATAAAGTGTCATTTTTCCTTATTCTATCTCATAATCCTTAAGGATTTGTTTCATCCAAAGTAATTGCGTACATGAACTTCCGCCCGCAATGTACTTGGCTTCAGAGGAAGAAAGGGAAACAGAATTTTGTTTCTTACTTGACCAAGAAACCAAGTTATTCCCAATGTAAAAGCAACCGCCGAATGTGCTTTTACGGTCATCTATGTTTCCCGCCCAATTAGCATCACAATAGCCTACAAGGATATCATTGGTATCAAATGAATAAAATAAACCAAGACTATGAGTTCCTTTGATGTACCTAATGATCCTCTAGACGACTTTTAAGTGAGATTTCTTAGGATTGGCTTGGAATCTAGCACACAAGCCTACACTAAAGCAAATGTCCGGTCTACTAGCTGTTAGGTAAAGTAGACTACCTATCATGCTTCTATAAAGGCTTTAGTCAACACATTTCCCTTTTTCATCTTTGTCAAGTTTAAGAGTAGTACTTATGGGAGTTTCAAATTCTTTTCCACTTTCTAGGCCAAACCTCTTAACTAGGTTCTTAGCATGTATAGATTGATTCAACATTATGCCCATGCTAGTTTGCTTCACTTGCATTCCTAGAAAGTAATTTAACTCACCCACCATACTCATTTCAAATTCACTTGACATCACATTTACAAATTCATCAACCTTGGTTTTATTAGTAGACCCAAAAACAATGTTATCAACATATATTTGTGCAACAAAAATATCATGATCATGATATTTGATAAACAATGTTCTATCAATGACACCTCTCCTATATTGGTTGTCAATAAGGTATTGAGTCAACCTATCATACCAAGCTCTTGGAGCTTGCTTAAGATCATAGAGAGTATTTTTCAATTTAAACATATGATTAGGAGAGTGTGGGTCTACAAAACCCTCAGGTTGTTCAACATACACTTCTTCTTGAAAGTATCCATTGAGGAAAGCACTTTTTGACATCCATTTGAAACAATTTGAATTTTTTAATGCATGCAATGGACAACAAAAGTCTAATGGACTCGAGAAGGGCAACCAGTGCAAATGTCTCATCAAAGTCTACACCCTCAACTTAAGTGTAACCTTGAGCCACTAGTCTAGCTTTATTCCTCACAATCTTACCACTTTCATCGGTCTTATTCCTAAATACCCATTTAGTGCCAATTACATTTATGTCTTTAGGCCTAGGAACTAAGGACCACACTTCATTCCTCTCAAATTCATTAAGTTCATCTTGCATAGCCCCAACCCAATATTCATCAACAATTGCTTTATTAATATTTTTGGGTTCAATTTGAGAAGTGTAGTAAGCATACAAAATTTTGTTAGCTATTTGATTTCTAGTTCTAACCCCTTCATTCAAATCACCTATGATGTCTTCTTGATAGTGTAAGTTTCTAAGTCTAGGGTGTGAATGTTCAACAACTTGGTCATTTTGTTGATTATCATTTGAAGCATTTTCTAACCCTTGACTTTCAACTTCAACACAACTATCATTTTCATCATTTTAACTAAACTCACTACTAGTAACATCAATAGGAGATTTAGTGTCATTCAAAATGTTATCTTTAGGGTCATTGACACTATTATCATCACACAAATTAAGCATGCTAAGGTCATCTATCTTCACATTGATAGACTCCATAATAGTCTTAGTAGTCAAGTTAAAGACTCTATATGCACGACTATTAATAGCTTACCCAAGAAAGAGACCAATATCACTTTTAGCATCAAACTTTCCTAAGTGATTTCTATCATTCAAAATGTAACACTTACTCCTAAAGGTATGGAAGTAACTTACATTGGGCTTCTTGCCGTTCCATAGCTCATTGGACGTTTGTTTTGTGCCGAGCCTCCTAAAAACTCTATTTGACACATAACAAGCGGTATTGACCGCCTCGGCCCATAGGTTTCTAGTGACTTTCTTGTTATTGAGTATGACCCTAGCCATCTCTTACAAGACTCGATTTTTCCACTCAACAACTCCATTTTGCTGAGGAGTTCTAGGTGCTGAGAACTTATGAGAAATCCCTAAACCATCACAAAACTCACTAAATTTGGCATTTTCAAATTCCGTCCCATGATCACTCCTAATGCGACATATTTCTTGATATCAAGACCTTTTTCATTTTAAACTTGATTACAAAACTTTTTGAAGTAATCAAAAGCCTCGGTCTTGTTTCTAAGAAAATAAACCCAAGTAAACCTAGAGTAGTCATCAACGCATACAAAAATATATTTTTTGTTAATGATGCTATCGGTTTGAATTGGTCCCATTAGGTCCATGTGAACAAGTTCTAAAGGTCTCTTGGTTTGTTTACCTAATTGGCAAGGTTCACAAATAACCTCTAGCATCTTACCAAGATTGGGAAGACCTCTAACAATGCCATGTTTTTCAAGCTTCTTTAAGTCTTTAAAGTTCATGTGGCCCAAACGTTGATGCTACAAATCTAGCTTGTTGCATGTGCCATGTTACAAGTTAGAGGGTCTATCTTAAGATAATAGCAATTGTCTATAGACCTTTTGACTCTTAGGACAACATTGCCCTTTTTATCAATTATAGTGCACATATCTTTGTTAAAGCTAACTTCCTTAAAAATTTCACACAAGTGAGTGATGCTTATTAAGTTAGCTTGTAACTTATCAACATACAAAGTATCGCAAAGTTTAGGCAATTCGGGGAAACAAATTGTTCCCTTGCCAAGAACTTGCTTTTTGGTACCATCACCAAAAGTGACCCAACCTCCATCCTTTAAAGCAAGATTCTTAAAAAACTCTTTGTTACCGGTCATGTTCCTAGAGCAACAGCTATCTAGGTACCAAGAGTAGGAGGAGTTGGCTCATAGAGCATATTGTGCAACTAGACAATTAGGTGTGTCTTTTCTAACCCACACACTATTCACAATACGCCTTTCACTCTTACCACTATCATGCTTTGACTCGATGTTAGACTTTTTAACATGCACCTTGACCTCATTGGTCAAATTTTCAAAAATATCAAACAAAGCATCATCAATTTTCTTATGCATAGTAGAGTGAGGCACAACACAAGATTTAGCAAGCAAGTCATCAACAAGTTTCTTCACAACATGCTTTTCCAAGGTCTTCCTAGATCTAGTACTAAATCCATACATGGATGCCTAGGTCCATTCAAAGATATATCATGAAAAGCATTATAAAGTTTGCATATCCAAATATATTCAAAACACCTAGGTCGAATATGTCCTATCACTTTACAATGATGACAAATAGGTATGAATTTGAGAAATTTACCATTTGCATTTACTTCCAAAGCATTTGGTCTTCTCACAATTTTACCTCTTTGAAGTGCAACCCTTGATGCTTCACCTCTTGCATTTGAGGTTGATGCTCTTTGACTTTGATCTTGTTGTGATCTTCCAATGAAGTTCCTTGTTGAAGTAGATCCACCTCCGGTAGCTTTCATCGCTTTACCTTGAGAGAGAAAGTACCTACATTTGATTCAACACTTGTTTTGACAAAAATAAATTTGTTAGATGAATGAGTTTCCTTCTCATTGATATAACCCAAACCTCTTTTGTCACATGGATGCTTACCACTTTTAATGAGGGATTCTACCTTATTAGAACTAGATGACATCTTGTGAATCATCATACTTGCCTCATCAAGTTTATCATTAAGCATCCTATTTTTAATTGCATATTTCTCTAAGATGTCATCACTTTTCCTAACATCTTCACATGATTTATTTAGCCATTGTTCATACTTTTTCTCTTGATTTAAGTGCTCACTAAGTTTGGCTTTAAGCATGTTTTCTAGCCTTCTAGCACTAACAAGAGAACTATCCCTTTGCTCAATTTCTTGATTCTAGATGCTAAGTCTATCATTGCTATCTTTTAAGTTCATTTCTAGACATAAGATCTTGTCTTTAAGTTCATTGAATTCTTTTGAGCCTAGTCCATGATTCTCTAGCTTCTTATTGAGGGACACATTGATTTTAGATAAGCGTTCATTTTCAAGAATAAGATCATTGATCTTCTTCACATCCAAGTCAATAGGTTCAACAAAAGAAGCCACATAGGAATACACTTCCTTAATCATGACTTTCACAAATAACACAAACACTACACAGAAAGGATCTATTTAAGTGTGTCTAGACACCCGCTCTGATACCAAATGAAATTCCCTTAAGCAATATAGTGTATAAAATACCTAGAAAAGGGGAGGGGAGGGGGGGGGGGGGGGGGGGGGGGGTGAATAGGTATAGGCCTAATTTCTTCCAAAATCAGTTTTGCAGAATACAACAAAGAAAATGCACACTTGATGTGTTTCAACAAATGAATTGATTTAACTAATACATGAGTAAATCAATATACAAGAGATGCAATGAAAGTAAGATATGGAAGATAATGAAATATAAAATGAAAATTGACACAAGTATTTTTACGTTGTAAAGCCTCAAAGAAGAAACATCTACGGGTTGATACCATAACCACAAGCAAAGCAATTCACTATGAATGAAGGAGATATAAACGCAGTGCAATCAACTCCTGATCTATCCTCAAGACCAAATGAATCACTTCCCTACTTCTTATCCAAGATGAGTCCTTAACCTCTAGGAAGCAACTTCCTATCCAAGATGCTCACGTCTCTAGGAAGATTTCATGCTTAGCTATCTGGATCACAAAGATCCTAGTCAAGCTTCCCTAGCTCAACCATCCGGAGTATCACACTCCCAGCTAAGACTTTTGCTTAGTTATCTGGATCCTCTTCATCCTAACTAAGACTCCTTGCTTGGCTATCCGGAATACTTTCCTAGCCAAGTCTTCTTGCTCAAATTAAAGCTTCACTCACTTAAACAAGAGACTTCAACCTTTTCACAAGGCAATGATCTAGGTGATGCAAATGATGCAAAACACAATCAAATAAAGCAAGATGATCAATCAAGCTCTATGAACATGCTTAAGGATATTCTAGGATATGCTTTCAACAAACAATCACAAATGTATCTAGAAATCAAAGCATGTCAATCTCTAAGAACAATATAAGAATATTCAATATCAAGCTCAAAAAACCTAGTTCTCAAATCATGAAATTAAACCTAGAAATTATCATAAGGCACATCATACAAGATATTTCTATAATCAATTTCAAGTTTAGTCAAGTTTAGCTAAATATGTTCAAATGAGATCACAAGGCTAAAACTCAACAATCAATCAATCATCCAAACCTAGAGTGTGAACTAACATCATTCTTAACACATTTCATCTATCAAATAGGAAGATTAAAAGAGATGATCAAAAGAGAAAGTAAGAAGAAGATGTTTCACATACAAAGGATGAACCTCGGACTGAAATCTGCTCACTGTGGAAAATCACAAAGTCACTTGGCTCTAAAAATGCTTGGGGTTTGTAGCTCTCATCAAGACCAACATTTTTGGCTTTTGAATCACTCAATTTCGAGTTGAAATGAGAGAGTTATGATCAAAACAAGAAATCAAAAATCATGAAGAAAATCTGCACTCTATCTTTTTCAATTTTTCTTCTTACAATGTTTGGAAGGAAAGATGAGAGTATTTAAAAGAGAGAGAGAGGGAAAACAGGCAGCCAATCAGCATGTGCCACCTCAGCACCCTGTGAGGGGCGCGTGAGGCACACGGGGGCAGAGGAGGTGCCTGGCCGTGAGGCTCACGAGCCCTCCTTTGCTTGGCCAACGGCCAAGCAAACTTCCCTCGTGCTCCGCTCGCGTTCTTCGACCGTATCCGGGCCTCCGAACTCCGATTTTGAATCCGTCTTTGGATTATGAATTGTGACTCCCTCACACACAACGAAGACAACAAAACTTTGATAAAAGATTGAGAATTCATCTCGGAAAATGACGACGAAGACAACTCAACGAATGAGAACTAAAAGTAGCGTAGCTACATCATTTGGACTCGAAACCTAGTGAATGAGTAACCAAAATGACCGGGACTCAATAAGGAATCAAATGAGATTATGTTCAAGTCTAAAATATCACACAATATCACACAAGTATACCATTTCCTAGACATAGTCTTAAAACATGTAATTCTACAATGTATGA
Organism: Acer yangbiense; assembly: GCA_008009225.1. Lineage (NCBI taxonomy): Eukaryota > Viridiplantae > Streptophyta > Magnoliopsida > Sapindales > Sapindaceae > Acer > Acer yangbiense. The sequence continues at coordinate 38,136,691 of CM017768.1, forward strand.
CAATATGAGATCAATGCATGAGCATACTAAAACATGTGAATGTGTTATATAAATGGTGTAAAACAATACAGGGACACTCATGAATGAATTGTGATGAGAATCAAGAAGCATCACCAAAGGATCCATTGCATATTCCAGTTAGGCCAATTCCAGTTAGGCCAGAGGATCAAAGAAGCATTTAATGATAGGCTGATTCTGAGTTGCTGAAGTTCAAGTTCGGCCCAAATCCAAGCTGAACTTCGTGGGCCTCTACAGAGAGCATCTGAAGTCGGATTGTCTATTATAATATATTTTCGGAAAGCCCAAGACGAGTCCTACAGATGTTATGAAGACTACGGAATCCGTAAAAGATCACAACAGGCCCAAAATCGGCAATCTAGTTTGTTGCGCGAAGACTTGATGCTGAGGAGTCCGAATTTCAGTTTTCCTTATTGGTTTCTAATGAATAATGAATTGATTTGTTTCCAAATATTAAGGGCTGATTTGTTTCCAAAATATAGCCTTCCAAATAGGGAGCAATTCAATTAGTTGATTGTTTTAGTTTATTTTCTTTCCCGTTTGTAAGGCATTAATTGCCAAATATTTATTTCCTTTTAAGTTTTAGGGTTTCAGTATTTAAGGATCCATTTGATGTAATTTTTTGGTAGACTTTGATTTGAATTCAAATTGAGAGAATTTTCTCTATTGTTCTTTGAGAACTAATTGGAACTTATCAGAATTCTCTGTGGCGTTCCTCCTTGACTTATCAATCGAGTATTCCATCCTTGATTGTGGCGTTCTCCTTCATACCAAGGTTCACATCTCATTATAGGTGTTGGGTTGCGGTTTCCATCCGAACCAGAGGTTAGAACGATCCTAGGCATCAATCTTGATACAATCGACGAGGTTCATATCAAATTGTGTGTTTGTGTTTGTGCCTATGCCTTGTAAGAGAAATGAGGTCTAATATACCTTTATTGTGTAATGTAGCACATTCCTCTTTGAAGACACCTTCTTGCATGAATTGTGGCCAAGTCTTTCTTTGAAACTTTGAATCAACATTTCTAAGACCATTAAGCAATACAAGAAAAACATCGTTTTGGAATGGAATTAATGCCAAGACAAACCAAAAACCTAACATTATTGCTATATCTTTTATTTCACCATCATTGTGTTTAATCTGCTTTACTGAGAACTCATAGGTTTCGAAATACTTGATATCTCTCTGACTGTGATCTACCCCGATTCCAGTCATAAGAATTGTTAATTGAAAATTCACCTCAGTGACAATTTTCGGTTAACACCTACATTGCTTAATGTGCCTAAAGCAATTAGGCCTAATATGCCTATCAACACCGCAAAAATGACAAGTTGGTATAAAGTGAGAATTCATACCATATCCTTGTGAGGTCGTTTGATGTCACCTTTGGTGTTGAACCGGTTCACTCTTTCTTTGTTGTTGAACTGAATTGGGTTGCCTCCTTGGTTGAGGTAGCATGACATGCCTTCTTGGTTGGTTAGGCCATGATTGAGTAAGGCTTGGGCATGGAGCTCTTGGATGTTGAGGTTGAGCAACACCCTTTGTTGGCATCTTCACTTGGCCATTCTTGAAAGATTCTTCAAGATCAATCTTCCTCCTAGGATGATGAGGAGGTGAAGCTTTGCATTTGCCTTAAGCTTGAGGTTGCAATATCTTACCCTTCTTCAAGTCTTTAAGGTGCCTTATCTCTTTATCCCTGACAATTCTCAAAGAATTTTCTTTGCTAGTAATTTCATCCTTCATTGCCTTCATCCTTTGATGGCAATCTTCAATCTCCTTCTCGTACTTAGACACAATAACTATGTCTATCTTCTTCAAGGAGTCATCTATGTCCGAACTCGAAGTTATCTTAGCAAGTGAGCTTTTTGCCTCTTCTAGTTCCATCTTCAATTTGCCTTCAATTTCTTTTACACATCTCACTTCATCATTCAAGTGAGTCATCTTGACATGTAGTTGAAGATTATCCTTTTCCAATCTAAGGATATCATTTTCTTTTTCCTTCAAAGACTTTTGAAGAAAGTCAATGAACTCTTGGTTATCCACCATATTGTCACAAGAGTTCTCAGAGCATGAACTACCATGATTGAAGCACCTATCACTTGTGCTTTTGAGAGTCATATCATCAAGGTTTGCTTCTCTCAAGCAGGCTCCACGTCGATTTCCAAACTTCAAGTCACTAATCTTAAAATCTTCAAGTGACAATTTTGGTGATGGCTTGTGTTTCTTCATGGTAGGAAACCAGAAGGGCAGGGTAGTTGTTCACACACTCATCCGAGCTTGTGGAACAACTTTCAACAACTTCTACTTCGCTATCACACCAAGTAGCGATCATACCAACTCCTCCATTCTTGTACTTCAAGTTACCACACTTGGAGGCAATGTGGCCAATTCCACCACATTCAAGGCAAGGGTCACTTTTCCTTGACCTTCTCTTTTCCTCCTTCACTTTGGAGGTCATACCCTTCTTTTAAGATTTCATGAATCTCCTAAATCTCTTTATCAAAAGAGTCACCTCCTCATCGGAGTCAATTTCTTTTCTCTCCATTTTAGAGGTCAAATTACCCTCTAGCCTCTCAAATCCACTTATAGTGTTTGAGTAAAATGAATGCAAATGTGAATGTAATGAACAAAATGCACAAAAATGCTAGACACGCAAAATAAGTAAGGATCACCTAAGTATATCTAGGAACCCGCTCTGATACCGATTAAAAAAGAATATATATTCTTTTTAATCAGCGAACTTGACTCTTCTCCTGTAATTTTGACTTGTTCTGCACCCGAAAGTCTCGGTTTTGAAACTCCAACAACTAAAACACATTGAAAGCTTACATTCACTAAAATAGAGCCATTAGACACAAGAATTCACTCGAAAACAAGACAAAAGATGTGGAATTGAGGGCCAAAATGTAACATTGTAGCTTATGGAAATACTATAGCAGTGACCGCACTGTAGCTAAGATGGAATTACTGTAGCAGACTGTAGCATCACCGGAATTACTGTAGCAGCAACCACTATTCATTTTATTTTATTTTTAGGGTTCCATCTGAGAGGGAGACCCTAAGTTCTTAAACTTTGTTTCTCTTTAAATAAACTAAGCATTCGGATGTATAATCTTTTGTAGTAGGTACTAGAGACAAATACAGAAAAACCATAAACCAGCTTTTTATGTGTATATGTAAATTCATAACCACTGGTCACAATAGTTGGATTATTTAGTGTAAAATATTGATGTTGTTATTGTTGTTTGGAAAAATTGCAAATATATAAATTTCCATTTTTTTCTAAAAAAAATAATAATGTTAAAAGAATTTAAGAATAACAAAAAAATAAAAAAAAAAATAAAAAAACTTGGAGGGAGATGGTAGATGGGAGTGGAACCATGTGAGGTTGGACACAAACTCTCCATACATGTTTTACCCTATCAGCTTTTCAGAATCACACGAGCACAGCTAACCTCCTCTCTCTCTCTCTCTCTCTCTCTCTCTCATCTAGCTACTCCCTCTCTCTCTCTATGTATATGCATGTATGAAATTTATTATTAATTAATCCATATATAAGTTCTGGGTTAATCAAAGAAACACATATATGATCGTCTAAATCTACCCTATATAGCGAGTTTCTTACCAAAATTTAAGAGAAATATGCATTAAAATTCAAAGGAAATTTAATTTTTATGATTACTATAAACAGTCAAACAACCAAATATCTATAAATAATTCGTATGTTTATATGTAATCTTCCTGTCCCCATTAATGGCTTTTATCTTTTACTAAATTCTTAGTGTTAACAAATCATAACCTAATTGACGTATAAGTTTAGGCTTTTGAATCAAAAGATTACTCTCTTACTGACAAGGTATGGTGTCAAAGCAGCATTCACCATTTGTCTCCAAATTACAACTAGGAGGCATGTGTTAATGTATCATAAATACTGTTAGCTTTTACTTTAAATATAATAATTAGATAAACTTAAATATTTTAGTCTAGTGATTACAAATACTATATATATATATATATATAAACTTAAAATTTTTTAAAAACAATTGAACAAAACTCCATAAAATCGTAACATTAAAAAGTTAATAAATAATATTTAAAGAAAAAAGTTAATAAATAATATTAATATTTGTGTGTATTAATTAATCACCTGGGAAGGTTGTTGTCAAAGGGGAAGTGTAAAAACACAATTGAACAAATCTCCGTAAAATCGGAACATTAAATAGTTAATAAATAATATGTGTTTCTTTTTTTATATATAAAGTTAATAAGTAATATTAATATTTGTGTGTATTAATTAATCACCTGGGAAGGTTGTTGTCAAAGAGGAAGTGCGAAAACACAATTGAACAAAACTCCGTAAAATCGGAACATTAAATAGTTAATAAATAATATGTTTTTTTTTTTTTAAAGTTAATAAATAATATTAATATTTGTGTGTATTAATTAATCACCTGGGAAGGTTGTTGTCAAAGGGGAAGTGCGAAAACAGCGTTTGATATATCGCTAAAGTAAGTGTGAGTGTGAGTGTCACCCGTGAGTCAAAGCTTCGATTCTCACGAGCCAAACGTAGCAGATACACACAAAAGGACACTAACTTTATAAGATTTTTCTCTTCTTCTTATCTCTATAAAACCAGGGTTGGACCTGAACACCAATACACACTTCTTCATGGTTTTTCAACTTCAGGCCTAATAGTTTCTTCAAAAAAGAGAGACTACTGGTATGTATATACACGTACGTTTCTCTTTCTTGATCTTCTTCCTTTGATCATCTTTTTGTTCTTTTCCGGCTTTATTTAGCTTAATTTAGAGCTTGTTTTGATTGTTTTCAGGTGGGTAATCATAGTTTTGGATCATCATCATCATCGACCGGTGAGTGGTTTCCATGCTATGCTTGTCAAGTGAGCAGTCTTTTGCAGCTTATAACCTTTGTTTCGTTGTCTGTTCGACCTTGACTTAACATATATATCGTGTTAGAAACAACGAAAATATTAGTCAAAATTTTCTCAAATAAGCAAAAGAAAAGAAAACTGGTATTACTGATTTCCCTATCAACTTCGGATTTCCCTTCTCTTTATTGTCTATATTTCTCATCTATAAATCTTTAGATCAGCCACATATACTATCACATATCTGGTTGTAAATTTCGCGTAACGATATGATTGTTCTATTTCTCTTCTTAAAAAACGACTATATATGCGTGTATTGTATGAGTTGTGAGTTAGGTGCAAGTGTTGTAAAAGAAAAGTAGATAGTAGAAAACCTTGTCGTTACTGTAAGTTACAATTAGCTAGGGCTCTGCGTTAGACTTTCAGGTGCCTCAAAAAGTACAAGTAAATAAGAAGAAAACAAGGTGAGTAATTATTAGAGAATCATCAGACTTTCTTTCATATCAGGATCTAACTCTCGTTGTCCTGATCAACTTCACCAGGACTGTATACAGAGTTCCAATCTAGATCTGTTTATAAACCACATAGTTTTCGATAAGAAGTCCCTTTCAGTTTTTTTTGTTTTCCTTAATTCTTTATCAATACATACAAATTATAGCCAGATGATCTATATATAAATTCCCTTCAATCAGTCTTTGGCTTTAGGTTTTGATTCATAGATGATTATATATATAACTATCTTAATTACACAGAAAGATTATGATTCATGTATGTTGTTAAGATTCGATAGAGTGATAGTTTTTGTCCGTTGGACGATTTAAGTTAATTAACTAATGTTTGCTTAAAGCAGACATGTCAATAACTGCATGCATGCTATCAAACATGACCTTTCTTTTAAACTTAGTATATATTTGCATTAGGAGGCAATTAGAGAGATTCAAAATGAGATTTAAACGAGAAATCTCATACAAATTACTGCATATATATGTCAAAATATTTCTATTTTAACCATAGATGAACTAACCTTAATTAAACTATATGTGCTATGATTAGAATATATAATTAATACTACATTTCGTAATTAACGAAAACTCAACTGTACTCAGCCTGTCACTAATAACCCGGCCTCAATTCTTGTATATGCACTTATTTTCATACATATAAAAAAAATCTATTTAAATATTTTAAATATTTTTTAATTACAACTCATTAAAATAAATAAATAAATAAATAAAAAACCTCTTCTTTTACTTCTCTAAGTATCATATTTAATCACAAGTAATGACTTTGTTGCTTTTGTTATTTGGGAATCATATTTGAAGTAAATTAACTCTCAAAACAACTTCATAAGCACGTTTGTGTATTAGCCAATTAGGTTTCCATAGAGAACACAATTATCTGAGATTACATGTCAAGTTTGTATACATATCCAAAGACTCCAACAGCCAATATTAACTTGCTCTATGTTCGGCCATGCCCATTTTGTAATTTTCTGCTTCATGGGGTCTCTCTTATAACATAATTAAACTATGAAACTTTTATGGTTTTCATTTATGTGCATGCCTTTATTTAGGAAATTGACATCAAACAACCCATTATTTTGTTCTTTCAATCCTTTTTTTCTCCTACTACCTAATTAATTAGCCTTTCACTTGCAAAATAAAGTTTTTTTTTTTTTGAAAGGACTTGCAAAATAAAGTTACAGAAAAAGAATTAATTATTTTTACAGATAGTGAGATGTTGTACAACGTTTTGCTACTCCAAACCTAAAAATGTATTGAAATTTGACAATCTTAGGTTCCACCAAATATCTAGTTGGACTTAATTAAAAACTATATGGAACATGCATTTAATATAATTTTACAAATATGTGTGAGGAGTTTTAGTGCATACATTTAAGATTTACCATTTGTGAATCTGTTAAATATGTTTATGCTACAGAAGCATACTTGACATGATTTTGACAGACAGAGTGAGTGAACAATGACGTGATCCATTTGTCTTTTTAAAGCTTTTCTCATATTTGAATACAAATGCATAGATTACTTTTTTTCTTTTTCTTTTGGTGCCAAATAATGCTTGTACAATCGGTTAATAATCAATACAAAATTGATAATAATACATGTGTTATAATAAAGTAGTTCGACTACATATATACATATAGAAATTAATTTAAGGTCGAACAGAGGATGAATGTGAGGTATATAGCAAGGGACTCTTCATTTGACAAAGTTTTGCATGGAACCCAACACCCTCTTAAATACTACAAGGATGATCACTTCAACAAGCCAATTGCAAGCCAAGATATACGTTAATTTCCCAGGTCTAATCTCTCTCTCTCTCATTTTCTTTGTAGTTTAAAATAATAATAATAATAAAATTATAAGAAAAAAATGTGAATATATATATTTAGTGTGTGTATATACGTATGGTATATCTCAAATATATATATATATGTTTGAGATATGCTATACATATATACACACACTAAATATAATTTTTCGTTTCAAAAAACAAAAGAAAAAATTAATTTTAAAAAAATCTAAAATAAATCAATGTCATCCCCTTATTTACCAAAATGCCACTCATTTAACGGCAAGTTAACGGAATTGGATGGAATGACCAACAGTGTCATACTTTTCGCTAAAAATGGCCATTTCGAAACAAAATTCTCATTTAATGGCCATTTTAATAATGTGAGAACAAATGGGTGGCCACCAGGGTAATTATCCGTTTTTTTTTTTTTTTTTTAACTTGGTGAGCTGCTTCTACCAACTTTTACGGTGAAGAAATCATGTAGTTCCGTAATGCATTTCTTATATTAGTTGATTTTTTATATTATAAATTATATTATTAGATTTTTTATTTTTATTTTTGTTATTACTAGTCTTAATTTGGTACGTTGTCAATGCAATTTTATACTCTGTACATTGATGGATCATATAGTTTTGGATATATATATATATATATATATATATATATATATATATATATATATATATATATATATATATATAATTTTTCTATTGTCAGTTTGTTCTGATATAAAATATATCAAGACGAAGAATGTTGACCATTAGATTTACATACTTTGAATCAAAGTGTATGTACTTGTCAAAACTTCTCTATAATCTATGGTCAACATTTTTCGTCCTAATATATTTTATATGAGGACGAACTGACAGTAGAAAGATTGTATATATATATATATATGAAATGAAAGCATGGAGTGAGAGTACATAAATAAAAAAGTTTGGTAAAAATGATAATTATATGTGACACCGGGACAATCGAAAAGCAAGAAGAACAACGAGCGAAAGGAAAATAAAAACCAAATCTCCAAAAGGATACAAAAATCACCACTCAAAGGAAACTTAATGAAAAGTATATAAAGCTCACTACCAAAGTTAAATCACAAAAGGAATACAAATTTTCACACTATAAGAAAATATTGTTTTCTTGACAGTTATTTGTTGATAGTTTTTAACTGTCAAGAAAGATCTTGACAGTTATTTGTTGACAATTTTTAACTGTCATAAATCCTTGGCAGATTTTAACTGTCAAGGATTTATGACAGTTAAAAACTGTCAACACTCAAGGATTTATGATAGTTAAAAACTGTTAAGAAATAATTAACATTTTTTATATTTATACACCACCGTCCGGCCGCCACCTCTCCGTCTAGCCACCGTACAGCCACCCCACCCCTCCAGTTACCGTCCAGCCATCATCCGCTGGCCCACTCCGTCCTGTCGCCGTACGACCACCCACTACAAAAAATGGTATTTTCTGACGGCTAAATGCCATCAGAAAAGACCATTTGCCGTCGGAAATACGTTTTTCAGACGGGAAAAAGCCGTCGGAGGCCGTCACAAATACTACCATTTCTGACGGCCATGGCTGTCGGAAATGATGAAAATGCCGTCGGTAATAGTAATTCAAGGTGGTCAAAATTACTTGTATTTCCCACGGTTTTACCGCTATTTTCGACAGCTTATTGCCATCGGAAATAGTCGAATTATTAAAAAAAAATGGCGCGACTCGACTTGATAGTTCCCACGTCACCCGTCACCAGACAGGCGCCACGTCACACAGCAACTTTAACTTCTTGAAATTCATGTGGTTCGAACCCTTGACTTGGATGACAGTAAGGGGTTACCCTTACCATTTTGCTATAACTTTATATCTGATATGTTTTGCATACTATTTATATATAAGCTATTGATATGTTTGTATAATATCTAATTAAATATATATATATATGTTTTGTACTATTTAAATATAACTATTGAGATATTGTTTTTTAAAATAATATTTTATTAAAATTATTAGAGTTTGTTTAAAAAAATCTGATATAGTAGTGTCACTAAATATAATTAAAAATAACTAAATGTTCTTGTGATTACTAATGATTTTGCTATATTTTATTTTTAGTTAATTTAGTAAGATGTGTCCATAAAGTAATTCGAATTAAATTTTAGCATTTCCGATAACACTTTTTATGTTGTTAGAAAAGTGGATAATATTGATGGCTTATTTGACCATTTTCGGATGGCCCAAAATCCGTTGGAAATGCGGTATTTTTTTTTTTTCCGATGGCACAAAAAGTCCCACAAGTCATCGGCATAACTCGGCAATTTGACATAACTCGAATCAATCTTGCAGATGTCATGTACGAGAGCATTGTAATGTTCCTTGACATCTCTACGTGACTTTCCCGGTAGTTGACTGGCGATATTTTGCCATCGGGCAATTTCTCAAGATAAAAATGCTTATAATAAGAGGGAGTTCCTAAAGAATGACGTTAATATCTCACAAATCCCTTCATCATAATCCTGACAAATGTTTTGTGTATTTCTGTTGTATCAAAGTGTTCACTCTTGATTTTTGCACATATATGTCATTGTCCGGATAGCAATTTAGGTAAAATCAAGTGTAGTAAATGCTTACTATGAAATAGAGTTTATATAATTATTTTATCTAACATTTTATTTTTCAAGAAAAAATAAATCATGAAATTTTTATTTGTACAAATTATTTGAAGAAACTTTATATAAAAATACGGTTTTGATACTACAATAAAAAATTGGTCTTTTCTGATGGCTAAATGCCATCAGAAAAGAACATTTACCGTCGGAAATGTGGACTATTTCCGACGGCAATTAGGCCGTCGGAAATGTTGGATTACTTTTTCCTCATTTCCAACGGAATAAGGATTATTTCCGACGGCCTAAAAGGCTGTTGGAAATAATGTATTACTTTTTCCTCATTTCCAATGGAATAAAGACTATTTCCGACAGCATTCCACGGCATTTAGGAATGCCGTTGGAAATAATGTATTATTTTTTCCTCATTTCCGACAGAAAAAAGACTATTTCTGACGGCATTTATACTGTCGGAAATGTGGTATCATATTTTTACTCATTTCCGATGGCACTAAAATGGCCGTCAAAAATGGACCTTTTCCGACGGCAATTAGCATCGTTGGAAATAGTTCGTCACTGATAGGCTTTTTTTTTTTGTAGTGACCGTCAGTCGACCGCTGCACACAGCCGTCCGGCCGCCGCCGGCCCACTTCTGATAATAATGACAATTAATTGTCATTATTGGGAATCGAACTTGAAACCTCAAGTCAAAAGTTGTAATAATTGAACAATATTTATATATAACATATATGAGTTGTTAGAAATAAATTAATTAATTAAAAAAAATTGTTAGGTAAATTTAAATTTAAATTTATTCAACTAATCAAAATTTTAATTTCTACGACAGACATATATTAAAAAATATTTATTGAAACTTTTAATAAAATTATATATTTTTAAAACATATATAGTCGAGTTAATGGTCTATACTCTATGGTCACGAATGGTAATGAGAGTGGGAATGGGAATAGAAAGGAAAGGAAAACTGAGTTTTTCGTTTGGTTGGAACTTTAGAATTAGTCTCTGAATCAGTATTATTTTGTTTGGTTAACAACAGAATGGAATGAAGTTAATTGTATTTCGACCAAAATACCCCTAATTATAAAACATTCATAATATATAATATAAAATACATATATAATACATTTAATAATATATATATAATACATATAATAATATATATATAATATAATATATATATAAATATAAATATATATAATATATATAATTTAGAATATATGTATATTATATTATACAATATATATAATAATATATGGTCGCTTCCAACCCCTGGTTGGATCAAAGTGAATACAGATGGCGCTGCTATGGCCTCTCCAGGGGTTGGTGGTTGTGGTGGTATCTTTCGGAACTGTAAAGCGTTTGTGAAGGGTTGCTTTACTATTCCTCTTGGTCAGATTTTCACGTTTGAGGCTAAGCTTCTAACAGCCTCATTGGCCATTAATTTTGCTTGGAAGTATGGGTGGCATCGAATCTGGCTTGAGAGCAATTCTTCTTATGTGGTTCAGCTTCTTTCTTCTCGTTCTGAGATGGTTCCTTGGAGGGTTCGTGAGGCATGGCAGCGCTGCATCTTCCAGATCTCGCATATGGATTTTCAGGTTTCCCATATTTTCAGGGAGGGGAATTAGGTTGCAGATACGCTTTCTAAGCATGCTTTGGAGCTTCGGGCTGATTCTTGGTGGTTCTTTGCCCCGTCGTTCTATTCTTCTTCAATTGGCAATGACTGCATAGGCCGGGAGTCTTTTCGTTTTTCTTGATGTTTTCTTTTTCTTATTTGGTGTGGCCTACGTGCCTCTTTTTGTTTGGGGTTGTTTTCCCCCTGGGTCTTTGTGCTTTATTGCTTTTTGTCACTTTTTTCTTTTTTTTTTTAAACTTTTACTTCCTATTTTCAACACCAAACAAAATCTCGATATGAATTTATTTTACAGTAAGATATCGGTTTTTGGGCAAACCGATATTGGATAAGTAAAATTTTAAATTTAATAAATTTACTATTAAATCATTTACTTTTAAAAAATTCAAATTTTTTTTTTTTTTTAAATTGTTTATTTATTTTTGCACCCACTTGTTTCATACTAAGAGACACGTTAATAATCCAATTACCCATATAAATTAGTAATCTGAGTCTTACATTTGTTCATTTAATTGCAAGATGCATGTTGAGAAATATGTCCCATGTAGTGAAAGTTGTATTCCAAATCATGCTTATTACAATTGATGTCACGAGTCTCCTATAGGTCATGTTTGGTTGGATGGAATGGAAAGAAAGCCATTCCATTCGTTTGGTTTGTTAAAATGCAATGGAATGGTGATTCTATTGGAATGAGGATTCCACCATTTTTTGTGGAATGGGCATTCCATCCAAAAACCAATGGAAAGTCATTCTATTCCAAACTAAAATTTATATTCCATAAATACTCTCATATGCCCCAACTCCATTACAAAAATACCCTCAGCTCCTTTCCAAAAATAATATATTATTATTATATATTAATGTATATTTTATACATATATGTACTATATATTATATTATATTATTATATATATTATATTATATATAATATTAATATATACATATATACATATATTTATTATATATATTATATTATTATATATATATTATATATTAATATATTAAATAATATATATTATATATTTATATTATATAAATATATTATTATATATATTGTATAATATAAGGGGAACCCTAGGGAAAAAAAAATAAGTGAATAGTGGCTGCTGCTACAGTAATTCCACCACCGCTACAGTAATTCCGTCACTGATACAATGCCCCCGCTACAGTTCCGTCAATGCTACAGCATTTCCGTCGCTGCTACAGTGTTTTCGCTACACTATTTCCGTCACTGCTACAGTGCCGCTGTAGTGTTCTCACCGCTACAGTGTTTCCGTCGCTACTACAGTGTTTCGTCGTTGCTACATTGCCGCTACAGTGTTTTCGCTACAGTATCCCCATACAGCGATTTTGCTATAGGATCCCCGCTACAATGATTTGCTACAATATCTACTACAGTGATTTCACTACAGTACTTCCACTACAGTTTATCGAGCTCTATAGATCCTATGTGCATGGAGGCCGATTTATCTCTTTCATCTCTGATGGCAGTGTCTTCCACCCTGAATAGTCAGGTTGGTCTGAGTACGGTAAGTGGAGTGAATTCCTCTTCTTGGGTTGTTCCTCTCACATCTGGTGGGGTGTGTTCTTTGGTTGATGGGCCGATTCCTCCTCAGCCTGATGGGGGTGTTTCGGTGATTACTCCTGATTCGGTTACAGGTCTCATTCAGAGTTCAGCACCTATGGTCCAGGGTGGTAAGTCTCTTCAAATCTTCTCTTGTTGAGACTTTACCGGTGCCATCAGTTCCCTCTAAGAATGGGGGGTATGTTTCTATTCGGGTGGATCCGATTGCTTATTAGGCCCGTCTTGAGTTGTGTAGGAATGCTCTTATTGGTCGTGTGGTGCTTTCCAGTGGTGAGTGGCCTTGGAAGCTTGTGGATCTTAAGGTAAGACTTAGCAAGCATTGGATGCTAAATTTTGATTGGCGACTTATATCTCTGGGGAGAGGCTATTATCAGATTCTTTTAAAGTCTCCTGCTGATAAGAATCATGTATGGGGGTTAGGTTCAGTTCATCTGAAGCCAGGTATTCTTCGCCTACAGCCTTGGGTCTCGGATTTTAACCTATTGCTACAGAAGTCCACCAATCACTACAAAAAAATGGTCTTTTCCGATGGCTAAATGTCATCGGAAAAGATCATTTCCCGTTGGAAATACGCTTTTCCTACGGGAAAAGGCCGTCGGAGGCCGTCACAAATACGCTTGTCGGAAAAAACCATTTACCGATGAGCCGTCACAAATACTACCATTTCTGACAGCTATGGCCGTCGGAAAAGATAAAAATGCCGTCGGTAATAGTAATTAAGGATGGTCAAAATTACTTGCATTTTCCGACGGCTTTACCACTATTTCCGACGGCTTATTGCCGTCAGAAATAGTCAAATTATAAAAAAAAAAAAAAAAAAAAATAGTGTGACTCTACTTGACAGGCGCCACCTCACCCGACACGCGCCACATCACCCAGCAACGTTAAATCCATGAAACTCATGGGGTTCGAACACTTGACTTGAATGACAATAAGGGTTACCCTTACCATTTTGCTATAACTTTATATCTGATATGTTTTGCATACTGTTTATATATAAGCTATTGATATTTTTGTAAAATATCTAATTAAATATTTTTTTTATACTATTTAAATATAACTATTGAGATATTGTTTTTTAAAATAATATTTTATTGAAATTATTAGAGTTTGTTTTAAAAAATCTGATATAGTGTCACTAAACATAACTAAAAATAACTAAATGTTCTTGTGATTACTAATAATTTTACTATATTTTATATTTAGTTAATTTAGTGAGATGTTTCCATAACGTAATTCGAATTAAATTTTAGCATTTCCGATGATACTTTTTATGTTGTTAGAAAAGTGAGTAATATTGACGGCTTATTTGACTATTTTTGAAGGCCCAAAAGTAGTTGGAAATGCAGTACTGTTATTTATTTTATTTTTTTTATTTCCGACGGCACAAAAAGTCCCATAAGTCATCGACATAACTCGACAACTTGACACAACCCAAATCAATCTTGTAGATGTCATGTACGAGGGCGTCGTAATGTTCCTTGACATCCCTACATGACTTTCTAGACAATTGACTGGCGATATTTTGCCATCGGACAATTTTTCAAGATAAAATTGCTTATAATAAGAGGGAGTTCCTAAAGAATGATGTCAATATCTCACAAATCCCTGCATCATAACCCTGACAAATGTTTTGTGTATTTCTGTTGCATCAAAGTGTTCACTCCTGATTTTTGCACATATATGTCATTGTCCAGATAGCAATTTAAGGAAAATCAGGTGTATTAAATGCTTACTACGAAATAGAGTTTATATAATTATTTTATCTTACTTTTTATTTTTCAAGAAAAAATAAATCATGAAATTTTTATTTATACAAATTATTTGAAGAAACTTTATATAAAAATATGTTTTTGACACTTAAAAAAAAAAATTAATCTTTTCCAAAAAAAATAAAAATTAATCTTTTCCAATGACTAAATGCCGTCGGAAAAGACCATTTACCGTCGGAAATGTGACTATTTCCGACGGTAATTAGGCCGTCGAAAATGTTGGATTACTTTTTCCTCATTTCCAACGGCACAAAGACTATTTCCGACGGTCATTTGGCCGTCGAAAAAGGTACTATTACCGACGGCAATTAACGCCGTCGGAAATAGTTCGTCACTGATAGGGATTTTTTTTGTAGTGAATGCTCAGGTTTGGGTTAGGCTCTTTGATCTATCGTGGGAATACTGGCATCCGAAAATTATTTCTGACTTGGCTAGAGGGATTTGGGTGCCATTACGGTTGGACAAAGCTACTAGTGATAGGGATTTTGGTCATTATGCTAGTTCTAGTTGATGTGGATGTGTCATCAGTGATGCCTACTTTAGTGTTGCTGGAGAGAGATGAATTTCATAGTTCTTTTATAGCTGTTGAGTATGAGAATCTCCTAGCTTTTTGCTCCACTTGCAATTCTATAGGTCATTTGCCTAGTTCTTGTTGTTGGAACAAGTCTTCTAAGGTTCCTCTGACTAGTTCTGCAAAATCAACCCAGGATATAGCGGTGGATTCTAGAGTTTTTGGGGTTGATGGTTTTCAGCCTATTCGGACCCATTCTTCTAAATCAGTTTATCGCCCAATTATTACACCTCAAGAGGAGGTCTCGTTATCCAATGTTTTTTCAGCTATTCACCAAGATGTAGGTGGTTAAGATTTAGTGGTTGTCCATACTTCAGTAGGGTTTAATTTGATCTCGGGATCCACTTCGTCCGCTGGTTTGGTTCACTCTTCGGATCCGTCTTCGTCTACTGTCTCAGTTATTTCGGAAGTGGTTTCGAGTTCGGTTCCTCCAATGATTTCCCAGGCATTGCAGATTAGCAAGGGTTTAGGATTTGATGACGGGGTCACTGATTCAGTTTTGGTTTCTAGTTCTTCGGTTGTTAATCCTTCTATTAGTTCTGTTAGTTCGGTTGTAAGGGTGGTGCATGATTCGAGGACTGTTGTTTAGGGTTTTTCGGTGGTCAATCAGGTTCGACCTATGGCCTCTACCATTTTATATAGGTCATCTTCTTGTCCGGGTCAGACGGCTCATCGGTAAATTAGGGTTCATGAAGTTTCAGGCAATCAGTCATCTGAGGAGGCAATTGTGTCTTCAGCTTCGAATGTCAATATGGATCATAGTAGTTTACAAGATGGATCCGGTTTTTCTTGTTCTTCGGTTGTGGATCCTAGGGTGTAGATTCAGAACTTGGGTCCGTTATCAGAATTTTAAGCCTCACCTCGCTTCATTGCAGATTCTTCATGGGCTTCCCAAATGGAGGAGAGTGAGTTAGCCGATGCTGAGGTTGCTTAGAGAGCTTTGAGGGTTGAGCGTAGGCTGGCTTCTTTAAAGTCCGGATGCCGGGCTCCTCCAACTGCTTCCGATGATTAATGTTCTCTTTTGGAACTGTCGTGGGATCCAGGGCCAGTCCATGAGGCGGGTTCTTAGAGAGTTGTGTCGTTTACATAGACCTACTTTGGTTTGTATTGTAGAGCCTATGGTTGATTTTTCCTCTATCTCTTCAGGTTTCTAGTCTTCGCTCGGTCTTCATCTGGTGGGCATGAATGATAGGGGTGGGTTGATTCCGACTATTTGGGTTTTTGCTTGTGCTTCGTTTCTTGAGGCTCAGATGGTACACTATCATGATCAACAACTTACTGTTTCACTCTCGATCAGTTCTCGGGTCCATTGGTACACTTTTGTTTATGCGAGCACTTCTCTAGTGGTTTGTAGGTCTCTTTGGCGGTCTCTTTGGCAGTCTCTTCGAGACATGGTTAGTTTGGATTCTTCTTCCTGGTTGGTTGTTGGGGATTTTAATGCAGTTATGGGTGCTCATGAGGCTTTGGGTTCTCGTTCTCCTGCCCGTGGTTCTTGTGAGAATTTCAAGTCAATGATTAAGGATTGTGATTTGGTTGGCATTCGTTCTCAGGGTGCCCGATTCACTGGGGTTAGAGGTCGTAGTAACCGCACTAGAGTTGAGAGATGATTAGATAAAGTTTTGGTTTCAGATGGTTGTATTTCTTGTTGGCGGGAAATTTCGTGTGTGGCTCTTCCCCATATATGTTTAGATCACTGTCCGTTGTTGGTTCGGTTGTCAGATTTTATGGTTTCTAGTCAGAAGGCGTTTCGGTTTCAGAGCATGTGGTTAGAGCATCCTGATTTTATAGCTATTGTTCGCAGGATTTGGAGCTCTCCTGTTATGGGTAGGCCTCCTCAGGTTGTTATCTATAAGCTGAGAAGATTGAAGAAGGCTCTCAAGTCTTGGAATTGGAAGGTTTTTGGGGATCTTAACTCTGCCATTGCTGGGAAGTGTGCGGAGCTTCATTCTATTCAGCTGGATTTGTCTAACCAGGGTTTTTCAGAAGATCTTTTTATAGCCGAGGCAAGTGTTCATTCTAAGCTAGATGTGTTGTTACGCAGACATGAGTGCTTTTTCCGAGATCGGTCTAGAGTTAAGTGGCTTCGTGATGGGGATCGTAACACATCTTTCTTTCATGCCTTTATCAAACGTAGGCAGTATCGTAATGTTATATCAACCCTTTCGATTAATGGGGTTCTCTCGGAGGATCAGCCTACCATCAGAGATCATATCATTAGTTATTATTCTAACCTCTTTTCCTCTGATGTTTCTCGAGTTGGGAGAGATTTATCTATTGTAGATTATGTGGTTCCTTCCTTGGTAACTGCCATAGAGAACGCTTTCTTGACTAGCATTCCATCTACAAATGATATTCAAGATGCGGTCTTTGCTATAGATGCTGCTTCTGCCCTTGGGCCAGATGGGTTTTCTAGTAGATTTTATCAAAGATGTTGGGATGTTGTAGGTAGTGACGTGGTCCTCGCTGTTTAGGATTTTTTCATCACTGGAGTTATTTTCCCGGGTCTCAATTCTAGCTTCATTGTTCTTCTTCCGAAGCTGAGTGAATTGATTTCGGTTGATCAGTTTCGACCGATTGTACTTAGTAACTTTCTATTTAAAATTTCTTCTAAGATTTTGGCTGATCGTTTAGCTCGGGTTCCCGCCAAGGTTATTTCTCCTCAGTAGTTCGGATTCATTCGAGACCGGCATATCGAGGATTGTATTGCTTTGGCTTCTGACTGTGTGAATGTGTTGCAGAAGAAGTGCTATGGGGGTAACTTGGCCATGAAGATTTATATCCGAAAGGCTTTTGACACCCTGGATTGGTCTTTCCTTTGCAGAGTGCTTCAGGCTTTTGGGTTTTCTTCTGTTTTTGTGGATTGGATAGACAGCATTCTTCGTTCATCTAGGCTTTCAGTTCTTTTGAATGGGGTCCCAGAGGGATATTTCTGTTGCTCTAGAGGGGTTCGTCAGGGAGATCTGCTCTCTCCACTTTTGTTTGGTATTGCAGAGGACTTCCTTAGTAGATTATTGACGAGGCTAGTGGATTCTTCTCAGATTCTGCCGATTTCTTCCCCAAGGGGTTTTTTGGCTCTAACTCATTTGCTATATGCAGATGATGTTCTGATATTTTACAGAGGCACTTAAAAGAATTTGAAGCATATCATAGGTGCTTTTGGGGATTATGGTGATATTTCAGGCCAGTTGGTTAACTGGGGTAAGTCTTCAATTTATTTCGGATCTTCTATCTCCCCATCTCGGATTGGTAGTTTGCACTATTTGGTTGGTATGCAGATTGGGCAGCTTCCGTTTTCTTATTTGGGAGTCCCTTTGTTTCGGGGTAAGCCTCAAAAAGCGGTGTTACGCCCTATTGCGGATAAGATCTTGTCTAAATTCGCTAAATGGAAGGGCAAGTCCCTCTCTCTGGCTGGTCGTGCTACTCTGATCAGGTTGGTCATCACTGGTTCATTTGTGCACTCTTTTATGATTTACAAGTAGCCTTCTTCTTTACTATCTCTGATTAACCGCAAGTTGAGAAACTTTTTATGGACTGGTTCCTGTGAGGAGACTAAGTTGGTTTGGGACGCTTGGGATCGTTGTTGTAGGCCTTACTCTCAGGGTGGTATTGGTCTTAAAGATCTTAGGTTGCTAAATGACTCACTGTTACGGAAATTCACTTGGAAGTTTATGATCTTTGATAGTTTTGCTTTCACTTTTCTTAGGAAGAGATATCTTAGGCATTTGTAGAAGCCTAGTGGAGGGTATGTCACCTCCTTGATTTGGTCTTCTCTTCGGACAAATTATAGTTCCCTTCTTAAGGAAGGTATCTGGCTGATTGGAGAGAACTCTCAGAGGGACTTTTGGCGGGATAATTGGTTGGGGGTTCCCATTTTGGAGCTTTTAGGGATTCCAGATTATTTAGCTAGTCCACTCCGGGCGAGGGTCTCGGATTTTATTCATGAGGGTAGATGGGTGCTGGACGATTGTTTCCAAGCGCGCTTCCCGAATCTGTGTTTTTGGATTGATCGGATTGCAATTTCTCCTATTGTGGATTCTCTAGTTTGGGCTAATTCTAGGGATGGTCATGTTTTTTGCAAGGCTGCTTATTCCCAGTTTCTCCGTGATATTCCTCAGGTTGTTTGGTGGAGAGATGTTTGGTCCCGTTTTATTCCCCCTTCTCGTTCAACTTTAACCTGGCATCTGATGTTGAACAAGCTTCCTACTGAGGATTGCCTTTGCAGGTTTGGGTTCCAGTTGGCTTCTCGTTGCAGTATTTGTGGGGTTAGTAATGAATCTGTAGATTATCTTTTTGTTCATTGTCCCCTGGCAGTTGCTCTTTGGGAGGCGGTTTTCTCGACTTTCCAGCGACGTGTCTCTACCAATACTTGGCAATCCTTCTTCTTGTAGGCTATGTCAGTTTCCTTTAGTGAGCAGGTCAGGATTTTATGGAAAACGGCTATCCATGCAGTGATATGGGGGGTGTGGACTGCCTGTAATAAATGGATCTTTGAAGGGAAGTCGGTGGACTTTAGATCCATCCTTTCTTTGGTTTGGCGTGCGGTTTCAGAGGCTAATTGCCTAGAGATTGGTTGTATGCGTAATTGTATGGACGACCTTTTGATTCTTCGTCGATTTGGTCTTCAGGGTCGCTCTTCTAAAGCCCCGGTGATCAAGAGTGTGGTTTGGTCGCCTCCGGCCCCTGGTTGGATCAAAGTGAATACAGATAGCGCTGCCATGGGCTCTCCGGGGGTTGGTGGTTGTGGTGGTATCTTTCGAAACTGTAGAGCCTTTGTGAAAGGTTGCTTTGCTATTCCTCTTGGTCATGTTTTCGCGTTTGAGGCCAAGCTTCTGGCGTCCTCATTGGCCATTAATTTTGCTTGGAAGTATGGGTGGCATCGAATCTGGCTTGAGAGCGATTCTTCTTATGTGGTTCAGCTTCTTTCTTCTCGTTCTGAAATGATTCCTTTGAGGGTTCGTCAGGCGTGGCAATGCTGCATCTTCCAGATCTCACATATGGATTTTCAGGTTTCCCATATTTTCAGGGAAGAGAATCAAGTTGCAGATATGCTTTCTAAGCATGCTTTGGAGCTTCAAGCTGATTCTTGGTGGTTCTCTGCCCAACCATTCTGTTCTTCTTTAGTTGGCAATGACTGCATGGGCCGGGAGTCTTTTCGTTTTTCTTGATGTTTTCTTTTTCTTATTTGGTGTGGCCTGCGTGCCTCTTTTTGTTTGGGGTTGTTTTCCCCCTAGGTCTTTGTGCTTTATTGCTTTTTGTCACTTTTTTCTTTTCTTTTATCTTTTTTATATATGGATACTGTCTAGGGGTTTTTCAGCATATGATCGTTTGTGATACTTTTTCCCATTAGATCAGTCCAATTTTATTAAAAAGAAAATATTGTATAATATAATATATATAATATATATTTATTATTATATGTATTATATATAATATATATTTAATATATATTGATGGCCTATCGGAGTACCAGACTATGACCATCGCCAGGCAAATTCACACTGTTGGCTATATTTACATCAAGAAACAAAGCATTGCCCATGCTGATACTGTCACTGCACTAACCGGTGGTTTTGAAGGCCAACTACTCGGATGGTGGACACATACCCATCTCTAGCAGCCAGGATAAACATTATTAACCACACAAAAACCATATCAGTTCCCTCTACATCTACCAACCCAGGTTCTTTCCTTCCCTCTACTACTACCACCACCTCTCAACCTGATGGTATAGATGTGCTTTGTTACACCATCGTTCTACATTTTATTGGAAACCCAAACCGTTTCCAAGATAAAGATTATTCCAAACTCCAGAACTTGAAGTGCAAAAAGCTGAGCGACTTTAAGTGGTACAAAGACATATTCTTGACCAGAGTATTACAGAGGGAAGACAATGCTAAGGCATACTGGAAAGAAAAGTTCATATCAGGGTTACCATCCCTTTTTGCCAACAAGGTCAGAGACAAGATGAGGGAACAAATGGCTAGTTCAGATTGGTCCCAAATCGACTAAGAAACATGGACCTATGGAGAAATCATTGCAACCATCAATGTTGTCGCCTTACAACTATGCAATGATATCATACTCAAGAGCCAATTGAAGCAACAAAAGTTAACCACCAGACGGGAACTTGGCTCGTGGTGTGAACAATTTGGATTCGATAAGCTCCCAAGCCAGAAACATCGGAAGTCTCACACGTCCAAGTACCAACCCTACAAAAGGAAGAAGCACACTGGTGGAGACAAACCAAATAGAAAGAAGGATGCAGAAAAGAAAGGCAAAAAAGGCAAGAAACCTTTTCGAAGGTCCTTTTCCAAAACTTGTTATGGATGCGGGAAGAGGGGACATTTTGCCAACAAATGTCTAGATCTTAAAAATAAAATCAAGTCCTTAAATATTGAAGAAGAATTCAAAGACAGACTTATCCAAGTTATCTTTGAACATCAATATACATCGGACTCATCAAGTTCTGAGGAGGAGCTCCTGATCCTTGGCCAATCCACCACAGAAGCTTCAACACAACTAGAATCAGACCATATACAGGCCTGTCTATGCAACCAAGTCAATGTCTTGGATCAATCTGACTATTCCATGCTCATTAGTATGATTGATAGTATCAGTGACCCTATTCTTAAAGCAAACTACATCAAATAGATCCAGGAGAAAATATCCACCCAAGATGCCAATAAACCATCAACCAGCCAAAAGATCCCAGCCATCCCAGATTTTGAAGAAAATGTCATGAAATTGTTCTCCCCCAAACAAAGAAAAGTGACCATCCCTAACCTACAAATAGAAATCAAGCAAGTCAAAGAAGAAATAAAAGAATTAAAACTCACCACCCAGAAACTCCAAGCACAATTGCTGGAACATTCTCCAAAGGCAAAAAGAAAATCATCCAAACAAAACAGCTTCAAGAGTTCTGATGATTCAGAAGAAGAAGCACAAGAGGAGAACCAATCCAATCATGAATTGGCCAGTCTTCTCCATCCCAACCTTATCCAACAACAAGAAACCTCCATTGTCAGAGAAATCAAGATCCAAAAGTGGTACACGGAGGTAGACATACGTGTCTCTTCCAACTTCCATCTTAGGGTCAATGTATTAATCGACATATGAGCTGATCTCAACTGCATGAGGGAAGCCCTTATTCCTGTCAAGTATTTTGAGAAAACCACAGAATCCCTTTATGGTGCCAACAAACAGCAGCTTAGCATACAATACAAATTGACCAATGCCAAAGTTTGCAATAGTGGGGTCTGTTACAACACTAGTTTCCTCCTGGTCAAAAACCTTTCCCAAAACGTAATTCTCGGGTTACCCTTCATCCATCTTATATCTCCCTTTAGGGTAACCTCAGAAGGACTTATTTCAAAATATCTAGAAAAAGAAATACTTTACCCTTTCACTTTCCCTGTCCTCATTCAAGACCTAAATGCTCTCAAAAACAGATCAGTCTTCCTAGAACATCAAATTGCCAACATCAACATAAAGCAGGATTATCTATCTTTATTAAAAGATGACCTACATTTTGAAAGACAAAGGAAACACCTAGAAGATCCTAAACTTCAGCAAAAAATCCAAACCTTCAAAAAGAAACTCGAAAATGAAGTTTGTTCCTCTTTTCCAAATGCTTTCTGGAATAGAAAAAAACATAGTCTTCCTTCCTTACAATAAAGAATTCTTCGAAAAAGGGATCCCCACCAAAGCCAGGCCTATCCAAATGTCCTCATCCCTCCTTGAACATTGCAAAAAAGAAATTGCTGACTTATTGCAAAAAGGCCTGATTAGGCCTTCTAAATCCCCATGGAGTTGTCCAGCCTTTTATGTACAAAAGAATGCAGAGATTGAAAGAGGAGTCCCCAGATTGGTCATCAACTACAAATCTCTGAATGATGCTCTCCAGTGGATTCGGTATCATATTCCTAACAAATTTGACTTATTGAAAAGACTCTATAATTCTAACATTTTTTCTAAATTTGACATGAAGTCAGGTTTTTGGCAAATACAGATAAATGAGAAGGACCACTATAAAACTACTTTTACTGTGCCTTTTGGCCAGTATGAGTGGAACGTTATGCCTTTTGGTCTCAAAAATGCCCCTAGTGAATTCCAGTCTATCATGAATGAGATTTTCAACCCTTATACTGAATTTTCTGTTGTCTATATAGATGATGTCCTAATCTATTCCGATAACATTGACCAACACTGGAAACACTTAGATATTTTCTTCCAAACAGTCAAACACCAAGGTCTAGTTGTCTCCTCGCCCAAGATTGTTTTATACCAAACAAAAATTCGATTCTTAGGTCACAACATCGAAAGAGGAACTATTATACCCATCCAAAGAAGTCTTGAGTTTGCTGATAAATTCCCAGATGTCATCAAAGACAAAACCCAGCTACAAAGGTTTCTAGGATGTCTCAATTATATAGCTAATTTCTGTCAACAACTTCGTATCATCTGCAAACCCCTTTTTCAAAGACTCAAGAAAAATCCAGCGCCTTGGACTGATGAACACACCTTAGCTGTCCGAAAGATAAAAGCCCAAGTCAAAAGTCTCCAATGTCTTGTTATTTGTCATCCCACTGCTCCCAAGATACCAAAACGGAGAATCAACAAATACAACAGAATGCACAAGACAATATGTAGAAAATAATAAAACATGAAATTGAAATGAATTCCGACTTGAATAATAGAAAATAAAATGAATATAAACTTACTATAGTCAGTATTAGTCTAACAGCAATGAAGATATACAGAAATAAGTCGCACACTTTTATTAACTTCAAACTTTTTACAACAGAGAGAAAGGTTAAGAGAGGAAGGTTGAAGAGGAAGGTTACAGAGTAGTACAAAGTAGAAAGAAACTTAAAAAAAAAAAAAAAACAGAACCTGCCTTCTCATTCGGAGAAGGGTTCTTTAAATAGAAAAAGTAATTAACCATGGTAAGGAATACCAAGGTTAATAATAACTCTAGTTCAAAAATTGAGAATGGCCTGTTGCACAAGTTTTTCACATGGAGGAAATATTGGTGTTGAGTCATAGTTCACGGGAGTGAGGAATCATTGCTTGCTGAGTCATAGTTCATGGGAGTGAGGCATCATTGCTTGCTGAGTCATAATGCACTGATAGTAAGTACTTCAATGTTTTTATCCACCAACACTTTTTTTTTTTTTTTTTTTTTTTTTTTTTTGTCATTGTTTGCCAACATATGGTTGATGATAAAAATGCGAATGATGGATTCCATGTTCTCTTAGAATAAGTCTGGTGAACTCTGTGGGGCTAAAGCCCCTGATATTGTGATAAGTCGTGGCCGAAAGTGTTCCCACACTGTTGTTGAGAATAGCTGTTGCTTTCGGTGGGGTCATCTTCACTCAGGAAATCATCATGATCTTCTGAATCCGAGTCCTTTTGAGAGATATCAGCCATAGTTTTCCTCATTTCATCAGCGATTGCTAGGAGTTCTTCAGGAGTTTTGGCAGCTGCAATTCTGGCCTGATTCTGGGATTTGGCCATTAGAAACTGAGATTGGTCTTTGCTTGTGTTGCAGAAACTAGGGTTCTCATTGAACCATTTTGCAACTCTGTTTTTTTCCATGGTCAGCCATATTCATGCCACTCCACCATTTGATTTTTGTTTGTCTTCCAAAATAAGGAACGTTGACATTGCCAATAAGTTGCTCTTGAATCTTATAATCAAGCATCAAAATCCAAGTGAGACTGAAAATTCGGAAAAAGATTAATAAGTCAAGAATAATATCCCAATCTTTGGGTTTATCAATATGCGTGACCCAATATTGATAACCTTCTTTGATGATGGTTGGAAGGAAATCAATATTTGGTACATATTTGTCCCACCATTCTAGGAACCAAAATGGTATATCAAGGGGAAAATCTTTGTCAAAATAGATAAACCAGGATAAAGAATTTCCTGGGTTTTGGCCATACAAAACATACGTCCAAGCATTAATATAATCCCAATAGGAAAACTCAGAAATGTGAAAAGGTCTTGAAAATCCTTTTTTTCTTATTTGGGTCATTTCCCCATTGCTCCAGGGTAATGATCTTGCAAAACTTTATTTTTTTAAAAATCAATTTTTTGGTGTCTATTTTGTCAAAAACATCTGAAATATAGATTGAATCTGTATCAACAAGGATGAATTCATAAAAAATATGTCTTTTTAATATGTCTTCAAGAATCCTACAAAACAGTGGATCAATGATTGCATCCGCCGGTCTTTTAGGTTCCTTGAAATAAGTCTCGAGTAGTAGTAGGGTTTCTACTACAAAAAATTTGTCAAAATAGGGTTTTTAATGATAATGATAAGTCAGATTATTGACTTTAGGGAATGGTGAAGATGTGGAGGGAGCATAAGTCTTTTGTTTTTCAATTATCTTGTCTTGTTTTACTGAGTGCGGGCTGATATGGGAAGATGCTACAGTTTTAAAAGATGATGAGTCTGATTTTAAAGGGGAGAAACTGTTTGCAATTTGTAGTGGGGATGATAGGGTAGGCCCTGGTGGTGAAGATTGGGTTGTCATGGCTAAGTGGCTAAATGCAATAGAGTATTTGTCTTTATGGCTGGGCTTTCTATCTGGGTTGGACCTTTGTTCATCATAAGTCACAATAGCGGCAGTGTTGTTGCCATGATAAGTCACCAAAGCACTATTTTCACCTGATAAGTCATTTGATGGGTTCAAAGTGGGTCTGGGACCCGGGTTCATAGTGGGCCTGAGGCCATGTACCTTCTTTCTGCTACTCATGGGCTTCCCTGCAAAAATTCTCTGGTCAAGAAATCTGGTAGACTATTTTCTGATCCTTTAATATGTTCAATAGTAAAATCAAATGCAGATAATAAGGCTTGCCATCTAGCAAATATTTGTTTGGAAGCAAAATTTTTAACATCATTTTTCAAAATGAATTTTGCTGATTGACAATCAACCTTCAAAACAATTTTTTGGTTGATTAGATCGTCTTGTAATTTTTGGATAGTTAGAACAATGGCCAAGATTTCTTTCTTGACAGTAGAGTACTTCTGCTGGGTATCATTCCAGACATCTGAAACATATCTAACGAGGCATTCTTGGTTGTTGATGACTTGTTTTAGGATGCCACCATAACCAAGCTCGGAAGCATCAGTTTCAACTATCTTGGGAGCAGTGGGATGACAATATATATTATATGTTATATATATATAATATATTATTATATTAAATAATATATAATTATATATATAATATACTTTTATAATTTATTATTATTATCCATAATATATCATGTTATTATACATTCATAATTAGGGGTATTTTGGTCAAACTACAGGTAACTCCATTCCATTCTATTGTTAACCAAACAAAATAATGTTGATTCAGAGACTAATTCTAAAGTTCCAACCAAACAAAAAACTTAGTTTTCCTTTCCTTTTCATTATCATTCTCATTCTTATTACCATTCTGATTACCATTCCACCATGTAACCAAACGTGACCATAGAGTATTGACCAATAACTCGACTATATATGTTTTAAAAAATATAATTTTATTAAAAGTTTCAATAAATATTTTTAAATATATGTCTGTCGTAGAAATTAGAATTTTGATTAGTTGAATAAATTTAAATTTATCTAACAAGGTTTTTTTTTTTTTAATTTCTAACAACTCATATAGTTTATATTTAAATATTGCTCAACTGTTAACACATCAAAGGTTGTAGTCAAGTGGTAAAGACTTACAACCTTTGAACTTGAGGTCTCAAGTTCAACTTCTAATAATGACAATTAATTGTCATTATTATCATAAGTGGGTGGTGGCCAGTGTCAGGCGGCGGCAGGAGGTGGTCCGGCTGCCAGACGGTGAAGGGAGCTGGCCGGACGATGGCTGACGGTGGGGAGGCGGTGGTGACGGAGATTTTGTATAAATATAAAAAATATTATTTAACAGTTTTTAACTGTCAAGATAAAATTGCCAAAAAAAAAATAAATAATAAATAAACACAAGCATCCTTGACAGTTATAAAAACTTGGTATTTTCTTGTAGTGTAATAACCCTAAAGTATTCAACAAAGAATACAAAACTTAAAGAACTCACCACTCAATGGAAATCCACCAAAGAGATAAAAAGTTGAAGGATAAAACCTCAAAAGAGATAATATTCTGATATTTGATATTCATTTCTTCATTTAACAAGGATGGAGGCTTATTATATAGCCTAATCATGGCACAACCCTCCATGCATAGGAAAGGGACGAAAATAAAAGATAACAACACAATTCAAAGCATTTTAAACAAAGAAATTAAAGACTTTAAGGTTGAACTCTTCAAATCCCGTGCTATGTTAACTTCTGACCCTTGGAAGTAAAAACAGTGATAATTCCCTCTAGAAAGCTTCAAACGATGCAATTCAAAAGAGGAAATCGTAGTGAAGACGCTGAGCTTTCCAATGTCGTGAGTCATGTCAGCTATTTCCCCTTCATTTAGTACCGAATTAATTTCGAAATTACCCCTAGTGTAGAATCTATTGTTCAACCAATTAAAAGAATTCAAAATTCCTTAGTTCCTCAATCAATATTCATGCAATGAGACACTCCCGTGTCAATCTCCCCTGGTTGAAAAAGGCTTATCCTTGAGTCTAAACTAATTTCTTCACCAAGATAAGGAGAAAGATCAGAAACATTGAATGTAGAGGAGACACCATATGATTTGTGCAATTCGATCTTGTATGCATTCTTTCCAATACGTTCTAGCACTTTGAATGGACCATCAGCTCTTGGTTTCAGCTTGTTGTACCTTCCAGGTTAGAAACGTTCTTGAAATATACAAACGTGGTTAAATTGCTTAAAGCATACTTAGAGAGAGGGGGGTGAATAGGTTTTTATACCTTTTTTAATCCCTTTAAACAAACAAGAGTTTATCCCTCTAGATAGCTTGAATCACAACACTTAAACAATAAAACATGTGTAGACAATAGAAGCATTTTCAATAAATCATTGTCTATTAAGTCCACAAGTTGTAAGTGAAAGAAATATAATAAAAATAAAACAAAATAATACTTGTATTCACAATTATGTTCAATATGTACAAGTACTTAATCAATATATGATTATATACAAATAAGTCAATATACAAAAGAACGATATTTACAACTTTTATAAAATGATGTGCTTGCATCCCACACTTTACATAATCTTGTTTACAAATACATCTTAAAATGAAGATTATGAAACAAAATTAAACCATACACATATACAAATATAAAAGGTAGAGATAGGAAAAATTAACACAAGAGATTTTTAACGTGGTAAAAACTTCGAAGAGGAAACATCCACAAGTTGAAACTACAACCATTGGGTACAATATTAATTGGATTATAGATTCGAAATTCCTCAAAAGTGACCAACTCATGATCAACTCCCTATTGGACTCTATGTCTACCCAACCCTATTGGTAGATTAGGAATTCCTCAAAAGTGTGAAAACACTCTCTATTGGAGTTTATGTCTACTCAACACCATTGATAGATTAGAAATTCCTCAAGAGTGAAAACACATCCCATGTAACACTCTCTATTGGAATCTATGTCTAATCAATATCTCGGGCCTACCAATGTCATAGCCAACTTTCTATTCAAGGCACTCATGCCTCTAGAAAGCCTCCCTTGCATAGCTATCCGGATCTCCCCGATCCTAGCCATGAATTCTTGCTTGGTTATTTGGACCACTTGTCCTAGCCAAGACTTCATGCCTTTTACAAGGACTTCCTAACTGTGATCAATGAATGCAAATGATACAAACAATCACTCAACATAGAACATGTGATAAATACATTCTATGGAAACTAGACATAAGCATTTGAGAACATAAATCAATGTTGTCTAGTTACAAAACATGAATTAAAACCTAGAGCATGTGAAACACCTAACACATGCAATTCCTAGTTTCATTCATGAACCTAACACTTGAATAAATCATATACATGAAGCAGATATTCAAGATATTAGAAACATATACAAACAAGCTAGATTCAAAAGATATGATCAAAGAATATTCAAGCAAGTATTTAGAGCAAGTATATATACAATAATCAATGAAATAAGGAGTTTCATAGATAGGGAGAGCTTTTAGAGGCTTGTCTTCAAAGGTGATTTCATCTTTGTATTTCTATTGATGTGTAATTTCATTTGGGAATATTTGTAACCTACACTACACTTTTGTTAAGGTTTTAAAAAACGCTCTACATGGATGGAAGCTTAGGTTTTAGGGTTTCGGCGCCGTTTTGTTTTTTTGAGCCTGTTCTGGTTCGATTTTGATTTTATGTTCTTCATCAATATTGTAGATCATGAAATTTCAGGCGAGATAGAATCAAGAATCTCATGATTTGAAGTTTGTAGCATAGAGTTACGTCTGTTTCACGTTTTTTGTTCTGGTTTCTATTTAAATTAGGGTTTCTGCGCTGTTTTGCTTTTTTGTTCCTGTTCCGGTCAGATTCTGTTATTTTATCCTTCATAAAGTTTGAAGATCGTGATTTTTTATGCATCACGAAATCAAAAAATTTATGATTTGGGGTTTTTGTCACAGAGTTACGTCCGTTTCAAGTTTGCTGTTCTGGGTTGTTTTTTCTCTTTCGTTTCTCTGGTTTTGTCATGGAAAATCCACCCTTCTCTGTATCTTCCTCTACTGGTTTTCCCACTCTCTTGGAAGCTTGTGTTGTTAACAAGATTTCAGCTGGTAATGATACTTTTTGCAATGGAGCTAGGTTGCCTCTTGAGATTGAAGGTTTATTAGCTAAGGAGCAGCTGACTCCTCCCCTATGGTCCAACTTGAGGAGGTGTCCCATAATAAAGGTATCTCTATCACTCCTTCTTTGGTGAATAAAGATGCTAACACTTATAGTAATGTGCTGAAAGGTGCTCACAATGGTCCGATTATGGATATCCCCACAAGAAAGCCTATGAACCTAAAATTCTACCAGTGTGTCTCCCCACCCATGGAAGTTGCAAAGGATGGCTCTAAAGC
Source organism: Acer yangbiense (assembly GCA_008009225.1). NCBI lineage: Eukaryota > Viridiplantae > Streptophyta > Magnoliopsida > Sapindales > Sapindaceae > Acer > Acer yangbiense. Next base: position 38,167,110 of record CM017768.1, read on the forward strand.
TTGGAAGAACTACTTGGTTGGTTATTTTATTGAGAAAAAGCTTCCCTTTTCTCTAGTTAACAACATTGCCATGCGTATTTGGGGCAATCGTGGTCTGCTGGAAGTTTTGGCTAATGATAAGGGGTTTTACTTCTTCAAGTTCTCAAATGATGAAGCTTGTTCTAATGTGTTAGAGGCCGGCCCTTGGTTATTTGCTGGAAGGCTGGTAATCCTAAAAAAATGGCATCCTAAGCTCATTCTTTCTAAAGATTCCTACTCCAAAATTCTAGTTTGGGTCAAGCTCTTCAACATTCCCCATGAATACTGGAATGAAGAAGGATTGAGCCATATTGCTAGTGCGGTTGGCAAGCCCCTTTATGCTGATAGCCTAACCGAATCCATGAAGAGAATTTCCTTTGCTAGGGTTTGTATTGAAATTGATGCCTCTTGTGACCTAGTTTATTCATTCGACCTATTTATGGGTGACAATTTGGATCGAAAACCTGGTGAAAATGTGGAAATCTTTGTTGAATACCAATGGAAACCGAAAATCTGTACAGAATGCAAGTCTTTTGGACACTCTATTGCGACTTGCCCTCGGCTCAAGCCCTTACACCCTCCCTCTGATGTTAATTCTGCTCCCAAGCTCAAACAAGAATGGAGGAGAGTTACTAGAGGGGATGCACCCCTGGTTTCCTCACCTCATGCAGATATGGAACCTCCTCCCATTGGTTCCTTGAATGTTGATGAAGTTGTTTCTACTTGTAATGCTGAAAATGTGCCTTCTTTGAGACCTACCAACTTGCCTATTCATGACCAATGCAATGACCTCGTTAAGGAAAAGGTTGTTGATACCTCTAACAAGTTTGTTGCTCTTGATGAGGATGGTGATTCTTGTACTGACCAATGCAATGACCAACGTAATTATGCTGATTCTCCTACTGCAGCCTCTCCGGACCATTCCCTTTGGCACTCAAAGATCAAAAATATTGATGGGGTCAAAATTATAGGGCTCTCCAGCCCCATGGATTCCTCTAGTAAGAAGAAGAAGAAGAAGAAGAAACGGGCTGCTAAGAAAGGCAAGGATAATAGCTCGCAAGCTAAGGTGATGCCTTCTCAACCTCTTAATGATTAATCTCGCTTGTTGAAACATTAGGGTCTTAATGCTGCCCCTAAACAACTGGAGATAAGGAAGATGTTGATTGATTTAAAGCTTAGTTTGGTTTGCTTGGTTGAAACTCGGGTGAGAATTATTAATAAACCCAATGTTATCAAATCTGTTTTCAAAGAATGGGACATGCTTGATAACTACAATAGTCATAGCCTTGGAAGGATTTGGGTTGGTTGGGACCCTAGAATTCTTAAAGTGAGCAAAATTTGTGAAACCGACCAGATTATCCACTGTCATGCTTGTCTTCTTGATAATAATGACACATTTAGAATCTCTTTTGTTTATGGTTCTAATGATGATAGAGCAAGGAGAGCTCTTTGGGAGAATATGTGTGCTAATCTTTCAGCTGGTACCCCTTGGATTGTTCTTGGAGACTTTAACGTTGCTAGAGGGGTTCATGATACTAGTGGGGGTTCTTTAAGAAGATCAGCTGCTATGGATGAATTTGAATATTGTTTACAAGCTGCTGAACTTGATGATCTACGTTTTTCGGGTTTTTTTCACACTTGGTGTAACAAACGGAGTAATGATGACTGTATCTCTAAGAAATTAGATAGGGTGCTCGTTAATGATGCTTGGCTTGGTAAGTTCACGAACTCTGAAGCTATTTTTCTTTCCCCTAGCATCTCTGATCATAGTCCTTCTTTGGTTAAGCTTGGGTTACAAGGAAGAAGGAAGAACTGCTCGTTTAAGTTTTTTAATTTTCTAACAGAGAGGGAAGATTTTCTTCCTCTTGTTAAGAGTTGTTGGCAGGAACAGGTTCATGGTACCATGCAATTTAAGCTTTGCTCTAAGCTTCGTATTCTCAAGAAGGCTTTGAAATCTCTTAATAAGAACCAGGTTGGTGATGTGACGGTCAAGTTAAATGAGGCTAAAGAAGCACTTGAAGAGTGTCAACGTCTTCTTGATGCCAATCCCATTGATAATACTCTTAGATTGCAAGAAAAGGATATTATTAAATCTTATACTAGGGCTCTTCAAGTTGAGGAAGATTTTCTTAAGCAAAAGTCAAGAATCCAATGGTTACATGCCGGGGATCGGAATTCGTCCTACTTTTTCAAGGCCATCAATGGTAGACACAATCGAAACAAAATTCTATCTATTTTGGGGGAAGATAGTGCTTTGATTGATGGTGATGTTCCTGTTCAAAATGAGGCTATCCGCCACTTTCAAAATATTCTTGTCTGCTCGGTTCCTTCTTTGAATAGAGCTGGTATGCTTCGAACTTTAATTCATAATCATATTTCAAATGATCAAGCTGATTTGATGAGCAGGGGTGTCACTAATGAAGAGATTCGTGAGGTTTGCTTCTCGCTTCACCCTAATAAAGCTCCAGGGCTTGATGGTTTTAATACCCATTTCTTTAAAAAGACATGGGATATAGTTGGTGGAGACGTGATCAACGCTGTTCAAGAATTTTTTTGAACCGATCATCTTCTCAAAGAGCTCAATACAACGATCTTAACTTTGGCTCCTAAAGTTCCAAATCCTTCTAGAATGACGGACTTTAGACCGATCTCTTGTTGCAATACTCTCTATAAGATCATCATGAAGATCATTGCTAATAGGATTAAGATCATCCTTCCTGACATTATAAGCTCTCCGCAATCAGCTTTTGTGGCTGGAAGACGGATTGGTGATAATATCCTTCTTTTCCAAGAGCTTATGAGGAATTACCATAAAGATGATGGCTCTCCCAAGTGTTCTCTGAAGGTGGATTTAATGAAGGCCTTTGATACGGTGGAATGGGACTTCTTGTTAGAGACACTTGCTACTTTTCATGTTCCTTCGAAGGTTATTAACTGGGTTAAGGCGTGCATCACAACTCCTAAGTTCTCTATTTCTATAAATGGTGAGCTTGCTGGTTTCTTTCATAGTAAGAGGGGGCTTCGTCAAGGTGATCCTATGTCTCCCTATCTATTTGTTATTGCGATGGAGGTTCTCACTAAGTTATTAGCCAAGCACATTCAAGATTCCCCTCACTTTAAATTTCACTGGAAGTGTGACAAGATTAAGCTATCTCACCTTTGTTTTGCGGACGATCTTATTATGCTTTGTCATGGTTCTACTCCTTCTGCTACTGTTCTCAAGAAGTCTCTTGATGATTTCTCTTCTCTCTCGGGCCTCAAAGCTAATCCGGCAAAGAGTAATATTTTTCTTTCCGGGGTGTATAATGACAGTAGGCAGCAGCTCATCAATATTTTTGGCTATAATGTTGGCTCGCTTCTTATTAGGTATTTGGGGATTCCAATCATTTCTTCAAAGTTAAGTCAACTTGATTGCTCTCCTCTTTTGGTTAAAGTTTCGACCAGAATTTCTTCTTGGATGAATCGGTGTCTTTCATATGCGGGTCGGTTGCAACTTATTATCTCAGTTTTGTCTAGTACTCAAGTCTTTTGGGCTAGTCACCTTTGTCTTCCTTCAAAGGTTCTGAGGAATATTGAGCAGAAGCTTTGCTCCTTTTTGTGGAAAGGTGTTAATGGAAATTGTAAAGGGGCGAAAGTTGCTTGGGCTGATATATGTCTTCCTAAAAATGAGGGTGGTCTCAGCATCAAAGATCTCATTTCTTGGAATAAAGCTCTAATGATTCGGCATCTGTGGAATCTAGTGCATGGTTATAATAACCTCTGGTCTACATGGATTCAAACCCATCACCTCAAAGATAGGAGTATTTGGGAGGTGAAAGCTCCTCAAACGTGTTCTTGGAATTGGAGAAAGCTCCTCAAGCTTCATCCCATTGCTCGTCCCTTAATTCAGCATATCATTGGTAATGGTCTCGGCACTTCCTTGTGGTTTGATAATTGGCATCCCAATGGCCCTATTCTTTTAAATTGGAGCTCTAGGGCAATTTACGACTCAGGTCTTCCGAATAAGGCTAAAGTCAGTTCTATTATTCTTGGTGATCAGTGGGTTTGGCCTTACTCTATGTCGATTGACCTCCTTGAAATCAAGAACCACATGCCTTCTTACAACCCTAATTCTAGTTTGGAGGATTGTATTAAGTGGCTTCCTACACCTGATGGTTTTTACACGGCAGCCTCTACCATGGCTAGTCTTAAGGCCCCTCATCCTTTGGTTCCTTGGTTTGAGCTTGTGTGGTATTCACATAACATTCCAAGGATAAGCTTCATTCTTTGGTTAGCTATTAGAGGGAGACTTTCAACGTTGGACCGTGTTCATCCTTATACTCCTCATGCTGGTACTCTTTGTGTTCTTTGCTCCGCTTTCCCTGAGACTCATGCCCACCTTTTCTTTGAGTGTGCTTATAGCAAAGAAATATGGTCTCATTTGAAGGATAAGTGTGGCCGGCCTTGGAATGGTCAGAGATGGCCTAGTTTTATTGCTTGGGCTTCTCAACATTGGAGGGGGAAATCTCCTTCCATTGTTGTTAAGAAGCTTTGTCTTGCTGTGGTGGTTTACTCTATTTGGAGAGAAAAGAACAATAGAATTTTTGGGAGCCCTCATAAGACCAGCAAAGTCGTTACCCGTTCCATTATTGATACTATTCGTTGTAGGCTCTTATCTATCAACTTGAAGGATTGGCCCCATGTTGCTTTAAAGTGGAATATTTCTACTAGTTGATTTGTTTGCCTTGTGTTTTTGTTTGTTTGCGCCCTTGTTTAGCTCTTGCTTCTTGTTTTTGCTCATGTTTGAGCTGGTTTGAGCTTTTGTTTTTGCTCTTGTTTTTCCTAGGGTATGTCCCTCGTATTTTGTACATTCTTTCTCTCTTTCTATAATACTATTTATTTACCCAAAAAAATAATAATAATAATAATCAATGAAATCCTAATTAGCTCTAAATACAAAATCAAATGTGATAATCCTAGATTTGTTCAACTAATGGATCATAGCACATGATAAGACTATCAATCATGAAATAAAGTCAATCAAAGTACAAATAGCCCTAGATAATAAGCCAATCACAATACAACTCACAAACATGTGAAAACCTAGATTTCTAGAAAACTAGTTCACATTCAAGTCTCCAATTAGATTAGCTTAGCTTATAATTGAAGCTCTCCTTCTCAATAGCATTTTTCAATGTAGCACAAACATATAGAAGAAGAAAACCCAAGGTAATTGAAGGCTTGAAAGATCAAAACTCAAAGATGAAACAATACCTTGACTAATTTCGTGCAGTTTCGGTTTTGTGTGTAGAGCCACTACAAAACTTGATCAAATGGCTGTAAAGTCACTTGGCAAAGGTAGGGAACTTCAATACAAAGATTCTCCAACTTGAATCACTCAAATCGGATGAAAAATGAGAAAGTTATGGTGTTTGGAAGTTGAGAAAGTTGGAGAGAAAATTTCTGCACTCTTTCCTTTTCAAATTTTCTTCTTAAATGAAATAGGAGGGAAATGAGACATTTAAAGGAGAGGGAAATGAGAGATTTCAAGGACCAATGGGAGGTGTCCAACTCAGCCTCCCGTGAGAGGTGCATGAGCCTCATGGGGGCAGAGGGCCTCCCTTTCCGTGAGGCTCACGCGCCTCTCATGGGAAAGGGTGAAGTTGGCCCTTGACCAATCTTCCCCTCCCTTACGCTCCTCTTGCGTTCTTCGACCGTATTTTCACCTCCGAACTCTGAATTTGAATCTGTTTTCAGATTACGAACCATGACTCCCTCACACACAAGGATGACTATGAAACTTTGACCAAAGGTTATGAATTTGACTCGATACATGAAGGCAAAGACAATGCATTGTAAGAGAACGTAAAGTTTTGTAACTTCCTATTCAGAGCTTGAAAACTAATGAATGAGTAACCGCAATGACCGGAACTCAGTTAAAAATAATATAAGATCAAATTCAAGTCCAATAACCCAAAAAAAAAACAAACAAAGAAACACATGAGCACACATGTATACCATTTACTAGATATAGTTCTAGAACATGCAATTCACAAAATTTGTCAATTTAGTTCTAATGCATGATTACAAAATCAAGTGTGTGAATGTGTTATACTAATTGAGCACAATGATGCAGGGACACATATGCATGCAATGTGTGTGTGTGCGTAAGCCATGTAAGAGGAATGAGGTCTAAATATACCTTTGTTGAGCAATGAAGCATATTCCTCTTTGAAGACACCATCTTGCATGAAGCTTGAATCATCATCAACCTACGACAACTAATCAATACAAGTGAAACATTGTTTGGATATGGAATTTTTGCCAACACAAACCAAAAACCTAACAGTTCTTTGCAAAGATGAATCCACACCAAACTCCTTCTTTGAACTCAACATGCTTGCGATGTTTGTTTGCTGCATTCTTGTACTTGTCATTTTGCTTCAAAATTCTGTCACAAACTTGTTCATGCAACATCTTGATACTCTTAGCTATTTCTTTAGCATCTCCACTAAAATGATTGTCAATTGGATGTGGAACTAAATCCAAAAGGCTGATAGGATTCTTACCATAAACAACTTGAAATGGACTACAATCAGTGCTTTGACTAGTAGAATGATTGTATGCAAATTCAATCTGAGGCAAGATAAGATCCCATCGTCTAATGTTCTTCCCCACATAACACCTAAGCAGATTGCCCAAGCTTCGATTGGTAACTTCAATTTGCCCATCTATTTGTGGATGATGAGAAGAGCTGAAAGTAAGACTAGTGCCAAGCTTCCTCCAAGGAGTGCGCCAAAAATGACTTAGAAACTTTGAATCTCGATCAGACACAATGGTTTTTGGAATGCCATGCAATTTCACAATCTTCCGAAAATACAAATTAGACACATTTGAAGCATCTATAGTTTTGTTGCAAGGAATAAAATGGGCCATCTTCGAAAATCTGTCAACCACCACCATAATTGAATACTTGTTTCTTTGTGTTCTTGGCAAACCCACCATAAAATCTAAACTAACATCTTCCTAGGGAGAACAAGCTATTGAAAGTGGTGTATACAGCCTCGTGTTTTGACCAGGAGTCTTAGCGATATGACAGATTCGACATTGATGTACATGCCTCATCACATCTTTCTCCATTTTAGGCCAAAAGAAATTCTCTCTCACAAGAGCAAGTGATGCACGGGCAATTTGCCTTGAAGAGATATCCCAAACCATTGCCATGAGCCTCAACAATAATGGATTGTCTAAGAGAACATTGAGGGATGCACGGGCAATTTTCCTTGAAGAAATATCCTTCATGGATCAAGAACGGATTGTAAGGATCTTTTGCACACTCTTTCCAAATCTTGCTGAAATAAGGATCTTCTTCATACATCTCTTTCAAAACCTCAAAACCTACAACATTCACTTGCAAAGTGGACAACAAGGAATACTTTCGACTCTAAGCATCAGCCACCACATTCTGAACGCTAGATTTATGCTTGATGATAAAGTTATAAGCTTGAAGATACTCTACCAAAGTTGCATGTCTTCTATTTAGTTTTTGTTGATTGTTGATGAACTTCAAAGCTTCATGATCAATAAAGAGAACAAATGGTTTTGGAAGGAGGTACTGATTCCAATTATTCAAGGCTCGATAAATTGCATAGTGAAACAAATATAGCGGCGTGTCTAAAACAACCTAGAAGGGGGGGTGAATGGGTTGTTAATTTGATTATTATCAAATTTTCCGGATTAGTCATTATTACAAAAATAACCCCAAACACACAAATAAATAAATCAAGTGTAAAGTGCGGAAATTAAATAACACTTGATTTTTACGTGGAAACCCTCAACATGGAAAAACCACGAGCTATTATGCTAGCCATACACGGTCACCGAAATTCACTATATGAAAAGACGGTTACACCCTTAAGGGATACTCGGACTCTCACCCTAGACAACCTCAGGCTATAGACACTACCACTCGCCACTCTTGGTTTAATCCCTAGTGATATCCCCCGATCCACTACTCTTGGCGTAAGCACCCCCTAATCTACCCGCATGCCTTTTACAGTGGCACTTGACCAATTTTCTTGCGCACTAAGCCACCTTAGTCACAAGACTTACTTCTCACGAAGAGATCAACACCCTATGTGAATATTATGCAATATCCAAAACGCAATTAATGCTAGGGAACACTAAATGCTTATCTAGAGATTCAATGATGACAATAAAATCAATCATAGATATTAAAGTTTGCTATATGTCATGGCATACAACTTAGCTATGTGAAGGATAACCAATCCTAGATACAACAGCTATCACAAACAATCTCAATCATTTTAATGAGATAAATTAGCTAGATTTATATAAACATGAAATCCTAGCTATCACAAAACAACTCAATCAATCAACACATAATCTCAATCTTGTAAGTAGAAATTAATCTAAAAGCATACAAGTTATAATTGAGATAAATTGCTAAGTAAAAACACTAAGATTAGATGAAATTAGTGTTCAACTTACCATAATATAAGTGTTGAAGAAGACCCATACATAGATACATCCTAGATGATCCTAGATGAAGTTTAGATGATGTTTGATGCACATGGAATTGAGTTTGTGTAATCAAATATGAGTTCTTGGATGATTTTCTCTCTTAGAAAACACTCTAAGTTAAAAATATGATTTTGAACTCATTTAGACGACCTAAGGACAAAGAGGCATATATATAAGATGTTCAATTGAAGCTACAACGTTTTGATAAATTGTTAAAAAAATTTACCTTGACCGCTCTACACCCGCTCTACGTAGGGCAGTTGTACAGCGGGTCACTTGGAAAAGTGAAGAACAAATTTTCTAACAACCGCTATACGAGTAGCAACTTTTGGGCGGCGGGTGTACAGCGGTTTAAAAATATCAATCAGGTGCACGCTGTATGTAGGGCGAGCGTACATCAGTTTGGACGCGACAATGCATCAGCTTCAGTTTCAAGCACCTCAAAACATGAGCAAACGACATCAAAACCTTTCGTATTATATATTGTTGGAAATGTATGGATGTCTAATTTCTATTGCTTTTTATAGAATGACATTTTGATGTCTATAGAGAAAGTTATATTCAATTGAGTGACCAAAGGTTAGAAACAGACAACAACTGAGTTGCCAGCGCTGTTTTGGTGTTCACTTTGGAGATTTCAAAACCAATCCAAACGGTCATAAAATATTATGAATAATATATCGTTGGAAAGGTATGGGTGTCTAGTTTGTACAGATTTTTGTTTTTTTCAAAACTCATTTTGAAGCTTTGTATAAAATGTTATGGTCACAAGACCATACAAAGGTCAGTTTTGAAAATCATTTAAATCATTGAAATCCAATATTTTGAAACTAGACACTTTACTCCAAACAACCAAACCAAAACTAACACTTATCCAAGAGAAGAATAGGACATTCTCAAATGGTCTACCATCGTGCTAAGACATGCACACCATCGTGCAAGCACGGACGTTTCCGATCACACAAACTGAAACGAATTATTGGACACTATCACACAACAAAATCCAACAAAGAGGTGCAAGTGTGAAGTGTAAAGAATGCACACATAAGAATTGAAGCACAAATGCTAGCTGAATAAAACATGCATGAAGCAGTGTGTGTGTGTGTGTGTGCAACTAATCTCTTCAAGAGGCAAGTCAAGTGATTTACCTTTCACTATTGCTCTTGAAGTCACCGGGATGCTTGGAAACTTGTCAACGAGAACCTCAGCTACCCATTACATAGACATCCCCAAATATGGTTTGTTAACGAAATAAGCCAATCAAAATATGAGGACCTTACACATAGAACTCCTTATCATAAGTAGAGTATTTTCTACGTGAATCATTCAACTTCTCTCTAAAGAAGGCAATTGGTTTACCCTCTTTGCTAAGAACAGCACCAATACTCGAATTAGAAGCATCACATTCCACCTCAAACACCTTTCCAATATCTGAAAGTGAAAGAATAGGAGCTTCAATTATGTTTCTCTTGATCAGTTCAAAACTTTTTTGAGCATCATTTGTCCATTTGAAACCATCACCTTTCAAGCACTCAGTGATGGGAGCAATAATAGAACTGAACCCTATAATGAAACAATGATAAAATGAAGCAAGTCCATGAAAGCTTATTTTTTGGGTAAAAAAATAGTATCATAGAAAAAGGAAAGAATGTACAAATACAAGGGGCATACCCCAGGAAACAAAGAAACCAAAGCATTAAGGCCCAAAACAAGCTCAACAAAAAGCTCAAAAACAACAAGCTCATGAAAGCTTCGATTGTCATGAAGTGACTTTGGTTCAGACCAGCTAAGAATTGCTTCCACCTTGCTAGGATCCATCTTGATTCCATCACTAGAAACAACATAGCCTAAGAAAATAAGGTTGTTCGTGAAAAAACTTGCATTTCTTTAGATTAGCATAGAGTTTTTGATCTCTCAGTATATTGAAAATCTACGCAACATGATTCAAGTGTTGCCCTTCATCGTTGTTGTACACCAACATATCATCAAAATAAACAATAAGAAATTTCCCAATGCATGGTTTAAGAATATGATTCATAAAGCACATAGAAGTACTAGTAACATTAGAGAGACCAAATGGCATAATCATCCATTCAAAAAGTCCATCTCTTATTTTTTAGGCTGTCTTCCATTCGTCTCCATCTCTCATTCTAATCCGATGATACCCTCTTCGAAGATCAATTTTTGAGAAGATTGTAGCACCATGGAGTTGACCAACAAGATCATCAAGTCGCGAAATAGGAAAACAATAATCAGCCGTAATCTTGATTACTACTCTACTATCAACACACATACACCACGAACCATCATTTTTTGGAACCAATAAGGCTAGAACAGCACAAGGACTCATGATTTCCCTCACCATACCTTTAGCCAAAAGTAACTTAGGACGCATTTTATAAGCTGATTTGTTGGGCAAAACGGCACCCGGGACAAAATCAATACAATGTTAAATGTCCCTCATGGGAGGAAGACCTGGTGGTATCTCTTCCGGAACTCATCAAGAATAGATTTCATAATCAGAGGTGGCTCATTATCATCTTCGTTCTCTTTCATCACCATAAGAGCATACATTTTGCTACCCGATCCAACTCCTTTCTACAATCAGATTGAGTTAACAAACTACTTCTGTCTCCTTTAAGAGCAAGTTTACAAACATCATTAAACATGCAATATGGCTGCAACTGTACCGTATTAGAAATTTCAGACTTCAAACCCCCAAGATATCGTGTAATAGTCTGCTCTTCTGGCTCCATAAGATCACACCTCAACATAAGATTATCAAACTTCGTAGTATATTCCTCGATTGAAAACTCCCTTTGTTTAAAATTGTGACACTTAAGAAAAATATCTTGCCGATAATTGTCCGGTAGATATTTTCTCTTAAGCTCCTTCTTCATTTTGCACCATGTAACAATTTTACTTCTTCCTTCTCTCTCTCTCTCTCTCTCTCTCTCTCTCTCTCTCTCTCTTTGTCTCTCTCTTTGTGTGCTTCTTAATCTTCTCCCACTATAAAGAGGCATGTTTTTTAATTTTAATGGCAACGAGTTTTACCTTACGATGTTCCAGAGCATCTTGATATTCAAAACTCGATCCAATGTATTTAACTAATCAATAAACTCATCCGGCTGCATCCTTCCTTCAAATTCTCTAATTTCAACTTTCACATTGAAAGCACAATGTGTCTCACAATCCCTCAAGACATAATGCCTCAAATCACGTGGGTGTGGAGGAGTACTATCACTAGAAACATGGCTGGGCGCTTGATGGAAAGGGTTAACATCATCACCGTCATCTTCAAATCCTTCATTCTCGTCGTGACCGTGATTCTCGTAGAGATGCAAACGTTGCTGGAGTTGATGGATTTGTTGTTTTAGGTCATCAATAATAACTTTTCTTTGTTGATCCACTTGAGGAGCAGATTGTTCTTCATTAGTTGATGCACGATAACGACGACTCACCATTGAAAACCAAATGCTCTGATACCAAATGGACACCAAGATAATCAGAAAGCAAGAAGAACAACGAGCAAAAGGAAAATAAAAACCAAATCTCCAAAGGGATACAGAAATCACCACCCAAAGGAAATTTAATGAAAAGTAGATAAAGCACCATCAAAGTTAAATCACAAAAGGGATACAGATTTTCACCACTCAATGGAAATTCACCAAAGAGATAAAGAGCTAAAGGATAAAACCTCAAAAGAGATATATGATATTTGATATTCATTTCTTCATTTAACAAGGATATAGGCTTATTATATAGCCTAATCATGGAACAACCCTCCACGCCTAGGAAAGGGACGAAAATAAAAGACAATAACACAATTCAAAGCATTTTAAACAAAGAAATTAAAGACTTTAAGGTTGAACTCTTCAAATCCTATGCTATATAAGGATGGCAAAATTATTCACGGATACGGATATCCATAAGAATCCGCTCCATTTAAAATAGGGATGGATATTATTATTTCAGTGATGGATCGGGGATGGATGTCATCCTAATATCCATTTTATTTTTGGGGATGGGGATTGATATCCTCTATGGATATCCATCCCCATCTGGATCCATTATAGATTTTAATATTTTAAAAATATAAAAATATATTATGTAATTATTAATTCTAATTATGTAAGTTATTATTAATTTTTATATTTGAACTTTATTGGATGTATTTGTTTCTCTTTAAATATGATAAAATGTACCGTTACATATGCTAGTTATATTTTTCTCTTGTAAACTATACAAATTTAAAGTTTTTTCATCGGATACGGATATAAACGGAGCGGGGATGGATATCTCTATCTTAATTAGCGAATTATCTGAATCTGTCCCGCTCACTTAGAAATGGGGATGGAAGCGGGGATGGAAATATATATCTCAAACGGATACGGGGATGGATATTGGGGTATCCATACCCGACCAATATCCATCCCCAATCCGATCCATTGCCATCCCTAGTGCTATGTTAACTTCTAACCCTTGGAAGTAAAAACAGAGATAACTCTCTCTAGAAAGCTTCAAACGATGCAATTCAATAGAGGAAATCGTAGTTAAGACGCTGAGCTTTCCAATGTTGTGAGTCATGTCAACTACTTATCCTTCATTTAGTACTGAATTAATTCTGAAATTACTCCTGGTGCAGAATCTGTTGTTCAACCAATTAAAGTAAGAATTCGAAATTCCTTAGTTCCTAGATCAGTATTCATGCAATGAGACACTCCTGTGTCAATATTTTTTTTTTTTAATAAAAATTGGACTGATCTAAAGGGAAAAAGCATCACAAACGATCATATGCTGAAAAACCCCTAAACAGTATCCATATATATAAAAGATAAAAGAAAAGAAAAAAGTGAGAAAAAGCAATAAAGCACAAAGACCCAAGGGGAAAACAACCCCAAACAAGAAGAGGCACGCAGGCCACACCAAAAAAGAAAAAGAAAACATCAAGAAAAACGAAAAGACTCCCGACCCATGCAGTCATTGCCAACTAAAGAAGAACAGAACGGCAGAGCAGAGAACCACCAAGAATCAGCCTGAAGCTCCAAAGCATGCTTAGAAAGCGTATCTGCAACCTGATTCCCCTCCCTGAAAATATGGGAAACCTGAAAATCCATATGCGAGATCTAGAAGATGCAGCGCTGCCATGCCTGACGAACCCTCCAAGGAACCATTGATTGCATCCCCTAATCATCATTTAATAAAATGACTGAAAACAAAAAAGAAAAGCCATTGATTTTTGACCCAACAAAGGACTACAAATTGAAGTTGACATAGGACATCTAAGCACAAGACAATTAGAATTTATTTGTTTTTTTAACTTTAATCATTTTGGTATTTTTATTTTTTGCAACTCTGTTTGTTTTGACAATTGTTCATTCTTTATTTATTTTTGGGAAAATCGTATTTTAGTCCCTATAGTTTGCCTTAATCTACATTTAGTCCATTGTATTTTGGAATTGTAATTTTAATCCATCAGTATTATGACAATAGGGATTGTAGTCCCTACCATCCAATTCTGTTAGGGTTCCATCATGTCAACAAGGGTCAACAAGGGTCAACGAGGGTAAAAAGGTAAAATAACATTAGATGTTCTAGAATCTTATATAACCAAAGGGTATAATAGTAATTTACAAATTAATTTTAAAAATACAAATAAATATTATTAAATTAAATAATAATTATTACTATAAGAAAACTAAATAATAATTAAATTTAAAAATAAAACTAATCAAAACTAATCAAAACTAATTAAATTTAAAAATAAAACTAATTAAAACTAATCAAAACTAATTAAATTTAAAAATAAAACTAATTAAATTTTCCAGAATTTCGGCCCAATTTCTAGAATTTCAGCCAACATCACTCTCCCGAGCGTCCCCAACCCAGAACACCACTATTATCATCAACCCAATCCACAATCATCAACCACCTTCACCACAACCCAGAAACATCATCATCACAAACCGGCACCACATTGGCCAATCGGCAAATCGGCACCACTAAATCAAAATCCCCAAATCAAAAATCCAAAAAATCCCTAAATCAAAAACCTTCAAAAATTTTTTTTTTTTTGGTAAATAAATAGTATCATAGAAAAAGGAAAGAATGTACAAATACAAGGGGCATACCCCAGGAAACAAAGAAACCAGAGCATTAAGGCCCAAAACAAGCTCAACAAAAAGCTTAAAAACAACAAGCTCATAAACAGGCGCTAAACAAAAGCTTTAACAATGCAAAAAAACACTAAAGAAAGCAAACAAACAGCCAACGACACAAGTATCATCTAGAGGTTACATTCCAATTCATAGCAATCAGAGGCCAATCCTTCAAATTGATAGAACAAAGCTGGCCACGAATAGTGTCAATAATGGTCCGGGTAACCTCTGCATTAGGCCTTCTAGAGCTCTTAAAAATACGACAATTTCGCTCTCTCCAAATAAAGTAGACAGCCACTGCAAGGCAAAGCTTTTTAGTCACAGTGGAAGGAGATTTCCCTTTCCAATGAATGGAAATCCAATCAATTAAATCATTCCAGCTGAGACCAATCCAAGTACAACCACACTTGTTCAAGAGATGAGTCCAAATGGCTTTGCTATACAAACACTCAAAGAAAAGGTGGGCATGAGTTTCATTTTGAGAATTGCAAAGGACACATGTAGCAATAACTTGAGGATCGTAGCGCTGAACACGGTCCAAGGTAGAAAGCCTACCTTTAATAGCCAACCAAAGGATGAAACCCATCTTTGGAATATTCTGAGGGAACCACACAATATTAAACAAAGGAACAAGAGAGTGATGGGTTCTAAAAGACTCCATAGCAGAAGCAGCAGAATAAATACCATTTGGAGAGGGGAGCCACCGAATAATATCATCTAAAATGGAGTTTGGATTGTAAGAAGGCATACGACTCTTTATTTCAGCAAGATCAATTGACATAGCAACAGGCCATCTCCAATTATCACCACGGACAATGGCATTAACCTTTGCATTTATAGGGAGACCAGAATCGTAGATAACACGGGAACTCCATTTCGAACAAATAGGGCCATCAGGGTGCCAATTATCAAACCATAAGGAAGTGTTCAAGCCACTACCAATAACGTGCTGAAATAAAGGACGAACTAAAGGCCTAAGATGAAGAAGCTTTCTCCAATTCCAAGAACAGGTATGAGGAGCTTTCACCTCCCACAAACTTGAACCTTTGAGGTGGTAGGCATTGATCCAAGAAGTCCAAAGATTATTAGTGCCATAAACCAGATTCCAAATGTGCCTAATCATTAGCGCCTTATTCCACAAAGAGAGGTCCTTGATTCCAAGACCACCCTCTTTTTTAGGAATACAAATATCAGACCAAGCAATTTTAGAACCTTTGCTGCTACCCTCAACCCCATTCCATAAAAAGCTACGAATTTTCTGCTCAATAACCTTTAAGACCTTTTTAGGAAGACAAAGATGACTAGCCCAAAACACTTGACTACTGGTTAAGACCGAGATAATAAGTTGAAGACGACCAGCATAAGAAAGGCACCGATTCAACCAAGAAGAAAGTCTACTCGAAACTTTATCAACAAGGGGAGAGCAATCATGCAAATTCAATTTAGAAGAGATAATAGGAATCCCCAAATAACGAATAGGAAGGGAACCGACCGTGTAACCAAAAAGGTTGATGAGCTGCTGACTAATTACATCGGGCACTCCAGAAATGAAAGTGTTGCTCTTAGCATGATTAGCACCAAGACCCGACAACAAGGAGAACTCATCAAGGGCTGATTTGAGAACAAGAGCTGAATGATAGGAACCCTGGCAAAGCATAATAAGATCATCAGCAAAGCAAAGGTGAGAAAGCTTAATCTTGTCGCACTTCCAATGATATTTGAAGTTAGGAGAGTCCGCAATATGATTGGCTAAAAGTTTCGAGAGGACCTCCATAGCCATAACAAAGAGATATGGAGACATAGGGTCCCCTTGTCGAAGACCCCTCTTTCCGGAGAAGAAACTAGCAAGCTCACCATTAATAGAGATAGAGAACTTAGGAGTAGTAAGGCAAGCTCTAATCCAATTTATGACTTTCAAAGGAAACTGAAACGCAGCAAGAGTGTCAAGTAAGAAGCCCCAATCAACCATATCAAATGCTTTCATCAAATCCACCTTAAGGGCCAACTTTGGCGTACCGTCATCTTTGTGGTAATTTCTCATTAGCTCTTGGACAAGAAGAATGTTGTCTCCAATTCTCCTACCAGCCACAAAAGCTGATTGGGAGGGGCTAATAATACCAGGAAGACAAGGCTTGATTCTATTGGCAATGATCTTAGCAATGATCTTGTAGAGAGTGTTGCAGCAAGAGATTGGTCTAAAGTCTGTCATTTTAGACGGATTAGGGACCTTAGGGACCAAAGTAAGAATCGTAGCATTGAGCTCTTTAAGAAGAAGGCCAGTACGAAAGAATTCTTGAACAGCATTAATAACATCATCACCAACAATGTGCCACGTCTTCTTGAAGAAATGAGCATTAAATCCATCTGGACCAGGAGCCTTATTAGGGTGGAGAGAAAAGCAAACCTCACGAATTTCTTCATTTGTGACCTATTTACTCATGAAATCAGCTTGATCAGTGGAGATGTGTTTATCAATAACATTTCTCAAAGGACGAGAACCATGTCTGGAAGGCAAAGAGCAACCAAGAATATTTTGGAAGTGACGAACAGCCTCAGATTTTATTTGAGTATCTCCTTCAATCAAGGAACCATCTTCTCTAGTAATAGAGAGGATCTTACTTCTATTGCGTCTTCCATTGATGACTTTGAAAAAATAGGAGGTGTTACGGTCACCAGCCTTAAGCCATTGAACTCTAGATTTTTGCCTCAAAAAATCCTCCTCCGTATGAAGAGCCAAAGTGTAAGAGCTCATAAGCTCCTTCTCTTGCATTCTAAGGCCTTCATTAAGAGGCTGCAGATCAATAAGACTTTGGCAATCAACAAGAGCAGCCTTGGCCTCAATAGATTTAACCGTCAAATCCCCCACTATATTCTTGTTAAGGGACTTTAAAACCTTCTTTAAATTTCGGAGCTTAGAGCAAAGCTGAAATTGCATATTGCCATGAAAATTCTCCTGCCAACAACTCTCAACCAAAGGAAGAAAGTCTTCCCTTTCCGTAAGAAAATTGAAAATTTTAAAAGGGCAATTCTTCTTATTACCTTGCAATCCGAGCTTAACCAAAGATGGGCTGTGATCCGAGATGCTAGGAGGAAGAAAAATGGCTTCAGAGTGCTCAAACTTGGTCATCCATTCCTTATTAACAAGAACTCTATCCAACTTCTTAGAGATGCAGCCAATTCTTCTCTTATTACACCAAGTGGGGAGAAAACCGAAGAAACGAAGGTCATCAAGATCAGAAACATAAAGACAGTCATTAAACTCTTCCATAGCTGAGGAAATACGTGATGAACCCCCAACTGACTCATTCACCCTCCTAGAGACATTGAAATCGCCAAGAACCATCCAAGGAGTATCTTGCTGATTAGAGCATATACTATGCCAAAGAGCTCTTCTAGAACTATCAACATTAGAACCGTAAACAAAAGAGATATGGAACCTGTCATTACCATCCAAAATATGAGCTTGGCAATGTATAATCTGATCAGTTTCAAACAATTTAGTGATATTGAGGATCCTAGGATCCCAACCAATCCAAATTCTACCAAGATCATGACTATTGTAATTGTCAAACATTTCCCAATCCGTGAAAACTGAATTGACTACAAGAGGCTTATGGATCATACTTACTCTTGTCTCAATTAAACAAACTAGACTAAGCTTGTGGTCAAGTATCATCTTCTTAACTTCTAATTGTTTAGGGGTAGCATTCAGACCCCTAATGTTCCAACAAGCTAAATTAATCATTAAGAGGTTGAAGAGATTTCACCTTAGCTTGCAAGCTGTTATCCATTCCTTTCTTTGCGGACCGTTTTTCTTCTTCTTCTTCTTCTTCTTGGTACTAGAGGACTCTGGAGTGCTAGAAAGCCCAATGATAGGAACCCCATCAATGTTCTTAATCTTTGAGAGCCATAGGGAATGATCCGGAGAGGCTGTGGTAGGAGAGTCATCATCACTACAGTCAACAACACTATCCTTAGAAAAGACACTATAACCATTCTCATCAAGAGCAGAGAACTTGTTAGAGGTATCAACAACACTCTCCTTAGAGAGGACATTGCATTGATTCTCGATAGGCATGTTGGTAGGACACAATGGAGGCTCAATTTCAGAATGACCAACGGCAATGACTTCATCAACATTCAAATACGATATGGAAAGAGGAAGAGGCTCCGTATTCGCACTAGGTGAGGGAACAAGGGTTGCATCTCCTCTAGAAAGGTTCCCTGAAGAGTTGGATACATGAGCTGCAGCACCACGATTGATCTTCACCCATTCTTGCTTCACTTTGGAACCACGGTTCTCATCGAATCTGCCTTCCACATGCTTTAGACTTGGGCAGGTTGCAGTAGAATGACCAAACGATTTGCACTCCAGACAAATCTTTGGTCTCCATTGGTATTCAACCAGAATTTCAACACTCTCCCCATTATTGAGCTCATCACAATCGCCCATAAGTAAATCAAAAGAATCAACTAACTTGCTAGTAGCATCAATTTTGACACAAATTCTAGCGTACGAAATTCTTTTCATTGATTCAGTTAGGCTATCAGCATAAAGAGGCTTCCCAATAGCACTAGCAATATAGCTTAGCCCCTTTTCAGTCCAATATTCATGAGGAATATTAAAAAACTTGACCCATACTGGAACCTTAGAGCAAGATTCTTTCGTTAAAACAAGCCGAGAGTGCCATTTCTTAAGAATTATCATTCTTCCAGCAAAAAGCCATGGACCAGCCTCAAGAACTGTAGAGCAAGAGTCATCATCTGAGAACTTGAAAAAATAGAACCCTTTTTCATTTGCGAGCACCTCTAGAAGACCATAATTACCCCAAATCTTCTTAGCAATATTGTTAACAAGAGAGAATGGGAGCTTCTTCTCAATAAAATAACCCACCAAGCAGTTCTTCCAAGCTTTAGAGCCATCCTCTGCAACTTCCATGGGTGGGGAGACACACGTTCTATTACCACTTTGTAAGGGCTGGTAGAATTTTAGGTTCATAGGCTTACTCATAATTGGACCATTTTGAGCACCTTTCAGCACATTACTATAAGAAAAAGTGCTTTTTTCGGAAATTATAAGAGGCAATTGACCTGCAACAATGTTAGCATCTTTATTCACCAAAGAATGAGTGATAGAGATACCTTTATTTTGGGAGACCTCCTCAAGTTGGACCATAGGGGAGGAGTCGGGAATAACTTTCCTTTGCTGCCCCCTAGCTGATAAACCTTCAATCTCATGAGACAAACCAGCTTCATTGCAAATAGTATTGGTACCAGGTAAAATATTTTCAATTTGAGGACTCAATCCATCTCCATGGGAAATAGCCTTATTCGAAACCCTACTAGCTTCCAAGAGAGAGGGAAAACCAGCAAAGGAAGATATAGAACAGGGAGGATTCTCCATGATAGAACCAGAGAAACCCTAGAGAAAAAACACAAACCAGAATAGAAAACTTGAAAAGGACGTAACTCAGTGCTGTAAACCCCAAATCACAAAGTTCTTAATTCTAGGTTGCATAGAAAATCATGATCTACAATCCTGAAGAAGGAAATATTAACTGAATCCAAACGGAACAGGGCCAAAATAGCAAAACGGCGCTGAAACCCTAATTAAAAAAACAAACCAGCGCATAGATATTGAGACTGCCGTAACTCTGTGAAAACAACGCCACATCACGAGTTTCTTGATTCAAAGTTGCATGTCATTTCACGTTCTACAACTTTGAAGAAGAACAGAAGATCAGAATCAGAACGGAAGATGTCCGGAATTGCAAAACGGCGCCGAAACCCTAAAACCTAACTCCCAACCATGCAGAGCGTTTTAATTCTACACTAGAGTAAAGTGTATATTCTTTCGGGCATGTCTGAAAAAAACTTCAAAATTCCTAAATCAAACACCCCAAAAATCAAAATACCCAAATCGGCACCACCTAATCAAAATCCCCAAGTCACTTACATGGTGAAATCCTTTTCTAGGGCCAGGGTTGTATATCCTTGTCTTGCTTGAATTGATTAAATCAGTTCAAAATGATATCACTTGGGGTTGGCTACACGTGTGATTCATCATAATCAATTTTGCAGGAACACTGTCATGATACTGTTTAATGTATACTATTTGATGTATAGCATAAGTCCTTTCTCATCCCCAACTGTTTGTAGTCCTCTCAATGAATGCAATTGTTTAGATCCCACATTTTGTCAAGGTTGAATGTTCAGTGATGGGAGTCGTGATGTTCACCCATTTTGCTGTCTCGGTTTTGGGTATGCTCTAATTGCTTAGAGTTGTATACAGGTGGGAGAGATGAATGAAGCAAAACCCTCCCTTCACGTCATTGTAGTCGCTACACATCCGCCACCACTAATGGAGTGCGCCTGGTTCGAGTACTTCGTCTCGAGTCTCCATCTCTAGTTTGACTCTTCATCTCCCAGATCTGGAGCCCCACTCCATCTCTTCTTCATCTGTCAAGTTTGATTTTTATTTTTTATTTTTGTAAAATGACGAATATCATGAGGGTTTGTGTTTAATGATTGTGGTGTTTGTTTTGTTGGATTTTGTTGTGTATGGAAAAGATGGAGAAATGGAATTTCTTTTTTGGATTTGATGAAGATGAAGAAAAGATGGTGTGGTAATTGAAGGTGGATTGTTTTTTAATTTTTTGTGTTGATTAAATGAAGATGATATGTTTGATGATTGTGTTGTATACGAGTGAGAGAGATGGAGATTTTTTATTTTATTTTTTAAAGATCTAGGGATTGTGTTGTTTGATGATGAATAAAGAATTTTGCTTTAAAATTAAAGAAATAATAATAAAAGATATTTTAAATTTATGTTTTTAATATAAATTTTATTTAATGAATATCTTAAAGGGTAAAATTGTAATTATAAGATAAAATTAAGGGTAAAATGGTCTTTTCAATTGGATCAACACACATCAGAGGCATTAAGGTCTTTTAATACATCTGACATGACAAAATTTGTCTTATGACGGATTCTGTCATAGAAAGGACTAAATATTACAATTCCAAAAAACCGTGGACTAAACGCAGATTAAGGCAAACTATGGAGACTAAAAGACCATTCTCCCTTTATTTTTAGGCTAGTAGGGGTTTGAGAATGCCGCTTATAGAAAGGATATTATATTGTATTGAAAGGGAGTTTTTTGTTATGTCGTTAATAAAAATTTTCCCTTTGAGAGTTCATCTTTAGAAAATTCCAGTTTTGAAGGGTTAGAGGTGTTCTTTCCCTATTTTCGTTGCTTTCAACTGTGTCATTTGGTATCAGAGTGAGGAGTCACCTAGGTTGATGGCTAATAGCAAAGTTGGTAGCAGGATGCCTAACGATGGAGAACGTGGGAAGGATGCTATTTTGGTAGCAATTGATTCTATGAGATAGAAGTTGAACATCCGTGGTTTGCTCACATAGCAAACCTTGAATACGAATCAGCAACCTGTGATTAATAGGAATCATATCAGAGGAGTTGTCTGTGAAAAACCTTAGACATGCCTATTCATAATAAATTGGTTCGAGAGAGAGTTCCTCCTAAACAACAACCGCGTCCACTTGCGCATGAGGATGAGTCAGATTTAGATGATGATGATGGTGCATATCTCTTCATCTAGACCATTTCGTTTTCAAAGTATGTGGGTGGATCATCCTAATTTCATGAACCTAGTTCGCAGGGTGTGGGGCATTCCTTGTATTGGTCGTCCCTTTTAGGTAGTTATTGGTAAGCTTAAAAACCTAAAGAAAGCTCTTAAGTCTTTAGCTCTCAAGTTTTTATTTTAAGAAAATGTGTGACAAGGATGCTTTGCATGCAAGACATGTTGCATTCAAGTTCAAAAGCAATGGTATTTGGCAAAGCAAACAACAAATGTTTCCAATAGAATTCAAACCAATTTCACCCTTTGTCATGGAAAAAGCAAGGATATAGAGTTTAAGCATTTCAATTTTAAAGAGCAACTATATCCAACTTTATAAGTAAACAAGACATGAGCAACTTTGCACCCTATTTGATTTTTCCGGGTGAGATACCTGTATGATAGTAGCCTTGTTCTACCAATAAAAAAAGAGAGACTTTGGATTTTAAGATCCTTAGTTATTTTAGTCTTAATATTGCTTTTGCATACATATTTGCATTCAAGATATAGCAATAAAAAATTTCACATTTTTCATCTCATACTTTTCAACTTAAGCATGTCATTAAAAAGAATCATCATGTCATGGAGATTAATTAAAGGTCATTCAAAAAGTACTTCCAAAGTACATCTCCTATTCCAAAAATGCATGTTTGAGCATAAATATGACATGGATTGCAAGCAAGGCAATGTAGCACACTTATTAAGAAAAATACATATAAGAATGTACAACTAATAATCTCGAGCAATTAAATAAGAGGCATAAAAAATTTTAATGTAGCACAATGCATGATCGTGCAACTTTGCTCTCTTTGCTTAAGCTCCCCATATAGGGTCAAGACATACCATTTCAACCCAAGTGACAAATCCCAATAGACTTGTTAAGGTTCCCAAATCTAAAAGTGTCTGAGGGCTTTGTGAACAAATCCGCTAGTTGGTCATTTGTTCCCACATGCTCCAATGCAATGATTTTGCTCTCAACTAGCTCTCTTATGAAATGGTGTCTAATGTCAATGTGTTTTGTCTTAGAATGTTGGATGGGATTCTTAGAAATGTTTATGGCACTTATGTTATCACAAAATAAAGTAAGAGTACCTTGCTCTAAGCCATAATCGGCTAGCATTTGTTTCATCCACATCAATTGAGTGCAAGCACTTCCGGCGGCAATGTATTCCACCTTGGTCGTGGATAGGGAAATTGAGTTTTGCTTCTTGCAAAACTAAGAAACCAAATTGTTCATAAGGAAGAAGCAACCACCTGATGTACTCTTCCTATCATCACAATTTCCCGCCCAATCGTCATCACTAAATCCAACAAGACTTGGATTAGTGTCAAAAGAGTACCAAATCCCATGGTTTGAGGTACCATTCACAAACCAAATGATCCTCTTTACTGCAACAAGGTGAGATTCCTTGGTACACCCATACTAAATGAAATATCGGGCCTACTTCCGGTCAAGTAAAGCAAGCTACCTATCATGCCAAGATATAAACTTTGGTCAACATCATTTCCACTAGCATCTTTTCTTAGTTTCAAGGTGGTGCTCATGGGTGTGTCACAATGTTTGGCATTTTCAAGGCCAAACTTCTTCACTAGGCTATTAGCATATTTAGCTTTGGGATATGAAGATCCCATCATGCATTTGCTTGATTTGCAAGCCTAGGAAGTAATTTAGTTCACCAACCATGCTCATCTCAAATTCATGAGACATGACATCAACAAAATTGTTGAACTTTCAAGTTGATGGTGGAAACAAACACAATGTTATCAATAGAAACTTGAGCTATGAATAACTCATCTTTAGTGCACTTGATGAACAAAGTCTTGTCAACGCTACCTCTAGAGTAGCCATTGTCAACAAGATAGAGAGTGATGCATTCATACCAAGCCCTCGGTGCTTGTTTCAACCTATATAAAGCCCATCTTAAGGTGATAGACATGAGAGGAGTGGTGCGTGATCGCTTTAAATATGTCTATGTTTTGAGTGCCTAATTCCTCCCCTTTGTGATCGTTTTTGAGATGTTTTTAGTGTTTAATAATGATATATAGTGTTTTCAGGTATTTTGCTCTTCCAAGGTAACTTTTGGCCCAAGCTGGAGAATTAGAGTGAAAAATGGCGTTTTTGGAAGAAAAGAAGAATCTGCGAGTACATGCTTGCAGAACCAACTCGCAGATGTCTCCCAGAGTACACTGCAACTTCAAGCTGCTAGTACAACCTTGCAGAACATATTTCCATAAATGGTCCAGAAGAGACTGCGAGAATAATTTGCGAGTTCATACTCATAGACCAAAGTCACAGATCCAAAGTCAGACTCAACTGCTAGTTCAAACTGCGAGACCAAACCAGTAGATCAGAACTGCGAGTTCCACCTCGCAGATTCTAGATCTGAGATATTTCCAGAACCACCTGCGAGAAGAATCTGCGACATCATTCAAGCAAAAGTTAAATCTACGAGATAAAATCTGCGAGTACATTCTCACAGATTTCAACAAAAGCTCGCGGATTAAAGGTGGCCACCTTTGGTTTCAACTGGATATTTTCAACCACTATTTATAGATAATATCTAGATGAACCTAATATAGATTTTTAGAGATAGATACCTTTTAGATGTAATTTTAGACTTAGAGAGAATAGATATTTTCATCTTTGTAGATCAAAAATAGTTTCTAAGTTTTAGTGTTGATCTTGAAACTCTTTTGAAGGAGATTGAAGAAGAAGTCTTGTAATCAAAGTCAAGGATTAACATCCAAGCTTATGGGTTGTATCACTTCCTCTCTTTCTTTATATTTTGTTGTAGATAAAATGATGTGTAGCTAAATTCCTTGAGATGTAAGGGATTGATGCTCATGAGTTGTTAACCTCGATCTATATCAATTTACTCTTTGTATTCATCATATCTTGTTTATGTATGTGCAATCAACTTAGCATTTAATATGTTATTAAGTGGTTGGATAGAAATAAATGTGTTTGACCAAACATAATTATACTCCTTCACTTTTCTTTGTGGTGTTTATTAATTGTTCATGCCTTTGTTCATTAATTTCACTATCCCTCATGGAATTAAGTAATTTATTCTAACCATCCTTTGACATCTTGGGATGAATAGATGTTGATTATCTTTCACAAAGACCAATTTAATTAGGGCCACATACTAGATTGATGAACAGTGCTTAAAGTTATATTGATGGATGATCTTAGTTAACACCTATGTTCTATCGTTTTCCCTTGTATCTCATTTGTTTTAAATATCTTTCTCATTAACTTAATCTTAGAAATTGATAGTATATCGAGTCACATAGTTAAAAGCAACTTTTACAATATTTTAGTTCCATTACCTATTGGTTCCTCGTGGGAACGATAACCCTTACTTGTGTCCGCTATACTCGACAGTGATCTGTATACTTGCGAAGGGCTGTATCTCGCACTCCTCTCATTTACTTTTAAGCATACCATCATTAGTAGTAGTTTTTTAGAGGTACACTCGGAGTGTGTCAAAATCTTGGCGCCGTTGCCGGGGATCCTTAATTTAGTTGTAGCAGACTATATGCTAGTTGTGAAATTTGCCTTTTATAATTGATAGTGTAATTGATATTTGTAGTTTAAAACTCATTCATTGAACTCACTTTTAATTCCTGTTTTTATTTCAGGTACAAATCGGTTGTATGCAAGGTCAGAGATCATTACGAAGACCGTTGTTTCCAAGTATTGATTACGTCAACCGGATTGCCAAGGTAAGAAGGGATAGTGATATTCGACCAATAGTTTTTGAGTTAGGAAGTGGTTCATCTCATTCCAATAACAACAAGACTATGGAAGAACCAAACCTACCCGCGATACAACGGTTTATGAAGGATTACACACTACCCACTTTAGATGCACAACCATTGGCTATACAACTCAATGAAGCTCAAAGGAATTATGAGCTCAAGACGGTGCATTTTAACACTCTTCCGATCTATCATGGTAAACCTAATAAGGATGCCCTTCAATTTATGAAGGAGTATTACAATGTGATGACAACCATACCATTAGAAGGTAATACGGAAAACCAATTACGGATTAGGTGTTTCTCTTATTGCCTTAAGGATGATGCCAAACAGTGGCTATCGGCATTAGCACCTGGATCTCTCAGAACTTGGTCAGAAGTTGAGAGGAAATTCTTTGATAAGTATTTTCCCTCAGGTAGGACGAATGAGATAAGAGGGAGCATTGCCACATTCCAAGAAGAGGAAGGGGAACCCTTCCATGAGGCATGGGAACACTTCAAATTGTTACTCGCTCAGTGCCCTCACCATGAGTTCACCTTAGTTAGTCAAGTACAGTCGTTCTATGACGGACTTACGGGGCTTACTCAAGTTATAGTGGATAATGCTTGCGGGGGTGCTATGAGAGAGCTGACCATGGAGAAAGTGTTTGAGAAGTTTGAAATGTTGGGGCGAAATTCCCAACAAAGAAGTAGGAGAGGACTAAGCGTTAGTGGGAGAGATAGTGAAATGGCCAAGAATGTGGCTACCCTCACTAGAGACATGCACAATCTTGTGAAAAATATGGAGTGCACGTTTTCTCCTAACACTTTGATGCAACCAATCTATGAGAGACAACCAATGGAGACATGCATCATGGGAAATCAAGGTCAAGGAATGGCTAGAGTGGATGAGGTCAGTAGGATAGGGCAAAGGCAATGGGATAACCCTTATTCCAATACCTATAATCCGGGATGGGCGAGACATCCAAACCGTTCATGGTCAAACCCGGATAATTTTTTGAACCCTCAAGAAGACCAAGGATACCAAAACTAAGGGTATCAAGGGCAAGGCCATTCATCCAATGCCCCACAAAGGAACAACAACAACAACAACAACAACAACAATCAACGTTGGCAAAATACCAACAATGGGAGGCAATATCACCACAACCCCATTGGTCCGAATCATCACAAAATTAACCAAATCGAGGAGATGATTAGGAGGATGGAGAGAGATGTGGGATCTCTTGCCGAAGCCCAACAAAGACAAGAACCCGGGAAGCTCCCAAGCCACATCGAACAAGCCAATGCTTTGGCAATTCTAAGGAGTGGTAAGGTTCTTGAAAAACAATTAACTCCTAAACATTCTAATATTTCTGTTAATATTTCAAGAGACACTCAACAAGAAGATAAGGGTGAAGAAAAGCCCGAGGAAATTGATGAGCTGGATTCTATGTTGAAAGAGACAGATAGAATCCATAAGTCTCCGGATTGGTATGTACCTCTGATTCCCTTTTCGGGAGGTTGGAGAAGACAAAAATCAACCAAGCGTTCAAGGAGATCTATGACATCTTGTCAAAGGTCAATGTGAGCTTGCCACTCCTTGAAGTAATAGAGAAGATGCCGGCTTACGCCAAATTCTTTAAAGAGCTCAACTCGAGGAAGAGGAGGAAGGAATTCAAGGAGAGAATCTTGATACCAAAGGAAGTAAGTGCGGCAATCCAACACATATTGCTTAAAAAAATGGAAGACCCGGGGAGCTTCATCATATATATCTTAATAGAAGAGGTCAAGAAGGAAAGGGCAATGTTGGACCTTGGAGCATCTATCAATTTAATGCCGTACTCGGTGTATGTGGAGATGGGTTTAAAAGGGCTCAAACCAACCAAGATGGAGCTTATTCTGGTCGACAAGTCCGTTAGTGATGAGAATCAATAAGCATCACCAAAGGATCAATTGCATGTTCCAGTTGGGCCAATTACAAGGGCCAAGAGGATCAAAGAATGGGGGCTGATTCTGAGTTACTGAAGTCCAAGTTCGGCCCACATGAAGATAAAATCCAGGCTGAACTTCGTGGGCCTCTATAGAGAGCATCTGATGTCGGATCGTCTATTATAATATGTTTTCGGAAAGCCCAATATGAGCCCTACAGATGTTATGAAGACTTCATCCTCCGTAACAGATCATAACAGGCCCAAATTCGGCCATCTATCTTGTTGCGCGAAGACTTGAGCTGAGAAGTCCGAATTTCAGCATATTTTCTAATGAAGAGTTGATTTGGGCGTGAGATACAAGCTAGGGTTGGAGGATTCCGAATTTTAACATATTTCCTATTTTTAATTATTTCCCAAATAAATAGCTGATTTGTTTCCCAAACAAAGTCAACTAGTTGCTAGTTTTTATTCTTTTACTTTCCTAATTGTAAGGCAATTAATTGCTGAGTAGTTTATTTCCTTTTCTTTTTCTGTCTAGGGTTAAGATCTTTTCTTAGTATTTAAAGGACGCATTGATGTATTATTCAACAGATTAGACTTTGAATGAAATAAAATTGATAGAGAGCATTTCTCTTGGTTCTTCATTGAACTATGAACTTATCAAGGTTCTACCTTGTGGTGTTCAAACATGACTTATCAATCGAGTATTCCATCCTTGATTGTGGCGTCCTCCTTTATACCAAGGTTCACATCTCGATATAGGTGTTGGGTCGCGGTTTCCATCTGAACCAGAGGTTAGAACGATCTTAGGCATCAATCTTGATACAATCAACGAGGTTCGTATCATTTGGTATCAGAGCTTCGGCCTCTAACATCAGGTTTAATCTATCTTTGTTATTCTTCTTCTTTGATTTCGGTGATCAAAAAAAAAAAAAAAAATTAGACCTTGCTGAATTTCGTTTTGATTAAGTAAAAAAAAAAAAAAGTTTGTTCAGATCCATTACCAAAAAAAAAAAAAAAAAAGTCTAACGATGTACAACGTGACAATGTTTTTTACACCCGATGTCATGTTAATGATAAGGTATGTAGCATGATTATTGATGGTGGTAGTTGTACTAACGTTGCAAGCACAACCATGGTTAACAAATTAGGATTGCCAACGATGCTGCATCCTAAGCCGTATAAATTGCAATGGTTGAATGATAGTGGTGAGGTGAGGGTGACTAAACAGGTGTTAGTGGCGTTCCGGATCAGTAAATATGAAGATGAAGTCTTGTGTAATGTGGTACCAATGCATGCGACCCATATCCTTTTGGGGCGACCATGGCAGTTTGATAGGCGTGCAACTCATGATGGTTATACAAATAGATACTCTTTTGTACTCAATAAAAAACGAATCACTCTTGTACCCTTAACCTCAATACAAGTACATGAAGATCAAGTGAGGTTAAAAGAACAAAGAGATGTAAAAAAGGAGAGTGAGAGTTCAAAAGAAAGAGAGATCGAAACAGCAAAAAAAGAAAAAAAGAGTGAAAAAGAAACAGAAAATTATGCTATTGAGGAAAAAAAGAGCGAAAAAGAAACAAGAATTTTTGTGAGTGAGGAAAAAAAGAGTGAAAAAGAAACAGAATTTTTTGCTCATGAGGAAAAAAAGAGTGAAAAGGAAACATAAATTTTCGCTAGTGAGGAAAAAAAAAAAGAGATCAAAAAGGCATTGTTTTCAAATCAGCCAACTTCTTGGCCTGGTGTTCTTGTTTCTCTTTTGCAGTGTTTTGATGAAGTGTCATAGGCTATCAACAACATTACGGTGAAGATTCGAGGATGAATCCTTTTGAAGAGAGGGGGAATGATGAGAATCAAGAAGCATCATCAAAGGATCCATTGCATATTCCAGTTGGGCCAATTACAAGGGCCAAGAGGATCAAAGAAGCATCTAATGGGGGCTGAGTCTGAGTTGCTGAAATCCAAGTTCGGCCAAAATGAAGACCAAATCTGGGCTGAACTTCGTGGGCCTCTACAGAGTGCATATGAGGTCGGATCGTCTATTATAATATGTTTTCAGAAAGCCCAAGACGATCCCTACAGATGTCAAGAAGACTCCGTCATTTGTAACAGATTAAAACCGGCCCAAATTCGGCAATCTAGTTTGTTGCGCGAAGACCTAAGCTGAGGAGTCCGAATTTCAGTTTTCCTTATTGGTTTCTAAAGAATAAAGAGTTGATTTGTTTCCCAAATTAAGGGGCTGATTTGTTTCCATTTTTAGCCTTCCAAATAGGGAGCAAGTCAATAGTTTCTTGTTTTAGTTTTTATTTTCTTTCCCATTTGTAAGGCAATTATTGCTCATTTTAGTTTCCTGATTGTAAGGCATTAATTGCCAAATATTTATTTCCTTTTTAGGTTTTAGGGTTTCAGTTTATAAGGGACTTATTGATGTATTATTGGAGATCAGACTTGATTTGAATGAAAATTGAGAGAATATTTCTCTTTTGTTCTTTGAGAACTAATTGGAACTTATCAGATTTCTCTGTGGCGTTCCTCCTTGACTTATCAATCGAGTATTCCATCCTTGATTGTGGTGTCATCCTTTATACCAAGGTTCACATCTTGTTATAGGTGTTGGGTTGTGGTTTCCATCCAAACCAGAGGTTAGACAATCTTAGGCATCAATCTTGATACAATCGACGA
Source organism: Acer yangbiense (assembly GCA_008009225.1). NCBI lineage: Eukaryota > Viridiplantae > Streptophyta > Magnoliopsida > Sapindales > Sapindaceae > Acer > Acer yangbiense. Next base: position 38,197,809 of record CM017768.1, read on the forward strand.
GGTTCATATCATTTTGTATTGGAGCATCATGATGTTATCAAACTTCGTGGGCCTCTATAGAGAGCATCTGATGTCGGATCGTCTATTATAATATGTTTTCGGAAAGCCTAAGACGAGCCCTACAGATGTTATGAAGACTTCATCCTCCGTAACAGATCACAACAGGCCCAAATTCAGCCATCTATCTTGTTGCGCGAAGACTTGAGCTGAGAAGTCCGAATTTCAGCATATTTTCTATTGAAGAGTTGATTTGGGTGTGAGATACAAGCTAGGGTTGGAGGTTTCCGAATTTTAACATATTTCCTATTTTTAATTATTTCCCAAATAAATAGCTGATTTGTTTCCCAAACAAAGTCAACTAGTTGCTAGTTTTTATTCTTTTACTTTCCTAGTTGTAAGGCAATTAATTGTTGAGTAGTTTATTTCCTTTTCTTTTTCCGTCTAGGGTTTAGATCTTTTCTTAGTATTTAAAGGACGCATTGATGTATTATTCAACAGATTAGACTATGAATGAAATAAAATTGATAGAGAGCGTTTCTCTTGGTTCTTCATTGAACTATGAACTTATCAAGTGTTATACCTTGTGGCGTTCAAACTTGACTTATCACTCACCTTCTTTCTTATTCTTGAGTGTGGCGTCTACAACCTTCTTGATACCGTTGGTTCTTATCTCCTTATAGATAGCGTGTCGTGGTCCTTATATTGTTCTTGTTATAAACTTGAATTAGAAAACGATCCTTCGTTACCATATATTGGTTCCGGGTCTCACTGCTCTTTGTGAGGTTCATATCAGTTAGACACCCACACGGCAAAGTAGAAGATGTGTTGGTGCAAGTCAGAAAATTGATTTTTCCGACGGACTTTGTAGTTTTAGATATGGAAGATGATCCCGTCAAGGGTAGAGAGATACCGATGCTACTTGGGCGACCCTTTATGGAAACTGCCAAGGCAATCATCGACGTCCACAATGGGAAGCTATCCATGACCGTGCTAGGAGAAACAGTGGAGTTTGAGGTGTTTGAATCAATGAAACACCCAATGGGAGCTCTTGATTGCTTTAGCATTCAAGTAGAAAATAGGGAGTCGAACCCTAAGCTAGATTTAGGGGAGTACGTAGGACTAGCCGAGTTCCCATTGGATGATAGGAAATCACCTCTTATCAAGCATGAGTCACCCGATTATGAAGAAATTATCGCTCAACTCAAGGAGGAGAATAGAGAGTTAAAAGCTATGAACTTTGAGCTTGCTATCAAGGTAGAAAAAGCCTTAAAGGGTCAAGATGATTTGGTAGATGAATTTACCATTTGGGTATCTAACATAGAGGAAGAGACCTTGCAAAGTGATCAACTTATGAGAGACAAGGAAAAGTTGAGCATTGCTAGGAAGGGCAAGGAAAAGAAAGTGGATCATCCTCTCAATCGTAGTTTAGACAAGGTGAGGCAAATTAGTGCAATTCAAATCAAAGGCAAGCCCTCACCTCTACAAAAGAAGAAGAAGGAGATGACCCAGTGGAATGAAAAAACTACTCAAGCACCAATAGAGGAAATCTCAAGAGGTAAAATTCCTAAACAAATTCCTAAATGTTGCTATTGTCACAAGAAAGGTCATTCCAAACCTTTTTGTGCCAAATTGAATAGAAAGAATAGGCTCAAAAATGTAAACCCTAGGAAAAGCATTCCCAATGCTAAACAAGGGGATAGCCTAACCCATTTTAATTCTAAATAGGTGGAAAAAAAGCAAACTCATAGGAATAGAAAGAAAAGAGATTTTCTGGGTAAAACAAGAAGGAATTTATTATGTGGTGTTGAGACCAACCCTTTATGTTGGTGATTGATTGTTTGAACTTTTTGATGGTTTGGTTTGTAATGTCCAGATCATGAAGCTTTGAGATGAAGCAAAACACTCTTTTGATGAGAATTGCTAGTAGTAGCATCTCATTTTGAAGATCTTTTTGTATATAGTTGTATATATGTGCCTAGTTAAGTTTTTGAGATAGTGTCTAGAGTTTAAAGCACTTCATCTATCTTAAATTAGGCCTTGGTTAGTTGTTTACCTCTTGACAATGGCCTTAAATTAGATAGATTTGGGGGTTCAAACTCCATGACATATTAGTTTTCATAGTTAAGTATTTATGGAAGAAATCAGTCTTTAATCATTTTGTTGCATGAAAGACCAAGGTTGCCATAGTTTTAAGGTAGTTGGGACCAACAGAGAAATCCACGAGTTCAGACTGTGAGTACTTACTTGCAGTCGCACCTCGCAGTCAAGGCTGAGATCTTTCTGCTAGATCGTTCTACGAGACAATTCTCGTAGTCAATAAAAATTTAACTCACAATGTCTTCTGTGGACACATTTGCGAGTACATTCTCGCAGTAGTCAAGAAAAATTAATTCGTAGTGTTGCCTGAGGACACATCTACGAGAGGAGACTGCGAAAACAATCTCACAGTCCAGAGAAGGCTTAACTCGCAATGCAATCTGAGATCTTTTTGCGAGATCATAACTGCGAGTACATTGTCGCAGTTCATAACTCGCAGCGTTGCCCAAAACATGAACCCTAAAAATCTGCAAGTAAAATCTGTAACCTAGTTCCAAAATCTGCAAGCATGAACTCGCAGATTGAGTGGGATTTTACGAGTATAAAGCTGAAACGTCACTTTCAGAAAAACCCTAACAGTTGCCCTTTGTCTTTTTTGAGAAAATTTTCAAATTTTCACTAAATCAAGCACAAAATCAACTCGATTTCACTCTGATTAAGCTTCAAACAGGTATGGATCATCAATTAAACTCCTAATCTTTCTTTAATTTGCCAAAAATCTGCACTTTTCTCTCTATCTCTACCGAATCAAATAGGTTAGGGTTAGGGTTTTATATATGGAATAAATGATGGGGGTTTTGTTTATTGATGTTGGGTATGTCAAATTCATGCATTATTTTCCATATTTGCATGATTATTCTTTGAAATCAATGCTTGAATCCCGAAATCCCAATTTGGGGATTTTTGGAACTATTAGGGATTTGAATCCCAAAGTTCAAATAAACTTTTGCATGTTGTTTATAATGATTGAAAATTGTTTTTAACACTTAAACAAGATAGATTGATGAAGGATTAAAGGTTTTTACATGTAGGATCTCATGTATTTCAAAAATTTTGAGATGAATTGATTTTGAACTTGATGTATATGTGCTTAATGGTTTGATAATGGATCATGAGATATTTGCAAATCAATTATGCCATGCTTGATGTTATTTGAAATTTATTTATTTGAAAATCCAAACCAAAGCATGTGGTAATTGTTTACGCCTGAGTTTTGTGAAACCAAATATGAAAGTGGAAGTTATTGGGTAGACAAACTAGATTGATATTAGGGGTAATGAGATGCTTAATTTGTCAAGTGTAAAGGAAAATTTTGAAATAAGAAATAGGGATGCCATTTTAGTCTTTTGTTCTTAAAAATCTGTGGGATAAATTGGATTTGGTTTATATTATTTGTGTTGTGGTTTAGCTTGTGAGTTCCTAACTTGGAATAAAGTTTTTATTTTCAGGAATGGCTCGAACAAGGCGTCCACATAGCACTACACAAGCCCCACCACCCATGCTAGTTGAAATCCTTACTGAACCAAGGAGTAGGAAAGGAAAGGAAAGGACACAGTGCCTAGATCATCGAGAAGGCATCCAGATTATGACCAGAGGCTCAAGACCCACAAGCGAAGGAGCATGGTGATTGAAAGGGGGCTGAATTTCAAGGACTTGGCAGGTACAAGTTTCATTGCAGAAGTGTATCATCGTGAGTGGGTAACCTACTGCACTATCCGAAACCCATGCAATGTGATGGTGGTGCACACATTTTACGCATCCATGAAGAGCAATGAGTTATTGGCTGGAGTTTCAGTTAGAGTTAGAGGCAAGAATGTGAGCTTCAATGTCGTCGACATAAATGAGAGACTAGATACAATGAGCTATCCTCAGTGGGCGGACGAATATGAGCCGAGCAGGATCTATGAGATGCACAATCAGACGCTCGCCAATGCCATTCGGGAGGGGGTGTGTCCACTTTGGAACACCTCGAATAAGTTTGTACAAGGGCAGTTGGATTTCCAAAATGCATTTTGGCACACTTTCTTCAGTTATTCACTTTTCCCTTCGCATCATAGGCATACCGTCACACTTGGCCCAGTAGTGCTCCTTTACTTGATGAAGAAGGAGCTACCATTTGATGTCGGCACAGTAGCAATCAAAAGGATAGCGGAAGCAGGGAAAACGAATTTGCCCAATATGAGTTTCCCTTGTTTGATCACGTATTTTTGTGAGAGAGCAGGTGTGAGGTTTGATCCAGATGACGAATGGATAAAAGGAGGAATGGTGGGTACAAAGGTGTATAATGAGGCGACCATTCCTAGAGGGATTCCAAATCTAGAATCAGAAAAATCAAAGAAGAGAAGACTTTAGAGGGAGAAAAGGGAAGCAAAGAAAGCAATAGCAATAGTTGAGGAGCAGGGTTAGGTACAAGAGGAGAGCCAGGTGTGAGCACGGATGTTCCAACACCTAGGAGATCATCTAAGCCGATTCCAGATTGGGGAGTGACTCTAACCATAATGGTTAGAGACTTGACTTTAGAGTTCAGAGCATTCAGAGACAGTTTCAGTAGTGATGACACTTACACTAGGAGGACCCCTTATCATCCTAGGAAGAGAACCAGAGCAGAGGGTCATTCGTCATCAGCAGTCAATCGTGATGCAGATTCTGACACAGATACAGAGCACTTTACCCCACCTCCAGCTTATGAGCTTGGTCCTTCCAGTCGTTCAGATCCTTTTGATCCAACTACTGAGTTTCAGACCATGTCGCCATATTCGTCCACAGCTTTGATTCCTTATCCTACGCCTCTACGTGTTGCGAAGCCTCCAAAAGATTCGTCAGACCTAGATGCGACAGATTCCGAGACATCCTCTTATTGATTTTCTTCCATGAACTTATTTACAGTTTTTAGTATTTTCGCATAGTAAACTTATTTATGTTTTTACATAGTACTTACGGTTTTAAAAGTAGAATATTGGTATTAGCAAATAATTAGCGGATAATTAACTTTTTATGCATATTTATATTTGCGTTTTTGCACATGCTTTAATTGGATATACAACAGTGCTTAGATACTTTTTGCCTAGATCTAAGAGTGGTTGTAGATAGACCTGGCACGGTTCCGGTTCCGGTTCCGATTCCGGTTCCATGGTTTAGTGGAACCAGAACCGAAACCGCTATATGCCGGTTCTGGTTTCGGAACCGCCGGTTTCGATTTCGGTTTCGGTTTCGGTTTCGGTTTCGGTTCCGGTTCCATAGGAACCGGCGGTTTTGAACCCTTTTTTTTTTTTAATTAAACAAACAAAAAAAAGACTTCTAAGTTCTAACTTGATTGTAACTTATAAGTTGTAGATTGTAATTGAATAAAATAAAATATATAAATGACAAATTACAAAATTAAATTAAATTCATTGGGTTATTATTTGAATAAAATAAATAAATGACAAATTACAAAATTAAATTAAAATAAAACTAAACAAAATGACAAATTACAATTTACATTTCATTGGGTATTTGGAAATTGAGTCACCCAAATTTTAAAAATAACATAAAATAAATGAATGACAAATTACAAAATTAAATTAAAAAAAAACAAAAAAACAAAAAAAAATAATATGTAAACTTATTAGCCTTGCACTTAATTTTTACCACAATTAAGTTGCCTACGTATCCTCTTGGGGGGGTTTAGAGGAATCAAAGACCACGTAGTTCTCTTACCTTTTATTACAGGTTTGGTGATGACGTGGAGTCATGGACTAATTTTTATTACAGGTTTGCTATTCTGGCTCCACTGCTCTAGAGCCTTCAGGTTCGTCATCCTTAAAGAAATCGTATGTTGGCTCCTGATCGATTTCTTGTTGTCTGTTTTCCGCATTTGTCCAATCATCAACACAAACTTGTATCTGAAGTGCTTTCAGTGTCAAGCACGAACGTCTTTCATCTAGGATATTCCCCCCGGTACTGAACTCTTGTTCCACCGCCACAGTAGAAACTGGTGTTGAAAAAATATTTTTGGCTATCATAGCCATGATTGGATAGTACTCTGTAGCTTCATTCCAATATTTTAAATTATCAAATGCTTCTGTAAACTCACAAGAAGAAGCTAGATAAGATTCAAGCTCGGAATACGAACCGGAGCTTGATGAAGAACATCTTGGTTTTTTGGTTTTTTTTAATAACATACTATACCCTAAATTCAAAAATCCAGAGGAGGATGATGGAGGCTGAGATGCAGTTTGTGTTCGTGTAACATCTATGTTCGGTGAGGATCCATACAATGTAACATATTCATCATATAAACTATACAATAATTTCTTAACTCTACCACAACACGCATCAACATCATATTCAATATTTAAACCTTTTTTGCCATAATAACCTTCTAGATAATAAGACAAAGATTGTAATTTACAACGTGGATCAAAAACCATAGCAATCAAATAAATATTTGGAAACTCCTCATAATAATTTAACCATTTTGCCTTCGTAGCACTAATGGCTTCCGCTATTGCTGGGTCAGATTCACAATAAAAAATGCACCAGCAACATTAATACCCTCAATAATAAATAAATGTGTTGTAGGAAAATAAATACTAGATAAATTTTTTGTAGCATTATGAAATTTTTTTAACAAATTGAAAACATTGTAACAAACATCCCAATGAGTTTCAAAAAGTTCAATGGTAGGAACATGAAATTGAATAAAAGAAACTAATAAATCCCTATACTCATAACTTTGAGCAAGCATTTTATAAGTAGAATTCCAACGTGTTGGAACATCACGAGCAAATTTAACGACACATCTACCATTTTGTTTACAATATATTGCCCATGCTTTCATTGTAGAAGGATGTTTCCATAAAAACATTAGGGCTTTTCTAATAGGTAGAATAAAATCTCCAAGAGTTTCTAATCCTTTTTGAACACATATATTTAAAACATGGCATGCACACCTTTGATGAAAAAATGTACCACCAAGAAAGGGTTTGCATAAATCAATTAAAGATGGAATAGCAGCGGTATTGGCAGAAGCATTATCAAAACCAATTGCAAAAATTTTGTTTTCAATATTATACTCTGAAAAAATAATTCTAAGCTGTCTATAAATATTTTGAGCAGTGTGTGCATCATCAAAAACTCTAAATGCAAGAATTCTTTTTTGGATAGTCCATGCATTATCCATATAATGGCAAGTGACACCCAAGTATGAATGCGATTGCCAATGGTCAGTCCATATGTCGGCACATACGGTAACATGACCATTATATTTTTCAAAATATTTTTCTAACTTTTTTTTCTCTCTCGAATAAATCTTTTCAAGTGTTTGTGTGAGCGTGGCTCTAGGGACACGGCATGCAGCAGGGTTTAATGCTCGTCGACAATAGTTAACAAAACCAACCCTTTCACCAAAACTGAATGATAAGTGTTCTACTGCTACCATCCTAGCTAATTCTTCTCTATTTTGTTCATCGGTATAACGAAATAATTGTTGGTTAGGAGTAGCGTACCTGGGAATTTGTGATTGTGACCTCGTTTTGGTTATTGCGTCTGGATGTTTGGTTTCAATATGCTTCCAATAAGTGTCATATCCTCCGGATTTGCTCCACTTATATGTTTTGGTGCAGTAATTGCAAGCCGCTACATAGTTTCCATCTTCTTTCCTAACTTTCTTCATATGTTTGGCGAAGAGATCAAATTTGTTCCGCTTTCGTATTAGATCTTCCTCCTCTTGTAGTTCCACTTCCGCTGGATTATAATCCAAATCTGGAGGTGTATCAATATCAGGCATATTTTCTGACTGGCTTGTCAAATTGGGGGTGGTGTCATTGGGATCGGGTTCAGAAATTATTAGAGGGGGAGTAGGACAGTTTAGGCCTAGGTCTTCAGCATAGGCCCGATGTTGCAGATATTCGTGATAGGTGGGGTTGTTATGATTGAGATTATCGATCATAGTACCCTTACCTTTCATCGAAATCAAACGCCTAGGATCGTCACGGCCGTGACCCCTTCCACTTCCACTTGCCATTTAAAAATAAATTTGGGAGAGAATTGGAAACTTAGAACTTAGAAGAATAATAGTATTAGACTATTAGTAGAATAGTAGGTACTATGTAGTAAAGTACAAAAGTAGTAAACTAGTAATTGCAAATAAATGAAAATGAAATTGGAAACTTAGTAATTGACTAATTGGAAATTAAATAAATTGGAAATAAGATTAATTGCAAATAAAATAAATTGGAAATAAAATATATTGAAAATAAAATATATTGGAAATAAAATATATTGAAAATAAAATATATTGGAAATAAAATAAATTGCAAATAAAATAAATTGGAGATAAAATAAATTCGAAATAAAATAAATTGTAAATAAAATAAATTGCAAATTGCAAATAAAATTAATTTCAAATAAAACAATTACAAAATGAAATAAATATTAAAAACCTTGGAAACTTGGAGACTTGGAGACTTGGAGATTGAGAGACTTGAGAGTGTTGGAGGGAAATTAGAATTAGAGAATCGCGAGAATTGAGAAGAAATTGGTGTGAGGAAAAATGAAAGGGGGGGGGGGGGGGGGGGGGGGGGGGGGGGGTGGATGATATTTACAGAAAAAAAAAAAAAGGGGGTAGCCGTTGGAGGCCCAACAGTCTGCTGACGTCAGCAGACCGTTGGGTCCAATAGTCGGCTGACGTCAGCAGGCCGTTGGGCCTCCAACGGTAACCCAAAAAAAAAAGAATGTTTATTCATATTGGTAGTTTTACATAAAGGATGTTTATTCACATTGATTTTCAAATGGATGTTTATTGGCCAAACCACCAAACCAAGGAATTCATGCCCATTGTTCTTAGTTGCTTAAACATTGGGGGTAATGTTGAGTTTAGGTTTGGGGGTGTGGGCATGTTAACATCTTTGTTCTAAACACTACATCTTTTTGTTAACATCTTTGTTATAAACACTACATCTTTTTGTATATATTGTGATTTTTGGCAATTTTTGTACATATTTGAAAAAACAATTCAAAAGTTTTTGTGTGAGTTGAACCTTTTTGAGTTTCGTTGTAACCCAATGCTGGTCCGTATGTGCCAATAAGAAGCGTTGCATGTTTTAATAGCTGAGTTTTGACTAGCTTTTTATCAATCTAGGATTTTCTTGAGCAAATTGAACGTAGTCCCTTTCTCTAACTTGTTAGCAAATGAGACTTGGTGCTCTTGTATTTTGGATTAATAGTGAAGACTTCCCATGAATTTTGTGCCATAGCATTCATTTCTGAGGGAAATTTCTTTGCTATTCTGATACACTCTTCGATTATGTTTTTCAATATGATCTCATTGCATTACTTGCATTGTGTGCCATCTAACACTCATAAAATGTGGATAACATGTTTGAATTTGTATTCCCATAGTGGATGGACTTTTAGAAATGTGATTAGGACCTTAATAGTGTTTCGAAATCAGATTACCTAAACACATCCATATTCCTATTATGTGTTCTTCATTGAAAACATGGCTGAAACATCCACCCAAAAAACACATAAACCTACCTACATAACCATTACATACCTTAGCCTAAACACTCATCCTTACCATAGTATTGATTTTGTGAAGGTATAAAAGTTAGTAGAACTCATGAAAAGCTCTAAATTGTTTAAGTAGCGTGTACTAAGGCATGTCTTGAAATTGTGCTAAGAAATGGCTTTCAAAATTGAAGTGTAAAAAATAAATAAATTATACACTCAAGCCTTATACTTCAATACAAGGTTACTCTAAATTTTGGAGTAACAAAATAGCACAATTCGAAATTCAAAGTCTTAAGCCTAGATGCTCAAATTAAAAGTTTAAAGTTAAATAGAGCTTATATATGTTGTAAAGTGTAAGTATAAACACTTTGACTTGATTAGTAATTTTCCATGTCATATCCCTACCATTCCATCACGACAAACCATTTTGGCCAAATCATTTTAGGAAGAGTCCAATTGATCTTTTTGAAAGTCTATTGTGGGAATACAAGTTTTTAATATGCTCTACCACGTTCATGGCATTCAATTCTTTCATGAGATCAATTCACATAAATTGTGCGTTATTTCAAGTACTCGCATGCGTTATATATTTGATTGCCATTTACATAACTTCCAACTTGCATGTGTTAGATAGAGAGTGAACCTAGGACTTTGTGAGAAAAATCGAGCGAAATCCAGTGAGAATTAGAGTCAAGGCGAATTGCATTTACTTCTTCTTGCTTGTCCTCTTCCTCTTCCTCTTCTTTATCACTCATAACTTCATTGCTTTTGTGAGAGGATGAGAAAGCAATGAAGTTGGCAACTTGGTCTTCATCATCATCCAAAGACTTATCTTCCTCTTCCTCTTCTAGGTCATCACTATCACTCCAAGTAACCGCCATGGCTTTTCCTCTCTTTTTCTTCAAGTTTGCACATTCGGGAGCAATATGTCCAAAGCCACTACACTCATAGCATTGGACACCCTTCTTGTGGTCCTTTTCTTGAGTTTGCTCTACTTTCTTGAAAGGAGCTTTTTTCTTTACAAACTTTCCCTTGGAGCTAAACCATTTCTTCTCAAATCTCACAAACTGCTTGAACTTCTTTGCCATTAAAGCAATTTCTTCATCCGAGTATTCTTCCTCCTTTTCCACCTTGACGGTCTTCAAAGCAAGACTCTTTTGCTTCTTTAGAGGTGTAGTTGTAGGAGCCTTCCTAGATTCATAGGCTAAGAGTCTTCCAATCACTTCACTTGGTTTCATCTTAGTGTAGTCACTATTTTCCTCCAAGGCCATCATTTTGGATTCGAATCTCTCAGGAAGCGTCCTCATGATTTTTTGCTTGATCGTCCTATCAAAGTAAGGGTCACCAAGTTGGTGACTTTAATTCACTATATCCATAAGTTTCACTTGAAAGTCATTGAAGCACTCATCCTCCTCCATCCTAATAGTCTCAAATTGCATTTGGAGGACTTGGAGCTTGGAATCCTTGACCACCTCGGTTCCTTCATAAGCCATCTCTAGAATGTCCCAAGCTTCCTTTGCAATCCTTGTGATTTGAATCAATTTGTATTGGTTGTCATCCATGGCACAAAGGATTGCGTGCATGGCTTTGTTGTTCCACTTGGACGCCTCGAACTCTTGAGGAGTCCATTGTGCCTTTGGCTTGGGGACTTCCTCTCCACCTCCTGTAGGAGTCATCATAGGTGGTGTGTACCCATCTTCAATCCCCATCCACGTGCGGTCATGAATTTGGCACACATATGCTTCCATTTTACCCTTCCATGATGCATAATTCACCCCGGTGAACAAGAGGGGTCTTGTGCTAGAGGCACCCTCGCCTCCGATTCCATTTCCATTCATTGTGTTTGGGTGAGAATGATATGAATGCAAACAAGCAAGCTAAACACACAAGACACACAAAAAAATGCAAGCAAATGCAAGACACTTTATCAAGAGCAAGGGATCTCCTAATTATGTTAACGAACCCGCTTTGATACCAAATGAAAAAATATATATATAAAACGTGTCTAATAATATCTAGAGGGTGGGTGAATAGATTTTAAATCGGTTATTACCAAATTCTCACGATTAGTCAATTTTACGAAAATAACCCCAATCTAGTCTAAAACAAAATCAAGTGTAACAGTGCAGAAATTAAATGACACTTGATTTTTACGTGGAAACCTTCAACACCTTCAACAACAAAAAAACCACCAGCTGTTATGTGCGCCATACACGATCCCCGAATCCACTAATTGTAATGGTGTTTACAACCTAGGTTGACCACGTCAAACTCTACACGGTCACTAACCCACCACTACTACCCGCAGACCTTTAAAAGTGAACTTAGATCAAAAGTACTTGAGCACTACACAAAGATAGTCACAAGACTTAACTCTCAAGGAGAAGAGATTAACAACCTAATGTGAATATGAGCAATATTCAAAGTGCATAAATGCAAGGTCAAACATTTAAGCTTATCTAGGCATGGATGAACATGTCAAGAACATTCTTAGAAATCATGTGGCTATATGACATGCATACAACATAGCTACATGGGCAAATCAAAATCTATATGCAATAGCTATCACAAACAACTCACAAAACACAATAAAGATGCAATCTTGAAACTAGTCAAGTCATAATTGAGCTATCTTGTAAAGCAAGAACATTTGAAAAGATGAATATAATGTTCTAACTACAAGTCATGTGCGTAATGAAGAAAACCCATGCGAAATCATACCTAGAAGATGCTAGATGATGAATGAACCATGAAAGAGTGATGGGTTTTTGGTTTTGATTAGGAAAGATCAAATCTTGGTTGCTTTTCTTTGAAGACACTCTTAAGCTCTCTCTCTAGTTAATTTGAAACTCAAAACCTAAAAAAGAACTAGAGAATAGGATGTATTTATAGAAAAGTGTGTGAGAATGTGAAAGGTCACGTTTTTAAAAACGCATCAGCTGTCGACCGCTGTAGTGACCGCTGTGGCGGTACCACTGTGAAAGCCACATCGGTCACGACAGCGGTAGGCTCTGTCCAAGAGAGCATTGTCACTACAGCTACAGAAAATCACAGCGGTCATGAAGGCGGTGCGCTCTATCCATGAGAGCGTTGTGCCTACTGCTGTGAAAATTCACATCGGTCATGGGAGTGGTCAACAGCAATTTTCAAGCAACACTTCAAGATCAATAAGCATGGCATTGATCAAATAAGATACAATAGAGAGATCATGCATGAAAAGAGAATGTGCACCAACAAGAAACACACAACAAAGTATAAGACATGTAAATGCATGAGATGTGTGTGTGTGCAATCTAAATCTCTTCAATTAAGAGTCAAGACAAGTAGGCTACTTTCCTTGAAGCACTTGATGTCCACAATGAGGTCCATTAGCATTTGATGAGGATTTCTTCAATCCTAAGCTACCCTTACATATTTGAACACTATTGTGATTTTGTCAACGAAATAAGTCAATCAAAAAGTGAGGCACTTACACTAAAATCTAAGCACAATACAATCCGCACTCTTAGATCTAAAAAACAAATATCACAACAATAAGCAATGCATTTATATCTTTAAGAACATATGTGTGAATACTTACCACTATACTACAATGACCCACAAGAAATTACACAATTGCATTCCACTATCTTTGAAGAACAAGACTAAATCTCGCCACAATCATCTTGATTGGAGAAATTTATATTTTGGAGGCAAGTGCAGAGGAGTTACCTCCCTGTGGCTACACATCGGCTTCTTTTCTACTTTATGCTCCTTTATGGTCCATCCCGCGTCCTTGGTTTTTACACCAATTAAGCCTCGTGCATTGCCATTTCACTTGGGTGAGTTGTCATGTGCTGAATCAACACCAACGTTCTTAAGAGTTGCACGGTTAATCCGTCCTGAAATTTTTTTTTTCCTAGCACAAACAACTCAAACAATATCAAATGCATTTGCTTTAAATAAAAATAAAAACAACAAAACAAACATCACAAACTACATTATTATCAACTAAAACTAGAGACAATTAACGAATCAGCCACCTCCTCGGCAGAGGCGCCATTTTTTTTATACGCGTTGTTTATGTATACCAAAAAGATTTTATCTATTCTAATTACCTCGTAAATGCAACGAGTCAAAGGACTAGTATATCAAGTAAGCAAGGGTCGTTCCCACAGAGAGGTGGTATCCATATAACTGTCTCTAGCTAAAACGTTATTTAAAGCGATGTAAATAGAACATGGAAGAGGTGAGAATGGTTTGTGTGAAGTGTATGCATAATGTGGATGGTGTGTTAGTTGTGTAAATAAAATAACCTAAAACTAAACTAAGGATAGAAATGTATCCGAGTGCTTGCCTTTCTAAATCTAACTACATGGAAATCAATTACACTACAAAGCAATATAAATTAGACTACTCCTAAAGGCAAAGCACCCTAGCTACAAAAATAAATGTGGCTTGGCGAGATGCAAGATAGTGGTTACAATAGGTACATAAGTTCACCAACCACAGAAGCAAGTCATTTTGATCATAAACATTAAAGCATCATTCAACTCGGATTCAAGGGCTAGTTCACTTGATTAAGAAATTCCAAAACCAAATCATCTATTATTACGAATCATTTATTGATTAAGGAATACCGAAATCAAATCTCATCACTCAACCAAAGGCATGGAATGAACAATTGTGTCTAGATCTTAACCCATTAAGCATAAGAACAAAACACCAAACAACCTAATCTAGCATAAGCATGCATAAATCAAGTTCCCTCCATTCAAGAGTTAACAATGAAGATCCATTCACAATTAATCAACCGGAACACAAATGTGCTTGTTCACTCGAATTAATCCATACATATTGATTCCCTTTCGTCACATGCAAATAAGGGTGAGACTCTACTTTTACACTACAAAGTTTGTTTAAACTAAATTACACTACATCATTTGTTTACACTACATCATTGTTTTAATCTAAAGTCTCACTTATGCAAAACACATCAATTTCTTCTCATTCACCAACATACATGTCAAGAAAAGAGAGATATAGCATTAAGCTCAAAGAATAGAGCCAAGATCCAAATCGAATCTAAGTAAATACCATATATAACAAGCTCAAGTGTTGGTTTACAAATATTCCCTAATGGGGATTACACATCAAATGAAAGAAAATACAAAGAGAAAGAGTTATAGAATAAACTCTTGAAGACCTCTTTCTCCTTCGAATCCTCTCCAAAGACGGGTGGAAGAAGTGTAGAGGTGATGGTGGTGAGCTTCCCATGGAGGAGAACCTCCATGGAAGCTTTGAGAGCTCCACTCTCTCTTTTTTGGTGTAAGATCTAGGATCTAGCGTATTAGGTTGTAGTGCACTTGGTTCACTTTTGGTCACCCCTAGAAAGAGTGTATTTATAGTGTTTGAAGGTTAGGGCATTAATTGGGCATGAAAAGTCAAGTTTGCCCTTAAAAATGACGTGATCTGCAAGTGGATATGGGTTGCCGACATAAATCTTCAAGGTCCAACTTGTAGATCCATCTAGCAGAAGGTTCTGGGAAACTTTTGCGACCAAGATCTGCTAGGTCTAACTTGTAGAAAATCTGCTACTTCATGCTGCTAGGTTTAACTCGCAAATTCATCTAGTGGATTGCTCTAGAATGGATCTGCTTCTGTTAGGTCTAAATTGCAAATCCATCTATCAGATTTTTCTTCTACTTCTTCCTTGCATATTCATCTAGTGGAAGGCTCTGGAATGGATATGTTACTTCATTTTGCGAGGTCCAACTCGCAGATCCATCTAATAGATTTTTCTACTCCGTGCACCAGTCGTTTAAATAGGTGTAACTTGTTCTAGAAAACCCAGAATCGATCTAAAAAATAGACTCCCAGAGCTTTCCAAAAACATATAGCTTGACACCCAGTTCAATCTGAAGAGGGAGATATGGCTTTCACAAGCTAGACATTCTTCACAAGCCATCTCAATTTCAGCTCTTTTTCCTCCTCTTTACCTCCAAACCTTCACTTTAAGCTCAAACAACTAACTTTAGGGAAATAAACCTACACAAGGCTCAAACACATACTAAATACACAAAAACGTTAGAAACCAAGCACAAAAGCTAGTAAATAGAAGCCTAAAATAGGTACATAAATGTACTGATCAAACTTACAGTACTAAACACCGATGTTCTATAGACTGACCCTATATATATAAGAGATCCCTTATTTTAATTTATGTAAGGTCCTTGATGAAATCATATCAATTTTTATGAATTTTGATCCAAATTTTGTTTTGAATGATAAGTTCAATGAACAAAATTTGAGATTTTTTCAAGTAGTAGAACTATTTTTCTTGAATTTTCCTAAATTTCACCCATTTTTTCGATGCCTTCATATTAAAC
The DNA here is from genome assembly GCA_008009225.1 of Acer yangbiense. Lineage (NCBI taxonomy): Eukaryota > Viridiplantae > Streptophyta > Magnoliopsida > Sapindales > Sapindaceae > Acer > Acer yangbiense. The sequence continues at coordinate 38,213,771 of CM017768.1, forward strand.
AAACTTGAGACAAATTGTTGTAGTACTTGAAAATTTTTCAAATTTATTATAGGTACATTTCGTTGAACTTATCATCCATCAAAAAATTTAGATCAAAATTCATAAAAGTCATTGAGATTTCATTAAAGTCCTTACCGAAATTAAAATAAGGGATCCTGAAGAGAGACTCAATATATATATATATAGAGAGAGAGAGAGAGATAGAATTATCAAATTTAAAGGAAGATGTTTTGTAAGATTTATAAACAACATATAGAAAAGAAAATTGTTTTTATGGACAACTTATATAATCATCATCAGTAGTACTAGAAGAGAAGTCTTTCCGATTGTACTGCTGAGCTCGTTATGGCACGGCGAAGCTCCGGCAGGAGGCACTGGTCCTCGCGGAAGCCTGCTTTCGAGGTCAGTGGCCTTCGCTAATGGCCTGCTGCATTCTCCACCGGAAGACATGGCCAAAACCACAAGGAATAAAACACCAAAAACTCTGAAAAACACCATGCATTTCTTTGCAGATATCATAATCTATTATTGGTGGTTTCTTCTAATTATTTTTTACAGAAATTTATGAGAGAATAAATAGCCTGAAAAATATGAAATATTGTCCAGAGCTGATTAAATTGGACTGATGGAAAAGGGTTTGTTTGAATATGGTGTTTTATACTAAATTTTCAATGCAGAGAATTGTGAATTTGTGGGTGGTTTTGATTATCATTACATGTTTGAATAATTTAAAGTCTTTAAAGTTGAAAAATGCAACAGCAGCCTATCTAGAATCACATTACAAGCAATTAATACTTTTTTTTTTTGTTTTTAAAGAACTTCTTTTGAAAATTGATTGAGTTTGTTGAAACATATCAAGATCCTTCAACATATTTGTAAAATGCGTATGGTGGGACTCTAACCGCTCACCACCACTAAGAGAGAGAAGTGCACTGCCATCTCAATTAAGAGGTGATGTGTTATTTCAAATTCTTTCTACTAACAATAAGTTGGAGGATTCATAATTTCGTATTATTTTTAATCATCAACTCTATGTTGTTTATATAAATATCACGACACTCATATCATTGAGATACATTGGCTAGCGATAACTTTATATTATAACAAAATTATATTTTGTTTATTGTAACAAAATTATATCCACTTTGAAGATGCAACATTCTCTGCGATTTGAAATGTTACTATTATCATATATATTTGTTTTTTAAACACAGTTAACGGCCTGACGGGCTCACTTAGATAGTTCCAAGAAAGCTCTTGTTGCAAATTTAACTAACTTGTGTCTTTTCTAATGTTTTGCTTAGATTTTGACCAGTTCATCCCCCAATCATTGTTGCTACACCATGTGTTTAATGAGTAATTAATCAAAGAAAATTCCACATATCTTTTACGCATTCTTTTTTAATTCACACCTCAGTGCAGCTCATATTACTATTTAATTTCCACGAGGGAAAAATCTTAACTCGTTTGCTTTTTTATAAATCAAATGAGACCGGCACATTTGTTCGGTATGATTTCTCTACTAGCCTTAATTTTCTTTTATTTATAAAAAATTCTTTTGAATATTATGATTTTTTTTTTTTTTTAATAAAACTGGACTGATCTAAAGGGAAAAAGCATCACAAGCGATCATATGCTGAAAAACCCCTAGACAATATCCATATATATAAAAGATAAAAGAAAAGAAAAAAAAAGTGACAAAAAGCAATAAAGCACAAAGACCCAGGGGGGAAACAACCCCAAACAAAAAGAGGCACACAGGCCACACCAAAAAGAAAAAGAAAACATCAAGAAAAACAAAACGACTCCTGGCCCATGCAGTCATTGCCAACTAAAGAAGAACAGAACGGCGGGGCAGAGAACCACCAAGAATCAGCCTGAAGCTCCAAAGCATGCTTAGAAAGCATATCTACAACCTGATTCCCCTCCCAGAAAATATGGGAAACCTGAAAATCCATATGCGAGATCTAGAAGATGCAGCGCTGCCATGCTTGACGAACCCTCCAAGGAACCATTTCAGAACGAGAAGAAAGAAGTTGAACCACATAAGAAGAATCGCTCTCAAGCCAGATTTGATGCCACCCATACTTCCAAGCAAAATTAATGGCCAATGAGGCCGCCAGAAGCTCGGCCTCAAACGCGAAAACCTGACCAAGAGGAATAGCAAAGCAACCCTTCACAAAGGCTCTACAGTTCCGAAAGATACCACCACAACCACCAACCCCCGGAGAGCCCATGGCAGCGCCATCTGTATTCACTTTGATCCAACCAAGGGCCAGTGGCGACCAAACCACACTCTTGATCACCGGGGCTTTAGAAGGGCGACCCTGAAGACCAAATCGACGAAGAATCAAAAGGTCGTCCATATAATTACGCATACAACCACTCTCCAGGCAATTAGTCTCAGAAACCGCACGCCAAACCAAAGAAAGGATGGATCTAAAGTCCACCGACTTCCCTTCAAAGATCCACTGATTACGGGCAGTCCACACCCCCCATATCACTGCATGGATAGCCGCTTTCCATAAAATCCTGACCTGCTCACTAAAGGAAACTGACATGGCCTGCAAGAAGAAGGATTGCCAAGTATCGGTAGAGACATGATGCTGGAAAGTCAAGAAAACCGCCTCCCAAAGAGCAACCGCCAGGGGACAATGAAGAAAAAGATGATCTGCAGATTCACTACTAACCCCACAAATACTGCAACGAGAAGCCAACTGGAACCCAGACCTACATCTTTAGAATTAGATTGTCAGTTTGTTTAACACTTCCCTTCCTTCTGGCGGTTCTCTCCTGAATGAGTAATACTAGGCTTTTTTTTAAAAATTCTAAAATTATGTGGTATGTGAATTGTCAATATCACATCACTCACCACATAATCTCAGTATTTACAGGATATTTATAACTCACGTGTCATATCATTTTGGAAAATTTTTATAGAAAGCCTAGGGGTTGTCCGATATCGTTTTTGATAGCCCCTTTCTGTTTTTATTTTCTCAAAACAGTGCAAGATGTTGTCCGGTAGCTGTTTTCGAAAAACAATTAATCCAAAAAATACAGAAATTGACTTTTATTTTAAAGTGTAACAGCTGAAAATATCAAAAAGAGGTTTTCTTTGATTTTGTTTTTGTTTTCCATTTAAGGTGGAATGATTGATCATGGATTCATGGATTGTACTAGCTGTCATTAAATACTTCTTTAATATTAAAAAAAAAATCTCAATTCATTACATTGACACCAAATAATCAATTTTTACATGCATTTATTAATGAATTTTTTTTTAGAAATATAAATAACTGATTTTTTATTTTAAAAACGAGAAAAAACACATGCACATCACCGCTTAGCATAGGTGGTTGTGCACCTCCCTTCCACCATTGGTGGTCAGGGGTTTAAGTCCCGCTATGCGCATTTTAAAAGCATGTGTGGGGAGTTTTCTCCAGGTTTGTGGAAGTAAAAATCCAGCTCTGATCTTGGCAGCAGTCCTAGCAGTCCTATTTTAATAGTTGTAATACTTCAAAAAACGAAAAAAAAAAAAAAAAACATACATAATTTAAATTAATCAATTGGAATTGATATTTGGTTAATTGGAAAAAATGATATTGCAAAATACTTGTGTAGTTTTTTTTTGTTTTTTTTTTTAATATTAATAATTCGAGGTTCGGGAGAGGGGATACCATTGGAACTCGTAATCTCATGATGTAAGTGTGGGGACGTACCACTAAGTCGACCTCATCTTGTCAAATATTGATGTAGTCAGCATAAATAATAGAGATACAAGTATACGATTGCATTTTATTCTTTTATTTGTGTTATTTATTAATGGTATTTATTATTTATATTTAATAAATTTAATATTTATTTCTTTTATAAAAAAAATTAATATACTAGCCCTAAATTATGGTTAATTATTATTTATGATGGGTTAATTGACCCACTTTTAATTATTAAAGTTTACAAATTACAATGGATAACTTTCATTAACAAAATATTTATTCAAATTGTTCTATAATTTTAGGTTACAATGCCAACAAAATAAACTTGATATTACACTTTATTTAAATATATTTTTAGTTAATCTACCAGACGCGTTTTTACCAAATATTTAATCAAATTGTTCCATAATTTTAGGTTATAATGCTAACAAAATGCAAATAAGATATCACAAATTTTGATATTTTTTGGTTAACCTACCAAACTCGTTTTTCTTGTTTTCATTTTCAAAATACAGCTTTCAGTATATGAAAACAGGATCGTCAAAGATTAAGGAATCGTTGGATTTCTTACTTGACCTAACTTCAACATATACAATTTTTTTCTTCCCATATTTTCAGGAAGGTAATAGGGCTGCAAATGGTTTTACTAATTTGGTTGTTTCTCTTTTTTTCTTTTTTCTAGTGGTGTAAGTTCCACTATTTCAGTGATTGACTTATTTCCATGACAAACCACATTAGGTTGATATTGTAAGGGTTGATTAGGTGTTTGTATGCTTATTCTCGTGATCGTGATCAACACTCTTCTCTGCATCCCCAAAGCTTTAAGAACAAGAGCTTCAAATATATATCACTTGACTTGTTCTCTTGAAGAGATTAGGTGCACACACACATATCTCATTCATTTGTGTTTCATTGTTAGTGTGCATATTATCACTTTCACACTTGCACATCATGCATATTAGTTAGTGTGATATGGACCGGCAAGTTGATCACCATTCGGCTAAGGATGGAAAAGATCCAGATCCTTTAACCATTCATGGAGGACCAATGACACGAGCTAAAGCTAAAAAGATGAAAGAAGCCTTAACTTGTTTAATGGAAAGCATTTGGAATGAGCAAGCTAGTCAAGATTTGGTCTCGGTTCTAAGGATGCAAGAAGAGTCTAAATTGGTCAACATATTTCATGCGAGTCCAAATCATGAAGACAAGAGTCTAGCCTTGTTAGAATGAAGTATTTAGCCTATCTTGAAGAATAAAAGGCCATTCGGCCATGTTGGGTTTTGTGGGCTTATTTTATGTTACTTGGGTTATAATTGTGTTGGGTTTTTAACTTGAACATTTAGGGTTTTATTTTGTTAAGTGTGAGTTCATGTGTCCTTTGATTAGGAAAAAGGAGTTTCAAAGGCTGAATCATTTATGGCCAACATTCATGGTCTAGTTGTCTTATTAATGGGCGGTTACATAATTAATGGTCAATTACACATTTAATGGGCTGTTACATTTGTGTTTAGTGGCTGATATCTTTCTTTGTAACTGTTCTTGGCCTTTGTTCTATATAAACAAGGCTGATTTTCTTTGTAAAGACAGATTTGAGTAATAAGCTTATTTGAGCACTTTGTGAGTGTTTTGTTTTTAAGTTCTTGCATGAACTTTGGAACTTATCAAGCTTATTCACCTTGTAGCGTTCAAAAACCTTAAAATCTTTGTTTTTCTTTAAACTTATCAAACTACATAGTTTGTGGCGTTTTGGGGAAATGAAAGTGTTGTTCTAATTATTTTTATCATCATTCCATTGGTAAAGTGATTAGAATAGTTTCTCTTATTTCAATCTTGAACGATTGGATTTGTTTCAATTAGTTGGAGGGTGTTAATTTGCATTCCATATGTGTCATAGCTATTTAGCTATTGGGGTGTATGGTTGCTAAATTGATGATTTCCATCATTTGGTATCAGAGCTTGGCTCAAGATTGAGGTTTGCGTATCCATTTATTTACTGTTCTTTTAGTTTTCACTTTCTTTTCTTCTTCCTCTTTTAGCACCGTATCTATAATTGTTGTTCTTTCTTCATCTTAATTGTTGTGTGTTATAGATAAAAATCATCATAAAAGACGTGTCATAACAGTTAAAGGCCACGTAGGCAGAAAGTAAGAGAAATCAACTTGGGAAGCATAATCTCCCATAAAGCGACTTACTCGGCATCGACTAAGGCCAGCCCGACCATAACTGAGTAAATAGTCGGGCAACGAAGCCTGCTCGGGCATACTCGGTACTTAACAAGGGAGATAGAATACAAAGAATCCTCTTTTCTGGTGCAGAGATAGAATTCGCAACTGGCAACTCCAAAGTAACTACTGTGAAACTGCCTAGAATCCGAAAAGGAAACAAACAAGTTCGCCGCACACAAGGAAGTTAGAATCCTATCAAGATTCGGACTCAGCTAAATTAGAGAACGTGGCAAAAACCAAAGAGGAAAACAAATCCTTTTAAGATGTGGTAGCCACCCAAAACTTGGGGACCACGACATGAAACCCTAGTAATACCTACAAACCCTAATAGCACCATGTATAAATACCCCTGCAAAACACCAATAGAGGGGTACGTGAGAATTAAGGAGAGAGATCTGAATGTGTATTTCGCAATATTCATAATGAATTTGACTACGTTGCCAATGCAACAATCCGTGGATGTTTCTCCGATCATCGGAGTTTTACCACGTATTTTTGTGTCTCCTATTATTACACTTTTTATTTGTATTATTCTCATTCATAAGTACAGGTTTTCTCTGAGATAAATCGTTGACTAATTAACCACGAAAAATCACCGTCAACATTGTGCTTCTTTGTTTTCCCCACAAAAAAAGAAAAGAAAAGAAAAAAAAAATGAAAAAAAAGACAAAAAAGAAAAGAAAAGAAAAGAATAGAGAGAAGCATTGTGGATTCAAGGAATTCTTACAAAATTCCAGAAATCTTTCTTTGTTCATATGATTTCTTGTTTCGGTTTGGGAAGTATTTAAATATTGTCTTCTTAACCAAAACGAACAGAATTCTTGTTGGGATAGAAATTGATATTTCGGTTTTAATATTTGTTTGCGTTAAGTTTTGTGTAAACCACTTTAAATCGGCCTACCTTTTGTTTGCTTTTTAGACCTGCCCAATTTTCATTCCATTGAATTTGCCATAATCTGAATTGTTTGTTTAAGGACCTTAGTTAATCTAAGAACCCAAAGAACAGAACAAGAGAGGTAAAAGGCAAGAGTGGTGAGATTAGCATCAAGAAAAGCCAAATAATTGTGTGAAACACGAGTGGTGTGAAACACGTGAGGGATTGTTTGTGAGGCTGTTCTTTTTTTTTTTATTTCAGGTTTTAAAACATGTCCAACAACAATAAAGAAGTGAGTTCTTCCTCAAATGATCAAGTGATTCAAACAATGCAGCAACAATTTGAACGTCTGTTCAAAGTGATAGGAGATGTAAGAAGAGATCATCTAGAAAGACATGATGAAGCAATTACCAGATTGCAAGGAGAACCACGGCGTGGAAGACAACCAGCCTTTGTCAATGATGTATATGATGGTGGAGAAGACACGGATGATGGCCAAGCTACCATAATTGGTGAAGATGTTAATCCTAGGAGACAAACTAAGAGAGGACGTTTTGATGGTGTGGACCGAAATATAGGCAGCATCAAAATGAAAATTTCTTCTTTTCAAGGGAAGAATAATCCAGATGCCTATTTGGAATGGGAACGAAAAGTGGAGCTGATCTTTGAATGCCATAACTACAACGAAGAGAAAAAGGTAAAACTAGCTGCTGTTGAATTTTGTGATTATGCTATTGTTTGGTGGGATCAATTGTGTAAAGATAGGCGTAGAAATGGTGAAAGATCCGTAAAGATTTGGTTGGAGATGAAACAAATCATGAGGAGGAGATTTGTCCTTAGCCATTACTATAGGGATTTACATCAATGGTTGCAAACTTTGACACAAGGTTACATGAGTGTAGAAGAATATCACAAGGAGATGGAGATAGCCATGATAAGGGCTAATGTGGAGGAGGATCGTGAGGCCACCATGGCTCGGTTTTTTAGTGGGTTAAACAAGAACATTGCTGATCTTGTGGAGTTGCAACATTATGTAGAGATTGAGGACATGGTGGATGTGGCCATGAAGATTGAAAGGCAACTCAAAATAAAAGGCACCAGATATGATTCAAAACCTTATTTGGGTTCTTCTTCTTCTTAGAAACTGAATTGGAGTAAAAAAGATGATAAACTCATTGTTAAGCCTAAAATTGATGAAACTAAAAGCAAAAATGAAATAGGCAGCAAGGGTAGAGGTGAGAATCAATGATCGGTCATTTATTGTATATGTTTTTGATCCCCATTCCTCCAATCAATTGCTTGTTCCTTGAGTCTTTTTGGGATTTAATGTGTGTGTTTGAGCATTTTCAGGATTTTGGATCCAGTTAAATAGTTTGAAGAATATCAGGCAAAAAATGGCATTTCAGAAGATTCCAGGGACTTGCTTGCAAATATTAAAAAGTGCTTCAAAAATCGCTCCTTGTTATAGGTAAAAATCGTCATAAAGGACACGTCATCACCATAAAGAAGCCACGTAAGCAAGGATCAGGAAAAGTCAACTTGAAAGGGGGAAATCCCCCAAGTAACCCACTCGGCTGAAACCAAAGCGACCCGATCACAAACAAAGAGAACCAGCTCGGGGCAACATCACCTACTCGGGCATACTCGGGGATCAACAAGAAGAGATGGTTACAGAAACTCACTTCCCAAGCGCATGGAAGGAATCAGCAGTGAGCACCTCCACAATACGTAGCAGTGCAACCCTTCAGAGTTTAACAAGGAAACAAGAAGGTCTCCCGCGAATAAAAGAGAAAGAATCCGACCCAAACTCGGACTTAGCCAAAACAGGAAACATATCACGCCCAAGAAGGAAACAGAATCCAACTAGGACTGGGCAACCGCTTAAGACTTGGGCGCCACGACACTAAACCCTAGCGGTATCCCCAAACCCTAGGAACAACATGTATAAATACCCTTTGTAACGCATAAGGGAGAGAGAGACTTTTTTAGCATAAAAGTGACCAAAGCGTATTCTTGTAATCAATTTTCATAGTGGATTTTGGCTTCGTTGCTTAGGCAACAACCCGTGGACGTTTCTCCGGTCATCGAAGTTTTTACCACGTATCTCTTGCTTATTATTTTACGGTATTAAGACTCAACTATTATCACCCACAAACGTGATCACAAATCATTAATTGAGTGTTGACGAAAAATCACCGTCAACAATTGGCGCTAGAAGGAGGGGGTGGATCGAAGCACTTGTGAAGCAATGGCCGGCGAAGGAGATGGTAGCGATTCCAGGTACAGTCACGGATTACCTACTAATTAGTTGGAGGATGACGCCACTCCCAACACTACGGATGCAACCTTAGCAACTGCAGATCAATCAACTACCCTGGCTGGCATCCAGCGCTTCCCCCCAACTAATGAAGAAATCGTGCAAAGATTCCGTGCTTCTCTACAGCAACTCATGTCGAACGCAGCAAGGCAGGGAGTTGACCTTTCCACCACAGAGGGTTTGATGTCACCTCACAATCTTTCCGCCCCAAATCAGCAAGCAACAAGATTGCGTTCCACGGTAGTGGTACCAACGCCGGATGCACCCATAAAGGCAAGCCGAGGTCCTACAGACAGGCCAGCAATTTTGTCTGAAAGGTTAGCCAGGGAAAGCAGGGAGCATAGAGAGGAGAATGATGCTGACAGAAGGCATGATCAGGATCGGATGGCTAGGGATCGAGATCGCCCCAGGAGACGTACTCATCGGAGAGCCCGGTCATCATCCTCAAGAGAGAGTGAGCAAAGTTATCATCGCAAGCGCCAAAAGGGGCACAGTCCGGCTGCATGGCCTAAACCGAGAACATAGAGAGTTGAATCAAGAAGAAAGGGGCCAAAAGTTGACCGTAAGTCAGAATTTTAATGCGATGGGAGAACCGAAAGGAGACAGGGACATACTCATACAGAGTTTGACCCGGGAAGTTCAGAATAATCGTCGACAGATGGATGCTTTAGTCAGGTGATATGGGCGTAATGAATTGTTGGACGACGAGTCTGGAAGCCCAGAAGTCCTGAGGACACCCTTCCCGGAGAGATTCAGGATGCCTCACGTAGAGCAATTCAAAAAGGACACTGGTCCGAAGGAACATGTCAGAAGGTATAAGAGTGCCATGGCCCAGTATGTCTACAATGACGCCTTGCTGTGTTTGAATTTCCCCCAAACTCTCGGGGATTTAGGCTCCAGGTGGTTCGGCAGATTACCAGCAGCGAGTATAGGCAATTTTAGCGAGCTGAGTAAAGCCTTCTCAAGGCAATTCCTCGGTAATGTACATAGGAAGAAGTCGGTGGCCCACTTGTCCCAGCTAAAACAGGGAAAAGACGAGTCACTGAAGAAATATTTGGGGAGGTTCGGTCAGGAAGTGTCCGAGATTGGGAGTGCAAATGACGAAGCCATAATTGCCGCGTTCATCAACAACCTTCAGAATGGTCAATTGTCATTTGACCTCCGAAGAGCCCGACTAACCAGTTATGCCGATATGATGGATATGGCCGGGGGTTACGCCCTGGCTGAGGAGGAAGAAATTGCCACAGGAGGTTACTTCGTATATGGCGGTCGCCCAGAAGGATCTAAAACCAAAGACCAAGCAAAGGTGCCCGATACCAAAGGTGACAAACAGAAGAATAAGGCGCGGGATGGTAGGGATGGACGTCGAGCATATGACCCAAAAACCGATCAGCCACGGCAGAGGTTCCAGGGCAGATATACAAACTATACCCGTTGAAGAAGGATCAAGAGGAAATTTTGGCAATCTTAGAAGAAAAGAACATGTCTAAAGAACCGCCTAAGCAGTCAACGTATGCTCGGAGGGACACCACCAAGTATTGCAGGTTCCACAAGGAGAATGGGCACGAGACATCTAAGTGTTTCCAGCTAAGGGACCACATCGAAACCCTCATCAGGGAAGGACATTTGAAAGACATCATCTTAAAAAAGGCTGACAGGGCGAATGGACAGAAGGATAGCCGACAGGACGGAAGGGCAAGAAAGCCTAGTCCCAAGAAAGCTGAGGATGAAGGAGCAATCAACACCATCTTCGGGGGACCATCGACTGGCAAGAGTAACAGGGAAAGGACCCAGGAAATCCGGGAGGCTGTGGAAGCACGGAGAGACCTGGACGTTAATTCTGTTGAACCTGACCCGAAGAGAATCAAGGAAGGCTGGGACCCGATCATATTCACGGAAGCCGATTCGCATGGAGTAGATGTTAGGCCAAATAACGCGCTGGTGATCAGCGCACGGATTGGTCATAGAGAGGTTCATCGGATTTTGATTGACAATGGAAGCTCAGCAGATATTCTTAGTGCAGAAGTATATGACCAGCTGAGGCTAGATAGGAAAGACCTACAACCATTTCCCACACCCCTTAGAGGATTTGGAGGAGTCGAAGTAAGGTCGCTTGGCACGGTGAAATTACCCGTGAAGGTCGGGAAGGCTCCTTGCCAAAAAATAGTGCTACTCGACTTTGTGGTGGTGGATACAAAAAATTGGCCGTACAACACCTTATTGGGCCGACCATTCTTGAATAAAGCCAAGGTAGTGATAGCAACCTACGCCCTCATGATGAAATTCCCGATAGAATATGGGGTAGGAGTGGTCAAGGGGTCACAAGAAATGGCCCGAAGAGCAAATTTGTCAATGAATAAAGATAGGGAAGTACACCAAGTATACGCAGTGACAGCCGAGCAAGAAGTTGGTGAACCTGAAGAGCAGGCAGAAGTGCCGAAAGAATTTGAGTTGGATCCTAGAGAAGAACCTGAGGCTAAGAAAGATGAGCCGACCGAAGAAGTGGCACTGGATCCAGAGGATCCGAGTAGGATGGTGAAAGTAGGGGCAAGTTTGAACGCACATGTCAAAGCCCAGCTTGTCACGCTACTGAGAGGTTACAAGGATGTTTTTGCTTGGAGCCACGAAGATATGCTGGGGATAGACCCGAAGGTGATATCACATTGCCTCTCCATCAACCCGGAGTTCCGCCCGGTGAAGCAGAAAAGATGGCTGTTCAACCCCGAAAGGAGTACAGCTATTAAAAATGAAGTAAAAAAGTTGCTTTCCGCAGGATCGATAAGGGAAGTCAAGTACTCGGAATTGGTGGCCAATGTGGTGCTAGTTAAGAAAAAGAACAACCAGTGGAGGATGTGTGTGGATTTCACAGATTTAAACAAGGCCTGCCCGAAAGACAGCTTCCCACTACCAAGGATCGACCAACTAGTGGACGCAACAGCAGGGCACGAATTGTTAAGCTTCATGGATGCTTACTTGGGGTACAATCAGATCCGAATGAATAAAGCCAACGAAGAGAAAACAGCATTCACCATAGACCAGGGGTTGTATTGCTATAAGGTGATGCCATTCGGATTGAAGAATGCCGGGGCAACGTACCAGAGGTTGGTGAACAGGATATTCGCTCGGCAGATTGGGAGGAACATGGAGGTCTATGTAGATGACATGCTGACCAAGAGTGTCACGGCAGAGAGACAAGCGGAAGATCTAAAAGAAACCTTTGAGGTTCTAAGAAGGTACAAGATGAAACTTAACCCAAGCAAATGTGTGTTCGAGGTACCATCATATAGGTTTCTAGGTTTCCAGGTGCATCAGAGGGGAATCGAAGTGAACCCCGAGAAGATCAAAGCATTAGAAGAGATGGCTTCGCCAAGAACGCTGAAGGACGTACAGAGGCTGACGGGATGTCTTGCATCACTTAATCGATTTATAGCGAAATCAACAGATAGATACGCCCCGTTTTTTAAAGCAATAAAGAAAGGAAAAGGGCTCGAGTGGAACAAAGAATGTGAAGCAGCCTTCCAGAAGTTGAAAGAGTACTTAGGGCGAGCACCCATCCTCTCAAAGCCAGTGGTTGGAGAGACATTGTACCTATACCTCTCGGTCACAGAAGTGGCAACAAGCTCGGTGTTGATCCGAATGGAGGAAGGAATACAGAGACCGGTGTATTACACCAGCAAGGCGTTGCTGCCTGCAGAGACAAGGTATTCACCGACAGAAAAGATAGCGATCGCCCTGATCACGGCAGCCAGGAAGCTAAGGCCATATTTCCAAGCGCATGCAATAGAGGTGTACAATGATTGCCCGCTGAAGCTCATCTTGCAAAAGCCAAAACTGTCAGGTAGGCTGACTAAATGGGCGGTGGAGTTAAGCGAATTAGATATCAAATACACCCCAAAAGCCGCAGTCAAGGGGCAGGCAGTGTCAGATTTTATAGTGGAATTCACCGAGCCAGATGCCGAAATGAGAAGAATAATGGAAGGCAAATAGGAGAACAGTTTCCGATGGAGGTTACATGTAGATGGATCATCAAACACCCACGGCAGCGGGGCCGGGATAGTCACAACAACCCCGGAGGGAGACGCTATAGAGTGCGCCATGAGGTTCGATTTCAAAGCAACCAACAACCAAGCAGAATATGAAGCTTTGTTGGCTGGCTTGAGGGTCTGTATAGCGTTAGGAGCAGATGAGTTGGAGATTTACAGTGATTCGCAAGTTGTGGTTAACTAGGTATTGGATGAATACCAAGCAAGGGAGGAGCACATGATAGCTTACCTGGACATTGCAAAGAAACTGCTCAGAAAATTCAAGATGTACAAGATCTTTCAGATCCCTCAGGAAGAAAATGAGAAAGCAAACGCTTTGTCCAAATTAGCTTCAGCCACCATGAGTATCAGGTCCAAAGCAATACCGATGGCGCACCTGACTAGGCCGAGTACAGTAGAATCTGAGGAAGTCATGGTGTCGGAGATCCGACCAGTTCAAGGCGACTGGACCACACAGCTCAGAAAGTATTTGGAGGAAAATATTTTACCCAAGGATGCTGTGGAAGCAAAACGCGTCAAGTACAGGTCAACCCGGTACGCAATTTTGAGAGGTGAATTGTACAGAAGAGGGTTCTCAAAGGTGCTGCAAAGGTGTATCACCGGTGAAGAAACCAAAAAGATCCTGAAGGATGTTCACAGTGGAGTATGCGGGAACCATACTGGGGGTAAGAGTCTGGCGCATAAGGTACTTAGGCAAGGATTCTATTGGCCGACTTTGTTTGTAGAGGCACAGCGATTCGCGGAGAGCTGTGAGACATGCCAAAGAATAGCAAACGATATTCGGTAACCCCCAGAGTTGCTTAGAAACTTAACTTCACCTTGGTCCTTTGCCATATGGGGCCTCGACCTGATAGGACCAATGCCCACTGGAACAAAAGGGGGTGCGAAGCATGCTATTGTGGCAGTAGACTACTTTACTAAATGAGCGGAAGCAGAAGCTCTCGTGCACATCACTGAGGCAAACACCACCAACTTTGTCAGAAAGAACATAATATATAGGTTTGGGATCCTGAGCATCATCATAACAGACAATGGGACCCAGTTCGACAACAACAAATTCAAAGAAATGTGCAAAGAGTATAAGATCGCAAACTACAATGCATCACCTGCTCATCCTCAAACCAATGGCCAGACCAAAGCTGTGAACAAGGTGATCAAACACACGCTGAAAGGAAAGTTGGAAGCAAAGAAAGGCAGCTGGGCGGACAAGCTACCAGAGGTGTTATGGGCATATCGAACAACTGTAAGGTCATCCACAGGGGAGACACCTTTTGTGTTAGCATTCGGGACGGAGGCCGTTATCCCAGCAGAAATAAGTTTTACATCACCCAGGGTACAACTATACAGCCCCGAGCACAATGTTAACATGCTACAGCTAAACTTAGATGAGTTTGAGGAAGTCAGGGATACAGCACAAGTGCGAAACGCCGCGTACCAGCAAAGGGCTACGAGGTACCATAATTCCCATGTTCGCGTGCGTAGATTCTAGCTTAGAGATTTAGTGCTAAGAAGAGTGTCCCCGAATACTAAGGACAGGTCAGCAGGATCTCTCGCCGACAAATGGGAGGGGTCGTACATCGTCAAGGGAGTCGCGGGGCACGGGGCATACATGATAGCCCGACCAGGGGGTAGCCTAGTACCCCGACCATGCAATGCACAGTACCTCAAGATTTTCTACCCCTAAGGAACTCATCCTTATGTTTATGTTAATTCAGTTTGTTTTTTGTTCAGTTTTAGCTTTGCATTAACTGTTTCAGATTTATTTGATTTGTTTATCTAATAAAGTTCATTTGCCAATAAAGAGGTTATTCATTGAAGTCGATGAGTCCCATGATCAAAGATATTCCATGGCCTATGAACAACAGCAGCCACTTAAAAGTTGGCTAAACAAACGCCAAAAAAAAAAAAAATTCGGGCGCTACGAGGCCGCGAGAGAGCAGACAAGTAGTGCTCGAATGGCGAAGAAGCTGAAGTAGCACGCCCGCCTAGTTAAGATATTGCAAACGCACTTCTTGGCAAAAAGGCAAAACCGAGGCACCAAGATAACTGGAAAATTACTCGGAACACCGCCAGAAAGGCTGGTGAGATGCGCAGCCGTGTTGGCCGGTACATAGTACCCCAACGATTTGGCAAAACCTTACACAGACAAAATCGGGAGACGTCCTAGGTGACTTGTGTAAGGACCTCAGCGTATGGTAGTGGTGAGCCTCGACGTAACGTTTAGGTAAAACCTAAACAGGTCAAAAAGACAAAACGCTAATTAAATAAGATACTCGGCCAAATTAATTGCCAGTTGAATAAAACACTCGGCTAAGATCAGTTAGTTGCCAGTTAAATAAGATACTCGGCCAAATTAATTGCCAGTTGAATAAGACACTCGGCTAAGATTAGTGAGTTGCCAGTTAAATAAGATACTCGGCCAAATTAATTGCCAGTT
The DNA here is from genome assembly GCA_008009225.1 of Acer yangbiense. NCBI lineage: Eukaryota > Viridiplantae > Streptophyta > Magnoliopsida > Sapindales > Sapindaceae > Acer > Acer yangbiense. Next base: position 38,229,383 of record CM017768.1, read on the forward strand.
GAATAAGACACTCGGCTAAGATCAGTTAGTTGCCAGTTAAATTAGATACTTGGCCAAATTAATCGCCAGTTAAATAATATACTCGGCTAAACTAGCTAGCGACCCGTTAACAAAGTACTCGGGAATTAGAAAGCAGAACGGTAAGAATGAAAATTCATATATATATAAGGAAGGTTAATACAAGAATCATTACAAAAATGTACAGAAGAAAAAATCAAGGAGATGGCGCTGGGGGTTATGAGCTGCTCCCACCGACGCTCGGGTCAGGCTCTATCACGTACTCACTGAGGAGGCTATCATCAGAGGGCCACACAATCACATCTTCTTCGTCATCCATCCAGGCGCTATAGTCCATCCCAGGGACGGGACCAACATCAAGATTCTCACCATCGATCCCCGCTTTCTGACAAGCGTGAAAAGTAGAGAAGGAATCGGCGGTGGGAACCTCTAGATGCATGGGATGTGGCACCTTACCTTTACTTCGGCAATATGCTCGCCAATCTTTCATCTGGGTCCGAAGAGACTCTAGAGACGTATCCACATGCTTCTTGATCGAAAGGCTCCAGTTGGCCCTGGCCCTGGCCCTGGCCCGATCGGTCGCCCTATTCTTCATCTTAAAGAATTCTCCAGCCGAGACCATTCCCCGTTGGAACTCCTTGAGAAGCAAAGCATCATAGGCTAGAGATCTTTTAAAGTGGTCGACCCCCTGTATCTCCAACTCCAGCCTAGCTTCCTTTGACAGAGATTTGACTGTCAATGCCTGACGCTCCAAGTCTTCTATTCAGCGTTCGTAAGAGGTTTTCGCGTCCTCAGCAGTTTGCTCGGCCTGGAGCAAAGCATCTTGAGTGGAGGACAACTGATCTTGCAGGGTTTTGGCATTCTCAGCAACAAAAGATGCCTTCTGCTCAGCCTCCATTTGACGTGCCAGGCATTGATCCAAGAGCACCTGACTTGATCTAGCCCCCTCTTGACAAGCTAACTCAGCCCGAGAGCGATGGTCTTCACTCTCCTTCAGTTGGACTTCTAGCTGCCTTATTCTTTCTGCTCGGGCTTCACTAGCCTGGCAAGCCCCGGACATCTCAGCCACCATCTGCAGCAAATCAACAGCAAACAGGAGTGAAGTAACAAAAAGAAAAAAAAAAGAAAAATACAAAATTACGCATATAATCAAGGCATTACTCAAGAAGGAAGCACTGTTGAAGAAGTTGCAGAGCCGGTCGGATACCGTTATAGCCCTGAGGTGACTTCAATGATCCTCCCCAATGTAGGCTTGGCCTGAAGCCATGGCCTTCAGCATAGTCTCGGGGGTAGGATCGTCTATCTGGGTCGAGGGGCCCAAACCACCAATGCAAGTTTTAGGGAGCCCGGCAGTCGAGGCTGCCCGAGGAGAGCTAGCGGAGCTGCCAACACTGCCCTTGATCTGGGCCCGTGGAGGGGTCATACTCATACTCGTTTTTTTCCCAACCTCTGCTCTCCCTTCATCACTTGAAGATGAATCAATATATGCAACTACTCGGGGGATCTTGGGGGTAGGGCGACCAGGAGAAAACGAGGCCTTTCTCTTTCCAGATTGCCTCCCGTGAGTATTCAAATCAGCCGTAGGATTTTCAGAATCCATATCGGGATGCCTCATTTCAACACCGCTATCTCCGGGAGGAGTAGGAATTGGCTCGGTAGGAGTCAGAATCTTAGGAGCCATCACGCCCGAATGTTTCCCAGCTGCTTCAGCACCCTGGAATGTAGCACTTGGCATGTTTGCAGCAGAGTAGGGAGAATTAGTTCCACCAGAGAGAGCCACTGGCTCAGGCTCAGGCTCAGGCTCAGGCTCAGGCTCAGAGGAGTGCCCAGCCTTTTCTTTCCCCTTAGAAGAAGAAGGACCTGCTTGATTGTCCTGCCCAGCAGTGGTCCTACTTACTCCAAAGTTGGTCCTACTTGCTCCAAAGCCCTCTGGATTGCTCATATCCTCTGCTGAATATGCGGTCATTTCTTGACCATGGGTCTCCTCGGGCACATAATCGGGCACTCCCTCTTCATCATCTCCTTCAGGAGGATTCTTGGGAGCACTCTCATCAGAGTCACCTTCGGGAGGGGCTATCCCAGCATCTCGCTGGCGAAGAGCCGCTTTTCGGCTCGCCTCCACGATGCTTTTCATCCGGCGTGCCTGAGCATCGCAGACTATGTCTACATCGAACACTTAAAAAAAAAAAAAAAAAAAAAAAAGGTGTTTTTCCGAGTCAGTAGACTGATTTAAGAGCTAGAATGCAAAAATAACCGGGAAAAGCTTATAAAAAACTTACGGCGTTTGCGGCATGCAAAAATCTAGGGAAAAAGGTGAGCTCTAATCATTTTCTCCTCGTTGAAGAGATAAGGTCTACCCCTCTTCTCTAAAGGGCGAACGGCCGCCCGAGCCAAAGTCTTGAGCTCCTTGTCAGTAAAGGCAGGAGTCATATGGTTCCATTAGGGCGAACAAAAGTACCGAGGAACCCTACTAGTCACCCGAGTACCATCAAGATTAAAACTGATTGATTGGCCCCAACGTTTACCCACGAAGAACCAGCTGTTCTTCCAAAATTTATTTGAAGTGGGGAAGCCCCAAACAAATCCCTTCATCTTCTCGTCCGTGGTCGGTTTGATTTCACCCTTAACCACCACGTCTTTTAGGATCCAGAACTCGGGCTGGCTCGATTGAAGAAAATAAACCCCAGTCTTCCCCACGGGCCTCAGCACATAAAAGTGCCAGATTTCGTGAGGTGTGGGAGGTGGCCGCTTCATCCTATGCCACATGTGCCACATGCACATCAAAATCCGGTAGCTATTCAGAGTTAGCTGCGCCGGGGCAAGTCGAGCCTCAGCCAAAAACTAGGTGATGAAAGGCTAAAGAGGAAGAGTAACACCACAAGTAAGCATTGCCCCATAGATTGCCACGTGGCCAGGTGGGGGGTTCCATGCAGCTCGACCGTCAATAAGAATCAGCGAAACTATGTTGCTGTCCAGGTCGAACCGTCGCATATACTTTTTTATCTCTTTAGGGCCGACCATGTTCGGCTCGATGTCATAGGCACATATCCGCTCAGGAGAGAAAGGAATGCGAGCGGCCTTATGCTCCTCTTCAATATCGTTCTCAACTACCCTCTGGGTCCTGACTCGGCTCTCCAGGGAGTGAGAATCCTTGTAAGTTTGACGATTGCTCGTCCTCTTCCCTATTCGTCTCCACGGCCGAGTATCAACACGAACGGAAGCAGAAGAATCTGACTGAGCTTCAGGCTGATAAAAGTCAGGCTGCGATGAATTCGAAGAAACGGAGGGAATTTCTGAAGCAGGAGGAACTTCAGAAGTAGCAAGTCCTTCACGAAAAAGCCCCGAAACGTCGGCGTCTAAATATTGAGGTTGATCAGGGAGAAGGTCTCCTAGCAACCTGTGGACAACCGTGGCAGTAAAAGCATCACCTTGTTCAATAGCAATCATACCAACAGTAAAAAGACGATGCCTAGCAGCAGGATCCATAAGAACTAACCTTGATGTATCAGAAAACCTGAGGTACGCGAACTGTAGAGGAAATCTTCAGAGATGGAGGAATGGTCTTCAAGAAAAGATCTGGGGTTTGAAGTTGAGGATCTTGGCAGAACTGAGAAATGAGCGTCTAATTCCAAATAACTCAAAGAAAAATAACAGATGCAGGCGAACTTCTATCAGGAAGTGAAAAGAAAAATGGCAGGAGATTTTTGCAGAGAAATAGGGACTTTCCCCATGAAGCGTCAAGCTGATATATATATATAGGCGGTACCGGTTTCAAAAAACAAAATTGAAACCCTAGAGAGGGTAGGTGAAGAAGCGGGAAAACAGAGAGGCGAGGGGAGTGACGTAGGCTGTGCACGAGCGGTCGTGTCCCATAAATGCCTCCTATCACGACCAAGCAAAAGGAGACAGGTGGCAAGTAGAGAGAGCCTTGAGCCGTCAGGAAGTCAGTATGTCGCCATCAAAAGATTTCTGAATAATGGGTGGATCAAGCATGTGCGGACATAATTGAGACATGCCAGTAATACTTCGAATCAAACGAGGATACTAAAAACCAACATTAATATGGAAGACGACAAATGAAAACAAGTCGTGAGAAACGAAGCAAATAGAGGTTAAATATTTGTCCCAAGCAAGCGGTATTCGGCTTAAATATTTAAGGGGGTATTGTTATAGGTAAAAATCGTCATAAAGGACACGTCATCACCATAAAGAAGCCACGTAAGCAGGGATCAGGAAAAGTCAACTCGAAAGGGGGAAATCCCCCAAGTAACCCACTCAGCTGAAACCAAAGCGACCCAATCACAAACAAAGAGAACCAGCTCAGGCAACATCACCTACTCGGGCATACTCAGGCATACTCGGGGATCAACAAGAAGAGATGGTTACGAAAACTCACTTCCCAAGCGCATGGAAGGAATCAGTAGTGAGCACCTCCACAATATGTAGCAGTGCAACCCTTCAGAGTTTAACAAGGAAACAAGCAGGTCTCCCGCGAATAAAAGAGAAAGAATCCGGCCCAAACTCGGACTCAGCCAAAACAGAAAACATATCACGCCCAAGAAGGAAACAGAATCCAACTAGGACTGGACAACCGCTTAAGACTTGGGCGCCACGACACTAAACCCTAGCGGTATCCCCAAACCCTAGGAACAACATGTATAAATACCCTTTGTAACGCATAAGGGAAAGAGATACTTTTTTAGCATAAAAGTGACCAAAGCGTATTCTTGTAATCAATTTTCATAGTGGATTTTGGCTTCGTTGCTTAGGCAACAACCCGTGGACGTTTCTCCGGTCATCGGAGTTTTTACCACGTATCTCTTGCTTATTATTTTACGGTATTAAAACTCAACTATTATCACCCACAAACATGATCACAAATCATTAATTGAGTGTTGACGAAAAATCACCGTCAACACTCCTAATTAATTGGCAGCGGGTCAGCAGCGTTCCAACATCAGTGGTGTTCGCTGCCAAGACCACTGCCGGATCGCTCTCAATGTGGCAGCGGTTGTCCGTCATCATCAAGGCCGTTGCCATACCGCTGCGGTTGTGGCAGCGGTAATGGTAGCGGTTTGGTTTCTCTGTCTTGCATAAGGCGCCTTTTCGCATCTGGGCTCATGAGGTCTATATATATGTTGTGACGTCTTTAGGGCAGGCTTTGGGTTCTTGGACCTGCACTTTTAGACATTCCACACCTCACCTTCTCACAACTCATCACTCAAATTCTCTCATTCATCTTACGCATAGAAGATTCGAAGACTAAGGAGATTTCAACACCGAAGATCTGAAGAATTTGTTGAAGCTTTTCAATGAGTTTTATCATCTCTTACTCTTGTCTTTTTGTTTCTAATATGTGTAACTAACTCCGTACTAGGGAGTCAATGTGAACCTCTATGAATACTCTTTGTTAGAATTGACTATATTTTCTTAATTCAAGTTTTGATTCATTCAATTCATTCTACGTCTAAATTCTTTGTTTGTGTTGATGCATGATCATACGTTGACATGAATCTAGGGTTTTGATAATTAAACAATTAAGTTTGGAGTGTTGATCTACACGTAACCTTAATTAATGGGTAAAACTGATCTTAGCATTGATCTATGCAAGTAGGTTTTGGTTCTTTAGTTCGTGCACTTAATGGGTTCTCAGTTGTATTTTGCGCCATTGATCTATGGGTAAATTATGATTGAGGATACTTGATTCATCCCAAGATCATATGGTAACAATCATACTTAAGATAAGAACGAATCCTTAACTTGGGTTACATCTTTTATCAAAGTCAATTTGAAGCATTGAGTAAACATAGTTGGGGAGCATTGATGACCTAGTCCTCTCACTTCTTGATCACATTCACAAAGTCTTGTTACTTGTTTTCTTAGTTTAATTTAGTTTTAATTAAATCAATCATCAAACAAAATCTCTTGGATACTGTTAATTGCTTAGCCTTGATTAGAATTAGTTATAACTAGTAAATCACTTTTCCTCGTGGGAACGATCCCTACTTGTCGCTGTACTTATCTCACGATTCGTGCACTTGCGAGTTAGGTTTTTTATAACACAATTTTACACATCAATCAACCTAATCGAACTAGAGGCATTAGGTGTTTTAAGTGCCTTGGACATGGTCATGTGGCACGTGAATGTCCTAATAAAAAAGGTAATGATCATGAGGGATGTGATGAGAATAAGGGAGCTGTACCAAGGGATCCATTGCATGTTCCGGTTGGGCCAATAACAAGGGCAAGGGCTAAGAGATTCAAGGAAGCACTAAATGGCCTGATTTAAGACACTTAGGCTGATTTCAAATTATTAAAGTCCAAGACGAGCCCACATGAAGACCAAGGCTTAATTAACATCATCAAAGCAATTGATTGGGCCGAATAAGAGTTGACTTGGGCGTGTGGCAGAGAGCTTGGGCGTGTGGCACAAGCTAAGGCGTGTGGAGGAGATTCAATTTCAGTTGTTTCCTTTTTGGTTTTCAATGAATAATGGATTGATTTGTTTCCCAAATTAATGGGCTGTTTTTGCTTGAATTTCAGCCTTCCAAATAGGGATGAAGTCAATAGTTGCTTGTTTTAGTTTTTCCATTTGTAAGGCAATTTTTGCCCATTTTCGTTTTCTATTTGTAAGGCGAGATAGCCGAATATCTTGTTTCCTTTTAGAGATTGGCGTGTAGCCTTTCTTGTCTTTTAGGGTTTTAGATTATAAGGATCCTTATGATGTAATATTTCGGTAGCTTTGATTTTGAATACAAATTGAGAGAATTTTCTCTATTGTTCTTTGAGAACTAATTGGAACTTATCAGATTTCTCTGTAGCGTTCCTCCTTGACTTATCAATCGAGTATTCCATCCTTAATTGTGGCGTCCTCCTTCATACCAAGGTTCACATCTCATTATAGGTGTTGGGTCGCGGTTTCCATCCGAACCAGAGGTTAGAACGATCTTAGGCATCAATCGTGATACAATCAACGAGGTTCGTATCAGGATGGGGCGGTTGAATTCGACAGTGAGAGAGAGGATGAAGATGACATGCCACATTTAGAAGATGCTAGTGATGTAGAGTATGCTAGTGGGGAAAATTTGGTTGTACAATGCACACTTTGTTTGCAAAGTAAAAATAATGAACATGGTGAGCAACGTGAAAATTTGTTTCATACTCATTGTTTGATTGCTAACAAGTTGTGTAATGTGATTGTTGATAGTGAAAGTTGTACAAATGTGGCAAGTACCTTGCAGTGGAGAAACTGAAATTACCTACTATTAAACATCCAAAACCATACAAGTTACAATGGTTGAATGATAGTGGTGTTGTGAAGGTAAATCCGCAAGTGTTAGTTTCTTTTTCAATTGGTAGATATAAGAATGAGATTTGGTGTGATGTGGTACCTATGTATGCTGGTCACATGTTGTTGGGGAGACCATGGCAATATGATCGAAGGGTAATGCATGATGGGTTTAAGAACCGTTATTCTTTGATCATGGAGGGACAAAAATACCAACTTGGACCTTTGCCTCCAAAGACAATTTTTGAAGACCAAATGCGCATAAAACAGCAATATGAAGAGCTTGAATCTTTATTAGCCGAAACTTTGGGAAGGGAGCAAGAAAGAGAGAAAAAAAAGAAGTGAGTTGAGTGGTAAAAATGAGAGCAATGGGAAACACAAAGGGAGAGAAAACAAGGAAGGCTTGAGTGAAAGAAAAATGAGTGTTTATGCAAAAATGAGTGATGTGAAGAAAGCATTAACCATGAGGCAGCCCTTACTTGTACTTATGTACAAGGACATTTTAATTGTTTCTAACGAAATTGACAAGAGTTTGCCTAGTGTTATTGTTGATCTTTTGTAGGAAAATGAGAATCTCTTTCCCGAAGATGTTCCTAATGGTTTGCCACCAATTAGAGGAATTGAACATCAAATTGATTTCATTCTAGGTTCAAGCATACCAAATAGGCCAGCATATAGATGCAACCCCGAAGAGACCAAGGAAATCCAAAAGTAGGTAAGTGAACTTATGGAAAAGGGATATGTGAGTGAAAGCATGAGTCCATGTGAGGTTCTTGTTTTGTTGGTGCCTAAAAAGGATGGTTCTTTGAGAATGTGTGTTGACTGCCGAGCCATCAACAAAATCACGGTAAAGTATAGACATCCTATCCCTAGGTTAAATGATATGTTGGATGAATTGCATGGTTCTTATGTGTTTTCAAAGATTGATTTGAAATCTGGATATCATCAAATAAGAATGCGTGAGGGTGATGAATGGAAAACCGCTTTCAAAACTAAACACGGTCTATATGAATGGTTAGTAATGCCTTTTGGCCTAACTAACGCACCTAGTACTTTCATGAGATTGATGAACCATGTTTTGCGTGTTTTCATTGGAAATTTTTTAGTGATTTATTTTGATGATATACTTGTGTATAGCAAAAATTTAGAAGAGCATGTAACACATTTAAAGGCTGTTTTTGATGTGCTAAGAAAAGAAAAGTTATATGCTAATCTAAAGAAATGCATTTTTTGCACTAATGAACATACTTTTCTTGGTTATATTGTTAATGATAAAGGAATACATGTTGATCAAGAAAAAGTGAAAGTGATTAGGGAGTGGCCGAAACCCACTTGTGTTAGTGATGTAAGAAGTTTTCATGGTCTTGCTAGCTTTTATAGAAGATTCATTAAGGATTTTTCTACCATTGCTGCACCATTAACCGAATGCATAAAAAAGAATGTGGGATTTTGGTAGGGTAAGGAACAAGATGATGCTTTTAACTTGCTTAAAGACAAACTTAGTTCAGCATTTGCCTAACTTTGCTAAAACTTTTGAGATTGAGTGTGATGCAAGTGGAATAGGAAGCTAAGTGGAGCAAGTCTTAACTATCTGATGTATGATAAGGAGTTTTATGCCTTGGTGAGAGTGTTAGAGACATGGCAGCACTATTTTTGGTACAAGGAATTCATTATACACACCGATCATGAGTCCATGAAATATCTCAAAGGACAAGGAAAGCTAAGCTGTAGGCATGCAAAATGGGTGGAGTTTATTGAATCCTTTCCATACATCATCAAGTACAAACAAGGTAGGAAAATGTGGTTGCCGATGCTCTTTCTAGAAGGTATGCTCTAATTTCTAAACTTGATGCAAAATTATTGGGTTTTGAGTACATTAAAGACTTATACAATTCTGACCTTGATTTTGCTAATGTTTATGGGGCATGTGAGAAAAGGGGTTTTGACAAGTATTTTAGGCATGATGGTTTTCTTTTCAAAGAAAACAAGCTGTGTGTTCCTCAATGTTCAATGAGAGAATTGCTTGTGAGAGATGCATATAGTGGCGGGTTAATGGAGCATTTTGAAGTTAAAAAGACTTTGGGTGTGTTAAGTGATCATTTCTTTTGGCCACATATGAAAAGAGATGTCGAGAGAATATGTGAGAAATGCATTACTTGCAAATGGGCTAAATCTAAAGTAATGCCTCATGGGCTGTATACTCCTCTTCCTATACCTAGTGAGCCTTGAGTTGATATATCCATGGACTTTGTCTTGGGATTACCTAGGTCAAAAGGGGGGAGAGATTCTATTTTTGTTGTTGTTGACGGGTTCAGCAAGACAACGCATTTCATTCCTTGCCACAAAACAGATGATGCTACACATGTTGCTGGGCTGTTCTTCAAAGAAATTATGAGGATACATGGCATTCCAAGGACAATTATGAGTGATAGAGATGTGAAGTTCCTTAGCCACTTCTGGAAAACGCTTTGGAGCAAGTTGGGTACAAGGCTGTTGTATTCAACCACTTTTCATCCACAAATGGATGGACAAACAGAGGTGGTACATAGAACTTTATCAACACTTTTGATGGCCATAATTCAAAGGAATTTGAAGAATTGGGAGGAATGTTTGCCACATGTGGAGTTTGCTTATAACCAAAGTGTGCATGCTACAACAAACCATTCACCATTTGAAGTTGTGTACGGGTTCAATCCATTATCTCCTATGGATTTACTACCTTTACCTTTGGAAAAAGCTAATTTAGATGGTAAGCAAAAAGCTGATTTTGTCAAAGCCTTGCATGAAAGGGTGCGCACACAAATTGAAAAGAAAACTCTACAATATGTGAAGCAACACAACAAGGGCCAAAAGCAAGTAGTATTTGAACCTGGTGATTGGGTTTGGGTACACTTGAGGAAGGAAAGATTTCCTAGCCAAAGGAAGTCTAAACTCATGCCAAGAGGGGATGGACCATTTCGAGTCCTTCAAAGAATCAATGACAATGCATACAAGCTGGAACTACCAAGTGAGTATGGCAATGTTAGTGCAACCTTCAATGTTTCTAATTTGTCTTTGTTTGATGTAGGTGATGAAGGTGTTGATTCGAGGACGAATCCTTTTGAGGAAAGGGGGAATGATGTGGACCAGCAAGTTGATCACCATTCGGCTAAGGATGGAAAAGATCCAGATCCTTTAACCATTCATGGACGACCAATGACACGAGCTAAAGCTAAAAAGATGAAAGAAGCCTTAACTTGTTTAATGGAAAGCATTTGGAAGTAGCAAGCTAGTCAAGATTTGGTCTCGGTTCTAAGGATGCAAGAAGACTCTAAATTGGTCAACATATTTCAAGCAAGTCCAAATCATGAAGACAAGAGTCCAGCCTTGTTAGAATGAAGTATTTAGCCTATCTTGAAGAATAAAAGGCCATTCGGCCATGTTGGGTTTTGTGGGCTTATTTTATGTTACTTGGGTTTTAATTGTGTTGGGTTTTTAACTTAAACATTTAGGGTTTTATTTTGTTAAGTGTGAGTTCATGTATCCTTTGATTAGGAAAAAGGAGTTTCAAAGGCTGAATCATTTATGGCCAACATTCATGGTCTAGTTGTCTTATTAATGGGCGGTTACATAGTTAATGGTCGGTTACACATTTAATGGGCTGTAACATTTGTGTTTAGTGGTTGATATCTTTCTTTGTAACTGTTCTTGGCCTTTGTTCTATATAAACAAGGCTGATTTTCTTTGTAAAGATAGATTTGAGTAATAAACTTATTTAAGCACTTTGTGAGTGTTTTGTTTTTAAGTTCTTGCATGAACTTTGGAACTTATCAAGCTTATTCAGCTTGTGGCATTCAAAAACCTTAAAATCTTTGTTTTTCTTTAAACTTATCAAACTACATAGTTTGTGGCGTTTTGGGGAAATCAAAACGATGTTCTAATTATTTTTATCATCATTCCATTGGTAAAGTGATTAGAATAGTTTCTCTTACTTCAATCTTGAACGATCAGATTTGTTTCAATTAGTTAGAGGGTGTTAATTTGCATTCCATATGTATCATAGCTAGCTATTTAGCTGTTGGGGTGTATGGTTGCTAAGTTGATGATTTCCATCATAGTGTGTATTCTTGACCACTTAAGAAGGCTATTTCACTTCTCTTCAATGTGGTGTGTGCATTACATCTTGCAAATCCGTCAAAGGGATTTTTGCGAGTTCATGAATTGTGAGACGAAGTCATTGTTGCTGGTCGCAATGACCTCCAGTTACTTTCACTACTTTGGATATGCGAGATGAAGTCACATTTTTGCTCTCGCAATGATCTCCAGTAACTTCTGCAAGATCTTATTGTGCAAAATGAAGTCGTACTTTGCAACTCTCAATGATCTCTAGTAACTTCTGTGAGATCTGGTCATGCGAAATGAAGTCGCACTTTGCAACTCGCAATGATCTTGATACGAACCTCGTCGATTGTATCAAGATTGATGCCTAGGATCGTTCTAACCTCTGGTTCGGATGGAAACCGCGACCCAACACCTATAATGAGATGTGAACCTTGGTATGAAGGAGGACGCCACAATCAAGGATGGAATACTCGATTGATAAGTCAAGGAGGAACGCCACAGGGAAATCTGATAAGTTCCAATTAGTTCTCAAAGAACAAAAGAGAAAATTCTCTCAAATTTCATTCAAAATCAAGTCTATTCTAAAAATTACATCAAATGGATCCTTAAATACTGAAACCCTAAAACTTAAAAAGGAAATAAATATTTGGCAATTAATGCCTTACAAACGGGAAAGAAAATAAACTAAAACAATCAACTAATTGACTTGCTCCCTATTTGGAAGGCTATATTTTGGAAACAAATCAGCCCTTAATATTTGGAAACAAATCAATTCATTATTCATTAGAAACCAATAAGGAAAACTGAAATTCGGACTCCTCAGCCTCAAATCTTCGCGCAACAAACTAGATTTCCGATTTTGGGCCTGTTGTGATCTTTTACGGATGCCGGAGTCTTCATAACATCTGTAGGGCTCGTCTTGGGCTTTCCGAAAACATATTATAATAGACAATCCGACTTCAGATGCTCTCTGTAGAGGCCCACGAAGTTCAGCTCGGATTTGGGCCGAACTTGAACTTCAGCAACTCAGAATCAGCCCATCATTAAATGCTTCTTTGATCCTCTTGGCCCCTTGTAATTGGCCCAACTGGAATATGCAATGGATCCTTTGGTGATGCTTCTTGATTCTCATCAGATCTCTAATAACTTCTATGAGATCCTACTGTGTGAAATGAAGTCGCACTTTGCAACTTGCAATGATCTCTAGTAACTTCTGCGAGATCTTATCATGATAAATGAAGTCCCACTTTGCAACTCACAATGATCTCTAATAACTTCTACAATATCTTATTGTGCGAAATTAAGTCTCACTTTGCAACTTGCAATGAACTCCAGCAACTTATGCAACTTTACAAAAGTGAGACAAAGTCACATTTGGAGCTTGCACTTTTAGCATCGGGGCCAAAACGACGCAATTTCATTTAGGGCACTGTAAATACATACTTAACTTCACCAAACCATTTTAGAACTTCAAAAAAATCAATCTTTTGAGTGAGAGTGAAATTTTCTAGTGCGAGAAGCTCCAACAAAGCTTTTTGAACACTACATCTCCAAATCCATGTGCATTTAAAGCTTCATCAAACATTTTCAAGCATGGTTGTTCATCATATGTTCACTTGGTAGGTATGAACTAACATCTCATCTTATTTATTGTTCTACGTGTCCAAAACTTATTTTTATTGCATGGTTATTACAAAGACTTCATTTTTATGGCATATCTTGTGAAGTAGTGAAGTTGATTAGGGTTAGCTAATAACTAGGTTGTTATATTTACATTCTCTACATCTAGTTAAGCATTTTGTGTGGTTTTCTAGCACATACTTACATTGAGCATATACATTTTCACTTAGACATTAATTCTCTTTTAAGAGTCCAAGTATTGTGGCTACATGTGGTAGTTACACAAGCAAGTGTTAAGAGTTGCTATAAAAGGCTTACATGTAGATAGGTTTAATTTACAATCCTTGAGAAGCGTGACTAGGTGGTCAACTTATGAGGTAATAAAACTATCATATAGTGGATTTTTTTAACTATGTGGCTAGCGAGACTAGTCCTGTGGGTTTTTCCTAGTTGAAAGGTTTCCTATGTAAAAATCTAGTGTATATTTACTTTCCGCATTGTTTGCTTGATTTTTATTGTTAAGCAAGGGTTTTTTTTTGTAACAAATCATTTGATATCAATAAAAGTCTTTTGTTTACAAATAAATTATATAGCATGCATAAATCGTTTATTATATATGTTAAAACTAAAATATTCTAAGGATCCAAGACTAAAAGAAACATAAAAAATTATTCACATAAAGAAGTTTATGTGTGGTAGACATAATTCTTTTTTAGTCTATAAATGTTCAAAACTTAAGATATAGGCTGGACACCTTATCTTGATTAAAGTTGTGGGTCTTTTTTTTTTTTTTTTTTTTTTTTTTAATTGAGAAATAATGAGTCTAGAATCACCAAGTGAAAGACTTTGAAAAAAAGACCTAGTACATATGATGTATTGAACAGATCAAGTGAATAGTATATTTTGATTTTACCGTTAATGGAATAATACATTCTCAATAGATCAATTGAAATATCTATCTTAATATTGAAATAAATAATCTACCATATATATTATGAGTTGTAACGTTTGAGCTATTAATGGGTACAATCATAGAATAATGGTTTAATCATGATAGTTTGGCGTTATTGATTCATATGTCATAGCGGACATATATTTATAGATATGAACATCATGGATCTTATAATCAAATAATAGTAAATACAACTTTATGGGTCTTACGAGGACTTGGATAATAAATTTTGGTACCAAGTATTCAATAATAGTATTGAATCATAATTTTTATCCATTGGACGTAAGGACAGTCCTAAGGAATAAAATAATTAATAATGCAACTATCAAAAAACATTTTAATTATTGGTATTTTTCATGAGGATACATATTTCACACGATTACTTAGGGTAAAACTATTTAATATATTTTATTTTAATTCAAGAGTGCAATTTCAGTTTTTAGTTGACTATACTGAAATTAATATATTTGGGCTCATATAATTAAGACTTTTGTTTTTGGGTAAATAAATAGTATCATAGAAAAGAAGGAAAGAATGTACAAATACAAGAGGCATACCCCAAGAAGCAAAGAAACAAGAGCCAAAAGGCCCAAAAACAAGCATAACAAAGTTCAACCAAGAACTAAACAAAGGCTACAACAAAGCACAACCAAACACAAAAGCCAAGAGCAAACAAGCAAGCCTACAACACAATGTTTTGTCTAGAGTTGATATTCCAATTCAAAGCAAGAAGAGGCCAATCCTTCAAGTTAATAGAGGAGAGCTAGCAACGGATAGTGTCAATAATGGACCGGGCAACCTCAGCATTAAGCTTTCGAGAGATTTTAAAAATGCGACAATTTCGTTCTCTCCAAATAAAATAGAAAGCCACCGCAAGACAAAGCTTTTTAGTAACAGTAGAGGGAGAGTTCCCCTTCCAATGAATGGACACCAATTCTATAAAATCAAACCAGCTAAGACCAATCCAAGGACAACCACATTTATTCAAAAGTTGTGTCCATATGGCTTTGCTATACAAACACTCAAATAAAAGGTGAGCTTGAGTCTCGGCTTGAGAGTTGCAAAGGACACACGTAGCAACAACTTGAGGTTCGTAGCACTAAACACGATCCAAGGTTGAAAGCCTACCTTTAATAGCCAACCAAAGGACAAAACCCATCCTTGGAATATTCTAAGGGAACCACACAATATTATACCAAGAAACAAGTGGATGAGGGGTTCTAAGAGACTCTGACATGCCCAAACTGGTTCTAATAAAACTAGTAATAATCTACCCTATTCTACCTCGGCTATTCTAAAGGGGCGCGCGAGTGTTTCACCCTCTGCAAGTGCACAATTCGTTCAACTCGTATAGGGTGCACAAGTACGGGTTATCGTTCCAATGAGAAATGCAGATTTAAACTTAACTAGATAGAAAGCAATAACACATGTAACTAACTCTAACAATTGTCTATTTAATTAACTAAGGTGATTAAAACTTCAACTAAGCTAAGAGGAGAATTGATTAAGATTAATAACTACAACTTCTTGGTTTAAGTACTAGATTAAAAGATTGCTAGGGGAAAGATTCATTCAAGTAATAACCTATTAACTAATCAATCATACAGTAAGCTCATTCACAAGGACTAAAGCATGCATCTATCAATAACAAATTATAAGGCACTAAATCCTTCACTTTAATCACAACCTAAGATTAGAGGAGTGAATTAAAGGAGGTTTACTCATAGGTGTTAGTAAAGATTCACAAGGTTAGTAAATCTCTACAACATAGATGGCATAAGTGTCATACGCATTAATGGTCTTTATTGCATATTGAATCACCAAGCATATTGTGCATTCATATTGTGCATTCAATGAGAGATGAGTGGTTGTGACAACCACCATTAATAAATAAGATAATAAGCACACATACAACTTGAGAAGTGAAATAAACATTGATTGATTATATAGTAAGGTTATTTGCAAGAATTACATCTAACCCCTAACAAAAAGGGTTTTAGTTACACATAGAATCAAAGTAACAAGGAGATGCAAATGAAGAAAACATCACCGGTTGGTGACTCTTGTGATGAAGAATGATCCTCTTTGCAATCCAAGCAACAAACTCTTCTATGTAAACTTGAAGTAAACTAAACTAAGGTACCAAAATGGGTGTTTGGTTGCCTAGAAAGTGCCAAGAAAACTAGCTTGGCTTTTCTAAGAGAATTCTCTAATTAATGTCTAACTTACTCTAAGTGTAAAATGGTAGGTATGGCAAGTGTGTAGTGGTTGAGGACATTCAATGGAGAAGTAAGTGAGATGTGATGTGCATAGGGGGAGGCCTTCCAAAAGCAAGTGAGGGTCACTTGGTCCACTTTGAAGGTTGATTCAAGCAAGTGGATGGAAAAAGGGATTGACTTGGACAAGATTTGATTCACATGCAGCTCGTTAGACGTCTCCGCGGGAATGTGCTGCGGCTTCTTTCAAACTTGCTGGATGATCTTTCCCTTTTTGCGTGGACTCCTTCCGCATGATTATTCTATCTGGGAGTAGGTCTGAACTCACTGGTGTGTCCGCAGGTTTGCATGGTGGCTTTATTCCTGCGAGGCAGGAAGTATGAACTCGCCAATCATCCCTGATATTCCCTGTGGGTTTGCTTCGTTGGTTTGTTCCTGCTGTACTTGAGGCGTGAACCTGCGGTGGCAGAGAATCATCTCTTTTCTGCCTTATTTGCCTTCTTTTCATCACTTTGGACTAAAGTGCCTTTGAAACGCCTAAGTTACCTGAAAACAGTAATTTACAACGTTAAACACCTAAAATGCTCAGAAAACGGTTACAAAAACCAAGTAAATGGAGCGCTAAATGTGAACATTTGAAGCATGATCAAACCCCCAAACCTGACTTTTGCTCGTCCTCAAGCAAACTACAAATGCTAAAAATTAAACTAAAAGCACAATTCTACTATGCACTAAATATATGCAACACACACTAAAACATTTTCGAGAGCCAAATTACAAAGATACTAAAAAGATGTGTTGATTTAGGAATAAAACTTGCCAAAACCTCTGGTTAGATGCTAGCACAATAACAACCCTTAAAGACACGCGACAAAGTGAATTCCACAATCTAAATACTAAGCTTAAAAAACAAAGCACTCAATTCGCCTTGACTCTAATCCTCACCAGATTTTAGTCGAATTTTCTCTCAGAAACCTAAGTTACTCTGAAACAAACATATGCAAGTAAGAGTATGTACATAAGAATCATATGTAACGCATATGCAATCAAAATTAAAGCACAAACTATGGAATCTGTTTCATGAATGAATTGATATGCCACGAACTTGTAAAGAGCATGCTTTGCCTTGCATTCCCAAGCTAGACTTTCTAAAAGATCAACTTATGGCTTTCCTTGGTTGTAATGGGGCCAAATGGTGATATGGGGTGAGTGGAAGAAATTTAATGGAATTCTAAAGTTATCGATCAACTTTACAAATAATTTTCTCAGCTCATTACATAGATTTCTACAAGCATCTAGGCTAAGATTTATATATTTTTTTTATGTGCTAATTGGTACTCGAATTCGAGTACTTTCCAATCGGGTATTGTGGCTTAAGTGTTTTTCATTTGACACTTTTACAATAGCCAGTAAATTTGCACAATTATCTATTATTGCCTGAGTACACGCTATTTACAAATTTTTTGAGCTAAACCTTAGCATTTATAAATCATGCGTAATCCATGATCAAATAACTACAAAATTCCAAGTGTATGTATATGGGTATTTGTGGTGATGAAATGAATGGTTTGTGTTTGGCCTCAAATTGGCAATTGGAGCACACATAACAACATGGACAGTGTTTGGGCAAAAATATGGTAGTTAAGCACACACATGCCTAGAATCATATACGAAAGTCTATCTAACGAGGGAATACAAGTCTAGCAAGCAGTCCACAATTTTCATGTTCTGTGGCATTCAATTATGCAATTGAGATCATATAATCAATTCGAAGAGTGTTTACCCTCAAGAGATGAACATTTAGGCTCTGTTTCTTATGGTAGTGTCCACTATTGGTTAAAGCAATCTCCTATTCACTAACCAAAAGAGAAAGGGACTATTACGCAATGCGCAAAGTCTTCTCGGAATGCTATCACGATAGCTACAATTTAGTAGTTAACGCATGCACATATTCCTTAATAAGACATACATCTTAGCATCTCATTTAAACAACCCGTGTTCAATTGGCTCAAATCGAAAAATTTTGAATTTTTTCTACAAAACACTTTGTACAAACCCATGTATACGATTGGCAAAGTGTTTAACAAGCCCACACCCCCAAACCTAAACTCGACATTGTCCCCAATGTTTGCACACGGAAGACAATAGGATAGAGTCCCTTGGTTTGGTTGTTTGGCCAACAAACAACTTCCCAATCTATAACAATGAAACATATATACAATCACATGATATCACATCCATCCATGTACTATACTTCAAAATATCCTAGTCTACTAGATAGTATCATCCTATGCAATATCAATCAAACCACAAAATTCCACACTTAGATCTAAAAACCAAATAACTAATATTATATGCAAGTAAATATAAACTAAGTAATATACTAATACTGAAAGCAATGTAAGTAATTTACCCAAAAAAAAAAGAAGAAAGAAAGTAATGTAAGTACAACTAATGTAATCATAACGTACTAAGTGTACAAAAATGCAGATTACTAATCCGACTAAAAAAATGTGGAGTACTAATTCGACTACATCGAAGAACTATCATCACTGCTGGGATAACTGGTGTTGTTGGAGCTGTCGTTGGTGCTACCACTGCTATTGATGGGATCTAATGATATGAAATTGACACCTTTAATGGAGTAACGGAAATAAGTAGGCTTAGACGGAAGTGGTGTCCCTAGATATGGAACTATGCTTGTAGGTGTCTCGGGCTCCTCAACGATAGTCTCTATTGTCTGCTCACTCGTACTCTCAGATCCCTCTACAACAGGCTCTATGCTCAGCACGTATGACTAGTCATACTGCTCCTTCTTCGGTCTCTGCTCTGGCATTGGCTTCTGCTCCTCCATTTTCATCTCTGGACTTTGTTTGTTCACTGTCGGCACTGGACTCCGCTCTGCCTCTACCATCGTTGGACTCTGCTCTGGGTTCTGCTGCTCATCATAAAGGAAATCCATGAAAGAGAACCCTTGATCATCAAAGTATGGCTAGCCTATAGGATTGAGAATTGGATCAGCTGGGTTAGTATAAAGATAAGGGTTAGATGTACCTGACTCCGTGGCAGTAGGTACTACTGGTGCTTCAGATGCTGCAGGTACATCAGGTGCTGCAATTGTTTCCTCATGCCTACACTTCTTTCGGCACTTCTAATCCTACTCACTACTCTGCTCTGTAGTCTCCTCAGCAGGCTGCTCTCTCTAGTAGCCCGTCAAACGCGCAACTACCCCCTTCAGTCCTCTAACCTCTCTAGCAAGATGGCTAGCAGTCCTAGCCAAAGCGGCGTTGGACTGCACCATGTTCTGGTGGGATTGGATCATCTCTTGTACCTTAGTTCGCAAGTGATCATCTATCTCGGACTCTAACTGATCCTCATCATCCCCCATGGCTTGCTCCTCATCCTGAGCCTCAACTCTAGCCTCGGCTTCTAATCGCTCTTGCTTTGTCCTAGTGATTGATCTACGCTGCTCTCTTCTTTGTTGTTTCAATTCCTTCACAGTAAGCAACCTCTCAACTCCCTTTCCTTCAACATTTTCGCTGTAGGCTCTCTTGCCTACATCTCTCGATGGAGTCAATAGCCCATCCACCAGCCTATCTACTCTAACTCCTGCCTCTTACGCAAAATGGGTGATCAAACAAGGGAAAAAGAGACTCAGGTTGGTCTTCCTACCCGATTCTGTAAATCGCTTCACTATCGTCCTCCCGACGTCGAACTCCATTTTATTCTTCATCTGGTACAACATGATGGCCACCTCCTTTTTGACATGAGGGAGTAGCTGAAATATATGTTCTAGACGTGCTCCTTGAATTCCAGCTCTCTTTGAAGAACCTTACGGTCCTTAGTGGTCCAGGGTAGATCTTTAATCCCTGTACGATTGATCAGACCAAAATTGGTACGATTTTGGCCCTCACTTCCTTCTCTTTATGCCAGATTCTCAGGTATTATCCCATGATTTAATGGTGTAAATTAGGTGTTTTCAGGTATTTATTAAGTTCAGGGGCATTAGAGTAATTTTGGTCATTTAGGGGTAAAAGTGTAAAATGTCAAGAAGAATTAAAGTTATTCAAAATTTGGAAGAATGAAGGGATCGAATTACAATTTGCCACTCAAATCACAAACAGCAACCAGTGAAATGAAACGGTGCGTTTCATGTGATAGGTGGCTGATCATGGGCTTCTTAATGCACCCACGATCACTTTTATGCACACCCAAATTGCAGCCCGAGTAAGCAGCCCATACCCTCATGTAAGAAACGGTGCACTTCATGAAGTGGGCAGCCCAAAGCACAAGCCCAAACCTGTGTCGCCCAAGCCCAAACGCACCACTGTTCTCGTCTACATACACCCCAGGCTACTACTTAGTATACCCCTATAAAGACAAAGGTGAAGCAACTGATTGCACCCCACCTCGTTGATGAATGGCCCCCATCATCTTCAACCTTTCTGCCTTTCCTCGCGTGAAGCAGCAGTAGACATGGCTAAACCCTAAGCCGCCGACGAACACCTTCCAAGACCCACCGTCGACCGATTTCCAACCGAAAATAACGGCCACATCAGCGACTGTCTGGTCGTTTCACTTCCGGTCACCCAAAAAGCCGGAATCTCAATCCTCCAATCACGCCTCCCTCACCTAATGTCACCATTTGTCGCCGTTTTTGTCGCCATTTGGTCTTTCGATGTCGCCATGGTGACAGGGAGTTGATTTTAGCACCTGATGATGTTGCCACCTTCGTCACCATTGAACATGTAGCGACCTCTTCACTGTGCAAAACTGATTGGGTGGGAAAATTACATAATGACCCGTTCTGTTGGACTAAATGGTAATTTACCATGCAGGTGGGGTGTTTTGGTAATTTACCACCCGAGACCTAATTTGAAAATCCTATAAATTCATCACTAATTTCCTCTTTTAAACAACTCTTGGCAATTCTTGACAACCAAGAAACCTCCTTTCTACCATTCCTAATCCCTCCACTTCTCCCCTACCTAAGCTAAATATCTAGATTACCTTCCCCAAATCATTCCTTTCTTCCCATCTTCTCCACAAATCTCCTTAGTCACTTTTCATTTGACTCCACCTATCTAGACACATCCTCATCATCCACTCTTTTCACAAGGAGCATCAAAGGCAAGGAAAGGATCAAGCTTACAAAAGGAGACCCAAGGGTGATTTCCTAATCTTTTACTTGCCTTCCCTTTGATTGTAATATGTGTAATTAAACCCCTTTTCTAGGGTTTTGATGTGAGAACATGTGGATTTTGTTTTGCTTAAGCTAATATATATATTTAATCTCTATTTGTGTTCTATTCATTTTATAATTAGATTCTATGCATTATATAATTGACATGTATATCCACTAGTTGATTATACTCTTGCTTAGGATAATTTGTTATATAATCTTGATTGGATTGACAACCTTGATGGATTGAGAACATAGTGAGTGGGATAGATCGTCGGAGGGTATATCAACCGCGATTATCTAAACCGTTAATCGTAACAAACCGATCCTGCCGTGACCCCCTCTTCTTAATCGGTTAGGCATTGAGGTGGGAAGTTGTTTAGGGTTCATAGTAATGGTCTAAACGCATCCTAGAAATCAATTGGTTAACATTTATGAGGTTGGCTCACTAAGGTAGCTTGAGAAGCACTTCCCGTAATCCACTTGTAATCCCATTAATTCCCTAGCAATTCTCTTAATTGTTTTCCCTACATATCTCTTATCTAGATTTCTATCTTATTTTATTAGTTTTATTAGGTTAATTTTACATGTATGTTTGATGGCTTGACAAAACATTCAACCATCCATTGCTTATTTTTTATTTTACCGCATTTATGAATTGTTAATTTATTCAACTTATTACTCTAATTCCCTGTGGAACGAATCATACTTGCCACTTTACTAATTTTCTATCTAAGTGGTGAAATCAGTTTTCAACACGAACACATTTAAAATCAATCATTTTGTTGAGTACCAACGACGGCTCATCAAAGATCGACCCCAAAGCGCTGACTGTAATTCTGAAATATGTTCATAGGCTCGTACCCGTCTTCCCACTGAGGGTAACTCTACGTCCTTAGGTACTGGTCGATTTGCGCCTCAATTATAAAGACATGCTTCTTTCAAACCACTACCGGAGCTCCTAGCTCGAACTCGTCCAGGTCTATGGTGGCATAGAACTCCTGGATTACCTTGTGGCCCTCTTCGAAAATGAGACATAGGTCTCCTACCTCCTCCGGCGAATCTCCTTAAAAATGGAGGTGTGGCACAACTCATCAAAACTGATGTCCCAATCGATAATGATGGGCCTCTTGGAAGTGCCTTGGAGTCGCATCCTGAAAATTTCCTCATGTGTCGGCTCTTGGCGTGCGGGCCCCTTTCCCTTACGTTTCCGGGTCGCATCGGCCTCCTCCGTTGTTTGGGCAGGTCTCTTTCGTGTTGTCATCTATTGTTAGAGCAACTAACACGCGTAAAAATTCTCCAAACAAGTTAGTGATTGGAAACAAATCAAAATTACCTATACACATTATAAGTAAATTTGTGTTGTGTGCTTGTGTTCAATTCAAGAAGTTTCAACAGATTAGAACATTGCAAGTGTTCATATTCACTTTAAGGTTGTGCAAAACAATATGCACCAAAAGCTTGACATACACGCCTCATTTTCACCAAAGTTTCGAATTTGCACATCCTCTTTGAAAATATATATAAAACGTGACTAATTATATCTAGGGGGGGGGGGGGGGGGGGGGGGGGTGGGAGGTGGTGAATAGATATTAATTAAGTTAATTACCAATTTTTCTTGATTAGTCATTATTCAATAAAATCCCTATCTAGTCAAAAACAACAATCAAGTGTAAAGTGCGGAAATTAAATAACACTTGATTTTTACTTGGAAACCTTCAACAAAGAAAAACCACGGGTTGTTATGTGCGCCACACACGGTCCTCAAATCCACTACTTGTAATGGTGTTTACAACCTAGGTTGACCACGTCAAACCTTACACGGTTACTAACCCACCATTACTACCCAACGGGCCTCTAATAACAATTCTAGACCAAGGTGCTTGAGCCCTACACACGATAGTCACAAGACTTAACTCTCTGTATGTTCCTAAAAGTTTGATTGGCTTATTTCGGTGACAAACCACAATTGGGGTTTGTAATGTAAGGGTAGCTTAGGTAATTGGTGATCAAGCTCAATGGCCCTCTCAAAACCTCAAGATGATAAGCACTCCAAAGGTATATCTCTAGTGCTTATTTTTCATTGAAGAGACTTAGTTGCACACACACTGATCATGATTGCATATATGTATATTGCTCTTGTGTGTATTCTCTTCACATGTCACATATCACTTGCACTTCGTTGTTGTATTTTGTTGTGTGTTAATATGTCTAGTAATTTGTTTCATAAATATTGTTCAGAAATGTCCATGCATGCACGATGGTATGCTTGATTTAGCGCGAGAATCACCTTCAGAGAATGCCCTTGGCTTTTCCTTTGGTTTCACCAAAAGTGGTGAAACGGCTATTTGATCAGCGGCCATGACCGTCGAATGAAACCGCCGTTTGAGTCCAGAAAGTTCTGGAGCAATTTTGCGGTTATGATTGGCGGCCAAGACCGCCATTCGAAACCGCCAATGAGACTTGATTGATTTAAAATATCTCGGTCTTAAATCGACGGTTGGATTCGACGGCCATGAAACCGTCGTTGATCCCCCATTCTCTCGAGATTCATTTCGGCGGTTGGATTGGTGGTTTTGAAACCGCTGATGGCACATTTTTTTGGGTAAATAAATAGTATCATAGAAAAAGGAAAGAATGTACAAATACAAGGGGCATACCCCAGGAAACAAAGAAACCAGAGCATTAAGGCAAAACAAGCTCAACAAAAAGCACAAAAACAACAAGCTCATAAACAAGAGCTAAACAAAAGCTTTAACAATGCAAAAAAACACTAAAGAAAGCAAACAAACAGCCAACAACACAAGTATCATCTAGAGGTTACATTCCAATTCATAGCAATCAGAGGCCAATCCTTCAAATTGATAGAACAAAGCTGGCTACGAATAGTGTCAATAATGGTCCGGGTAACCTTTGCATTAGGCCTTCTAGAGCTCTTAAAAATACGACAATTTCGCTCTCTCCAAATAAAGTAGACAGCCACTGCAAGGCAAAGCTTTTTAGTCACAGTGGAAGGAGAGTTCCCTTTCCAATGAATGGAAATCCAATCAATTAAATCATTCCAGCTGAGACCAATCCAAGTACAACCACACTTGTTCAAGAGATGAGTCCAAATGGCTTTGCTATACAAACACTCAAAGAAAAGGTGAGCATGAGTTTTGTTTTGAGAATTGCAAAGGACACATGTAGCAATAACTTGAGGATCGTAGCGCTGAACACGGTCCAAGGTAGAAAGCCTACCTTTAATAGCCAACCAAAGGATGAAACCCATCTTTGGAATATTCTGAGGGAACCACACAATATTAAACCAAGGAACAAGAGAGTGATGGGTTCTAAAAGACTCCATAGCAGAAGCAGCAGAATAAATACCATTTGGAGAGGGGAGCCACCGAATAATATCATCTAAAATGAAGTTTGGATTGTAAGAAGGCATACGACTCTTTATTTCAGCAAGATCAATTGACATAGCAACAGGCCATCTCCAATTATCACCATGGACAATGGCATTAACCTTTGCATTTATAGGGAGACCAGAATCGTAGATAACACGGGAACTCCATTTCGAACAAATAGGGCCATCAGGGTGCCAATTATCTAACCATAAGGAAGTGTTCAAGCCACTACCAATAATGTGCTGAAATAAAGGACGAACTAAAGGCCTAAGATGAAGTAGCTTTCTCCAATTCCAAGAACAGGTATGAGGAGCTTTCACCTCCCACAAACTTGAACCTTTGAGGTGGTAGGCATTGATCCAAGAAGTCCAAAGATTATTAGTGCCATAAACCAGATTCCAAATGTGCCTAATCATTAGCGCCTTATTCCACAAAGAGAGGTCCTTGATTCCAAGACCACCCTCTTTTTTAGGAATACAAATATCAGACCAAGCAATTTTAGAACCTTTGCTGCTACCCTTAACCCCATTCCATAAAAAGCTACGAATTTTCTGTTCAATAACCTTTAAGACCTTTTTAGGAAGACAAAGATGACTAGCCCAAAACACTTGACTACTGGTTAAGACCGAGATAATAAGTTGAAGACGACCAGCATAAGACGTATTGATGTATTATTTGAGAGATTAGACTTTGAATAAAATATTATTTGTGAGAACTTTTTCTCTTGGTTCTTCATTGAACTATGAACTTATCAAGGTTCTACCTTGTGGCGTTCAAACCTTGACTTATCACTCACCTTCTTTCTTGTTCTTGAGTGTGGCGTCTACAACCTTCTTGATACCGTTGGTTCTTATCTCCATATAGATAATGGGTCACGGTCCTTTATTTTCTTTGTTTTTATAAACTTGAATTAGAAAACGATCCTTCGTTACCATACATTGGTTCCGGGTCTCACTACTCTTGGTGAGGTTCATATCATTTGGTATCAAAGCTTAGGCTTCTAAATCAGGTTTGATCTATCCTTTTTTTATTGTTATTATTATTATTATTATTTTCATTTGTAAAAAAAAAAAAAAAAAAAAAAAAAAAAGTTGATCAGATTCCAAGTCAAAAAAAAAAAAATGTCTAACGATGTACAACGTGACAATGTTTTTTACACCCGATGTCATGTTAATGATAAGGTATGTAGCATGATTATTGATGGTGGTAGTTGTACTAACGTTGCAAGCACAACCATGGTTAACAAATTAGGATTGCCAACGATGCTGCATCCTAAGCCGTATAAATTGCAATGGTTGAATGATAGTGGTGAGGTGAGGGTGACTAAACAGGTGTTAGTGGCGTTCCGGATCGGTAAATATGAAGATGAAGTCTTGTGTGATGTGGTACCAATGCATGCAACCCATATCCTTTTGGGGCGACCATGGCAGTTTGATAGGCGTGCAACTCATGATGGTTATACAAATAGATACTTTTTTGTACTCAATAAAAAACGAATCACTCTTGTACCCTTAACCCCAATACAAGTATATGAAGGTCAAGTGAGGTTAAAAGAACAAAGAGATGTAAAAAAGGAGAGTGAGAGTTCAAAAGAAAAAGAAACAAGAATTTTTGTGAGTGAGGAAAAAAAGAGTGAAAAAGAAACAGAAAATTATGCTATTGAGGAAAAAAAGAGCGAAAAAGAAACAAGAATTTTTGTGAGTGAGGAAAAAAAGAGTGAAAACGAAACAGAATTTTTTGTTCATGAGGAAAAAAAGAGTGAAAAGGAAACAGAAATTTTCGCTAGTGAGAAGAAAAAAAAAAGAGATCAAAAAGGCATTGTTTTCAAATCAGCCAACTTCTTGGCCTAGTGTTCTTGTTTCTCTTTTGCAGTGTTTTGATGAAGTGTCGCAGGCTATCAACAACATTACGGTGAAGATTCGAGGACGAATCCTTTTGAAGAGATGGGGAATGATGAGAATCAATAAGCATCACCAAAGGATCAATTGCATGTTCCGGTTGGGCCAATTACAAGGGGCCAAGAGGATCAAAGAAGCAATTAATGATGGGCTGATTCTGAGTTGCTGAAGTTCAAGTTCGGCCCAAATCCGAGCTGAACTTCGTGGGCCTCTACAGAGAGCATCTGAAGTCAGATCGTCTATTATAATATGTTTTTGGAAAGCCCAAGACGAGCCCTACAGATGTTATGAAGACTCTGACGTCCGTAAAGATCACAACAGGCCCAAAATCGGCCATCTATCTTGTTGCGCGAAGACTTGAGCTGAGGAGTCCGAATTTCAGCTTTTTCCTTTTTTTAGTTTCCAAAGAATAATGAGCTGATTTGTTTCCTAAATTAAAGGGCTGATTTGTTTCCAAATATAGCCTTCCAAATAAGGAGCAAGTCAACTAATTGTATGTTTTAATCTTTATTTTCTTTCCAGTTTGTAAGGCAATAATTGCCCATTTTAGTTTCCTGATTGTAAGGCATTAATTGCCGAATATTTTATTTCCTTTATCTTTCTTTCTAGGGTTTAGATATTTTTAGTATTTAAGGGACGTATTGATGTATTATTTGAGAGACTAGACTTGAAATAAAATTGATAGAGAGTGTTTCTCTTTGGTTCTTCATTGAACTATGAACTTATCAAGGTTCTACCTTGTGGCGTTCAAACATGACTTATCAATCGAGTATTCCATCCTTGATTGTGGCGTCCTCCTTCATACCAAGGTTCACATCTCATTATAGGTGTTGGGTCGCGGTTTCCATCCGAACCAGAGGTTAGAACGATCCTAGGCATCAATCGTGATACAATCGACGAGGTTCGTTTTCAGGGGCAAACTTGTCTTTTCACCTCCCTTGTTTTTGATGTCTATAAATACATCATTTTCTCTTTCTCTCAAGCCAGCTATTGCATTTTTAAGAACCCTAAAGAGAAATATAGAGAGACTTAAGAGAAAAGGCACAAAGATTGCTACTTTGATTCTTTAAAACACTCAAAACCATTTTCATATGCATCAAAACTTCATCTAGCATATCTAGGATGCTTGCTTGCATGGGTCTTACTCAACACATATCTCTTGGTAAGTTTTTCGCTAATTTCATCTAATCTTAGTGTTTTACTTAACAAGACATCTCTTTAATTACTTGTATGTTCTTAGATTATATTCTATTATACAAGATAGAGATTGTTGTGTTATTTTGAATGATTGTTGTATTGTGATAGCTATACCTAGGATTGTTTAATCTAAGTTAGCTAAGCTTAATGCCATGTCATTTAGCATTTGATATCTAGGATTGATTTAATTGTCATCTTATAATCCTAGATAAGCATTTAGTGTTCCCTAGCTCTATTTGCATTTTTGATATCATTTATATTCACATAGGCTATTTAATCTCTTCATTGAGAAGTAAGTCTTGTGGCTAAGGTTGCTTAGGCAACAAGCAAATTGGACTAGGTTCACTTTTAAAGGCTTACAGGTAGTAGTGGTGGGTTACAGACCGTGAGAGGTTGAGGTCAACCTAGGTTGTAAACACCATTACAATTAGTGGATTCGAGGTTCGTGTATGGCGCACATAATAGTTTGTGGTTTTTCCTTGTTGAAGGTTTCCATGTAAAAATCGAGTGTCTTTTAAATTCTGCATTATTACACTTGATTTTATTTTGTGACTAGTTTGGGGATTAAATTTGGAATATTGACTAATCAAGAATTTGGTAATATAACTTGATTAAAATCTATTCACCCCCCTCCCCTCTAGATAATATTAGCACACCATAATTAGTTTTAATTGGTATTAGAGTGGGTTATTAGATACACTTAAGTGATCCTTGCTCATTTTGGTGTGTTTTGCATTTTGTGTGTTTTTTGATTATTCATACATTTGCATTCATTTCATTCATTTATAAACACTATGAATGGAAACGATGGTGGCAACGAGGGTGCTTCTAGCACGAGACCTCCCCTACTCACCGGGTTGAATTATGCCTCTTGGAAAGGCAAGATGGAGTCGTACATATGCCAAATCCATGATAGGGCTTGGATGGCGGTTGAAGATAGCTACTGATCGCGCTTCAAATGTTCACATTTAGCGCTCCCTTTTCCTATCTTTTGTATTCGTTTCCGAGCATTTTTGTGTATTTAATATGGTGTAAATAAGTGTTTCAAGTAATTAGAGGAATTCAGGGGCATTGTGGTAATTATGGAGAAATCAAGGGCTAAAGTGCAATATTCAGAGAACTATTGACCATTCCGTGAATAGGGGAAAGCTCAGGGGTGCAAACTGTAAAATGCCATGCAAAGCACAGCATAGCGCCACGTCACTAGCGCAGAACGACGCCGTTTTGGCGCCTGCTGCGTCACGCCTGACGTCAGGCTGACGTTAGGTCGTCTTCAAGCTCCAACCAGGTCAGCCCGACCCGGTCGTGACCCGACCATTTCTGACCACTTTCTGGTGGTTTTTTCGGTGATTTCCTTCCCAGATTGGCAGCCCTCTTCTCGGCGGTCATGATGGACCCACTTTGGGCATTCCATGCACAAGTTTTGCCTCCCATCAAAGTCCACCAAACTCCATTGATGGTGCAAGCTTCAAGCTCACTTCCAGCGGGTTCTTGGCCGCCCAAACTCGTCCAAAACCGTTGGAACTCCTCGGTTTCATGCATCGGGAACAAGCCAGCGGTCCAGAAGGTCAGAACTCGCGGCCAAACTCTAATTTTCCACCGCGAGTTCCGACGGTGGGAATGAACTCGCGAAACTGGGTTTCTGAACCCGCGAGAACAATCGACCTTGGAGTTTTGCACGTCCAAACCTTCCCAAAATAGTTCCCTATATGATGGAAATCATCAACTTAGCAACCATACACCCCAATAGCTAAATAGCTATGATACATATGGAATGCAAATTAACACCCTCCAACTAATTGAATTAAATCCGATCGTTCAAGAATGAAGTAAGAGAAACTATTCTAATCACTTTACTAGTGGAATGATGATAAAATAATTAGAACATCACTTTGATTTCCCTAAAAACGCCACAAACTATGAAGTTTGATAAGTTTAAAGAAAACAAAGATTTTTAAGGTTTTTGAACGCCACAAGCTGAATAAGCTTGATAAGTTCCAAAGTTCATGCAAGAACTTAAAAACAAAACACTCACAAAGTGCTCAAATAAGTTTATTACTCAAATCTGTCCTTACAAAGAAAATCAGCCTTGTTTATATAGAACAAAGGCCAAGAACAGTTACAAAGAAAGGTTTCAGCCACTAAACACAAATGTAACAGCCCATTAAATGTGTAACCGACCATTAACTATGTAACCGCCCATTAATAAGACAACTAAACCATGAATGTTGGCCATAAATGATTCAGCCTTTGAAACCTCTTTTCCCTAATCAAAGGACACATGAATTCATACTTAACAAAATAAAACCCTAAATGTTCAAGTTAAAAACCCAAGCCCACAAAACCTAACATGGCTGAATGGTGACAAGGCTAGACTCTTGTCTTCATGATTTGGACTTGCTTGAAATATGTTGACCAATTTAGACTCTTCTTGCATCCTTAGAACCGAGACCAAATCTTGACTAGCTTGCTCCTTCCAAATGCTTTCCATTAAACAAGTTAAGGCTTCTTTCATCCTTTTAGCTTTAGCTCGTGTCATTGGTCCTCCATGAATGGTTAAAGGATCTGGATCTTTTCCATCCTTAGCCGAATGGTGATCAACTTGCTGGTCCACATCATTCCCTCTTTCCTCGAAAGGATTCGTCCTTGAATCAACACCTTCATCACCTACATCAAACAAAGACAAATTAGAAACATTGAAGGTTGCACTAACATTGCCGTACTCACTTGGTAGTTCCAGCTTGTATGCATTGTCATTGATTCTTTGAAGGACTCGAAATGGTCCATCCCTTCTTGGCATGAGTTTAGACTTCCTTTGGCTAGGAATCTTTCCTTCCTCAAGTGTACCCAAACCCAATCACCAGGTTCAAATACTACTTGCTTTCGGCCCTTATTGTGTTGCTTCACGTATTGTAGAGTTTTCTTTTCAATTTGTGTGCGCACCCTTTCATGCAAGGTTTTGACAAAATCAGCTTTTTGTTTACCATCCAAATTAGTTTTTTTCAAAGGTAAAGGTAGTAAATCCATAGGAGATAATGGATTGAACCCGTACACAACTTCAAATGGTGAATGGTTTGTTGTTGCATGCACACTTCGGTTATAAGCAAACTCCACATGTGGCAAACATTCCCCCCAATTCTTCAAATTCCTTTGAATTATGGCCCTCAAAAGTGTTGATAAAGTTCTATTTACCACCTTCGTTTGTCCATCCATTTGTGGATGACAAGTGGTTGAATACAACAGCCTTGTACCCAACTTGCTCCAAAGCGTTTTCCAGAAGTGGCTAAGGAACTTCACATCTCTATCACTTACAATTGTCCTTGGAATGCCATGTATCCTTACAATTTCTTTGAAGAACAGCCCCGCAACTTGTGTAGCATCATCTGTTTTGTGGCAAGGAATGAAATGCGCCATCTTGCTGAACCTGTCAACAACAACAAAAATAGAATCTCTCCCCCCTTTTGACCTAGGTAATCCCATGACAAAGTCCATGGATATATCAACCCAAGGCTCACTAGGTATAGGAAGAGGAGTATACAGCCCATGAGGCATTACTTTAGATTTAGCCCGTTTGCAAGTAATGCATTTCTCACATATTCTCTCGACATCTCTTTTCATGTGTGGCCAAAAGAAATTATCACTTAACACACCCAAAGTCTTTTTAACTCCATAATGCCCCATTAACCCGCCACTATGTGCCTCTCTCACAAGCAATTCTCTCATTGAACATTGAGGAACACACAACTTGTTTTCTTTGAAAAGAAAACCTTCATGCCTAAAAAACTTGTCAAAACCCCCTTTCTCACATGCCCCATAAACATTAGCAAAATCAAGGTCAGAATTGTATAAGTCTTTAATGTACTCAAAACCCAATAATTTTGCATCAAGTTTAGAAATTAGAGCATACCTTCTAGAAAGAGCATTGGCAACTACATTTTCCTTACCTTGTTTGTACTTGATGATGTATGGAAAGGATTCAATAAACTCCACCCATTTTGCATGCCTACGGCTTAGCTTTCCTTGCCCTTTGAGATTTTTCAAGGACTCATAATCGGTGTGTATAATGAATTCCTTGTACCAAAGATAGTGCTGCCATGTCTCTAACACTCTCACCAAGGCATAAAACTCCTTGTCATACGTCGGGTAGTTAAGACTTGCTCCACTTAGCTTCTCACTAAAGAACGCAATGGGTCTGCCCTCTTGCATTAAGACTCCTCCAATACCTATTCCACTTGCATCACACTCAATCTCAAAAGTTTTAGCAAAGTTAGGCAAAGCAAGTAAAGGTGCTGAACTAAGTTTTTCTTTAAGCAAGTTAAAAGCATCATCTTGTTCCTTACCCCACCTAAATCCCACATTCTTTTTGATGCATTCAGTTAATGGTGTAGCAATGGTAGAAAAATCCTTAATGAATCTTCTATAAAAGGTAGCAAGACCATGAAAACTTCTTACATCACTAACACAAGTGGGTTTCAGCCACTCCCTAATTACTTTCACTTTTTCTTGATCAACATGTATTCCTTTATCTTTTTTTTTTTTGGGTAAATAAATAGTATCATAGAAAGAGAGAAAGAATGTACAAAATACAAGGGGCATACCCCAGGAAAAACAAGAGCAAAAACAAAAGCTCAAACCAGCTCAAACATTCGAGCAAAAACAAGAAGCAAGAGCTAAACAAGGGCTCAAACAAACAAAAAAAACACAAAGCAAACGAATCAACTAATAGAAATATTCCACTTTAAAGCAACATGAGGCCAATCCTTCAAGTTGATAGATAAGAGCCTACTACGAATAGTATCAATAATGGAACGGGTAACGACTATGCTGGTCTTATGAGGGCTCCCAAATATTCTATTGTTCCTTTCTCTCCAAATAGAGTAAACCGCCACAGCAAGACAAAGCTTCTTAACAACAATGGAAGGAGATTTCCCCCTCCAATGTTGAGAAGCCCAAGCAATAAAACTAGGCCATCTCTGACCATTCCAAGGCCGACCACACATATCCTTCAAATGAGACCATATGACTTTCCTATAAGCACACTCAAAGAAAAGGTGGGCATGAGTCTCAGGGAAAGCGGAGCAAAGAACACAAAGAGTACCAACATGAGGAGTATAAGGATGAACACGGTCCAACGTTGAAAGTCTCCCTCTAATAGCTAACCAAAGAATGAAGCTCATCCTTGGAATGTTATGTGAATACCACACAAGCTCAAACCAAGGAACCAAAGGATAAGGAGCCTTAAGACTAGCCATGGTAGAGGCTGTGGTGTAAATACCATCAAGTGTAGGAAGCCACTTAATACAATCCTCCAAACTAGAATTAGGGTTGTAAGAAGGCATGTGGTTCTTGATTTCAAGGAGGTCAATCGACATAGAGCAAGGCCAAACCCACTGATCACCAAGAATAATAGAACTGACTTTAGCCTTATTCCCAAGACCTGAGTCATAAATTATCCTAGAGCTCCAGTTTAAAAGAATAGGGCCATCGGGATGCCAATTATCAAACCACAAGGAAGTGCCGTGACCATTACCAATGATATGCCGAATCAAGGGACGAGCAATGGGACGAAGCTTGAGGAGCTTTCTCCAATTCCAAGAACACGTTTGAGGAGCTTTCACCTCCCAAATACTCCTATCTTTAAGATGATGGGTCTTAATCCAAGTAGACCAAAGTTTATTAGAACCATGCACTAGATTCCACAAATGTCGAATCATTAGAGCTTTATTCCAAGAAACGAGATCCTTGATGCCAAGACCACCCTCATTTTTAGGAAGACATTTATCAGCCCAAGCAACTTTCGCCCCTTTACAATTTCCATCAACACCTTTCCACAAAAATGAGCAAAGCTTCTACTCAATATTCCTCAGAACCTTTGAAGGAAGACAAAGGTGACTAGCCCAAAAGACTTGAATACTGGACAAAACCGAGATAATAAGTTGCAACCGACCCGCATATGAAAGAAAACGATTCATCCAAGAAGAAATTCTAGTCGAAACTTTAACCAAATGAGGAGAGCAATCAAGATGACTTAACTTTGAAGAAATGATTGGAATCCCCAAATACCTGATAGGGAGCGATCCAATGGTATAGCCAATCATTAACAACATAACCAAGAAAAGTAAGTTCATTAGTGCAGAAAATGCATTTCTTTAGATTAGCATACAACTTTTCTTTTCTAAGCACATCAAAAACAGCCTTTAAATGTGTTACATGCTCGTCTAAATTTTTGCTATACACAAGTATATCATCAAAATAAACCACTACAATTTTCCAATGAAAACACGCAAAACATGGTTCATCAATCTCATGAAAGTACTAGGTGCGTTAGTTAGGCCAAAAGGCATTACTAACCATTCATATAGTCCATGTTTAGTTTTGAAAGCGGTTTTCCATTCATCACCCTCACACATTCTTATTTGATGATATCCGGATTTCAAATCAATCTTTGAAAACACACAAGAACCATGCAATTCATCAAACATATCATCTAACCTAGGGATAGGATGTCTATACTTTACCGTGATTTTGTTGATGGCTCGGCAGTCAACACACATTCTCCAAGAACCATCCTTTTTAGGCACCAACAAAATAGGAACCGCACACGGACTCATGCTTTCACGCACATATCCCTTTTCCATAAGCTCACTTACTTGCTTTTGGATTTCCTTGGTCTCTTCGGGGTTGCATCTATATGCTGGCCTATTTGGTATGCTTGAACCTGGAATGAAATCAATTTGATGTTCAATTCCTCTAATTGGTGGCAAACCATTAGGAACATCTTCGGGAAAGAGATCCTCATTTTCCTGCAAAAGATCAACAATAACACTAGGCAAACTCTTGTCAATTTCGTTAGAAACAATTAAAACGTCCTTGTACATAAGTACAAGTAAGGGCTGCCTCTTGTGTTTCCCATTGCTCTCATTTTTACCACTCAACTCACCTTTTTTTTTCTCTTTTTCTTGCTCCCTTCCCAAAGTTTCAGCTAATGAAGATTCAAGCTCCTCATATTGCTGTTTTATGAACATTTGATCTTCAAAAATTGTCTTTGGAGGTAAAGGTCCAAGTTGGTATTTCTATCCCTCCATGATCAAAGAATAACGATTCTTAAACCCGTCATGCATTACCCTTCGATCATATTGCCATGGCCTACCCAATAACATCTGACCAGCATACATAGGTACCACAT
The DNA here is from genome assembly GCA_008009225.1 of Acer yangbiense. Classification (NCBI taxonomy): domain Eukaryota; kingdom Viridiplantae; phylum Streptophyta; class Magnoliopsida; order Sapindales; family Sapindaceae; genus Acer; species Acer yangbiense. The sequence goes on from CM017768.1 coordinate 38,264,433, forward strand.
CATAACAAACCTCATCCTTATATCTACCAATTGAAAAAAAAACTAACACTTGCCGATTTACTTTCACAACACCACTATCATTCAATCATTGTAACTTGTATGGTTTTTGATGTTTAATAGTAGGTAATTTAAGTTTCTCCACAAGCAAGGTACTTGCCACATTTGTACAACTTCCACTATCAACAATCACATTACACAACTTGTTAGCAATCAAACAATGAGTATGAAACAAATTTTCACGTTGCTCACCATGTTCATTATTTTTACTTTGCAAACTAAGTGTGCGTTGTACAGCCAAAATTTCCCCACTAGCATACTCTACATCACTAGCATCTTCTAAATGTGGCATGTCATCTTTATCCTCACTCTCACTGTTGGATTCAACCGCCCCATCCCTCATGATCATTACCTTTTTATTAGGACATTCACGAGCCACATGACCATGTCCAAGACACTTAAAACACCTAATGCCTCTAGTTTGATTAGGTTGATTCTCACCTCTACCCTTGCTGCCTATTTCATTTTTGCTTTTGGTTTCATCAATTTTAGGCGTAACAATGGGTTTATCATCCTTTTTACTCCAATTCGGTTTCCAAGAAGAAGAAGAAGAACCCGAATAAGATTTTGAATCATACCTGGTGCCTTTTCTTTTGAGTTGCCTTTCAATCTTCGTGGCCACATCCACCATGTCCTCAATCTCCACATAATGTTGCAACTCCACATATCAACAATGTTCTTGTTTAACCCACTCAAAAACCGAGCCATGGTGGCCTCACGGTCCTCCTCCACATTAGCCCTTATCATTGCTATCTCCATCTCCTTGTGATATTCTTCTACACTCATGGAGCCTTGTGTCAAAGTTTGCAACCGTTGATGCAAATCCCTATAGTAATGGCTAGGGACAAATCTCCTCCTCATGATTTGTTTCATCTCCAACCAAGTCTCTACGAGTCTTTCACCATTTCTACGCCTGTCTTTACACAATTGATCCCACCAAACAATAGCATAATTACAAAATTCAACAGCGGCTAGTTTTACCTTTTTCTCTTCGGAGTACTTATGACATTCAAAGATCAACTCCACTTTTCGTTCCCATTCCAAATAGGCATCCGGATTGTTCTTCCCTTGAAAAGAAGGAATTTTCATTTTGATGCTGCCTATGTTTTGGTCCACACCATCAAAACGTCCTCTCCTAGTTTGTCTACTAGGATTAACATCTTGACCAATTATGGTAGCTTGGCCATCATCCGTGTCTTCTCCACCATCATATACATCATTGACAAGGCTGGTTGTCTTCCACGCCGTGGTTCTCCTTGCAATCTGGTAATTGCTTCATCATGTTTCTCTAGCTGATCTCTTACATCTCCCATCACTTTGAACATACGTTCAAATTGTTGCTGCATTGCTTGAATTACTGGATCATTTGAGGAAGAACTCACTTCTTTATCCTTGTTAGACATGTTTAAAACCTGAAAAAAAAATATATAAAAAAAAACAGCCTCACAAACACTCCCTCACGTGTTTCACTCAAATAATTGATTCACACCACTCGTGTTTCACACAATTATTTGGCTTTTTTTGATGCTAATCTCACCACTCTTGCCTTTTACCTCTCTTGTTTTGTTCTTTGGGTTCTTAGATTAACTAAGGTCCTTAAACAAACAATTCAGATTATGGCCAATTCAATGGAGAGAAAATAAGGCAGGTCTAAAAAAAAGCAAGCAAAAGGTAGGCCAATTTAAAGTGGTTTAAACAAGCAAAGATTAGAACTGAAATATCAATTTCTATCCCAACAAGATACTTCCCAAATCGAAACAAGAGATCATATGAACAAAGAAATATTTTCTTGAATTTTGCATGAATTCCTTGAATCCACAATGCTTTTTTTTTTTTCCTTTTTTTTTTTGCAGAAAACAAATAAGAATGGCAATAACCTCAAGTAGCACAGCAATTAAGATGAAGAAAGAACAACAATTATAGATATGGTGCAAAAAGGGAAGAAGAAGAGAAAGTGTAAACTAAAAGAATAGAAATAAATGGATATGCAAACCTCAAACTTGAGCCAAGCTTTGATACCAAATGATGGAAATCATCAACTTAGTAACCATACACCCCAATAGCTAAATAGCTATGATACATATGGAATGCAAATTAACACCCTCCAACTAATTGAATGAAATCCGATTGTTCAAGAATGAAGTAAGAGAAACTATTCTAATCACTTTACCAGTAGAATGATGATTAAATAATTAGAACAGCACTTTGATTTCCCTAAAAACGCCACAAACTATGAAGTTTGATAAGTTTAAAGAAAATAAAGATTTTTAAGGTTTTTGAATGCCACAAGCTGAATAAGCTTGATAAGTTCCAAAGTTCATGCAAGAACTTAAAAACAAAACACTCACAAAGTGTTCAAATAAGTTTATTACTCAAATCTGTCCTTACAAAGAAAATCAGCCTTGTTTATATAGAACAAAGGCCAAGAACAGTTACAAAGAAAGGTTTCAGCCACTAAACACAAATGTAACAGCCCATTAAATGTGTAACCGACCATTAACTATGTAACCGCCCATTAATAAGACAACTAAACCATGAATGTTGGCCATAAATGATTCAGCATTTGAAACCTCTTTTCCCTAATCAAAGGACACATGAATTCATACTTAACAAAATAAAACCCTAAATGTTCAAGTTAAAAACCCAACACAATTAAAACCCAAGCCCACAAAACCCAACATGGCTGAATGGTGACAAGGCTGGACTCTTGTCTTCATGATTTGGACTTGCTTGAAATATGTTGAACAATTTAGACTCTTCTTGCATCCTTAGAACCGAGACCAAATCTTGACTAGCTTGCTCCTTCCAAATGCTTTCCATTAAACAAGTTAAGGCTTCTTTCATCCTTTTAGCTTTAGCTCGTGTCATTGGTCCTCCATGAATGGTTAAAGGATCTGGATCTTTTCCATCCTTAGCCGAATGGTGATCAACTTGCTGGTCCACATCACTCTCTCTAATATCCAAACATAAACCCTAAACTAGTTTACAATAGCTTAAATTATCCTAGAACAGCTTAGATAATCTAGAAACTCACTACTTGTTGCATGTGAGCTTCATAGCTTGGAAGGAGTGGAATTGGAGCTTCATTGAAGAACAAGAAGTTTACCATCTTGTGGTTACTTCTTATCTCTTACTTCTTTTCCATTATTTGTGATTCATGTAACATGTATGTGTAATATACTCTCTATGTTGAGGGATTGGTTTTCATAAGACTATATATTGTAATTGATTGATCTCTATATTTATCATATCCATATTTAGCTATTGAATGTTGAATTGAGTTAAATTGAATGGATGTATGTTGTTGATTGACGAATTAGTAACATGTATCTTGATTGATAACATTTGATTAGCTATATTGGAGAAGACTTAGTTTTTTTTTTTTGGGTAAATAAATAGTATCATAGAAAGAGAGAAAGAATGTACAAAATACAAGGGGCATACCCCAGGAAAAACAAGAGCAAAAACAAAAGCTCAAACCAGCTCAAACATTCGAGCAAAAACAAGAAGCAAGAGCTAAACAAGGGCTCAAACAAACAAAAAAACACAAAGCAAACGAATCAACTAATAGAAATATTCCACTTTAAAGCAACATGAGGCCAATCCTTCAAGTTAATAGATAAGAGCCTACTATGAATAGTATCAATAATGGAACGGGTAACGACTATGCTGGTCTTATGAGGGCTCCCAAATATTCTATTGTTCCTTTCTCTCCAAATAGAGTAAACCGCCACAGCAAGACAAAGCTTCTTAACAACAATGGAAGGAGATTTCCCCCTCCAATGTTGAGAAGCCCAAGCAATAAAACTAGGCCATCTTTGACCATTCCAAGGCCGACCACACATATCCTTCAAATGAGACCATATGACTTTGCTATAAGCACATTCAAAGAAAAGGTGGGCATGAGTCTCAGGGAAAGCGGAGCAAAGAACACAAAGAGTACCAACATGAGGAGTATAAGGATGAAAACGGTCCAATGTTGAAAGTCTCCCTCTAATAGCTAACCAAAGAATGAAGCTCATCCTTGGAATGTTATATGAATACCACACAAGCTCAAACCAAGGAACCAAAGGATGAGGAGCCTTAAGACTAGCCATGGTAGAGGCTGTGGTGTAAATACCATCAAGTGTAGGAAGCCACTTAATTCAATCCTCCAAACTAGAATTAGGGTTGTAAGAAGGCATGTGGTTCTTGATTTCAAGGAGGTCAATCGACATAGAGCAAGGCCAAACCCACTGATCACCAAGAATAATAGAACTGACTTTAGCCTTATTCCCAAGACCTGAGTCATAAATTGCCCTAGAGCTCCAGTTTAGAAGAATAGGGCCATCGGGATGCCAATTATCAAACCACAAGGAAGTGCCGTGACCATTACCAATGATATGCCGAATCAAGGGACGAGCAATGGGACGAAGCTTGAGGAGCTTTCTCTAATTCCAAGAACACGTTTGAGGAGCTTTCACCTCCCAAATACTCCTATCTTTAAGATGATGGGTCTTAATCCAAGTAGACCAGAGGTTATTAGAACCATGCACTAGATTCCACAAATGTCGAATCATTAGAGCTTTATTCCAAGAAACGAGATCCTTGATGCCAAGACCACCCTCATTTTTAGGAAGACATATATCAGCCCAAACAACTTTCGCCCCTTTACAATTCCCATCAACACCTTTCCACAAAAATGAGCAAAGCTTCTGCTCAATAATCCTCAAAACCTTTGAAGGAAGACAAAGGTGACTAGCCCAAAAGACTTGAATATTGGACAAAACCGAGATAATAAGTTGCAACCGACCCGCATATGAAAGAAAACGATTCATCCAAGAAGAAATTCTGGTCGAAACTTTAACCAAAAGAGGAGAGCAATCAAGATGACTTAACTTTGAAGAAATGATTGGAATCCCCAAATACCTGATAGGGAGCGATCCAATGGTATAGCCAAAAATATTGATGAGCTGCTGCCTACTGTCATTATGCACCCCAGAAAGAAAAATATTACTCTTGGTTGGATTAGCTTTGAGGCCCGAGAGAGAAGAGAAATCATCAAGAGACTTCTTGAGAATGGTAGCAGAAGGAGTAGAACCATGACAAAGCATAATAAGATCGTCCGCAAAACAAAGGTGAGATAGCTTAATCTTGTCACACTTCCAGTGAAATTTAAAGTGAGGGGAATCTTGAATGTGCTTGGCTAATAACTTAGTGAGAACCTCCATGACAATAACAAAGAGATAGGGAGACATAGGATCACCTTGACGTAGCCCCCTCTTACTATGAAAGAAACCAGCAAGCTCACCATTTATAGAAATAGAGAACTTAGGAGTTGTGATGCACGCCTTAACCCAGTTAATAACCTTCGAAGGAACATGAAAAACAGCAAGGGTCTCTAACAAGAAGTCCCATTCCACTGTATCAAAGGCCTTCATTAAATCCACCTTCAGAGAACACTTGGGAGAGCCATCATCTTTATGGTAATTCCTCATAAGCTCTTGGACAAGAAGGATATTATCACCAATCCGTCTTCCAGCCACAAAAGCTGATTACGGAGAGCTTATAATGTCAGGAAGGATGATCTTAATCCTATTTGCAATGATCTTCGCGATGATCTTATAAAAAGTATTGCAACAAGAGATCGGTCTAAAGTCCGTCATTCTAGAAGGATTTGGAACTTTAGGAACCAAAGCTAAGATCGTTGTATTGAGCTCTTTGAGAAGATGACCGGTTTGAAAAAATTCTTGAACATCATTGATCAAATCTCCACCAACTATATCCCACGTCTTTTGATCATGCTTATTGACTAATTGTTATGTTCTATGGTGTAATCCATCTAGTATTGTCATTCTAAGATCATTAGTTGATAATATTTAGAGTGGTAGTTGTTGAATTACCTATGCCATAGAACTAGTGTGCTTAATTGTGATCAATTGATAATATCCCTCTTCATTTTACCTTGCTCTTGCATAACCTTGCAAGAATTAGTTAGTTTAGTGTAACTTAGTTGTAGTTGATTAATTAAGATCTTAGTGTAATTTAATTGTAGTAACTTAGTGTTAATTACTTGTTTATTTAGTTGCTAATATAATTAGTTTAGATTAATTATTTGTCTTGTGATCGCATCTTTAATTTACCGTTATAATTAGAGATTACGTATCCGTGACATTAGGATACGCATAGCTGTAATTTTCCATCCTAGCCATCTTAGTTTAGATAATTGCTTGCCACCATCTCCTTTTATTTTCTTGCTTGTAATTAGTGTAAATAGTTTGACTATAACATAAGACGTAGAACCGACATCAAGTGTACCGTACCTCCCCGTGGAACGATACCCTTACTCGTAACCACTATACGTGGCCAACGATTCGTATACTTGCGAAAAGGGTAGAAATACACTCGCACGCACGTACCATCATTTACCGATAGTTATAAACTATCGTGTGTCCCGCGTGCGCCGATCAAGTTATTGGTGCCAAACCGTTATGTGCGCATCATGTTTTTGGCGCCGCTTCCGGGGAGAAGGCATAGTATACGTTTCGTAGGTCTAGTCTTTGTTTTAGTCATTTTTAGTAATTTTTGTTATTTTTAGTGTTCATAATCTACCTTGTTTGATTTGATCATGTGTTGTTTGGTTGTTTCAGATTTTAGATCAATATGGAAAGTGGTAATTCAGCATTGATTAGTCAATTGGCCGAATTGAATGGGAAAGTGGCAATTTTCATGTCACACTCTAGGTAGGCACCGGCACCAGCACCAGTTTATCCATCTTTGGGGTGGAATGGACACACGGACTTTGTTCCGCAAGGAGAGCCATGGTCGGGGATGCCAGAGGCACCATCCATGTATCTGTACGAACACTACAACAATCAAGCGAGCAATGATCAAGAATGGAACCACCAATGGGGAAACTTTGATGAAGAAGCATACCAACATACAGTTGACCAACGGCTACTTAACATAGAAGAATGCACAGAAAGGTGAAGAAGTCGGTTGGAACAATGTGTGAAGGGCTCCCAAGAAGAAACCAAGGATGAGCCACATCAACTCCACAAGGCAACCAACCCTTTCTCTTGTCTCACTGTTGAAGAAGAGCTAAGAATTGAAGAAGTGCTAAGGCAAGAAAAGGGAAGGAAAGAGGCGACTCAACTAGTCGAGTCCTCAAATAGCTCGGAAGGCGACCTTGGGGAAGTTTTACTCAAGTTCGAAAAAGAGCTAAGGCTAGAAAAGGAGGGAAAAGAAGTGGACTTGGTCCAGGAGATTGCGGAGTTGATAAGCATTAATGACTACATACTTAAGGCCGATATGCTTGAGAAGGAGAGAGACTTAGAAAAGAAGAAAGCACAAGAGCTCTCCATATTGGTGGAAGAACAAGAACAAGATTCCACTCGGAAAGCGAGAATGATGCAAATGGAAGCCGAAAGGAAGGACAAGGCATTGGAGGCTATGAGTGAGGAACTCATCAAGAAGGACAATGCCTTGAAGGTAGCACAAGTCATGATATGTGACTTCATCGTGGAGTCGGACAAAGCCAAACTTCCAATCAAGGCTTTGAAAAAGGAGGGGGCCAAGCAAAGATTGATACCGGACAGCCCTCGCACAAATAAAACACACAAACTAGTCGGTCTCACACAAGAACAAATGAAAATAGATTAACTAATTTTCCAAGGGATATAGATATCACCACCCTTAGTAAACTAGTAGAAACGGCTCACCACCAAGACTAATCAAAAGGGATACAGAAACACCACCCTCTTAACTAACCAAGGATACAGAACCAATGATAAACTCACCACTCTAAACAAATCCACCCAAGAGATACAGAGTTGAAAGATAAAATCTCAAAGAGATAATATTTTGAAATGCAATATTCATTAACTTACTTTTTACAAGGATAAAGGCTCATTATATAGCCTAATCATGGAACAACCCTCCATGCATAGGAAAAGGAACGAAAATAAAAGATAACAACACATTTCAAAGCATTTTAAACAAAGACATTAAAGATATTAAAGCTGGACTCTTCAAATCCCGCAACTGTTGACTGCTGAACCTTGAAAGTAAAAACACTGATAACTCCTTCTAGGAAACCTCAAACAATGTAATTCAATAGTGAAAATTGTAGTTAAGATGTTGAACTTTCCAAAGAAATAAAGCACATCAGCTAACTCATCTGGAATCAAAAGTTATGAAGTCACAAAAATACCCCTGCGAGCTGAATCTGATGCATAACAAACCATAGTGAGATTTTGGAATCTTTTTGCACCTTGATCATGAGTCATATAAATAGACACTCCCGTGTCAAACTCCCCTGGTTGAAAAATAACTCATCCTCGAGTTTTTATGGAGTTGTCTTTTTGATATCGGTTAAAAAACATCCCTTGCAATGGAAGTCGAAAAGGAACACAAAGCACCATAAACTTTCCAACCTTTGTAATTATGTCCATCCAATCACACCAATAAGATGAGATATATGAACCGATAATCAATTTCTGCAGAAACAAAAATGTTGGAGAGATACTCTTGGAGAAATGGACATGAGATTCATAAAAACAATCTTCAAAAATCGAATCCTTTGGTTTTAGTTCTTCAAACTCAGCATCATCATCAAAGATTGGTGGTTTATCAAAATTTATTTGAGGTTGAATAAATCTAATTTCATCATGATAAACCAACTGATGTGATTTGTCAATATGCTGAAAATCATTTATGTTTTCAATCTCATCAAAAGAATCACTCAAGCCACCGTTTTTGTATTCATCCCAAATAGGCTCGAGTTTGTCAAATGGATCATCATATGAATCACCATAAGAATGATCATTATCAAAAGTAGGAATTTTTGATGTAAAACAATAGAAATCCATACCTTCATGAAATAGACCATTTTGATTTACCGGATGAATTGATTGATTCTCGATGAGCTGTAAATGTTGCTGGAGTTTTTGGATTTGTTGCTTTAACTCATCAATCACAAATTGATCCAAACGCTGTTGGAGTTGATGGATTTGTTGTTTTAAATCATCAATAACAGCTTTTCTTCGTTGATCCACTCCTTTCCTTCGTTGATGGAATTGTGGACGACCAACCATGGATATAACAAGCAAAAGAAGAGCAACCTTGAGCTTTGATACCAATCTGGTGCCGGACAGCCCTAAACAATCTCCAATGTTATCAAACACACTCACGGACAGCCCACGCACAAGAGAAACACACAAACCAGTCCGTCTCACACAATAACAAATAAAGATAGATGAACTAATTTTCCAAGGGATACAGATATCACCACCCTTAGTAAAGTAGCATAAACGGCTCACCACCAAGATTAATCAAAAGGGATACAGAAACACCACCCTCTCAACTAACCAAGGATACAGAACCAAAGGGGAACTCACCATTCAATGGAAATCGACCAAAGAGATACAGAGTTGAAAGATAAAATAAACTGATACCGGACAGCCCTCGCACAAATAAAACACACAAACTAGTCGGTCTCATACAAGAACAAATGAAAATAGATTAACTAATTTTCCAAGGGATACAGATATCACCACCCTTAGTAAACTAGTAGAAACGACTCACCACCAAGACTAATCAAAAGGGATATAGAAACACCACCCTCTTAACTAACCAAGGATACAGAACCAATGATAAACTCACCACTCTAAAGGAATCCACCCAAGAGATACAGAGTTGAAAGATAAAATCTCAAAGAGATAATATTCTGAAATGCAATATTCATTAACTTACTTTTTACAAGGATAAAGGCTGATTATATAGCCTAATCATGGAACAACCCTCCATGCATAGGAAAAGGAATGAAAATAAAAGATAACAACACATTTCAAAGCATTTTAAACAAAGACATTAAAGATATTAAAGCTGGACTTTTCAAATCCCGCAATTGTTGACTGCTGAACCTTGAAAGTAAAAAGAGTAATAACTTCTTCTAGGAAACCTCAAACGATGCAATTCAATAGTGGAAAATGTAGTTAAGATGCTGGCCTTTCCAATTACATAAGGCACATCAGCCAGTTCTTCCGAAATCAGAAGTTATGAAGTCGCAAAACTGCCCCTCGGACATGATCTGCTGCTCAACAAATTAAAGTAAGAATTTGGAACCTTTTTGCACCTTGATCATGAGTCATGTAAATAGACACTCCTGTGTCAAACTCCCCTGGTTGAAAAACAACTCGTCCTCGAGTTTCTAAGGATTTGTCTTTTTGATATCGATTAAAAAACTTTCCTTGCGATGGAACTTGAAAAAGAAGACGATGCACCCTAAACTTTCCAACCTTTGTAATTATGTCCATCCAATCACACCAATAAGATGAAATATATGAACCTATAATCAATTTCTGCAGAAACAGAAATGTTGGAGAGATCCTCTTGGAGAACTGGACATGAGATTCATAAAAGCAATCTTCAAAAATGGAATCCTTAGGTTTTGGTTCTTCAAACTCAGCATCATCATCAAAGATTGGTTGTTTATCAAAATTTATTTGAGGTTGAATAAATCTGATTTCATCATGATAAACCAACTGATGTGATTTGTCAATATGCTGAAAATCATTTATGTTTCAATCTCATCAAAAGAATCACTCAAGCCACCGTTTTTGTATTCATCCCAAATAGGCTCGAGTTTGTCAAATGGATCATCATATGAATCACCATAAGAACCATCATTATCAAAAGTAGGAATTTCTGATGTAAAACAATAGAAATCCATACCTACATGAAATAGACCATTTTGATCCACCAGATGAATCGATTGGTTCTCGATGAGTTGCAAACGCTGCTGTAGCTGTTGTATTTGTTGCTTTAACTCGTCAATAATGAATTGATCCAAATGCTGCTGGAGTTGATGGATTTGCTGTTTTGAATCATCAATAACAGCTTTTCTTCGTTGATCCACTCCTTTCCTTCGTTGCTGGAGTTGTGGATGACCAGCCATGGATATAACAAGCAAAAGAAGAGCAACCTTGAGGTCTGATACCAAACTGATACCGGACAGCCCTCGCACAAATAAAACACACAAACTAGTCAGTCTCACACAAGAACAAATGAAAATAGATTAACTAATTTTCCAAGGGATACAGATATCACCACCCTTAGTAAACTAGTAGAAACGGCTCACCACCAAGACTAATCAAAAGGGATACAGAAACACCACCCTCTTAACTAACCAAGGATACAGAACCAATGATAAACTCACCACACTAAAGGAATCCACCCAAGAGATACAGAGTTGAAAGATAAAATCTCAAAGAGATAATATTCTGAAATGCAATATTCATTAACTTACTTTTTACAAGGATAAAGGCTCATTATATAGCCTAATAATGGAACAACCCTCCATGCATAGGAAAAGGAACGAAAATAAAAGATAACAACACATTTCAAAGCATTTTAAACAAAGACATTAAAGATATTAAAGCTGGACTCTTCAAATCCGGCAATTGTTGACTGCTGAACCTTGAAAGTAAAAACACTGATAACTCCTTCTAGGAAACCTCAAACGATGCAATTCAATAGTGGAAATTGTAGTTAAGACGTTGAACTTTCCAAAGAAATAAAGCACATTAGCTAACTTATCTGGAATCAAAAGTTATGAAGTCACAAAAATACCCCGGCGAGCTGAATCTGATGCATAACAAACCATAGTGAGATTTTGGAATCTTTTTGCACCTTGATCATGAGTCATGTAAATAGACACTCCCGTGTCAAAGATCAACCAAGAAGCCCCGCACTACCCAAAGTGGAGCAAGCCTTTCGAAGGTTGCCCACAAGCAAGCCGAAGCAACGGCGGAAGACAACAAAGGTAGTCTTTCTAACTTTGCTCCTACATGCTATTTTTGCTATATTAGGGGACACAAAAAAGCACAATGTGCTAAATATGTTGAATATTGCAAAAATAGAAGCATGCTTAGGAAAAAAGTGAGAAAGGTTAGGAAAGCTTGGGTCCGTAAGGACAAGCTAGGCCAATCCAAGGAGTTTCCTTTCGTTGCAAGGAATGATACACCTAGTGGTAAGGTGTGGGTAGTGAAAAACCATGATGAAAGTCATGTTCAATTGAAAATGCCTTCGAACTTCCATACATTGCATGATAAGTTTTCGAGTGAATTACATGTTTCATTACACGTATGAACAGTTTAATGTATGCTTGCATGTGAATGTGCTATTGCTTCTAGAGGAAGCTCATTTTTAGGTATTTTGTTAGTTTTTAGGTTTGGTTTTGTTTTGTTTTTAGAGTCTTGAGTCTCTTAATTATCCACTCGCTATATTGCAAACGTGCTATGAGATGCATGTAAAAAGATAGGTTGGGGGTTTAGTCTCCTTACTTATAAACTTGTATAGCATATGCTTGTGGTGTTTTTGGTGTGAATTTTGTGTGTGCAGGCCATGGAATCAAGAGAAGAGATTAGGCTTGGAATGCCTACCGCGGGATGAGGCCGCGGGAATATGCCCGCCCAACAAAGCCGCGGGGTTCTCTTGAACCCTTGCGCAAGGCATATCCGTTGGAAAGTGCCCGCCGTGCTGCATTCATGAACTCGCGGGAAAGCTCTAAGACACCTCTGCGACTTCATAACCGCGGGACAAAGCCCGCTGGCTAGAAGGCACAAAGCCGCGGCATTCTCTGGAAGAACCACCGCGAGACTCATCCGCGGGAAAGAAGCCGCAGACCAGAAGATAAGGAACCCGCAGAGTTCACCGCGACTTCAGATCCGTAGGAAAGATCCCGTTGCACAGAATGTGTGAAGCCGCAGAAGATTCCAGAGGGTTGTCTGCGACTTCGTGTCGTGGGAATGAACCCGCAGGAACAAGGGAGCAAAGCCCGCATACCTCCGCAACTCCAAATCCGCGGAAACACACCAAACCACGAAGCCACACCATCCTACGAATGCGAAATTGAAGGTCCAATCTCTTACTTTTAAGCTTTTACTTCAAGTTGATATGTTTTGCTTAGCTTAAGAGTGTGAATTGGTTGTTTTTGCCTAGTGACTAGGATTGGTTGTTGTGATATGATTTGATATGAACCTCACCAAGAGTAGTGAGACCCGGAACCAATATATGGTAACGAAGGATCGTTTTCTAATTCAAGTTTATAAAAACAAAGAAAATAAAGGACCGTGACCCATTATCTATATGGAGATAAGAACCAACGGTATCAAGAAGGTTGTAGACGCCACACTCAAGAACAAGAAAGAAGGTGAGTGATAAGTCAAGGTTTGAACGCCACAAGGTAGAACCTTGATAAGTTAATAGTTCAATGAAGAACCAAGAGAAAAAGTTCTCACAAATAATATTTTATTCAAAGTCTAATCTCATATTACATCGATTCGTCCCTTATAAACTGAAACCCTAAAACCTAAAAAGGAAATAAATATTTGGCAATTAATGTCTTACAATCAGGAAAATAAATGGGCAATTAATGCCTTACAATCAGGAAAGAAATTAAAATTAAAACATGCAATTAGTTGACTTGCTCCCTATTTAGAAGGATAAATTTTGAAACAAATCAGCCTTTTAATTTGGGAAACGAATCAATTCATTATTCTTTGGAAACTAAAAAGGATAAAGCTGAAATTCGGACTCCTCAGCTCAAGTCTTCGCGCAACAAAGTAGATGGCCGATGTTGGGCCTGTTGTAATCTTTTACGGATGCCAGAGTCTTCATAACATCTGTAGGAATCGTCTTGGACTTTCCGAAAACATATTATAATAGACGATCTGACTTCAGATGCTCTCTGTAGAGGCCCACGAAGTTCAGCTCGGATTTGGGCCGAACTTGAACTTCAGCAACTCAGAATCAGCCCATCATTAATTGCTTCTTTGATCCTCTTGGCCCCTTGTAATTGGCCCAACCGGAACATGCAATTGATCCTTTGTTGATGCTTATTGATTCTCATCATTCCCCCTCTCTTCAAAAGGATTCGTCCTCGAATCTTCACCGTAACGTTGTTGATAGCCTGCGACACTTCATCAAAGTCCTGAAAAAGAGAAACAAGAACACGAGGCCAAGAAGTTGGCTGATTTGAAAATAATGCCTTTTTGATCTCACTCTTTTTTGCATAGAAGTTCATTTGTTTTCTCTCTTTTTTTTTCTCATCAGCCGAGATTTCTTTTTTTGCTGTTTCAATCTCTCTTTCTTTTGAACTCTCACTCTCATTTTTTACATCTCTCTTTTCTTTTAACCTCACTTGATCTTCATATACTTGTATTGGGGTTAAGGGTACAAGAGTGATTCGTTTTTTATTGAGTACAAATGAGTATCTATTTGTATAACCATCATGAGTTACACGCCTATCAAACTGCCATGGTCGCCCCAAAAGGATATGGTTTGCATGCATTGGTACCACATCACACAAGACTTCATCTTTGTACTTCCCAATGGAAAAAGACACCAACACCTGTTTAGTCACCTTGATTTCTTCACTATCATTTAACCATTGTAGCTTATAAGGTTTTGGGTGCTTTAAAGTGGCCAAATTCTGTTTTTCCACCAAACTAGTGCTAGCCAAATTAGTACAACTCCCCCCATCAATTATCATGCTACATACCTTATCATTAACATGGCATCGAGTGTGAAAGACATTGTCACGTTGTACCTCATCATCTTCCTTTGCTTGAGCACTAAGAGATCTTCTTGCGACCAAAAGGTCTCCATGTTTGTGATCTTTGGAAGGTTCGGCCTTGGCCTTAAAACTAGGTTGGTCATCCCTCTTGTTCCAATTCAGTTCCCATGATTAAAAAGAACCCGAATGTTGCCCAACTCGTGTGGAACCCTTCTTCTTCAATTGTTGATCCAACCTCATCTCCAACTGATCAAACTTTTGATCCAAGAACATTAAGAAAAGTTTGAAATCGATCTTTTCTGGTACATCGGTAGACATTTTTTATTTTTTTATTTTTTTTTTGTAATGGATCTGATCAAACCTTTTCTTTTTTTTTTGTAACAGATCTAATCAATCTTTTTTTTTTTTTTTTGCAACGGATCTGATTAACTTTTTTTTTTTTTTTTGAATCGGAATCTGATCAAACTTTTTTTTTTTTTTTGTAACGGATCTGATCAACTCTTTTTTTTTTTTTTGATCAAACGAAAAAAAAGAAAAAAAGAAATAATAAAAAAAAAAGGGATAGATCAAACCTGATTTAGAAGCCTAAGCTCTGATACCAACTGATATGAACCTCACCAAGAGTAGTGAGACCCGGAACCAATATATGGTAACGAAGGATCGTTTTCTAATTCAAGTTTATAAAAACAAAGAAAATAAAGGACCGTGACCCATTATCTATATGGAGATAAGAACCAACGGTATCAAGAAGGTTGTAGACGCCACACTCAAGAACAAGAAAGAAGGTGAGTGATAAGTCAAGGTTTGAACGCCACAAGGTAGAACCTTGATAAGTTCATAGTTCAATGAAGAACCAAGAGAAAAAGTTCTCACAAATAATATTTTATTCAAAGTCTAATCTCATATTACATCGATTCGTCCCTTATAAACTGAAACCCTAAAACCTAAAAAGGAAATAAATATTTGGCAATTAATGCCTTACAATCAGGAAAATAAATGGGCAATTAATGCCTTACAATTAGGAAAGAAATTAAAATTAAAACATGCAATTAGTTGACTTGCTCCCTATTTGGAAGGATAAATTTTGAAACAAATCAGCCTTTTAATTTGGGAAACAAATCAACTCATTATTCTTTGGAAACTAAAAAGGATAAAGCTGAAATTCGGACTCCTCAGCTCAAGTCTTCGCGCAACAAAGTAGATGGCCGATTTTGGGCCTGTTGTGATCTTTTACGGATGCCAGAGTCTTCATAACATCTGTAGGGCTCATCTTGGGATTTCCAAAAACATATTATAATAGACGATCCGACTTCAGATGCTTTCTGTAGAGGCCCACGAAGTTCAGCTCGGATTTGGGCCGAACTTGAACTTCAGCAACTCAGAATCAGCCCATCATTAATTGCTTCTTTGATCCTCTTGGCCCCTTGTAATCGGCCCAACCGGAACATGCAATTGATCCTTTGGTGATGCTTATTGATTCTCATCATGATTAGTGGTGGATACTTAGGATTGTATATATGTTTACATGTTAGTTGTAGATATTAGGATTGTTTATATATGATATTGTTGTATTTTTTGTGTTTGTTTTTGAGTTATTTTTCAAAACTTGTGAAGATGCCCTGTTTTGAAATTTTGAGGTGAAATGTTTCTTAAAAACTGTACTAATCGGTGAAAAAATAAATTTTTCTGCCCACGCTGCGTTCATCGGTTTTTTGATACGGTTCCAACGGTATAAAGAACGTAAAGTTCTGGGTGGCAGTTTAAAAGTTATGAGTATTTCTTCGACCACCCCTGTTTTCAAAATTTCTGCACGTGACCTGTTTTCAACGTCTGTTTTCACACTTTTACAAATTTAATTTTAAAATGTTTTCTTCATTAAAAGTGTTCATTTGCATGTCTATATTCTTGTGTAAAAATATGAGCAAGTTGTATGGAATATCTTTGAAATTATGCATGGAAAAGCAGACGTTGTTCGAATTTCAAAAGTAGACAGTTTTTCTTGAAATGTTTTCCTCTATTTTTAGAAACTTCTTCACATGGTATTTTTGTTATTTTTGTTTTTAATTATGTTTATTTGTACATATGTGTTAGTATGTTTGTGTCCGGATTTCCAAATCATGAACTCTTTGTCCATGTGCTTCAATTTTTCAACATTGAGGACAATGTCGAGTTTAGGTTTGGCGGTGTGGACACATATGTGTCTTTTTCGTGTTTTGTGTTGTGAATATTGTGTTTTTGTTTTTGTGTCAAAAATTTTCAAATCTCTGAAAAATTTTGTCAAAATTTTGTGTTTTGGTAGTTGTTTACTTGTGTATACCAATAGGAACATGTCATACTATGCTTTGAAATCTAAGTCATGACTAGTATGTATGCCATCTAAGTTGTTGCACCACTATAAATATGCTTGTTCAGTGCCAATACTTGGATGTTGAGGTAAATGAATCTTAGACTTGTTGTTCCTAGGAGAATTGTGAAGACTACCCGTGTGAGACATTGAGCCTTAACGATCATTTGAGAGGGTATTCTATTCTTCTCATTAATAAGCACTCTTCAAAGCTAGGATTGCATTGAGATCTCATTCACATAGCATTTAGTATTGATTACCAATGAACATGAAAATTGTGGACTGCTTGTGCGACTTGTATTCCCTTGTTAGGAAGTCTGGTAGATATGATTATAGGCATGTGTGCGCTTAACTCCATTACCCAAACACTGTCCTTATGAATGTGTGCTCCAATTGCCAAATTTGAGGCCAAACACAAACCATTCATTTCATCACCACATATATCCATACACATCATTCACATTAAATCTTTAGTTGTTGATCATAGTCTTGCATAAGTTATAAATGCAATTGATTAGCTCAATCTGTAAATAGCGTGTACTCAGGCGATGATAGATAATGTGCAATATAGAGGCTAAATTGTAAAAGTGTTAAAAATAAAAATGCTTAAAGCCTTAGTACCTAATTGACTAAATACTCGAATTGGGTACCAATTAGCACAATCATCAAAATGTTAATCTTAGCCTAGACGCTTGTAGACATATGAATAATGAGCTAGTAGAATATCATTGTTAATTTGATCAACATCTTTAAATTTCCATTAAATTCATTCCATTCATCAAAAAAATCACCCATGGCCCCATTACAACCAAAGGGAAGCCCTATGATGAGAATCAATAAGCATCACCAAAGGATCAATTGCATGTTTCGGTTGGGCCAATTACAAGGGGCCAAGAGGATCAAAGAAGCATTTAATGATGGGCTGATTCTGAGTTGCTGAAGTCCAAGTTCGGCCCAAATCCGAGCTGAACTTCGTGGGCCTCTACAGAGAGCATCTGAGGTTGGATCGTCTATTATAATATGTTTCCGGAAATCCCAAGATGAGCCCTACAGATGTTATGAAGACTTCGTCCTCTGTAACAGTCCACAACCGGCCCAAATTCGGACATCTATCTTGTTGCACGAAGACTTGAGCTGAGGAGTCCGAATTTCAGCTTTTTCCTTTTTTTAGTTTCCAAAGAATAATGAGCTGATTTGTTTCCTAAATTAAAGGGCTGATTTGTTTCCAAATTTAGCCTTCCAAATAAGGAGCAAGTCAACTAATTGCATGTTTTAATCTTTATTTTCTTTCCTGTTTATAAGGCAATAATTGCCCATTTTAGTTTCCTGATTGTAAGACATTAATTGCCGAATATTTTATTTCCTTTATCTTTCTTTCTAGGGTTTAGATATTTTTAGTATTTAAGGGACGTATTGATGTATTATTTGACAGATTAGACTTTGAATAAAATATTATTTGTGAGAACTTTTTCTCTTGGTTCTTCATTGAACTATGAACTTATCAAGGTTCTACCTTGTGGCGTTCAAACATTGACTTATCACTCACCTTCTTTCTTGTTCTTGAGTGTGGCGTCTACAACCTTCTTGATACCGTTGGTTCTTATCTCCATATAGATAATGGGTCACGGTCCTTTATTTTCTTTGTTTTTATAAACTTGAATTAGAAAACGATCATTTGTTACCATATATTGGTTACGGGTCTCACTACTCTTGGTGAAGTTCATATCATTTGGTATCAGAGCTTCGGCCTCTAACATCAGGTTTAATCTATCTTTGTTATTCTTCTTCTTTGATTTCGTTGATCACAAAAAAAAAAAAAAAAAAAAAAAAAAAAAAAAAAAAAGACCTTACTGAATTTCGTTTTGATTAAGTCAAAAAAAAAAAAAATGTCTGACGATGTACAACGTGACAATGTTTTTTACACCCGATGTCATGTTAATGATAAGGTATGTAGCATGATTATTGATGGGGGGAGTTGTACTAATATGGCTAGCACTAGTTTGGTGGAAAAACTGAATTTGGCCACTTTGAAGCACCCAAAACCTTATAATCTACAATGGTTGAATGATAGTGGGGAGATAAAGGTGACTAAACAGGTGTTGGTATCTTTTTCTTTTGGAAATTACAAAGATGAAGTCTTGTGTGATGTGGTTCCAATGCATGTGACCCATATCCTTTTGGGGCGACCATGGCAGTTTGATAGGCGTGTAACTCATGATGGTTATACAAATAGATACTCCTTTGTACTCAATAAAAAGCGAATCACTCTTGTACCCTTAACCCCAATACAAGTGTATGAAGATTAAGTGAGGTTGAATACAGAGAAAGATGTAAAAAAAGAAAGTGAGAGTTCAAAAGAAAGAGAGACAAAAGAAAGAGAGATCGAAACAGCAAAAAAAGAAAAAAAGAGTGAAAAAGAAACAGAAAATTATGCTATTGAGGAAAAAAAGAGCGAAAAAGAAACAAGAATTTTTGTGACTGAGGAAAAAAAGAGTGAAAAAGAAACAGAATTTTTTGCTCATGAGGAAAAAAAGAGTGAAAAGGAAACAGAATTTTTCACTAATGAGGAAAAAAAAAAAGAGATCAAAAAGGCATTGTTTTCAAAACAGCCAACTTCTTGGCCTAGTGTTCTTGTTTCTCTTTTGCAGTGTTTTGATGAAGTGTCACAGGCTATCAACAATATTACGGTGAAGATTCGAGGACGAATCCTTTTGAAGAGAGGGGGAATGATGAGAATCAATAAGCATCACCAAAGGAACAATTGCATGTTTTGGTTGGGCCAATTACAAGGGGCCAAGAGGATCAAAGAAGCATTTAATGATGGGCTGATTCTGAGTTGCTGAAGTCCAAGTTCGGCCCAAATCTGAGCTGAACTTCGTGGGCCTCTACAGAGAGCATCTGAGGTCGGATCGTCTATTATAATATGTTTCCGGAAAGCCCAAGACGATCCCTACAGATGTTATGAAGACTTCGTCCTCCGTAACAGTCCACAACCGGCCCAAATTCAGACATCTATCGTGTTGCACGAAGACTTGAGCTGAGGAGTCCAAATTTCAGCTTTTTCCTTTTTTTAGTTTCCAAAGAATAATGAGCTGATTTGTTTCCAAATTTAGCCTTCCAAATAAGGAGCAAGTCAACTAATTGCATGTTTTAATCTTTATTTTCTTTCCTGTTTGTAAGGCAATAATTGCCCATTTTAGTTTCTTGATTGTAAGACATTAATTGCCGAATATTTTATTTCCTTTATCTTTCTTTCTAGGGTTTAGATATTTTTAGTATTTAAGGGACGTATTGATGTATTATTTGACAGATTAGACTTTGAATAAAATATTATTTGTGAGAACTTTTTCTCTTGGTTCTTCATTGAACTATGAACTTATCAAGGTTCTACCTTGTGGCATTCAAACCTTGACTTATCACTCACCTTCTTTCTTGTTCTTGAGTGTGGCGTCTACAACCTTCTTGATACCGTTGGTTCTTATCTCCATATAGATAATGGGTCACGGTCCTTTATTTTCTTTGTTTTTATAAACTTGAATTAGAAAACGATCATTTGTTACCATATATTGGTTACGGGTCTCACTACTCTTGGTGAGGTTCATATCACCCTAGCTGATCTTTTAGAAGTCTAGCTTGGGAATGTGAGTCAAAACATGTTCTCTCCACATTCTTGGTGCATCAATTCATTCATGAGATCATTTATTTTAAAAGTGCGTTGTTTTATATATTCACATGCGTTGAATTCGAATTTTATGTACATATCTTCCTAGAATGCATGTGGTTGATGAGAGATTGCCTAAGACTCTGAGAAAAGAAAGAGCTGAATCTGTGAGATATAGAAGTCAAGGCGAATTCAACCCTAGGCGATTAGTTTATTGATTAATAGACCGAAGACATCCCGAGTGTTGGCAAACTGGCATTGTGTGTTGTTTTAATGAAATGGAATTTTACTAGTCTTAATTTAAGATGCTTAGCTTGCATGAAGTTTTTGTTTGTATGTATATTGTTGTATCTCTTTGTTGAAATTCAGAGTTGCGTTTGTGGGTATCGTATCTGGTAAACCCTCAGGAGACTTCACTCCTCCTACTAAGGGCACCTAGAGGTTTAAAAGGCTTGTGGCA
The DNA here is from genome assembly GCA_008009225.1 of Acer yangbiense. NCBI lineage: Eukaryota > Viridiplantae > Streptophyta > Magnoliopsida > Sapindales > Sapindaceae > Acer > Acer yangbiense. Next base: position 38,285,512 of record CM017768.1, read on the forward strand.
CGTTCTAAGTGTCATCGTTTCTCCCACGAAAGTGGACTAGCTTAGTTTATGTTTAATTTTACTTAGTATGTTTTGTTTATATTTTTGTTTTATTTTGCTCGAGGACGAGCAAAAGTTAGGTTTAGGGGTCTGATCGCGATTCAAATGTTCACATTTAGCGCTTCCTTTTCCTATCTTTTGTATTCGTTTCAGAGCATTTTTGTGTATTTAATAGGGTGTAAATAAGTGTTTCAGGTAATTAGAGGAATTCAGGGGCATTGTGGTAATTATGGAGAAATCAGGGGCTAAAGTGCAATATTCGGAGAAATATTGACCATTCCGTGAATAGGGGAAAGCTCAGGGGTGCAAACTGTAAAATGCCGCGCAAAGCATAGCAGAGCGCCACGTCACCAGCGTTGAACGACGCCGTTTTGGCGCCTGCTGCGTCACGCTGATGTCAAGTCGTCTTCAAGCTCCAATGAGTCAGCTCGACCCGGTTCAGACCCGACGACCCGGTCGTGACCCGGCCATTTCTGACCACTTTCCAGCGGTTTTTCCGGTGATTTCCTGCCTAGATCGGTAGCCCTCTTCTCGGCGGTCATGATGGACCCACTTTGGGCATTCCATGCACAAGTTTTGCCTCCCATCCAAGTCCACCAAACTCCATTGATGGTGCAAGCTTCAAGCTCACTTCCAGCGGGTTCTTGGCCGCCCAAACTCGTCCAAAACCATTGGAACTCCGTGGTTTCATGCATTGGGAACAAGCCAGTGGTCCAGAAGGTCAGAACTTGCGGCCAAACTCTAATTTTCCACCGCGAGTTTCGACAGCGGGAATGAACCCGCGAAACTGGGTTTCTGAACCCGCCGGAACAACCGACCTTGGAGTTTTCCACGTCCAAACCTTCCCAAAACAGTTCCCTATATATATTCATCCACTTGTAACCTAAAACACTCTCTCTAATATCCAAACATAAACCCTAAACTAGTTTACAATAGCTTAAATTATCCTAGAATAGCTTAGATAATCTAGAAACTCAATACTTGTTGCATGTGAGCTTCATAGCTTGAAGGAGTGGAATTAGAGCTTCATTGAAGAACAAGAAGTTTACCATCTTATGGTTACTTCTTATCTCTAACTTCTTTTCCATTATTTGTGATTCATGTAACATGTATGTGTAATATACTCTCTATGTTGAGGGATTGGTTTTCATAAGACTGTATGTTGTAATTGATTGATCTCTATATTTATTAGCTATTGAATGTTGAATTGAGTTAAATTGAATGGATGTATGTTGTTGATTGACGAATTAGTAACATGTATCTTGATTGATAACATTTGATTGGCTATATTGGAGAAGACTTAGTTAGTAAGTACATGATCATGCTTCTTGACTAATTCTTATGTTTTAGGGTGTAATCCATCTAGTATTGTCATTCTAAGATCATTAGTTGATAATATTTAGAGTGGTAGTTGTTGAATTACCTATGCCATAGAACTAGTGTGCTTAATTGTGATCAATTGATAATATCCCTCTTCATTTATCCTTGCTCTTGCATAACCTTGCAAGAATTAGTTAGTTTAGTTAGTTGTAGTTAAGTTAGTGTAACTTAGTTGTAGTTGATTAATTAAGATCTTAGTGTAATTTAATTGTAGTAACTTAGTGTTAATTACTTGTTTATTTAGTTGCTAATATAATTAGTTTAGATTAATTATTTGTCTTGTGATTGCATCTTTAATTTACCGTTGTAATTAGAGATTACGTATCCGTGACCGTAGGATACGCATAGCTGTAATTTTCCATCCTAGCCATCTTAGTTTAGATAATTGCTTGCCACCATCTCCTTTTATTTTCTTGCTTGTAATTAGTGTAAATAGTTTGACTATAACATAAGACGTAGAACCGACATCAAGTGTACCGTACCTCCCCGTGGAACGATACCCTTACTCATAACCACTATACGTGGCCAACGATTCGTATACTTGCGAAAAGGGTAGAAATACACTCGCACACACGTACCATCATTTACCGATAGTTATAGAACTATTGTGTGTCCCGCATGTGCCGATCAAGTTATTGGTGCCAAACCGTTACGTGCGCATCAAGTTTTTGGCGCCGCTGCCGGGGAGAAGGCATAGTATACGTTTCGTAGGTCTAGTCTTTGTTTTAGTCATTTTTAGTCATTTTTGTTTTTTTTTATTTTTTTATTTTTAGTGTTCATAATCTACCTTGTTCGATTTGATCGTGTGTTGTTTGGTTGTTTCAGATTTTAGATCAATATGGAAAATGGTAATTCAGCATTGATTAGTCAATTGGCCGAATTGAATGGGAAAGTGGCAATTTTCATGTCACACTCTAGGTAGGCACCGGCACCAGTTTATCAATCTTTGGGGTGGAATGGACACACAGACTTTGTTCCGCAAGGAGAGCCATGGTCGGGGATGCCAGAGGTACCATCCATGTATCTGTATGAACACTACAACAATCAAGCGAGCAACGATCAAGAATGGAACCACCAATAGGGAAACTTTGATGAAGAAGCATACCAACATGCAGTTGATGGTCAGATTAGACCAAATTGCTTTCATTACATTAAAATATGTAGAGTTAAAAGCATGATTCAAAAGAAAAAGAGTAGAGCCAAGATGCATGTTCCTAGAATGAGAGAACTAATTTGCATGATCCTAGGACATCTAGAGCCCATGTACCATTGACCACTAGGAAAGAAAGTGTTTCATCTAGGTGGATTAAAAGAGATGAATACTTTTGTAATGTTGCTCAAATTGCCTTGAAGGCAAATTCTTTTAATTTTTGGTACTTAGATAGTGGGTGCTCTAGGCAGGAGGAAGGAGGATATGTCACCTTTAGTGATGGATCCAAAAAGAGAGCTGTAGGGAAAGGAAACATTTTCATTCCCGGATTACCCTCCTTGTCCAATGCTTTATATGTTGATGGCTTGAAAGAAAATTTGATAAGCATTTCTCATCTTAGTGATTAATGATTTTCCGTTTTGTTTAGCAAAGATGATTTCTCTATCCTAAAGCCTGATAGACAAACCTTGTTGAAAGGTATGAGATGTAGCGACAATTGCTATTGTCTTGAAGCTAGAATAGTCTCAAACAATGTGTCCAAGGATAAGCAAATTGAGTTGTGGCATGAAAGGCTTGACCACATGAACTATCGGGATTTATGAATCTTAGATAAGTTTAATGTTGTGCGTGGCCTTCCCAAGCTAGGGAAGAAAGTCAATGGTGTTTGTGGACCTTGCCAACAAGGAAAACAAACCAAGAGCATACACAAAGAGGGCAAGTATCTCTCCACCAAGGAGCCCATAGAGCTTCTCCACATGGATCTTATGGGTCCTATGCAAACCGAGAGTTTAGGTGGAAAGAGATACATTTTTGTTTTTGTAGATGATTTCTCTAGGTTCACGTGGAAAGAGAAACGTGGACTTTTGATAAGTTTAAAATACTTTGCACTAAACTTCAAAATGAAGAAGACTCTAACATTAAAAGTATTAAACGGATTAGAAGTGATCATGGGAGAGAGTTTGAGATGCCTACTTTGAAAGCTATTGCAATAGCTTAGGCATCTCCCATGAGTTTTCGGCTCCTAGGACACCTCAACAAAATGAAGTTGTTGAGAGAAAGAATAGGGTCTTTTAAGAGATGACCCGTGTGATGTTGCTTAGCAGCAATGTCCCTAGGAATCCATGGGCTGAAGCCGTCAATACGGCTTACTATATAGGAAATAGAATCTTCCTAAGGTCCGGTACTAGGCGAACCTCCTAGGAGTTATAGAGAGGTAGAAAGCAAAATGTTAGCTACTTCCACTCTTTTGGAAGCAAGTGCTACATTTTAAATAACTGTGATCAAATTGGCAAGTTTGATGCTAAGAGTGATGAGGGTATCTTTATTGGCTATACCTTAAATAGTAAAGCCTATAGAGTTTTCAACTTGAAGACTCGGAACGTCATGAAATCATCAAATGTTGTCATTGATGATAATATGCTCAACTCTAGTGACCATAAGGAGGAGATTGTTGTAGTAGATGATTCTCCCTTATAGAAGGTTGTGGAGACCCCTACTGTTGGGACGTCTGACCTTGATGAAGAGCACACACAACCTCTTAATAGAGTTCCTCTCTTGAACTCTAAAGAACCCGTTTCATGGGTTAGACACCTCTATAACAAAGATGATGTTATAGGAGATATGAATGAGGGTATTAGGACTAGGCCTCAAATAGCTAATCTAATTAGCTACACATGCTACACCTTTCAAATTGAACCCAAAAAGGTTGATGAAGCCTTAAATGATGATTTTTGTGTTTTTTTCATGCAAGAAGAGCTAAACCAATTTGAAAGGAATGAGGTTTGGACTCTAGTTCCTAGGCCTAAGAACACTAATGTCATAGGCACTAAATGGATATATAGGAACAAATCCGATGAGGATGGCAACATAGTGCGTAACAAGGCTAGACTCGTTGCACAAGGGTACTCTCAAATTGAGGGTATTGACTTTGAGGAGACATTTGCTCCCATTACCCGTCTAGAGTCCATTAGGCTTCTCTCAATGAATAATTAGGGTTGGCCGAATTCTACATATAGAATATATAGAGTGGCCGAATTCTTGCTCTAAAATTACTAGGGTTGGCTGAATTATTGCTTTAGGTAGGATTACTTGTCTTTGGCCGAAATCCTCTCACAAGGAGGATTTGTGTTTCCATCAAAAACTCATATCTATCTTTAGAATTCAAACCCTAATCCAACTCTTTAGTGTATTATTAAATTGTGACTATATCAAAGACTTCCTAATTTGACTAGATAAATAAATTCCTTTTATTTATCTACTTACCAAATAAAGTCTTTGATGCTTATCATACTAAGAGACCTACTCCTAGTTAGAAAAAGATTTTGACTTTTAATTAATTAATTAATTAACTTCTGTTTAATTAAATAATAAAATAAAACAATATATTAGGCCAATTACTTAGCTTTGCCGCCCATAAAAAAAAACATGAGCTATACATTGTTTTTTTTTTTTTTTTCTATTTTATTAAATCCATTAGATCTTAATAAAAAGTCCACATGTGAACTAAACTCATTCTTACTAAAAGAAACAAGTCCACATGCCTTAATACAATTCTAGATGGACCCATAAATTAGTCCTGTAGAATATATCAAGTGATCCATGCAAGTCTGTGTGGATTGGGGATCTTAGCGGGCTATTTAAATTTAAGCTTCAATAAACATAACTTAATCACAATCAACAAATGATTCACTTAGGTTCTATCTATTAATTTTAGTTCATTCCACTAAAGAACTAAAATTGCACTCTTAAATAAAGATAGAATAAGTAAATGTTTCTCATTCATACCCTAGACAATCTTATTGGAGATAGTGTATCTTTGTGAAAAATATCAGTAATCGTCAAGAGCTCATAGATCGCCTATAGCTCTCCTAGTTACCATATTTACTCATATGACCACATTTAGAACTTGGATATTTTGACTTGTCCAGAAGCCATGTTTCAATAGACACTATTGAAAACTTAACGTTAAGATTTAATATCCAATACCTCAAAATATCCATATGATGATATTTTACTCTCATTTAATAAATGGAGCCACGATGTCCATATCTGTAAATGAAGTCCTCTATCGATTAGCAAATGAATACCACCAAACTATCGAGGATAGACTATGCTATATGATTATACTCATTGATAGCTGAAATGATAACACTTGTAACCATAAGTCCATCATTTATCTCAGGATTAAGATAGACTCTCCGATTGTCCTCATAATGAAAAACTTTATCCACTGACGGTTTCTAGATAAAATATTTCATTATGATCCTATTCAATGCACCTAGTGCACTAGATTCTTTTACTCAAAGACACTTTGATGATTTTAGACTCATCATAACATATTTGATCCTACTCAAATGCTAGCAAAAGAATCTACAACTTTAACAAGGTAAAGATGCCCAACCTTTATCTTATGTTGTGAATATTATTCAAGACTAACTAAAGAATTGTGTCTACCTCATACATATCCAGATGTACGAACGATTCTTTATTTCTCATAGTCTTTTGACCTTATGATTATTTACTTTAGACAATTATAATAATTAAACTATAAATGCTATGAGATTTGTTAAAACAGAAATCACTGTATTAATATGAAATGATTGTCAAAAACAATATTACACTCTTGCTATTGAGCATAATCCTAACAATCTGCTGGCTACTCCTACAGCGAAGTAGATGTCCGGTCTTGTGCATAACATAGCATACATGAGACTACCTACTGCTGATGCGTAGGGAACACGTCTCATATCCTCAACTTCTTGAAGTGTCTTAGGACACTGTTCCTTAGACAAGTGAACTCCATGTCAGGAAGGTAAATTACCTTTCTTGGAGTTCTGTATCGAAAATCACACAAGAATCTTGTTGATATACGATGCTTGAGACAATGCTGTGAGTTTATTCTTACGATCACTTATAAGTTGTGTAAGTTCCTCACTTTTTGATTGGCTTATTTCATTGACAAAATCAAAATGGGGTTCAAATATGTGAGGGTAGCTTAGGATTGAAGAAATCCTCATCAAATGTCAAAGGACCTCATTGTCGACATCAAGTGCTTCAAGGAAGGTAGCCTACTTGTCTTGACTCTTAATTGAAGAGATTTAGAAAGCACACACACACATCTCATGCATTTACATGTCTTATACTTTGTTGAGTGTTTCTTGTTGGTGCACATTCTCTTTTCAAGCATGATCTCTCTATTGTATCTTATTTGATCATTGCCATGCTTTTTGATCTTGAAGTGTTGATTGAAAAATTGCTGTTGACCGTTCCAATGACCGTTGCGATTTTCTACAGCGGTAGGCACATCGCTCTCATGGTCAAAGCGCATCGCCTTCATGACCATTGTGATTTTCTGCAATGGTAGTGACAGCGGTCTCTTGGTCAAACCTTAGCACTGTGGCTTTCACAGCGTGATATGAACCTCACCAAGAGTAGTGAGACCCAGAACCAATATATGGTAGCAAGGATCGTTTTCAAAATTCTAGTTTGTAAACAAGACAATATAGGACAGTGACCTGTTACCTATAATGAGATAAGAACCAACGGTATCAAGAAATTGGAAGACGCCACACTCAAGAAGAGAAGAAGGTGAGTGATAAGTCTGATTTCGGAACCAAAGAGATAATGCTCTCAATTTTCATTCAATTCAAAAACTACCAAAATATTACATCATAAGGATCCTTATAAACTAAAACCCTAAAAGACAAGAAAGGCTACACACTAATCTCTAAAAGGAAACAAGATATTCGGCCATTAAGGCCTTACAAACAGAAAACTAAAATGGGCAATAATTGCCTTACAAATGGAAAAACTAAAATAAGCAACTATTGACTTGATCCCTATTTGGAAGGCTGAAATTGAAGCAAAAACAGCCCATTAATTTGGGAAACAAATCAATCCATTATTTGTTGAAAACCAAAAAGAAACAACTGAAATTGAATCTCCTCCACACGCCCAAGTCAACTCTTATTCAGCCCAATCAATTGCTTTGATGATATTAATTAAGCCTTGGTCTTCATGTGGGCTCATCTTGGACTTCAATAATTCGAAATCAACCCAAGTGTCTTGAATCAAGCCATTTAGTGCTTCCTTGAATCTCTTTGCCCTTGCCCTTGTTATTGGCCCAACCGGAACATGCAATGGATCCCTTGGTACAGCTCCCTTATTCTCATCATTCCCTCCCTCTTGAAAAGGATTTGTCCTCAAATCGTCACCTACATCAAAAGGAGACAAATCAGAAACATTGAAGCTGGCACTAACATTATACTCACCTGGAAGATCTAACTTGTAGGCATTATCATTGATCCTTTCAATCACTTGAAATGGGCCATCTCCCCTTGGAAGTAGTTTAGAACGCCGCTGGACTGGAAATCGTTCCTTATATGCAATCACACCCAATCACTGGGTTCAACACAACTTTCTTGCGCCCTTTATTAGCTTGAGTGGCATATTGCTCAGTTCTCCTCTCAATGTTTTGTCGAGTCTTTTCATGGATTTGCTTAACAAAATCTGCCTTTTTCTTCCCATCCAAGTTAACATGCTCATTCACAGGTAAATGAATTAAATCCAAAGGAGTCAATGGGTTAAAACCATACACAATTTCAAAAGGCGAAAAATGAGTTGCAGAATGCACACTCCTATTATAAGCAAACTCTACATGCGGCAAACAATCCTCCCATGTTTTCAAGTTCTTTTATATTATAGCACGCAACAAGATAGATAAAGTCCTATTAACTACTTCAGTTTGACCATCAGTTTGTGGATGACAAGTAGTAGAAAACAAGAGTTTAGTTCCTAACTTACCCCACAAAGTCTTCCAAAAGTAGTTTAAGAACTTAGCATCTCTATCCGAAACAATGGTCTTAGGCATGCCATGCAATCTAACAATTTCTTTGAAAAACAAATCAGCAATATGTGATGCATCATCAGTTTTATGACAAGGAATGAAATGTGCCATTTTAGAAAACCTATCAACAACCACATATATAGAATCCCTACCCCTTTTTGACCTAGGCAAACCCAACACAAAATCCATAGAAATATCAATCCAAGGTCCACTAGGTATAGGCAAGGGAGTATACAAACCAAGAGGCTTAATCCTAGACTTAGCTTGTCTACATGTAATGCATTTCTCACAAATTCTTTCTACATCACGTTTCATATGAAGCCAAAAAAAGTGTTCATGCAAAACATCTAGTGTCTTGGCTATACCAAAATGCCCCATCAAACCTCCCCCATGAGCTTCTCTAACAAGCAATTCACGCAAAGAACTCTTAGGCATGCATAATTTAGTTTCTCTAAACAAAAATCCATCATGCCTATAAAACTTGCCAAATGCAATCTTTTCACATGCATTGAATACATTGCCAAAATCAGAATCTTCCACATACAAATCTTTAATGTAGTCAAAACCAAACAATCTAGCATCCAAAGTAGAAAGTAAAACATACCTTCTACACAAAGCATCAACGACTACATTTTCCTTACCTTTTTTGTACTTGATCACATATGGGAATGTTTCAATGAACTCCACCCACTTGGCATGCCGCTTATTTAGCTTGTGCTGCCCCTTTAAATGCTTCAAGGACTCATGATCCGTGTGAATCATAAATTCTTTTGGCCAAAGGTAGTGTTGCCAAGTTTCCAATGCCCTAACCAAAGCATACATCTCCTTGTCATAGGTAGGATAATTCAAGGCTGCTCCACTTATTTTCTCACTAAAAAAATGCAATGGGACATCCTTCTTGCATTAGAACAACTCCAATACCTATTCCTGAAGCATCACACTCAATCTCAAAAGCTTTAGCAAAGTCAGGCAAAGCAAGCAAATGTGCATTAGTTAATTTTTCCTTAATCAAGTTAAATGCCTTTTCTTGTTCATTACCTCACTTAAAACCCACATTCTTTTTGATAACTTCAGTTAAAGGTGCAGCTAGACTACTAAAGTCTTTCACAAACCTCCTATAGAAACTAGCCAACCCATGAAAGCTTCTCACTTGTCCCACATTTGTAGGCTTTGGCCATTCCTTAATTGCCTTAACCTTTTCTTCATCAACCCCAATTCCCTTAGCACTAACAACAAAACCCAGAAATACAAGCTTATCTGTGCAAAAGGTACACTTTTTCAAATTAGCAAACAACTTTTTTGTTCTTAAAACACCTAAAACAAGTTTTAAATGTTCAACATGCTCATCCAAGTTCTTGCTATAAATCAGAATATCATCAAAGTAAATAACCACAAATTTTCCAATAAAAGCACGCAAAACATGGTTCATTAATCTCATGAAAGTACTTGGTGCATTAGTTAACCCAAAAGGCATAACTAACCACTCATATAAACCATATTTTGTTTTGAAAGCAGTTTTCCACTCATCACCTTCTTTCATCCTAATTTGATGATATCCACTTTTAATATCAATTTTAGTGAAAACAATAGAACCACGCAATTCATCAAGCATATCATCTAATCTAGGAATAGGATGTCGATACTTTACAGTGATATTGTTGATGGCACGACAATCAACACACATCCTCCATGTTCCGTCCTTCTTAGGCACAAGCAATACGGGAACCGCACAAGGACTCATACTCTCACGAACATACCCCTTTTCCATGAGCTCATCAACCTGCCTTTGAAGTTCCTTTGTCTCCTCGGGATTACTTCTATATGCGGGTCTATTTGGAATTGGTGCTCCGGGTACAAAATCAATTTGGTGCTCAATCCCCCTTATTGGTGGTAAACCAATAGGCATCTCTTCGGGAAACACTTCATCAAAGTCCTGCAAAAGTGAAACAACTGTTGGCATAGAAGAGTCAATTTCGTTAGTACTAAAACAAGCCTCTTTGTACAAAAGTACAATCATTGGCTGATTTGAAAACAAAGCCTTTTTGATCTCACTCTCTCTTGCATAAAAGCTCACTTGTTTTCTCTCTTCTTTTTTCTTATCAACCTCTTTTTCTTTTTCAACTCTTTGTTCTTTTTTTGCTGTTTCGGACTCTCTCTCTTTTGTCTCTCTTGTTAGGATTATGCTCAATAGCAAGAGTGTAATATTGTAATTGACAATCTTATCATATTGATAAAGTGATTTCTGTTCATTTAACAAAATCTTATAGCATTTATAATTATAACTGTCAAAGTAAATAATCATAAGGTCAAAAGACTATGAGAAAAGAAGAATTGTTCGTACATCTAGATATGTATGAGGTAGACACAATTCTTTAGTTAGTCTTGAATAATGTTCACAACTTAAGTTAAAGGTTGGGCACCTTTATCTTGTTAAAGTTGTAGAATTCTTTTGCTAGCATTTGAGTGGGATCAAATGAGTTATGATGAGTCTGAAATCATCGAAGGGTCTTCGAGTAAAAGAATCTAGTGCACTGGGTGCATTGAATAGGATCACAATGAAATACTTTATCTAGAACTGTCAGTAGATAAAAGTTTTTTCATTATCAGGACAATCGGAGAGTCTATCTTAATCCTAAGATAAATGATGGACTTATGGTTGCAAGTGTTATCATTTGAGTTATCAATAAGTACGATTATATAGCATAGTCTATTCTCGATAGTTTGGTGGTATTCATTTGTTAATCGATAGAGGACTTCATTTATAGATATGGACATCGTGGCTCCATTTATTAAATGAGAGTAGAATATCATCATATGGATGTTTTGAGGTATTGGATATTGAATCTTAACGCTAAGTTTTTGATAGAGTCTACTGAAACATGGCTTCTGGACAAGTCAAAATATCCAAGTTAAAAATGTGGTCATATGAGTAAATATGGTAACTTGGAGAGCTATATGCGGTCTATGAGCTCTTGGCGATTACTGATATTCTTCACGGGGATACACCATCTCCAAAAAGGCACTCTCTCATTCAAAAAAGCATGCCTGCATGCCAAAAATAAAGTTTGCATGCCGAAAAGAACGCTCGAAAACAAAAAATAAAGTTTGCTTTCCAAAAAGAATGCCCAAAAGCCAAAAATAACGTTTGGAAACTAAAAAGCACTCTCACTCAATAAAAACCACTCTCGCGCACAAAAAAGCATGCCCGAATGCCAAATAGAAAGTTTGCATGCCAAAAAGAACGCCTGAAAGCCAAAAAGAAAGTTTGCATGCCAAAAAGAATGCCCGAAAGCCAAAAAGAAACTTTGCGTGCCAAAAAGAACGCACGAAAGCCAAAAAAACATTTGGAAACTAAAAAGCACGCTCAACAACAAAAAACCATTCTCGCGCTAAAAAAAGCATGCCCGAATGCTGAAAAGAAAGTTTACTTGCTATAAAGAACGCCCGAAAGTCAAAAAGAATATTTGGAAACTAAAAAGCACGGTCGAGAACTAAAAGGCACTCTCGCATTAAAAAAAGCATGCCCGCATGCCAAAAAGAAAGTTTACATCCCGAAAAGAGCGACCGAAAGCCAAAAATAACGTTTGGCAACTAAAAAGCACTCTCACGCAATAAAGACCACTCTCGCATTCAAAAAAGCATGCCCGAATGCAGAAAAGAAAGTTTGCATGCCAAAAAGAACGCTTGAAAGCCAAAAAGAAAGTTTTCATGCCAAAGAGAACGCCCGAAAGCCAAAAAGAAAGTTTAGAAACTAAAAAGCATACTCGAGAACTAAAAAGCACTCTCACGTTCTAAAAAGCATGCCCACATGCTAAAAAGAAAGTTTGCATGCCATAAAGAATGCAAGAAAGCCAAAATGAAATTTTACTTGCTATAAAGAACGCCCGAAAGCCAAAAAGAATATTTGGAAACTAAAAAGCACTGTCGAGAACTAAAAGGCACTCTCGCATTCAAAAAAGCATGCCCGCATGCCAAAAAGAAAGTTTGCATGCCGAAAAGAAGGCCCGAAAGCCAAAAAGAAAGTTTGCTTGCCAAAAAGAATGCCCGAAAGCCAAAAATAACGTTTGGAAACTAAAAAGCACTCTCAAGCAATAAAAACCACTCTCGCGCTCAAAAAGGCATGCCCAAATGCCAAAAAGAAAGTTTGCATGCCAAAAAGAACGCCTGAAAGCCAAAAAGAAAGTTTGCATGCCAAAGAGAACGCCCGAAAGCCAAAAAGAAAGTTTATAAACTAAAAAGCATACTCGAGAAATAAAAAGTACTCTTGCGTTCAAAAAAGCATGCCCACATGCTAAAAAGAAAGTTTGCATGCCATAAAGAACGCAAAAAAGCCAAAAAGAAAGTTTACTTGCTATAAAGAATGCCCGAAGAGAAAAAAAAAGCACTCTCGCGTTCAAAAAATCATACCCGCATGCCAAAAAGAATGCCCGAAAGCCAAAAAGAACGTTTGCAAGCCAAAATGAACGTCTGGAAACTACTCTGCATGGTTGGGAGTTAGGTTTTAGGGTTTCGGCGCCATTTTGCAATTCCGAGCATCTTCCGTTCTGATTTTGATCTTATGTTCTTCTTCAAAGTTGTAGAACGTGAAATTACATGCAACTTTGAATCAAGAAACTCGTGATTTGGCGTTGTTTTCACAGAGTTACGGCAGTCTCAATATCTATGCGCTGGTTTGTTTTTTTATTAGGGTTTCAGCCCCGTTTTGCTATTTTGGCCCTGTTCCGTTTAGATTCAGTTAATATTTCCTTCTTCAAGATTGTGGATCATGATTTTCTATGAAAACTAGAATTAAGAACTTTGTGATTTGGGGTTTAGGGCACTGAGTTACGTCCTTTTCAAGTTTTCTGTTCTGGTTTGTGTTTTTCTCTAGGGTTTCTTTGGTTCTATCATGGAGAATCCACCCTGTTCTATATCTTCCTTTGCTGATTTTCCCTCTCTCTTGAAAGCTAGTAGGGTTTCGAATAAGGCTCTTTCCCATGGAGATGGATTGAGTCCTCAAATTGAAAATATTTTACCTAGTACCAATACTATTTGCAATGAAGCTGGTTTGTCTCATGAGATTGAAGGTTTATCAGCTAGGGGGCAGCAAAGGAAAGTTATTCCCGATTCCTCCCCTATGGTCCAACTTGAGGAGGTCTCCCAAAATAAAGGTATCTCTATCACTCATTCTTTGGTGAATAAAGATGCTAACATTGTTGCAGGTCAATTGCCTTCTATAATTTCCGAAAAAAGCACTTTTTCTTATAGTAATGTGCTGAAAGGTGCTCACAATGGTCCAATTACGAGTAAGCCTATGAACCTAAAATTCTACCAGCCCTTACAAAGTGGTAATAGGACGTGTGTCTCCCCACCCATGGAAGTTGCAGAGGATGGCTCTAAAGCTTGGAAGAACTGCTTGGTGGGTTATTTTATTGAGAAGAAGCTCCCATTCTCTCTTGTTAACAATATTGCTAAGAAGATTTGGGGTAATTATGGTCTTCTAGAGGTGCTTGCAAATGAAAAAGGGTTCTATTTTTTCAAGTTCTCAGATAATGACTCTTGCTCTACAGTTCTTAAGGCTGGTCCATGGCTTTTTGCTGGAAGAATGATAATTCTTAAGAAATGGCACTTTCGGCTTGTTTTAACGAAAGAATCTTGTTCTAAGGTTCCAGTATGGGTCAAGTTTTTTAATATTCCTCATGAATATTGGACTGAAAAGGGGCTAAGCTATATTGCTAGTGCTATTGGGAAGCCTCTTTATGCTGATAGCCTAACTGAATCAATGAAAAGAATTTCGTACGCTAGAATTTGTGTCGAAATTGATGCTACTAGCAAGTTAGTTGATTCTTTTGATTTACTTATGGGCGATTGTGATGAGCTCAATAATGGGGAGAGTGTTGAAATTCTGGTTGAATACCAATGGAGACCAAAGATTTGTCTGGTGTGCAAATCGTTTGGTCATTCTACTGCAACCTGCCCAAGTCTAAAGCATGTGGAAGGTAGATTCGATGAGAACCGTGGTTCCAAAGTGAAGCAAGAATGGGTGAAGATCAATCATGGTGCTGCAGCTCATGTATCCAACTCTTCAAGGAACCTTTCTAGAGGAGATGCAACCCTTGTTCCCTCACCTAGTGCGAATACGGAGCCTCTTCCTCTTTCCATATCTTATTTGAATGTTGATGAAGTCATTGTCGCTGGTCATTCTGAAATTGAGCCTCCATTGTGTCCTACCAACATGCCTATCAAGAATCAATGCAATGTCCTCTCTAAGGAGAGTGTTGTTGATACCTCTAACAAGTTCTCTGCTCTTGATGAGAATGGTTATAGTGTCCTCTCTAAGGATAGTGTTGTTGACTGTAGTGATGATGACTCTCCTACCACAGCCTCTCCGGATCATTCCCTATGGCACTCAAAGATTAAGAACATTGACGGGGTTCCTATCATAGGGCTTTCTAGCACTCCAGAGTCCTCTAGTACCAACAAGATGAAGAAGAAACGGTCCGCAAAGAAAGGAATGGATAACAGCTCGCAAGCTAAGGTGAAATCTCTTCAACCTCTTAATGATTACTTTAGCTTGTTGGAACATTAGGGGTCTGAATGCTACCCCTAAACAATTAGAAGTTAAGAAGATGATACTTGACCACAAGCTTAGTCTAGTTTGTTTAATTGAGACAAGAGTAAGTATGATCCATAAGTAGTCAATTCAGTTTTCACGGATTGGGAAATGCTTGACAATTACAATAGTCATGATCTTGGTAGAATTTGGATTGGTTGGGATACTAGGATCCTTAATATCACTAAATTTTTTGAAACTGATCAGATTATACATTGCCAAGCTCATATTTTGGATGGTAATGACAGGTTCCATATCTCTTTTGTTTACGGTTCTAATGTTGATAGTTCTAGAAGAGCTCTTTGGCATAGTATATGCTCTAATCAGCAAGATACTCCTTGGATGGTTCTTGGCGATTTCAATGTCTCTAGGAGGGTGAATGAGTCAGTTGGGGGTTCATCATGTATTTCCTCAGCAATGGAAGAGTTTAATGACTGTCTTTATGTTTCTGATCTTGATGACCTTCGTTTCTCGGGTTTTCTCCACACTTGGTGTAATAAGAGAAGAATTGGCTGCATCTCTAAGAAGTTGGATAGAGTTCTTGTTAATAAGGAATGGATGACCAAGTTTGAGCACTCTGAAGCCATTTTTCTTCCTCCTAGCATCTCGGATCACAGCCCATCTTTGGTTAAGCTCGGATTGCAAGGTAATAAGAAGAATTGCCCTTTTAAAATTTTCAATTTTCTTACGGAAAGGGAAGATTTCTTCCTTTGGTTGAGAGTTGTTGGCAGGAGAATTTTCATGGCAATATGCAATTTCAGCTTTGCTCTAAGCTCCGAAATTTAAAGAAGGTTTTAAAGTCCCTTAACAAGAATATAGTGGGGGATTTGACGGTTAAATCTATTGAGGCCAAGGCTGCTCTTGTTGATTGCCAAAGTCTTCTTGATCTGCAGCCTCTTGATGAAGGCCTTAGAATGCAAGAGAAGGAGCTTATGAGCTCTTACACATTGGCTCTTCATACGGAGGAGGATTTTTTGAGGCAAAAATCTAGAGTTCAATGGCTTAAGGCTGGTGACCGTAACACCTCCTATTTTTTCAAAGTCATCAATGGAAGACGCAATAGAAGTAAGATCCTCTCTATTACTGGAAAAGATGGTTCCTTGATTGAAGGAGATACTCAAATCAAATCTGAGGCTGTTCGTCACTTCCAAAATATTCTTGGTTGCTCTTTGCCTTCTAGACATGGTTCTCGTCCTTTCAGAAATGTTATTGATAAACACATCTCCACTGATCAAGCTGATTTCATGAGTAGAGAGGTCACAAATGATGAAATTCGTGAGGTTTGCTTTTCTCTCCACCCTAATAAGGCTCCTGGTCCAAATGGTTTTAATGCTCATTTCTTCAAGAAGACGTGGCACATCGTTGGTGATGATGTTATTAATGCTGTTCAATAATTCTTTCGTACTGGCCTTCTTCTTAAAGAGCTCAATGCTACGATTCTTACTTTGGTCCCTAAGGTCCCTAATCTGTCTAAAATGACAGACTTTAGACCAATCTCTTGCTGCAACACTCTCTACAAGATCATTGCTAAGATCATTGCCAATAGAATCAAGCCTTGTCTTCCTGGTATTATTAGCCCCTCCCAATCAGCCTTTGTGGCTGGTAGGAGAATTGGTGACAACATTCTTCTTGTCCAAGAGCTAATGAGAAATTACCACAAAGATGACGGTACGCCAAAGTTGGCCCTTAAGGTGGATTTGATGAAAGCATTTGATATGGTTGATTGGGGCTTCTTACTTAACACTCTTGCTGCGTTTCGGTTTCCTTTGAAAGTCATAAATTGGATTAGAGCTTGCCTTACTACTCCTAAGTTCTCTATCTCTATTAATGGTGAGCTTGCTGGTTTCTTCTCCGGAAAGAGGGGTCTTCGATAAGGGGACCCTATGTCTCCATATCTCTTTGTTATGGCTATGGAGGTCCTCTCAAAACTTTTAGCCAATCATATTGCGGACTCTCCTAACTTCAAATATCATTGGAAGTGCGACAAGATTAAGCTTTCTCACCTTTGCTTTGCTAATGATCTTATTATGCTTTGCCATGGTTCCTATCATTCAGCTCTTGTTCTCAAATCAGCCCTTGATGAGTTCTCCTTGTTGTCTGGTCTTGGTGCTAATCATGCTAAGAGCAACACTTTCATTTCTGGAGTGCCCGATGCAATTAGTCAGCAGCTCATCAACCTTTTTGGTTACACGGTTGGTTCCCTTCCTATTTGTTATTTGGCGATTCCTATTATCTCTTCTAAATTGAATTTGCGTGATTGCTCTCCCCTGATAAAGTTTTGAGTAGACTTTCTTCTTGGTTGAATCGGTGCCTTTCTTATGCTGGTCGTCTTCAACTTATTCTCTCGGTCTTAACCAGTAGTCAAGTGTTTTGGGCTAGTCATCTTTGTCTTCCTAAAAAGGTCTTAAAGGTTATTGAGCAGAAAATTCGTAGCTTTTTATGGAATGGGGTTGAGGGTAGCAGCAAAGGTTCTAAAATTGCTTGGTCTGATATTTGTATTCCTAAAAAAGAGGGTGGTCTTGGAATCAAGGACCTCTCTTTGTGGAATAAGGCGCTAATGATTAGGCACATTTGGAATCTGGTTTATGGCACTAATAATCTTTGGACTTCTTGGATCAATGCCTACCACCTCAAAGGTTCAAATTTGTGGGAGGTGAAAGCTCCTCATACCTGTTCTTGGAATTGGAGAAAGCTACTTCATCTTAGGCCTTTAGCTCGTCCTTTATTTCAGCAGATTATTGGTAGTGGCTTGAACACTTCCTTATGGTTTGATAATTGGCACCCTGATGGCCCTATTTGTTCGAAATGGAGTTCCCGTGTTATCTACGATTCTGGTCTCCCTATAAATGCAAAGGTTAATGCCATTGTCCGTGGTGATAATTGGAGATGGCCTGTTGCTATGTCAATTGATCTTGTTGATATAAAGAGTCATATGCCTTCTTACAATCCAAACTCCATTTTAGATGATATTATTCGGTGGCTCCCCTCTCCAAATGGTATTTATTCTGCTGCTTCTGCTATGGAGTCTTTTAGAACCCATCACTCTCTTATTCCTTGGTTTAATATTGTGTGGTTCCCTCAGAATATTCCGAGGATGGGTTTCATCCTTTGGTTGGCTATTAAAGGTAGGCTTTCTACCTTGTACCGTGTTCAGCGCTACGATCCTCAAGTTATTGCTACATGTGTCCTTTGCAATTCTCAAAACGAAACTCATGCCCACCTTTTCTTTGAGTGTTTGTATTGCAAAGCCATTTGGACTCATCTCTTGAACAAGTGTGGTTGTACTTGGATTGGTCTCAGCTGGAATGATTTAATTGATTGGATTTCCATTCATTGGAAAGGGAACTCTCCTTCCACTGTGACTAAAAAGCTTTGCCTTGCAGTGGCTGTCTACTTTATTTGGAGAGAGTGAATTTATCGTATTTTTAAGAGCTCTAGAAGGCCTAATGCAGAGGTTACCCGGACCATTATTGACACTATTCGTAGCCAGCTTTGTTCTATCAATTTGAAGGATTGGCCTCTGATTGCTATGAATTGGAATGTAACCTCTAGATGATACTTGTGTTATTGGCTGTTTGTTTGCTTTCTTTAGTGTTTTTTTGCAGTGTTAAAGCTTTTGTTTAGCTCTTGTTTATGAGCTTGTTGTTTTTGAGCTTTTTGTTGAGCTTGTTTTGGGCCTTAATGCTCTGGTTTCTTTGTTTCCTGGGGTATGCCCCTTGTATTTGTACATTCATTCCCTTTTCTATGATACTATTTATTTACCCAAAAAAAAAGAACGCCCGAAAGCCAAAAACAATATTTGGAAACTAAATAGCACTGTCGAGAACCAAAAGGCACTCTCGCATTCAAAAACGCATGCCCGCATGCCAAAAAGAAAGTTTGCTTGCCGAAAAGAAGGCCCGAAAGCCAAAAAGAAAGTTTGCTTGCCAAAAAGAATGCCCGAAAGCCAAAAATAATGTTTGGAAACTAAAAAGCACTCTCACGCAATAAAAACCACTCTCGCGCTCAAAAACACATGCCCGAATGCCAAAAAGAAAGTTTGCATGCCAAAAAGAATGCCTGAAAGCCAAAAAGAAAGTTTACATGCAAAAGAGAACGCCGGAAGGCCAAAAAGAAAGTTTAGAAACTAAAAAGCATACTCGAGAACTAAAAAGCACTCTCGCGTTCAAAAAAGCATGCCCACAGGCTAAAAAGAAAGTTTGCATGCCATAAAGAATGCAAGAAAGCCAAAAAGAAAGTTTGCTTGCCAAAAAGAATGTCCGAAAGCCAAAAATAACGTTTGAAATCTAAAAAGCAAGCTCGAGAACTAAAAACCACTCTCGCGCTCAAAAAAGCATGCCCGAATGTCAAAAAGAAAGTTTGCATGCCAAAAACAACGCCTGAAAGCCAAATAGAAAGTTTGCATGCCAAAAAGAACGCCTGAAAGCCAAAAAGAAAGTTTAGAAACTAAAAAGCACTCTCGCGTTCAAAAAAGCATGCCCACATGCTAAAAAGAAAGTTTGCATGCCAAAAAGAACGCAAGATAGCCAAAAAGAAAGTTTACTTGCTATAAAGAACTCCCGAAAGCCAAAAACAATATTTGGAAACTAAAAAGCATTGTCGAGAACTAAAAGGCACTCTCGCATTCAAAAAAGCATGCCCGCATGCCAAAAAGAAAGTTTGCATGCCGAAAAGAAGGCTCGAAAGCCAAAAAGAAAGTTTGCTTGCCAAAAAGAATTCCCGAAAGCCAAAAATAACGTTTGGAAACTAAAAAGCACTCCCACGCTATAAAAAGCACTCTCACGGTCAAAAAAGCATGCCCGAATGCCAAAAAGAAAGTTTGCATGCCAAAAAGAACGCCTGAAAGCCAAAAAGAAAGTTTGCATGCCAAAGAGAACGCCCGAAAGCCAAAAAGAAAGTTTAGAAACTAAAAAGCATACTCGAGAACTAAAAAGCACTCTCGCGTTCAAAAAAGCATGCCCACATGCTAAAAAGAAAGTTTACATGCCATAAAGAATGCAAGAAAGCCAAAAAGAAAGTTTACTAGCTATAAAGAACGCCCGAAAGCCAAAGAGAATATTTGGAAACTAAAAAGCACTGTCGAGAACTAAAAGGCACTCTCGTATTCAAAAAAGCATGCCCGCATGCCAAAAAGAAAGTGTGCATGCCGAAAAGAAGGCCCGAAACCTAAAAAGAAAGTTTGCTTGCCAAAAAGAATGCCCGAAAGCTAAAAATAACGTTTCGAAACTAAAAAACACTCTCACTCAATAAAAACCACTCTCGCGCTCAAAAAAGCATGCCTGAATGCCAAAAAGAAAGTTTGCGTGCCAAAAAGAACGCCTGAAAGCCAAAAAGAAAGTTTGCATGCCAAAGAGAACGCCCGAAAGCCAAAAAGAAAGTTTAGAAACTAAAAAGCATACTCGAGAACTAAAAAACACTCTTGCATTCAAAAAAGCATGCCCACATGCTAAAAAGAAAGATTACATGCCATAAAGAATGCAAGAAAGCCAAAAAGAAAGTTAACTAGCTATAAAGAACGCCCGAAAGCCAAAGAGAATATTTGGAAACTAAAAATCACTGTCGAGAACTAAAGGGCACTCTCGCATTCAAAAACGCATGCCCGCATGCCAAAAAGAAAGTGTGCATGCCAAAAAGAACACCTGAAAGCCAAAAAGAAAGTTTGCTTGCCAAAAAGAATGCCCGAAAGCCAAAAATAACGTTTGGAAACTAAAAAGCAAGCTCGACAACTAAAAACCACTCTCGTGCTCAAAAAAGCATGCCCGAATGCCAAAAGGAAAGTTTGCAAGCCAAAAACAATGCTTGAAAGCCAAATAGAAAGTTCGCATGCCAAAAAGAACGCCCGAAAGCAAAAAAAAAGTTTAGAAACTAAAAAGCACTCTCATGTTCAAAAAAGCATGCCCACATGCTAAAAAGAAAGTTTGCATGCCAAAAAGACCGCAAGAAAGCCAAAAAAAAGTTTACTTGCTATAAAGAACGCCTGAAAGCCAAAAACAATATTTGGAAACTAAAAAGCACTGTCGAGAACTAAAAGGCACTCTCGCATTCAAAAAAGCATGTCCGCATGCCAAAAAGAAAGTTTGCATGCCGAAAAGAAGGCCCGAAAGCCAAAAAGAAAGTTTGCTTGCCAAAAAGAATGCCCGAAAGCCAAAAATAACGTTTGGAAACTAAAAAGCACTCTCACGCAATAAAAACCACTCTCGCGCTCAAAAAAGCATGCCTGAATGCCAAAAAGAAAGTTTGCATGCCAAAAAGAACGCCTGAAAGCCAAAAAGAAAGTTTGCATGCCAAAGAGAACGCCCGAAAGCCAAAAAGAAAGTTTAGAAACTAAAAAGCATACTCGAGAACTAAAAAACACTCTCGCGTTTAAAAAAGCATGCCCACATGCTAAAAAGAAAGATTACATGCCATAAAGAATGCAAGAAAGCCAAAAAGAAAGTTTACTAGCTATAAAGAACGCTCGAAAGCCAAAGAGAATATTTGGAAACTAAAAAGCACTGTCGAGAACTAAATGGCACTCTCGCATTCAAAAAAGCATGCCCGCATGCCAAAACGCATGCCAAAAAGAAAGTGTGGATGCCAAAAAGAACGCCTGAAAGCCAAAAAGAAAGTTTGCTTGCCAAAAAGAATTCCCGAAAGCCAAAAATAACGTTTGGAATCTAAAAAGCAAGCTCGAGAACTAAAAACCACTCTCGCGCTCAAAAAAGCATGCCCGAATGCCAAAAAGAAAGTTTGCATGCCAAAAACAACGCCTGAAAGCCAAATAGAAAGTTTGCATGCCAAAAAGAACGCCTGAAAGCCAAAAAGAAAGTTTAGAAACTAAAAAGCACTCTTGAGTTCAAAAAAGCATGCTCACATGCTAAAAAGAAAGTTTGCATGCCAAAAAGAACGCAAGAAAGCCAAAAAGAAAGTTTACTTGCTATAAAGAACGCCTGAAAGCCAAAAACAATATTTGGAAACTAAAAAGCACTGTCGAGAACTAAAAGGCACTCTCGCATTCAAAAAAGCATGCCCGCATGCCAAAAAGAAAGTTTGCATGCCGAAAAGAAGGCCCGAAAGCCAAAAAGAAAGTTTGCTTGCCAAAAAGAATGCCCGAAAGCCAAAAATAACATTTGGAAACTAAAAAGCACTCTCACGCAATAAAAACCACTCTCGCGCTAAAAAAAGCATGCCCGAATGCCAAAAAGAAAGTTTGCATGCCAAAAAGAACGCCTGAAAGCCAAAAAGAAAGTTTGCATGACAAAGAGAACGCCCGAAAGCCAAAAAGAAAGTTTAGAACTAAAAAGCATACTCGAGAACTAAAAAGCACTCTCGCGTTCAAAAAAGCATGCCCACATAAGGAAGTGTTCAAGCCACTATCAATAATGTGCTGAAATAAAGGACGAACTAAAGGCCTAAGATGAAGAAGCTTTCTCCAATTCCAAGAACAGGTATGAGGAGCTTTCACCTCCCACAAATTTGAACCTTTGAGGTGGTAGGCATTGATCCAAGAAGTCCAAAGATTATTAGTGCCATAAACCAGATTCCAAATGTGCCTAATCATTAGCGCCTTATTCCACAAAGAGAGGTCCTTGATTCCAAGACCACCCTCTTTTTTAGGAATACAAATATCGGACCAAGCAATTTTAGAACCTTTGCTGCTACCCTCAAGCCCATTCCATAAAAAGCTACGAATTTTCTGCTCAATAACCTTTAAGACCTTCTTAGGAAAACAAAGATGACTAGCCCAAAACACTTGACTACTGGTTAAGACCGAGATAATAAGTTGAAGACGACCAGCATAAGAAAGGCACCAATTCAACCAAGGAGAAAGTCTACTCGAAACTTTATCAACAAGGGGGGAGCAATCACGCAAATTCAATTTAGAAGAGATAATAGGAATCCCCAAATAACGAATAGGAAGGGAACCAACCGTGTAACGAAAAAGGTTGATGAGCTGCTGACTAATTGCATCGGGCACTCTAGAAATGAAAGTGTTGCTCTTAGCATGATTAGCACCAAGACCTGACAACAAGGAGAACTCATCAAGGGCTGATTTGAGAACAAGAGCTGAATGATAGGAACCATGGCAAAGCATAATAAGATCATCAGCAAAGCAAAGGTGAGAAAGCTTAATCTTGTCGCACTTCTAATGATATTTGAAGTTAGAAGAGTCCGCAATATGATTGGCTAAAAGTTTCGAGAGGACCTCCATAGCCATAACAAAGAGATATGGAGACATAGGGTCCCCTTGTCGAAGACCCCTCTTTCCGGAGAAGAAACCAGCAAGCTCACCATTAATAGAGATAGAGAACTTAGGAGTAGTAAGGCAAGCTCTAATCCAATTTATGACTTTCAAAGGAAACTGAAACGTAGCAAGAGTGTCAAGTAAGAAGCCCCAATCAACCATATCAAATGCTTTAATCAAATCCACCTTAAGGGCCAACTTTGGCGTATCGTCATCTTTGTGGTAATTTCTCATTAGCTCTTGGACAAGAAGAATGTTCTCACCAATTCTCCTACCAGCCACAAAGGCTGATTGGGAGGGGCTAATAATACTAGGAAGACAAGGCTTGATTCTATTGGTAATGATCTTAGCAATGATCTTGTAGAGAGTGTTGCAGCAAGAGATTGGTCTAAAGTCCATCATTTTAGACGGATTAGGGACCTTAGGGACCAAAGTAAGAATCGTAGCATTGAGCTCTTTAAGAAGAAGGCCAGTACGAAAGAATTCTTGAACAGCATTAATAACATCATCACCAACAATGTGCCACGTCTTCTTGAAGAAATGAGCATTAAAACCATCTAGACCAGGAGCCTTATTAGGGTGGAGAGAAAAGCAAACCTCACGAATTTCATCATTTGTGACCTTTCTACTCATGAAATCAACTTGATCAGTGGAGATGTGTTTATCAATAACATTTCTGAAAGGACGAGAACCATGTCTAGAAGGCAAAGAGCAACCAAGAATATTTTGGAAGTGACGAACAGCCTCAGATTTGATTTGAGTATCTCCTTCAATCAAGGAACCATCTTCTCCAGTAATAGAGAGGATCTTACTTCTATTGCGTCTTCCATTGATGACTTTGAAAAAATAGGAGGTGTTACGGTCACCAGCTTTAAGCCATTGAACTCTAGATTTTTGCCTCAAAATATCCTCCTCCGTATGGAGAGCCAATGTGTAAGAGCTCATAAGCTCCTTCTCTTGCATTCTAAGGCCTTCATCAAGAGGCTGCAGATCAAGAAGACTTTGGCAATCAACAAGAGCAGCCTTGGCCTCAATAGATTTAACCGTCAAATCCCCCACTATATTCTTGTTAAGGGACTTTAAAACCTTCTTTAAATTTTGGAGCTTAGAGCAAAGCTGAAATTGCATATTGCCAAGAAAATTCTCCTGCCAACAACTCTCAACCAAAGGAAGAAAGTCTTCCCTTTCCATAAGAAAATTGAAAATTTTAAAAGGTCAATTCTTCTTCTTCCCTTGCAATCCGAGCTTAACCAAAGATGGGCTGTGATCCAAGATGCTAGGAGGAAGAAAAATGGCTTCAGAGTGCTCAAACTTTGTCATCCATTCCTTATTAACAAGAACTCTATCCAACTTCTTAGAGATGCAGCCAATTCTTCTCTTATTACACCAACTGTGGAGAAAACCCGAGAAACGAAGGTCATCAAGATCAGAAACATAAAGACAGTCATTAAACTCTTCCATAGCTGAGGAAATACGTGATGAACCCCCAACTCCTAGAGACATTGAAATCGCCAAGAACCATCCAAAGAGTATCTTTTTTTTGGGTAAATAATATCTTGCTGATTAGAGCATATACTATGCCAAAGAGCTCTTCTAAAACTATCAACATTAGAACCATAAACAAAAGAGATATGGAACCTGTCATTACCATCCAAAATATGAGCTTGGCAATGCATAATCTTATCAGTTTCAAAAATTTTAGTGATATTGAGGATCCTAGGATCCCAACCAATCCAAATTCTACCAAGATCATGACTATTGTAATTGTCAAGCATTTCCCAATCCGTGAAAACTGAATTGACTACAAGAGGCTTATGGATCATACTTACTCTTGTCTCAATTAAACAAACTAGACTAAGCTTGTGGTCAAGTATCATCTTCTTAACTTCTAATTGTTTAGGGGTAGCATTTAGACCCTTAATGTTCCAACAAGCTTAATTAATCATTAAGAGGTTAAAGAGATTTCACCTTAGCTTGCGAGCTATTATCCATTCCTTTCTTTGCGGACCGTTTCTTCTTCTTCTTCTTGTTGGTACTAGAGGACTCTGGAGTGCTAGAAAGCCCTATGATAGGAACCCCATCAATGTTCTTAATCTTTGAGTGCCATAGGGAATGATCCGGAGAGGCTGTGGTAGGAGAGTCATCATCACTACAGTCAACAACACTATCCTTAGAGAGGACACTATAACCATTCTCATCAAGAGCAGAGAACTTGTTAGAGGTATCAACAACACTTTCCTTAGGGAGGACATTGCATTGATTCTTGATAGGCATGTTGGTAGGACACAATGGAGGCTCAATTTCAGAATGACCAGCGGCAATGACTTCATCAACATTCAAATAAGATATGGAAAGAGGAAGAGGCTCCGTATTCGCACTAGGTGAGGGAACAAGGGTTGCATCTCCTCTAGAAAGGTTCCCTGAAGAGTTGGATACATGAGCTGCAGCACCACGATTGATCTTCACCCATTCTTGCTTCACTTTGGAACAACGGTTCTCATCGAATCTGCCTTCCACATGCTTTAGACTTGGGCAGGTTGCAGTAGAATGACCAAACGATTTGCACTCCAGACAAATCTTTGGTCTCCATTGGTATTCAACCAGAATTTCAACACTCTCCTCCTTATTGAGCTCATCACAACCGCCCATAAGTAAATCAAAAGAATCAACTAACTTGCTAGTAGCATCAATTTCGACACAAATTCTAGCGTACGAAATTCTTTTCATTGATTCAGTTAGGCTATCAGCATAAAGAGGCTTCCCAATAGCACTAGCAATATAGCTTAGCCCCTTTTCAATCCAATATTCATGAGGAATATTAAAAAACTTGACCCATACTGGAACCTTAGAACAAGATTCTTTCGTTAAAACAAGCCGAGAGTGCCATTTCTTAAGAATTATCATTCTTTCAGCAAAAAGCCATGGACCAGCCTCAAGAACTGTAGAGCAAGAGTCATCATCTGAGAACTTGAAAAAATAGAACCCTTTTTCATTTGCGAGCACCTCTAGAAGACCATAATTACCCCAAATCTTCTTAGCAATATTGTTAACAAGAGAGAATGGGAGCTTCTTCTCAATAAAATAACCCACCAAGCAGTTCTTCCAAGCTTTAGAGCCATCCTCTGCAACTTCCATGGGTGGGGAGACACACGTCCTATTACCACTTTGTAAGGGTTGGTAGAATTTTAGGTTCATAGGCTTACTCATAATTGGACCATTGTGAGCACCTTTCAGCACATTACTATAAGAAAAAAAAGCTTTTTTCGGAAATTATAGGAGGCAATTGACTTGCAACAATGTTAGCATCTTTATTCACCAAAGAATGAGTGATAGAGATACCTTTATTTTGGGAGACCTCCTCAAGTTGGACCATAGGGGAGGAGTCGGGAATAACTTTCCTTTGCTGCCCCCTAGCTGATAAACCTTCAATCTCATGAGACAAACCAGCTTCATTGCAAATAGTATTGGTACCAGGTAAAATATTTTCAATTTGAGGACTCAATCCATCTCCATGGGAAAGAGCCTTATTCGAAACCCTACTAGCTTCCATGAGAGAGGGAAAAGCAGCAAAGGAAGATATAGAACAGGGTGGATTCTCCATGATAGAACCAGAGAAACCCTAGAGAAAAACACAAACTAGAACAGAAAACTTGAAAAGGACATAATTCAGTGTTGTAAACCCCAAATCACAAAGTTCTTAATTCTAGGTTGCATAGAAAATCATGATCTACAATCTTAAAGAAGGAAATATTAACTGAATCTAAATGAAACAGGGCCAAAATAGCAAAACGGAGCTGAAACCCTAATAAAAGACAAACCAGCGCATAGATATTGAGACTACCGTAACTCTGTGAAAACAACGCCAAATCACGAGTTTCTGGATTCAAAGATGCATGAAATTTCACATTCTACAAGGTTGAAGAAGAACATAAGATCATAATCAGAAAGGAAGATACTCGGAATTGCAAATTTGGCTTGCGGGCACGCTTTTTTGAATGCGAGAGTGCCTTTTAGTTCTCGACAGTGCTTTTTAGTTTCCAAATATTCTTTTTAGCTTTCAGGCGTTCTTTATAGCAAGTAAACTTTCTTTTTGGCTTTCTTGCGTTCTTTTTGGCAAGCAAACTTTCTTTTTAGCATGTGGGCAAGCTTTTTTGAACGCAAGAGTGCTTTTTAGTTTCTAAACTTTCTTTTTGGATTCCGGGCATTCTTTTGGGCATGCAAACTTTCTATTTGGCTTTCAGGTGTTGTTTTTAGTATGCAAACTTTCTTTTTGGCATTCAGGCATGCTTTTTTGAGCGCGAGAGTGGTTTTTAGTTGTCGAGCATGCTTTTTAGTTTCCAAACGTTATTTTTGGCTTTCGGGCATTCTTTTTGGCAAGCAAACTTTCTTTTTGGCTTTCAGGCATTCTTTTCGGTATGCAAACTTTCTTTTTCGCATGCGGGCATGCTTTTTTGAATGCGAGAGTGCCTTTTAGTTCTCAACCCTGCTTTTTAGTTTCCAAATATTCTTTTTAGCTTTCGGGCGTTCTTTATAGCAACTAAACTTTCTTTTTGGCTTTCTTGCGTTTTTTTTTGGCATGCAAACTTTCTTTTAAGCATGTAGGCATGCTTTTTTGAACGCGAGAGTGCTTTTTAGTTTCTAAACTTTCTTTTTGGATTTCAGGCGTTCTTTTTAGCATGCAAACTTTCTATTTGGCTTTCAGGCGTTGTTTTTGGCATGCAAACTTTCTTTTTGGCATTCGGGCATTCTGTTTTGAGCGCGAGAGTGGTTTTTAGTTGTCGATCTTGCTTTTTAGTTTCCAAACGTTATTTTTGGCTTTCGGGCATTCTTTTTGGCAAGCAAACTTTCTTTTTGGCTTTCAGGCGTTCTTTTCACATGCAAACTTTCTTTTTGGCATGTGGGCATGCTTTTTTGAATGTGAGAGTGCCTTTTAGTTCTCGACCTTGCTTTTTAGTTTCCAAATATTCTTTTTGGCTTTCGGGCGTTCTTTATAGCAAGTAAACTTTCTTTTTGGCTTTCTTGCGTTCTTTTTGGCATGCAAGCTTTTTTTTTAGCATGTGGGCAAGCTTTTTTGAACACGAGAGTGCTTTTTAGTTCTCGTGTATACTTTTTAGCTTTCAGGCGTTCTTTTTGGCATGCAAACTTTGTGTTTGGATTTTCAGGCATTGTTTTTGGCATGCAATCTTTCTTTTTGGCATTCGGTCATGCTTTTTTGAGCGCAATAGTGGTTTTTAGTTGTCGAGCATGCTTTTTAGTTTCCAAATGTTATTTTTGGCTTTCGGGCATTCTTTTTGGCAAGAAAACTTTCTTTTTGGCTTTCAGGCGTTCTTTTCGGCATGCAAACTTTCTTTTAAGCATGTGGGCATGCTTTTTTGAACGCGAGAGTGCTTTTTAGTTTCTAAACTTTCTTTTTGGATTTCAGGCGTTCTTTTTAGTATGCAAACTTTCTATTTGGCTTTCAGGCGTTGTTTTTGGCATGGAAACTTTCTTTTTGGCATTCGGGCATGCTTTTTTGAGTGCGAGAGTGGTTTTTAGTTGTCGATCTTGCTTTTTAGTTTCCAAACGTTATTTTTGGCTTTCGGGCATTCTTTTTGGCTTTCGGGCATTCTTTTTGGCTTTCAGGCGTTCTTTTCACATGCAAACTTTCTTTTTGGCATGTGGGCATGCTTTTTTGAATGTGAGAGTGCCTTTTAGTTCTCGACCTTGCTTTTTAGTTTCCAAATATTCTTTTTGGCTTTCGGGCGTTCTTTATAGCAAGTAAACTTTCTTTTTGGCTTTCTTGCGTTCTTTTTGGCATGCAAGCTTTTTTTTTAGCATGTGGGCAAGCTTTTTTGAACACGAGAGTGCTTTTTAGTTCTCGTGTATACTTTTTAGCTTTCGGGCGTTCTTTTTGGCATGCAAACTTTCTGTTTGGCTTTTCAGGCGTTGTTTTTGGCATGCAATCTTTCTTTTTGGCATTCGGTCATGCTTTTTTGAGCGCAATAGTGGTTTTTAGTTGTCGAGCGTGCTTTTTAGTTTCCAAATGTTATTTTTGGCTTTCGGGCATTCTTTTTGGCAAGAAAACTTTCTTTTTGGCTTTCAGGCGTTCTTTTCGGCATGCAAACTTTCTTTTAAGCATGTGGGCATGCTTTTTTGAACGCGAGAGTGCTTTTTAGTTTCTAAACTTTCTTTTTGGATTTCAGGCGTTCTTTTTAGCATGCAAACTTTCTATTTGGCTTTCAGGCGTTGTTTTTGGCATGCAAACTTTCTTTTTGGCATTCGGGCATGCTTTTTTGAGCGCGAGAGTGGTTTTTAGTTGTCGATCTTGCTTTTTAGTTTCCAAACGTTATTTTTGGCTTTCGGGCATTCTTTTTGGCAAGCAAACTTTCTTTTTGGCTTTCAGGCGTTCTTTTCACATGCAAACTTTCTTTTTGGCATGTGGGCATGCTTTTTTGAATGTGAGAGTGCCTTTTAGTTCTCGACCTTGCTTTTTAGTTTCCAAATATTCTTTTTGGCTTTCGGGCGTTCTTTATAGCAAGTAAACTTTCTTTTTGGCTTTCTTGCGTTCTTTTTGGCATGCAAGCTTTTTTTTTAGCATGTGGGCAAGCTTTTTTGAACACGAGAGTGCTTTTTAGTTCTCGTGTATACTTTTTAGCTTTCGGGAGTTCTTTTTGGCATGCAAACTTTCTGTTTGGCTTTTCAGGCGTTGTTTTTGGCATGCAATCTTTCTTTTTGGCATTCGGTCATGCTTTTTTGAGCGCAATAGTGGTTTTTAGTTGTCGAGCGTGCTTTTTAGTTTCCAAATGTTATTTTTGGCTTTTGGGCATTCTTTTTGGCAAGAAAACTTTCTTTTTGGCTTTCAGGCGTTCTTTTCGGCATGCAAACTTTCTTTTAAGCATGTGGGCATGCGTTTTTGAACGCGAGAGTGCTTTTTAGTTTCTAAACTTTCTTTTTGGATTTCAGGCGTTCTTTTTAGCATGCAAACTTTCTATTTGGCTTTCAGGCGTTGTTTTTGGCATGCAAACTTTCTTTTTGGCATTCGGGCATGCTTTTTTGAGCGCGAGAGTGGTTTTTAGTTGTCGATCTTGCTTTTTAGTTTCCAAACGTTATTTTTGGCTTTCGGGCATTCTTTTTGGCAAGCAAACTTTCTTTTTGGCTTTCAGGCGTTCTTTTCACATGCAAACTTTCTTTTTGGCATGTGGGCATGCTTTTTTGAATGTGAGAGTGCCTTTTAGTTCTCGACCTTGCTTTTTAGTTTCCAAATATTCTTTTTGGCTTTCGGGCGTTCTTTATAGCAAGTAAACTTTCTTTTTGGCTTTCTTGCGTTCTTTTTGGCATGCAAGCTTTTTTTTAGCATGTGGGCAAGCTTTTTTGAACACGAGAGTGCTTTTTAGTTCTCGTGTATACTTTTTAGCTTTCGGGCGTTCTTTTTGGCATGCAAACTTTCTGTTTGGCTTTTCAGGCGTTGTTTTTGGCATGCAATCTTTCTTTTTGGCATTCGGTCATGCTTTTTTGAGCGCAATAGTGGTTTTTAGTTGTCGAGCGTGCTTTTTAGTTTCCAAATGTTATTTTTGGCTTTCGGGCATTCTTTTTGGCAAGAAAACTTTCTTTTTGGCTTTCAGGCGTTCTTTTCGGCATGCAAACTTTCTTTTAAGCATGTGGGCATGCTTTTTTGAACGCGAGAGTGCTTTTTAGTTTCTAAACTTTCTTTTTGGATTTCAGGCGTTCTTTTTAGCATGCAAACTTTCTATTTGGCTTTCAGGCGTTGTTTTTGGCATGCAAACTTTCTTTTTGGCATTCGGGCATGCTTTTTTGAGCGCGAGAGTGGTTTTTAGTTGTCGATCTTGCTTTTTAGTTTCCAAACGTTATTTTTGGCTTTCGGGCATTCTTTTTGGCAAGCAAACTTTCTTTTTGGCTTTCAGGCGTTCTTTTCACATGCAAACTTTCTTTTTGGCATGTGGGCATGCTTTTTTGAATGTGAGAGTGCCTTTAGTTCTCGACCTTGCTTTTTAGTTTCCAAATATTCTTTTTGGCTTTCGGGCGTTCTTTATAGCAAGTAAATTTTCTTTTTGGCTTTCTTGCGTTCTTTTTGGCATGCAAGCTTTTTTTTTAGCATGTGGGCAAGCTTTTTTGAACACGAGAGTGCTTTTTAGTTCTCGTGTATACTTTTTAGCTTTCGGGGGTTCTTTTTGGCATGCAAACTTTCTGTTTGGCTTTTCAGGCGTTGTTTTTGGCATGCAATCTTTCTTTTTGGCATTCGGTCATGCTTTTTTGAGCGTAATAGTGGTTTTTAGTTGTCGAGCGTGCTTTTTAGTTTCCAAACGTTATTTTTGGCTTTCGGGCATTCTTTTTGGCAAGAAAACTTTCTTTTTGGCTTTCAGGCGTTCTTTTCGGCATGCAAACTTTTTTTTTTGGTATGCGGGCATGCTTTTTTGAATGCGAGAGTGCCTCTTAGTTCTCGACCCTGCTTTTTAGTTTCCAAATATTCTTTTTGGCTTCCGAGCGTTCTTTATAGCAAGTAAACTTTCTTTTGGCTTTCTTGCATTCTTTTCGGCTTGCAAACTTTCTTTTTGGCATGCGGGCATGCTTTTTTGAATGCGAGAGTGGCTTTTAGTTCTCGACCGTGCTTTTTAGTTTCCAAATATTCTTTTTAGCTTTCGGGCGTTCTTTAGAGCAAGTAAAGTTTCTTTTTGGCTTTCTTGCTTTCTTTTTGGCATGGAAACTTTCTTGTTAGCAAGTGGGCATGCTTTTTTGAACGCGAGAGTGCTTTTTAGTTTCATAACTTTCTTTTTGTCTTTCGGGCATTTGTTTTGGCAAGCAAACTTTCTATTTGACTTTCATGCATTGTTTTTGGCATGCAAACTTTCTTTTTTGCATTCGGGCATGCTTTTTTGAGCGCGAGAGTGGTTTTTAGTTGTCGAGCATGCTTTTTAGTTTTGAAATGTTATTTTTGGCTTTCAGGCATTCTTTTTGGCAAGCAAACTTTCTTTTTGGCTTTCGGGCGTTCTTTTCGGCATGCAAACTTTCTTTTTGGCATGCGGGCATGCTTTTTTGAATGCGAGAGTGCCTTTTAGTTCTCGACCCTGCTTTTTAGTTTCCAAATATTCTTTTTAGCTTTCGGGCGTTCTTTGTAGCAAATAAACTTTCTGTTTGGCTTTCTTGCGTTCTTTTTGGCATGCAAACTTTCTTTTTGGCTTTCAAGCGTTCTCTTTGACATGCAAACTTTCTTTTTGGCTTTCAGGCATTGTTTTTGGCATGCAAACTTTCTTTTTGGCATTCGTTACATGCTTTCTTGAGCGCGAGAGTGGTTTTTATTGCGTGAGAGTGCTTTTTAGTTTCCAAACGTTATTTTTGGCTTTCGGTCATTCTTTTTGGCAAGCAAACTTTCATTTTGGCTGTCGAGTGTTATTTTCGGCAAGCAAACTTTTATTTGGCTTGCGGGCACGCTTTTTTGAATGCGAGAGTGCCTTTTAGTTCTCAACCGTGCTTTTTAGTTTCCAAATATTCTTTTTAGCTTTCAGGCGTTCTTTATAGCAAGTAAACTTTCTTTTTGGCTTTCTTGCGTTCTTTTTGGCACGCAAACTTTGTTTTTTAGCATGTGGGCAAGCTTTTTTGAACGCGAGAGTGCTTTTTAGTTTATAAACTTTCTTTTTGGATTCCGGGCGTTCTTTTTGGCATGCAAACTTTCTATTTGGCTTTCAGGCGTTGTTTTTAGCATGCAAACTTTCTTTGTGGCATTCGGGCATGCTTTTTTGAGCGCGAGAGTGGTTTTTAGTTGTCGAGCATGCTTTTTAGTTTCCAAACGTTATTTTTGGCTTTCGGGCATTCTTTTTGGCAAGTAAACTTTCTTTTTGGCTTTCAGGCATTCTTTTCGGCATGCAAACTTTCTTTTTGGCATGCAGGCATGCTTTTTTGAATGCTAGAGTGCCTTTTAGTTCTCAACCCTGCTTTTTAGTTAAATATTCTTTTTAGCTTTCGGGCGTTCTTTATAGCAAGTAAACTTTCGTTTTGGCTTTCTTGCGTTTTTTTTGGCATGCAAACTTTCTTTTTAGCATGTGGGCATGCTTTTTTGAACGCGAGAGTGCTTTTTAGTTTCTAAAGTTTCTTTTTGGTTTTCGGCCGTTCTTTTTAGCATGCAAACTTTCTATTTGGCTTTCAGGCGTGGTTTTTGGCATGCAAACTTTATTTTTGGCATTCGGGCATGCTTTTTTGAGCGCGAGAGTGGTTTTTAGTTGTCAAGCTTGCTTTTTAGTTTCCAAACGTTATTTTTGGCTTTCGGGCATCCTTATGGCAAGCAAACTTTCTTTTTGGCTTTCAGGCGTTCTTTTCACATGCAAACTTTCTTTTTGGCATGTGGGCATGCTTTTTTGAATGTGAGAGTGCCTTTTAGTTCTCGACCTTGCTTTTTAGTTTCCAAATATTCTTTTTGGCTTTCCGGCGTTCTTTATAGCAAGTAAACTTTCTTTTTGGCTTTCTTGCGTTCTTTTTGGCATGCAAGCTTTTTTTTTAGCATATGGGCAAGCTTTTTTGAACACGAGAGTGCTTTTTAGTTCTTGTGTATGCTTTTTAGCTTTCGGGCGTTGTTTTTGGCATGCAAACTTTCTGTTTGGCTTTTCAGGCGTTGTTTTTGGCATGCAATCTTTCTTTTTGGCATTCGGTCATGCTTTTTTGAGCGCAATAGTGGTTTTTAGTTGTCGAGCGTGCTTTTTAGTTTCCAAACGTTATTTTTGGCTTTCGGGCATTCTTTTTGGCAAGTAAACTTTCTTTTTGGCTTTCAGGCATTCTTTTCGGCATGCAAACTTTCTTTTTGGCATGCAGGCATGCTTTTTTGAATGCTAGAGTGCCTTTTAGTTCTCAACCCTGCTTTTTAGTTAAATATTCTTTTTAGCTTTCGGGCGTTCTTTATAGCAAGTAAACTTTCTTTTTGGCTTTCTTGCGTTTTTTTTGGCATGCAAACTTTCTTTTTAGCATGTGGGCATGCGTTTTTGAACGCGAGAGTGCTTTTGTAGTTTCTAAAGTTTCTTTTTGGTTTTCGGCCGTTCTTTTTAGCATGCAAACTTTCTATTTGGCTTTCAGGCGTGGTTTTTGGCATGCAAACTTTATTTTTGGCATTCGGGCATGCTTTTTTGAGCGCGAGAGTGGTTTTTAGTTGTCAAGCTTGCTTTTTAGTTTCCAAACGTTATTTTTGGCTTTCGGGCATCCTTTTGGCAAGCAAACTTTCTTTTTGGCTTTCAGGCGTTCTTTTCACATGCAAACTTTCTTTTTGGCATGTGGGCATGCTTTTTTGAATGTGAGAGTGCCTTTTAGTTCTCGACCTTGCTTTTTAGTTTCCAAATATTCTTTTTGGCTTTCGGGCGTTCTTTATAGCAAGTAAACTTTCTTTTTGGCTTTCTTGCATTCTTTTTGTCATGCAAGCTTTTTTTTTAGCATATGGGCAAGCTTTTTTGAACACGAGAGTGCTTTTTAGTTCTTGTGTATGCTTTTTAGCTTTCGGGCGTTCTTTTTGGCATGCAAACTTTCTGTTTGGCTTTTCAGGCGTTGTTTTTGGCATGCAATCTTTCTTTTTGGCATTCGGTCATGCTTTTTTGAGCGCAATAGTGGTTTTTAGTTGTCGAGCATGCTTTTTAGTTTCCAAACGTTATTTTTGGCTTTCGGGCATTCTTTTTGGCAAGAAAACTTTCTTTTTGGCTTTCAAACGTTCTTTTCGGCATGCAAACTTTTTTTTTTGGTATGCGGGCATGCTTTTTTGAATGCGAGAGTGCCTTTAAGTTCTCGACCCTGCTTTTTAGTTTCCAAATATTCTTTTTGGCTTCCAAACGTTCTTTATAGCAAGTAAACTTTCTTTTGGCTTTCTTGCATTCTTTTTGGCAAACAAACTTTCTTTTTAGCATGTGGGCATGCTTTTTTGAACACGAGAGTGCTTTTTAGTTCTCGAGTATGCTTTTTAGTTTCTAAACTTTCTTTTTGGCTTTCGGGCGTTCTTTTTGGCATGCAAACTTCCTATTTGGCTTTCATGCGTTGTTTTTGGTATGCAAACTTTCCTTTTGGCATTTGAGCGTTCTGTTTGGCATGCAAACTTTCTTTTTGGCTTTCAGGTGTTCTTTTTGCTATGCAAACTTTCCTTTTGGCATTCGTGCATGCTTTTTTGAGCGCGAGGGTGGTTTTTATTGTGTGAGAGTGCTTTTTAGTTTCCAAACATTATTTTTGGCTTTCGGGCATTCTTTTTGGCAAGCAAACTTTCTTTTTGGCTTTCGGGCGTTCTTTTCGGCATGCAAACTTTCTTTTTGGCATGCGGGCATGCTTTTTTGAATGCGAGAGTGGCTTTTAGTTCTCGACCGTGCTTTTTAGTTTCCAAATATTCTTTTTAGCTTTCGGGCGTTCTTTATAGCAAGTAAAGTTTCTTTTTGGCTTTCTTGCTTTCTTTTTGGCATGGAAACTTTCTTTTTAGCATGTGGGCATGCTTTTTTGAACGCGAGAGTGCTTTTTAGTTTCAAAACTTTCTTTTTGTCTTTCGGGCGTTCTTTTTGGCAAGCAAACTTTCTATTTGGCTTTCAGGCATTGTTTTTGGCATGCAAACTTTCTTTTTTGCATTCGGGCATGTTTTTTTGAGCGTGAGAGTGGTTTTTAGTTGTCGAGCATGCTTTTTAGTTTCGAAATGTTATTTTTGGCTTTCAGGCATTCTTTTTGGCAAGCAAACTTTCTTTTTGGCTTTCGGGCGTTCTTTTCGGCATGCAAACTTTCTTTTTGGCATGCGGGCATGCTTTTTTGAATGCGCGAGTGCCTTTTAGTTCTCGACCCTGCTTTTTAGTTTCCAAATATTCTTTTTAGCTTTCGGGCGTTCTTTATAGCAAGTAAACTTTCTGTTTGGCTTTCTTGCGTTCTTTTTGGCATGCAAACTTTCTTTTTGGCTTTCGGGCGTTCTCTTTGACATGCAAACTTTCTTTTTGGCTTTCAGGCGTTGTTTTTGGCATGTAAACTTTCTTTTTGGCATTCTTTACATGCTTTCTTGAGCGCGAGAGTGGTTTTTATTGCGTGAGAGTGCTTTTTAGTTTCCAAACGTTATTTTTGGCTTTCGGTCATTCTTTTTGGCAAGCAAACTTTTATTTGGCTTGCGGGCACGCTTTTTTGAATGCGAGAATGCCTTTTAGTTCTCGACCCTGCTTTTTAGTTTCCAAATATTCTTTTTGGCTTCCGAGCGTTCTTTATAGCAAGTAAACTTTCTTTTGGCTTTCTTGCATTCTTTTTGGCAAGCAAACTTTCTTTTTAGCATGTGGGCATGCTTTTTTGAACACGAGAGTGCTTTTTAGTTCTTGAGTATGCTTTTTAGTTTCTAAACTTTCTTTTTGGCTTTCAGGCGTTCTTTTTGGCATGCAACCTTCCTATTTGGCTTTCATGCGTTGTTTTTTGTATGCAAACTTTCTTTTTGGCATTTGAGCATTCTGTTTGGCATGCAAACTTTCTTTTTGGCTTTCAGGCGTTCTTTTCGCTATGCAAACTTTCTTTTTGGCATTCGGACATGCTTTTTTGAGCGCGAGAGTGGTTTTTATTGTGTGAGAGTGCTTTTTAATTTTCCAAACGTTATTTTTGGCTTTCGGGCATTCTTTTTGGCAAGCAAACTTTCTTTTTGGCTTTCGGACGTTCTTTTCGGCATGCAAACTTTCTTTTTGGCATGCGGGCATGCTTTTTTGAATGCGAGAGTGGCTTTTAGTTCTCGACCGTGCTTTTTAGTTTCCAAATATTCTTTTTAGCTTTCGGGCGTTCTTTAGAGCAAGTAAAGTTTCTTTTTGGCTTTCTTGCTTTCTTTTTGGCATGGAAACTTTCTTTTTAGCATGTGGGCATGCTTTTTTGAACGCGAGAGTGCTTTTTAGTTTCAAAACTTTCTTTTTGTCTTTCGGGCGTTCTTTTTGGCAAGCAAACTTTCTATTTGAATTTCAGACATTGTTTTTGGCATGCAAACTTTCTTTTTTGCATTCGGGCATGCTTTTTTGAGCGCGAGAGTGGTTTTTAGTTGTCGAGCATGCTTTTTAGTTTTGAAATGTTATTTTTGGATTTCTTGCTTTCTTTTTGGCATGGAAACTTTCTTTTTAGCATGTGGGCATGCTTTTTTGAACGCGAGAGTGCTTTTTAGTTTCAAAACTTTCTTTTTGTCTTTCGGGCGTTCTTTTTGGCAAGCAAACTTTCTATTTGGCTTTCAGGCATTGTTTTTGGCATGGAAACTTTCTTTTTTGCAATCGGGCATGTTTTTTTGAGCGCGAGAGTTTGTTTTTAGTTGTCGAGCATGCTTTTTAGTTTCGAAATGTTATTTTTGGCTTTCAGGCATTCTTTTTGGCAAGCAAACTTTCTTTTTGGCTTTCGGGCGTTCTTTTCGGCATGCAAACTTTCTTTTTGGCATGCGGGCATGCTTTTTTGAATGCGAGAGTGCCTTTTAGTTCTCGACCCTGCTTTTTAGTTTCCAAATATTCTTTTTAGCTTTCGAGCGTTCTTTATAGCAAGTAAACTTTCTGTTTGGCTTTCTTGCGTTCTTTTTGGCATGCAAACTCTCTTTTTGGCTTTCGGGCGTTCTCTTTGACATGCAAACTTTCTTTTTGGCTTTCAGGCGTTGTTTTTGGCATGCAAACTTTCTTTTTGGCATTCGTTACATGCTTTCTTGAGCGCGAGAGTGGTTTTTATTGCGTGAGAGTGCTTTTTAGTTTCCAAACGTTATTTTTGGCTTTCGGTCATTCTTTTTGGCAAGCAAACTTTCATTTTGGCTGTCGAGCGTTATTTTCGGCAAGCAAACTTTTATTTGGCTTGCGGGCACGCTTTTTTGAATGCGAGAATGCCTTTTAGTTCTCGACCCTGCTTTTTAGTTTCCAAATATTCTTTTTGGCTTCCGAGCGTTCTTTATAGCAAGTAAACTTTCTTTTGGCTTTCTTGCATTCTTTTTGGCAAGCAAACTTTCTTTTTAGCATGTGGGCATGCTTTTTTGAACACGAGAGTGCTTTTTAGTTCTCGAGTATGCTTTTTAGTTTCTAAACTTTCTTTTTGGCTTTCGGGCGTTCTTTTTGGCATGCAACCTTCCTATTTGGCTTTCATGCGTTGTTTTTGGTATGCAAACTTTCTTTTTGGCATTTGAGCGTTCTGTTTGGCATGCAAACTTTCTTTTTGGCTTTCAGGCGTTCTTTTTGCTATGCAAACTTTCTTTTTGGCATTCGGACATGCTTTTTTGAGCGCGAGAGTGGTTTTATTTTGTGAGAGTGCTTTTTAATTTTCCAAACGTTATTTTTGGCTTTCGGGCATTCTTTTTGGCAAGCAAACTTTCTTTTTGGCTTTCGGGCGTTCTTTTCGGCATGCAAACTTTGTTTTTGGCATGCGGGCATGCTTTTTTGAATGCGAGAGTGGCTTTTAGTTCTCGACCGTGCTTTTTAGTTTCCAAATATTCTTTTTAGGTTTCGGGCGTTCTTTAGAGCAAGTAAAGTTTCTTTTTGGCTTTCTTGCTTTCTTTTTGGCATGGAAACTTTCTTGTTAGCAAGTGGGCATGCTTTTTTGAACGCGAGAGTGCTTTTTAGTTTCATAACTTTCTTTTTGTCTTTCGGGCATTTTTTTTGGCAAGCAAACTTTCTATTTGGCTTTCAGGCATTGTTTTTGGCATGCAAACTTTCTTTTTTGCATTCGGGCATGCTTTTTTGAGCGCGAGAGTGGTTTTTAGTTGTCGAGCATGCTTTTTAGTTTTGAAATGTTATTTTTGGCTTTCAAGCATTCTTTTTGGCAAGCAAACTTTCTTTTTGGCTTTCGGGCGTTCTTTTCGGCATGCAAACTTTCTTTTTGGCATGCGGGCATGCTTTTTTGAATGCGAGAGTGCCTTTTAGTTCTCGACCCTACTTTTTAGTTTCCAAATATTCTTTTTAGCTTTCGGGCGTTCTTTATAGCAAGTAAACTTTCTGTTTGGCTTTCTTGCGTTCTTTTTGGCATGGAAACTTTCTTTTTGGCTTTCGGGCGTTCTCTTTGACATGCAAACTTTCTTTTTGGCTTTCAGGCGTTGTTTTTGGCATGCAAACTTTCTTTTTGGCATTCGTTACATGCTTTCTTGAGCGCGAGAGTGGTTTTTATTGTGTGAGAGTGCTTTTTTTTTCCAAACGTTATTTTTGGCTTTCGGTCATTCTTTTTGGCAAGCAAACTTTCATTTTGGCTGTCGAGAGTTATTTTCGGCAAGCAAACTTTTATTTGGCTTGCGGGCACGCTTTTTTGAATGCGAGAGTGCCT
Organism: Acer yangbiense; assembly: GCA_008009225.1. Lineage (NCBI taxonomy): Eukaryota > Viridiplantae > Streptophyta > Magnoliopsida > Sapindales > Sapindaceae > Acer > Acer yangbiense. Next base: position 38,324,963 of record CM017768.1, read on the forward strand.
TTTAGTTCTCGACTGTGCTTTTTAGTTTCCAAATATTCTTTTTAGCCTTCAGGCGTTCTTTATAGCAAGTAAACTTTCTTTTTGGCTTTCTTGCGTTCTTTTTGGCATGCAAACTTTCTTTTTAGCATGTGGGCAAGCTTTTTTGAACGCGAGAGTGCTTTTTAGTTTCTAAACTTTCTTTTTGGATTCCGGGCGTTCTTTTTGGCATGCAAACTTTCTATTTGGCTTTCAGGCGTTGTTTTTGGCATGGAAACTTTCTTTTTGGCATTCAGGCATGTGGTTTTTAGTTGTCGAGCGTGCTTTTTTGTTTCCAAACGTTATTTTTGGCTTTCGTGCATTCTTTTTGTCAAGCAAACTTTCTTTTTGGCATGCGGGCATGCTTTTTTGAATGCGAGAGTGACTTTTAGTTATCGACCCTACGTTTTAGTTTCCAAATATTCTTTTTTGTCTTTTGGGCATTCTTTATAGCAAGTAAACTTTCTTTTTGGCTTTCTTGCGTTCTTTTTGGTATGCAAACTTTCTATTTAGCATGTGGGCATGCTTTTTTGAACGCGAGAGTGCTTTTTTGAACGCGAGAGTGCTTTTTAGTTTCTAAACTTTCATTTTGGCTTTCGGGCGTTCTTTTTGGCATGCAAACTTTCTATTTGGTTTTCAGGCGTTGTTTTTGGCATGTTAACTTTCTTTTTGGCTTTCAGGCGTTCTTTTTGGTATGCAAACTTTCTTTTTGGCATTCGGTAATGCTTTTTCATGCACGAGAATGGTTTTTATTGTGTGAGAGTGCTTTTTGGTTTCCAAACGTTATTTTTGGCTTTCGGGCATTCTTTTTGGCAAGTAAACTTTCTTTTTGGCATTCAGGCGTTCTTTTCGGCATGCAAACTTTCTTTTTGGCTTGCGGGCATGCTTTTTTGAATGTGAGAGTGCCTTTTAGTTCTCGACCGTGCTTTTTAGTTTCCAAATATTCTTTTTAGCTTTCGGGCGTTCTTTATAGCAAGTAAAGTTTCTTTTTGGCTTTCTTGCGTTCTTTTTGGCATGCAAACTTTTTATTTGTCGTTCAGGCGTTGTTTTTTTTTTTTTTTGGGTAAATAAATAGTATCATAGAAAAAGGAAAGAATGTACAAATACAAGGGGCATACCCCAGGAAACAAAGAAACCAGAGCATTAAGGCCCAAAACAAGCTCAACAAAAGCTCAAAAACAACAAGCTCATAAACAAGAGCTAAACAATAGCTTTAACAAAGCAAAAAAACACTAAAGAAAGCAAACAAACAGCCAACAACACAAGTATCATCTAGAGGTTACATTCCAATTCATAGCAATCAGAGGCCAATCCTTCAAATTGATAGAACAAAGCCGACTACTAATAGTGTCAATAATGGTCCGGGTAACCTCTGCATTAGGCCTTCTAGAGCTCTTAAAAATACGACAATTTCGCTCTCTCCAAATAAAGTAGACAGCCACTGCAAGGCAAAGCTTTTTAGTCACAGTGGAAGGAGAGTTCCCTTTCCAATGAATGGAAATCCAATCAATTAAATCATTCCAGCTGAGACCAATCTAAGTACAACCACACTTGTTCAAGAGAAGAGTCCAAATGGCTTTGCTATACAAACACTCAAAGAAAAGGTGGGCATGAGTTTCGTTTTGAGAATTGCAAAGGACACATGTAGCAATAACTTGAGGATCGTAGCGCTGAACACGGTCCAAGGTAGAAAGCCTACCTTTAATAGCCAACCAAAGGATGAAACCCATCCTCGGATTATTCTGAGGGAACCAAACAATATTAAACCAAGGAACAAGAGAGTGATGGGTTCTAAAAGACTCCATAGCAGAAGCAGCAGAATAAATACCATTTGGAGAGGGGAGCCACCGAATAATATCATCTAAAATGGAGTTTGGATTGTAAGAAGGCATACGACTCTTTATTTCAGCAAGATCAATTGACATAGCAACAGGCCATCTCCAATTATCACCACGGACAATGGCATTAACCTTTGCATTTATAGGGAGACCAGAATCGTAGATAACACGGGAACTCCATTTCAAACAAATAGGGCCATCGGGGTGCCAATTATCAAACCATAAGGAAGTGTTCAAGCCCCTACCAATAATGTGCTGAAATAAAGGACGAACTAAAGGCCTAAGATGAAGTAGCTTTCTCCAATTCCAAGAACAGGTATGAGGAGCTTTCACCTCCCACAAACTTGAACCTTTGAGGTGGTAGGCATTGATCCAAGAAGTCCAAAGATTATTAGTGCCATAAACCAGATTCCAAATGTGCCTAATCATTAGCGCCTTATTCCACAAAGAGAGGTCCTTGATTCCAAGACCACCCTCTTTTTTAGGAATACAAATATCGGACCAAGCAATTTTAGAACCTTTGTTGCTACCCTCAACCCCATTCCATAAAAAGCTATGAATTTTCTGCTCAATAACCTTTAAGACCTTTTTAGGAAGACAAAGATGACTAGCCCAAAACACTTGACTACCAGTTAAGACCGAGATAATAAGTTGAAGACGACCAGCATAAGAAAGGCACCGATTCAACCAAGAAGAAAGTATACTCGAAACTTTATCAACAAGGGGAGAGCAATCATGCAAATTCAATTTAGAAAAGATAATAGGAATCCCCAAATAACGAATAGGAAGGGAACCAACCGTGTAACCAAAAAGGTTGATGAGCTGCTGACTAATTGCATCGGGCACTCCAGAAATGAAAGTGTTGCTCTTAGCATGATTAGCACCAAGACCCAAAAACAAGGAGAACTCATCAAGGGCTGATTTGAGAACAAGAGCTGAATGATAGGAACCATGGCAAAGCATAATAAGATCATCAGCAAAGCAAAGGTGAGAAAGCTTAATCTTGTCGCACTTCCAATGATATTTGAAGTTAGGAGAGTCTGCAATATGATTGGCTAAAAGTTTCGAGAGGACCTCCATAGCCATAACAAAGAGATATGGAGACATAGGGTCCCCTTGTCGAAGACCCCTCTTTCTGGAGAAGAAACCAGCAAGCTCACCATTAATAGAGATAGAGAACTTAGGAGTAGTAAGGCAAGCTCTAATCCAATTTATGACTTTCAAAGGAAACTGAAATGCAGCAAGAGTGTCAAGTAAGAAGCCCCAATCAACCATATCAAATGCTTTCATCAAATCCACCTTAAGGGCCAACTTTGGCGTACCGTCATCTTTGTGGTAATTTCTCATTAGCTCTTGGACAAGAAGAATGTTGTCACCAATTCTCCTACCAGCCACAAAGGCTGATTGGGAGGGGCTAATAATACCAAGAAGACAAGGCTTGATTCTATTGGTAATGATCTTAGCAATGACCTTGTAGAGAGTGTTGCAGCAAGAGATTGGTCTAAAGTCTGTCATTTTAGACGGATTAGGGACCTTAGGGGCCAAAGTAAGAATCGTAGCATTGAGCTCTTTAAGAAGAAGGCCAGTACGAAAGAATTCTTGAACAGCATTAATAACATCATCACCAACAATGTGCCACGTCTTCTTGAAGAAATGAGCATTAAAACCATATGGACCAGAAGCCTTATTAGGGTGGAGAGAAAAGCAAACCTCACGAATTTCATCATTTGTGACCTCTCTACTCATGAAATCAGCTTGATCAGTGGAGATGTGTTTATCAATAACATTTCTCAAAGGACGAGAACCATGTCTAGAAGGCAAAGAGCAACCCAGAATATTTTGGAAGTGACGAACAGCCTCAGATTTGATTTGAGTATCTCCTTCAATCAAGGAACCATCTTCTCCAGTAATAGAGAGGATCTTACTTCTATTGCGTCTTCCATTGATGACTTTGAAAAAATAGGAGGTGCTACGGTCACCAGCCTTAAGCCATTGAACTCTAGATTTTTGCCTCAAAAAATCCTCCTCCGTATGAAGAGCCAAAGTGTAAGAGCTCATAAGCTCCTTCTCTTGCATTCTAAGGCCTTCATCAAGAGGCTGCAGATCAAGAAGACTTTGGCAATCAACAAGAGCAGCCTTGGCCTCAATAGATTTAACCGTCAAATCCCCCACTATATTCTTGTTAAGGGACTTTAAAACCTTCTTTAAATTTCGGAGCTTAGAGCAAAGCTGAAATTGCATATTGCCATGAAAATTCTCCCGCCAACAACTCTCAACCAAAGGAAGAAAGTCTTCCCTTTCTGTAAGAAAATTGAAAAATTTAAAAGGGCAATTCTTCTTATTACCTTGCAATCCGAGCTTAACCAAAGATGGTCTGTGATCCGAGATGCTAGGAGGAAGAAAAATGGCATCAGAGTGCTCAAACTTGGTCATCCATTCCTTATTAACAAGAACTCTATCCAACTTCTTAGAGATGCAGCCAATTCTTCTCTTATTACACCAAATGTGGAGAAAACCCGAGAAACGAAGGTCATCAAGATCAGAAACATAAAGACAGTTATTAAACTCTTCCATAGCTGAGGAAATACATGATGAACCCCCAACTGACTCATTCACCCTCCTAGAGACATTGAAATCGCCAAGAACCATCCAAGGAGTATCTTGCTGATTAGAGCATATACTATGCCAAAGAGCTCTTCTAGAACTATCAACATTAGAACCATAAACAAAAGAGGTATGGAACCTGTCATTACCATCCAAAATATGAGCTTGGCAATGTATAATCTGATCAGTTTCAAAAATTTTAGTGATATTGAGGATACTAGGATCCCAACCAATCCGAATTCTTCCAAGATCATGACTATTGTAATTGTCAAGCATTTCCCAATCCGTGAAAACTGAATTGACTAGAAGAGGCTTATGGATCATACTTACTCTTGTCTCAATTAAACAAACTAGACTAAGCTTGTGGTCAAGTATCATCTTCTTAACTTCTAATTGTTTAGGGGTAGCATTCAGACCCCTAATGTTCCAACAAGCTAAATTAATCATTAAGAGGTTGAAGAGATTTCACCTTAGCTTGCGAGCTGTTATCCATTCCTTTCTTTGCGGACCGTTTATTCTTCTTCTTGTTGTTGGTACTAGAGGACTCTGGAGTGCTAGAAAGCCCTATGATAGGAACCCCATCAATTTTCTTAATCTTTGAGAGCCATAGGGAATGATCTGGAGAGGCTGTGGTAGGAGAGTCATCATCACTACAGTCAACAACACTATCCTTAGAGAGGACACTATAACCATTCTCATCAAGAGCAGAGAACTTGTTAGAGGTATCAACAACACTCTCCTTAGAGAGGACATTGCATTGATTCTTGATAGGCATGTTGGTAGGACACAATGGAGGCTCAATTTCAGAATGACCAGCGGCAATGACTTCATCAACATTCAAATAAGATATGGAAAGAGGAAGAGGCTCCGTATTCACACTAGGTGAGGGAACAAGGGTTGCATCTCCTCTAGAAAGGTTCCCTGAAGAGTTGGATACATGAGCTGCAGCACCACGATTGATCTTCACCCATTCTTGCTTCACTTTGGAACCACGGTTCTCATCGAATCTGCCTTCCACATGCTTTAGACTTGGGCAGGTTGCAGTAGAATGACCAAACGATTTGCACTCCAGACAAATCTTTGGTCTCCATTGGTATTCAACCAGAATTTCAACACTCTCCCCATTATTGAGCTCATCACAATCGCCCATAAGTAAATCAAAAGAATCAACTAACTTGCTAGTAGCATCAATTTCGACACAAATTCTATCGTACGGAATTCTTTTCATTGATTCAGTTAGGCTATCAGCATAAAGAGGCTTCCCAATAGCACTAGCAATATAGCCTAGCCCCTTTTCAGTCCAATATTCATGAGGAATATTAAAAAACTTGACCCATACTAGAACCTTAGAACAAGATTCTTTCGTTAAAACAAGCCGAGAGTGCCATTTCTTAAGAATTATCATTCTTCCAGCAAAACGCCATGGACCAGCCTCAAGAACTGTAGAGCAAGAGTCATTATCTGAGAACTTGAAAAAATAGAACCCTTTTTCATTTGCAAGCACCTCTAGAAGACCATAATTACCCCAAATCTTCTTAGCAATATTGTTAACAAGAGAGAATGGGAGCTTCTTCTCAATAAAATAACCCACCAAGCAGTTCTTCCAAGCTTTAGAGTCATCCTCTGCAACTTCCATGGGTGGGGAGACACACGTCCTATTACCACTTTGTAAGGGCTGGTAGAATTTTAGGTTCATAGGCTTACTCGTAATTGGACCATTGTGAGCACCTTTCAGCACATTACTATAAGAAAAAGTGCTTTTTTTGGAAATTATAGAAGGCAATTGACCTGCAACAATGTTAGCATCTTTATTCACCAAAGAATGAGTGATAGAGATACCTTTATTTTGGGAGACCTACTCAAGTTGGACCATAGGGGAGGAGTCGGGAATAACTTTCCTTTGCTCCCCCCTAGCTGATAAACCTTCAATCTCATGAGACAAACCAGCTTCATTGCAAATAGTATTGGTACTAGGTAAAATATTTTCAATTTGAGGACTCAATCCATCTCCATGGGAAAGAGCCTTATTCGAAACCCTACTAGCTTCCAAGAGAGAGGGAAAACCAGCAAAGGAAGATATAGAACAGGGTGGATTCTCCATGATAGAACCAGAGAAACCCTAGATAAAAACACAAACCAGAACAGAAAACTTGAAAAGGACGTAACTCAGTGCCATAAACCCCAAATCACAAAGTTCTTAATTCTAGGTTGCATAGAAAATCATGATCTACAATCTTGAAGAAGGAAATATTAACTGAATCTAAACGGAACAGGGCCAAAATAGCAAAACGGCGCTGAAACCCTAATAAAAAAACAAACCAGCGCATAGATATTGAGACTGCCGTAACTCTGTGAAAACAATGCCAAATCACGAGTTTCTTGATTCAAAATTGCAAGAAATTTCACGTTCTACAGCTGTGAAGAAGAACATAAGATCAGAATCAGAACGGAAGATGCTCGGAATTGCAAAATGGCGCCGAAACCCTAAAACCTAACTCCCAACCATGCAGAGTAGTTTCTAGATGTTCATTTTGCCTTTTCTTGTTCATTACCCCACTTAAAACCCACATTCTTTTGATAACTTCAGTTAAAGGTGCGGTTACACGGCGTTTTTTTTGGTATGCAAACTTTCTTTTTGGCATTCGGGAATGCTTTTTACTTTCTAAACTTTCTTTTTGGATTCCGGGCATTCTTTTTGGCATGCAATCTTTCTATTTGGCTTTCAGGCGTTCTTTTTGGTATGCAAACTTTGTTTTTGGCATTCGGGAATGCTTTTTTGTGCGCAAGAATGGTTTTTATTGTGTGAGATTGCTTTTTAGTTTCCAAACGTTATTTTTGGCTTTCGGGCATTCTTTTTGGCAAGAAAACTTTCTTTTTGGCTTTCGGGCGTTCTTTTCGGCATGCAAACTTTCTTTTTAGCATGCGGGCATGCTTTTTTGAATGCGAGAGTGCCTTTTAGTTCTCGACCGTGCTTTTTAGTTTCCAAATATTCTTTTTAGCTTTCGGGCATTCTTTAAAGCAAGTAAAGTTTCTTTTTGGCTTTCTTCCGTTCTTTTTGGCATGCAAACTTTCTATTTGTGTTTCAGGCGTTGTTTTTGGCATGCGAACTTTCTTTTTGGCAATCGGGAATGCTTTTTAGTTTCTAAACTTTCTTTTTGGATTCCGGGCGTTCTTTTTGGCATGCAAACTTTCTTTTTAGCATGTGGGCATGCTTTTTTGAACGCGAGAGTGCTTTTTAGTTTCAAAACTTTCTTTTTATCTTTCGGGCGTTCTTTTTGGCATGCAAACTTTCTATTTGGCTTTCAGGCGTTGTTTTTGGCATGAAAACTTTTTTTTTTGGCATTCGGGCATGCTTTTTTGAGCGCGAGAGTGGTTTTTAGTTGTCGAGCATGCTTTTTAGTTTCCAAACGTTATTTTTGGTTTTCAGGCATTCTTTTTGGTAAGCAAACTTTCTTTTTTGCTTTCAGGCGTTCTTTTCGGCATGCAAACTTTCTTTTTAGCATGCGGGCATGCGTTTTTGAATGCGAGATTGCCTTTTAGTTCTAGACCGTGCTTTTTAGTTTCCAAATATTCTTTAAGCTTTTGGGCGTTCTTTATAGCAAGTAAACTTTCTTTTTGGCTTTCTTGCGTTCTTTTTGGCATGCAAACTTTCTTTTTAGCATGTGGGCATGCTTTTTTGAACGCGAGAGTGCTTTTTAGTTTCTAAACTTTCTTTTTGGCTTTCGGGCGTTCTTTTTGGCATTCAAACTTTCTATTTGGTTTTCAGGCGTTGTTTTTGGCATGCAAACTTTCTTTTTGGCATTCGGGCATGCTTTTTTGAGCGCGAGAGTGGTTTTTATTTGTCAAGCATGCTTTTTTGTTTCCAAACGTTATTTTTGGCTTTCGTGCATTCTTTTTGGCAAGCAAACTTTCTTTTTGGCTTTCGGGCGTTCTTTTCGGTATGCAAACTTTCTTTTTGGAATGCGGGCATGCTTTTTTGAATGCGAGAGTGCCTTTTAGTTATCGACCCTGCTTTTTAGTTTCCAAATATTCTTTTAGGCTTTCGGGCGTTCTTTATAGCAAATAAATTTTCTTTTTGGCTCTCTTGCGTTCTTTTTGGCATGCAAACTTTCTTTTTAGCATGTGGCAAGCTTTTTTGAGCGCGAAAGTGCTTTTTAGTTTCTAAACTTTCTTTTTGGCTTTCGGGCGTTCTTTTTGGCATGCAAACTTTCTATTTGGCTTTCAGACATTGTTTTTGGCATGCAAACTTTCTTTTTGGCATTCGTTGCATGCTTTTTTGAGCGCGAGAGTGGTATTTAGGGATCGAGCGTGCTTTTTAGTTTCCAAACGTTATTTTTGGCTTTTGTACAATCTTTTTGCCAAGCAAACTTTCTTTTTGGCTTTCGGGAGTTCTTTTCGGCATGCAAACTTTCTTTTTGGCATTCGGGCATGCGTTTTTGAATGAGAGAGTGCCTTTTAGTTATCGACCCTGCTTTTTAATTTCCAAATATTCTTTTTGGCTTTCGGGCGTTCTTTATAGCAAGTAAACTTTCTTTTTGGCTTTCTTGCATTCTTTTTGGCATGCAAACTTTCTATTTAGCATGTGGGCATGCTTTTTTGAATGCGAGAGTGGTTTTTAGTTTCTGAACTTTCTTTTTGGCAGTCGGGCGTTCTTTTTGGTATGCAAACTTTCGTTTTGGCATCCGGACGTTCTGTTTGGCATGCAAACTTTCTTTTTGTTATGCAAACTTTATTTTTGGCATTCGGGAATGCTTTTTTGAGCGCGAGAGTGGTTTTTATTGTGTGAGAGTGCTTTTTAGTTTCCAAACGTTATTTTTGGCTTTCGGGCATTCTTTTGTGGCAAGCAAACTTTCTTTTTGGCTTTCGGGCGTTCTTTTCGGCATGCAAACTTTCTTGTTGGCATGCGAGCATGCTTTTTTGAATGCGAGAGTGCCTTTTAGTTCTCGACCGTGCTTTTTAATTTCCAAATATTCATTTTGGCTTTCTTGCGTTCTTTTTAGCATGCAAACTTTCTTTTTACCATGTGGGCAGGCTTTTTTGAATGCGAGAGTGCTTTTTAGTTTCTAAACTTTCTTTTTGTCTTTCGGGCGTTCTTATTGGCATGCAAACTTTCTATTTGGCTTTCAGGCGTTGTTTTTGGCATGCAAACATTCTTTTTGGCATTCGGGCATGCTTTTTTTAGCGCAAGAGTGGTTTTTAGTTGTCAAGCATGCTTTTTAGTTTCCAAACGTTATTTTTGGCTTTCAGGCATTCTTTTTGGCAAGCAAACTTTCTTTTTGACTTTCGGGCATTCTTTTCAGCATGCAAACTTTCTTTTTGGCATGCGGGCATGCTTTTTTGAATGCGAGAGTGCCTTCTAGTTCTCGACCGTGCATTTTAGTTTCCAAATATTCTTTTAGCTTTCAGCCGTTCTTTATAGCAAGTAAACTTTCTTTTTGGCTTTCTTGCGTTCTTTTTGGCTTGCAAACTTTCTTTTTAGCATGTGGGCATGCTGTTTTGAACGTGAGAGTGCTTTTTAGTTTCTAAACTTTCTTTTTGGCTTTCAGGCGTTCTTTTTGGCATGCAAACTTTCTATTTGGTTTTTAGGCGTTGTTTTTGGCATGCAAACTTTCTTTTTGGCATTCGCGCATGCTTTTTTGAGCACGAGAGTGGTTTTTACTTGTCGAGCATGCTTTTTAGTTTCCAAAAGAGTTTTTTGGCTTTCGTGCATTCTTTTTGGCAAGCAAACTTTCTTTTTGGCTTTCGGGCGTTCTCTTCGGCATGCAAACTTTCTTTTTGGCATGCAGGCTTGCTTTTTTGAATGCGAGAGTGCCTTTTAGTTATCGACCCTGCTTTTTAGTTTCCAAATATTCTTTTTGGCTTTCGGGCGTTCTTTATAGCAAATAAACTTTCTTTTTGGCTTTCTTGCGTTTTTTTTTGCATGAAAACTTTCTTTTTAGCATGTGGCATGCTTTTTTGAACACGAGAGTGCTTTTTAGTTTCTAAACTTTCTTTTTGGATTTCGAGCGTTCTTTTTGGCATGGAAACTTTCTATTTGGCTTTCAGGCGTTGTTTTTGACATGCAAACTTTCTTTTTGGCATTCGTTGCATGCTTTTTTGAGCGCGAGAGTGTTTTTTAGTTTCCAAACGTTATTTTTGGCTTTCGGTCATTCTTTTTGGCAAGCAAACTTTCATTTTGGCTTTTGAGCGTTATTTTTGGCATGCAAACTTTTATTTTGCTTGCGGGCACGCTTTTTTCAATGCGAGAGTGCCTTCTAGTTCTCGACCGTGCTTTTTAGTTTCCAAATATTCTTTTTAGCTTTCAGGCGTTCTTTATAGCAAGTAAACTTTTTTGTGGCTTTCTTGCGTTCTTGTTAGCATGCAAACTTTCTTTTTAGCATGTGGGCAAGCGTTTTTGAACGCGAGAGTGCTTTTTAGTTTCTAAACTTTCTTTTTGGATTCCGGGCGTTCTTTTTGGCATGCAAACTTTATATTTGGCTTTCAGGCGTTGTTTTTGGCATGCAAACTTCATTTTGGCATTCGGGCATGCTTTTTTGAGCGCGAGAGTGGTTTTTAGTTGTCGAGCATGCTTTTTAGTTTCCAAACATTATTTTTGGCTTTCGGGCCTTCTTTTCGGCAAGTAAACATTCTTTTTGGCTTTCAAGCATTCTTTTCGGCATGCAAACTTTTTTTTTGGCATGCAGGCATGCTTTTTTGAATGTGAGAGTGCCTTTTAGTTCTCGACCCTACTTTTTAGTTTCCAAATATTCTTTTTAGCTTTCGGGCGTTCTTTATAGCAAGTAAAGTTTCTTTTTGGCTTTCTTGCGTTCTTTTTGGCATGCAAACTTTCTTTTTAGCATGTGGGCATGCTCTTTTGAATGCGAGAGTGCTTTTTAGTTTCTAAAATTTCTTTTTGGCTTCGGGTGTTTTTTTTGGCATGCAAACTTTGGATTTGGCATTCAGGCGTTGATTTTGTCATGAAAAACTTTCTTTTTGGCATTCGGGCTTGCATTTTTTGGCGCGAGAGTGGGTTTTAGTTGTCGAGCATGCTTTTTAGTTTCCAAACGTTATTTTTGGCTTTCGGGCATTCTTTTTGGCAAGCAAACTTTCTTTTTGGCTTTCGGGCGTTCTTTTCGGCATGCAAACTTTCTTTATGGCATGCGGGCATGCTTTTTTGAATGCGAGAGTGCCTTTTAGTTCTCGATCCTGCTTTTTAGTTTCCAAATATTCTTTTTGGCTTTCGGGCATTTTTTATAGCAAGTAAACTTTCTTTTTGGCTTTCTTCCGTTCTTTTTGGCATGCAAGCTTTTTTTTTAGCATGTGGGCATGCTTTTTTGAACACAAGAGTGCTTTTTAGTTCTCGTGTATGCTTTTTAGCTTTCGGGCATTTTGTTTGGCATGCAAACTTTCTATTTGGCTTTTCAGGCGTTGTTTTTGGCATGCAAACTTTTGTTTTTGGCATTCGGGCATGCTTTTTTGAGCGCGAGAGTGGTTTTTAGTTGTCGAGCATGCTTTTTAGTTTCCAAACATTATTTTTGGCTTTCAGGCATTCTTTTTGGCAAGCAGACTTTCTTTTTGGCTTTCAGGCGTTCTTTTCGGCATGCAAACTTTCTTTTTGGCATGCGGGCATGCTTTTTTAAATGCGAGAGTGCCTTTGGGTTCTCGACCATGCTTTTTAGTTTCCAAATATTCTTTTAGCTTTCTGGCGTTCTTTATAGCAAGTAAACTTTCATTTTGGCTTTCTTACGTTCCTTTTTGCATGCAAACTTTCTTTTCAGCATGTGGGCATGCTTTTTTGAACGCGAGAGTGCTTTTTAGTTTCTAAATTTTCTTTTTGGCATTCGGGATTTCTTTTTGGCATGCAAACTTTCTTTATGGCTTTCAGGCGTTCTTTTTGCTTGCAAACTTTCTCTCTGGCATTCGGGCATGCTTTTTTGAGCGCGAGAGTGGTTTTTATTGTGTGAGAGTGCTTTTTAGTTTCCAAACGTTATTTTTGGCTTTCATGCATTCTTTTTGGCAAGCAAACTTTCTTTTTGGCTTTCGGGCGTTCTTTTCGGCATGCAAACTTTCTTTTTGGCATGCGGGCATACTTTTTTGAATGCGAGAGGGCCATTTAGTTCTCAACCGTGCTTTTTAGTTTCCAAATATTCTTTTTAGCTTGGCGTTCTTTGTAACAAGTAAAGTATCTTTTTGGCCTTCTTGCGTTCTTTTTGGCATGCAAACTTTTTTTTTAGCATGTAGGCATGCTTTTTTGAACGCAAGAGTACTTTTTAGTTTCAAAACTTTCTTTTTGGCATTCGGGTGTTGTTTTTGGCATGCAAACTTTCTATTTGGCTTCCAGGCGTTGTTTTTGGCATGCAAACTTTCTTTTTGGCATTCGGGCATGCTTTTTTCAGCGCGAGAGTGGTTTTTAGTTGTCGAGCATGCTTTTTAGTTTCCAAATGTTATTTTTGGCTTTCAGGTATTCTTTTTGGCAAGCAAACTTTCTTTTTGGCTTTCGGACGTTCTTTTCGGTATGCAAACTTTCTTTTTGGCATGCGGGCATGCTTTTTGGAATGCGAGAGGGCGTTTTAGTTCTCGACCGTGCTTTTTAGTTTCCGAATATTCTTTTTAGCTTTCGGGCGTTCTTTATAACAAGTAAAGTTTCTTTTTGGCCTTCTTGCGTTCTTTTTGGCATGCAAACTTTTTTTTTAGCATGTGGGCATGCTTTTTTCAACGCAAGAATACTTTTTAGCTTCAAAACTTTCTTTTTGGCATTCGGGCGTTCTTTTTGGCATGCAAACTTTCTATTTGGCTTCCAGGCGTTGTTTTTGGCATGCAAACTTTCTTTTTGGCATGCAAACTTTCTTTTTGGCATTCGGGCATGTTTTTTCATCGTGAGAGTGGTTTTTAGTTGTCGAGCATGCTTTTTAGTTTCCAAACGTTGTTTTTGGCTTTCAGGCATTCTTTTTGGCAAGAAAACTTTCTTTTTGGCTTTCGGGCGTTCTTTTCGGCATGCAAACTTTCTTTTTGGCATGCGGGCATGCTTTTTTGAATGCGAGAGTGCCTTTTTGTTCTCGACCCTGCTTTTTAGTTTCCAAATATTATTTTTGGCTTTCGGGCGGTCTTTATAGCAAGTAAACTTTCTGTTTCGCTATCTTGCGTTCTTTTTGGCATGCAAACTTTCTTTTTAGCATTCATTGCATGCTTTTTTGAGTGCGAGAGTGGTTTTTATTGCCTGAGTGTGCTTTTTAGTTTCCAAACGTTATTTTTGGCTTTCGGGCCTTCTTTTCGGCAAGTAAACTTTCTTTTTAGCTTTGAGCATTCTTTTCGGCATACAAACTTTCTTTTTGGCATGCGCGCATGCTTTTTTGAATGCAAGAGTGCCTTTTAGTTCTCGACCCTACTTTTTAGTTTCCAAATATTCTTTTTTGCTTTCGGGCGTTCTTTATAGCAAGTAAAGTTTCTTTTTGGCTTTCTTGCGTTCTTTTTGGCATGCAAACTTTGTTTTTAGCATGTGGGCATGCGTTTTTGAACGCAAGAGTACTTTTTAGTTTCTAAAATTTCTTTTTGGCTTTCGAGCGTTCTTTTTGGCATGCAAACTTCCTATTTGGGTTTCAGGCGTTCTTTTTGCTATGCAAACTTTCTTTTTGGCATTCAGGCATGCTTTTTTGAGCTCAAAAGTGGATTTTATTGTGTGAGAGTTCTTTTTAGCTTCCCAACGTTATTTTTGGCTTTCGGGCATTCTTTTTGGCAAGCAAACATTCTTTTTAGCTTTTGGGCGTTCTTTTCGGCATGCAAACTTTCTTTTTGGCATGCGGGCATGCTTTTTTGAATGTGAGAGTGCCTTTTAGTTCTCGACCCTACTTTTTAGTTTCCAAATATTCTTTTTGGCTTTCGGACGTTCTTTTTTTTTTTTTTGGTAAATAAATAGTATCATAGAAAAAGGAAAGAATGTACAAATACAAGGGGCATACCCCAGGAAACAAAGAAACCAGAGCATTAAGGCCCAAAACAAGCTCAACAAAAAGCTTAAAAACAACAAGCTCATAAACAAGCGCTAAACAAAAGCTTTAACAATGCAAAAAAACACTAAAGAAAGCAAACAAACAGCCAACGACACAAGTATCATCTAGAGGTTACATTCCAATTCATAGCAATCAGAGGCCAATCCTTCAAATTGATAGAACAAAGCTGGCCACGAATAGTGTCAATAATGGTCCGGGTAACCTCTGCATTAGGCCTTCTAGAGCTCTTAAAAATACGACAATTTCGCTCTCTCCAAATAAAGTAGACAGCCACTGCAAGGCAAAGCTTTTTAGTCACAGTGGAAGGAGATTTCCCTTTCCAATGAATGGAAATCCAATCAATTAAATCATTCCAGCTGAGACCAATCCAAGTACAACCACACTTGTTCAAGAGATGAGTCCAAATGGCTTTGCTATACAAACACTCAAAGAAAAGGTGGGCATGAGTTTCATTTTGAGAATTGCAAAGGACACATGTAGCAATAACTTGAGGATCGTAGCGCTGAACACGGTCCAAGGTAGAAAGCCTACCTTTAATAGCCAACCAAAGGATGAAACCCATCTTTGGAATATTCTGAGGGAACCACACAATATTAAACCAAGGAACAAGAGAGTGATGGGTTCTAAAAGACTCCATAGCAGAAGCAGCAGAATAAATACCATTTGGAGAGGGGAGCCACCGAATAATATCATCTAAAATGGAGTTTGGATTGTAAGAAGGCATACGACTCTTTATTTCAGCAAGATCAATTGACATAGCAACAGGCCATCTCCAATTATCACCACGGACAATGGCATTAACCTTTGCATTTATAGGGAGACCAGAATCGTAGATAACACGGGAACTCCATTTCGAACAAATAGGGCCATCAGGGTGCCAATTATCAAACCATAAGGAAGTGTTCAAGCCACTACCAATAACGTGCTGAAATAAAGGACGAACTAAAGGCCTAAGATGAAGAAGCTTTCTCCAATTCCAAGAACAGGTATGAGGAGCTTTCACCTCCCACAAACTTGAACCTTTGAGGTGGTAGGCATTGATCCAAGAAGTCCAAAGATTATTAGTGCCATAAACCAGATTCCAAATGTGCCTAATCATTAGCGCCTTATTCCACAAAGAGAGGTCCTTGATTCCAAGACCACCCTCTTTTTTAGGAATACAAATATCAGACCAAGCAATTTTAGAACCTTTGCTGCTACCCTCAACCCCATTCCATAAAAAGCTACGAATTTTCTGCTCAATAACCTTTAAGACCTTTTTAGGAAGACAAAGATGACTAGCCCAAAACACTTGACTACTGGTTAAGACCGAGATAATAAGTTGAAGACGACCAGCATAAGAAAGGCACCAATTCAACCAAGAAGAAAGTCTACTCGAAACTTTATCAACAAGGGGAGAGCAATCATGCAAATTCAATTTAGAAGAGATAATAGGAATCCCCAAATAACGAATGGGAAGGGAACCGACCGTGTAACCAAAAAGGTTGATGAGCTGCTGACTAATTACATCGGGCACTCCAGAAATGAAAGTGTTGCTCTTAGCATGATTAGCACCAAGACCCGACAACAAGGAGAACTCATCAAGGGCTGATTTGAGAACAAGAGCTGAATGATAGGAACCATGGCAAAGCATAATAAGATCATCAGCAAAGCAAAGGTGAGAAAGCTTAATCTTGTCGCACTTCCAATGATATTTGAAGTTAGGAGAGTCCGCAATATGATTGGCTAAAAGTTTTGAGAGGACCTCCATAGCCATAACAAAGAGATATGGAGACATAGGGTCCCCTTGTCGAAGACCCCTCTTTCCGGAGAAGAAACCAGCAAGCTCACCATTAATAGAGATAGAGAACTTAGGAGTAGTAAGGCAAGCTCTAATCCAATTTATGACTTTCAAAGGAAACTGAAACGCAGCAAGAGTGTCAAGTAAGAAGCCCCAATCAACCATATCAAATGCTTTCATCAAATCCACCTTAAGGGCCAACTTTGGCGTACCGTCATCTTTGTGGTAATTTCTCATTAGCTCTTGGACAAGAAGAATGTTGTCACCAATTCTCCTACCAGCCACAAAAGCTAATTGGGAGGGGCTAATAATACCAGGAAGACAAGGCTTGATTCTATTGGCAATGATCTTAGCAATGATCTTGTAGAGAGTGTTGCAGCAAGAGATTGGTCTAAAGTCTGTCATTTTAGACGGATTAGGGACCTTAGGGACCAAAGTAAGAATCGTAGCATTGAGCTCTTTAAGAAGAAGGCCAGTACGAAAGAATTCTTGAACAGCACTAATAACATCATCACCAACAATGTGCCACGTCTTCTTGAAGAAATGAGCATTAAATCCATCTGGACCAGGAGCCTTATTAGGGTGGAGAGAAAAGCAAACCTCACGAATTTCTTCATTTGTGACCTCTTTACTCATGAAATCAGCTTGATCAGTGGAGATGTGTTTATCAATAACATTTCTCAAAGGACGAGAACCATGTCTGGAAGGCAAAGAGCAACCAAGAATATTTTGGAAGTGACGAACAGCCTCAGATTTTATTTGAGTATCTCCTTCAATCAAGGAACCATCTTCTCCAGTAATAGAGAGGATCTTACTTCTATTGCGTCTTCCATTGATGACTTTGAAAAAATAGGAGGTGTTACGGTCACCAGCCTTAAGCCATTGAACTCTAGATTTTTGCCTCAAAAAATCCTCCTCCGTATGAAGAGCCAAAGTGTAAGAGCTCATAAGCTCCTTCTCTTGCATTCTAAGGCCTTCATTAAGAGGCTGCAGATCAAGAAGACTTTGGCAATCAACAAGAGCAGCCTTGGCCTCAATAGATTTAACCGTCAAATCCCCCACTATATTCTTGTTAAGGGACTTTAAAACCTTCTTTAAATTTCGGAGCTTAGAGCAAAGCTGAAATTGCATATTGCCATGAAAATTCTCCTGCCAACAACTCTCAACCAAAGGAAGAAAGTCTTCCCTTTCCGTAAGAAAATTGAAAATTTTAAAAGGGCAATTCTTCTTATTACCTTGCAATCCGAGCTTAACCAAAGATGGGTGTGATCCGAGATGCTAGGAGGAAGAAAAATGGCTTCAGAGTGCTCAAACTTGGTCATCCATTCCTTATTAACAAGAACTCTATCCAACTTCTTAGAGATGCAGCCAATTCTTCTCTTATTACACCAAGTGTGGAGAAAACCGGAGAAACGAAGGTCATCAAGATCAGAAACATAAAGACAGTCATTAAACTCTTCCATAGCTGAGGAAATACGTGATGAACCCCCAACTGACTCATTCACCCTCCTAGAGACATTGAAATCGCCAAGAACCATCCAAGGAGTATCTTGCTGATTAGAGCATATACTATGCCAAAGAGCTCTTCTAGAACTATCAACATTAGAACCGTAAACAAAAGAGATATGGAACCTGTCATTACCATCCAAAATATGAGCTTGGCAATGTATAATCTGATCAGTTTCAAACAATTTAGTGATATTGAGGATCCTAGGATCCCAACCAATCCAAATTCTACCAAGATCATGACTATTGTAATTGTCAAACATTTCCCAATCCGTGAAAACTGAATTGACTACAAGAGGCTTATGGATCATACTTACTCTTGTCTCAATTAAACAAACTAGACTAAGCTTGTGGTCAAGTATCATCTTCTTAACTTCTAATTGTTTAGGGGTAGCATTCAGACCCCTAATGTTCCAACAAGCTAAATTAATCATTAAGAGGTTGAAGAGATTTCACCTTAGCTTGCAAGCTGTTATCCATTCCTTTCTTTGCGGACCGTTTCTTCTTCTTCTTCTTCTTGGTACTAGAGGACTCTGGAGTGCTAGAAAGCCCAATGATAGGAACCCCATCAATGTTCTTAATCTTTGAGAGCCATAGGGAATGATCCGGAGAGGCTGTGGTAGGAGAGTCATCATCACTACAGTCAACAACACTATCCTTAGAAAGGACACTATAACCATTCTCATCAAGAGCAGAGAACTTGTTAGAGGTATCAACAACACTCTCCTTAGAGAGGACATTGCATTGATTCTCGATAGGCATGTTGGTAGGACACAATGGAGGCTCAATTTCAGAATGACCAGCGGCAATGACTTCATCAACATTCAAATACGATATGGAAAGAGGAAGAGGCTCCGTATTCGCACTAGGTGAGGGAACAAGGGTTGCATCTCCTCTAGAAAGGTTCCCTGAAGAGTTGGATACATGAGCTGCAGCACCACGATTGATCTTCACCCATTCTTGCTTCACTTTGGAACCACGGTTCTCATCGAATCTGCCTTCCACATGCTTTAGACTTGGGCAGGTTGCAGTAGAATGACCAAACGATTTGCACTCCAGACAAATCTTTGGTCTCCATTGGTATTCAACCAGAATTTCAACACTCTCCCCATTATTGAGCTCATCACAATCGCCCATAAGTAAATCAAAAGAATCAACTAACTTGCTAGTAGCATCAATTTCGACACAAATTCTAGCGTACGAAATTCTTTTCATTGATTCAGTTAGGCTATCAGCATAAAGAGGCTTCCCAATAGCACTAGCAATATAGCTTAGCCCCTTTTCAGTCCAATATTCATGAGGAATATTAAAAAACTTGACCCATACTGGAACCTTAGAGCAAGATTCTTTCGTTAAAACAAGCCGAGAGTGCCATTTCTTAAGAATTATCATTCTTCCAGCAAAAAGCCATGGACCAGCCTCAAGAACTGTAGAGCAAGAGTTATCATCTGAGAACTTGAAAAAATAGAACCCTTTTTCATTTGCGAGCACCTCTAGAAGACCATAATTACCCCAAATCTTCTTAGCAATATTGTTAACAAGAGAGAATGGGAGCTTCTTCTCAATAAAATAACCCACCAAGCAGTTCTTCCAAGCTTTAGAGCCATCCTCTGCAACTTCCATGGGTGGGGAGACACACGTTCTATTACCACTTTGTAAGGGCTGGTAGAATTTTAGGTTCATAGGCTTACTCATAATTGGACCATTTTGAGCACCTTTCAGCACATTACTATAAGAAAAAGTGCTTTTTTCGGAAATTATAAGAGGCAATTGACCTGCAACAATGTTAGCATCTTTATTCACCAAAGAATGAGTGATAGAGATACCTTTATTTTGGGAGACCTCCTCAAGTTGGACCATAGGGGAGGAGTCGGGAATAACTTTCCTTTGCTGCCCCCTAGCTGATAAACCTTCAATCTCATGAGACAAACCAGCTTCATTGCAAATAGTATTGGTACCAGGTAAAATATTTTCAATTTGAGGACTCAATCCATCTCCATGGGAAATAGCCTTATTCGAAACCCTACTAGCTTCCAAGAGAGAGGGAAAACCAGCAAAGGAAGATATAGAACAGGGAGGATTCTCCATGATAGAACCAGAGAAACCCTAGAGAAAAAACACAAACCAGAATAGAAAACTTGAAAAGGACGTAACTCAGTGCTGTAAACCCCAAATCACAAAGTTCTTAATTCTAGGTTGCATAGAAAATCATGATCTACAATCTTGAAGAAGGAAATATTAACTGAATCCAAACGGAACAGGGCCAAAATAGCAAAACGGCGCTGAAACCCTAATAAAAAAACAAACCAGCGCATAGATATTGAGACTGCCGTAACTCTGTGAAAACAATGCCAAATCACGTGTTTCTTGATTCAAATTTGCATGTCATTTCACGTTATACAACTTTGAAGAAGAACAGAAGATCAGAATCAGAACGGAAGATGTCCGGAATTGCAAAACGGCGCCGAAACCCTAAAACCTAACTCCCAACCATGCAGAGCTTTCAGGAAACATTCTTTTTGGCTTTCGGGCGTTCTTTTCGGCATGCAAACTTTCTTTTTGGCATGCGAGCATGCTTTTTTGAATGCGAGAGTGCCTTTTAGTTCTCGACCCTGCTTTTTAGTTTCCAAATATTATTTTTGGCTTTCGGGCGGTCTTTATAGCAAGTAAACTTTATGTTTGGCTATCTTGCGTTCTTTTTGGCATGCAAACTTTCTTTTTTGCTTTCAGGCGTTGTTTTTGGCATACAAACTTTCTTTTTAGCATTCGTTGCATGCTTTTTTGAGTGCGAGAGTTGTTTTTATTGCGTGAGTGTGCTTTTTAGTTTCCAAACGTTATTTTTGGCTTTCGGGCCTTCTTTTCGGCAAGTAAACTTTCTTTTTGGCTTTGAGGCATTCTTTTCGGCATACAAACTTTCTTTTTGGCATGTGCGCATGCTTTTTTGAATGCGAAAGTGCCTTTTAGTTCTCGACCCTACTTTTTAGTTTCCAAATATTCTTTTTAGCTTTCGGGCGTTCTTTATAGCAAGTAAAGTTTCTTTTTGGCTTTCTTGCTTTCTTGCGTTCTTTTTGGCATGCAAACTTTCTTTTTGGCATGCGGGCATGCGTTTTTGAATGCGAGAGTGCCTTTTAGTTCTCGACCCTACTTTTTAGTTTCCAAATATTCTTTTTTGCTTTCGGGCGTTCTTTATAGCAAGTAAAGTTTCTTTTTGGCTTTCTTGCGTTCTTTTTGGCATGCAAACTTTCTTTTTAGCATGTGGGCATGTTTTTTTGAACGCGAGAGTACTTTTTAGTTTCTAAAATTTCTTTTTGGCTTTCGAGCGTTCTTTTTGGCATGCAAACTTCCTATTTGGCTTTCAAGCGTTCTTTTTGCTATGCAAACTTTCTTTTTGGCATTCGGGCATGCTTTTTTGAGCGCAAGAGTGGTTTTTATTTTGTGAGAGTGCTTTTTAGCTTCCCAACGTTATTTTTGGCTTTTGGGCATTCTTTTTGGCAAGCAAACTTTCTTTTTGGCTTTTGGGCGTTCTTTTCGGCATGCAAACTTTCTTTTTGGCTTTCTTGCATTCTTTTCGGCATGCAAACTTTCTTTTTGGCATGCGGGCATGCTTTTTTGAATGCGAGAGTGCCTTTTAGTTGTCGACCCTACTTTTTAGTTTCCAAATATTCTTTTTAGCTTTCGGGCGTTCTTTATAGCAAGTAAAGTTTCTTTGTGGCTTTCTTGCGTTCTTTTTGGCATGCAAACTTTGTTTTTAGCATTTGGGCGTGCTTTTCGGCATGCAAACATTCTTTTTGGCATGCGGGCATGCTTTTTTGAATGCGAGAGGGCCTTTTAGTTCTCGACCGTGCTTTTTAGTTTCCAAATATTTTTTTAGCTTTCGGGCGTTCTTTATAACAAGTAAAGTTTCTTTTTGGCGTTCTTGCGTTCTTTTTGGCATGCAAACTTTTTTTTTAGAATGTGGGCATGCTTTTTTGAACGCAAGACTACTTTTTGGTTTCAAAACTTTCTTTTTGGCATTCGGGCATGCTTTTTTCAGCGCGAGAGTGGTTTTTAGTTGTCGAGCATGCTTTTTAGTTTCCAAACGTTATTTTTGTCTTTCAGGCATTCTTTTTGGCAAGCAAACATTCTTTTTGGCTTTCGGGCGTTCTTTTCGGCATGCAAACTTTCTTTTTTGAATGCGAGAGGGCCTTTTAGTTCTCGACCGTGCTTTTTAGTTTCCAAATATTCTTTTTAGCTTTCGGGCGTTCTTTATAACAAGTAAAGTTTCTTTTTGGCTTTCTTGCGTTCTTTTTGGCATGCAAACTTTGTTTTTAGCATTTGGGTATGCTTTTTTGAACGCAAGAGTACTTTTTAGTTTCAAAACTTTCTTTTTGGCATTCGGGCGTTCTTTTTGGCATGCAAACTTTCTATTTGGCTTCCAGGCGTTGTTTTTGGCATGCAAACTTTCTTTTTGACATTCGGGCATGCTTTTTTCAGCGCGAGAGTGGTTTTTAGTTGTCGAGCATGCTTTTTAGTTTCCAAACGTTATTTTTGGCTTTCAGGCATTCCTTTTGGCAAGCAAACATTCTTTTTGGCTTTCATGCGTTCTTTTCGGCATGCAAACTTTCTTTTTGGCATGCGGGCATGCTTTTTTGAATGCGAGAGCGCCTTTTAGTTCTCGACCTTGCTTTTTAGTTTCCAAATATTATTTTTTGCTTTCGGGCGGTCTTTATAGCAAGTAAACTTTCTGTTTGGCTATCTTGCGTTCTTTTTGGCATGCAAACTTTCTTTTTGGCTTTCAGGCGTTGTTTTTGGCATACAAACTTTCTTTTTAGCATTCGTTGCATGCTTTTTTGAGTGCAAGAGTGGTTTTTATTGCGTGAGTGTGCTTTTTAGTTTCCAAACGTTATTTTTGGCTTTCGGGCCTTCTTTTCGGCAAGTAAACTTTCTTTTTGGCTTTGAGGCATTCTTTTCGGCATACAAACTTTCTTTTTGGCATGCGCGCATGCGTTTTTGAATGCGAGAGTGCCTTTTAGTTCTCGACCCTACTTTTTAGTTTCCAAATATTCTTTTTAGCTTTCGGGCGTTCTTTATAGCAAGTAAAGTTTCTTTTTGGCTTTCCTGCGTTCTTTTTGGCATGCAAACTTTCTTTTCGGCATGCGGGCATGCTTTTTTGAATTCGAGAGTGCCTTTTAGTTCTCGACCCTACTTTTTAGTTTCCAAATATTCTTTTTTGCTTTCGGGCGTTCTTTATAGCAAGTAAAGTTTCTTTTTGGCTTTCTTGCGTTCTTTTTGGCATGCAAACTTTCTTTTTAGCATGTGGGCATGGTTTTTTGAACGCGAGAGTACTTTTTAGTTTCTAAAATTTCTTTTTGGCTTTCGAGCGTTCTTTTTGGCATGCAAACTTCCTATTTGGCTTTCAGGCGTTCTTTTTGCTATGCAAACTTTCTTTTTGCCATTCGGGCATGCTTTTTTGAGCGCAAGAGTGGTTTTTATTGTGTGAGAGTGCTTTTTAGCTTCCCAACGTTATTTTTGGCTTTCGGGCATTCTTTTTAGCAAGCAAACTCTCTTTTTGGCTTTTGGGCGTTATTTTCGGCATGCAAACTTTCTTTTTGGCATGCGGGCATGCTTTTTTGAATGCGAGAGTGCCTTTTAGTTCTCGACCCTACTTTTCAGTTTCCAAATATTCTTTTTGGCTATCGGACGTTCTTTATAGCAAGTAAAGTTTTTATTTTGGCTTTCTTGCGTTCTTTTTGGCATGCAAACTTTCTTTTTAGCATGTGGGCATGCTTTTTTGAACGCGAGAGTGCTTTTTAGCTTCTAAACTTTCTTTTTGGTGTTCGGGCGTTCTTTTTGGCATGCAAACTTTCTATTTGGCTTCCAAGCATTGTTTTTGGCATGCAAACTTTCTTTTTGGCATTCAAGAATGCGAGAGTGCCTTATAGTTCTCGACCCTACTTTTTAGTTTCCAAATATTCTTTTTGGCTTTCGGACGTTCTTTATAGGAAGTAAAGTTTCATTTTGGCTTTCTTGCGTTCTTTTTGGCATGCAAACTTTCTTTTTAGCATGTGGGCTTGCTTTTTTGAACGCGAGAGTGGTTTTTAACTTCTAAACTTTCTTTTTGGTATTCGGGCGTTCTTTTTGGCATGCAAACTTTCTTTTTGGCTTTCAGTCGTTCTTTTTGCTATGCAAACTTTCTTTTTGGCATTCGGGCATGCTTTTTTGAGCGCGAGAGTGGTTTTTATTGTGTGAGAGTGCTTTTTAGTTTCCAAACGTTATTTTTGGCTTTCGGGCATTCTTTTTGGCAAGCAAACTTTCTTTTTGGCTTTCGGGCGTTCTTTTCGGCATGCAAACTTTCTTTTTAGCTTTCTTGCATTCTTTATAGCAAGTAAACTTTCTGTTTGGCTTTCTTGCGTTCTTTTTGGCATGCAAACTTTCTTTTGGCTTTCAGGCGTTGTTTTTGGCATGCAAACTTTCTTTTTGGCATTCGTTGCATGCTTTTTTGAGCGCGAGAGTGGTTTTTAGTTGTCGAGCATGCTTTTTAGTTTTCAAACGTTATTTTTGGCTTTCGGGCCTTCTTTTCGGCAAGTAAACTTACTTTTTGGCTTTCAGGCATTCTTTTCGGCATGCAAACTTTCTTTTTGGCATGCGGGCATGCTTTTTTGAATGCGAGAGTGCCTTTTAGTTGTTGACCCTACTTTTTAGTTTCCAAATATTCTTTTTAGCTTTCGGGCGTTCTTTATAGCAAGAAAAGTTTCTTTTTGGCTTTCTTGCGTTCTTTTTGGCATGCAAACTTTCTTTTTGGCATGCGAGAGTGCCTTTTAGGTATCGACCGTGTTTTTTAGTTTCCAAATATTCTTTTAGCTTTCTGGCGTTCTTTATAGCAAGTAAACTTTCATTTTGGCTTTCTTGCGTTCTTTTTGGTATGCAAACTTTCTTTTTAGCATGTGGGCATGCTTTTTTGAACGCTAGAGTGTTTTTTAGTTTCTAAACATTCTTTTTGGCATTTGGGCATTCTTTTTGGCATGCAAACTTTCTTTTTGGCTTTCAGGCGTTCTTTTTCCTATGCAAACTTTCTTTTTGGCATTCGGGCATGCTTTTTTGAGCGCGAGAGTGGTTTTTATTGTGTGTGAGTGCTTTTTAGTTTCCAAACGTTATTTTTGGCATGCGGGCATGCTTTTTTGAATTCTAGAGGGCCTTTTAGTTCTCGACCGTGCTTTTTAGTTTCCAAATATTCTTTTTAGCTTTCGGGCGTTCTTTATAACACGTAAAGTTTCTTTTTGGCCTTCTTATGTTCTTTTTATCATGCAAACTTTTTTTTTTAGCATGTGGGCATGCTTTTTTTAACGCAACAGTACTTTTTAGTTTCAAAACTTTCTTTTTGGCATTCGGGCGTTCTTTTTGGCATGCAAACTTTTTATTTGGCTTCCAGGCGTTGTTTTTGGCTTGCAAACTCTCTTTTTATCATTTGGGCAAGCTTTTTTCAGCGCGAGAGTGGTTTTTAGTTGTCGAGAATGCTTTTTAGTTTCCAAACGTTATTTTTGGCTTTCAGGCATTCTTTTTGGCAAGCAAACTTTCTTTTTGGCTTGCGGGCGTTCTTTTCGGTATGCAAACTTTCTTTTTGGCATGCCGGCATGCTTTTTTGAATGCGAGAGGGCCTTTTAGTTCTCGACCGTGCTTTTTAGTTTCCAAATATTCTTTTTAGCTTTCGGGCATTCTTTATAACAAGTAAAGTTTCTTTTTGGCCTTCTTGCGTTCTTTTTGGCATGTAAACTTTCTTTTTAGCATGTGGGCATGCTTTTCTGAACGCAAGAGTGCTTTTTAGTTTCAAAACTTTCTTTTTGGCATTCGGGCGTTCTTTTTGGCATGCAAACTTTCTTTTTCGCATTCGGGCATGCTTTTTTCAGCGCGAGAGTGGTTTTTAGTTGTCGAGCATGCTTTTTAGTTTCCAAACATTATTTTTGGCTTTCAGGCATTCTTTTTGGCAAGCAAACTTTCTTTTTGGCTTTCGGGCATTCTTTTCGGCATGCAAACTTTCTTTTTGGCATGCGGGCATGCTTTTTTGAATGCGAGAGTGCCTTTTAGTTCTCGACCTTGCTTTTTAGTTTCCAAATATTATTTTTGGCTTTCGGGCGGTCTTTATAGCAAGTAAACTTTCTGTTTGGCTATCTTGCGTTCTTTTTGGCATACAAACTTTCTTTTTGGCTTTCAGGCGTTGTTTTTGGCATGCAAACTTTCTTTTTAGCATTCGTTGCATGCTTTTTTGAGTGCGAGAGTGGTTTTTATTGCGTGAGTGTGCTTTTTAGTTTCCAAACGTTATTTTTGGCTTTCAGGCCTTCTTTTCAGCAAGTAAACTTTCTTTTTGGCTTTGAGGCATTCTTTTCGGTATACAAACTTTCTTTTTGGCATGCGCGCATGCTTTGTTGAATATGAGAGTGCCTTTTAGTTCTCGACCCTACTTTTTAGTTTCCAAATATTCTTTTTTGCTTTCGGGCGTTCTTTATAGCAAGTAAAGTTTCTTTTTGGCTTTCTTGCGTTCTTTTTGGCATGCAAACTTTCTTTTTAGCATGTGGACATGCTTTTTTGAACGCGAGAGTACTTTTTAGTTTCTAAACTTTCTTTTTGGTAATCGGGCATGCTTTTTGGCATGCAAACTTTCTTTTTAGCATGTGGACATGCTTTTTTGAACGCGAAAGTACTTTTTAGTTTCTAAACTTTCTTTTTGGTATTCGGGCATGCTTTTTGGCATGCAAACTTTCTTTTTGGCTTTCAGGCGTTCTTTTTGCTATGCAAACTTTCTTTTTGGCATTCGGGCATACTTTTTTGAGCGCGAGAGTGGTTTTTATTTTGTGAGAGTGCTTTTTAGTTTCCAAACGTTATTTTTGGCATGCGGGCATGCGTTTTTGAATGCGAGAGGGCCTTTTAGTTCTCGACCGTGCTTTTTAGTTTCCAAATATTCTTTTTAGCTTTCGGGCGTTCTTTATAACAAGTAAAGTTTCATTTTGGCTTTCTTGCGTTCTTTTTGGCATACAAACTTTCTTTTTAGCATGTGGGCATGCGTTTTTTAACGCGAGAGTGCTTTTTAGCTTCTAAACTTTCTTTTTGGTGTTTGGGCATTCTTTTTGGCATGCAAACTTTCTTTTTGGCTTTCAGGCGTTCTTTTTGCTATGCAAACTTTCTTTTTGGCATTCGGGCATGCTTTTTTGAGCGCAAGAGTGGTTTTTATTGTGTGAGAGTGCTTTTTAGTTTCCAAACGTTATTTTTGGCTTTCGGGAATTCTTTTTGGCAAGCAAACTTTCTTTTTGGCTTTCGGGCGTTCTTTTCGGCATGCAAACTTTATTTTTGGCCTGCGGGCATGCTTTTTTAAATGCGAGAGTGCCTTTTAGTTCTCGACCGTGCTTTTTAGTTTTCAAATATTCTTTTTGGCCTTCTTGCGTTCTTTTTGGAATGCAAACTTCCTATTTGGCTTTCAAGCGTTCTTTTTGCTATGCAAACTTTCTTTTTGGCATTCGGGCGTGCTTTTTTGAGCGCAAGAGTGGTTTTTATTGTGTGAGAGTGCTTTTTAGCTTCCCAACGTTATTTTTGGCTTTTTGGCTTTCTGGCATTCTTTTTGGCAAGCAAACTTTCTTTTTGGCTTTTGGGCTTTCTTTTCGGCATGCAAACTTTCTTTTTGGCATGCGGGCATGCTTTTTTGAATGTGAGAGTGCCTTTTAGTTCTCGACCCTACTTTTTAGTTTCCAAATATTCTTTTTGGCTTTCGGACGTTCTTTATAGCAAGTAAAGTTTCATTTTGGCTTTCTTGCGTTCTTTTTGGCATGCAAACTTTCTTTTTAGAATGTGGGCATGCTTTTTTGAACGCAAGAGTGCTTTTTAGCTTCTAAACTTTCTTTTTGGCATGCGGGCATGCTTTTTTGAATGCGAGAGTGCCTTTTAGTTCTCGACCCTACTTTTTAGTTTCCAAATATTCTTTTTGGCTTTCGGGCGTTCTTTTCGGCATGCAAACTTTCTTTTTGGCATGCAGGCATGCTTTTTTAAATGCGAGAGTGCCTTTTAGTTCTCGACCGTGCTTTTTAGTTTCCAAATATTCTTTTAGCTTTCTGGCGTTCTTTATAGCAAGTAAGCTTTCATTTTTGGCTTTCTTGCGTTCTTTTTGGCATGCAAATTTTCTTTTTAGCATGTGGGCATGCTTTTTTGAATGCGAGAGTGCTTTTTAGTTTCTAAACTTTCTTTTTGGTATTCGGGCACTCTTTTTGGCAGGCAAACTTTCTTTTTCGCTTTCAGGCGTTCTTTTTGCTATGCAAACTTTCTTTTTGGCATTCGGGCATGCTTTTTTGAGCGCGAGAGTGGTTTTAATTGTGTGAGAGTGCTTTTTAGTTTCCAAACGTTATTTTTGGCTTTCGGGCATTCTTTTTGGCAAGCAAACTTTCTTTTTGGCTTTCGGGCGTTCTTTCCGGCATGCAAACTTTCTTTTTGGCTTTCTTGCATTCTTTATAGCAAGTAAACTTTCTGTTTGGCTTTATTGCGTTCTTTTTGGCATGCAAACTTTCTTTTTGGCTTTCAGGCGTTGTTTTTGGTATGCAAACTTTCTTTTTGGCATTCGTTGCATGCTTTTTTGAGTGCAAGAGATGTTTTTAGTTGTCGAGCATGCTTTTTAGTTTCTAAACGTTATTTTTGGCTTTCGGGCCTTCTTTTCGGCAAGTAAACTTTCTTTTTGGCTTTCAGGCATTCTTTTCGGCATGCAAACTTTCTTTTTGGCATGCGGGCATGCTTTTTTGAATGGGAGAGAGCCTTTTAGTTGTCGACCCAACTTTTTAGTTTCCAAATATTCTTTTTAGCTTTCGGGCGTTCTTTATAGCAAGTAAAGTTTCTTTTTGGCTTTCTTGCGTTCTTTTTGGCATGCAAACTTTCTTTTTAGCATGTGGGCATGCTTTTTTGAACGTGAGAGTACGTTTTAGTTTCTAAAATTTCTTTTTGGCTTTCGGGCGTTCTTTTTGGCATGCAAACATTCTATTTGGCTTTCAGGCATTCTTTTTGCTAGGCAAACTTTCTTTTTGGCATTCGGGCATGCTTTTCTGAGCGCGAGAGTGGTTTTTATTGTGTGAGAGTGCTTTTTAGTTTCCAAACATTATTTTTTGCTTTCTGGCATTCTTTTTGCAAGCAAACTTTCTTTTTGGCTTTTGGGCGTTCTTTTCGGCATTCAAACTTTCTTTTTGGCATGCGGGCATGCTTTTTAAAATGCGAGAGTGTCTTTTAGTTCTCGACCGTGCTTTTTAGTTTCCAAATATTCTTTTAGCTTTCTGGCGTTCTTTATAGCAAGTAAACTTTCATTTTGGCTTTCTTGTGTTCTTTTTGGCATGCAAACTTTCTTTTTAGCATGTGGGCTTGCTTTTTTGAACGCGAGAGTGCTTTTTAGTTTCTAAACTTTCTTTTTGGCATTCGGGCGTTCTTTTTGGCTTTCAGGCGTTCCTTTTGCTATGCAAACTTTCTTTTTGGCATTCGGGCATGTTTTTTTTAGCGTGAGAGTGCTTTTTTTTTTTTTGGGTAAATAAATAGTATCATAGAAAGAGAGAAAGAATGTACAAAATACAAGGAGCATACCCCAGGTAAAACAAGAGCAAAAACAAAAGCTCAAACCAGCTCAAACATACGAGCAAAAACAAGAAGCAAGAGCTAAACGAGGGCTCAAAAAAACAAACAAAAAAACACAAGGCAAACGAATCAACTAATAGAAATATTCCACTTTAAAGCAACATGAGGCCAATCCTTCAAGTTGATAGATAAGAGACTACTACAAATAGTATCAATAATGGAACGGGTAACAACTATGCTGGTCTTATGATGGCTCCCAAATATTCTATTGTTCCTTTCTCTCCAAATAGAGTAAACTGCCACAGCAAAACAAAGCTTCTTAACAACAATGGAGCGCGAGAGTGCTTTTTATTGTGTGAGAGTGCTTTTTAGTTGCCAAACGTTATTTTTGGCATTCGTGCATTATTTTTTGCTAGCAAACTTTCTTTTTGGCTTTTGGGCGTTCTTTTCGGCATGCAAACTTTCTTTTTGGCATGCGGGCATGCTTTTTTAAATGCGAGAGTGCCTTTTAGTTCTCCACCGTGCTTTTTAGTTTCCAAATATTCTTTTAGCTTTCTGGCTTTCTTTATAGCAAGTAAACTTTCATTTTGGCTTTCTTGCGTTCTTTTTGGCATGCAAACTTTCTTTTTAGCATGTGGGCATGCTTTTTTGAACGCGAGAGTGCTTTTTAGTTTCTAAACTTTCTTTTTCGCATTCGGGCATTCTTTTTGGCATGCAAACCTTCTTTTTGGCTTTCAGGCGTTCTTTTTGCTATGCAAACTTTCTTTTTGGCATTCGGGCATGCTTTTTTGAGCGTGAGAGTGGTTTTTATTGTGTGAGAGTGCTTTTCAGTTTCCAAACGTTATTTTTGGCATGCGGGCATGCTTTTTTGAATGCGAGAGGGCCTTTTAGTTCTCGACCGTACTTTTTAGTTTCCACATCTTCTTTTTAGCTTTCGGGCGTTCTTTATAGCAAGTAAAGTTTCTTTTTGGCCTTCTTACGTTCTTTTTGGCATGCAAACTTTCTTTTTAGCATGTGGGCATGCTTTTTTGAATGCAAGAGTGCTTTTTAGTTTTAAAACTTTCTTTTTGTCCTTTGGGCATTCTTTTCGGCATGCAAACTTTCTATTTGGCTTTCAGGCATTGTTTTTGGCATGCAAACTTTCTTTTTAGCATTCGGGCATGCTTTTTTGAGCGCGAGAATGGTGCTTAGCTATCGAGCATGCTTTTTAGTTTCCAAACGTTATTTTTGGCTTTTAGGCATTCTTTTTGGCAAGCAAACTTTCTTTTTGGCTTTCGGGCGTTCTTTTCGGCATGCAAACTTTCTTTTTGGCATGCTGGCATGCTTTTTTGAATGCGAGAGTGCCTTTTAGTTCTCGACCCTGCTTTTTAGTTTCCAAATATTATTTTTGGCTTTCGGGCGGTCTTTATAGCAAGTAAACTTTCTGTTTGGCTTTCTTGCGTTCTTTTTGACATGCAAACTTTCTTTTTGGCACTCAGGTGTTGTTTTTGGCATGTAAACTTTCTTTTTGGCATTCGTTGCATGCTTTTTTGAGCGCGAGAGTGGTTTTTATTGCGTGAGAGTGCTTTTTAGTTTCCAAACGTTATTTTTGGCTTTCGGGCCTTCTTTTCGGCAAGTAAACTTTCTTTTTGGCTTTCAGGCATTCTTTTCGGCATGCAAACTTTCTTTTTGGCATGCGGGCATGCTTTTTTGAATGCGAGGGTGCCTTTTAGTTCTCGACCCTGCTTTTTAGTTTCCAAATATTCTTTTTAGCTTTCGGGCGTTCTTTTTTTTTTTTGGGTAAATAAATAGTATCATAGAAAAAAGGAAAGTAAAGTTTTCGGGCGTTCTTTATAGCAAGTAAAGTTTCTTTTTGGCTTTCTTGCGTTCTTTTTGGCATGCAAACTTTCTTTTTAGCATGTGGGCATGCTTTTTTGAACGCGAGAGTACTTTTTAGTTTCTAAAATTTCTTTTTGGCTTTCAGGCGTTCTTTTTGGCATGTAAACTTTCTATTTGGCTTTCAGGCGTAGTTTTTGCTATGCAAACTTTCTTTTTGGCATTCGGGCATGCTTTTTTGAGCGAAAGAGTGGTTTTTATTGTGTGAGAGTGCCTTTTAGTTTCCGAACGTTATTTTTGGCTTTCGGGCATTCTTTTTGGCAAGCAAACTTTCTTTTTGGCTTTCGGGCGTTCTTTTTGGCATGCGGGCATGCTTTTTTGAATGCGAGAGGGCCTTTTAGTTCTCGACCGTGCTTTTTAGTTTCCAAATATTCTTTTTATCTTTCGGGCGTTCTTTATAACAAGTAAAGTTTCTTTTTGGCCTTCTTGCGTTCTTTTTGGCATTCGGGCGTTCTTTTTGGCATGCAAACTTTCTATTTGGCTTTCAGGCGCTGTTTTTGTCATGCAAACTTTCTTTTTGGCATTCGGGCATGCCTCTTTGAGCACGAGAGTGGTTTTTAGTTGTCGAGCATGCTTTTTAGTTTCCAAACGTTATTTTTGGCTTTCAGGCCTTCTTTTTAGCAATCAAACTTTCTTTTTGGCTTTCGGGCGTTCTTTTCGGCATGTAAACTTTCTTTTTGGCATGCGGGCATGCTTTTTTGAATGCGAGAATGCCTTTTAGTTCTTGACCCTGCTTTTTAGTTTCCAAATATTATTTTTGGCTTTCGGGCGGTCTTTATAGCAAGTAAACTTTCTGTTTGGCTTTCTTGCGTTCTTTTTGGCATGCAAACTTTCTTTTTGGCTTTCAGGCGTTGTTTTTGGCATGCAAACTTTCTTTTTAGCATTCGTTGCATGCTTTTTGGAGCGTGAGAGTGCTTTTTAGTTTCCAAACGTTATTTTTGGCTTTCGGGCCTTCTTGTCGGCAAGTAAACTTTCTTTTTGGCTTTCAGGCATTCTTTTCGGCATGCAAACTTTCTTTTTGGCTTGCGGTTATGCTTTTTTAAATGCGAGAGTGCATTTTAGTTCTCGACCCTGCTTTTTAGTTTCTAAATATTCTTTTTAGCTTTCGGGCGTTCTTTATAGCAAGTAAAGTTTCTTTTTTTTTTTTTTTTTTTTGGTAAATAAATAGTATCATAGAAAAAGGAAAGAATGTACAAATACAAGGGGCATACCCCAGGAAACAAAGAAACCAGAGCATTAAGGCCCAAAACAAGCTCAACAAAAAGCTTAAAAACAACAAGCTCATAAACAAGCGCTAAACAAAAGCTTTAACAATGCAAAAAAACACTAAAGAAAGCAAACAAACAGCCAACGACACAAGTATCATCTAGAGGTTACATTCCAATTCATAGCAATCAGAGGCCAATCCTTCAAATTGATAGAACAAAGCTGGCCATGAATAGTGTCAATAAGGTCGGGTAACCTCTGCATTAGGCCTCTAGAGCTCTTAAAAATACGACAATTTCGCTCTCTCCAAATAAAGTAGACAGCCACTGCAAGGCAAAGCTTTTTAGTCACGTGGAAGGAGATTTCCCTTTCCAATGAATGGAAATCCAATCATAAATCATTCCAGCTGAGACCAATCCAAGTACAACCACACTTGTTCAAGAGATGAGTCCAAATGGCTTTGCTATACAAACACTCAAAAGAAAAGGTGGGCATGAGTTCATTTTGAGAATTGCAAAGGACACATGTAGCAATAACTTGAGGATCGTAGCGCTGAACACGGTCCAAGATAGAAAGCCTACCTTTAATAGCCAACAAGGATGAACCCATCTTTGGAATATTCTGAGGGAACCACACAATATTAAACCAAGGAACAAGAGAGTGATGGGTTCTAAAAGACTCCATAGCAGAAGCAGCAGAATAAATACCATTTGGAGAGGGGAGCCACCGAATAATATCATCTAAAATGGAGTTTGGATTGTAAGAAGGCATACGACTCTTTATTTCAGCAAGATCAATTGACATAGCAACAGGCCATCTCCAATTATCACCACGGACAATGGCATTAACCTTTGCATTTATAGGGAGACCAGAATCGTAGATAACACGGGAATTCCATTTCGAACAAATAGGGACAAGTAAAGTTTCTTTTTGGCTTTCTTTCATTCTTTTTGGCATGCGCGCATGCTTTTTTGAATGCGAGAGTGCCTTTTAGTTCTCTACCCTACTTTTTAGTTTCCAAATATTCTTTTTAGCTTTCGGGCGTTCTTTATAGCAAGTAAAGTTTCTTTTTGGCTTTCTTGCGTTCTTTTTAGCATGCAAACTTTCTTTTTAGCATCTGGCCATGCTTTTTTGAACGCGAGAGTACTTTTTAGTTTCTAAAATTTCTTTTTGGCTTTCAGGCGTTCTTTTTGGCATGCAAACTTTCTATTTGGATTTTGGGCGTTCTTTTTGATATGCAAACTTTCTTTTTGGCATTCGGGCATGCTTTTTTGAGCGCAAGAGTGGTTTTTATTGTGTGAGAGTGCCTTTAAGTTTCCGAACGTTATTTTTGGCTTTCGGGCATTCTTGTTGACAAGTAAACTTTCTATTTGGCTTTCAGGCGTTGTTTTTGACATGCAAACTTTCTTTTTGGCATTCGTTGCATGCTTTTTTGAGCGCGAGAGTGGTTTTTATTGCGTGAGAGTGCTTTTTAGTTTCTAAACGTTATTTTTGGCTTTCGAGCCTTCTTGTCGGCAAGTAAACTTTCTTTTTGGCTTTCAGGCATTCTTTTCGGCATGCAAACTTTCTTTCTGGCATGCGGGCATGCTTTTTTGAATGCGAGAGTGCCTTTTATTTCTCGACCCTACTTTTTAGTTTCCAAATATTCTTTTTAGCTTTCGGGCGTTCTTTATAGCAAGTAAACTTTCTGTTTGGCTTTCTTGCGTTCTTTTTGGCATGCAAACTTTCTTTTTGGCTTTCAGGCGTTGTTTTGGGCATGCAAACTTTCCTTTTAGCATTCGTTGCAT
Source organism: Acer yangbiense (assembly GCA_008009225.1). Classification (NCBI taxonomy): domain Eukaryota; kingdom Viridiplantae; phylum Streptophyta; class Magnoliopsida; order Sapindales; family Sapindaceae; genus Acer; species Acer yangbiense. Next base: position 38,359,125 of record CM017768.1, read on the forward strand.
GCTTTTTGGAGCGTGAGAGTGCTTTTTAGTTTCCAAACGTTATTTTTGGCTTTCGGACCTTCTTTTCGGCAAGTAAACTTTCTTTTTGGCTTTCAAGCATTCTTTTCGGCATGCAAACTTTCTTTTTGGCATGCGGTTATGCTTTTTTGAATGCGAGAGTGCATTTTAGTTCTCGACCCTGGTTTTTAGTTTCTGAATATTCTTTTTAGCTTTCGGGCGTTCTTTATAGCAAGTAAAGTTTCTTTTTGGCTTTCTTTCGTTCTTTTTGGCATGCAAACTTTCTTTTTGGCATGCGCGCATGCTTTTTTGAATGCGAGAGTGCCTTTTAGTTCTCTACCCTACTTTTTAGTTTCCAAATATTCTTTTTAGCTTTCGGGCGTTCTTTATAGCAAGTAAAGTTTCTTTTGGCTTTCTTGCATTCTTTTTAGCATGCAAACTTTCTTTTTAGCATCTGGCCATGCTTTTTTGAACGCGAGAGTACTTTTTAGTTTCTAAAATTTCTTTTTGGCTTTCAGGCGTTCTTTTTGGCATGCAAACTTTCTATTTGGATTTTGGGCGTTCTTTTGATATGCAAACTTTCTTTTTGGCATTCGGGCATGTTTTTTTGAGCGCAAGAGTGGTTTTTATTGTGTGAGAGTGCCTTTAAGTTCCGAACGTTATTTTTGGCTTACGGGCATTCTTTTTGACAAGTAAACTTTCTATTTGGCTTTCAGGCGTTGTTTTTGACATGCAAACTTTCTTTTTGGCATTCGTTGCATGCTTTTTTGAGCGCGAGAGTGGTTTTTTAATTGCGTGAGAGTGCTTTTTAGTTTCTAAACGTTATTTTTGCTTCGAGCCTTCTTGTCGGCAAGTAAACTTTCTTTTTGGCTTTCAGGCATTCTTTTCGGCATGCAAACTTTCTTTCTGGCATGCGGGCATGCTTTTTTGAATGCGAGAGTGCCTTTTATTTCTCGACCCTACTTTTTAGTTTCCAAATATTCTTTTTAGCTTTCGGGCGTTCTTTATAGCAAGTAAAGTTTCTTTTTGGCTTTCTTGCGTTCTTTTTGGCATGCAAACTTTCTTTTTAGCATGTGGGCATGCTTTTTTGAACGCGAGAGTACTTTTTAGTTTCTAAAATTTCTTTTTGGCTTTCAGGCGTTCTTTTTGGCATGTAAACTTTCTATTTGGCTTTCAGGCGTTCTTTTTGCTATGCAAACTTTCTTTTTGGCATTCGGGCATGCTTTTTTGAGCGAAAGAGTGGTTTTTATTGTGTGAGAGTGCCTTTTAGTTTCCAAACGTTATTTTTGGCTTTCGGGCATTCTTTTTGGCAAGCAAACTTTCTTTTTGGCTTTCGGGCGTTCTTTTTGACATGCAAACTTTCTTTTTGGCATGCGGGCATGCTTTTTTGAATGCGAGAGGGCCTTTTAGTTCTCGACCGTGCTTTTTAGTTTCCAAATATTCTTTTTAGCTTTCGGGCGTTCTTTATAACAAGTAAAGTTTCTTTTTGGCCTTCTTGCGTTCTTTTTGGCATGTAAATTTTCTTTTTAGCATCTGGGCATGCTTTTTTGAACGCAAGAGTGCTTTTTAGTTTCAAAACTTTCTTTTTGGCATTCGGGCGTTCTTTTTGGCATGCAAACTTTCTATTTGGCTTTCAGGCGCTGTTTTTGTCATGCAAACTTTCTTTTTGGCATTCGGGCATGCCTCTTTGAGCACGAGAGTGGTTTTTAGTTGTTGAGCATGCTTTTTAGTTTCCAAACGTTATTTTTGGCTTTCAGGCCTTCTTTTAGCAATCAAACTTTCTTTTTGGCTTTCGGGCGTTCTTTTCGGCATGTAAACTTTCTTTTTGGCATGCGGGCATGCTTTTTTGAATGCGAGAGTGCCTTTTAGTTCTTGGCCCTGCTTTTTAGTTTCCAAATATTATTTTTGGCTTTCGGGCGGTCTTTATAGCAAGTAAACTTTCTGTTTGGCTTTCTTGCGTTCTTTTTGGCATGCAAACTTTCTTTTTGGCTTTCAGGCGTTGTTTTGGGCATGCAAACTTTCCTTTTAGCATTCGTTGCATGCTTTTTGGAGCGTGAGAGTGCTTTTTAGTTTCCAAACGTTATTTTTGGCTTTCGGACCTTCTTTTCGGCAAGTAAACTTTCTTTTTGGCTTTCAAGCATTCTTTTCGGCATGCAAACTTTCTTTTTGGCATGCGGTTATGCTTTTTTGAATGCGAGAGTGCATTTTAGTTCTCGACCCTGGTTTTTAGTTTCTGAATATTCTTTTTAGCTTTCGGGCGTTCTTTATAGCAAGTAAAGTTTCTTTTTGGCTTTCTTTCGTTCTTTTTGGCATGCAAACTTTCTTTTTGGCATGCGCGCATGCTTTTTTGAATGCGAGAGTGCCTTTTAGTTCTCTACCCTACTTTTTAGTTTCCAAATATTCTTTTTAGCTTTCGGGCGTTCTTTATAGCAAGTAAAGTTTCTTTTTGGCTTTCTTTCGTTATTTTTGGCATGCAAACTTTCTTTTTGGCATGCGTGCATGCTTTTTTGAATGCGAGAGTGCCTTTTAGTTCTCTACCCTACTTTTTAGTTTCCAAATATTCTTTTTAGCTTTCAGGCGTTCTTTATAGCAAGTAAAGTTTCTTTTTGGCTTACTTGCGTTCTTTTTAGCATGCAAACTTTCTTTTTAGCATCTGGCCATGCTTTTTTGAACGCGAGAGTACTTTTTAGTTTCTAAAATTTCTTTTTGGCTTTCAGGCGTTCTTTTTGGCATGCAAACTTTCTATTTGGATTTTGGGCGTTCTTTTTGATATGCAAACTTTCTTTTTGGCATTCGGGCATGCTTTTTTGAGCGCAAGAGTGGTTTTTATTGTGTGAGAGTGCCTTTAAGTTTCCGAACGTTATTTTTGGCTTTCGGGCATTCTTGTTGACAAGTAAACTTTCTATTTGGCTTTCAGGCGTTGTTTTTGACATGCAAACTTTCTTTTTGGCATTCGTTGCATGCTTTTTTGAGCGCGAGAGTGGTTTTTATTGCGTGAGAGTGCTTTTTAGTTTCTAAACATTATTTTTGGCTTTCGAGCCTTCTTGTCGGCAAGTAAACTTTCTTTTTGGCTTTCAGGCATTCTTTTCGGCATGCAAACTTTCTTTCTGGCATGCGGGCATGCTTTTTTGAATGCGAGAGTGCCTTTTATTTCTCGACCCTACTTTTTAGTTTCCAAATATTCTTTTTAGCTTTCGGGCGTTCTTTATAGCAAGTAAAGTTTCTTTTTGGCTTTCTTGCGTTCTTTTTGGCATGCAAACTTTCTTTTTAGCATGTGGGCATGCTTTTTTGAACGCGAGAGTGCTTTTATTTTCTAAACTTTCTTTTTGGCTTTCGGGCGTTCTCTTTGGCATGCAAACTTTCTTATTGGCTTTCAGGCGTTCTATTTGGCATTCGGGCATGCATTTTTGAGCGCAAGAGTGGTTTTTATTGTGTGAGAGTGCTTTATAGTTTCCAAACATTATTTTTGGCTTTCGGGCATTCTTTTTGGCAAGCAAACTTTCTTTTTGGCTTTCGGGCGTTCTTTTCGGCGTGCAAACTTTCTTTTTGGCATGCGGGCATGCTTTTTTGAATGCGAGAGTGCCTTTTAGTTCTCGACAGTGCTTTTTAGTTTCCAAATATTATTTTTGGCTTTCGGCCGTTCTTTATAGCAAGTAAACTTTCTTTTTGGCCTTCTTGCGTTCTTTTTGGCATGTAAATTTTCTTTTTAGCATCTGGGCATGCTTTTTTGAACGCAAGAGTGCTTTTTAGTTTCAAAACTTTCTTTTTGGCATTCGGGCGTTCTTTTTGGCATGCAAACTTTCTATTTGGCTTTCAGGCGCTGTTTTTGTCATGCAAACTTTCTTTTTGGCATTCGGGCATGCCTCTTTGAGCACGAGAGTGGTTTTTTAGTTGTTGAGCATGCTTTTTAGTTTCCAAACGTTATTTTTGGCTTTCAGGCCTTCTTTTTAGCAATCAAACTTTCTTTTTGGCTTTCGGGCGTTCTTTTCGGCATGTAAACTTTCTTTTTGGCATGCGGGCATGCTTTTTTGAATGCGAGAGTGCCTTTTAGTTCTTGGCCCTGCTTTTTAGTTTCCAAATATTATTTTTGGCTTTCGGGCGGTCTTTATAGCAAGTAAACTTTCTGTTTGGCTTTCTTGCGTTCTTTTTGGCATGCAAACTTTCTTTTTGGCTTTCAGGCGTTGTTTTGGGCATGCAAACTTTCCTTTTAGCATTCGTTGCATGCTTTTTGGAGCGTGAGAGTGCTTTTTAGTTTCCAAACGTTATTTTTGGCTTTCGGACCTTCTTTTCGGCAAGTAAACTTTCTTTTTGGCTTTCAAGCATTCTTTTCGGCATGCAAACTTTCTTTTTGGCATGCGGTTATGCTTTTTTGAATGCGAGAGTGCATTTTAGTTCTCGACCCTGGTTTTTAGTTTCTGAATATTCTTTTTAGCTTTCGGGCGTTCTTTATAGCAAGTAAAGTTTCTTTTTGGCTTTCTTTCGTTCTTTTTGGCATGCAAACTTTCTTTTTGGCATGCGCGCATGCTTTTTTGAATGCGAGAGTGCCTTTTAGTTCTCTACCCTACTTTTTAGTTTCCAAATATTCTTTTTAGCTTTCGGGCGTTCTTTATAGCAAGTAAAGTTTCTTTTTGGCTTTCTTGCATTCTTTTTAGCATGCAAACTTTCTTTTTAGCATCTGGCCATGCTTTTTTGAACGCGAGAGTACTTTTTAGTTTCTAAAATTTCTTTTTGGCTTTCAGGCGTTCTTTTTGGCATGCAAACTTTCTATTTGGATTTTGGGCGTTCTTTTTGATATGCAAACTTTCTTTTTGGCATTCGGGCATGCTTTTTTGAGCGCAAGAGTGGTTTTTATTGTGTGAGAGTGCCTTTAAGTTTCCGAACGTTATTTTTGGCTTACGGGCATTCTTTTTGACAAGTAAACTTTCTATTTGGCTTTCAGGCGTTGTTTTTGACATGCAAACTTTCTTTTTGGCATTCGTTGCATGCTTTTTTGAGCGCGAGAGTGGTTTTTATTGCGTGAGAGTGCTTTTTAGTTTCTAAACGTTATTTTTGGCTTTCGAGCCTTCTTGTCGGCAAGTAAACTTTCTTTTTGGCTTTCAGGCATTCTTTTCGGCATGCAAACTTTCTTTCTGGCATGCGGGCATGCTTTTTTGAATGCGAGAGTGCCTTTTATTTCTCGACCCTACTTTTTAGTTTCCAAATATTCTTTTTAGCTTTCGGGCGTTCTTTATAGCAAGTAAAGTTTCTTTTTGGCTTTCTTGCGTTCTTTTTGGCATGCAAACTTTCTTTTTAGCATGTGGGCATGCTTTTTTGAATGCGAGAGTACTTTTTAGTTTCTAAAATTTCTTTTTGGCTTTCAGGCGTTCTTTTTGGAATGTAAACTTTCTATTTGGCTTTCAGGCGTTCTTTTTGCTATGCAAACTTTCTTTTTGGCATTCGGGCATGCTTTTTTGAGCGAAAGAGTGGTTTTTATTGTGTGAGAGTGCCTTTTAGTTTCCAAACGTTATTTTCGGCTTTCGGGCATTCTTTTTGGCAAGCAAACTTTCTTTTTGGCTTTCGGGCGTTCTTTTTGGCATGCGGGCATGCTTTTTTGAATGCGAGAGGGCCTTTTAGTTCTCGACCGTGCTTTTTAGTTTCCAAATATTCTTTTTAGCTTTCGGGCGTTCTTTATAACAAGTAAAGTTTCTTTTTGGCCTTCTTGCGTTCTTTTTGGCATGTAAATTTTCTTTTTAGCATCTGGGCATGCTTTTTTGAACGCAAGACTGCTTTTTAGTTTCAAAACTTTCTTTTTGGCATTCGGGCGTTCTTTTTGGCATGAAAACTTTCTATTTGGCTTTCAGGCGCTGTTTTTGTCATGCAAACTTTCTTTTTGGCATTCGGGCATGTCTCTTTGAGCACGAGAGTGGTTTTTAGTTGTTGAGCATGCTTTTTAGTTTCCAAACGTTATTTTTGGCTTTCAGGCCTTCTTTTTAGCAATCAAACTTTCTTTTTGGCTTTCGGGCGTTCTTTTCGGCATGTAAACTTTCTTTTTGGCATGCGGGCATGCTTTTTTGAATTCGAGAGTGCCTTTTAGTTCTTGGCCCTGCTTTTTAGTTTCCAAATATTATTTTTGGCTTTCGGGCGGTCTTTATAGCAAGTAAACTTTCTGTTTGGCTTTCTTGCGTTCTTTTTGGCATGCAAACTTTCTTTTTGGCTATCAGGCGTTGTTTTGGGCATGCAAACTTTCCTTTTAGCATTCGTTGCATGCTTTTTGGAGCGTGAGAGTGCTTTTTAGTTTCCAAACGTTATTTTTGGCTTTCGGACCTTCTTGTCGGCAAGTAAACTTTCTTTTTGGCTTTCAAGCATTCTTTTCGGCATGCAAACTTTCTTTTTGGCATGCGGTTATGCTTTTTTGAATGCGAGAGTGCATTTTAGTTCTCGACCCTGCTTTTTAGTTTCTAAATATTCTTTTTAGCTTTCGGGCGTTCTTTATAGCAAGTAAAGTTTCTTTTTGGCTTTCTTTCGTTCTTTTTGGCATGCAAACTTTCTTTTTGGCATGCGTGCATGCTTTTTTGAATGCGAGAGTGCCTTTTAGTTCTCTACCCTACTTTTTAGTTTCCAAATATTCTTTTTAGCTTTCAGGCGTTCTTTATAGCAAGTAAAGTTTCTTTTTGGCTTACTTGCGTTCTTTTTAGCATGCAAACTTTCTTTTTAGCATCTGGCCATGCTTTTTTGAACGCGAGAGTACTTTTTAGTTTCTAAAATTTCTTTTTGGCTTTCAGGCGTTCTTTTTGGCATGCAAACTTTCTATTTGGATTTTGGGCGTTCTTTTTGATATGCAAACTTTCTTTTTGGCATTCGGGCATGCTTTTTTGAGCGCAAGAGTGGTTTTTATTGTGTGAGAGTGCCTTTAAGTTTCCGAACGTTATTTTTGGCTTTCGGGCATTCTTTTTGACAAGTAAACTTTCTATTTGGCTTTCAGGCGTTGTTTTTGACATGCAAACTTTCTTTTTGGCATTCGTTGCATGCTTTTTTGAGCGCGAGAGTGGTTTTTATTGCGTGAGAGTGCTTTTAGTTTCTAAACGTTATTTTTGGCTTTCGAGCCTTCTTGTCGGCAAGTAAACTTTCTTTTTGGCTTTCAGGCATTCTTTTCGGCATGCAAACTTTCTTTCTGGCATGCGGGCATGCTTTTTTGAATGCGAGAGTGCCTTTTATTTCTCGACCCTACTTTTTAGTTTCCAAATATTCTTTTTAGCTTTCGGGCGTTCTTTATAGCAAGTAAAGTTTCTTTTTGGCTTTCTTGCGTTCTTTTTGGCATGCAAACTTTCTTTTTAGCATGTGGGCATGCTTTTTTGAACGCGAGAGTACTTTTTAGTTTCTAAAATTTCTTTTTGGCTTTCAGGCGTTCTTTTTGGCATGTAAACTTTCTATTTGGCTTTCAGGCGTTCTTTTTGCTATGCAAACTTTCTTTTTGGCATTCGGGCATGCTTTTTTGAGCGAAAGAGTGGTTTTTATTGTGTGAGAGTGCCTTTTAGTTTCCAAACGTTATTTTTGGCTTTCGGGCATTCTTTTTGGCAAGCAAACTTTCTTTTTGGCTTTCGGGCGTTCTTTTTGGCATGCAAACTTTCTTTTTGGCATGCGGGCATGCTTTTTTGAATGCGAGAGGGCCTTTTAGTTCTCGACCGTGCTTTTTAGTTTCCAAATATTCTTTTTAGCTTTCGGGCGTTCTTTATAACAAGTAAAGTTTCTTTTTGGCCTTCTTGCGTTCTTTTTGGCATGTAAATTTTCTTTTTAGCATCTGGGCATGCTTTTTTGAACGCAAGAGTGCTTTTTAGTTTCAAAACTTTCTTTTTGGCATTCGGGCGTTCTTTTTGGCATGCAAACTTTCTATTTGGCTTTCAGGCGCTGTTTTTGTCATGCAAACTTTCTTTTTGGCATTCGGGCATGCCTCTTTGAGCACGAGAGTGGTTTTTAGTTGTTGAGCATGCTTTTTAGTTTCCAAACGTTATTTTTGGCTTTCAGGCCTTCTTTTTAGCAATCAAACTTTCTTTTTGGCTTTCGGGCGTTCTTTTCGGCATGTAAACTTTCTTTTTGGCATGCGGGCATGCTTTTTTGAATGCGAGAGTGCCTTTTAGTTCTTGGCCCTGCTTTTTAGTTTCCAAATATTATTTTTGGCTTTCGGGCGGTCTTTATAGCAAGTAAACTTTCTGTTTGGCTTTCTTGCGTTCTTTTTGGCATGCAAACTTTCTTTTTGGCTTTCAGGCGTTGTTTTGGGCATGCAAACTTTCCTTTTAGCATTCGTTGCATGCTTTTTGGAGCGTGAGAGTGCTTTTTAGTTTCCAAACGTTATTTTTGGCTTTCGGACCTTCTTTTCGGCAAGTAAACTTTCTTTTTGGCTTTCAAGCATTCTTTTCGGCATGCAAACTTTCTTTTTGGCATGCGGTTATGCTTTTTTGAATGCGAGAGTGCATTTTAGTTCTCGACCCTGCTTTTTAGTTTCTGATTATTCTTTTTAGCTTTCGGGCGTTCTTTATAGCAAGTAAAGTTTCTTTTTGGCTTTCTTTCGTTCTTTTTGGCATGCAAACTTTCTTTTTGGCATGCGCGCATGCTTTTTTGAATGCGAGAGTGCCTTTTAGTTCTCTACCCTACTTTTTAGTTTCCAAATATTCTTTTTAGCTTTCGGGCGTTCTTTATAGCAAGTAAAGTTTCTTTTGGCTTTCTTGCGTTCTTTTTGGCATGCAAACTTTCTTTTTAGCATCTGGCCATGCTTTTTTGAACGCGAGAGTACTTTTTAGTTTCAAAATTTCTTTTTGGCTTTCAGGCGTTCTTTTTGGCATGCAAACTTTCTATTTGGATTTTGGGCGTTCTTTTTGTATGCAAACTTTCTTTTTGGCATTCGGGCATGCCCTTTTTTGAGCGCAAGAGTGGTTTTTATTGTTGAGATGCCTTTAGTTTCCGAACGTTATTTTTGGCTTTCGGGCTTCTTTTTGACAAGTAAACTTTCTATTTGGCTTTCAGGCGTTGTTTTTGACATGCAAACTTTCTTTTTGGCATTCGTTGCATGCTTTTTTGAGCGCGAGCGTGGTTTTTTGCGTGAGAGTGCTTTTTAGTTTCTAAACGTTATTTTGGCTTTCGGAGCCTTCTTGTCGGCAAGTAAACTTTCTTTTTGGCTTTCAGGCATTCTTTTCGGCATGCAAACTTTCTTTTGGCATGCGGGCATGCTTTTTTGCGAGAGTGCTTCTCGAGTTTCATTCGCTTTCGCGTTCATAGCAAAGTTTCTTTTTGGCTTTCTTTCATTCTTTTTGGCATGCGCGCATGCTTTTTTGAATGCGAGAGTGCCTTTTAGTTCTCTACCCTACTTTTTAGTTTCCAAATATTCTTTTTAGCTTTCGGGCGTTCTTTATAGCAAGTAAAGTTTCTTTTTGGCTTTCTTGCGTTCTTTTTAGCATGCAAACTTTCTTTTTCGCATGTGGGCATGCTTTTTTGAACGCGAGAGTACTTTTTAGTTTCTAAAATTTCTTTTTGGCTTTCAGGCGTTCTTTTTGGCATGCAAACTTTCTATTTGGCTTTCAGGCGATCTTTTTGATATGCAAACTTTCTTTTTGGCATTCGGGCATGCTTTTTTGAGCGCAAGAGTGGTTTTTATTGTGTGAGAGTGCCGTTTAGTTTCCGAACGTTATTTTTGGCTTTCGGGCATTCTTTTTGACAAGCAAACTTTCTAGTTTTGGCTTTCAGGCGTTCTTTATAACAAGTAAAGTTTCTTTTGGCCTTCTTGTTTTTGATTTTCTTTTAGCATCTGGGCATGAACGGACTGCTTTTTTAGCAAAACTTTCTTTTTGGCATTCAGCGCGTTGCATGCTTTTTTTCGGGCATGCGCGAGAGTGGTTTTTTATTGCGTGAGAGTGCTTTTTAGTTTCCAAACGTTATTTTTGGCTTTCGAGCCTTCTTTTCGGTAAGTAAACTTTCTTTTTGCTTTCGGGCGTTCTTTTCGGCATGTTTCGGCATGCGGGCATGCTTTTTTGAATGCGAGAGTGCCTTTTAGTTCTTGGCCCTGCTTTTTAGTTTCCAAATATTATTTTTGGCTTTCGGGCGGTCTTTATAGCAAGTAAACTTTCTGTTTGGCTTTCTTGCGTTCTTTTTGGCATGCAAACTTTCTTTTGGCTTTTCAGGCGTTGTTTTGGGCATGCAAACTTTCCTTTTAGCATTCGTTGCATGCTTTTTGGAGCGTGAGAGTGCTTTTTAGTTTCCAAACGTTATTTTTGGCTTTCGGACCTTCTTGTCGGCAAGTAAACTTTCTTTTTGGCTTTCAAGCATTCTTTTCGGCATGCAAACTTTCTTTTTGGCATGCGGTTATGCTTTTTTGAATGCGAGAGTGCATTTTAGTTCTCGACCCTGCTTTTTAGTTTCTAAATATTCTTTTTAGCTTTCGGGCGTTCTTTATAGCAAGTAAAGTTTCTTTTTGGCTTTCTTTCGTTCTTTTTGGCATGCAAACTTTCTTTTTGGCATGCAAACTTTCTTTTTGGCATGCGCGCATGCTTTTTTGAATGCGAGAGTGCCTTTTAGTTCTCTACCCTACTTTTTAGTTTCCAAATATTCTTTTTAGCTTTCGGGCGTTCTTTATAGCAAGTAAAGTTTCTTTTTGGCTTTCTTGCGTTCTTTTTAGCATGCAAACTTTCTTTTTAGCATCTGGCCATGCTTTTTTGAACGCGAGAGTACTTTTTAGTTTCTAAAATTTCTTTTTGGCTTTCAGGCGTTCTTTTTGGCATGCAAACTTTCTATTTGGATTTTGGGCGTTCTTTTTGATATGCAAACTTTCTTTTTGGCATTCGGGCATGCTTTTTTGAGCGCAAGAGTGGTTTTTATTGTGTGAGAGTGCCTTTAAGTTTCCGAACGTTATTTTTGGCTTTCGGGCATTCTTTTTGACAAGTAAACTTTCTATTTGGCTTTCAGGCGTTGTTTTTGACATGCAAACTTTCTTTTTGGCATTCGTTGCATGCTTTTTTGAGCGCGAGAGTGGTTTTTATTGCGTGAGAGTGCTTTTTAGTTTCTAAACGTTATTTTTGGCTTTCGAGCCTTCTTGTCGGCAAGTAAACTTTCTTTTTGGCTTTCAGGCATTCTTTTCGGCATGCAAACTTTCTTTCTGGCATGCGGGCATGCTTTTTGAATGCGAGAGTGCCGTTTATTTCTCGACCCTACTTTTTAGTTTCCAAATATTCTTTTTAGCTTTCGGGCGTTCTTTATAGCAAGTAAAGTTTCTTTTTGGCTTTCTTGCGTTCTTTTTGGCATGCAAACTTTCTTTTTAGCATGTGGGCATGCTTTTTTGAACGCGAGAGTACTTTTTAGTTTCTAAAATTTCTTTTTGGCTTTCAGGCGTTCTTTTTGGCATGTAAACTTTCTATTTGGCTTTCAGGCGTTCTTTTTGCTTTGCAAACTTTCTTTTTGGCATTCGGGCATGCTTTTTTGAGCGAAAGAGTGGTTTTTATTGTGTGAGAGTGCCTTTTAGTTTCCAAACGTTATTTTTGGCTTTCGGGCATTCTTTTTGGCAAGCAAACTTTCTTTTTGGCTTTCGGGCGTTCTTTTTGGCATGCAAACTTTCTTTTTGGCATGCGGGCATGCTTTTTTGAATGCGAGAGGGCCTTTTAGTTCTCGACCGTGCTTTTTAGTTTCCAAATATTCTTTTTTGCTTTCAGGCGTTCTTTATAACAAGTAAAGTTTCTTTTTGGCCTTCTTGCGTTCTTTTTGGCATGTAAATTTTCTTTTTAGCATCTGGGCATGCTTTTTTGAACGCAAGAGTGCTTTTTAGTTTCAAAACTTTCTTTTTGGCATTCGGGTGTTCTTTTTGGCATGCAAACTTTCTATTTGGCTTTCAGGCGCTGTTTTTGTCATGCAAACTTTCTTTTTGGCATTCGGGCATGCCTCTTTGAGCACGAGAGTGGTTTTTAGTTGTTGAGCATGCTTTTTAGTTTCCAAACGTTATTTTTGGCTTTCAGGCCTTCTTTTTAGCAATCAAACTTTCTTTTTGGCTTTCGGGCGTTCTTTTCGGCATGTAAACTTTCTTTTTGGCATGCGGGCATGATTTTTTGAATGCGAGAGTGCCTTTTAGTTCTTGGCCCTGCTTTTTAGTTTCCAAATATTATTTTTGGATTTCGGGCGGTCTTTATAGCAAGTAAACTTTCTGTTTGGCTTTCTTGCGTTCTTTTTGGCATGCAAACTTTCTTTTTGGCTTTCAGGCGTTGTTTTGGGCATGCAAACTTTCCTTTTAGCATTCGTTGCATGCTTTTTGGAGCGTGAGAGTGCTTTTTAGTTTCCAAACGTTATTTTTGGCTTTCGGACCTTCTTGTCGGCAAGTAAACTTTCTTTTTGGCTTTCAAGCATTCTTTTCGGCATGCAAACTTTCTTTTTGGCATGCGGTTATGCTTTTTTGAATGCGAGAGTGCATTTTAGTTCTCGACCCTGCTTTTTAGTTTCTAAATATTCTTTTTAGCTTTCGGGCGTTCTTTATAGCAAGTAAAGTTTCTTTTTGGCTTTCTTTCGTTCTTTTTGGCATGCAAACTTTCTTTTTGGCATGCGCGCATGCTTTTTTGAATGCGAGAGTGCCTTTTAGTTCTCTACCCTACTTTTTAGTTTCCAAATATTCTTTTTAGCTTTCGGGCGTTCTTTATAGCAAGTAAAGTTTCTTTTTGGCTTTCTTGCGTTCTTTTTAGCATGCAAACTTTCTTTTTAGCATCTGGCCATGCTTTTTTGAACGCGAGAGTACTTTTTAGTTTCTAAAATTTCTTTTTGGCTTTCAGGCGTTCTTTTTGGCATGCAAACTTTCTATTTGGATTTTGGGCGTTCTTTTTGATATGCAAACTTTCTTTTTGGCATTCGGGCATGCTTTTTTGAGCGCAAGAGTGGTTTTTATTGTGTGAGAGTGCCTTTAAGTTTCCGAACGTTATTTTTGGCTTTCGGGCATTCTTTTTGACAAGTAAACTTTCTATTTGGCTTTCAGGCGTTGTTTTTGACATGCAAACTTTCTTTTTGGCATTCGTTGCATGCTTTTTTGAGCGCGAGAGTGGTTTTTATTGCGTGAGAGTGCTTTTTAGTTTCTAAACGTTATTTTTGGCTTTCGAGCCTTCTTGTCGGCAAGTAAACTTTCTTTTTGGCTTTCAGGCATTCTTTTCGGCATGCAAACTTTCTTTCTGGCATGCGGGCATGCTTTTTTGAATGCGAGAGTGCCTTTTATTTCTCGACCCTACTTTTTAGTTTCCAAATATTCTTTTTAGCTTTCGGGCGTTCTTTATAGCAAGTAAAGTTTCTTTTTGGCTTTCTTGCGTTCTTTTTGGCATGCAAACTTTCTTTTTAGCATGTGGGCATGCTTTTTTGAACGCGAGAGTACTTTTTAGTTTCTAAAATTTCTTTTGGCTTTCAGGCGTTCTTTTTGGCATGTAAACTTTCTATTTGGCTTTCAGGCGTTCTTTTTGCTTTGCAAACTTTCTTTTTGGCATTCGGGCATGCTTTTTTGAGCGAAAGAGTGGTTTTTATTGTGTGAGAGTGCCTTTTAGTTTCCAAACGTTATTTTTGGCTTTCGGGCATTCTTTTTGGCAAGCAAACTTTCTTTTTGGCTTTCGGGCGTTCTTTTTGGCATGCAAACTTTCTTTTTGGCATGCGGGCATGCTTTTTTGAATGCGAGAGGGCCTTTTAGTTCTCGACCGTGCTTTTTAGTTTCCAAATATTCTTTTTAGCTTTCGGGCGTTCTTTATAACAAGTAAAGTTTCTTTTTGGCCTTCTTGCGTTCTTTTGGCATGTAAATTTTCTTTTTAGCATCTGGGCATGCTTTTTTGAACGCAAGAGTGCTTTTTAGTTTCAAAACTTTCTTTTTGGCATTCGGGCGTTCTTTTTGGCATGCAAACTTTCTATTTGGCTTTCAGGCGCTGTTTTTGTCATGCAAACTTTCTTTTTGGCATTCGGGCATGCCTCTTTGAGCACGAGAGTGGTTTTTAGTTGTTGAGCATGCTTTTTAGTTTCCAAACGTTATTTTTGGCTTTCAGGCCTTCTTTTTAGCAATCAAACTTTCTTTTTGGCTTTCGGGCGTTCTTTTCGGCATGTAAACTTTCTTTTTGGCATGCGGGCATGCTTTTTTGAATGCGAGAGTGCCTTTTAGTTCTTGGCCCTGCTTTTTAGTTTCCAAATATTATTTTTGGCTTTCGGGCGGTCTTTATAGCAAGTAAACTTTCTGTTTGGCTTTCTTGCGTTCTTTTTGGCATGCAAACTTTCTTTTTGGCTTTCAGGCGTTGTTTTGGGCATGCAAACTTTCCTTTTAGCATTCGTTGCATGCTTTTTGGAGCGTGAGAGTGCTTTTTAGTTTCCAAACGTTATTTTTGGCTTTCGGACCTTCTTGTCGGCAAGTAAACTTTCTTTTTGGCTTTCAAGCATTCTTTTCGGCATGCAAACTTTCTTTTTGGCATGCGGTTATGCTTTTTTGAATGCGAGAGTGCATTTTAGTTCTCGACCCTGCTTTTTAGTTTCTAAATATTCTTTTTAGCTTTCGGGCGTTCTTTATAGCAAGTAAAGTTTCTTTTTGGCTTTCTTTCGTTCTTTTTGGCATGCAAACTTTCTTTTTGGCATGCGCGCATGCTTTTTTGAATGCGAGAGTGCCTTTTAGTTCTCGACCGTGCTTTTTAGTTTCCAAATATTCTTTTTAGCTTTCGGGCGTTCTTTATATCAAGTAAAGTTTCTTTTTGGCCTTCTTGCGTTCTTTTTGGCATGTAAACTTTCTTTTTAGCATCTGGGCATGCTTTTTTGAATGCAAGAGTGCTTTTTAGTTTCAAAACTTTCTTTTTGGCATTCGGGCGTTCTTTTTGGCATGCAAACTTTCTATTTGGCTTTCAGGCGCTGTTTTTGTCATGCAAACTTTCTTTTTGGCATTCGGGCATGCCTCTTTGAGCACGAGAGTGGTTTTTAGTTGTTGAGCATGCTTTTTAGTTTCCAAACGTTATTTTTGGCTTTCAGGCCTTCTTTTTAGCAATCAAACTTTCTTTTTGGCTTTTGGGCGTTCTTTTCGGCATGTAAACTTTCTTTTTGGCATGCGGGCATGCTTTTTTGAATGCGAGAGTGCCTTTTAGTTCTTGACCCTGCTTTTTAGTTTCCAAATATTATTTTTGGCTTTCGGGCGGTCTTTATAGCAAGTAAACTTTCTGTTTGGCTTTCTTGCGTTCTTTTTGGCATGCAAACTCTTTTTTTGGCTTTCAGGCGTTGTTTTTGGCATGCAAACTTTCCTTTTAGCATTCGTTGCATGCTTTTTGGAACGTGAGAGTGCTTTTTAGTTTCCAAACGTTATTTTTGGCTTTCAGACCTTCTTGTCGGCAAGTAAACTTTCTTTTTGGCTTTCAAGCATTCTTTTCGGCATGCAAACTTTCTTTTTGGCATGCGGTTATGCTTTTTTTGAATGCGAGAGTGCATTTTAGTTCTCGACCCTGCTTTTTAGTTTCTAAATATTCTTTTTAGCTTTCGGGCGTTCTTTATAGCAAGTAAAGTTTCTTTTTGGCTTTCTTTCGTTCTTTTTGGCGTGCAAACTTTCTTTTTGGCATGCGCGCATGCTTTTTTGAATGCGAGAGTGCCTTTTAGTTCTCTACCCTACTTTTTAGTTTCCAAATATTCTTTTTAGCTTTCGGGCGTTCTTTATAGCAAGTAAAGTTTCTTTTTGGCTTTCTTGCGTTCTTTTTAGCATGCAAACTTTCTTTTTCGCTTCTGGCCATGCTTTTTTGAACGCGAGAGTACTTTTTAGTTTCTAAAATTTCTTTTTGGCTTTCAGGCGTTCTTTTTGGCATGCAAACTTTCTATTTGGATTTCAGGCGATCTTTTTGATATGCAAACTTTCTTTTTGGCATTCGGGCATGCTTTTTTGAGCGCAAGAGTGGTTTTTATTGTGTGAGAGTGCCTTTTAGTTTCCGAACGTTATTTTTGGCTTTCGGGCATTCTTTTTGACAAGCAAACTTTCTATTTGGCTTTCAGGCGTTGTTTTTGACATGCAAACTTTCTTTTTGGCATTCGTTGCATGCTTTTTTGGGCGCGAGAGTGGTTTTTATTGCGTGAGAGTGCTTTTTGTATTCTAAACGTTATTTTTGGCTTTCGAGCCTTCTTGTCGGTAAGTAAACTTTCTTTTTGAATTTCAGGCATTCTTTTCGGCATGCGGGCATGATTTTTTGAATGCGAGAGTGCCTTTTAGTTCTTGGCCCTGCTTTTTAGTTTCCAAATATTATTTTTGGATTTCGGGCGGTCTTTATAGCAAGTAAACTTTCTGTTTGGCTTTCTTGCGTTCTTTTTGGCATGCAAACTTTCTTTTTGGCTTTCAGGCGTTGTTTTGGGCATGCAAACTTTCCTTTTAGCATTTGTTGCATGCTTTTTGGAGTGTGAGAGTGCTTTTTAGTTTCCAAACGTTATTTTTGGCTTTCGGACCTTCTTGTCGGCAAGTAAACTTTCTTTTTGGCTTTCAAGCATTCTTTTCGGCATGCAAACTTTCTTTTTGGCATGCGGTTATGCTTTTTTGAATGCGAGAGTGCATTTTAGTTCTCGACCCTGCTTTTTAGTTTCTAAATATTCTTTTTAGCTTTCGGGCGTTCTTTATAGCAAGTAAAGTTTCTTTTTGGCTTTCTTTCGTTCTTTTTGGCATGCAAACTTTCTTTTTGGCATGCAAACTTTCTTTTTGGCATGCGCGCATGCTTTTTTGAATGCGAGAGTGCCTTTTAGTTCTCTACCCTACTTTTTAGTTTCCAAATATTCTTTTTAGCTTTCGGGCGTTCTTTATAGCAAGTAAAGTTTCTTTTTGGCTTTCTTGCGTTCTTTTTAGCATGCAAACTTTCTTTTTAGCATCTGGCCATGCTTTTTTGAACGCGAGAGTACTTTTTAGTTTCTAAAATTTCTTTTTGGCTTTCAGGCGTTCTTTTTGGCATGCAAACTTTCTATTTGGATTTTGGGCGTTCTTTTTGATATGCAAACTTTCTTTTTGGCATTCGGGCATGCTTTTTTGAGCGCAAGAGTGGTTTTTATTGTGTGAGAGTGCCTTTAAGTTTCCGAACGTTATTTTTGGCTTTCGGGCATTCTTTTTGACAAGTAAACTTTCTATTTGGCTTTCAGGCGTTGTTTTTGACATGCAAACTTTCTTTTTGGCATTCGTTGCATGCTTTTTTGAGCGCGAGAGTGGTTTTTATTGCGTGAGAGTGCTTTTTAGTTTCTAAACGTTATTTTTGGCTTTCGAGCCTTCTTGTCGGCAAGTAAACTTTCTTTTTGGCTTTCAGGCATTCTTTTCGGCATGCAAACTTTCTTTCTGGCATGCGGGCATGCTTTTTTGAATGCGAGAGTGCCTTTTATTTCTCGACCCTACTTTTTAGTTTCCAAATATTCTTTTTAGCTTTCGGGCGTTCTTTATAGCAAGTAAAGTTTCTTTTTGGCTTTCTTGCGTTCTTTTTGGCATGCAAACTTTCTTTTTAGCATGTGGGCATGCTTTTTTGAACGCGAGAGTACTTTTTAGTTTCTAAAATTTCTTTTTGGCTTTCAGGCGTTCTTTTTGGCATGTAAACTTTCTATTTGGCTTTCAGGCGTTCTTTTTGCTTTGCAAACTTTCTTTTTGGCATTCGGGCATGCTTTTTTGAGCGAAAGAGTGGTTTTTATTGTGTGAGAGTGCCTTTTAGTTTCCAAACGTTATTTTTGGCTTTCGGGCATTCTTTTTGGCAAGCAAACTTTCTTTTTGGCTTTCGGGCGTTCTTTTTGGCATGCAAACTTTCTTTTTGGCATGCGGGCATGCTTTTTTGAATGCGAGAGGGCCTTTTAGTTCTCGACCGTGCTTTTTAGTTTCCAAATATTCTTTTTAGCTTTCGGGCGTTCTTTATAACAAGTAAAGTTTCTTTTTGGCCTTCTTGCGTTCTTTTTGGCATGTAAATTTTCTTTTTAGCATCTGGGCATGCTTTTTTGAACGCAAGAGTGCTTTTTAGTTTCAAAACTTTCTTTTTGGCATTCGGGCGTTCTTTTTGGCATGCAAACTTTCTATTTGGCTTTCAGGCGCTGTTTTTGTCATGCAAACTTTCTTTTTGGCATTCGGGCATGCCTCTTTGAGCACGAGAGTGGTTTTTAGTTGTTGAGCATGCTTTTTAGTTTCCAAACGTTATTTTTGGCTTTCAGGCCTTCTTTTTAGCAATCAAACTTTCTTTTTGGCTTTCGGGCGTTCTTTTCGGCATGTAAACTTTCTTTTTGGCATGCGGGCATGCTTTTTTGAATGCGAGAGTGCCTTTTAGTTCTTGGCCCTGCTTTTTAGTTTCCAAATATTATTTTTGGCTTTCGGGCGGTCTTTATAGCAAGTAAACTTTCTGTTTGGCTTTCTTGCGTTCTTTTTGGCATGCAAACTTTCTTTTTGGCTTTCAGGCGTTGTTTTGGGCATGCAAACTTTCCTTTTAGCATTCGTTGCATGCTTTTTGGAGCGTGAGAGTGCTTTTTAGTTTCCAAACGTTATTTTTGGCTTTCGGACCTTCTTGTCGGCAAGTAAACTTTCTTTTTGGCTTTCAAGCATTCTTTTCGGCATGCAAACTTTCTTTTTGGCATGCGGTTATGCTTTTTGAATGCGAGAGTGCATTTTAGTTCTCGACCCTGCTTTTTAGTTTCTAAATATTCTTTTTAGCTTTCGGGCGTTCTTTATAGCAAGTAAAGTTTCTTTTTGGCTTTCTTTCGTTCTTTTTGGCATGCAAACTTTCTTTTTGGCATGCGCGCATGCTTTTTTGAATGCGAGAGTGCCTTTTAGTTCTCGACCGTGCTTTTTAGTTTCCAAATATTCTTTTTAGCTTTCGGGCGTTCTTTATATCAAGTAAAGTTTCTTTTTGGCCTTCTTGCGTTCTTTTTGGCATGTAAACTTTCTTTTTAGCATCTGGGCATGCTTTTTTGAATGCAAGAGTGCTTTTTAGTTTCAAAACTTTCTTTTTGGCATTCGGGCGTTCTTTTTGGCATGCAAACTTTCTATTTGGCTTTCAGGCGCTGTTTTTGTCATGCAAACTTTCTTTTTGGCATTCGGGCATGCCTCTTTGAGCACGAGAGTGGTTTTTAGTTGTTGAGCATGCTTTTTAGTTTCCAAACGTTATTTTTGGCTTTCAGGCCTTCTTTTTAGCAATCAAACTTTCTTTTTGGCTTTTGGGCGTTCTTTTCGGCATGTAAACTTTCTTTTTGGCATGCGGGCATGCTTTTTTGAATGCGAGAGTGCCTTTTAGTTCTTGACCCTGCTTTTTAGTTTCCAAATATTATTTTTGGCTTTCGGGCGGTCTTTATAGCAAGTAAACTTTCTGTTTGGCTTTCTTGCGTTCTTTTTGGCATGCAAACTCTTTTTTTGGCTTTCAGGCGTTGTTTTTGGCATGCAAACTTTCCTTTTAGCATTCGTTGCATGCTTTTTGGAACGTGAGAGTGCTTTTTAGTTTCCAAACGTTATTTTTGGCTTTCAGACCTTCTTGTCGGCAAGTAAACTTTCTTTTTGGCTTTCAAGCATTCTTTTCGGCATGCAAACTTTCTTTTTGGCATGCGGTTATGCTTTTTTTGAATGCGAGAGTGCATTTTAGTTCTCGACCCTGCTTTTTAGTTTCTAAATATTCTTTTTAGCTTTCGGGCGTTCTTTATAGCAAGTAAAGTTTCTTTTTGGCTTTCTTTCGTTCTTTTTGGCGTGCAAACTTTCTTTTTGGCATGCGCGCATGCTTTTTTGAATGCGAGAGTGCCTTTTAGTTCTCTACCCTACTTTTTAGTTTCCAAATATTCTTTTTAGCTTTCGGGCGTTCTTTATAGCAAGTAAAGTTTCTTTTTGGCTTTCTTGCGTTCTTTTTAGCATGCAAACTTTCTTTTTCGCTTCTGGCCATGCTTTTTTGAACGCGAGAGTACTTTTTAGTTTCTAAAATTTCTTTTTGGCTTTCAGGCGTTCTTTTTGGCATGCAAACTTTCTATTTGGATTTCAGGCGATCTTTTTGATATGCAAACTTTCTTTTTGGCATTCGGGCATGCTTTTTTGAGCGCAAGAGTGGTTTTTATTGTGTGAGAGTGCCTTTTAGTTTCCGAACGTTATTTTTGGCTTTCGGGCATTCTTTTTGACAAGCAAACTTTCTATTTGGCTTTCAGGCGTTGTTTTTGACATGCAAACTTTCTTTTTGGCATTCGTTGCATGCTTTTTTGGGCGCGAGAGTGGTTTTTATTGCGTGAGAGTGCTTTTGTATTCTAAACGTTATTTTTGGCTTTCGAGCCTTCTTGTCGGTAAGTAAACTTTCTTTTTGAATTTCAGGCATTCTTTTCGGCATGCAAACTTTCTTTTTGGCATGCGGGCGTGCTTTTTTGAATGCGAGAGTGCCTTTTAGTTCTCGACCCTGCTTTTTAGTTTCTAAATATTCTTTTTTGCTTTCGGGCGTTCTTTATAGCAAGTAAAGTTTCCTTTTGGCTTTCTTGCGTTCTTTTTGGCATGCAAACTTTCTTTTTAGCATGCGGGCATGCATTTTTGAACGCGAGAGTGCTTTTTAGTTTCAAAACTTTCTTTTTGTCTTTCGGGCGTTCTTTTTGGCAAGGAAACTTTCTATTTGTCTTTCAGGCGATGTTTTTGGCATGCAAACTTTCTTTTTGGCATTCGTACATGCTTTTTTGAGCGCGAGAGTGGTTTTTAGTTGTCGAGCAAGCTTTTTAGTTTCGAAACGTTATTTTTGGCTTTCAAGTATTCTTTTTCGCAAGCAAACTTTCTTTTTGGCTTTCGGGCGTTCTTTTCGGCATGCAAACTTTCTTTCTGGCATACGGGCATGCTTTTTTGAATGCGAGAGTGCCTTTTAGTTCTCGACCCTGCTTTTTAGTTTCCAAATATTAATTTTGGCTTTCGGGCGTTCTTTATAGCAAGTAAACTTTCTGTTTGGCTTTCTTGCGTTCTTTTTGGCAGGCAAACTTTCTTTTTGGCTTTCAGGCGTTGGTTTTGGCATGGAAACTTTGTTTTTGGCATTCATTGCATGCTTTTTTGAGCGCGAGAGTGGTTTTTATTGCGTGAGAGTGCTTTTTAGTTTCCAAACGTTATTTTTGGCTTTCGGGCCTTCTTTTCGGCAAGTAAACTTTCTTTTTGGCTTTCAGGCATTCTTTTCGGCATGCAAACTTTCTTTTTGGCATGCGGGCATGCTTTTTTGAATGCGAGAGTGCCTTTTAGTTCTCGACCCTGCTTTTTAGTTTCTAAATATTCTTTTTAGCTTTCGGGCATTCTTTATAGCAAGTAAAGTTTCTTTTTGGCTTTCTTGCGTTCTTTTTGGCATGCAAACTTTCTTTTTAGCATGTGGGCATGCTTTTTTGAACGCGAGAGTACTTTTTAGTTTCTAAAATTTCTTTTTGGCTTTTGGGCGTTCTTTTTGGCATGCAAACTTTCTATTTGGCTTTCAGGCGTTCTTTTTGCTATGCAAACTTTCTTTTTGGCATTCGGGCATGCTTTTCTGAGCGCGAGAGTGGTTTTTAATGTGTGAAAGTGCTTTTTAGTTTCCAAACGTTATTTTTGGCTTTGGGGCATTCTTTTTGGCAAGCAAACTTTCTTTTTGACTTTCGGGCGTTCTTTTCGGCATGCAAACTTTCTTTTTGGCATGCGGGCATGCTTTTTTAAATGCGAGAGTGCCTTTTAGTTCTCGACCGTGCTTTTTAGTTTCCAAATATTCTTTTTGCTTTCTGGCGTTTTTTATAGCAAGTAAACTTTCATTTTGGCTTTCTTGCGTTCTTTTTGGCATGCAAACTTTTTTTTTTTTTGGGTAATTAAATAGTATCATAGAAAGAGAGAAAGAATGTACAAAATACAAGGGGCATACCCCAGGAAAAATAAGAGCAAAAACAAAAGCTCAAACCAGCTCAAACATTCGAGCAAAAACAAGAAGCAAGAGCTAAACAAGGGCTCAAACAAACAAAAAAACACAAAGCAAACGAATCAACTAATAGAAATATTCCACTTTAAAGCAACATGAGGCCAATCCTTCAAGTTGATAGATAAGAGCCTACTACGAATAGTATCAATAATGGAACGGGTAACGACTATGCTGGTCTTATGAGGGCTCCCAAATATTCTATTGTTCCTTTCTCTCCAAATAGAGTAAACCGCCACAGCAAGACAAAGCTTCTTAACAACAATGGAAGGAGATTTCCTCCTCCAATGTTGAGAAGCCCAAGCAATAAAACTAGGCCATCTCTGACCATTCCAAGGCTGACCACACGTATCCTTCAAATGAGACCATATGACTTTGCTATAAGCACACTCAAAGAAAAGGTGGGCATGAGTCTCAGGGAAAGCAGAGCAAAGAACACAAAGAGTACCAACATGAGGAGTATAAGGATGAACACGGTCCAACATTGAAAGTCTCCCTCTAATAGCTAACCAAAGAATGAAGCTCATCCTTGGAATGTTATGTGAATACAACACAAGCTCAAACTAAGGAACCAAAGGATGAGGACCCTTAAGACTAGCCATGGTAGAGGCTGTGGTGTAAATACCATCAAGTGTAGGAAGCCACTTAATACAATCCTCCAAACTAGAATTAGGGTTGTAAGAAGGCATGTGGTTCTTGATTTCAAGGAGGTCAATCGAAATAGAGCAAGGCCAAACCCACTGATCACCAAGAATAATAGAACTGACTTTAGCCTTATTCCCAAGACCTGAGTCATAAATTACCCTAGAGCTCCAGTTTAAAAGAATAGGGCCATCAGGATGCCAATTATCAAACCACAAGGAAGTGCCGTGACCATTACCAATGATATGCCGAATCAAGGGACGAGCAATGGGACGAAGCTTGAGGAGCTTTCTCCAATTCCAAGAACACGTTTGAGGAGCTTTCACCTCCCAAATACTCCTATTGATGAGAATAAGGAGGCCACATCAAGAGATCCATTGCACGTTCCGGTTGGGCCAATAACAAGGGCAAGGGCTAAGAGATTCAAGGAAGCACTAAATGGCCTGATTCAAGACACTTGGGCTGATTCCGAATTATTAAAGTCCAAGATGAGCCCACATGAAGACCAAGGCTTAACTAACGTCATCAAGGCAATTGATTGGGCCGAATAAGAGAAGACTTGGGCATGAAGTAGAAGCTTGGGCGTGTGGAGGAGAGTCAAATTCAGTTCTTTCCTTTTTTTCTTAGTTTTCCAAAGAATAATGAATTGATTTGTTTCCAAATATTAAAGGGCCGATTTGCTTCCAAATTTTAGCCTTCCAAATAGGGAGCAAGTCAATTAGTTGCTCGTTTTAGTTTATTTTCTTTCCCGTTTGTAAGGCATTAATTGCCAAATATTTATTTTCTTTTTGGTTTTAGGGTTTCAGTATTTAAGGGTCCTTTTGATGTATTTTTCGATAGACTTGATTTGAATGAAATTTGAGAGAATTTTCTCTTTTGTTCTTTGAGAACTAATTGGAACTTATCAGATTTCTCTGTGGCGTTCCTCCTTGACTTATCAATCGAGTATTCCATCCTTGATTGTGGCGTCCTCCTTCATACCAAGGTTCACATCTCATTATAGGTGTTGGGTCGCGGTTTCCATCCGAACCAGAGGTTAGAACGATCTTAGGCATCAATCGTGATACAATCGACGAGGTTCGTATCACCTATCTTTAAGATGATGGGTCTTAATCCAAGTAGACCAGAGGTTATTAGAACCATGCACTAGATTCCACAAATGTCGAATCATTAGAGCTTTATTCCAAGAAACGAGATCCTTGATGCCAAGACCACCCTCATTTTTAGGAAGACATATATCAGCCCAAGCAACTTTCGCCCCTTTACAATTTCCATCAACAACTTTCCACAAAAATGAGCAAAGCTTCTGCTCAATATTCCTCAGAACCTTTGAAGGAAGACAAAGGTGACTAGCCCAAAAGACTTGAATACTGGACAAAACCGAGACAATAAGTTGCAACCGACCCGCATATGAAAGAAAACGATTCATCCAAGAAGAAATTCTGGTCGAAACTTTAACCAAAAGAGGAGAGCAATCAAGATGACTTAACTTTGAAGAAATGATTGGAATCCCCAAATACCTGATAGGGAGCGATCCAATGGTATAGCCAAAAATATTGATGAGCTGCTGCCTACTGTCATTATGCACCCCAGAAAGAAAAATATTACTCTTGGTTGGATTAGCTTTGAGGCCCGAGAGAGAAGAGAAATCATCAAGAGACTTCTTGAGAATGGTAGCAGAAGGAGTAGAACCATGACAAAGCATAATAAGATCGTCTGCAAAACAAAGGTGAGATAGCTTAATCTTGTCACACTTCCAGTGAAATTTAAAGTGAGGGAAATCTTGAATGTGCTTGGCTAATAACTTAGTGAGAACCTCCATGGCAATAACAAAGAGATAGGGAGACATAGGATCACCTTGACGTAGCCCCCTCTTACTATGAAAGAAACCAGCAAGCTCACCATTTATAGAAATAGAGAACTTAGGAGTTGTGATGCACGCCTTAACCCAGTTAATAACCTTTGAAGGAACATGAAAAACAGCAAGGGTCTCTAACAAGAAGTCCCATTCCACCATATCAAAGGCCTTCATTAAATCCACCTTCAGAGAACACTTGGGAGAGCCATCATCTTTATGGTAATTCCTCATAAGCTCTTGGACAAGAAGGATATTATCACCAATCCATCTTCCAGCCACAAAAGCTGATTGCGGAGAGCTTATAATGTCAGGAAGGATGATCTTAATCCTATTTGCAATGATCTTCGCGATGATCTTATAAAAAGTATTGCAACAAGAGATCGGTCTAAAGTCCGTCATTCTAGAAGGATTTGGAACTTTAGGAACCAAAGCTAAGATCGTTGTATTGAGCTCTTTGAGAAGATGACCGGTTTGAAAAAATTCTTGAACAGCATTGATCACATCTCCACCAACTATATCCCACGTCTTTTTAAAGAAATGGGCATTAAAACCATCAGGCCCTGGAGCTTTATTAGGGTGAAGCGAGAAGCAAACCTCACGAATCTCTTCATTAGTGACACCCCTACTCATCAAATCAGCTTGATCAGTTGAAATATGATTTTGAATTAAAGTTCGAAGCCTACCAGCTCTATTCAAAGAAGGAACCGAGCAGCCAAGAATATTTCAAAAGTGGCGGATAGCCTCATTTTGAACAGAAACATCACCATCAACCAAAGCACCGTCTTCCCCCAAAATAGAAAGAATTTTGTTTCGATTTTGTCTACCATTGATGGCCTTGAAAAAGTAGGACGAATTCTGATCCCCAGCATGTAACCATTGGATTCTTAACTTTTGCTTAAGAAAATCTTCCTCAGCTTGAAGAGCCCTAGTATAAGATTTAATAATATCCTTTTCTTGCAATCTAAGAGTATTATCAGTGGGATTGGCATCAAGAAGATGTTGACACTCTTCAAGCGCTTATTTAGCCTCATTTAACTTGACCGTCACATCACCAACCTGGTTCTTATTAAGAGATTTTAAAGCCTTCTTGAGAATACGAAGCTTAGAGCAAAGCTTAAATTGCATAGTACCATGAACCTGTTCCTGCCAACAGCTCTTAACAAGAGGAAGAAAATCCTCCCTCTCGGTTAGAAAATTAAAAAACTTAAACGGGTAGTTCTTCCTTCTTCCTTCTTCCTTGTAACCCAAGCTTAACCAAAGAAGGACTATGATCTGAGATGCTAGGGGAAAGAAAAATGGCTTCAGAGTTCATGAACTTACCAAGCCAAGCATCATTAACGAGCACCCTATCCAATTTCTTAGAGATACAGTCATCATTGCTCCGTTTGTTACACCAAGTGTGGAAAAAACCCGAAAAACATAGATCATCAAGTTCAGCAGCTTGTAAACAATCTTCAAACTCATCCATAGCAGCTGATCTTCTTAAAGAACCCCCACTAGTATCATGAACCCCTCTAGCAACGTTAAAGTCACCAAGAACAATCCAAGGGGTACCAGCTGAAAGATTAGCACACATATTCTCCCAAAGAGCTCTCCTGTCCCTATCATCATTAGAACCATAAACAAAAGAGATTCTAAAAGTTTCATTATTATCAAGAAGACAAGCATGACAGTGGATAATCTGATCGGTTTCACAAATTTTGCTCACTTTAAGAATTCTATGGTCCCAACCAACCCAAATCCTTCCAAGGCTATGACTACAGTAGTTGTCAAGCATGTCCCATTCTCTAAAAACAGATTTGATAACATTGGGTTTATTAATAATTCTCACTCGAGTTTCAACCAACCAAATCAAACTAAGCTTTAAATCAATCAACATCTTCCTTACCTCCAGTTGTTTAGGGGCAGCATTAAGACCCCTAATGTTCCAGCAAGCCATACTAATCATCTAGAGGTGATGGGAGACTCCACCTTAGCTTTAGAGCTATGAACATCGCTTGACTTAGAGGCTTTCAAATTTCGCTTCTTCTTCTTTCTACTAGAGGTAACGGCGGTGCTAGAAAGTCCTACATTAGGAATCCCATCAATATTCCTGATCTTGGAACCCCAAAGTGATATATCTGGAGAAGCTGTGGCAGGAGAATCTTCATTGCTATAAGCCTCTTCTTCATCTTCAATAAGAACTTGTTGGAGGTATCAACTACTTCTTCCTTAGAACTAGCAGCAATGCTATGGACCTCACTTCCCAAAATCTGAAGAGGAAGACAAGTAATACCCGTAACTGGCACATCCTCAGAAATACAAATAGAAAGGGGGACTCCACCAATATCTGGAGCTTCATTAACCTTCTTACCAACAGAGGAAGTCTGAGCAAGGTCCTCTGAAGAGATGGATATAGGAGCTGTGGCTCCACGATTGACCTTCACCCATTCTTGCTTCATTTTGGAACTACGGTTCTCATCAAATCTGCCATCCACATGCTTTAGTCGTGGGCAAGTAGCAGCGGAATGACCAAACGATTTGCAATCAAGACAAATCTTTGGTTTCCATTGGTATTCAACCAGAATTTCAACTCTCTCCCCATTATTGTGCTCATCACAATCGCCCATAAGTAAATCAAAAGAATCAACTAACTTGCTAGTAGCATCAATTTCAACACAAATTCTTGCGTACGAAATTCTTTTCATTGTTTCAGTTAGGCTATCAGCATAAAGAGGCTTCCCAACGGCACTAGCAATATAGCTTAGCCCTTCTTCTGTCCAATATTCGTGAGGAATATTAAAAAACTTGACCCATACTGGAACCTTAGAGTAAGATTCCCTCGTTAAAACAAGCCGAGAGTGCCATTTCTTAAGAATTATCATTCTTCCAGCAAAAAGCCATGGACCATCCTCAAGAATTTTAGAGCAAGATACATCGTCTGAGAACTTGAAAAAATAGAACCCTTTTTCATTAGCAAGCACCTCTAGAAGACCACAATTACCCCAAATCCTCTTAGCAATATTGTTAACAAGAGAGAAAGGAAGCTTCTTCTCAATAAAATAACCCACTAAGCAGTTCCTCCAAGCCTTACATCCATCATCAGCAACTTTCACAAGTGGGGCGACACATCTCCTATTTCCATTGTTAATAGGCTGATGGAATTTTAGCTTCATGGGAATTCGGTTAGAACCACCTGCATTTTGAGAAGTAAGAACATTCTGAAGCACATTACTGTAGCTAACAGGCCTATTTTCAGGTTGAACAATGTCGGAGGCGTCCAAAGTTCCTTTATTTTGCTGCTCATTAGCTGATAAACCTTCATTCTCAAGAGACAAACTGAAATATCATCAGTTTGAGGACTCAATCCAACCCCATGGGAGAGAGCCTTATTTGAAACCCTACAATTACTCTTGTTAACAACACAAGCTTCCAAGAGAGAAGGGAAACCAGAACATAGTGGATTCTCCATGATAGAACCGGAGAAACCCTAGAGAAAACCAACCAGAACAGAAAACTTGAAACAGACAGAACTTAGTGCCGTGAACTCCAAAACACAAAGTTCTTGATTCTAGGTTGCATAAAAAAATACAATCTACAAACTTGAAGAAGGACAAAAGAACAGAATCTTACCGGAAGAGGGCCAAAAAAGCAAAACAGCGGAGAAACCCTAAAAAAAACACAAACCAGTGCAGAAACTTGAAACTGATGTAACTCTAAGAGATCAACTTCAAATCACGAGATTTTTAGATTGCATGATATTTCAAAATCTATAACTTTGATGAAGAATCAAAGACCAGAATCAGACTGGAAAAGGCTAGAAATCGTAAAACGGCGCCGAAACCCTAAAATCCCTAAAACCTAAGCACCCAGCCATGCAAAGCGTTTTTTCATTAATTTCTTTATTTTTTTTCTCGGGCATTCTTTTTGGCATGCAAACTTTCTATTTGGCCTTCAGGCGTTGTTTTTGGCATGCAAACTTTCTTTTTGGCATTTGGGCTTGCTTTTTTGAGCGCAAGAGTGGTTTTTAGTTGTCAAGCGTGCTTTTTAGTTTCCAAACGTTATTTTTGGCTTTCGGGCATTCTTTTTGGCGAGCAAACTTTATTTTTGGCTTTCAGGCGTTCTTTTCGGCATGCTGCATACGGGCAAGCTTTTTTGAATGCGAGAGTGCCTTTTAGTTTCCAAATATTCTTTTTGGTTTTCGGGAGTTCTTTATAGCAAGTAAACTTTCTGTTTGGCTTTCTTGCGTTCTTTTTGGCATGCAAACTTTCTGTTTGGCTTTCTTGCGTTCTTTTTGGCATGCAAACTTTCTTTTTTGCTTTCGGGCGTTCTCTTTGGCATGCAAACTTTCTTTTTGGCTTTCAGGCGTTGTTTTTGGCATGCAAACTTTCTTTTTGGCATTCGTTGCATGCTTTTTTGAGCGCGAGAGTGGTTTTTATTGCGTGAGAGTGCTTTTTAGTTTCCAAACGTTATTTTTGGCTTTCGGGCATTCTTTTTGGCAAGCAAACTTTCATTTTGGCTTTCGAGCGTTATTTTCGGCATGCAAACTTTTATTTGGCTTGTGGGAATGCTTTTTTGAATGCGAGAGTGCCTTTTAGTTCTCGACCCTGCTTTTTAGCTTTCGGGCGTTCTTTATAGCAAGTAATCTTGAATGTGCTTGGCTAATAACTTAGTGAGAACCTCCATCGCAATAACAAAGAGATAGGGAGACATAGGATCACCTTGATGAAGCCCCCTCTTACTATGAAAGAAACCAGCAAGCTCACCATTTATAGAAATAGAGAACTTAGGAGTTGTGATGCACGCCTTAACCCAGTTAATAACCTTCAAAGGAACATGAAAAGCAGCAAGTGTCTCTAACAAGAAGTCCCATTCCACAAAGGCCTTCATTAAATCCACCTTTAGAGAACACTTGGGAGAGCCATCATCTTTATGGTAATTCCTCATAAGCTCTTGGACAAGAAGGATATTATCACCAATCCGTCTTCCAGCCACAAAAGCTGATTGCGGAGAGCTTATAATGTCAGGAGGGATGATCTTAATCCTATTAGCAATGATCTTTGCGATGATCTTATAGAGAGTATTGCAACAAGAGATCGGTCTAAAGTCCATCATTCTAGAAGGATTTGGAACTTTAAGAACCAAAGCTAAGATCATTGTATTGAGCTCTTTGAGAAGATGACCGGTTCGAAAAAATTCTTGAACAGCATTGATCACATCTCCACCAACTATATCCCATGTCTTTTTAAAGAAATGGGCATTAAAACCATCAGGCCCTGGAGCTTTATTAGGGTGAAGCGAGAAGCAAACCTCACGAACCTCTTCATTAGTGACACCCCTGCTCATCAAATCAGCTTGATCATTTGAAATATGATTATGAATTAAAGTTTGAAGTGTACCAGCTCTATTCAAAGAAGGAACCGAGCAGCCAAGAATATTTTGAAAGTGGCGGATAGCCTCATTTTGAACAGGAACAACACCATCAATCAAAGCACCGTCTTCCCCCAAAATAGATAGAATTTTATTTCGATTGTGTCTACCATTGATGGCTTGAAAAAGTAGGACGAATTCCGATCCCCGGCATGTAACCATTGGATTCTTGACTTTTGCTTAAGAAAATCTTCCTCAACTTGAAGAGCCCTAGTATAAGATTTAATAATATCCTTTTCTTGCAATCTAAGAGTATTATCAATGGGATTGGCATCAAGAAGACGTTGACACTCTTCAAGTGCTTCTTTAGCCTCATTTAACTTGACCGTCACATCACCAACCTGGTTCTTATTAAGTGATTTCAAAGCCTTCTTGAGAATACGAAGCTTAGAGCAAAGCTTAAATTGCATGGTACCATGAACCTGTTCCTGCCAACAACTCTTAACAAGAGGAAGAAAATCTTCCCTCTCCGTTAGAAAATTAAAAAACTTAAACGGGCAGTTCTTCCTTCTTCCTTGTAACCCAAGCTTAACCAAAGAAGGACTATGATCAGAGATGCTAGGGGAAAGAAAAATAGCTTCAGAGTTCGTGAACTTACCAAGCCAAGCATCATTAACGAGCACCCTATCCAATTTCTTAGAGATACAGTCATCATTACTCCGTTTGTTACACCAAGTGTGAAAAAAACCCGAAAAACGTAGATCATCAAGTTCAACAGCTTGTAAACAATCTTCAAATTCATCCATAGCAGCTTATCTTCTTAAAGAACCCCCACTAGTATCATGAACCCCTCTAGCAACGTTAAAGTCTCCAAGAACAATCCAAGGGGTACCAGCTGAAAGATTAGCACACATATTCTCCCAAAGAGCTCTCCTTGCTCTATCATCATTAGAACCATAAACAAAAGAAATTCTAAATGTGTCATTATTATCAAGAAGACAAGCAAGATAGTGGATAATCTGGTCAGTTTCACAAATTTTGCTCACTTTAAGAATTCTAGGGTCCCAACCAACCCAAATCCTTCCAAGGCTATGACTATTGTAGTTATCAAGCATGTCCCAATCTTTGAAAACAGATTTGATAACATTGGGTTTATTAATAATTCTCACCCGAGTTTCAACCAAACAAACCAAACTAAGCTTTAAATCAATCAACATTTTCCTTACCTCCAGTTGTTTAGGGGCAGCATTAAGATCCCTAATGTTCCAACAAGCGAGATTAATCATTAAGAGGTTGAGAAGGCATTTTCTTTTTGGCATTCGGGCATGCTTTTTTGAGCGCGAGAGTGGGTTTTAGTTGTCGAGCATGCTTTTTAGTTTCCAAACGTTATTTTTGGCTTTCAGGCATTCTTTTTGGCAAGCAAACTTTCTTTTTGGCTTTCGGGCATTCTTTTCGGCATGCAAACTTTCTTTTTGGCATGCGGGCATGCTTTTTTGAATGCGAGAGTTCATTTTAGTTCTCGACCGTGCTTTTTAGTTTCCAAATATTCTTTTTAGCTTTCGGGCGTTCTTTAAAGCAAGTAAAGTTTCTTTTTGGCTTTCTTCCGTTCTTTTTGGCATGCAAACTTTCTTTTTAGCATGTGGACATGCTTTTTTGAGCGTTGGAGTGCTTTTTAGTTTCTAAACTTTCTTTTTGGCTTTCGGGTGTTCTTTTTGGCATGCAAACTTTCTATTTGGTTTTCAGGCGTTGTTTTTGGAATGCAAACTTTCTTTTTGGCATTCGGGCATGCTTTTTTGAGCGCGAGAGTGGTTTTTAGTTGTCGAGCATGCTTTTTAGTTTCCAAACGTTATTTTTGGCTTTCAGGCATTCTTGTCGGCATGCAAACTTTCTTTTTGGCATGCGGGCATGCTTTTTTGAATGCGAGAGTGCATTTTAGTTCTCGACCGTGCTTTTTAGTTTCCAAATATTCTTTTTAGCTTTCGGGCGTTCTTTATAGCAAGTAAACTTTCTTTTTGGCTTTCTTGCGTTCTTTTTGGCATGCAAACTTTCTTTTTAGCATGTGGGCATGCTTTTTTGAGCGCGAGAGTGCTTTTTAGTTCCAAAACTTTCTTTTTGGCTTTCGGGCGTTCTTTTTGGCATGCAAACTTTCTATTTGGCTTTCAGGCATTGTTTTTGGCATGCAAACTTTCTTTTTGGCATTCGGGCATGCTTTTTTGAGCGCGAGAGTGGTTTTTAGTTGTCAAGCGTGCTTTTTAGTTTCTAAACGTTAATTTTGGCTTTCGGGAGTTCTTTTTGGCAAGCAGACTTTCTTTTTGGCTTTCGGGCGTTCTTTTCAGCATGCAAACTTTCTTTTTGGCATGTGGGCATGCTTTTTTGAATGCGAGAGTACCTTTTAGTTCTCGACCCTGCTTTTTAGTTTTCAAATATTCTTTTTGGCTTTCGGGCGTTCTTTATAGCAAGTAAACTTTCTTTTTAGCTTTCTTGCATTCTTTTTGGCATGCAAACTTTTTTTTTAGCATGTGGGCATGCTTTTTTTTGGGTAAATAAATAGTATCATAGAAAAAAGGAAAGAATGTACAAATTCAAGGGGCATACCCCAGGAAGAAAGAGACAAGAGCCGAAAGGCCCAAAAAACAAGCACAACAAAGCTCAAACAAGAGCTAAACAAAGGTTACACCAAAGCACAACCAAACACAAAAGCCAAAAGCAAACAAGCAGGCCTACAACACATTGGATTATCTAGAGTTGATGTTCCAATTCAATGCTAGAAGAGGCCAATCCTTCAAGTTGATAGAGGAGAGCCGGCAACGGATAATGTCAATAATGGACCGGGCAACCTCAGCATTAAGCTTTCGAGAGCTTTTAAAAATGCGACAATTTCTTTCTCTCCAAATAAAATAGACAGCCACCGCTAGACATAGCTTTTTAGTCACCGTGGAGGGAGAGTTCCCCTTCCAATGAATGGACACCCAATCTATAAAATCATACCAGCTGAGACCAATCCAAGGACAACCACATTTATTCAAAAGTTGTGTCCATATGGCTTTGCTATACGAACACTCAAAGAAAAGGTGAGCATGAGTCTCGGCTTGAGAGTTGCAAAGGACACATGTAGCAACAACTTGAGGGTCATAGCGCTGAACACGATCCAAGGTAGAAAGCCTACCTTTAATAGCCAACCAAAGGACAAAACCCATTCTCGGAATATTCTGAGGAAACCACACAATTTCATACCAAGAAACAAGAGGATGAGGGGTTCTAAGAGACTCCATAGTATAAGCAGCTGAATAAATGCCATTTGAAGAAGGAAGCCACCGAATACTATCATCCAAATTAGAGTTTGGGTTGTAAGAAGGCATACGGCTCCTTATTTCAGCAAGATCAATGGACATAGCAACAGGCCATTTCCAATTATCACCTACAACAATGGCATTAACCTTAGCATTGATAGAGAGGCCAGAGTCATAAATTACACGGGAGCTCCATTTCGAACGAATAGGGCCATCCGGGTGCCAATTATCAAACCATAGGGAAGTTTTCAAGCCACTACCAATGATGTGCTGAATTAAAGGACGAACGAAAGGCCTAAGATGAAGAAGCTTTCTCCAATTCCATGAACAGGTATGCGGAGCTTTCACCTCCCACAAATTAGTACCTTTGAGGTGATAAGCTTTGATCCAAGATGTCCAAAGATTATTAGTGCCATAAACCAGAATCCATATGTGTCTATTCATAAGCGCCTTATTCCACAAAGAGAGGTCCTTGATTCCAAGGCCACCTTCTTTCCTTGGAATACAAATATCGGACCAAGCAATTTTAGAGCCTTTGCTGTTAACCTCAACCCCATTCCATAAAAAACTTTAGAATTTCTGCTCAATGCTTTTCAAAATTTTCTTTGGAAGACAAAGGTGACTAGCCCAAAAGATTTGAATACTTGTTAAGACCGAAATAATAAGTTGAAGACGACCAGCAAAAGAAAGGCACTGATTCAGCCAAGAAGAAAGCCTACTCGAAACCTTTTCCACAAGGGGAGAGCAATCATGAAAATTCAACTTTGAAGAGATGATAGGAATTCCCAAATAACGAATAGGAAGAGAGCCAACCGGGTAACCAAAAAGGTTGATGAGCTGCTGACTAATAGCATAGGGCACTCCTGAAATGAAAATGTTGCTCTTGGAATGATTAGCACGAAGACCCGAAAGCAAAAAGAACTCATCAAGGGCTGATTTGAGAGCAAGAGCTGAATGATAGGAACCATGACAAAGCATAATCAGGTCATCTGCAAAGGAGAGGTGGGAAAGCTTTATTTTGTCACACCTCCAATGATATTTGAAGTTAGGAGTGTCCGTAATATGTTTGGCCAGAAGCTTAGAGAGTACCTCCATAGCAATAACAAAAAGATACGGAGACATAGGGTCCCCTTGCCGAAGGCCCCTCTTTCCGGAGAAGAAACCAGTAAGCTCACCATTAATAGAGATAGAGAACTTGGGAGAAGTAAGGCAAGCTTTAATCCAATGAATGACTTTCAAAGGAAAGTGAAACGCAGCTAGAGTGTCAAGAAGGAAGCCTCAATCCACCATATCAAAGGCTTTCATCAAATCCACCTTAAGAGCCACCTTTGGAGTACTAGCATCCTTGTGATAATTCCTCATAATCTCTTGAACAAGAAGGATGTTGTCCCCAATTCTCCTACCTGCCACAAAAGCTGATTAGGAGGGGCTAATAATGTCCGGAAGACAAGGTTTTATTCTGTTGGCTATGATCTTAGCAATGATCTTGTAGAGAGTGTTGCAGCAAGAGATTGGTCTAAAGTCCGTCATTTTAGAGGGATTAGGGACCTTAGGGACCAAAGCAAGGATCGTAGCATTGAGCTCTTTAAGAAGAAGACCTGAGCGAAAGAACTCTTGAATTGCGTTAATAACATCATCAACAACTATGTGCCATGTCTTCTTAAAGAAATGAGCATTATAGCCATCGGGACCGGGTGCCTTATTAGGGTGAAGAGAGAAGCAAACCTCACGAATCTCATCATTTGTAAATTCTCTACTCATGAAATCAGCTTGATCATTGGAGATGTGTTTATCAATAACATTTCTCAAAGAACAAGAACCATGTCTAGAAGCCATAGAGCTTCCAAGGATATTTTGGAAGTGACGAATAGCTTCGGATTTGACCTGGGTATGACCTTCAATCAAGGAACCATCTTCACCAGTAATAGAGAGGATCTTACTTCTATTGCGTCTACCATTGATGGCTTTGAAAAAATAGGAGGAGTTACGGTCACCAGCCTTGAGCCATTGAACTCTAGATTTTTGTCTCTAAAAATCCTCCTCCGCCTGAAGAGCCGTTGTATAAGAACTCATTAGCTCCTTCTCTTGCATTCTAAGGCTTGCATCAAGAGGCTGCCGATCAAGAAGACGTTGACAATCAACAAGAGCAGCCTTGGCCTCAATCGAATTGACAGCCACATCCCCCACCGTATTCTTGTTAAGGGATTTTAAAGCCTTCTTTAATTTTCGGAGCTTAGAGCAAAGCTGAAATTGCATATTTCCATGAAAATTCTCTTGCCAACAACTCTCAACCAAAGGAAGAAAGTCTTCCCTTTCCGTTAGAAAATTGAAAAATTTAAAAGGGCAATTTTTCTTGTTACCTTGCCACCCGAGCTTAACCAAAGAGGGGCTGTGATCCGAGATGCTAGGAGGAAGAAAAAAGGCTTCAGAGTGCTCAAACTTGGCCATCCATTCCTTATTAACTAGAACTCTATCCAACTTCTTAGAAATGCAGCCATTGCTTCTTTTATTACACCAAGTATGGAGAAAACCCGAGAAACGAAGGTCATCTAGCTCCGCATCCTGTAGACAATTATCAAACTCCTCCATAGCTACTGAAATTCTAGAAGAACCCCCAACCGATTCTTGCACCTTCCTAGAGACATTGAAGTCCCCAACAACAATCCAAGGAACACAACCATGCTGGGTACTCATACTATCCCAAAGAGCTCTTCTAGCTCTATCATCATTAGAACCATAAACAAAGGAAATTTTAAACCGATCATTACTTTCCAAAATACAAGCTTGACAATGAATGATCTGATCCGTTTCACTAATTTTGCTGATATTGATAATCCTAGGATCCCATCCAACCCAAATTCTACCAAGACCATGACTATTGTAATTGTCTAACATATCCCACTCTTTAAAAACAGAATTGACAACAAGAGGTTTATTGATCCATCTCACTCTTGTTTCCACTAAACAAACTAGACTTAGCTTGTGTTCAAACAACATCCTTTTAACTTCTAATTGTTTAGGGGAGGCATTCAGACCCCTAATATTCCAACAAGCAAAATTAATCATTGAGAGATAGATAGAGAAGACTCCACCTTAGCTTGAGAGCTACTATCCATTCCTTTCTTAGAAGCCTTTGACAACTGTTTCTTCTTCTTCTTCTTCTTCTTACTAGAAGTTTCAGAGGGGCTGGAGAGCCCAATAATAGGGACCCCATCAATATTCTTGATCTTTGTAAGCCAAAGAGAGTGATCTGGAGAGGCTGTGGTAGGAGAGTCATCTTCACCACACAAATTACCATCATCATCAACAAGAGCTGAGAAATTGTTAGAGGTATCAATAATTTTTTCCTTAGAAGGATCAATGCTAATAATTGGAGTAGGCACATTGGCAACATGAATGGAGTGATCCGGAGAGGCTGTGGTAGGAGAGTCATCTTCACCACACAAATTACCATCATCATCAACAAGAGCTGAGAAATTGTTAGAGGTATCAATAACATTTTCCTTAGAAGGATCAATGCTAATAATCGGAGTAGTGACAGTGGCAACATGGATTGGAGGCTCAATTTTGGGATTACACCCAGAAATAGCTTCATCACCTTTCGTAGTGGCTTTAGAAAGAGGCAAAGGCTCGAAGGCCTTTAGAGGTGTAGAAACAGAGGCTGCATCTCCTCTATTAACCTTCTTCCATTCTTGCTTTGGTTTGGAAGGAAGTTCAATATCAGAAGATGATTTCATAGGCTTGAGCCTAGGGCAAGTCACTACAGAATGGCCAAAGGACTTGCATTCAGTGCAGATTTTAGGCTTCCATTGGTATTCAACCAAAATTTCTACACTTTCACCATGATTTGGATCCGCATTGTCTCCCATAAAAAGGTCAAAAGAATCAACCAAGTCACAGGTAGCATCTATTTCAATACAAACTCTAGCAAACGAGATTCTCTTCATGGATTCCGTTAGACTATCAGCATAAAGTGGTTTGCCAACCGCACTAGCAATGTGGCTCAAGCCCTCTTCATTCCAATATTCATGAGGAATATTGAAGAGCTTAACCCATACCGGGATTTTAGAATATGTTTCTTTTGTTAAAATGAGCCTAGGATGCCATTTCTTGAGAATCAACATCCTTCCGGTAAATAACCAAGGGCCTCCTTCCAAAACATTAGAGCAAGCATCATCATCTGAGAATTTGAAAAAATAGAACCCTTTCTCATTAGCTAACACTTCCAGCAGACCACGGTTGCCCCATATACGCATGGCAATATTGTTGACTAGAGAGAAAGGGAGCTTTTTCTCAATAAAGTGACCCACCAAGCAATTCTTCCATGCCTTAGAACCATCATCAGCAACTTCCAAGGGAGGGGAGACACAAGTTCTATTTCCACTCTGAAATGGTTGGTAAAATTTTAGGTTCATAGGCCTACGAATGTGACCTTCAATATTAGAACCATAGCTGTCACCTTTAAGCACATTACAATAGGTAGTAGGAGCTATTTCAGGAATTATAGGAGAGGGGCATTTAGGTTGACCTTCAGCCTTGTTTGGATCATTAATCACCAAAAGAGAAGTGGAAGGGATGTCTTTACATTGCTGTACCTTAGAATACCCGAATAAGGCAACACCACCACGCTGGACATGCTGGCCTTCAACATTTGTGGAGGAACATGCTTTTTCTTTTGGGGCTAGCTTTTGAGCATTACCTAAAGAGGAAAAAGGCACCTGTTGCTGCAGCATAGCAGGTCTGAAAGTTTCAGTATGCTTTTCAGAGCTATCACCTTGATCCTTGGTCCCCTTCTTCTTCCCTATCACGTTCTTGGAGGGAGATACCATTTTTGAACCTTCAAGAACTCCATTGTTGCCAAAGATGACAGTGGTAGATGAAGATTCTATCACGTTCTTGGAGGAAGCCACAATTTTTGAACCATCAAGAGCTCCATTTTTGCCTCCAAGAGCCTTGGTCTTCTTCACTATGTTCACAGAAGTTCCCACCAACTTTGGGCTTTGAAGAATATCCATACCTGGTAAACCTTCATTCTCAAGAGACGAACCAGCTCCTTTGCTAATAGCTTCGTGACTAGCTGCAATTTCCTCATTTTGACGACCCAATCCAGCTCCATTGCTAAGAGCTTTGTTTGAAACCTCACTAGCTTCCAAAAGAGAAGGAAAACCAGAAAAAGAAGATACATTTGAAAGAGAAGGATGCCCTCCTTTGCTGGACATAATGTTACTCTTAATAGGAACACTAGACTTTAAAATGGAAAAAGCACCTTGAGAAGAGGAAAGAGGACTGCCTTCCATGGAAGAAATGGGAGGAAGAACACTAGAAAATGAGTGTTTATGTGAGGAAGCCATGGAGGGATAAGAATCCACCATGAAAATGGGCTGGGAATAGAAGGAGGCAGCAAGGAATTCTAGAGAGAAGGAGGAGCATCTCTCTCTCAAACTTTCTTTTTAACTTTTTTATCGGGCGTTCTTTATAGCAAGTAAACTTTCTTTTTAGCTTTCCTGCGTTCTTTTTGCTTGCAAACTTTCTTTTTAGCATGTAGGCATGCTTTTTTGAACGCGAGAGTACTTTTTAGTTCTCGAGTATACTTTTTAGTTTCTAAACTATCTTTTTGGCTTTCGGGCGTTCTCTTTGGCATGCAAACTTTCTTTTTTGGATTTCAGGCGTTCTTTTTGGCTTGCAAACTTTCTTTTTGGCGTTCCGGAATGATTTTTTTGAGTGCGAGAGTGGTTTTTATTGCGTGAGAGTGCTTTTTAGTTTCCAAACGTTATTTTTGGCTTTCGGGCATTCTTTTTGGCAAGCAAACTTTCTTTTTGGCTTTCGGGCGTTCTTTTCGGCATGCAAACTTTCTTTTTAGCATGTGGGCATGCTTTTTTGAACTCAAGAGTGCTTTTTAATTTCTAAACTTTCTTATTAGCTTTCGGGCGTTCTCTTTGGCATGCAAACTTTCTTTTTGGCATTCGGGCATGCTTTTTTTAGCGCGAGAGTGGTTTTCATTGTGTAAGAGTGCTTTTCAGTTTCCAAACCTAATTTTTGGCTTTCGGGCATTCTTTTTGGCAAGCGAACTTTCTTTTTGGCTTTCCGGTGTTCTTTTCGGCATGCAAACTTTTGTTTTTGCATGCGGGCATGCTTTTTTGAATGCGAGAGTGCCTTTTAGTTCTCGACAGTGCTTTTTAGTTTCCAAATATTATTTTTGGCTTTCGGCCGTTCTTTATAGCAAGTAAACTTTCTTTTTAGCTTTCCTACGTTCTTTTTGGCATGCAAACTTTCTTTTTAGCATGTGGGCATGCTTTTTTGAATGCGAGAGTGCTTTTTATTTCTTGAGTATTCTTTTTGGTTTCTAAACTTTTTTCTTGGCTTTCGGGCGTTCTCTTTGGTATGCAAACTTTCTTTTTCGATTTCAGGCGATCTTTTTGGCATGCAAACTTTTTATTTGGCATTCGGGCACTATTTTTTAAGCGCGAGAGTCATTTTTATTGCGTGAGAGTGCTTTTTCGTTTCCAAACGTTATTTTTGGCTTTCGGGCATTCTTTTTGGCAAGCAAACTTTCTTTTTGGCCTTGTGGGCATGTTTCTTTGAATGCGAGAGTGCCTTTTAGTTCTCGACCGTGCTTTTTAGTTTCCAAATATTCTTTTTGGCTTTCAGGCGTTCTTTATAGCAAGTAATTTTCTTTTTGGCTTTCTTGCGTTCTTTTTGGCATGCAAACTTTCTTTTTGGCTTTCAGGCGTTCTTTTTGGCATGCAAACTTTCTTTTTGGCTTTCGGGCATGCTTTTTTGAGCGTGAGAGTGGTTTTTAATGTGTGAGAGTGCTTTTCAGTTTCCAAACGTTATTTTTGGCTTTCGGGCATTCTTTTTGGCAAGCAAACTTTCTTTTTGGCTTTCGGGCGTTCTTTATAGCAAGTAAACTTTCTTTTTAGCTTTCTTGCGTTCTTTTTGCATGCAAAATTTCTTTTTAGCATGTGGGCATGCTTTTTTGAACGCGAGAGTGCTTTTTAGTTTCTAAACTTTCTTTTTGGCTTTCGGGCGTTCTCTTTGGCATGCAAACTTTCTTTTTTGGATTTCAGGCATTCTTTTCGGCATGCAAACTTTCTTTTTGGCATTCGGGCATGCTTTTTTGAGCGCGAGAGTGGTTTTTATTGCGTGAGAGGGCTTTTTAGGTTCCTAACGTTATTTTTGTTTATCGGGCATTCTTTTTGGTAAGCAAACTTTCTTTTTGGCTTTCGAGTGTTCTTTTCGGCATGCAAACTTTTTTTTGGTTTTCAGGCGTTCTTTTTGTAATGTAAACTTTCTTTTTGGCATTCGGGCATGCTTTTTTGAGCGCGAGAGTGGTTTTTATTGCATGAGAGTGCTTTATAGTTTCCAAACGTTATTTTTGGCTTTCGGGCATTCTTTTTGGCAAGCAAACTTTCTTTTTGGCTTTCGAGCGATCTTTTCGGCATGCAAACTTTTTTTTGGCTTTCAGGCGTTCTTTTTGGCATGCAAACTTTTTTTTTGGCTTTCGGGCATGCTTTTTTGAGCGCGAGAGTGGTTTTTATTTTGTGAGAGTGCTTTTCTGTTTCCAAACGTTATTTTTGGCTATCGGGCGTTCTTTATAGCAAATAAACTTTCTTTTTAGCTTTCCTGCATTCTTTTTGCTTGCAAACTTTCTTTTTAGCATGTAGGCATGCTTTTTTGAACGCGAGAGTGCTTTTTAGTTCTCGAGTATGCTTTTTAGTTTCTAAACTATCTTTTTGGCTTTCGGGCGTTCTTTTTGGCATGCAAACTTTCTTTTTTGGATTTCAGGCGTTCTTTTTGGCTTGCAAACTTTCTTTTTGGCGTTCCGGAATGCTTTTTTGAGCGTGAGAGTGCTTTTTAGTTTCCAAACGTTATTTTTGGCTTTCGGGCATTCTTTTTGGCAAGCAAACTTTCTTTTTGGCTTTCGGGCGTTCTTTTCGGCATGCAAACTTTCTTTTTAGCTTTTGGGCATGCTTTTTTGAACTCGAGAGTGCTTTTTAGTTCTCGAGTATGCTTTTTAGTTTCTAAACTTTCTTATTAGCTTTCGGGCGTTCTCTTTGGCATGCAAACTTTCTTTTTGGCATTCGGGCATGTTTCTTTGAATGTGAGAGTGCCTTTTAGTTCTTGACCGTGCTTTTTAGTTTCCAAATATTCTTTTTGGCTTTCAGGCGTTCTTTATAGCAAGTAATTTTCTTTTTGGCTTTCTTGCGTTCTTTTTGCCATGCAAACTTTCTTTTTGGCTTTCAGACCTTTTTTTGGCTTTCAGGCGTTCTTTTTGGCATGCAAACTTTCTTTTTGGCTTTCGGGCATACTTTTGTGAGCGTGAGAGTGGTTTTTAATGTGTGAGAGTGCTTTTCAGTTTCCAAACATTATTTTTGGCTTTCGGGCATTCTTTTTGGCAAGCAAACTTTCTTTTTGGCTTTCGGGCGTTCTTTATAGCAAGTAAACTTTCTTTTTAGCTTTCTTGCGTTCTTTTTGCATGCAAACTTTCTTTTTAGCATGTGGGCATGCTTTTTTGAACGCGAGAGTGCTTTTTAGTTCTCGAGTATGCTTTTTAGTTTCTAAACTTTCTTTTTGGCTTTCGGGCGTTCTCTTTGGCATGCAAACTTTCTTTTTGGCTTTCAGGCGTTCTTTTTGGCATGTAAACTTTCTTTTTGGCATTCGGGCATGCTTTTTTGAGCGCGAGAGTGGTTTTTATTGCGTGAGAGGGCTTTTTAGGTTCCAAACGTTATTTTTGTCTATCGGGCATTCTTTTTGGTAAGCAAACTTTCTTTTTGGCTTTCGAGTGTTCTTTTCGGCATGCAAACTTTTTTTTGGGTTTCAGGCGTTCTTTTTGTCATGTAAACTTTCTTTTTGGCATTCGGGCATGCTTTTTTGAGCGCGAGAGTGGTTTTTATTGCGTGAGAGTGCTTTATAGTTTCCAAACATTATTTTTGGCTTTCGGGCATTCTTTTTGGCAAGCAAACTTTCTTTTTGGCTTTCGGGCGTTCTTTTCGGCGTGCAAACTTTCTTTTTGGCATGCGGGCATGCTTTTTTGAATGCGAGAGTGCCTTTTAGTTCTCGACAGTGCTTTTTAGTTTCCAAATATTATTTTTGGCTTTCGGCCGTTCTTTATAGCAAGTAAACTTTCTTTTTAGCTTTCCTGCGTTCTTTTTGCTTGCAAACTTTCTTTTTAGCATGTGGGCATGCTTTTTTGAACGCGAGAGTGCTTTTTAGTTCTCGAGTATGCTTTTTAGTTTCTAAACTTTCTTTTTGGCTTTCGGGCGTTCTCTTTGGCATGCAAACTTTCTTTTTGGCTTTCAGGCTTTCTTTTTGGCATTCGGGCATGCTTTTTTGAGCGCGAGAGTGGTTTTTATTGCGTGAGAGGGCTTTTTAGGTTCCAAACGTTATTTTTGTCTATCGGGCATTCTTTTTGGTAAGCAAACTTTCTTTTTGGTAAGCAAACTTTCTTTTTGGCTTTCGAGTGTTCTTTTCGGCATGCAAACTTTTTTTTGGGTTTCAGGCGTTCTTTTTGTCATGTAAACTTTCTTTTTGGCATTCGGGCATGCTTTTTTGAGCGCGAGAGTGGTTTTTATTGCGTGAGAGTGCTTTATAGTTTCCAAACATTATTTTTGGCTTTCGGGCATTCTTTTTGGCAAGCAAACTTTCTTTTTGGCTTTCGGGCGTTCTTTTCGGTGTGCAAACTTTCTTTTTGGAATGCGGGCATGCTTTTTTGAATGCAAGAGTGCCTTTTAGTTCTCGACAGTGCTTTTTAGTTTCCAAATATTATTTTTGGCTTTCGGCTGTTCTTTTTAGCAAGTAAACTTTCTTTTTAGCATGTGGGCATGCTTTTTTGAACGCGAGAGTGCTTTTTAGTTCTCGAGTATGCTTTTTAGTTTCTAAACTTTCTTTTTGGCTTTCGGGCGTTCTCTTTGGCAAGCAAACTTTCTTTTTGGCTTTCAGGCGTTCTTTTTGGCATTCGGGCATGCTTTTTTGAGCGCGAGAGTGGTTTTTATTGCGTGAGAGTGCTTTATAGTTTCCAAACGTTATTTTTGGCTTTCGGGCATTCTTTTTGGCAAGCAAACTTTCTTTTTGGCTTTCGAGCGATCTTTTCGGCATGCAAACTTTTTTTTGGCTTTCAGGCGTTCTTTTTGGCATGCAAACTTTCTTTTTGGCTTTCGGGCATGCTTTTTTGAGCACGAGAGTGGTTTTTATTGTGTCGGAGTGCTTTTCTGTTTCCAAATGTTATTTTTGGCTTTCGGGCATTCTTTTTGGCTATCGGGCGTTCTTTATAGCAAGTAAACTTTCTTTTTAGCTTTCGTGCGTTCTTTTTGCTTGCAAACTTTCTTTTTAGCATGTGGGCATGCTTTTTTGAACGCGAGAGTGCTTTTTAGTTCTCGAGTATGCTTTTTAGTTTCTAAACTATCTTTTTGGCTTTCGGGCGTTCTCTTTGGCAAGCAAACTTTCTTTTTGGCTTTCAGGCGTTCTTTTTGGCATTCGGGCATGCTTTTTTGAGCGCGAGAGTGGTTTTTATTGCGTGAGAGTGCTTTATAGTTTCCAAACGTTATTTTTGGCTTTCGGGCATTCTTTTTGGCAAGCAAACTTTCTTTTTGGCTTTCGAGCGATCTTTTCGGCTTGCAAACTTTTTTTTGGCTTTCAGGCGTTCTTTTTGGCATGCAAACTTTCTTTTTGGCTTTCGGGCATGCTTTTTTGAGCGTGAGAGTGGTTTTTATTGTGTGAGAGAGCTTTTCTGTTTCCAAACGTTATTTTTGGCTTTCAGGCATTCTTTTTGGCAAGCAAACTTTCTTTTTGGCTTTCGGGTGTTCTTTTCGGCATGCAAACTTTCTTTTTAGCATGTGGGCATGCTTTTTTGAACTCGAGAGTGCTTTTTAGTTCTCGAGTATGCTTTTTAGTTTCTAAACTTTCCTATTAGCTTTCGGGCGTTCTCTTTGGCATGCAAACTTTCTTTTTGGCTTTCAGGTGTTCTTTTTGGCATGCAAACTTTTTTTTGCCATTCGGGCATGCTTTTTATAGCACGAAAGTGGTTTTCATTGTGTAAGAGTGCTTTTCAGTTTCCAAACGTTATTTTTTGCTTTCCGGCATTCTTTTTGGCAAGCGAACTTTCTTTTTGGCTTTCCGGCGTTCTTTTCGGCATGCAAACTTTCTTTTTTGTATGCGGGCATGCTTTTTTGAATGCGAGAGTGCCTTTTAGTTCTCGACAGTGCT
Organism: Acer yangbiense; assembly: GCA_008009225.1. NCBI lineage: Eukaryota > Viridiplantae > Streptophyta > Magnoliopsida > Sapindales > Sapindaceae > Acer > Acer yangbiense. The sequence goes on from CM017768.1 coordinate 38,403,305, forward strand.
TTTTAGTTTCCAAATATTATTTTTGGCTTTCGGCCGTTCTGTATAGCAAGCAAACTTTCTTTTTGGTAAGCAAACTTTCTTTTTGGCTTTCGAGTGTTCTTTTCGGCATGCAAACTTTTTTTTGGGTTTCAAGCGTTCTTTTTTTCATGTAAACTTTCTTTTTGGCATTCGGGCATGCTTTTTTGAGCGCGAGAGTGGTTTTTATTGCGTGAGAGTGCTTTATAGTTTCCAAACATTATTTTTGGCTTTCGGGCATTCTTTTTGGCAAGCAAACTTTCTTTTTGGCTTTCAGGCGTTCTTTTCGGCGTGCAAACTTTCTTATTGGCATTCGGCCATGCTTTTTTGAGCGCGAGAGTGGTTTTTATTGCGTGAGAGTGTTTTATAGTTTCCAAACATTCTTTTTGGCTTTCGGGCATTCTTTTTGGCAAGCAAACTTTCTTTTTGGCTTTCTGGCGTTCTTTTCGGTGTGCAAACTTTCTTTTTGGCATGCGGGCATGCTTTTTTGAATGCGAGAGTGCCTTTTAGTTCTCGACAGTGCTTTTTAGTTTCCAAATATTATTTTTGGCTTTCGGGCATTCTTTATAGCAAGTAAACTTTCTTTTTAGCTTTCCTATGTTCTTTTTGCTTGCAAACTTTCTTTTTAGCATGTGGGCATGCTCTTTTGAACGCGAGAGTGCTGTTTAGTTCTCGAGTATGCTTTTTAGTGTCTAAACTTTCTTTTTGGCTTCCGGGCGTTCTCTTTGGCAAGCAAAATTTTTTTGTGGCTTTCAGGCGTTCTTTTTGGCATGTAAACTTTCTTTTAGGCATTCGGGCATGCTTTTTTGAGCGCGAGAGTGGTTTTTATTGAGTGAGAGTGCTTTATAGTTTCCAAACGTTATTTTTTTTTTTCGGGCATTCTTTTTCGCAAGCAAACTTTCTTTTTGGCTTTCGAGTGATCTTTTCGGCATGCAAACTTTTTTTTGGCTTTTAGGCGTTCTTTTTGGCATGCAAACTTTCTTTTTGGCTTCCGGTCATGCTTTTTTGAGCGCGAGAGTGCTTTTTATTGTGTGAGATTGCTTTTCTGTTTCCAAACGTTATTTTTGGCTTTCGGGCATTCTTTTTGGCTATCGGGCGTTCTTTATAGTAAGTAAACTTTCTTTTTAGCTTTCGTGCGTTCTTTTTGCTTGTAAACTTTCTTTTTAGCATGTGGGCATGCTTTTTTTTGACGCGAGAGTGCTTTTTAGTTCTCGAGTATGCTTTTTAGTGTCTAAACTTTCTTTTTGGCTTCCGGGCGTTCTCTTTGGCAAGCAAAATTTCTTTGTGGCTTTCAGGCGTTCTTTTTGGCATGTAAACTTTCTTTTAGGCATTCGGGCATGCTTTTTTGAGCGCGAGAGTGGTTTTTATTGCGTGAGAGTGCTTTATAGTTTCCAAACGTTATTTTTGGCTTTCGGGCATTCTTTTTCGCAAGCAAACTTTCTTTTTGGCTTTCGAGTGATCTTTTCGGCATGCAAACTTTTTTTTGGCTTTCAGGCGTTCTTTTTGGCATGCAAAATTTCTTTTTGGCTTTCGGGCATGCTTTTTTGAGCGCGAGAGTGCTTTTTATTGTGTGAGAGTGCTTTTCTGTTTCTAAACGTTATTTTTGGCTTTCGGGCATTCTTTTTTGCTATCGGGCGTTCTTTATAGCAAGTAAACTTTCTTTTTAGCTTTCGTGCGTTCTTTTTGCTTGCAAACTTTCTTTTTAGCATGTGGGCATGCTTTTTTTTAACGCGAGAATGCTTTTTAGTTCTCGAGTATGCTTTTTAGTTTCTAAACTTTCTTTTTGGCTTTCGGGCGTTCTCTTTGGCAAGCAAACTTTCTTTTTGGCTTTCAGGCGTTCTTTTTGGCATGTAAACTTTCTTTTTGGCATTCGGGCATGCTTTTTTGAGCGCGAGAGTGGTTTTTGTTGCGTGAGAGGGCTTTTTAGGTTCCAAACGTTATTTTTGTCTATCGGGCATTCTTTTTGGTAAGCAAACTTTCTTTTTGGCAAGCAAACTTTCTTTTTGGCTTTCGAGTGTTCTTTTCGGCATGCAAACTTTTTTTTGGGTTTCAGGCGTTCTTTTTGTCATGTAAACTTTCTTTTTGGCATTCGGACATGCTTTTTTGAGCGCGAGAGTGGTTTTTATTGCGTGAGAGTGCTTTATAGTTTCCAAACATTATTTTTGGCTTTCGGGCATTCTTTTTGGCAAGCAAACTTTCTTTTTGGCTTTCGGGCGTTCTTTTCGGTGTGCAAACTTTCTTTTTGGCATGCGGGCATGCTTTTTTGAATGCGAGAGTGCCTTTTAGTTCTCGACAGTGCTTTTTAGTTTCCAAATATTATTTTTGGCTTTCGGCCATTCTTTATAGCAAGTAAACTTTCTTTTTAGCATGTGGGCATGCTTTTTTAAACGCGAGAGTGCTTTTTAGTTCTCGAGTATGCTTTTTAGTTTCTAAACTTTCTTTTTGGCTTTCGGGCGTTCTCTTTGGCAAGCAAACTTTCTTTTTGGCTTTCAGGCGTTCTTTTTGGCATTCGGGCATGCTTTTTTGAGCGCGAGAGTGGTTTTTATTGCGTGAGAGTGCTTTATAGTTTCCAAACGTTATTTTTGGCTTTCGGGCATTCTTTTTGGCAAGCAAACTTTCTTTTTGGCTTTCGAGCGATCTTTTCGGCATGCAAACTTTTTTTTGGCTTTCAGGCGTTCTTTTTGGCATGCAAACTTTCTTTTTGGCTTTCGGGCATGCTTTTTTGAGCGCGAGAGTGGTTTTTATTGTGTCAGAGTGCTTTTCTGTTTCCAAACGTTATTTTTGGCTTTCGGGCATTCTTTTTATCGGGGCAAGCAAGTAAAATTTCTTTTAGCTTTCGGCGTTCTTTTTGCGTGCAAACTTTCTTTTTAGCATGTGGGCATTCTTTTTTGAATGCCGAAGTGCCTTTTTAGTTCTCGAGTATGGTTTCCTAAAATCTTTTTGGCAAACTTTCTTGCATCTTTTTTGAACGCGAGTCTTTTTAGTTCTCGATTATGCTTTTGTCTTTTTTGCTTTCGAGCTATTTACAGCAAAATGCATGCGTTCTTTTTCATTCGGCATGACGAGAGGGTTTTTATTGTGTGAGTGCTTTCCAAATGTTATGTGGCATGGCAAGCAAACTTGGTCTTTTATTCGGCGTTCGGCAATTTTCCATGTAAACTTTCTTTTTGGCAATCTTCTTTTTAGGTCTTCATTTCATTCTTTTTGGTAAGCAACTTTCTTGGCTTTCGAGGCTCATCAAAGCATGCAAGAGCTTTGAACGCGAGAGTGCAAACTTTCTTTTTAGTTCTTGCTTTTGTTCCAAAGTGCTTTCAAATATTATTTTTGGCTTTCGGGCACTTTCTTTTTGGCTTTCCTGCTTTTTCCAAGCAACCTTTCTAGCATGTGGGCGCTTTTGAACTTCGAGTATGCTTTTTAGTTTCTAAAACTTTCTTTTTTCGGGCATCTTGTGTTTGAGAGTGGTTTTTTTTGAGAGTGCTTTATGTTTCCAAACGTTATCTTTTTGGCTTTCGGACATTCTTTTCGGCAAGCAAAACTTTCTTTTTGTGATCTTTCGCCAGCAAACTTTCTTTTTGGCTTTCGGGCAGGCGTTGCGTTTTTGACGCATGCAAAAGAGTGGTCTATTGTGTGAGAGGCTTTTCTGCAAATGCGTTTTTTGGCTTTCGGCGAGAGTGTTTTTTATGTTTATAGTCATCTTGGCTGTTTCCGTTTATTTTTGGCTTCAGGCACGTTCTTTTGGCTATCCGGGGTAGCAAGCAATAAACTTTCTTTTTAGCTTTCGTGCGTTCTTTTTGCTTGCAAACTTTCTTTTAGCATGTGGGCATGCTTTTTGAACAAAGCGAGAGTGCTTTTTAGTTCTCGAGTATGCTTTTAATTTTTTAGTTTCTAGTTTTAACTATCTTTTTGCTTTCGGGCTTTCTCTTTGGCATGCAAACTTTCTTTTTTGGGATTTCAAGCTTTCTTTTGGCTTGCAAACTTTCTTTTTGGCGTTCCGAAATGCTTTTTCTGAGCGCGAGAGTGGTTTTTATTGCGTGAGAAGTGCTTTTTGTAGTTTCCAACGTTAGTTGGCTTTCGGGCATTCTTGGGCATTCTTTTTGGCAAGCAAAACTTTCTTTTTGGCTTTCGGGCGTCTCTTTTCGGCATCAAACTTTCTTTTAGTATGTGGCATGCTTTTTTGAACTCGAGAGTGCTTTTTAGTTCTCAAGTATCTTTTTAGGTTTCTAAAACTTACTTATTGGCTTTTCGGGGCGTTCTCTTTGCAAGCAAACCTTTTTTCTTTTTCTTTCAGGGCATGTGCAAACTTTCTTTTTGGCATTGCAGGCTGTTTTTCAGCGCGAGAGTGGTGCCTTTTATTGCGTCGACATGCTTTTTGCTTTATATATATTTTCTTTTTGGCATTATTCGGCGTTGGCTTTAGCATTTTTTTGGCAAGCTGCGAAAGTGGTTTATGGCTCTTGTCGGCTTGCAACTTTCTTTTTGGCCTGCGGGATGCTTTTTTGAACGCGAGAGTGCTTTGAATGTGAGAGTGGCTTTTAGTTATAAACTTTCCAAATATTATTTTTGGCTTTCGTATAGCAAACTTTCTTTTTGGCTTTCAGGCGTTCTTTCTCAGCTTTCCTTGCGTTTTTTTGCTTGCAAATTCGGGCATGCTTTTTTTCGAGAGGGTTTTTTAAACTTTTAGTTTCTAAATTTCTTTTTAGCATTTGGGCATGTTCCTGTTTTGAACGCGAGAGTGCTTTTTAGTTTTATGTCTATCGTTTCTAAACTTTCTTATTAGCTTTCGGTAAGCAACTTTCGTTCTCTTTGGCATGCAAACTTTCGAGTTCTTTTCAAGCGTTCTTTTTGTCATGCAAATTTTTTTTTGGGTTTCAGTGTTCTTTTTAGCTTTCATGTAACTTTCTTTTTGGCACTTCGGGCATCTTTTTTACTTAACGTGAGAGGCTTTATAGCTTTCTAGTTCTCGAGCTTTGCATTCTTAGTTTCCGGCTTTCAGGGCGGACATTCTCTTTGCATGCAAACTTTCTTTTTTGGCTTTCATGCGTTCGGCTTGCAAACTTTCTCTTTTTGGCGTTCCGGAATGCTTTTTTGAGCGCGAGAGGAGGTTGTTTATGCGAGAGTGTGTTTCCAAACGTTATTTTTGGCGTTATTTTTTCTATCGGGAATCTCTTTTTAGTTGGCTCGACAGTGCTTTTTGCTTGCAAGCGTTCCGGAATTCCAAATATACTTTTTTATTTCGTGAGAGGCTTTTTTCGTTTCGCCAACGTTCTTCGGTATAGCGAGCAACTCTTTTTGCTTTCGGGCGTTCTTTTCTAGCATGTGGCATACTTTTTGGACCTCGTGAGTGCTTTTTAGTTTCTAAACTTTCTTATTAGCTTTCGTGCGTCTTTTTGCTTGCAAACTTTGGCTAGCATGTGGGCATGCTTTTTTTTAACACGAGTGCTTTTTAGTTCTTTTCTTTCGGGCGTTCTCTTTGGCATGCAAACATTCTTTTTTTGATTTCAAGCGTTCTTTTTGGCTTGCAAACTTTCTTTTTGGCGTTCCGGAATGCTTTTCTGAGCACGAGAGTGGTTTTTATTGCGTGAGAGTGCTTTTTAGTTTCCAAACATTATTTTTGGCTTTCGGGCATTCTTTTTGGCAAGCAAACTTTCTTTTTGGCTTTCGGGCGTTCTTTTCGGCATGCAAACTTTCTTTTTAGCATGTGGGCATACTTTTTTGGAACTCGAGAGTGCTTTTTAGTTCTCGAGTATGCTTTTTAGTTTCTAAACTTTCTTATTAGCTTTCGGGCGTTCTCTTTGGCATGCAAACTTTTTTTTGGGTTTCAGGCGTTCTTTTTGTCATGTAAACTTTCTTTTTGGCATTCGGGCATGCTTTTTTGAGCGCGAGAGTGGTTTTTATTGCGTGAGAGTGCTTTATAGTTTCCAAACATTATTTTTGGCTTTCGGGCATTCTTTTTGGCAAGCAAACTTTCTTTTTGGCTTTCGGGCGTTCTTTTCGGCATGCAAACTTTCTTTTTGGCATGCGGGCATGCTTTTTTGAATGCGAGAGTGCCTTTTAGTTCTCGACAGTGCTTTTTAGTTTCCAAATATTATTTTTGGCTTTCGGCCGTTCTTTATAGCAAGTAAACTTTCTTTTTGGTAAGCAAACTTTCTTTTTGGCTTTAGTTCTTTTTCCTTTTTTTGGGTGTTCAGGCGTTCTTTTTTTCATGTAACTTTCTTTTTGGCATTGGCATGCTGTTTTGACGCGAGAGTGGTTTTTATCTGAGAGCTTTATAGTTTCCCACATAGTTTCGAGGGCATTCTTTTTGGCAAGCAAACTTTATTTTTGGCTTTCGGGCGTTCTTTTCGGCGTGCAAACTTTCTTTTTGGCATTCGGGCATGCCTTTTTGTGCGCGAGAGTGGTTTTTATTGCGTGAGAGTGTTTTATAGTTTCCAAACATTCTTTTTGGCTTTCGGGCATTCTTTTTTGCAAGCAAACTTTCTTTTTGGCTTTCTGGCCTTCTTTTCGGCGTGCAAACTTTCTTTTTGGCATGCGGGCATGCTTTTTTGAATGCGAGAGTGCGTTTTAGTTCTCAACAGTGCTTTTTAGTTTCCAAATATTATTTTTGGCTTTCGGGCGTTCTTTTTTTTTGGGTAAATGGCTTTCGGGCGTTCTTTATAGCAAGTAAACTTTCTTTTTAGTTTTCATGCGTTCTTTTTGCTTGCAAACTTTCTTTTTAGCATGTGGGCATGCTCTTTTGAACACGAGAGTGCTGTTTAGTTCTCGAGTATGCTTTTTAGTGTCTAAACTTTCTTTTTGGCTTCCGGGCGTTCTCTTTGGCAAGCAAAATTTCTTTGTGGCTTTCAGGCGTTCTTTTTGGCATGTAAACTTTCTTTTTGGCATTCGGGCATGCTTTTTTGAGCGCGAGAGTGGTTTTTATTGCGTGAGAGTGCTTTATAGTTTCCAAACGTTATTTTTGGCTTTCGGGCATTCTTTTTCGCAAGCAAACTTTCTTTTTGGCTTTCGAGCGATCTTTTCGGCATGCAAACTTTTTTTTGGCTTTCAGGCGTTCTTTTTGGCATGCAAACTTTCTTTTTGGCTTTCGGGCATGCTTTTTTGAGCACGATAGTGGTTTTTATTGTGTGAGAGTGCTTTTCTGTTTCCAAACGTTATTTTTGGCTTTCGGGCATTCTTTTTGGCTATCGGGCGTTCTTTATAGCAAGTAAACTTTCTTTTTAGCTTTCGTGTGTTCTTTTTGCTTGCAAACTTTCTTTTTAGCATGTGGACTTGCTTTTTTTTAACGCGAGAGTGCTTTTTAGTTCTCGAGTATGCTTTTTAGTTTCTAAACTATCTTTTTGGCTTTCGGGCGTTCTCTTTAGCATGCAAACTTTCTTTTTTGGATTTCAGGCATTCTTTTTGGCTTGCAAACTTTCTTTTTGGCGTTCCGGAATGCTTTTTTGAGCGCGAGAGTGGTTTTTATTGCATGAGAGTGCTTTTTAGTTTCCAAACGTTATTTTTTGCTTTCGGGCTTTCTTTTCGGCAAGCAAACTTTCTTTTTGGCTTTCGGGCGTTCTTTATAACTTCCAAACGTTATTTTTAGCTTTCTTGCGTTCTTTTTGCATGCAAACTTTCTTTTTAGCATGTGGGCATGCTTTTTTGAACGTGAGAGTCCTTTTTAGTTCTCGAGTATGCTTTTTAGTTTCTAAACTTTCTTTTTGGCTTTCGGGCGTTCTCTTTGGCATGCAAACTTTCTTTTTTAGATTTCAGGCATTCTTTTCGGCATGGAAACTTTCTTTTTGGCATTCGGGCATGCTTTTTTGAGCGCGAGAGTGGTTTTTATTGCGTGACAGGGCTTTTTAGGTTCCAAACGTTATTTTTGTCTATCGGGCATTCTTTTAGGTAAGCAAACTTTCTTTTTGGCTTTCGAGTGTTATTTTCGGCATGCAAACTTTTTTTTGGGTTTCAGGCGTTCTTTTTGTCATGTAAACTTTCTTTTTGGCATTCGGGCATGCTTTTTTGAGCGCGAGAGTGGTTTTTATTGCGTGAGAGTGCTTTATAGTTTGCAAACATTATTTTTGGCTTTCGGGCATTCTTTTTGGCAAGCAAACTTTCTTTTTGGCTAGCAAACTTTCTTTTTGGCTTTCGGGCGTTCTTTTCGGCGTGCAAACATTCTTTTTGGCATGCGGGCATGCTTTTTTGAATGCGAGAGTGCCTTTTAGTTCTCGACAGTGCTTTTTAGTTTCCAAATATTATTTTTGGCTTTCGGCCGTTCTTTATAGCAAGTAAACTTTCTTTTTAGCTTTCCTGCGTTCTTTTTGCTTGCAAACTTTCTTTTTAGCATGTGGGCATGCTTTTTTGAACGCGAGAGTGCTTTTTAGTTCTCGAGTATGCTTTTTAGTTTCTAAACTTTCTTTTTGGCTTTCGGGCGTTCTCTTTGGCAAGCAAACTTTCTTTTTGGCTTTCAGGCGTTCTTTTTGGCATTCGGGCATGCTTTTTTGAGTGCGAGAGTGGTTTTTATTGCGTGAGAGTGCTTTATAGTTTCCAAACGTTATTTTTGGCTTTCGGGCATTCTTTTTCGCAAGGAAACTTTCTTTTTCGCTTTCGAGTGATCTTTTCGGCATGCAAACTTTTTTTTGGCTTTCAGGCGTTCTTTTTGGCATGCAAACTTTCTTTTTGGCTTTCGGGCATGCTTTTTTGAGCGCGAGAGTGGTTTTTATTGTGTGAGAGTGCTTTTCTGTTTCTGAACGTTATTTTTGGCTTTCGGGCATTCTTTTTTGCTATCGGGCGTTCTTTATAGCAAGTAAACTTTCTTTTTAGCTTTCGTGCGTTCTTTTTGCTTGCAAACTTTCTTTTTAGCATGTGGGCATGCTTTTTTTTAACGTGAGAGTGCTTTTTAGTTCTCGAGTTTGCTTTTTACTTTCTAAACTATCTTTTTGGCTTTCGGGCGTTCTCTTTGGCGTGCAAACTTTCTTTTTTGGATTTCAGGCGTTGTTTTTGGCTTGCAAACTTTCTTTTTGGCGTTCCAGAATGCTTTTTTGAGCGCGAGAGTGGTTTTTATTGCGTGAGAGTGCTTTTTAGTTTCCAAACGTTATTTTTGGCTTTCGGGCATTCTTTTTGGCTATCGGGCGTTCTTTAGAGCAAGTAAACTTTCTTTTTAGCTTTCGTGCGTTCTTTTTGCTTGCAAACTTTCTTTTTAGCATGTGGGCATGCTTTTTTGAACGCGAGAGTGCTTTTTAGTTCTCGAGTAAGCTTTTTAGTTTCTAAACTTTCTTTTTGGCTTTCGGGCATTCTTTTTGGCAAGCAAACTTTCTTTTTGGCTTTCGGGCGTTCTTTTCGGCATGCAAACTTTCTTTTTAGCATGTGGGCATACTTTTTTGAACTCGAGAGTGCTTTTTAGTTCTCGAGTATGCTTTTTAGTTTCTAAACTTTCTTATTAGCTTTCGGGCGTTCTCTTTGGCATGCAAACTTTTTTTTGGGTTTCAGGCGTTCTTTTTGTCATGTAAACTTTCTTTTTGGCATTCGGGCATGCTTTTTTGAGCGCGAGAGTGGTTTTTATTGCGTGAGAGTGCTTTATAGTTTCCAAACGTTATTTTTGGCTTTCGGGCATTCTTTTTGGCAAGCAAACTGATGAGAATAAGGGGGCCACATCAAGAGATCCGTTGCACGTTCCAGTTGGGCCAATAACAAGGGCAAGGGCTAAGAGATTCAAGGAAGCACTAAATGTTCTGATTCAAGACACTTGGGCTGATTCCGAATTATTAAAGTCCAAGATGAGCCCACATGAAGACCAAGGCTTAACTAACGTCATCAAGGCAATTGATTGGGCCGAATAAGAGAAGATTTGGGCGTGAAGTAGAAGACTTGGGCGTGAAGTAGAAGATTGGGCGTGTGGAGGAGAGTCAAATTTAGTTCTTTCCTTTTTCTTAGTTTTCCAAAGAATAATGAATTGATTTGTTTCCAAATAGGGAGCAAGTCAATTAGTTGCTTGTTTTAGTTTATTTTCTTTCCCGTTTGTAAGGCATTAATTGCCAAATATTTATTTCCTTTTTGGTTTTAGGGTTTCAGTATTTAAGGGTCATTTTGATGTATTTTTTGACAGACTTGATTTTGAATGAAATTTGAGAGAATATTCTCTATTGTTCTTTGAGAACTAATTGGAACTTATCAGAATTCTCTGTGGTGTTCCTCCTTGACTTATCAATCGAGTATTCCATCCTTGATTGTGGCGTCCTCCTTCATACCAAGGTTCACATCTCATTATAGGTGTTGGGTCACGGTTTCCATCCGAACCAGAGGTTAGAACGATCCTAGGCATCAATCTTGATACAATCGACAAGGTTCGTATCATTTGGTATCAGAGCTTCGGCTTCTAACATCAGGTTTTATCTATCTTAGTTCTTCTTCTTCTTTGATTTCATTGATAAAAAAAAATAAAAAATAAAAAAATAAAAAAGAGTACCAAAGGTCTTACTTGTTGATCAAGGTAAAAAAAAAAAAAAAAAAAAAAAAAAAAAAAAAAAATTAGGACGATCCTGTAGTAGTTGAATATATCAACTATTGATAGTCCCCTTCTTTGTTTCGTGCAGTATCATTAAAAAAAAAAAAAAAAAAAAATTCTGGTATTAGTTTGTTATTTCAGTTTCGTTGTGATTCGTTTTGTGTGAACCTATGAGATCTTTGTTTCATGTGAACGTGGCTAAGAAATTTTGATTATTGTTTGATTAGTTTGATAAGAACTTTTGAGAAATTACGAGTGGAAAAAGGCAAGAGTGGTGAGTACATACTGAGGGTAAAAACCAAAAGATTTGAGTGAAACACGAGTGTGAGTGCCATCATCTTTGAGGGTAAACACGTGAGGGAGTGTTTGTGAGGCTTACTTATTCTTGTTGTTTTGCAGGTTCTAAAAATGTCACACGATAACAGTAAGGAACTGTCCAACGAAGCACCAAAAACGGTAGATCTCGACCGTTTGTTTACAGCCATGCAACAAAACATGGCGCGAATGGAGATTCAGTTTGGCGAGGTGAATGATAGGTTTGGCGAGATGAATGATAGGTTACACAAAGTGGAGTCTAGTTCACAAGGGAGCAGCCAATCAGGCTCCTAATGTGGAACGAAGAGAAAGGAACCTACCTAGGAATGATTATGAAGATGATTATGGGAATGACCTAGAGGAGGAGGATCGCATGTCTAATGTGGGTGCTGGCAGATTTAGGCGTGGATTGGGAGGTAGAGGAGTTAGGTATGGAATAGAGAAGAAGGTATGGGAATAGAGGAGATAGGTATGGAGAAAGGTTGATAATAAATGGGTAGTATAAAGGTGAAGATTCCAACCTTCCAAGGTAAAACTGATCCTGAAGCTTATTTGGAATGGGAGAAAGAATGGAGTTGGTGTTTGATTGCCATGAAATTCCGAGTTGAAGAAGGTGAAATTGGCCGCCATAGAGTTCACTGATTATGCTATGTTTGGGGATCAACTGATTATGAGTCGGAGACGAAATGGAGAAAGACCTATTGAGAACATGGAGGAGATGAAAACTGTTATGAGGAGGAGAGATTCATTCCAAGTCACTATTATGGGGTTTGTTTCAAAAATTGCAAACTCTTACTCAGGGGTCTAAGTTGTGTGAAGACTACTACAAGGAGATGGAGATAGCCATGATTCGAGCTGATGTAGAGGAGGACCGAGAGGCAACTATGGCTAGGTTTCTAAATGGGCTAAACCGAAGACTTGCAAATGTAGTGGAGATGCAACATTATATTGAGTTGACTGACATGGTACACGTGGCCATTAAAGTGGAACAACAATTGAAGAGGAGGGGTTCAACACGGGTTGGGCAAAATTCGGGCTCTTCATCATCATGAACCGAAAACCGAATTGGAGCAAGAGAGAGGACAGCCTAGTTCAATGCCAGGCAAAGACCGAACCTTCCAAAGATCACAAGGCCGGAGGCACATTAAATCAAGGTAAATCAGATTCTCAACCTCCTAGAAACCGTGACATTACGTGCTTTAAGTGTTTGGGGCAGGTCATATGCATCACAATGCCCAAACAAGAGAGTAATGGTTTTGAAGGGTGATGGCGGTATCGAATCCGAGGATGATCTGATGATGAGTCCATGCCGCCTTGGAGGGGATGTAAGTGACTTTGAATATCCGGTAGGTGGAGAGCTTTGGGTTGCAAGAAGAGCTCTTAGGCTCAAGCTAAGGAAGATGATGAGGTACAACGTGATAACATTTTTCACCACCCGCTGCCATGTTAATGATAAGGTATGTAGTATGATTATTGATGGGGGGAGTTGTACTAAAGTGGCTAGCACTACTTTGGTGGAAAAATTGAATTTGAAAACTTTGAAGCACCAAAAAACCTTATAGGCTACAATGGTTGAATGATAGTGGGGAAGTTAGGGTGAATAAACAGGTGTTGGTGTCATTTTCAATTGGAAAATACAAAGATGAAGTTATTTGTGACGTGGTACCCATGGATGCGGGTCATATCCTTTTAGGAAGACCGTGGCAATTTGATAGGCATGTGACACATGATGGATATACCAATAGATACTCCTTTGTACTCAATAAAAGGCCAATCACTCTTGTACCTTTAACCCCAAGACAAGTATATGAAGATCAAGTGAGGTTAAAAAAAGAGAGAGATGTTAAAAAGGAGAGTGAGAGTTCAAAAGAAAGAGAGACAAAAGAGAGAGAGTCCGAAACAGCAAAAATGAAAAAAAAAAATAGATACTATTTATTTACCCAAAAAAAACAGCAAAAAATGAAAAAAAAGTGGAAAACAAAATAGAGGCTGATGAGAAAAAAATAGAGAGAAAACAAGTGAGTTTTTATGCAAGAGATAGTGAGATCAAAAAGGCTTTGTTTTCAAATCAGCCAATGATTGTACTTTTGTACAAAGAGGCTTGTTTTAGTACTAACGAAATTGACTCTTCTTTGCCTAGTATTGTTGTTTCACTTTTGCAGGACTTTAATGAAGTGTTTCCCGAAGAGATGCCTATTGGTTTACCACCAATGAGGGGATTGACCACAATTGATTTTGTACCCGGAGCACCAAT